>CM029022.1:152993759-154306259 GCA_016801055.1 Panax notoginseng | reverse complement strand
TGTTACGTCTTACTTTTCTTTTTTACAAAATTGCATTATAAATTTTTTTTTAAAAAAGTTATATTAACAGTTAGTTTGGCATTATATCACATTTTTATTTTTTTTAAAATTTCTTTAAAAAAATAAAATCGTTTTTAAAAAAATTAAGATAATTTTTTTTAAATTCATTTTTAAAAAAAATATTTTTTAAAGTGGCGTTAGTTGCCTTTCTGATTTTTAACAAAAAAAATCCAAAAATTCAACGCCATTTCAAATGGCATTCAATAGTTTTTCGCAAATTAGATGTGAGAACCTTTATTCCCAATGACCGTCGTTGAAGTTTTTATTTTTTAAAAAATATTTATTTAAAAATAAAATCTTTTTTTAAAAAATTAAAGCTTTAAAAAAAATATATAGTTGACACTCTTAACTTTTTTTAAAATTTTTCATTTGACAAGTAAAAGGAGGCTTCAGATTCTTCCGACTTAATCTAATGCCTAATATTAAAATCCCGCCCTGTTCACCAGTCCCCAGTCCAAATCCACTTCTTTATTCCTTTCTCTTCCCGATTTCCCCAAAATCAAAACCCCAACTCTTCCCAATCCGACCCTAACTCTACCTACCCTTTCTCTTCCCGATTTCCCCAAAATCAAAACCCCGATCCAGTACTGAACCTTGCCCCTATAGATGCTATCCACTGAGTAGCAATGTCTAATAGTTGAATGTTATTCCTTCTTTCTGTTGGTAAGTTGTTATGTAATCGATAATTACTTTGAACACTCGATTTCGTTATTATTTAGCCACAAAGTTTTATGTTGTATGCTTTATAATCAAGGTTTAGCCATGTAATAAGACTTTGTAATGTAAATGTCTCTCTATTTTTTAACATCTGCATATCGTTCATTATAGTTTCATCTGCTCTGCTTTGCTCTCATCCAGCACAAAGTTATAAAAACTTATATTGGCAAATTAATATTTACCATTTCTACTTCAAATATCCTTTGTATTCATCCTTGCATATCTAATCTAAAGCAGTTGATATTAACTTCAATGCACAGGGCTATCACAATTTTTACCATTTGTACTGGGCTTCATTTTTGGGTCATCAACAAGAAGCCAGGTTAGGGTTCCTCGAGATAACAATCAGAGGTAACAATTTTAAACTACTTAAGAGTTACAATTCACACAATTACTACATTATTTTATTTTGTTACTTCCGAATTATATTGGGTGTGTGTTAGCCCAAGGCTGTGTTTACTTTGAATTAGTTAGGTTTAGCTTGATACAACAAAAAGGGGTAAGTTTAGGGAAATATTGGCAAAGTACACGGTATATTGGAAAAAGGGGTAAGTTCAGGGGAATATTGGTTCTTCTTCTTCCTCCTAATCTATTTTCATGACTGATAAATAAGTATGTTTACTGGTATATTAGATAGTAATCGAAAAGGCTGTAGCTTGTATGATTAGTTCTTTATTAATTAGTATCCAATGCATGTTGTCTAGTTATTAATATATATGGTTAGTGAATCACCTTGTTGTTGAGGTCCTTGAGGATATATAACAATGGAGAATTAAGTTGTCCAATTAATTAACGAGGAAATTTCATTTGTTATTTTCAATCATTTTACTGCTCTCTTAATTAATTAATCAATCAATCATCTTTATACAAGATTCTTTCTCTTTTCTTTGGCTTAATTAATTTTTCTTCTTGGGTCGGGCTTGATGAGATGAGGAATGCTTATATAGTTTAATGTAGATAAATATATAGATCAAAGAATATATTTTGTTTCTTTTAACACTTTTGGGCTATAGTGCATGTGAGGAGAAGGAGATAGGTAATGCTTAATTCCTGTCTGAAACGAAGAAGCAAAAAGGTGGGGGTGCCATAACTCGGGCGGTTGGTTTTAATTAGTAGATATATTAATTTAATGTAATATTTATTTTAATTATTTACTGCTTTACATAATACAGTAGTAGTACTACTTTGTTCTTTTATCTCCTGCTAGTGGACTGGAGATAGATGTTGATATATATATATATATATATATATATATATATATATATATATACATGATCCCATCATTTATATATAATAGTTAGTATAAAATCGTATGGCTTTAAACAATCATTTCATCTTTTTCAATCTCTGACTTTTTAACCATGCCTTGATTGTTATTTCAATGGTCCCAATTGTAATTACACTCTTATTACACCATCCTTAATCTTACCCCTATGCAATATTCTTCTTCATTGTAATTAAATTCTTTAGCTTTATTTATTTATATAAACATGTTTTTTTTGCTTTGCTTTAGATGGGTGCATGTAGTAGGATAAAATATCTAATCTGATGTTTGTTGTAGGGATTGCAGTTTGGCAAAGTACACGGTATATTGGAAAAACTAGGTTCATGCACAGAGATTGAAGAGTTTGTTAGGATTTTTCATTTTTAAGTTGTTCCTTCAGTGCTTATTTGATTACATATACAGGAAGAGCTTACAACATTGTTGTTGCTGAAAGAGTTGTGCTTAATTTTATGCAGAGGATGAGTGGAATAGCAACTCTTACTAAGGTGTGTTTATTTTAAAGTATTATGAAATTTCTTAGGGAAAAGAATAAGAAATCATAACAAGAATTAAAATCACAGAAGATTAGGATGAATAACAAGGAGAGACTGTAAGTAGAACAAATGATTGATATGTAATGTATTATAACAATGATGAAAAGATTTAAAACATTTTATGTTTTCACAAATATTTAAAGTTCAAATTGTCAAATATAAGACTTTCTACACTGATAAGGTGCATATTTTCTATAACTTTATATTATGTGTTAGGGATAGATCAAAATGTTTATGTTTCTTCCAGGCCATGGCAGACGCTGCACAACCAGCATATATTTTAGAGACAAGGAAAACTGCATGAGGTTTACGGCTGGTCGATAAGTGGGCGATGTAGATCACTTCTCTCCCATGTATACCTCGTGATTGGGTGTTACCATTTTGCGTCTGTTTGTTTAACTAACCTTTAACATTTCTGTCTTTACATGTACTAATAGGTGGAGGGCGGAAGCACCGAATGGGTTTATTTGATATGGTGATGATAAAAGATAATCATATTTCTATAGCTGGAGGTGTCACAAAGTCTCTCAAGTCTGTTGATCAGTATTTAGAGCAAAATAATCTCCAAATGGGTGTTGAGGTAGTTGCCACTATTATTAATTTTATTTATTTATGCCTCTCTATTAAAGTTCCACCGTGTTAATAACCCCTTATCAACCAACTTAATATATATTCTAGCATAATGAGGAAATCATAAGCAAAATGTAAGACCTAAGTGCAATTCCTTGCAAACTGAGAATCTGATACCATGCTTAGTTGTCAGATGCTCTTGTAAGTTGAATGTGTATGCTTGTGAGAGTGTGCATGAGTATATGTCCAGTACAAATTTCAATGTAGATAATAAGTTTGTCTTTGTACACAGATAGAAACGAGGACGCTTGAGGAAGTAGCCGAGGTACTGGATTATGCGTCTCAAACAAAGACGTCATTGAGTAGGATAATGTTGGACAATATGGTTGTCCCACTAGCTGATGGGGATGTTGATATATCCATGCTTAAAGCAGCTGTAGAGCTGATCGATGGGAGGTTTGGCACAGAGGTAGCTCTATTTATCACTTACATTTTATTTGTTCTGCTATCTGCAAGAACGACATTATTAGTTGATCAATGCCTAGGCTTTTAATTGAACTTTTGAATTTACTTAATGCATTTATCATTAGACGTTCCATTTGTCCTATTTCAAACCTGTGGAATGTAGTTGTACGATTTAGTAGGTTCATACACTATTCCCCACTCAACAAATGATATGTTTTAAAAATAGTATTCCCTCTATTTCACAACAAGTGTCCCAATACAAATTTTGCAAACATACAAATTTTACAAAAATTAAGGATGTATTCTTGTTTCTTGTTTACTCCTAATTAATAAGTTGTTAGTTAAGTAGTGATGACATGACAATGAAATTATGAAGGCAAACTTGAGGAAATTGTGTTATTTTTTACTATTATCAATGTAAAGAGGACTTTTTTTTGTGGAACAATTTTTTTCTCTTACAAATAAGATTTTATTTTGTGGAATTGAGGGAGTATCATCATACAAAAAATTAAAAGTTGCATTGCTGGGTCACACTTTCTTCTTTACTAAAGAGATTAAGATCTCTTTGTCCGTTGCTTGGTGTTTATATGTTGGTTCTGTGATGGCAGGATTTCGGAAATGTTACTCTTGAAATTATACACAAGATCGGACAAACTGGAGTGACATATATATATCCAGGTAAAAACTCTTCGTATTCCTCTTTAGTAATCTAAAGCTTACAAAAAAGGAAGTAAAAGAGAAGCGTAAAGGAATTCTAGGGCAGTCAGAGACTTGTTTTTAAACAACTATACTATTTTGGCAAGCTAGAATAAGAATTGGACTTTAGAATTAATTGATTTTTTCTTTTAAATAAGTGAATTATATTTAAATTTTAATCCTATCTTACTTGGAATTGAGTCATAATTTAATTAAAATGTCTAAAATTTAAGAATTGACACCGCATGTCAGGAGTCAGGACCAAAAGGCATTTAATCTTTACAAATAAATTTTGTTAAATTAGTTTTGGAGTACAATCCCAATCGGTATAATGCTTTTGAGATTACAAACTATTAATCATTAAAAAGTGTGACATTCAAGTCATGCTTCAGGAGAAAGTCCTAGGATTTATGTTTCAGTTTAATTATTAGTTTCATGGTTGTTTTTTGAAACAACAAATTCTATTGGAATGTTTTATGAACTCTGATGGATTCTTTATAGCACATTCCCTTTAAACCGGGGAATTGTTTCTCTATATAATTCACACGATGTGTATTATTTGAGTGGTTCTGTTACACTTAATTATAGTAGCACCATAATTATTTATATAAGTTTTGGAAGTCTGGCCCAGTTCTAAATCTGCATATTGACAATGTTTTATTTTCAAGTTGTACATAACTAAATAAAATATTGGTGTTTCTATTATGTTGGCACTCCGAACTATTTTTGGTTAAGGATAAAGTTTAATATTGAGTTGGGTCAGGTAGGATTACTTTTTGATGGACTTTGGAAGCCCTTACCTGGAATGGACCGTGGAACTAAAAATAAAACAAAGACTCCATTAAACCCATTAGAGTTCAGGTGTTTAAATTTCTCATGTTGCCATCAAAAGCGTTGATATCATTACTACAATTAGTTACCAACTTGTCAATTTATTTATTATAACTAGTTTACACATGCCTACTTAGTTCCATATTAGCATTAACAATACTCTATAGGAGTCTGTTTCTGAACATGCATGGGGGAAGAAGTTTATGTTGCACTAAAAACTGGTCAGTATACTAAGTTAACACTTCAGCACTCAATAGAAAAATACCGAATAATGTTTGGTGTGAGAAGAGAAACATTCCATTTTTATGGCTCCCATAATATATGCTAATAAACAGGAGTTGACTGATGAACTGAATATAAACGTCTCCCAGATTAGCTGAGGTAACATAGTTATACATTTTTGTGACTTTTATATTGTTATTTTTTTCGAAGTCCAGTAAATTTTTTCTTCATTCTTCCTTTATGGTTGAAGTATTATTATTATTTCTTCACTAAATACCATATTACAATTGACTTGTGGATGCAGAGTCATTTCAATTTTTGTTTAGGTTTATTTTTTTATTCTATTTATTTTCTACAAACATAAGAATATTATGTGGTAGTGCATTATTTTTTAGAATATATCTCTTTTCCTCATCTTTTAGGTTTTTATATGCATTCAAATAATTTTTCTGTCCACGGTTGCACTTCATATATATGTGTAGTTTTAGAAATAAGAAAGTTGAACTTTTTGATATGTGGGGAGCAGGTGCTACTGAACTTACAACCGAAAACAATGTTCAAGTTCAAGTGGCTTCAAGTAATCAGTTGTCTTCTACATATAACTGAACTATTGTATTGTAATAATGAACGTAAAAGTTATTAGTTTAGTATTTTGGTATAATAATGATCATCATATTTTAAGGATGAATTATCCAACTATTATATTGTAATGTTGTAATGTGAATGATTTTAAATGATGTATATAATATTTTTCATGTTTTATTTTATATTGTTGTTATAAACAAAAGAAAAGGCAATATTTATATTGTTGCAAATCATAACAACTTTTGTTGCATAGAAAAAGTAAAAGACAATGTATAGTGTTGATGCTAAATTGACAACTTTCGTTGCTTTCGAAAAATAATCAACTTCGAATTGTATCGTTGCTAATTGATCATAATTATCCATAACAAAATCAATGCCAACGGAAAAATTTATTGTAAATTAATATATGATCGGTTTATTTTGTACATTTAGCAACAAACATCGTTAACAAAAAGTATACAATTAGCAACGAAAATTAATTAAGGCAATAATTTCTTTATTGTTCAGTAACGGCAAATTTAGTTGGCAAATGTGTATCAAATGCAACAAATTTTATCTTTGTTGACAAATAAAAAGATTCTTTTCGTTGTCAATTAGGCGTATTTTGCAGCGAAAATTATTTTTCAGTAACAATTTCTTAATAAATTTGTTACAAAATATTTCGTTGCTAAATGATTTATGATTTTAAACGAAAACAACATTTCGTTGCGAAATATATTATTTTCTGCAACGGAAAAAAAAAATTCGTTGCTAGACAATTAGCAACGCTCATTGGGCAACGAAATGTCTAACGACTGAAAAATCGTTGCAAATGACATTTGGCAACGAAATTTCACACATTTAGCAACGAAAACTGTTTGTTGCAAAAATACCATTTTTTTGTAGTGATCACCAATTCTGAGTTGCCAAATATATGGTACAGAATTCAAATATAGAATTAATTAATACAACTGTCGTATAAAATACGACAAAATATAGCAGAATTTTTACACGAATATTGTCTCATAGACAATATTCAAACTCAAATTCAATCTTCATTACTTTTATTATCACACTAAATAGTGAGGACTACTAAAACAACCATCTCGGACCGTCACTCCATTTCCCGACTAGTTCCGGCTACATTTTCATTTCCTGAAGAGAACAATGAAAGCAAAAGGGTGAGCTCAACTAGCCCAGTAAAAAATATTATGACTAAAATAATACAAAATAAATTATCGTTAGCCTTCAACAATATTAAATTGATAAAATATAATAAACATCAAGTTTAACTGCAGCGGAACATGCAATCCATTAGAAGAGTCAAGTAGAGCATGATATCTACTATCTTTTATGATTTAAAAAAGTTTATCATCAATTTTATTGTTGAGACTCAGCTTAATAAATAATTCACATCATCAAATCATCCCTGCACTACGGGCTAAGGATATTCATTAGTATCATGTCCACGAATTATCCATGCACTACGGGCCAAGGATATTTGTGTAATCATCAGTGGTCATGATCATACCAACAACTGTCCATCAATGCACTATGGGCCAATGATGACTTTTATCATTTGTAATATTACAGGTCATGATTGTACCGAACGATTCCTGGTCATAATCATACCGATCAACAGTCCATCTATGCACTACGGGCCAAAGATGACTTTCATCACAATATAAGCATGAGGATGATGACAATGGTATAAGAATTCAATTAAAAGAAAACAAAGGATAATTTTTTAAAGATTTATAATTTAATTTATCTAAAATTCAATAATTTCTAAATTATCAATATGATACTGCTTTGTGGAGTAAAATTTAAGAATAATATTGTGTCAAATAATTTGGACCGAAAAGAAATTAATTTTTTTCATGAATAGTACCCGGGTGAATAGTACCGAAGTGAATACTACCCCGGGTGAATAGTACCGGAGTGACTACTACCCTCGTGAATAGTATTTCGGGAATAGTACCCTATGAATAGTATTCCGACATGAAAAATTTAAAACTTATCAAGAATGTTCAGAATAATATTTTCATGAAAAGATACTGGATGAAGCGCAAATTTTAAGGATATTCTACTAATTTCATGGAATATAGAAGCCAAAACTTAACAAAATGAGTGTAGAATTCAAAATTTGAAACGAAATAATATTACTTACATACTACAGAGTATGGAAGAAAATATTATTTCTTACGAATATTGAACAAAAATAATATCCCTTACCTTAAAAAGGAGAGTATTCCAACTGGTATAGCGGGGATATTCTTGAAAAAAACTGTTATAATAATAGGATCACACACGCGCACTCTGACGATAGAGAATTAAGAAGAACACAAGAGATTTACGTGGTTCTCCAATTTGGGTACTTCACAGGCGACGACTAGTTGTTTATTGATGATTCCTTGGTTACATAGGACTTTACAATAGATAGTATATATACCTACTAATCTTATTCCAACCCTACTTCATATTATGGTCAATTACTCATAATACCCTTTCCAATTAACAACCCACAAAACAGAGTTGCCGACGCAGCGAGGCACGCCACAGCGCGCCCCGCGCTACTAGCACTAGCTCCGCTCCGCTCCGCTACACACTAGTCCTTTTTCAGTGACTTCTTTATTATGAGTCACAAGTTCCCAACAAAAATTTGCACTGTTTTCTACACTAAAAACTTCCTAAAACTCTAAAGAAATACGCTCAATATTATATAAGAAGAATTCTCTGATTCTAGTGTGATTTTCAATTCTAAACTAAGCATCCTATTTATAGGAGAATAGAATGTTACTACTTACAATTTTCACGGACGCACAGTATGGTTCACGGGCAACTTTGCCGAAATCTCGTGAATTTCAAATTTTTTACTATGCAGACACTATACAAATACTATGCATAATAAAATATAATATATTCTATTTTTCATAAAAAATAAAACTTATTATATATATATATATATATATATATATATATATATATATACACACACACACAAAAATAGTACATACCCGTGACAATCATCAGCTTTCTCCCCTTAAGACTTTGTTTCTCACATGTGGGCCCCACCTTTATTATATGAATAATTTTCTACTGATTATTTTAAAAAATGAGTAAATGGGGTCCATAAAATAAACAAAATTTATAACAAATACTTCATAAAAAATCTCCTCAATATTTTTAACAATATTTATTTATCATTATTATAACCCGCAATATTAATAACCAGATCGTTCCCAGGAAAGAGGGGAATTTTCGATAAGAATTTCTCCCTATTAGCGCGTAATTAGGTGACCAAACCCCTTTCCTCGACAGAACTTTTTAGACATCGTTAATTATGCAAATAATAATATGAATAACTTGTCATCTCAATTATTGATTTAATAATATAAAATATTGTGCAGATGATGAAAGGAGTATGCACAAAAGCCAATCATGTTTGATGATAAAACGTATACTTTGTAATAATCTTATTCATTTATTAATAAAAAGTATTAATTTATTAAAGGCTTTTAATTATCTACATGATGTTGTTTTATAATATGTGATAAACCCATAGTTTTAAGTAATGTTTTTAGAATAATGATGATGATTATTCTAATGAGATCTAAATTCTTAGAAAGCTTAAAACTAAAATAGTTCCCAATCGTTGGATTACTAAATTGGGGATTAGTGAATCCGGATAGATTGGTATATACGTTGCTTGCTCATTGGATGAGGATGATTGATCTCATGATCATTTATGTGGAGACACTAAAACAAGTATGTAGGTGCTTAGTAGAGAATAAGTTCACTGAACGTGGCTCGCTAAGGAATACCTAATGGAGTACAAGTGATAGTAGTACAAGTGATCCTTAGACTTGAGATCATCATAGTATCTTGTGTATGATGAGTTATACTTTTATTTATTCCTTAAGACCCTTAGTGTATATCAAAGGGTATGTTTGGGTGTAATAAGTTGTACATGGAGATAATGTATGATCAATAAAGAATCTACCGCTTCTAGTAAAAGAAGAGAAATGTGCTAAGTGATTCGATAAATGACAACCCAGTAGTCATTGGCCAAGGCAGAATGAAATTAGAAAGGAGTTTTTAATTTGCATTATATAGTGTTGTGCATTTAAATAGTTGAAATATATATAATTAAATAAAATAAGACTTGACAGTAATTCCATGTCTTATATTTAATTGGGACATTGTATGGTGGAAGGATTGAATTGTACGGTAACTATTTACTCAAAGGTTCTTTTATGATTAATGTTGAAATCTATATTATCTGAAAAGTCGTTGATCGCTAGGGAGGCTTATCCCTATTGTAGAATAAATATTATTTATTTAAATAAATTAATTATTTAATTTATTTATTTAAATAAGATTAGAATTGTTTTAATTGATTTATTCACAACCGGTTTAATATGGATAACCTAAAGGGTCACACCATAAAAGGAAGAATAATTATTTAAGAAGTTAATGGCATAATCGTAATAATATGTTAAGTATATTTATTTTAATCTATGGTGATATAATAAATTAAATAGCTTAATATTTATTATTTAATATTTTAAAAATATTAAATATAAATTAATAAGAGGAGTCTTATTAATATTATTATAATTATTATTATTTTAATTTCTAAAAGAGTTTAGGAATTAATTTAATATAAGTACTCTCATTTATTTCTAATAGGATTAGGAGGGAAAATTAGTTAAAGGAGTTTAATTAATTATCCCTAATAAGATTAGGGAGCCCATTTAATTAAAAGAGTTTAATTAAATAAATAATACCTTATTTTTAATTAAATATGTTTACCTGATATTTTTATAAGGTGAGTCTTATATTAGATATCAAATATACGCAATTTCAATAGTTGGAGAATACATTATTTTCTATGAGAGATAGAAAAACTAGGATTTTGCCAAATACCCTTCTTCTTGAATATTTCTTCTTCCTTGGTGGATCACCTCTAGAGGCCAAACACTTGGGTGATTAACGTTGATCAAAGGAAGAAACCAAACCCGGTGGATTCAAGTTGAATGCGAAAAAGATTGGAGGTGAACTTGTACCTGAGAAAGCTCGAATATTCAAGGGTATGATTCTTGTTTTCATATTTTCGTTTAATTAATAATTGTGCATAAAAGATGATCCGGGTATATGGTTTGTAAAATTTTAAAACTCTGATTTTCAATGCTTCATAAATATTACAAACCTAACAGTGGTATCAGAGCCAAACATTTATGCGAATTATTAATTATTTTAATTTAATATGTATATTGATATGTGTTTAGAATAATTAAATTGGGCATAATTTTATTGTATAAAATTTAAATAATAAAAAAAAAACGCAATTTTTTTTTTTCGTTGCTGATTTGCTGATTCTTACTTCGCACGATAATAACCGTGAGTCACGTGAATTATGAAATGATTCCGTGTATCATATATATAGTACATATCCTGTTTAGCCGGTTTTAATAATAATAATAAAAAAAAGATAATGCAATCATGGCATGATCCTGTATGAATTTGTGATAAATCGCGAACCTTTTTTTTTTTTTTGGGCTATTACGCTGTTTTTTTTCTTTCACGTGGATGACTTATCATAAATTCATAATGGATGTATTTTTTTTTAAAAGGTTATGGTGATTATGTCCTATATCTATATGATAGTCTGGACATGAATCTCTTACAGGAGATGTTTTATTAAGTTAGCTTCGCCACCATATATTAACGTAATCATGAGTTATAATCATATTCTGTGGATTATATATATATATATATATATATATATTATTAATTATTTTTTAATTAAAATAAAAGATTTATTTTAATTTTGAAATTAGATTTCATGCTAACTAATTAGAGTTAGAATTGGATTCCATGATAACTAATTGGAGTTGAAATTGGATTCCATATTTCCTTAAATAAAAGAGTTTATTTATATACGAAATAAGATTTCATATTATTCAAAATAAAAGAGTTTATTTGTGAATAGAAAAGAGAATCCTAATTTCCTTAAATAAAGGAGTTTATTTAGATATGAAATAAGATTTCATATTATTCAAAATAAAAGAGTTTATTTGTGAATAGGAAAGAGAATCCGTATTTCCTTAAATAAAGGAGTTTATTTAGATATGAAATAAGATTTCATATTATTCAAAATAAAAAAGTTTATTTGTGAATAGGAAAAAGAATCCGTGTATCCTTTAATAAATGATTTTTTTTTACTTGGAATTAGATTCCATAATTAATTAAAATAAATAAGTTTATTTTGATTAAATATTTTGATTAAAATAAAATAGTTTATTTTATTCAAAATTGGATAAATTAAAATAAAAGAAGTTTATTTTGATTTAAATTTGGATTAAAATAAAGGAGTTTATTTTGATTCAAAATTAGATTTTATACTAACTAAATTTGTCTATTAAATGATATCAATATATATATTGAATGTTTATTATTCATGAGATGAATGTTATTTATTGATGCATATGGTGATGTGTATGATAATAAATGAGATTGATTATGGACTATTGACCAATGTGATTGAATTTTTTTTTAGTTGGATGCATGAATGTATGAGTTTTATTAAATGTGGTCTGCGTATTTCATCTTCTTTAATTTTTTCTTAATATAAATTCTAACTCCCTAGCTCATATGTACTTCCCCTTGACTGTTGATTAAAGTTTCTATTTATTTTAAATAGTTTTGTAATAGGATTAGTTAGAATTAATTTTGAAGAATTGGAGATCAAGAAGCAAGGAGCGCTTGAAGACCCATTTGTAATGGAGCCCGGGTTTAAATATAATAGTTATATTTAAATATTAATTTTTACACCCCTAGGGTTTGACCTTTTGGTTCACTTGGTGGCTCTAGTGAACCAAACTAGAATAAAAATCCATAATCAATCCGGGTAGAATATAGTATTCTATATGTGCATGCTTATACTATATATATTATATATTATGCAAACATGCTTCGCATGTTAATTAATATGACGCATATTTTATATATGATTGTGCATGCGCGCTAAACAAGATGAGACAAATTAATTACATGCAAATCCCTTAAATTTTTTATATTAAGTCCTAAGCGTTTAAAGATATTTAGAATATCGAACATCGTCTTCTAACATGATAAAAAATAATAGAGTATCAATTAATTATTATAAGTTTGTTGTGTCATCACAAGTCTTATCTTAATTCTTTGAGATGTTAATTTTATCACATTTGATACTTATAAAGAAAATTGAATAATATTATTTTGTTGTGTCACCACAAGGACAATATTTTTCTTTTTTGAATATATGGAGTGCTAGGTTGGACTTAACTTAAATTATTTTAGTTCGGATGTGCACACACTTGACCATTATGATCTAAGAGATAAAATACAAGGAGTTGCATAGTTGATGTAATTGATAAAAATTGTCTACCTATTTATTTATATATAGTTTGTTGTGTCACCACAAGGCTATATACATTTGAAATGAGATCCTTATTCTCACTAGCAAATCTTTAATTAGATTTTACCGAACTATATAAGTGAGGGTAATATAGTTTGATAAAAATAGTGGGAGATACCTATTTAAAACAAGACCTAATTTATTTTGGTAATTAATAAAAGAATGTATGCTAAATGTTGTTAAGAACAAATTCATTTACAGAATTTTATAATGTCTAAATTACTATCACTGCGAAGCATATTAGATGCTATTTAACCGGACCAAATTAAATGGATTGGTTAAGAAATTTGAGAATAGTTCTCATGGCCGAAAAATTATCTTATGTCCTTAATACGCCTACCCCTGCAATGGTTGCAGATAATGCCTCTGAGGAAAGATTGCTATTTTTAGAAAGTGGCAAGATGATGCACAGTTGGCTCAATGCATCATGCTCGCATCCATGAGTAACGAGCTTTAGCGTCAGCATGAAACTATGGATACTCCTACTATATTCCTACACATCAAGTAGTTGATGGTGAGGAAACTATGACTGATAGATATCAAATATCTAAGGAGCTCTTCCGATCTAGAATGACCGATGACACTACGGTACAGATAAAAGTCCTTAACATGATCAATTTGATTGATCAATAGGACAACAGGTTTTGTCATGGATGGAGAGTTGAGCCAAGATTTGATCTTACACTCACTCCCGGACTCCTTTCACAATTGTTGTGAATTTTTCATATGAACAAGCCAGATATCAGCCTCGCTAATTTGCTTAACATGTTAAAAAATGTTGAGAGTCACTTTCCAACCAAGAAAGACCATGTCTTACTGGTAGGGGCCAAAGGATCTTCTGAAAAGATCATTTAAAGAGTTGAATATGTGTATTTATTGAAATACATGTATGAATTATTTGAAAGGTTCAAAGAATTCAGAAGTGAAACAAATTGGCAAAGTTTTAAGATTATTTGATTAGATCAAGTAATAAATATTTGTGCAATAAGTTTCTAGATCATCTTAAATGGTTTTCTTGTAATAGACGCCTCCTGATACGCAATAATTGATTGATGTATCTGAAAGGAAAAATCGTACCTTATTGGACATAGTACGGTCCATAATAATTTTACCGACATTCCGGTATCCTTCTGGGGTCATGTCCTAGAAATGGCTGTATATCTACGAAAAGGTAACCTCAAAATCCAGTCCCAAGACTCCATAAAAGTTATGGATAGGGAGGATTCCTAATCTTAAGTATGTTAAGATAAAGGGTTGTCCAACTTATGTGAAAAGGTTTCAAAGGATAAGCTTGGGACAAAATTTGACAAGTACAGATTTGTGGGACATCCTAAAGTAAGTTTAGGGTATATGTTCTATAATCCTACTTAGAAAAAGGTGTTTGTTGCTAAACACGCTGCCTTTTAAGATAAAGATGTTTATCATTGAAGGAGCTAGTGGGAGGATAATAGATCTTGAAGAGTTCAAGAATCATAAATCACTATAAGTCAAATAAGAGGAACCTGTAGATAGACCTATTGTACTACAACCGAATCGTAAATTTAGAATAGTACCAAAGATACTTTTGAGGTATGGATTCATCATAGATGATGATGATGAGGTACACATTGTGACGCCCCCAAATTCAGGTACTTGAAACCCGAACTCAGTGCTTCACGATACCATTTCTATGAGCGGAATAATACTAATAATAATAACAATAATATAGATTATCAAATTTAATTTACATATTATCAGAGTTTTCAATCCCAAGTACGAAACCTTCACACATTCGTTTCATTACATGATAGTTAATATATATCATCATTATCCTAATAAAGTCTAGTTATTACAAAAGATAGCCTTATCATTCATTCAGCGACCTTCCCTTTCCCTTTGTTCTTAGAAGAGCCTCCAGGTTGTTCACCTTTAGCTGAAAATATTTAAATTTAAGCAAGGATGAGCATTTAAGTGCCCAGCAAGTAATAGCAATAATAACAGTTAGCTGAACGAATTAAATATTTTCTTTGAAAGATACTTTTAAAACGAATCAACAGTTGTAAAGTAAACTGAACCGATAATAAACAACATATCATTTGGATTTCAAATTTTTTGAAACTACGTACTGACTATAAATGAGGATCAGTTGACAAACTATGAACATTATTTTCTATTTTCGAAAAGGTTAAACAGAATTTCATCTGTAAACCGTCATTACTTACGGGCACGGGGGGTGATCAGCCCGTTATGCCCTGTATTGATCAATATTATATTAAAGGACGATGTTTTCGTCTAGTATTCCCGCCTTAGGCGCATAAAAGTTTCCCATATTTGGGATGTTCATACCAGTCTTGAATCCAAACCAAAATAATTTAGTTGGATAAAGTTTTATCTTGTTCAACAACAACTTTAAATATATGTCTAGGTGGATCAAATAGCTTAGACGACTTTTAATTCAACTTATACATACTGAACACCGATAAGTATGTATCAACATGTGATAAAATATAATGATTATCCAAGTGGGGACACTTGTATAACCATGTTTTAGAAATTAACGATCAGAATATATAATTGGATCAATAATAACAGGATAAAGGAACTTGTACAACAATTATAGTTTAATAACTTACTTATACAGAATCATTGCATAAGTATATACAAAGGTTGAAATATTTGAATAATTGAAATGAACAATTCAGATATTATCTTACGCATGTCCGTTGCATAAAGTAAATGCAAAGAGTTAGATACTTGCCTTATCTGCTGCATACACAACTTAGATTTATCTTTTCTATCAAACTCTATCATTAAATAGATCATTTGTCTGATTAGAATAACATATCATATAATACTGCTTATTGCAGTCAACACATTTCCTAATCACGTTGGCACATAGGTTTAACAACCATTGAATCACAAATAATCACTTATCTAATCACATTATCTAAGTCCAGATCAATTTCTGAAACATGTCGGTGTACCGACAACTTTATCGGGTAAATATCGAGTCTAAGACTCTGTACTGTAACTTAATATCAGTAATATTATTTTTAAATGACTTATAATAATTTTAAAATATTTATTATTATTTATCATGAATTTTTAAACCTCGGAATCATTATTAAATGATTTAATTACTAAATACTTTCATTATCATTAACATTTAATTAGTATTAAACTATTAATGAAATCATTTCTAAAATGTTAAAGTTATTTATAATAACTCAAAATACTTTTAAAGTATTATTATTACCTTTAAATGATTTTTAAAACATTTAAAATCATTTCTAAATAATTACCATTAATATTAAGGTATTAATGTTCTATTTATCAAAATATTAAAAGTCATTATTCATAACTTAAAATATTTTTAATTCATTTATATCCTTTTAAATGATTTTTTTTAAATTAATAAAATCATTTTTAAACTATTTATTTAATTTAATTATTAAATAAATTTACTATTTTTAATAATAAGTTAATAATCATTAATAATAATTCATTAATGAAATTATCCTTTAAATATTAAAAGTTATATTTTATAACTTAAAATATTTTTAAACACTTTATTTTTATTTAAAATAATTTTTATAATATTAAAACCATTTTTAAACTAAATTATCAAATAACTTTAATATCATTAATAATAATTAATTAATGAAATTCATCTTTAAAATATTTTTAAATACCTTATTATTATTTAAAATAATTTTTAATATAATAAAATTATTTTTAATTAATTTATTTAATTCATTTAGTAAACAAATTAATTACCATTAATATCAATTTATTAATAAAATTTATCACAAAATATTAAAAGTCATTAAAAATAACTTAAAATATTTTCTTATATCATAATATAATTTTTAATAATTTTTCAAATACTAAAATCATTTTTAAATAATTTATTTAATATTATAATTAAATAAATTAAATACTTTTAATATTTCAAAAAGATTAAATATTTATGAAATATATTTAAAATAATTAAAAACTAATTTTTGGAATTTAAAATAATTTTTGAATAATTTATTTTGTATTTTTTAGAATTTATTTTCTATTTTTAAAGCATTTTTCGAAATTTAAGAAATTAAATTAATTAAATCCGTCGCTAAAGGCTTTAGCGACGATTTCTGTCGCAATAGGTGTTCTTGAGGGCCAAGAACACTGACAGTCAGTGTTCATGGTGCCTACTTTGACCATGGATTACTTTTAATCTATGAGGTGTCTGGGCTTGATCTTGGTCAGATATTATAGTACACGAGCAAGGCTACACGATGCAATAACCAACATGGCAAAACATCATATCATAAATGAGATCCAAGCCCCGGGAAAACCTGTCAGACACTGTTCTTCAATTTCTGGGTTTTCCAGAATTGAAGAACAGTTTATGCTAACACTTTTGGGCTTCCACAAATTTCTATCCGTATGATGTTTTTGTGATTTAAAAGTTCTGGATTGTAAAAAACATGTACGACAACCGATCCATTACACAAATACACTTTAACATCATAAAAATCATAAGATCCGGTCCGGTCAAACCATGTCAGAAGACATGGTCATCAGTTTTTTGGGTTGCCCAGAAAACCGATCCCATGATCTTCTGCTTGGTTTGACCAATCCACTACATTTTTTCTGGTTATCATTTAAGTGGTTTACGACCATATATATGTAGTCCACATAACGTATTATGATTTCATTACAACAACAACAAGAAAACAACAAACAGAAATAAGATCAAGGCTCGTCAATATATTGTGAGACGCTGTTCATACGTTCTGGGTTACCTAGAAACCTTGCAAGTCTTGGTCGGTCAACGCAGTTTGACCTTCCATAACTTGCAATATACATACGATCTAAGCCTGATTCCAAGCCCAGATCCAAGAGAACATATCAGACTATAACTATAAAGTTTCAAAACACAAAATTCGTAACAGATCACAGAGATATAAGGTCTGACATTAGTTGTCAGACCACGAAGAACAACTTTTCCAGATTTTTGAAAAACACAAATTCGAGCTTCTAAATGTTATGGATCCAACATTTAGCAACCCAGATCGTCAAAATGGACTACAACCAACATATTTTAACAATAAAAACTAACATCTAACACAGAATCGATGGACAGAAATTATGGCTAGGGTTTATACCTTCTATGAACGATTCTTGATTCTGGCTACTGATGTTGTTATGGTTTATAGTAGGGCTTGGTTTGTGACTGATTTATGAAGGATAATTCGTAAGTTTTAGAGAGAAAGGCTCAAGTAAGAGAATTTGTGCAAAATAAGTGGCCAAATGAGATTTTTCTCTCTCCAATTCTATATATAGATGTCTTGGATGCATGTATGCTGAGATATGTTGCTGGTTGCTGAGATTGTAAGTCACAATTTGTCAACATAGTTGGTATGAGTTGGTAAACAACTTCCTCAAATGTCAAAACCTATATATTAACCAAAATAATACACTAGGGGCAAAATGGTCATTTGATAAATCTTTTAATGGCAAATTTGGTACTTGTCAAACCGTTAGGGTTTAACACTTAGGGTTTAACCCTAAGGTTTGACACAAAATGAATTTCTAGAATTATAATTAGAGTTTGCACAATAAAATAAAAATAAAAATTAAATAACTTTTAGTTTCTAAAATTTTGAAATTTGGATTTTCTAATTATGATTAATTTTCTAATTACGCTATACAGGAACATTAGGGTTTAATATCATATAATTATCATTAACATTGCTAAAATAGCAATTATGGTTTACGATTTTGATAATTAGGATTACCAATTCATAATTAGGTTTTTTAATTATCAAATTAGGGTTTAAAATTTTAGGGTTTCTAATATTAACAATTGTAATTATAATACTTGTTAATTAATAACATTAATATAATTACAACCAATATCGAACTCTAATTTAAATTTCAAATTAGGGTTCCTCATCTCCAAAAATTATTTAGGGTTTTAGAAATATTAATTAGGGTTTTATAAAAATTAGGGTTTCTAGAATTTTAATTAGGGTTCACCTAATCAATACATTTAATACATGACATAAATTATATAACACACTTATAAAACAATCTTGCACTCTAATTTGGATCTCAAATTAGGATTTAGCATTATTACTAGGGTTTGGTCATAATACACCGTAATTGATCTACCATTATCAATACGAAAATACATTACATATTCATAGCACTGAAAAATTAAAATATAATTAATATTATATTATTATTCTCATACCTTGACAATAATCTAAAATTAGGGTTTGGATTTCATATTTGATTTATTCTTCATATTTAACCTTAGTAATTAAGGTAAAATAATTAACTTAATAGCTTGTACTAAAATTCATATAATAAAATAATTATTATAATTATTCTAAAAATCACTCCATATATTATTTAAATAATATATGATTATATTTTCATGAAAAATAATTAATAAAAATATTTCTATCATAATTTAATTATTATAAGAATATACTTTTTAATAGTCAATAATTCTAAAATAAATTTACTTGTAAACATTTATGTAATAAATATATTTTTGTTTACCACATAAATACATATATATATATTATCTTGTACAAATCCTCATCCTTAATATATATAAAAAAATTTATACGTAAAATTTCTTATTTATTTATGTAGAAAATATCGGGTTGTTACATTCACCCTCTCTTATAAAGATTCCGTCCCCGGAATCACCGTTTTAAAACCTATACATACACAGCACATAGCATACATAATCATTGCAAGTAGATCTCGATCAACTTTGATGGAACTGATCTTTAACTATTCACATAAAGCTTGTTTTCCTGATTAAACGGAAAAATGGGTTTATAAAAGAACTCAAATTCCTCCTCAAACTTTCTTTATAAAATAATTTACTATATATTGGAAAATCAAGCATAATAAAATAAAAGTTATACGAATAATACCTGGAGTTCTATTGCCAGGTATCCTGGACTGTCATGTTGAAGACCCTTGCAATAGATTTTGTCAGCTTGCTAGATGATGTTGGTCCTGTGATTGCCAAAGTTTCGCCGCTTTTCCCCATGTTCCCACTTTCTGCCTCCGTCCTCCTTTTCGGACAGTCCTTCACCTTATGCTCCTTTGATCCGCACAGAAAACATCCATTAATAGTTCTAGGATTGGGGCAGTTGAGAGAGATATGGCCCTCCTGCCCACACTTAAAACATACAAATTTACCTTTCAGGCATTCCCCCAAATGGTTCTTGCCACAGTTCCCACATTGTACTAGCGGCTTCTTCTTTGTACCTTCCTGCTTCACCTGTATACCCCCAAAGTTGTTTCCCGTCCTCTTTTCACTCATATTTCCACTGTTTGTTTCCACCTTCCCAGATCCCTCAACCTTTCCCTTATTCCTTCTTTCTTTGTTGTATAGGCTCATGGCCTCACTCCCCTCCTCAACAATAATAGCTTTCTCCATGAGTGCTGTAAATGTAGGGATTTGTAACACTGCCACCTTGTTGTAGAGCCAGGGTTTTAATCCCAGCTCAAACCTTTGTGCTTTTCTAGCCTCCGTATCAACTTGATGCAGAGCAAACCTAGCCAACTCATTAAACTTAGCGGCGTATTCGGACACCGTCATATTTTCCTATTTTAATTCAAGAAATTTTACTTCAATCCTAGCCTGCATACTAGATGAAAAATAGTTTTCGAAAAATAAAGTTTTGAATCTTTCCCAAGCAACTACACCTACACCTGCTCCAGCCCTAGCCTGATTCGCTTTCCACCAAAAATTTGCCTCACCCTTCATCATGTAGGTGGCAAAAGCAGTCTTTTGCCCCTCAGCTACCCTAGCTAATACAAACGCCTTTTCAATTTCTTTAACCCAAGTTTGGGCTTCTACAGGGTCAGTTGTACCTCTAAATTTGGGCGGTCCTACAGCTTTGAAGTCCTTAAAGTTTGCCAAGCGATTGTCCTGCTGGTTCCCTGCGGCTGGCATTCCTTGTTGCATGGCCTGAGCTACCATGTTTGCGAATTGCTGCATTGGATCTGGTTGTGGTTGTCCCTCGACGTTGTTGACAGATTCTTCTGCCTTTTGGTTTCTAGTTTGACGTCTTGGCGGCATTATCTGATTAAATAAAACATAATTTAACTTACATTCTAAACCTTATCACATATGTTTAATATAGTAAACTTGTTTCATTACTCAAACATAAATTTATTTTCATTAAGTCGTAGTAATTTACATAACATAGCACATACTGCTATCCCTTTGTGACTACAAAAGTCGGAATTTACAAACTTGATCATTACAAAAGTTGAGAACATAACCTTACACAGACATACTAAGCACATATTACATTAAACACACCTACACCACAAAACCTATACTGCCTATTTATTACACCTTTTCCTTGGACAACTTTTTGCCTCATGACCTTCTATTCCACAATTAAAACATACACATTGTGTTGGATTGGGACAATGAGGAGAGAAATGTCCCTTCTGTCCGTAATTGTAGCAAATATATTCCCCTTTTCTGCATACAGCTTCATGTTTCTTGTCACAATTTGCACACCTTTCTATTCGATTAATTTTTCCTTCGTTGTTATCAGGATTTCTTATATCACGGTCTTTCATCTTTCTTTTCCCCTTCTTGCTCGGAGCTGCGCATGCTTTGTTGCTTTTAGCTCCAATTTGGTCAATTTAGATTTTAATCTTATCTTGTTCTTCCATTGTTTCTATTAATGCTTTCTGCAGTTGGCTATTTAGCAGCTTTTCTATTTCCCACAACTGTTCCAAAGAGGAAACCTGGTCCCGCAGATTCTGCACTTCGGTTGATGCTTGATCAGCTCCAACTTCAGTGTTTGAATCACTATCGGTCAGTTCTACTATTTTCGGATTTGGTACGATATTTTCCACAATAACCACCTCATCGAGGTTGCTTTCATTCTGAGCCTCTATTTCAGCTATTGGCTTTGATATTGGCTCCTTCTTTACGATCCGAGGGTATCCTAATCCTTTTTCACCTGACATCTACACACATAAATTATCCTGATTAGCATATAGTATATACACACAACAAATAAGAGTTTTATATAAGTTATCTTTTATTTTGTTTGACGATGAATTTATTCAATTCACCCTTTTTTTTAAACTCTATATGAGTTATTTATATTTTCTACGTTTTCCTCTGATATAAGGTTATAGCATGAGGTCTGTCCCACCTAAGGTTTCTAACCCTATAGCTCTGATACCATGATGTGACGCCCCCAAATTCAGTTACTTGAAACCCGAACTCAGTGCTTCACGATACCATTTCTATGAGCGGAATAATACTAATAATAATAACAATAATATAGATTATCAAATTTAATTTACATATTATCAGAGTTTTCAATCCCAAGTACGAAACCTTCACACATTCGTTTCATTACATGATAGTTAATATATATCATCATTATCCTAATAAAGTCTAGTTATTACAAAAGATAGCCTTATCATTCATTCAGCAACCTTCCCTTTCCCTTTGTTCTTAGAAGAGCCTCCAGGTTGTTCACCTTTAGCTGAAAATATTTAAATTTAAGCAAGGATGAGCATTTGAGTGCCCAGCAAGTAATAGCAATAATAACAGTTAGCTGAACGAATTAAATATTTTCTTTGAATGATACTTTTAAAACGAATCAACAGTTATAAAGTAAACTGAACCGATAATAAACAACATATCATTTGGATTTTAAATTTTTTGAAACTACGTACTGACTATAAATGAGGATCAGTTGATAAACTATGAACATTATTTTCTATTTTCGAAAAGGTTAAACAGAACTTCATCTGTAAACCGTCATTACTTACGGGCACCGGGGGTGATCAGCCCGTTATGCCCTGTATTGATCAATACTATATTAAAGGATGATGTTTTCGTCTAGCATTCCCGCCTTAGGCGCATAAAAGTTTCCCATATTTGGGATGTTCATACCAGTCTTGAATCCAAACCAAAACAATTTAGTTGGATAAAATTTTATCTTGTTCAACAACAACTTTAAATATATGTCTAGCTGGATCAAATAGCTTAGACGACTTTTAATTCAACATATACATACTGAACACCGATAAGTATGTATCAACATGTGATAAAATATAATGATTATCCAAGTGGGGACACTTGTATAACCATGTTTTAGAAATTAACGATCAGAATATATAATTGGATCAATAATAACAGGATAAAGGAACTTGTACAACAATTATAGTTTAATAACTTACTTATACAGAATCATTGCATAAGTATATACAAAGGTTGAAATATTTGAATAATTGAAATGAACAATTCAGATATTATCTTACGCATGTCCGTTGCATAAAGTAAATGCAAAGAGTTAGATACTTGCCTTATCTGCTGCATACACAACTTAGATTTATCTTTTCTATCAAACTCTATCATTAAATAGATCATTTGTCTGATTAGAATAACATATCATATAATACTGCTTATTGCAGTCAACACATTTCCTAATCACGTTGGCACATAGGTTTAACAACCATTGAATCACAAATAATCACTTATCTAATCACATTATCTAAGTCCAGATCAATTTCTGAAACATGTCGGTGTACCGACAACTTTATCGGGTAAATATCGAGTCTAAGACTCTGTACTGTAACTTAATATCAGTCATATTATTTTTAAATGACTTATATAATTTTAAAACATTTATTATTATTTATCATGAATTTTCAAACCTCAGAATCATTATTAAATGATTTAAATACTAAATACTTTCATTATCATTAACATTTAATTAGTATTAAACTATTAATGAAATCATTTCTAAAATGTTAAAGTTATTTATAATAACTCAAAATACTTTTAAAGTATTATTATTACCTTTAAATGATTTTTAAAACATTTAAAATTATTTCTAAATAATTACCATTAATATTAAGGTATTAATGTTCTATTTATCAAAATATTAAAAGTCATTATTCATAACTTAAAATATTTTTAATTCATTTATATCCTTTTAAATGATTTTTTTTAAATTAATAAAACCATTTTTAAACTATTTATTTCATTTAATTATTAAATAAATTTACTATTTTTAATAATAAGTTAATAATCATTAATAATAATTCATTAATGAAATTATCCTTTAAATATTAAAAGTTATATTTTATAACTTAAAATATTTTTAAACACTTTATTTTTATTTAAAATGATTTTTATAATATTAAAATCATTTTTAAACTAAATTATCGAATAACTTTAATATCATTAATAATAATTAATTAATGAAATTTATCTTTAAAATATTTTTAAATACCTTATTATTATTTAAAATGATTTTTAATATAATAAAATCATTTTTAATTAATTTATTTAATTAATTTAGTAAACAAATTAATTACCATTAATATCAATTTATTAATGAAATTTATCACAAAATATTAAAAGTCATTAAAAATAACTTAAAATATTTTCTTATATCATAATATAATTTTTAATAATTTTTCAAATACTAAAATCATTTTTAAATAATTTATTTAATATTATAATTAAATAAATTAAGTACTTTTAATATTTCAAAAAGATTAAATATTTATGAAATATATTTAAAATAATTAAAAACTAATTTTCAGAATTTAAAATAATTTTTGAATAATTTATTTTGTATTTTTTAGAATTTATTTTCTATTTTTAAAGCATTTTTCGGAATTTAAGAAATTAAATTAATTAAATCCGTCGCTAAAGGCTTTAGCGACGATTTCTGTCGCAATAGGTGTTCTTGAGGGCCAAGAACACTGACAGTCAGTGTTCATGGTGCCTACTTTGACCATGGATTACTTTTAATCTATGAGGTGTCTGGGCTTGATCTTGGCCAGATATTGTAGTACACGAGCAAGGCTACACGATGCAATAACCAACATGGCAAAACATCATATCATAAGTGAGATCCAAGCCCCGGGAAAACCTGCCAGATACTGTTCTTCAATTTTTGGGTTTTCCAGAATTGAAGAACAGTTTATGCTAACACTTTTGGGCTTCCACAAATTTCTATCCGTATGATGTTTTTGTGATTTAAAAGTTCTGGATTGTAAAAAACATGTACGACAACCGATCCATTACACAAATACACTTTAGCATCATAAAAATCATAAGATCCGGTCCGGTCAAACCATGTCAGAAGACATGGTCATCAGTTTTCTGGGTTGCCCAGAAAACCGATCCCATGATCTTCTGCTTGGTTTGACCAATCCACTACATTTTTTCTGGTTATCATTTAAGTGGTTTACGGCCATATATATGTAGTCCACATAACGTATTATGATTTCATTACAACAACAACAACAAAACAACAAACAGAAATAAGATTAAGGCTCGTCAATATATTGTCAGACGCTGTTCATACGTTCTGGGTTACCCAGAAACCTTGCAAGTCATGGTCGGTCAACGCAGTTTGACCTTCCATAACTTGAAATATACATACGATCTAAGCCTGATTCCAAGCCCAGATCCAAGAGAACATATCAGACTATAACTATAAAGTTTCAAAACACAAAATTCGTAACAGATCACAGAGATATAAGGTCTGACATTAGTTGTCAGACCACGAAGAACAACTTTTCCAGATTTTTGAAAAACACAAATTCGAGCTTCTAAATGTTATGGATCCAACATTTAGCAACCCAGATCGTCAAAATGGACTACAACCAACATATTTTAACAATAAAAACTAACATCTAACACAGAATCGATGGACAGAAATTATGGCTAGGGTTTATACCTTCTATGAACGATTCTTGATTCTGGCTACTGATGTTGTTATGGTTTATAGTAGGGCTTGGTTTGTGACTGATTTATGAAGGATAATTCGTAAGTTTTAGAGAGAAAGGCTCAAGTAAGAGAATTTGTGCAAAATAAGTGGCCAAATGAGATTTTTCTCTCTCCAATTCTATATATAGATGTCTTGGATGCATGTATGCTGAGATATGTTGCTGGTTGCTGAGATTGTAAGTCACAATTTGTCAACATAGTTGGTATGAGTTGGTAAACAACTTCCTCAAATGTCAAAACCTATATATTAACCAAAATAATACACTAGGGGCAAAACGGTCATTTGATAAATCTTTTAATGGCAAATTTGGTACTTGTCAAAGCGTTAGGGTTTAACCCTTAGGGTTTAACCCTTAGGGTTTGGCACAAAATGAATTTCTAGAATTATAATTAGAGTTTGCACAATAAAATAAAAATAAAAATTAAATAACTTTTAGTTTCTAAAATTTTGAAATTTGGATTTTCTAATTATGATTAATTTTCTAATTACGCTATACAGGAACATTAGGGTTTAATATCATATAATTATCATTAACATTGCTAAAATAGCAATTAGGGTTTACGATTTTGATAATTAGGATTACCAATTCATAATTAGGTTTTTTAATTATCAAATTAGGGTTTAAAATTTTAGGGTTTCTAATATTAACAATTGTAATTATAATACTTGTTAATTAATAACATTAATATAATTACAACCAATATCGAACTCTAATTTAAATTTCAAATTAGGGTTCCTCATCTCCAAAAATTATTTAGGGTTTTAGAAATATTAATTAGGGTTTTATAAAAATTAGGGTTTCTAGAATTTTAATTAGGGTTCACCTAATCAATACATTTAATACATGACATAAATTATATAACACACTTATAAAACAATCTTGCACTCTAATTTGGATCTCAAATTAGGATTTAGCATTATTACTAGGGTTTGGTCATAATACACCGTAATTGATCTACCATTATCAATACGAAAATACATTACATATTCATAGCACTGAAAAATTAAAATATAATTAATATTATATTATTATTCTCATACCTTGACAATAATCTAAAATTAGGGTTTGGATTTCATATTTGATTTATTCTTCATATTTAACCTTAGTAATTAAGGTAAAATAATTAACTTAATAGCTTGTACTAAAATTCATATAATAAAATAATTATTATAATTATTCTAAAAATCACTCCATATATTATTTAAATAATATATGATTATATTTTCATGAAAAATAATTAATAAAAATATTTCTATCATAATTTAATTATTATAAGAATATACTTTTTAATAGTCAATAATTCTAAAATAAATTTACTTGTAAACATTTATGTAATAAATATATTTTTATTTACCACATAAATGCATATATATATTATCTTGTACAAATCCTCATCCTTAATATATATAAAAAAAATTTATACGCAAAATTTCTTATTTATTTATGTAGAAAATATCGGGTTGTTACACACATCATAGAAGATGATGATCCAGAGTTACATACGATGAGGTAAGAGTTTTAGTGTGTACAAAAGGGTCAGTGGAAGCGCCGTGACATTCCTAATATTATATGTTGATATACTATGGATAAAGAATAACATACCAATGCTACAATCAGTAAAGATAAAGTTGTCTAAATATTTCTCCATGAATGATTTGGGAAGAGTACCGTAATTGGGGATGCAAATCTATATAGATAGATTTAAGAGGATGCTCGACTTAACCCAATGAACGTATATTCATTTGATGCTAAAGTCATTTAGCATGACAAACTCCAAGAGATGTCTCATGTTGATGAGACATTGAGTGTATCTCTCTTAATAGTCCCCATAGACTCCTGAAAAGAGAGATCGCATGAGTGACAATCATGTATGCAATGAAATATACGAGACCTGATGTTGATCAGTCATATTCTAGAGAAGTTCACTATGAGTCAGTGAAAAACATCTTAAAGTACTTAACCGGTACTAAGGATGTGATCATATTCATGGTGGGTCTGAATTAAAACTAGTGGGCTTAACAGACTCAAGTTTTTTTAGACAGACCAAGACAACAGAAAATCCACTTTAAGGTAAAGGGTTACCTTGAACGGTGGTGCAGTGAATTAGAAAGTTTTTAAATAGCAAAGAGTTGTTGGTTTAGTGATAAAGACAAAGTATATAGCTATAAATGAAGCTGCAAGTTGATTGTTTGGATGAAAAGTTCATTACAGAACTAGGAATAGTTCCTAAGTCTCATCTTGGATCTAAACATGTGTTGTGGCACTTTCATTTGATTAAAGAATCATTGAAAGATGAGAAATCACTATAGAGATAGTGGACTCTCAATAACAACATTACATATCTATTTACTGAAGCTTATCCAACAGTAGGATAATCGTCACTTAGAGAAGAAAGGTACGAGATACCACGACGATTGACTTTAGTGCAAGTGGGAGATTGAAAGTAGTATGCATACAAGCTAATCATGTTTGATGATAAAGCATATACTTTGTAACAATCTTATTCATTTATTAATAAAAAGTATTAATTTATTAAAGGCTTTTAATTATCTACACGATGTTGTTTTATAATATGTGATAAACCCATAGTTTTAAGCAATGCTTTTAGAATAATGATGATGATCATTCTAATGAGATCTAAATTCTTAGAAAGCTTAAAACTAAAATAGTTTCCAATCGTTAGATTACTAAATTGGGGATTAGTGAATCCGGATAGATTGATACATACGTTGCTTGCTCATTGGATGAGGATGATTGATCTCATGATCATTTATGTGGAGACACTAAAGCAAGTATGTAGGTGCTTAGTAGAGAATAAGTTCACTGAACGTGGCTCGCTAAGGAATACCTAATGGAGTTTTACTTGCCTGTCAATAGAAATTCCTGTAGTGATAGTAGTACAAGTGATCCTTAAACTTGAGATCATCATAGTATCTTATGTATGATGAGTTATACTTTGACTTATACCTTAAGACCCTTAGGGTATATCAAAGGGTATGCTTGGGTATAATAAGTTGTACATGGAGATAATGTATGATCAATAAAGAATCTACCGCTTCTAGTAAAAGAAGAGAAATGTCCTATGTGATTCGATAAATGACAACCCAGTAGTCATTGGCCAAGGCAGAATGAAATTAGAAAGGAGTTTCTAATTTGCATTATATGGTGTTGTGCATTTAAAGAGTAGAAATACATATAATTAAATAAAATAAGACTTGACAGTAATTTCATGTCTTATATTTAATTAGGACATTGTATGGTGGAAGGATTGAATTGTACGGTAACTATTTACTCAAATGTTCTTTTATAATTAATGTTGAAATCTATATTATCTGAAAAGTCGTTGATCGCTAGGGAGGCTTATCCCTATTGTAGAATAAATATTATTTATTTAAATAAATTAATTGTTTAATTTATTTATTTAAATAAGATTAGAATTGTTCTAATTGATTTATTCACAACCGGTTTAATATGGAGAACCTAAAGGGTCACACCATAAAAGGAAGAATAATTATTTAAGAAGTTAATGACATAATCGTAATAATATGTTAAGTATATTTATTTTAATCTATGGTGATAGAATAAATTAAATAACTTAATATTTATTATTTAATATTTTAGAAATATTAAATATAAATTAATAAGAGGAGTCTTATTAATATTATTACAATTATTATTATTTTAATTTCTGAAAGAGTTTAGAAATTAATTTAATATAAGTACTCTCATTTATTCATAACAGGATTAGGAGGGAAAATTAGTTAAAAGAATTTAATTAATTATCCCTAATAAGATTAGGGAGCCCATTTAATTAAAAGAGTTTAATTAAATAAATAATACCTTATTTTTAATTAAATAGGGTTACCTGATATCTTTATAAGGTGAGTCTTATATCAGATATCAAATATACGCAATTTCAATAGTTGGAGAGTACGCTATTTTCTATGAGAGATAGAAAAACTAAGATTTTGCCAAATACCCTTCTTATTGATTATTTCTTCTTCCTTGGTGGATCACCTCTAGAGGCCAAACACTTGGGTGGCTAACGTTGATCAAAGGAAGGAACCAAACCCGGTGGATTCAAGTTGAACGCGAAAAAGATTGGAGGTGAACTTGTACCTGAGGAAGCTCAAATCGTCAAGGGTATGATTCTTGTTCTTCATATTTTAGTTTAATTAATAATTGTGCATAAAGGATGATCCGGGTATATGGTTTGTAAAATTTTAAAACTCTGATTTTCCATGCTTCCGCTTATTTAATGCAATTTGATTGCGTTCATGAATATTACAAACCTAACAGATGATACTATGACAATAATAGAATCAATACTGTGATATACTATACAACAATTACTGTAGCAATAATTGAGTATAACTGAGTGACTTCTCACGTAAGCATCAATAACCAATACCGTGTACTACTATGCAACCACGCGTATTACTGTATTTTTAGCACTAGGTATTTCAACAGTTTATGGTAAAACTTTTACCGTTATTTTTATAAAAAGATATTTCTGTCGTTTTCTAACTCCGACAATAATTTCGTTGTGGGGTCCACCAATGATTGTGCTATCGTACGAATATTTTCTGTTAAAACGAATATTCTCCGACCAATCGAATATTTTATAACAACTTGCTTACTTTGCAAAATTTATAAATATTATCCACAACTATAACATTATATCAAATCTACACCATAATATTCAAAAATATATTTTGAGAAAAATTAATCTTTATTTATGAAAGTTGGGGTCTTACAACCTCCCCTTCTTATGAATTTTCGTCCTCAAAATTGGTGTACATATCTAGTATGTCAAAGAGGTGAGGATACCTTGATTTCATTTCGGATTCTAACTCCCAGGTCATTTCCTCAACATCGTGGTTTCTCCACAAAACTTTGACTTGAGGTATAACCTTGGAGCGTAGAATATGTTCCTTCTTATCTAAGATTTTAACAAGTACCTCTTCGTACGTTAAATCTTCCGCTATCTCGTCTGGTTCCAACTCAGTAATGTGGTTCGGGTCTTCCACATATTTACGTAACATGGATATGTGAAAACATTATGAACACGAGACATACTTGGCGGTAAGGCGAGTCTATATTCCACAGTTCCTACTCGATCGAGGATTTCGAATGGGCCAATGAATCGAGGATTGAGCTTTCCTCTCTTTTCAAATCTTGTAACTCCCTACCATGGAGCAACACGTAATAACACATGATCTCCAACATTGAATTCCACGTTCTTTCGATGAAGATCAACATAACTCTTTTGTCGATCTTGTGAGGTTTTTATACGTTGTCGGATCATTTGAATCTTCTCCGTAGTCATACGTACCAATTTTGGTCCCAACAACGTTGCTTCACCCACCTCATCCTAGCATACTGCAGAACGACACTTGCGTCCATACAATGCCTCAAATGGAGCCAGGCCGATGCTTGTTTGATAACTGTTGTTGTAGGAAAATTCTACCAATGGTAAGAACTTGTCCCAACTTCCTTTGAAGTCAATGACACATAGTCTTAATAGATCTTCAAGAGTTTTAATAGTGTTCTCTGGCTGCCCGTCCATTTGAGGATGATAAGCCAAACTGAATTATAAATTCGTGCCCATAGCTTTTTGCAAACTAACCTAAAATCGTGAAGTGAATCTTGGGTCTCGATCAGAAACTATGGATACTGACATACCATGCAGTCTTACAATCTCATTTATGTATATACGAGCAAAACATTCAAGTGAATAAGTTTCTCGTATAGGTAAGAAATGAGCAGACTTGGTCAATCTATTAACAATGACCCAAATTGCATCTATGCCTTGAGAAACCTTGGGAAGACCAGTGACGAAATCTATGGTAATGTGCTCCCACTTTCATTCTGGAATTTTAAGTGGTTGTAATAGACCTTTTGGCACTTAATGCTCCGTCTTGACACGTTGACAATTTAAACACCTTGAGATAAACTCCGCGATCTCTCTTTTCATAATGCTCCACCAAAATGTATGTCAAAGATCACGATACATTTTGGTACTTCCAGGATGGATTGCAAACGGTGTGTTGTGTGCCTCCATCATGATTTTATACTTCAAATCAGGGTCGTTAGGAACACAAAGTCTGGAGTTGACTCGAAGTATTTCTTCTTCATCGATTCTCACTTCTGGAATAACACCGTCTTGCACTTTCTTCTTCATACGCATCAGCTCCAGGTCCGTAGCTTGAGCAACTTTAACTTTATCGATTAAAGTTAGTTCTACTCGTATATTTGACATCATCACGTGGGTCCCTGGAGTCTTTAACTCTATCTCCATCCTTTGAAAGTCATACATAATGGGCCTTTGCGTTGACAATATCGCACTCGTACCCGCATATGATCTTCTACTCAACGCGCCATCTACTACATTCTCTTTTCCAGGATGGTATTGAATGGTATGATCGTAATCTTTCAACAGCTCGAGCAAACGTTGTTGCCGCATGTTGAGTTGCTTCTGGGTGAAGAAATATTTGAGGCTTTTATGATCCGTAAAGATCTCCACTTTCTCCCCATACAGGTAATGCCTCAAGATTTTTAGTGCGAAAACGACTGCTGCCAACTATAGATCATGAGTAGGATAATTCCTCTCATATTATTTGAGTTGTCGTGAGGCATAGGCTATGACTTTTCCATGTTACAAGAGAACACATCCTAACCCTCTGCCCGAAGCATCGCTGCAGATGACAAATCCCTTCAAACCAGATGGTATTGTCAGAACAGGTGCTGAAATGAGTCTCCTCTTGAGTTCTTAAAAACTCTTCTCACACTCCTCGCTCCAATTGAATTTTATATCTTTTCGAGTCAGCTGAGTTAATGGAGTAGCGATTCGAGAAAATCTTTCCCTGATTCTTCGATAATAACTAGCTAAGCCCAGAAAGCTACGTACTTCGGTTACTGACTTAAGTTGCTCCCAGCTTTGTATTGCTTCAATCTTTGCTGGGTCAACAGATATTTCGTGATTTGATATCACGTGCGCAAGGAATGCTACTTCCTTAAGCCAAAACTCGCATTTCTTCAACTTGGCATAAAGCTTATTTTCACGAAGCTTTTGGAGTATCAGCCTCAGGTATTGCTCATGATCTTCACAATTTTTGGAGTATATGAGGATGTCATCAATAAAGACAACCACAAAATGATCCAAATATTCCTTGAATACTCGGTTCATCATATCCATGAAGGCAGCAGGAGCATTAGTCAATCCAAAAGATATGACTAGGAATTCGTAATGCCCGTACCGAGTTCTGAAAATAGTCTTTGGAATGTCATTAGTTTCAATCTTTAACTGATGATATCCGAAAAGCAGATCGATCTTTGAAAAGAATTTAGCTCCTTGCAACTGGTCAAACAGGTCATCAATGCATGGCAACGGGTACCTATTTTTGATGGTGACATGATTCAACTCCCGATAGTCAATATAAAGTCGCATACTTCCATCTTTGTTCTTCACAAATAGAATAGGACCACCCCAAGGAGACATACTAGGACGAATGAAACCGATGTTTAACAATTCTTGCAGTTGAGTGTTTAACTCCTGAAGTTCAATAGGAACCATTCGATATGAGGCTTTTGAAATGGGTTTTGTATTGGGTTCAAGGTCGATACAAAATTTAATTTCACACTCTGGGGATAGGCCAGGAAGTTCTTTAGGGAATACGTCAAGAAATTTATTAACAATAGGAATATCATTCAAATCTGACGTATTTTTGTTTAAATCTTTGATATGAGCTAAGAAAGCTTGACATCCATTTTTCAATAAACGAATAGCTTTATGGCTTGATATGACAGTGATTGACTTTAGTGGTTTGGTTGCTTGAATTCACATAATAGGTTGGTTAGGAATATGAAAACTAACAACCTTATGAAAATAATCAATTTTAGCATGATGAGTAGTTAACCAATCAATTCCTAAAATAACATCGAAATGCAAGTATTTTCAAAGAGATAAGATCGATAGGTAACGTGCGGTTGCCAATTTGAATCAAATAAGACTTATAAACAGTGGATGTAATGAAGGTTTTTTCAACGGAGTTTCAACAGATAAGTCAAAGTCTAATTTCTCCGGAGTTAAATTTAAACGTTGAGCGCAAGTAGTAGAATAAAAGAATGGGTAGAACCGGTATCAAATAAGGTAGACTTCGCTAGATTTTATGATTAGCTTACCCTTGATGACTTCGTTCGGGTTCCTCGCTTTTTGGGAGGTTACGACAAACGCTCTCCCTTGAACTACCGACTTTGACTTGTCTGGGATGGCCTTTGGTGCCTCCATCCCAGATAAACTTGACTTCACTGCACGATAAAATTGGGCTAGGTGACCTTCTCTTCTGTAATTATAACATGATTTGGACTGCTGCGTACAGTTTGAACTGATATGTCCCTCCCCTCCGCATTTGTAGCATACGATCGGTGGTCGTTCTCCTTCCTTAATAGCAGGTGCTGGTGCTGACGTCTTTCCATCATTATTGAATCTCCTCTTCTTGAACTTTCCACTTTTATTGTCTTGGCCAAGATTACCATCGAAGTGGTTACCATGTCTGGCATGTTGATTTCCTCCCCGTTTGTTGTCACCGCTTCGATGACTGCTACCACTGGTATTATCGTTTTGCCTGCTACTCTCTCTTGGTTGGGTTGACTCATTATCGCGCTCCAATAACTAAGCCCTATTTACAACATCTGAATACAAACACAGTTTATGAGAAATGAGATATTGACGTATTTTTGGTTTCAAACCTCGTAGAAACATTCACGTCATTCTCTCCTCATTATCAACCAAGTGGGACGCAAACCGGGACAACTCGACAAACTTAGCTTCGTACTGCGACACAGTCATATTGTTTAGCTCCAGTTTGATAAACTCCACCTCCTTCATGTGACGAATACTTTCAAAAAATTACTTGTCGTTGGACAGTTCTTGAAACTTCTCCCAAGACATCTTTAGTGCGGCAGGTTGAGTACGTTTTACCGATTTCCACCAGTAATCTGCCTCTTCTCGCAACATGAAGGTGGAAAAGGGAACCTTTTGCTCCTCAGAGCATCCTAAGACATCGAATATCTTGGTGATCTGCTTTATCCACGTTTCTGCCTTAAGTGGTTCTGGCTTTTCCAAAAACTCCGGTGGTCCCAACTCCTTGAACCGCTTAGCGGTGACCATCCGGGAGTTGCTAGTGTTTCCACCTACATTTTGCACATGAGTCTCTCTCGACTGATGTTGCATGAATTGCAGAAAGCCTCTGAACATCCCATTGTTCATCATTTGGTCGGTGTTGTTGTTCACCTGAGGATTATTGCCTTCCTGATGCACATTATCTCGGGTATTGATCAGTGATGACTCAACGGTCTCATGTGCTCCATTGCTTAACTCGACATTTTTAGATGCCATTTTCAAATACTGCCACAAAACAAGGGTTAATTGACATGTCACATATAATCCCTATACTCTGACCGACCAATTAAATAACAAATAAGCTTAGGTAGGTCATACTAGCGAAGGATTTCTGTAAGAACCGATAATTTCATGAATAAATAATTATTTAATATAATAAGAAAATGAATATTTATATAAATATTGATGTGTTGTATGATGAGTAATTCGATTAGTGCAAGTGAATTTATATGAGAATTGAGAAGTGTGGAATTGACGATGAGAATTGTGAAAGGCCTTGTGTGGCATAGTGTGGAATGAGGAAATTCACTAAGTGAATTAAAAGAGAAATAGTTATTAAGAGGAAAATTAATTGTGTATAATTATGTGATTCCATATAAGGAATAAATACACTCTCAAACTAGTAATATCACCACTATAGAAATTAATTCATATCATGTAAAACTAGTATGGTGATAGAAATGGAAACTGGCTTGAAGCTAAACCATTTTGGCACTGCCAGGGATCGGCGCAGCTTTGCCCTCCCAGCAGTACAAAATGGCGCAGCTGCGCCACTGGTAAATCTAGGAAAATTAATTTCTACTGTAGAAATGAAATGGAACATTAATGTAAGGTGACATGAATAAAATCATATGATAAGAATACATTATAATGATATAAAATATCAAGTAGTACAATAAAATCATAAGTGATTTTAATATCGAAACAATTAAATATCTGTGTATCCCAGAAATTGGAAAGGAATTCCATGTGTAAACTGATCAGTTAATATTAAATAATGTTATAATGTGGTTATGTGAGTAGTAAAAATAATTATGGAGATACCCGGACACTAATACCTAACTACATTATTTTATTATATGTATTTAATGTACATGAATTATATGATGTGAGTACATAAATAATCCCTAAAATTTTCTAATATGGTAACAATTGTACAATAAAATTACATTTGGGAGTTAAAGTAACTAACTGAGCAAAAAAATAAATAAATTGAAGTACATTGCTGTAATATAAAACTCATCAGTTACACCACAGTACATGAACAATGACCTAAGGCTAAAATATGTAACTTCCAAGAAAGTAATCAATGGCTATGGAGATGGCTGGTGGTGGGTTGTTAAACCACTCTCAAATAACCAATGTTTTCTTCCATTACACCATGAATTCAACCTCAGTGCAATATAATTGCCCAGTCCAAGTTTTCTTTATAAATAGCAGTCTATTTTCAGTTTACGTTGTTTGTTCTTGGCTATTGAAACACTGATAACTTGAGAGTAAGTGAGTTGTGGTCCAAAGAAGAGGTTAACAAATTCAGAAGGAGGAAACTAAGTTTATTAAGCTTCAAGAGGTATAAAATCCTAAACTTTTGTTCTTAGTTGGGTTTATCAAATTCTTAGGAATTACTTTAAATTCTCTGTTAATCAATGTGAATTAGCATGCCATAATGTGTTTATGAAGTATGCTTACATGTACGAACTCTTTAATGGTAGATTGGAACAAGTTTAAATTGAAAAGAATCAAAGTGGAATAAGGCTCTGTAAAATAGAGTCTGTTACTGCTCTTATTCCAGGCATGGCGTAGCTGCACCCTATTTATTCTAGGGTGCAGCGCAGCTGCGACGGACCCCAAGATCAGTTTTTGGATTCTGTTATGCTAGGTTGTTGCTAATATGGTATTATGACTTATGTATACATGAAAAAGAGGTATAACCTGTGTTATAAAGCTTCCTTATGAGTTATGAAGTGTCCAACATGATTTAGTAGAAGATCTTTAACAAGGACTTTAAGTTTTAAAAATAAATTTTGTTGAAATTTATGTTCTGCAAATTTTGGGCTTAGTAGTCTATACACATGACTGATTTCACACATTAATGAGCATGATATATGATTCATAGTTCCTTTGTTCATGACCACCTTATTAGGCTTTGTGTTAGAGGAATTCTTCAAAGAAGAGCTTGTCATATCAAAGCTAATGAACATAAATGCTACAAGTAGTTTCTGATCTTGAAAAGAAGTTATCATGACTTAGTTACTTATGATAAGAGTTGTAAAAATTTCTTATATATGCCATATTACATCATTCATGATAAAGTGATTTCAAAGGCAACCTTGAACATATTTCCAAAATCTAGTTGCATCACATGAATATCTAGATTCTAAAGGGTTAAGATGTCATGTTATGTCTATAATATCCCTAGACATGATTCGTATGTATTGAACATGTTGATAACTAAACCAAACATTAGTTTAAAGCATGATTCAAAGTGTTAAACAATGATAGTTGTGAACAAACAATATGAATACTATAAGCATGTGTATTAACAGATTGCGTAATCTCTCTATGTGGACATATAGCCAAGTTATAAAACATGGTAACTACATGATCTTGCTATGCTTTAATACCATGTAAGTTGTAAGTTAAAACTTGTAAAAATAAACTCAAGAATGGTCATATGCTTATGTGAGAACCTCTAACATGTATGTATGCTAAAGTATAAGTGCATAGTTATGTTAAAGTTGGATAGAAATAGGAAGTGCAAAGCTCAACGCTGGTCTGGCCAGGGGACAGCGTAGCTGCACCGTCCTTAAGCCTAGACAGGGCGCAGCTGTGCCATCCTGTAGTCATGAATAATATCTATTTTTGATCTGATATTCGAAGCATGCCTATATGATTACTTTAGCTCGTATTATATGACTAATATGTTATGTAATGTGTTAAGAAGCATGCTAGGTGATAGAGAAGAATGTTAATAAGAAATTATGACCTTCAAATGTTGAGTCTAAAATAAGGGTTACAAGCTATAAAGCAATGATTCGAAAAATACGTTGTTTGACTTGTGGTGGTATACAATCTGATTTGTGCTATGAAGATGTAGGATATGTGATGTAGTAGGTGTGAAGATTTCAACTAAGTTGGATGTTTAAGTATACGTTCAAACTTACATATATGAGTTTATGTAACTAATGAATATCCTATACGTGTAATATATTATGTTAGGACTCGAAAGAGGGTATTAAGCTTTACTTTGGTAAACTACGCTTGAAGAAAGTACTTGAACCTTACTCTTTATTGAGCATTATTGAACTTGTGTAATTATTGATCGTACAAGTAGAATTTTGAAGAAAACATATTTCATAATGAAATTTCAAACTTTGATTCGAACGATAACTGTTCATATATTATATATATATATATATATATATATATATATATATATATATATATATATATATTGTTAAAGAGCTATCTAAGCCATTGATTCGGCTAGACTACTGATAATTGATCAAAAGCTATCCAAACCAAATTAACTTGGTGCAGACTCTTATAACTGAGAAGAACAACCCTCTTAGTAAGAATTATATATTGTCGGGGAACCGACGTGCGCACATGAGAAAGACTAAATGTTATGCATGACATAGGGTACTTTAGGCTGATCACCTGTTGTACTCGTTTTGTAGAATTATCGGTAGTATCACTGTTAATTCTAGGAGAAGTTCATAGTCATTAATGACTGCTCAGTATTCATTATTTTGAAATCTTGAATTGATAAATCTTTAAATATTATTGATGTTTCTGTCCATAGTGACTGTTGTTGATAATCATTGATACTTCTTGCTATCTTGAACTATCATTTATAATATACACTCGAGAAATTAAAAACTATATTGAATACCCTTTTTGCTATATTACTTACTGGGCAAAATTGTTGCTCATCCTTGCTTTCCCTAAAACTTTCAGTGAAGTCAGAACGTTGTGAACCCTCTGGCAAGGACAAGGGTAAAGAAAAGGCTATGGAGTAGTTATTTCTAGATTGCTAGGAATGTACTATGATTTGGTTGTAGAAGAACTCATTAAGCTATGTTTAAGTTAAATGGTATTGTATTATGCATCAGCTATGTCCATACAGTGTTTAATTATGGTTAAGTTATGTAAGAGATGTTAAGTTACGAACCCTTGGGACAAGAATAATTATGTTATATCAATGTAATTTATTCTATTAATTCGCTTTATGAGATGCCGATTTATTATTAGAGTTAGTACGTGGCAACCAAATTTAAGATAAGTGTGGTATGGATTTGGGGGTGTCACATGTTGGTATCAAATCATTAGTTATAAACCTTAGGAGCGAGAGTCCTTAGATTATAACTTAGGAGAACTTAGAAGATAGAGGAGACTCATGTAGAGTTTTCCTTGAGAGACTTAGTGTGTTATAAAATATAACTTCATTCTATACAATGAACTTATGTTTATTTAACATTCTAACGGAGTTGTTATTTTAGTTATCTTATGTTGGTGATTGTAGGATGACTGATATGGGAGGAACTAGTGGAGTGGTAGAGGAGGAGCAGCGTGACATCCATGTGGTATTTGAGGCACCATTGATAGCAGAGCCTATATCAGCAGTGACCCCTATCGATAATGACAATGACGAGGAGGAGGAGATGGAGCCATTACTCGAGGAGTATGATCCGGAGGAGGAGCCTATGGAGGAGGAGCCTGATCCTATGGAGGACTCCGACGAGGCTACTTTTGAGGATCGGATGTTGGGGGAGTATGAGGAACATATTTTGGAGTTAGGGTGTAGAGTGGAGGAGTTAGAGGCTGAGGCTAGGGAGAGGGAGTCTGAGTTCCAGAAACTGAGGGATGAGGACCATCAGAGGAAATTAGTGATGCAAGAGATGGAGGTGGAGATTGCTCACCGTAAGGAGGTAAGGATCCAAATGGGGACTTTGTTTCACCGATTAGTGGCTAGGAATGTAGAGTTGGCTGGGAAGTTGGAGGAAATGGGGCAGAGAGAATTGAGCGAGAGGACGAAGAAGGTGGCTCTCCGTACTCAGTTAGAGATGGAGGTAATGGATAGGATTCATTTCGAGGAGAAGTGGGAGGAAGCCAATGATAGGGCAAATGATCTATAGGACGAGGTGCGATGCAAGAGGAGGAGGATGAAAAAGATGGGCTATGCTCTACGCACAGCCATGGAGAAGTTAATTGATGAGGTAAATCACTACCTAGCTGAGCAAGGACATACCCTGTATACCATAAGCCGGGATATGGTGGTGCATATCACTCAGAAGGAATACCAGAGCGCTGTGGAGTGTGGGATGTTAGATTGAGTCTAGGGAGAAAAGCTTAGTAGTTGTAGTATTTTATGTGTTGTTTAAATTGTTGTTGTTAAATCTCAGTCTTTGCGTAAGATGTGAGATAGTTGTAAACCCCCAAGCTTTTGAAAAATATTAGAGGGGTAATATGTGAGTGTTGTCCCCGTCTTTTGTGTTAAGAGGGGATATGATGTTGTCATTTATAATAGTATGCTAGAGAAGAAAATGTAATTGTAACCATTTGGCATATGAATATAAATGATCTTGTCTTAGAAATGTCTTATAAATATACTTTTTATTAGAGAAATGTTTAAGTAATATAATTAGATAATAAAATAAAAATTTTATGATGCAGAGATATGTCGCCCAGACGTTGAATAACTGCACCAGAAGTGTCGGTTAGTGATGAGAGAGGACCAGTAGATTCGATACAGAGGCTTGTAGATTTGTTAGGAGAAGCTCTTAGGGGAAGAAATGAACCAGTACCACCTGTTCCCCACGTAGTTCCAGCCACAAACTTTAAGGATTTTAGGAGTGTAGGACCTCCGGAGTTCGTAGGCACGATCGATCCGATCGTGGCTCAGACGTGGATCAAAGAGATGGAGAAGGCTTTTACCATCGCTCGTGTGGGTGAAGATCAGAAGACGGCATTTGCAACCTACATGATGAAAGGCGAAGCGAACTACTGGTGGGAGGTGAATCAGCAGAGAGCGGGAGAAGGGATAAACACTTGGGAGAGGTTTAAGACTCTGTTCTTCGAGAATTATTTCCTGAAGAGCATGAAAAATAAGATGGAGGTGAAATTTTTAGAACTTAAGCAAGGAGATATGTCGGTGGCGCAATACGCGGCTAAGTTCAATGAACTAGCCCGGTTTGCTGAACACCAAGTGGTAGACGAAGAGAGGAAAGCTAGGCATTTTGAACAAGGACTGAAGCCTTGGTTGTTTAACAAGGTATCGGTTCTTCAGATTGATTCTTTTACAACATTATTGGAGAAGGCTATTATTGTAGAGGGAGGAAGTGAAGCTTTAAGTCTGTATAATAAAGAGAAGAAGTGCGTTGACCCAAATTATACAACTTCCTTGATATAATTTCCTTGATTTACAATTTGGCTAATTGAACCAAATTATACCTAATCTTGATCGGCAAAAAGTGCACTGACTTTGTAAGATGATCAACAATCATCCATATCACATCGTAACCCTTCTGTGTTGTTGGAAGTCCCACCACAAAATCCATCGTGACGTGTTCCCACTTCCATTTTGGAATCTCTAACGGCTGCAATAACCCGCTGGGTTGTTGATGCTCTGCCTTAACTCTCTGACACGTTAGACATCTGCTGACGCATTCTGTAACTTCTCTCTTCATGTTTGGCCACAGTAATATTGACGTAAATCTTGATACATCTTCGTGCTTCCCGGGTGTATTGAATATCTCGTATTGTGTACTTATAAAATCTCTTCTCTTAACTTTGGAACTGTAGGTACCCATACTCGTCCTTCAAATCTTAGCAATCCAGTGCCATCAATCTTATACTTCAACTCTTCACCTTCAGTTAATCGCTTCTTGATGTTACCACATTCTTCATCATTTTCTTGTGATTCTTTCACCTTATCCAATAAAGTTGGAATTGCTTCCATTTTTATTACTCTATCCGAATCCTTCAGATTTTTCACCTCAAACTCCATTTTCTCAATTTCTCTTACTAATTCTTCCTGTTATGTTAATACAAACAATTTTTCTTGACTCTTCTTGTTTAAAGCATCTGCCACTACATTAGCCTTTCCCGGATGATATAGAATATCACAATCATAGTCTTTGATCAATTCTAACCATCTCCTCTACCTCATGTTTAATTCCTTCTGTGTAAAGATATACTTCAGACTCTTGTGATCTGTGTATATCTCACACTTTTCTCTGTAGGGATAATGTCTCCAAATCTTAAGGGTAAACACTACCGCAACCAATTCTAGATCATGGGTAGGGTATCCCTTCTTATAGTCCTTTAACTGTCGTGACGCGTACGCAATGACTTTACCATTCTACATCAATATGCAACCTAGTCCTTTGTGTGATGCGTCAATATACACTGTAAAACCCCCCATACTATCTGGTAAAGATAACACAGGTGCTTCGCTTAGTCGCTTCTTCAATTCTTGAAAACTCTGTTCACACTTTTCCGTCCACACATATTTAACTGTCTTCCTCGTTAGATTCTTCAAAGGTGTCACTATCTTTGAAAAATCTTGAATAAACCTCTGGTAATATCCTGCCAATCCTAAGAAACTTCTGACCTCTGTCGGCGTCTTCGATTGTCCCCAATTTTTCACCACTTCTACCTTAGCTGGATCAACAGAAATTCCCTCGTTGTCGATAACATGCCCCAAAAATTTAACTCTCTTCAACCAAAACTCACACTTTGAATATTTTGTATATAGCTTCTCCCTTCTCAATGTTTCTAACACCATCCATAGATGTTCAGCATGCTCCTCTTCAGTCTTTGAATACAACAAAATGTTGTCAATGAACACCACCATAAATTTATCCAAATACGGTTTAAACACTCTGTTCATCAACTCCATAAAAGTAGCTGGCGCATTCGTCAGTCCAAACGACATCACTAAGAACTTATAATGGCCGTAACGAGTTCTAAATGGTGTCTTTGGTACATCCTCTGTTCTAACCTTCAACTGATGATAACCAGTTCTCAGGCCAATCTTCAAAAAATATCTCGCTCCCTTAAGTTGATCAAACAGATTGTCTATTCTTGGTAATAGATATTTGTTCTTAATTGTCACCTTATTCAGTTCTCTATAATCCATACACAATCTCATCGAACCATCTTTCTTCTTTACAAACAACACTGGTGCTCCCCACGGAGATACACTAGGTTGGATGTACTTCTTATCCAATAACTCCTGTAGCTAGATCATTAGCTCTTTCATTTCTACCGGAGCCATCCTATACGATGCTTTCGATATCGGTGATGTCCCCGGTACTAAATCGATTACGAATTCTATCTCTCGGTCTAGTGGAAGTCCAAGAAGTTCTTTTGTAAAGACATCCCCAAACTCATTGAATACATGTATCTGTCCCATGTCCGAATTCACCATCCGTGTATCCACTACATGAGACAAATAACCTTCACATCCTTTCCGTAACATCTTCTTGGCGTGCATCATCGTCAGACAACTCATTTGTCTTGGCAACTTGCTACCATAAAACATAACCTTAGACTTATTCGGTGTCTTAAGGAGTATGCTCTTCTTCTGACAGTCTATAATTGCTTCATGTTTAAATAACCAATCCATACCTAGGATAATATCAAATTTTCCCAAGCGTATTGGAATTAAGTTCACCCTTAGCTTATGTCCCCTTATTTCCACACAACAATTTCTATGGATAAACTCTACATGGATCACTTCTTTGTTTGCAACTTCTATATTCATTGGGTTCGTTAGCTTTTCACAGGGCAAATCAAATCTTTTTACAAATTCATCAGACAAAAATGAACAGGTAGCTCCCGAATCAAATAATACATATGCATTTATATCATTGATCTGAATTATACCTAACACAATCTCCTTTGATGAAAATGCGTCTTGCACAATCATATTGAATGTTCTTGCTGTCGGCTTATTCTGCAGAGCTGGTCCTCCAATGGTTAACTTTGTAGAACTATTTTTGTTCCTACTTCCTCCATCTGAATTCTTCTTCAATGGAAAATCCTTGAATCGATGTCCCGTTCCTCCACAAGCAAAATAACTCCCTTTCTTCAGCTTAGGACAATTTAGTGAAATATGTCCTTCCTAACCATAATTATAACAAACATTTTTCCCTTTCATACACTTTTCCGAGTGATTCTTTCCACACTTTGAACACGCTAGCTTCTTCTGCTGAGTATTCCCTTATTGCGTTCCTGATTCGTTGCCACTGTTGTTCCACTTGCGTTTCTTACTGTTACTGCCACCACTGCTGGCACCCTGATTTCTACCATCCATCTTCTTCTTATTCTTTTCCTTATTGTACTTGGACACCGCTTCACTACCACCTTCTGAAATGATAGCCTTTTCCAACAACATTGAAAACGTATTAATCTGCAAAACTACCACCTTCCTATATATCCAAGGCTTCAATCCATTCTCAAATCTGCGCACCTTTCTTGCCTCTGTGTCCACCTGATGTGGTGCAAATCTTGCTAGCTCGTTGAATTTGTCTGTGTATTCTGAAACTGTCATGTTCTCTTGCTTCAATTCAAGAAATTTCACTTCCATCCTAGCTTGCATAGTCGGCGAGAGATAATTCTCGAAGAACAACTCCTTAAACCTTGTCCAAGTTACCACTGCTATTCCAGCTCTAGCCTGGTTTGATTCCCACCAATAATTAGCTTCACCTTTCATTAAATAGGTAGCAAAAGCTGTCTTTTGCCCCTCTGCTACTCTAGCAATCACAAATGCTTTTTCTATCTCCTTCACGCAGGTCTGAGCTTCAATAGGGTCGGTGGTTCCCTTAAATTCTGGCTGTCTGACTGCTTTAAAGTCTTTAAAATTCGCCAATCCAACATCTGGCCTATCTCTAGCTGCTGGTGCTTGATTTTGCATAGCCTAAGCTAACATATCAACAAAGTTCTGCATTGGGTCTACCTGACCTCCTTCATTATTTACAGATCTTTCCTCCCTCTGGTTACGATTTTGACATCTTGGCGGCATTATCTGATTAAACAAAACCTTAATTTATTACATCGAGTTTCATTATATGTTATATCTTCTAAGCGTTTAAAAATATAATATGTAATTTAAACTCTAACAATCATATTATCATAATGTTGTATTAAAGAATTCAACCTGCTGAATTGACTAATTTAGCTTGCTGAATTAACATATTCATCTTACTGAATTAAAACATTCAGCTTACTAATTCACACATTCAGCTTGCTGAATTAACATATTCGATTTACTGAATTTTAAATCATCAAACATATAACTTCTCATTTTAATTCTTAATACTTATCTATTTAATCAAACATGTAATTATAATACTGCATTTATATTCATATACCACATTTTAGCATCATACACTTATATACTTGGCATATTTTTATAAATGCTGACTATCCCATTTTTAAACATCAAAATATGGGATCTACTAAAAATATACTCCCCTATTCACATAAATGGGGATACATCATATTCACATACTACCTCACACTTACTAAGGTTTAAATCAAACATATAACCCTAATAAATAAAAGGGGTACTACTACATCTATCTACATATCATCCAAGCTAACATCTCACTGACTGCCCGACTGAGCCTCCTCGGTCTGAGTATGCTCATGGGGTGCAACTCCATTCACACGACATCGAACAGAGCTGCTACACTCGCCAATCTCGAAGTACGACCTCCTTTCTCCTACTTAGGGACTCACATATACTGCATCTAAGGCCAGTCCCAAAGACTCCATCCTAACCCGTCCGGCCTTCGCCTCAACCTCTAACTGATCCACTCTTCTCGCTGCTCGGACCCAGGCATCCTCAACTCAGATTCTATCAGCGATCTCTAAGTCAAACCTCAGGTGCAACGCCTGATACTCAATAATCAATACTGCAAACTTATTCTCCTCATGTTCTAGTCTTGCTTTCATCTCTGCTAGCTCTTGTTGAGCCAGATAAGCTACATCCAAGTACTGCTGCTCCGTAAACTGAATAGTATGATTCTCCATCTCTAACTGTGCCACTCTTTCCTCTAACTCCATGTTTCTTGCTATTAAATCTCCTATCAAGACATCCTCTGCGGTGTGCTCCACCTCTATAGGCTCCTGGACAGTGACCACCTGATCCTGCTCCACTGAATGACTCTCCTATCTCTCTTCGGACATCCTACAATATCAAAACGACAAAACAACATTAGTATCACAATAAAATATATTCATTGATGAAATGAAATAATATTTTATTATGTACTACTCATACTCGATGAATTTCCTTAATTCATCTCTTAACATACTCTGTACGAGTTTTTCTCTAAGGTTATAACCTAGGTTTTGCATCCTAAAGTTTATAACTTATAGCTTTGATACCAATCTGTGATACCCCCAAATTCGGGTTCTCAAACCTCGGGTTTGGCACTCACGATCCATTATCATCATAAGCATTCTATAAACTATTGCAGAATAGTAAACATACATTGTTCATTATAATAAAGTCTTCCAACATTATCCCAAGGTCTATTAACCTTAACTTATACATACCTTAATTAAGTTACCCTTAGTAACACAAAAGGTTTACATTACCAATGTACATAATATAATATAATACATAAACATTTGCATTATCTATTCCTGCACTTTTCCTTTGCCTTTGTCCTTATTGGACGTCTTTGGCCTGGCTGAAATAAACGTCATGATATAGCAAGGTTAAGCAACGAATTTTCTTAGAAAGTTTAAATACAAGAAAGATATATCATGATTAGCAAGGAATTTATCGTTCAATGTTCAACAATAGAAATCAATTGTGAAAGAACATGAATTAAGTCTTGATAACTGAATATTCGAATAATTGAATAACAGATGCTGAGTGGTCATAATTGTGACGCCCCCAAAACAGGTATACATCACCCATTCTGAGTCGTCAAAATATGGTACAGAAACAACTACAACTTTATTAATATAATTGTCGTGCAAAATACGACAACACATAAACTGTGAGTTTAAATATAAATATTGTCTTCTAGACAATATCCACACTCAAATAAGTCCTCATTACAATTATTGATACACTATTTACAAAATAGTAAGGACTACTATAACAACTACCTTGGAACATCACTCCACACCCCGACTACTTTCCGCTATATTCTCGCTTCCTGAGAAGAAAAATGGAACAAAAAGGAAAACGGTGAGCTCAACTAGCCCAGTAAAGAATATTATGACTAAGATAATATAGAACAAATTATCTTTAGTCCTCAACAGGGAAAAATTTGATAGAATATAATAAACAACAAATTTTAGATCAACAACTACAGCGGAAATAACAACCCATTAGAAAAGTTAAGTAGAGAATGAATTCTACTATCTTCTAAGATTTAAAAGTCCATCATCAATATTTTATCCCTGTAACATCAATCAATATACATCTTGAATCAAATATTCATCTTTGCACTACATGCCAAAGATATTCATTTGTATCACCAGTTGGTCATGTTCATCTAAACACCTGTTCATCTTTGCACTACGGGCCAAAGATATTCATCAGTTGATCATTCATCTTTGCACTACAAGCCAAAGATATTCAGTAATATAATTATTTAGGACTGAGGATGATGAAAAATATTTTTAAAGAAACGAATCCAGTGAAATAAAAAGACAAAGATTAGGGATTCGTACTTTAAACAATCCAAGTTCAAAAATATCTCATAATAACCATAGTGGAGTAAAATTCAAGAATGAAGATTAAAATATGGATACAATCAAAGACAGTACCCATAATAGATGTTTTGAACAAAGAACGAAATTTTTTTTTTGTGAATAGTGCCGTATTCATGAATAGTGCCGTATACGTGAATAGTGCCGTATACGTGAATTGTAACCCCGACACAAAAAGACAAGAATTTCACAAGAAAATTTTTACCAATATTCTGGCATAATGATATTGAAAGAAATAATATCATTTATAAAAAAAATAACATCCTTTACCTCTAAAGAATAGTACTTCTGGCTGGAATACCGGATATAGTGCTGAAGAGAACTTACACCGTATAGTAACACTCAAAGTATTAAAATACTCACAAGAATACGCTCTATAATATAGAGAGAGAAAACTTCAGTTTCTGGTGCGATTTTCAATTCTAACCTAAGCACCCTATTTATAGGAAAATGCTTAGAACACCAAAGAAAAAAATTTAATAAAATAATATTATTTATTAAATTTTTTTCCTACGCACACCTTAGACCAACTGAATTCAACACATTTATATCACATGTGGGGCCCACCCAATTGCAAAAAATGTTTTTATTTAAAAAAATATTTAAAACTTCAAAAATCAATTATTCAAGAACTTCAATAATTCATAATAAATAGCCCTTTTATCAGAAAAATTCGAATCTTATGCTCATTCTATAGGAAATTCAATTCTCTACAACTTTTTAAGTTTAAGTTTTTCCAAATTCTAAACAGAAATTGACCGAAATCCACATACGAACAATATTACAGGCTATAATCAAATTTCAGTCAAAAATGGGGCCCACCAACATGTTTAACATGTTTTAAATATTTTTTGTAACAAAAATACTCTTCCTCCTCATATATTTATATATCACACATTCAGTGTAAAATACCACCATTATTATATTATTATAATGTAATAATATATTTAAATGAATTATTTTATCAGAAAAGATAAAATATCAATTTTTAACAATTGTCACATTAAAAATTTTCTCCATCTATATCCATAAAAAATGAGTATTTTTCTTATCATACAAATCAATAATTAATTATTCACAAATAATATTACAGAATCACAATACTGACAACCATGCCCGTTCCCAGGAAAGAGGAGGCTTTTTAATAAGGATTTCTCCTTACTGGCTCGCAATTAGGTGACCAAACCTCTCCTTAGACCGAACTTTCTAGACATTGCCAATAATGCTATCTAATAATATTATTCAAATAATATGAATTATTGATCTGATAATGGAAAATACTGTGTAGTAACAATTATTGAAACAATAATAATATAAAATATCAACGCATCAATTATTGAATCAATAAAATAAAATATTAAACAGTAATTACTATAACAATTATTGAGTAGTGCCTTCTTACGTAAGAATCAATAATTAGTGCAATACCGTATGCTACTGTGCAACACTGCGTATTATTGTGTTTTAACCACCGGGTATTCCAACAGTGTTAACGGTAACAACTACGCTGTTATTTATAAAAACTTATACTTGTCATTTTCTTCATCCAATCGTTTTCCGTTATGGGGCCCACACAAGCTGCGCCGTCGTACGAATATTCCCCGACAGTAAGAATATTCCACGACCAAATGAATATTCCCCGACAACAAGAATATTTTATAACCACTTGCTTATTTAAGATATTTACGTATTTTACCGATAACTTATCACATTAATCAAATCAACCCTTACTATTTCAAAATAGAGGAAATTTAATTTCATTTATAATAAGTTGGGGTCTTACAATAATGACTATGAACATATGCTAAGGTCTTACAATTATGCATAAACACTTAATGTACGAGCAATAATTGTTTTCAATAATGCTTTAATCAAATTGTCCTTTTTCTCTGTCTTGAGTTCTTACCAAGTCAATTGGCGAAGAACAACTTTTAACAACATATTTGACTAAATAAATTTAAACATACTTGATCTAGCTGATACAATGAGCATAGATCTATATCTTAAACAGTTTATGAATGAAAGAACTTTAAGTAATTCACAGTTCAATAATAATAGAACCGAAATTTAATTGCACCAAGTGCGAGTATCAATAACCAATATAGATGTGAATAATAAACAATAATTATTCACTAACATGATTTAAAAATAATAACTCAAGTTTGAGTTAAAGAACTTGCCTCGACTGCGATCTACTGCTACACAATTTAATTTAATCTCTTTATTGTAAAGACCTATCATTGTTAAGATTGATCTTATAATTTGCATATCATACTTTATATCATAATACAATTACTCTATAAGCAAATTAGTTAACACTTAACCACATAATCAATTACCTTAAAACATCATTGTTATTATCATCATTTGATATTATTTTAATTACTTTATTCTTATACATTATGATTTAATACTTAATCTTTCCATTATTAGTTCTTCCTTATAATCCAGTAAGCCGAATACTAATACTATAGTCTGGATTATTTCAGGATACCAATCCAGCAACCTGAATTGACTAATCCAGCAACATGGGTTGACCAATCCAGTAGACTGGATTCACTACTCCCACAATTCAGCAACCTGGATTCAAACTAAATTTTAATTCAGTTAACTGTTTTCTAATCCAGCAAACTGGATTTATTTTTCATTCAATTTAGTAAACTGTTTTGCAATCCAGCAACCTGGATTCATCAAATTTTTAATTCAACAAGCTGAATTCACTATTCCTTTACACAAAAATATCAAATCAACTTATTATTTTTCTATCCTTTGGCCAAACATATATACATATATTTCATACACAAAAAGAATTTTTCTGTAATTTTGTAATTTCTTTTAGTATTTTTCAAAAAAATCATTTTTAGTCCGTAGATTAAGAAATTAGGCCCACCATGATCAACTCCAAAAATTCTCATCTCTTGGTATAATCTTATACCTGTTACTGTGACCCTCCAGTTTAAATTTCGTGGCCATTGGAGTTATAGAACTCAGGTTATAGCGATTTTTGTCTAAAAAACTCAAATATTGAAATGGCCATAATTTGCTCAATTTAAGTAGAAATGAGCTCGTTTTTGGACAGGAACTACTTTATATCATATATTTTCATGTCCCAAAAGGCCGGAATTTATTTCAAAAATTAAGTGGCCGAAACAGCCCCTACAATTTCATGGGCAGTTTATTTTCGGGATTTTCGGCTTTTACCTACTTTACTAAAATCAGTCCATACGAAAATCTTTAACTCTTTTTTTTCAGTGATTCCACTTGGGTTTGAAAGATAACTCATCATATTATCATCCCAATTTTTTTTAGAATTTTTGAATGTCAGAAAAATGATGAAACTACCCCTGGCATTGACTATCCAAAAATAGTTTGTTTTTCTTTCTAAAGACGAAACTATTTTTGATAAAATAGTCACTACGACTTGTGTACTCAACATTTTTGATTGCTACCACTTGGGTTTAGTATTTAACTTATATATCTAGTACCCCTCTTTGACGGATCACAAAAAGAAGGTGTATATCAAAAACGTTAGTCGATCAAAGGAAGTGAAAAAAAACTAGAGTTTTCTAACAAAACAAAACTAGTTTCTTTTATATCCTTTTGATTCACTTTCTAACACTCAAATATGTTACAACCATATATGAAACCATATAAAACATGTAGATAGAGGGTTTTAGACCTCAAGATCATAAACTTTAAATCATCAAAGTCAAACAAAATAAAAGGAATAAGCTAGTTTAGTTTTCATCTTGATTTTTGGGCACACTTTCTTTCTCTTCCAAAGTAGAATACAAACTTATGAAGCATTAATGGTGGATCTCCTTCCTAATTCTCTCTTCCTCTCCACCGAATTCTATCTCTCTCTTCCCTCTCTCTATTTCTCTCTCTTAGCTTTGCTAGGTTAGTTGAAAGAAATAAAAGAGATAAAAACTAGAAAAAAAATGTATAGATATAAGATATGTAAGTAAAGATATTTTTCCAACATCTTCTTATCCCTTTCTCTATCTTTAATCATTACTTAGATATATGGGAGATTAGCAATTTAGGTGGCTCCTTAACAACTTTGACACATGGCTAAGTTTTTGAAATATCTTTGAAAATTATGGACTTGTAATTATAAGGTGCACTCATTGCAACAAATTTGATCTCTTTTAATGTTGTAATTAGTATACTAAATGTCTAAAGTGTCCCTCTTCAATTGGGCTTTAATTTGGGCTACTATTTTCATCTTTTGGACTTTCAATTTACTAATTTGGGCCATGGAAAATTAACATATTCCAATACCTTTCCATTTTATCCTACCCTAATTATTTAATTAGGGTTTTCATTCCATACATTTAGAATTTAAATCATTACTCTTGTACATTAAATTTTATAACCCAATTAGACTTGCTCAAATTAAGTTATAAAAATTAATAAATTGAGATAGTAAAATATATCTCTTAAATTAGTATAATTTTAAATATTATATTCTCCCACACCATAATCCATAGGTTATTTAAATTTTCATAGCTAATGTATAATTAGGTTATGAAACCTTTCCTTTTCAATTTCTTTCTTTCACATAAATAAACACATAGTCATAATTACAATCCACATAATTATTTTACTTCCTAATCATTCCACACGTATCACCAAAGTTTTCGATATCATTAATATTTAATTAATATATCTATTTACAAAGTGACTTAGAATTCTTGGCTATTACACTTTCTTTTTCTTTACTTCTTCCAAATAAGCATGACAATTCCTCTTCTAGTGTCCAGGTTTTCTACAGAAGTGACAATCACCTTCTTTAGCCACCCCACATTTAGGTTTTAAAGCCTGTTTGGTTTTGGAATTGGGTTTGGCACCAGATTTAGATCCTATCTTCTTCTTGCCTTTCCAATTTCCCATAGCATTCCCCTTTTGCACCATCATTATGGGAGCGGGTCTTGCCTTTTTCATGTTATTCTCGGCAGTTCTTAACATGCTCAACAACTCAGTAAGTGGTTTCTCAATTTCATTCATGAGATAATTCATAACAAATTGAGAGTAGCTGTTGTTCAAAGATTGCAAAATAAGATCAGTTTGGGCTTTTGGAGTAATCGAAAAACCCAACCTATCAAGGTACACAATATACCCAATTATTTTCAGCACATTTGAACCAACTAGATCACGTTCACCCATCTTCCAGTAATAAAACGCTTTGCTTATACCATACCTTTTCTATCGAGCATTCCCTTCGAACAATTTCTTGAGATACTCGATCATCTCATAAGCATCCATTAACTCATGTTGCTTTTGAAGCTCAGTGTTCATAGTTGCTGTGATAACCCGGGATTTCGAATAATCCAAATTTTTCGAATAAATTTTTTTAATTTTAATTTTATTAATATTAATATTAATTATCAATTTTGTGACAAGTATCTATGATACGAGTCTCGAGAAGGTTAATTTGTTTATTGGCTAATAAAATTTAGAGTAGAGTTGTGCTTAACAAAAATTAGAAACCCTAACCCTAAGTCCGGATAGGGATTCGATAGAAAATATAATTAAAATAATTATATTATTGAGTACGTGTTTGTACTGTTTCGAATTTTGATCAATAATAGATCAAATAAGGTTTAAATTTAATAAACCCTAATAAGAGATTAGAAACCCTAATATCAGGATTAAAAACCCTAACGCACCGTTAGAAACCCTAATCGAAAGTCGAGAAACCCTAATTTTAAATTCGGGAATCCAAAACCCTAATTAGGAAATCCTAATCCTAATTGGCAAGCTTAATGTGTTTATTAAACTTTAATATGATTAGAAAACCCTAATTATATTTTAGTTATCTTAATTTCTATTTTACAAACCCTAATTATAATTTAGAAATTTTATTTTTCTAATTAAAATCCTAATTTCATATTCGAGATTTTTAAACCCTAATTGGGCAACCCTAATTCTAATTTGCAAGCCTAAAGTGATTAGTATGTGTTAATATAATTTCGAAACCCTAATTATACTTTAGAAATATTAATTTCTATTTAAAACCATAATTTTATTTTAGAAATCTAATTTTCTTTTTAGAAACCCTAATTAGAAAAATTATAGAATTAAAGTTTGTAAAACCTAAGGGTTAGAGCCTTAGGGTTAAACCCTAAGGGTTTGGACATTTGACCATCATGCCATTAAAATTACAAGAACAATGACCAAAATGCCCTTTATGGGATTTTTATTAGATTACTTGTAAATTTTACCAAAATAAGAGTTGGTGACCAACCCACTTGACCAATGTGACTTAAATTATTAGCAACCAGCCCTTATGTGACAGCAAGATCAGAACATAGCAACATATCATTGTATATATAAGATCTAAGAGAGAGAAATTCCATTAAATTGCTCATTTGGCCAACCAAGCTCTCACATACTCTCTCTCTCACCAAGACCTCCGAATTTCTTTAGTAGATCAGTCCCAAATACTTCCCTTGATCAACCAATAACAGATTGTAGAGCTAAGATCTAAGCATCTTCAAAGAGAAAGGTATAAAGCCCTAAGCCCTTTTGATCTTGTATGCTAAGTCAACTTTTGTGTTTATGTGTTTAGATGTTTGCTAGAAGGTGTTTTATGATGATCTATGGTGATATACCATAGATCCATAACATTAAATGACTTTAAAAATGAAGTTTTTAAAAACTGATCTTGAGCAATTTTTGTGGTCTGACAAGCAATGTCAGTCGCCACAGATCCTTGCTCGTTTAAGATTTTTGTTGTTTTAAGTTTTGGTTTTGTAGCTTGGTAGGAGGTCTTTAGTCTGCAAAAGAAATCAGAGTCATGAGATGTCTGGATTCGAAGATATAATCTGTCAAAACCCGTTGACCGGGCATGACCGAAGTTTTCTGGGTAACCCAGAAAGTGTAAGGAACAGTGTCTGACAACGTTTTGCAAGGCCCAGATCTGACAGGTTTTATGTTGTGTTGATTCTGTGTTCGTATCTAGATTATAGTCTGATATGTGGACTATCGATATATGGTTTTAGATCTTACTAGACGTCAATATATTAAGTGTAATAAGTGGTCAAAGTAGACCATTTGATCACGGATGAAGTTTCTGGAATTTCCAGAAACTATTGGCACAAGTTGTCTGACAAGGTTTTACTAGAGTAGATCTGGTGATTGTGTTATAGTTTGACTGTGATCATGTTATGTCGTTGTTCTTTGTCATAAGGACTACCTGATTAGACCAAGAACATACTTATTTGATTACCGGAGCATACGAATAATTAAAATGGAAACTGGTAGCTATGAACTGCCTAGGTTTTTGGGTTACCCAGAAAACCCAGGTGCTGTCTGACAGGTAGTTTTAATGGCCAGATCTTGCTAGAAAGTTATGTTGTAGCTTTGTTGATGATTCACAATTGTAGTATTACATGTATACTATAAGATCCGTGCACAAAATATCCCAGAAACCCACTGGATTAAACGTTATGAACGGTCAAACATTGACCCTTGCTCTGTCGGCTGTCAGTGTTCTTGAGCTCAAGAACACCAACAGCGACCCTTTGTGTTGCTAAAGGCCTATAACGACGATTTTGAATTATTTTATTTTCTGAATATTTCGGTAATTAATTAAAAATAGAAATTAAATTATTAAAATTATTAAAAATGGTTTTAAAAATCATTTTAAATTCTGAAAAATAACTTTTAATTATTTGGGACATTTTTCATTAATATTTTTAATTATTTGGATATTAATGATATTTAATTTATTTAATTAGTGTGTTAAATAAATTAGAAAAAAATGATTTAATATTGTGAAAAATCATTTTAAATAAGAATAATGTATTTAAAAATATTTTGAGTTATAAAATGTAACTTTTAATATTTTTGGAGAATTTTCATTAATAATTTAATCTTAATGATATTAGATTTATTTAATTATTATATTAAATAAATGAATTAAAAATAATTTTATTAATTTAAAAATCATTTAAAAATGAAAAAAAATGTTTTAAAGATATTTTAAGTTATAATTAATGACTTTTAATATTTTGATAATAATTTCATTAATATTTAAATATTAATGGTAATGATTTAAAAATAATTTTAATTACTTTAAAAATCATTTAAGTAGAATATTGATGATTTAAAAATATTTTAAGTTATTAACAATAACTTTAATACTTTGACAAGTATGATTATTAATATTTTTATATTATTAAATATTAATAATGACAAGATTATTTGATAATTAAATCATTTAAAAATGATTCCGATGTTTGAAAAATTATTATAAATTATAATAATTATTTATAAATTATTAAAAGCTTCCAAAAAATATTATAAACGATATTTAACTTATCTAAAATAATATTGAAGCTTAGAGACCAAGTTTAATTGACAATCAATGTGTTAATTATCGGATAGGGTGACCAGGACACCGAGAATGGACCGAAGCCCAACCAGACCGAAATAGTTAGACTTGATAAGTGTTTATATAGTTTATAAATACTAATGTGGCTATGTGGTAATGTGTCTAGGAGAAGTTTGACTGTAAATTACGGTATTGTGTGTTGTGAATTATTGTGCTGATTGTGAGACCGATATTATTGGTTATAGGTCTTACGAAAGTAGATAAATATATTATGTAGCAGTAATCAACGCGGAAGGCAAGTTCCCTAACTCAACCTTGAGTTATATTTATTCAAATATTATAATGGTTAATTATTGCTAATTATACCATGTCCAAGAAATTTATTGTTGATTATTCGCAGTTAGTGCATGATTAATAATTCAAATTGAATTACTAATTCGGAGAATATACCTTTGTAGAATAACTGTTGTTGAATATTCATATTCGTAGAGGATAGAATTGACAGTATAGATAATTCCTGTTATTGTCGAATTATGTTGAGAAGTGTCTTAGCTAATCATTATGGCTAGACGAACATTTGTTAGAACTTGATAGGTTCGAGAAGAGAATCCAATTATTGTTGACAGATCAATGCCAATTATTTCGGCTAGATCGAGAAGTAACTAGAATTTGAAATCACAGTATTTCGTTGTTAAATCAAAATCTTGATTCTGAGACTGAGAAGAATAACCTTTTATATAAAGGGAACATTTTATTGGTCGTATATTCGGCTTTTACGCGCGATTAAGTATTATGCATAATATAGGGTATAATAAAGCTGATCACTTGTTATACTTGCAGAGGGGTATGATTTAATCTTTATGGTTATCTGATACGCCTGAGTATGTATCAAAGTAAATCTTTGATAGATACCCAAGAAGAGAAGTTCAAAGATCTAGTGGGATCACTCAGCATAAATCTGGAAATTATTCCACTTTGTTATTGCGTTGAATTGATTCTTGTTTATTCAATAGAATATCGTAGAAACTTTGAAAGCGTTGTACTCTTTCATTATCATATTATTGTGTTGCCTAGAATACGAGAAAACTTGTTATTGATTAACGATTTGTTCAACTATTTCAAAGTTCTCCGAACTTTGGTGTCATTCTATCAAAATAGGTAGTCTATTATTCTGATACTTATACATTTATTGTATATTTTAACTTGCGGGGCAAATTTGTTGCTCACCCTTGCTAAATAAAACTTTTCAGCTAGGGACGAAGTTGTAGAAGATGCTGTGAAGGATAAAGGCACAATGCTGGAGTAGTTATAATAAGCATATTTATTATGTTATTTATAAACCCTTTTTATATATCTAAGGGGTCTGTTTATAATGTTAAGGTTAGAGAACCTGGGGTAATGTATTAACTATATCAGTTAATGAAGTGTATGTTCCTATTTATAAATAAATGGGTAGTTAAATGTTATTTATATTATGGATCGTGAACACCAACTTTGGGGGTCAAGTAACCCGGATATGGGGGTGTCACAGGTTGGTATCAAAGCTGTAGTGACCAAGGTGTTTCAAGTTGGCAGTAGAGCTGTAGGCTATAAACCTTAAGTGGGATGGGAAAAACCCTAGGATTATAACCATAAGCGAGATAGAGAATACTCATTTAGAGTACTAAGTGAGGGATTGTCGAAGCGTATCGATAGTGAGATGTGTGGACACATAGTGTGAGAAGTTCATACAGGAGAAGTATTAATCAAGTCATTTAGACTGATTGTAGGATGTCTGGAGAAGATGAAATGAGTACGGACATGCTAGCGGCTGTTGCACTAGTGCCAGTAGCCGAGGTGCCAGTGCAAAGCGAGTTAGTTGAAGAGATGGGAGAAGGTGAACCAATGGTCAATCTGGGGAGCGATCATGACGATTATCCCTAGATGTATCTGAATAGTGATGAGAAGGCAGAGTCCGAAGAAGCTAAGGTAGAGAACAAGAATAAGATCAAGGTTGAAGAACAAGATCAAGTATTTGCAGAAGTTCAAGAACTTCGGAGAAAAGTATTTCTCTTGGAGGAGTTATGGAAGACGGAGCGAGCGTTACGCGAAATGACTGAAGAACGAAACGAGATGAAGGCACAGGTGGAAAGGATGAAGACTGAAGATAGTGGATCGTCTGAAGGAACAATCAAGCAGAAGAAAGGCAAGAAAAAAAAAGAGAAAGAGGAACAGCGACAACTCTAAAAATTCAAACTCGAAGAAGAAGCAAGCCTGTGGCAAGTGTGGAAAGACTCACGTGGGAGAATACATGATGTGGGAGAACGGGTTACAAATTCAAAAAGTGTCCCAGTAAGAAGAAGACTGGTGAAGGGAGTGAACGATAGATAGCTTAAGTTTAAGCGATAGTATCTTTTGATAGTGTATCGAGAAAGATGTGTGAACATATGTAAATATATATGTATGAATGAAATCTTTATTTCTATATGAATATAAGATTTAAAATAATTTTTAAGTTCTTAAAACTCATACTTATGGTAAGTTCATGACCCATAATTATATGAAATATTTTGAACCCCTCAGCGAATGGACGCCAAAGGTCTGACTAGGATAAGTTCATACACTCATATAATTGTGGCAAGTTCCTGAACCCCAGGTGTGGTAAGTTTGATGAACTAGGAATAGTTATGTGTGAAGGGAGAATTAAAACTTTTTGTATAAAGTTGGAGAATTACAACTTTTGTTTAAAGTTGTGTTGTTAATCCTGATATTATTTAAAAAGGAATAGTGCTATGTGTTAAGAGCTAAATGTAATGTGTGCTATGTGAATAAATATGCGATTATATGAGAAATTTTAAATTCTTATTGTGTTATTAATAAGAATCTGTGTAGAAAAGGAGAATTAATGTAAGATTTTTATCAGATAATGCCGCCCAGGAAGGGAAGTCTAAAGACAAATATGGAAGAACAATTTGTGAATCTGAAGCAGTAAGATATGACGGTGACTGAATATTTTGTCAAGTTCAACGAGTCAGCAAAATTTGTTCCACATCGAGTCGACACTGAGGAGCTTAAAGCACGATGTTTTAGGAACGGATTGAAATCGTTGGTACTCGAGAAGTTGGATGTGATGTAAATTAATTCATTTTCAACGTTATTAGAAAAAGCCGTTATCGCTGAAGGAGAAATTGAAGCTGTATTGAAGAATAGTCAAGAACAAAGAAAGGAGGCTGAAGGAAATATTATGATAGGTGGTAGTAGAGGTAGTAATCTTAATAAACGTAAGAGGGATGGTGATATTAATTCAGGAAATAATCCAGTAGAGATTAGGAAAAAAGGCGTGCCGTGTGTAGTTTGCGAGAAGCGTCATCAAGGAGTTTGTTTGAAGAAAAAAGGAGTCTGTTACAACTGTGGTCAAAAGGGACACGTGTCTCCCAATTGTCCCAATCCGAAGAAAATAAAAGGTTGTTTTGCGTGTGGATCGACTGATCATCTGGTCCGAAATTGTCCGAAGAGAAATGTAGAGAGGAGAAGTGCCAACAAGGGACCCGGTAGCGGAACCTTGGCGATTCGAGGACCTGCACAGCCAAGAAGACCAACAACATTCACTTTTAGCATGACAGTTCCAAATGAAGCAGCTGCCCATGAAGGGGCGACAGGTAACGAGTTCGGTTAGAAATTAATTTACGCGAGAAATACGAGTTAGATATTTCTGTGAACTATTTTCTTGTATAGATTCAAGTCACAGGTTAGAATTGGAGACACAAATGAATATTGTGTTGTTAAGAATGAATTGATGATAGAACTTTAAAAGATTATAGAGAGTAAGAAAGCAGTGATTTCGAGGACGGAATCCTTTTAAGGTGGGGTAAATGTGATAACCCGGGATTTCGAATAATCTGAATTTTGTGAATAAATTTTTTTTTATTAATATTAATATTAATTATCAATTTTGTGACAAGTATCTGTGATACGAGTCTCGAGAAGGTCAATTTGTTTATTGACTAATAAAATTTAGAGTAGAGTTGTGCTAAACAAAAATTAGAAACCCTAACCCTAAGTCCGGATAGGGATTCGATAGAAAATATAATTAAAATAATTATATTATTGAGCACGTGTTTGTACTGTTTAGAATTTTGATCAATAATAGATCGAATAAGGTTTAAATTTAATAAACCCTAATAAGAGATTAGAAACCCTAATATCATGATTAGAAACCCTAACGTACCGTTAGAAACCCTAATCGAAAGATGGGAAATCCTAATTTTAAATTCGACAATCCTAAACCCTAATTAGGAAATCTTAATCCTAATAGGCAAGCTTAATGTGTTTGTTAAACTTTAATATGATTAGAAAACCCTAATTATATTTTAGTTATCTTAATTTCCGTTTTACAAACCCTAATTGTAATTTAGAAATTTTATTTTTCTAATTAAAACCCTAATTTCATATTCAGGATTTTTAAACCCTAATTGGGCAACCCTAATTCTAATTAGCAAGCCTAAAGTGATTAGTATGTGTTAATATAATTCTGAAACCCTAATTATACTTTAGAAATATTAATTTATATTTAAAATCATAATTTTATTTTAGAAATCTAATTTTCTTTTTAGAAACCCTAATTAGAAAAATTATAGAATTAGAGTTTGTAAAACCTAAGGGTTAAAACCTTAGGATTAAACCCTAAGGGTTTGGACATTTGACCATCATGCCATTAAAATTATAAGAACAATGACCAAAATGCCCTTTATGGGATTTTTATTAGATTACTTGTAAATTTTACCAAAATAAGAGTTGGTGACCAACCCACTTGACCAATGTGACTTAAATTATCAGCAACCAGCCCCTATGTGACAGCAAGATCAGAACATAACAACATATCATTGTATATATAAGATCTAACGGAGAGAAATTCTATTAAATTGCTCATTTGGCCAACCAAGCTCTCACATACTCTCTCTCACACCAAGACCTCCAAATTTCTTTAGTAGATCAGTCCCAAATACTTCCCTTGATCAACCAATAACAGATTGTAGAGCCAAGATCTAAGCATCTTTAAAGAGAAAGGTATAAAGCCCTAAGCCCTTTTGATCTTGTATGCTAAGTCAACTTTTGTGTTTATGTGTTTAGATGTTTGCTAGAAGGTGTTTTATGATGATCTATGATGATATACCATAGATTCATAACATTAAATGACTTTAAAAATGAAGTTTTGAAAAACTGTTCTTGGGCAATTTTTGTGGTCTGACAAGCAATATAAGTGGCCACAGATCCTTGCTCGTTTAAGTTTTTTGTTGTTTTAAGTTTTAGTTTTGTAGCTTGGTAGGAGGTCTTTAGTCTGCAAAAGAAATCAGAGTCATTAGATGTCTGGATTCGAAGATATAATAGGTCAAAACCCGTTGGCCGGGCATGACCGAAGTTTTCTGGGTAACCCAGAAAGTGTAAGGAACAGTGTCTGACAACGTTTTGCAAGGCCCGGATCTGACAGGTTTTATGTTGTGTTGATTCTGTGTTCGTATCTAGATTATAGTCTGATATGTGGACTATCGATCCATGGTTTTAGATCTTACAAGACGTCAATATATTAAGTGTAATAAGTGGCCAAAGTAGACCATTTGATCACGGATGAAGTTTCTGGAATTTCCAGAAACTGTTGGCACAAGTTATCTGACAAGGTTTGACTAGAGTAGATCTGGTGATTGTGTTATAGTTTGACTATGATCATGTTATGTCGTTGTTCTTTGTCATAAGGACTACCTGATTAGACCAAGAACATACTTATTTGATTACCGGAGCATACGAATAATTGAAATGGAAAATGGTAGCTATGAACTGCCTGGGTTTTTGGGTTACCTAGAAAACCCAGGTGCTGTCTGACAGGTAGTTTTAATGGCCAGATCTTGCTAGATAGTTATGTTATAGCTTTGTTGATGATTCACAATTGTAGTATTACATGTATACTATAAGATCCGTGCACAAAATATCCCAGAAACACACTGGATTAAACGTTATGAACGGTCAAACATTGACCCTTGCTCTGTCGGCTGTCAGTGTTCTTGAGCTCAAGAACACTAACAGCGACGCTTTGTGTCGCTAAAGGCCTATAGCGACGGTTTTGAATTATTTTATTTTCTGAATATTTCGGTAATTAATTAAAAATAGAAAATAAATTATTAAAATTATTAAAAATGATTTTAAAAATCATTTTAAATTCTGAAAAATAACTTTTAATTATTTGGGACATTTTTCATTAATATTTTTAATTATTTGGATATTAATGATATTTAATTTATTTAATTAATGTGTTAAATAAATTAGAGAAAAATGATTTAATATTGTAAAAAATTATTTTAAATAAGAATAATGTATTTGAAAATATTTTGAGTTATAAAATGTAACTTTTAATATTTTTGGAGAATTTTTATTAATAATTTAATATTAATGATATTAAATTTATTTAATTATTATATTAAATAAATGAATTAAAAATGATTTTATTAATTTAAAAATCATTTAAAAATGAAAAAAAAATGTTTTAAAGATATTTTAAGTTATAATTAATGACTTTTAATATTTTAATAATAATTTTATTAATATTTAAATATTAATGGTAATGATTTAAAAATAATTTTAATTACTTTAAAAATCATTTAAGTAGAATATTGATGATTTAAAAATATTTTAAGTTATTAACAATAACTTTAATATTTTGACAATTATGATTATTAATATTTTTATATTATTAAATATTAATAATGATAAGATTATTTGATAATTAAATCATTTAAAAATGATTTCGATGTTTGAAAAATTATTATAAATTATAATAATTATTTATAAGTTATTAAAAGCTTCCGAAAAATATTATAAACGATATTTAACTTATCTAAAATAATATTGAAGCTTAGAGACCAAGTTTAATTGACAATCAATGTGTTAATTATCGGATAGGGTGACCAGGACACCGAGAATGGACCGAAGCCCAACCAGACCGAAATAGTTAGACTTGATAAGTGTTTATATAGTTTATAAACACTAATGTGGCTATGTGGTAATGTGTCTAGGAGAAGTTTAACTGTAAATTACGGTATTGTGTGTTGTGAATTATTGTGCTAATTGTGAGACCGATATTATTGGTTATAGGTCTTACGAAAGTAGATAAATATATTATGTAGCAGTAATCAACGCGGAAGGCAAGTTCCCTAACTCAACCTTGAGTTATATTTATTCAAATATTATAATGGTTAATTATTGCTAATTATACCATGTCCAAGAAATTTATTGTTGATTATTCGCAGTTAGTGCATGATTAATAATTCAAATTGAATTACTAATTCGGAGAATATACCTTTGTAGAATAACTGTTGTTGAATATTCATATTCGTAGAGGATAGAATTGACAGTATAGATAATTCCTGTTATTGTCGAATTATGTTGAGAAGTGTCTTAGCTAATCATTATGGCTAGACGAACATTTGTTAGAACTTGATAGGTTCGAGAAGAGAATCCAATTATTGTTGACAGATCAATGCCAATTATTTCGGCTAGATCGAGAAGTAACTAGAATTTGAAATCACAGTATTTCGTTGTTAAATCAAAATCTTGATTCTGAGACTGAGAAGAATAACCTTTTATATAAAGGGAACATTTTATTGGTCGTATATTCGGCTTTTACGCGCGATTAAGTATTATGCATAATATAGGGTATAATAAAGCTGATCACTTGTTATACTTGCAGAGGGGTATGATTTAATCTTTATGGTTATCTGATACGCCTGAGTATATATCAAAGTAAATCTTTGATAGATACCCAAGAAGAGAAGTTCAAAGATCTAGTGGGATCACTCAGCATAAATCTGGAAATTATTCCACTTTGTTATTGCGTTGAATTGATTCTTGTTTATTCAATAGAATATCGTAGAAACTTTGAAAGCGTTGTACTCTTTCATTATCATATTATTGTTGCTCACCCTTGCTAAATAAAACTTTTCAGCTAGGGACGAAGTTGTAGAAGATGCTGTGAAGGATAAAGGCACAATGCTGGAGTAGTTATAATAAGCATATTTATTTTGTTGTTTATAAACCCTTTTTATATATCTAAGGGGTCTGTTTGTAATGTTAAGGTTAGAGAACCTTGGGTAATGTATTAACTATATCAGTTAATGAAGTGTATGTTCCTATTTATAAATAAATGGGTAGTTAAATATTATTTATATTATGGATCGTGAACACCAACTTTGGGGGTCAAGTAACCCGGATTTGGGGGTGTCACAGGTTGGTATCAAAGCTGTAGTGACCAAGGTGTTTCAAGTTGGTAGTAGAGCTGTAGGCTATAAACCTTAAGTGGGGTGGGGAAAACCCTAGGATTATAACTATAAGCGAGATAGAGAATACCCATTTAGAGTACTAAGTGAGGGATTGCCGAAGCGTATCGATAGTGAGATGTGTGGATACATAGTGTGAGAAGTTCGTACAGGAGAAGTATTAATCAAGTCATTTGGACTGATTGTAGGATGTCTGGAGAAGATGAAATGAGTACGGAGATGCTAGCGGCTGTTGCACTAGTGCCAGTAGCCGAGGTGCCATCGCAAAGCGAGTTAGTTGAAGAGGTGGGAGAAGGTGAACCAATGGTCAATCTGGAGAGCGATCATGACGATTATCCCGATATGTATCTGAATGGTGATGAGGAGGCAGAGTCCGAAGAAGCTAAGGTGGAGAACGAGAATAAGATCAAAGTTGGAGAATAAGATCAAGTATCTGCAGAAGTTTAAGAACTTTGGAGAAAAGTATTTCTCTTGGAGGTGTTATGGAAGACGGAGCGAGCGTTACACGAAATGACTGAAGAACGGAACGAGATGAAGGCACAGGTGGAAAGGATGAAGACTGAAGATAGTGGATCGTCTGAAGGAACAATCAAGCAGAAGAAAGGCAAGAAAAAAAAGAGAAAGAGGAAAAGCGACAACTCTAAAAATTCAAACCTGAAGAAGAAGCAAGCCTGTGGTAAGTTTGGAAAGACTCGCGTGGGAGAATGCATGATGTGGGAGAACGGGTTACAAATTCAACAAGTGTCCCAGTAAAAAGAAGACTGGTGAAGGGAGTGAACGGTAGATAGCTTAAGTTTAAGCGATAGTATCTTTTGATAGTGTATCGAGAAATATATGTGAACATATGTAAATATATATGTATGAATGAAATCTTTATTTTCTATATGAATATAAGATTTAAAATAATTTTTGAGTTCTTAAAACTCATACTTATGGTAAGTTCATGACTCATAATTATATGAAATATTTTGAACCCCTCAGCGAATGGACGCCAAAGGTCTGACTAGGAAAAGTTCATACACTCATATAATTGTGGCAAGTTCCTGAACCCTTAGGTGTGGTAAGTTTGATGAACTAGGAATAGTTATGTGTGAAGGGAGAATTAAAACTTTTTGTATAAAATTGGAGAATTACAACTTTTGTTTAAAGTTGTGTTGTTAATCCTGATATTATTTAAAAAGGAATAGTGTTATGTGTTAAGAGCTAAATGTACTGTGTGCTATGTGAATAAATATGCGATTATATGAGAAATTTTAAATTCTTACTGTGTTATTAATTAGAATCTGTGTAGAAAAGGAGAATTAGTGTAAGATTTTTATCAGATAATGCCGCCCAGGAAGGGAAGTCTAAAGACAAATATAGAAGAACAATTTGTGAATCTGAAGCAGGAAGATATGACGGTGACCGAATATTTTGTCAAGTTCAACGAGTTAGCAAAATTTGCTCCACATTGAGTGGACACTGAGGAGCTTAAAGCACGATGTTTTAGGAACGGATTGAAATCGTTAGTACTCGAGAAGTTGGATGTGCAGCAAATTAATTCATTTTCAACGTTATTAGAAAAAGCCGTTTTCGCTGAAGGAGAAATTAAAGCAGTATTGAAGAATAGTCAATAACAAAGAAAGGAGGCTGAAGGAAATATTATGATAGGTGGTAGTAGAGGTAGTAATCTTAATAAACATAAGAGGGATGGTGATATTAATTCAGGAAATAATCCAGTAGAGATTAGGAGTTTGTTTGAAGAAAAAAGGAGTCTGTTACAACTGTGGTCAAAAGGGACACGTGTCACCCAATTGTCCCAATCCGAAGAAGATACAAAGTTTTTTTACGTGTGGATCGACCGATCATCTGGTCCGAAATTGTCCGAAGAGAAATGTAGAGAGGAGAAGTGCCAACAAGGGACCCAGTAGCGGAACCTTGGCGATTCGAGGACCTGCACAGCCAAGAAGACCAACAACATTCACTTTTAGCATGACAGTTCCAAATGTAGCAGCTGCCCATGAAGAGGCGACATGTAACGAGTTCGGTTAGAAATTAATTTACACGAGAAATACGAGTTAGATATTTCTGTGAACTGTTTTCTTGTATAGATTCAAGTCACAGGTTAGAATTGGAGACAAAAATGAATATTGTGTTGTTAAGAATGAATTGATGATACAACTTTAAAAGATTATAGAGAGTAAGAAAGCAGTGATTCCGAGGATGGAATCCTTTTAAGGAGGGGTGAATGTGATAACCCGAGATTTCGAATAATCCAAATTTTTCGAATAAATTTTTTTTATTTTATTTTTATTAATATTAATATTAATTATCAATTTTGTGATAAGTATCTGTGATACGAGTCTCGAGAAGGTCAATTTATTTATTGACTAACAAAATTTAGAGTAAAGTTGTGCTTAAAAAAAATTAGAAACCCTAACCCTAAGTCCGGATAGGGATTCGATAGAAAATATAATTAAAATAATTATATTATTGAGTATGTGTTTGTACTGTTTAGAATTTTGATCAATAATAGATCGAATAAGGTTTAAATTTAACAAACCCTAATAAGAGATTAGAAACCCTAATCCCACGATTATAAACCGTAACGCCCCGTTAGAAACTCTAATCGAAAGTCGGGAAACCCTAATTTTAAATTCGAGAATCCTAAACCCTAATTAGGAAATCCTAATCCTAATTGGCAAGCTTAATGTGTTTATTAAATTTAATATGATTAGAAAACCCTAATTATATTTTAGTTATCTTAATTTTTATTTTACAAACCCTAATTGTAATTTAGAAATTTTATTTTTCTAATTAAAATCCTAATTTCATATTCGAGATTTTTAAACCCTAATTGGGCAACCCTAATTCTAATTAGCAAGCCTAAAGTGATTAGTATGTGTTAATATAATTTCGAAACCCTAATTATACTTTAGAAATATTAATTTCTATTTAAAACCATAATTTTATTTTAGAAATCTAATTTTCTTTTTAGAAACCCTAATTAGAAATATTATAGAATTAGAGTTTGTAAAACCTAAGAGTTAGAACCTTAGGGTTAAACCCTAAGGGTTTGGACATTTGACCATCATGCTATTAAAATTACAAGAACAATGACCAAAATGCCCTTTATGGGTTTTTTATTAGATTACTTGTAAATTTTACCAAAATAAGAGTTGGTGACCAACCCACTTTACCAATGTGACTTAAATTATCAGCAACCAGCCCCTATGTGACAACAAGATCAGAACATAGAAACATATCATTGTATATATAAGATCTAAGAGAGAGAAATTCCATTAAATTGCTCATTTGGCCAACCAAGCTCTCACATACTCTCTCTCTCACCAAGACCTCCGAATTTCTTTAGTAGATCAGTCCCAAATACTTCCCTTGATCAACCAATAACAGATTGTAGAGCCAAGATCTAAGCATCTTCAAAGAGAAAGGTATAAAGCCCTAAGCCTTTTTGATCTTGTATGCTAAGTCAACTTTTGTGTTTATGTGTTTAGATGTTTGCTAGAAGGTGTTTTATGATGATCTATGATGATATACCATAGATCCATAACATTAAATGTCTTTAAAAATGAAGTTTTCAAAAACTGTTCTTGAGCAATTTTTGTGGTCTGACAAGCAATGTCAGTCGCCACAGATCCTTGCTCGTTTAAGATTTTTGTTGTTTTAAGTTTTGGTTTTGTAGCTTGGTAGGAGTTCTTTAGTCTGCAAAAGAAATCAGAGTCATTAGATGTCTGGATTCTAAGATATAATTGGTCAAAACCCATTGATCGGGCATGACCGAAGTTTTCTGGGTAACCCAGAAAGTGTAAGGAACAGTGTCTGACAACATTTTGCAAGGCCCGGATCTGACATGCTTTATGTTGTGTTGATTCTGTGTTTGTGACGCCCCCAAAATAGGTATACAACACCCATTCTGAGTCGCCAAATACATGGTACAGAAAGCAAATTACAACTTTAATAATACAATTATCGTGCAAAATACGACAACACATACTGTGAGTTTAAATGCAAATATTGTCTTCTAGACAATATCCACACTCAAATAAGTCCTCAATATAATTATTCAAATATTATTTTACAGAAATAGTGAGGACTGCTAAAACATCTTTCTAGAACCATCACTCCATACCCCGACTAGATCCTGCTATGTTCTCACCTCCTGAGAAGAAAAATGGAACAAAAAGGAAAAGGGTGAGCTCAACTAGCCCAATAAAGAATATTATGACTAAGATAATATACAAAAAATTATCATTAGTATTCAACAGGGAAAAATCTGATAGAATATAATCGACAACAAGTTTTAGATCAACAACTGCAGCGGAAACAGCAAACCATTAGAAGAGTCAAGTTGAGAATGAATTCTACTATCTTCTAAGATTTAAAATTCCATCATCAATATTTTATCCCTGTAACATCAATTAATAATCATCTTTATCCAAATATTTATCTTTGCACTACATGCCAAAGATATTCATTTGTATCACCTGTCAGTCATGTTCATCTCAACACCTGTTCATCTTTGCACTACAGGCCAAAGATATTCATCAAGTAATCATACATCTTTGCACTACAGACCAAAGATATTCAGTAATATCATCATTTAGGACTGAGGATGATGAAAAATATCTTAAAGAGAACGAATCCAGTGAGACAGAAGGACAAATAGTAGGGATTCGTATAACAGTTTATCCAAGATCAATAATACTTCATAATAATCAATTATGAAGCATAATTTAAAAATAAAGATCAAAATATGGATACAATCAAAGATAGTAACCATAATAGACATCTTGGACAAAAAGGAAAAATTTTATTTTTCGGTGAATAGTGCCGTATTCATGAATAGTGCCGTATACGTGAATAGTAACGTATACGTGAATAGTAACCTCGACACAAAAAGTTTCAAATTTAATAAAAACTCATGTTACTATTTCAGCATAATGATATTGAAGAAAATAATATCATTTAAGAAGAAAATAATATCCCTTACCTCAAAATATCAGTACTTCTGGTCGGAATACCGGTATAAGGCTGAAAAAAACTTGCTCTGATAAATAGAAACTCTCAAAGTATCTAAATACTCACAAAATACACTCAATAATCTAGAGAGAGAAAGAGAGAAAACTTGTTTCTGGTGTGATTTTCAATTCTAACTTAGCCCTCTATTTATAGGAAAATGTTAGCATGCCGAAGTAGACTTGACCTGCAACCTGATGGCTTTACCTGCTACTATTCAAGCCTCCCAAATTTGAATAAAAATCTCAGCACATTTCTTCACCAACCAAGAGTGGGGCCCACCAATTCTAGAATTTTCCACCAAAATGATAAACTCCGAAAATTCAACAATTTCTGAACCAGTCATCTCGTAAAATTCATAATAAATCATACGTTCATTTTTAACGGTTCAAAATTTGTGGACATATACTCAACTTATATATTTATAACATATCCAAAAATTACCACGATCTAACGGTCGGATTAAAAATTATAACCCCTGCAAAATATCTCAAAAACCTTGATTTTTAATACCTCTATTCTGACAAAAATACTGATAAAAACCTCAACATAGCTCCTTCATTTTTAACCACAAAAATAAATCTCTCATTTATATCCACATAAAATAAATATTTCCTTATCATATGAATTAATAATTAATTATTCACAAATAATATTACAGAATCACATTTATGACAACCAGGCCGTTCCCAGAAAAGAGGGGGCTTTCTAATAAGAATTTCTCCTTACTGGCGCGCAATTAGATGACCAAACCTCTCCTTAGACAGAACTTTCTAGACATTGCTAATAATGTTATCTAATAATGTTATTCAAATAATATGAATTATTGATCTGATAATGGGAAATACTGTGCAGTGATAATTATTGAAACTACAATAATATAAAATATCAATGCAGCAATTATTGAATCAATAAAATAAAATATTGAACAGTAACTACTGTAACAATTATTGAGTAGTGCCTTCTTACGTAAGAATCAATAATTGGTGCAATACCGTGTGCTACTGTATTTTAACCACCGGGTATTCCAACAGTATTAATGGTAACAACTACGCCGTTATTTATAAATAACTTATACTTGTCGTTTTCTTCATCCAATCACTTTTCGTTATGGGGCCCACACAAGGCTACGCCGTCGTACGAATATTCCCCGGCAGCAAGAATATTTTATAACCACTTACTTATTTTATAAAATTTGCACATTCCACCCATAACCAAAGTATTATATCAAATTAACCCCTTATTATTCACAATAATATTTAGAAAAAATTTGATTTTATTCATTAATAAGCTGGAGTCTTACAACCTCCCCTCCTTATGAAATTTCGTCCTCGAAATTGACGTACGTACCTGATATTTTGAAAAGGTGAGGATACTTCGCTTTTATTTTTGATTCCAACTCCCAGGTCATTTCTTTAATAGCATGGTTTCTCCACAAAACCTTAACTTGTGGTATAACCTTTGTGCGTAGGACATACTTTTTCCTATCCAAGATCTTAACAGGTACCTCCTCGTACGTTAAATCTTCAGCTATCTCGTCTGGTTCTAACTCAATAATGTGGTTCAGGTCTTTAACATATTTACGAAGCATAGATATGTGAAAAACATTATGAACACGAGACATGTTTGGAGGTAATGCGAGTCTATATGCCACATTTCCTATTCGCTCAAGAATCTCAAATGGACCAACAAATCTTGGATTGGGCTTTCCTCTCTTCCCAAATCTTGTAACTCCCTTCCATGGTGCAACACGTAACAATACATGATCCCCAATATTAAATTTCACGTCCTTCCGATGAAGATCCACATAACTCTTTTGTCGATCCTGTGCCATTTGTATACGTTGTCGAATCGTTTGGATCTTCTCTGCAGTCATGCGTACCAACTCTGGTCCCAACAATGTTGCTTCACCCACCTCGTCCCAGCATACTGGAGAACGATATTTTCTTCCATACAACGCCTCGAATGGAGCCACACCTATGCTCGCCTGATAACTATTGTTGTAGGAGAATTCCACCAATGGTAGGTACTTATCCCAACTCTCTTTGAGATCTAGGACACAGAGTCTTAATAGATCTTTAAGAGTTTGAATAGTCCTCTCTGATTGTCCGTCCGTTTGAGGATGGTATACCGAACTGAATCGTAAATCCGTGCCCATAGCTTTCTGCAAGCTAACCCAAAATCGTGAAGTGAATCTTGCGTCACGATCCGAAACTATGGATACTGGCATGCCATGCAATCTCACAATCTCGTTCACATATATACTAGCAAGACGTTCAAGGGAATAAGTCTCACGTATCGATAAGAAATGAGCAGACTTGGTTAATCTATTAACAATAACCCAAATCGCATCTATGCCTTGAGAAACCTTGGGAAGACTTGTAACGAAATCCATGGTAATGTGTTCCCACTTCCATTTCGGGATCTCAAGTGGTTGCAATGGACCCTTTGGCACTTGATGCTCCGCCTTTACACGTTGACAAGTTAAACACCTCGAGATAAACTCCGCGATCTCTCTTTTCATATTGCTCTACCAAAATGTATGTCAAAGATCGTGATACATTTTGGTACTCCCAGGATGGATTGCAAACGGTGTGTTGTGTGCCTCTATCATTATTCTATGCTTCAAGTCAAAATCGTTAGGAACACAAAGTCTGGAGTTGACTCAAAGTATTCCTTCTTCATCGATTCTTGCTTCTGGAATAACACCTTCTTGCACTTTCTTCTTTATACGCATCAGCTCTATGTCCGTAGCTTGAGCAGCTTTAACTTTATCGATTAAAGTCGGTTCTACTCGTATATTTGATATCATCATGTGGGTACTTGGAGCCTTCATCTCTATCTCCATCCTTTGCAAGTCATACAAAATGGGCCTTTGTGTTAACAACATTGCACTCGTACCCGCATATGATATTCTACTCAATGCGTCAGCTACTATGTTTGCTTTTTCAGGATGATATTGGATGGTATGATCGTAATCTTTCAACAGCTTGAGCCAACATCGCTGCCGCATGTTGAGTTCCTTTTGGGTGAAGAAATATTTGAGGCTTTTATGATCTGTATAGATCTCCACTTTCTCCCCATACAGGTAGTGTCTCCAGATCTTCACCGCGAAAACGACTGCTGCCAACTCCAAATCATGAGTAGGATAATTCCTCTCATATTCTTTGAGTTGTCGCAAGGCATAGGCTATGACTTTCCCATGTTGCATTAGAACACATCCTAACCCTTTGCCTGAAGCATCGCTGTAGATAACAAATCCATCCGAACCATATGGTATTGTCAGAACAGGTGCCAAAATGAGTTTTCTCTTGAGTTCTTGGAAACTCTTTTCGTATTCCTCACTCCATACGAATTTTATATCTTTCCGAGTCAGCTGAGTTAACGGAGTAGCGATTTGAGAAAATCCTTCCACAAATCTCCGATAATAACCAGCTAAGCCCAGAAAGCTACGTACTTCGGTTACCGAATTCGGTTGCTCCCAACTTTGTATGGCTTCAATCTTCGCCGGGTCGACAGATACTCCATGTTTTGACACCACGTACCCAAGGAATGCTACTTTCTCAAGCCAGAACTCGCATTTCTTCAGTTTGGCATATTGCTTATTTTCACGAAGCCTTTGCAATATCAGCTTCAAATGGCGCTCATGATCTTCATGGCTTTTAGAATAGATGAGGATGTCATCAATAAAGATAACAACGAACTGATCTAAATATTCTTTGAATACACGGTTCATCATATCCATGAAGGCAGCAGGAGCATTAGTCAATCCAAAAGACATAACTAAAAATTCATAATGCCCGTACCGAGTTCTGAAGGCAGTCTTTGGAATATCCTCAGTTTTAATCTTTAGCTGATGATATCCAGAATGAAGATCGATCTTTGAAAAGAATTGTGCTCCTTACAACTGGTCAAACAGGTCATCAATGCGAGGTAGTGGATACCTATTCTTGATAGTGATATGATTCAATTCTCGATAGTCGATACAAAGTCGCATACTCCCGCCTTTCTTCTTTACGAATAAAACAGGAGCACCCCGAGGAGATGTACTAGGACGAATAAAACTGATGTCCAACAACTCTGGTAGTTGGACTTTTAACTCCTGAAGTTCAATAGGAGCCATTCGATATGGGGTTTTAGAAATGGGCTTTGTTCCTGGTTCAAGGTCAATAAAGAATTCAACTTCACGTTCTGGGGGTAGACCATGAAGTTCTTCAGAAAATACATCGGGAAATTCTCTAACAATAGAAATATTATTCAAATCTGACTTGTCTTTGTTCAAATCCATAACATGGGCTAAGAAAGCTTGACATCCATTTTTTAATAAACGAATAGCTTTGTGGCTTGATATGACAGTGACTGATTTTAGTGGTTTAGTAGTTTGAATTCGTATGACAGGTTGGTTAGGAATATGAAAACTAACAACCTTACGAAAACAATCAATTTTAGCATGATGAGTGGTTAACCAATCAATTCCTAAAATCACATCAAAAGTAAGTATCTTTAAAGAGATAAGATCAACATGTAATGTGATGGTGCCAACTTGGATTAAGCAAGATTTATAAACTGTAGATGTAACAAAGGTTTCACCCAACGGAGTTTCAACAGATAAGTCAAAGGTTAATTTCTCCGGAGTCAAGTTCAAACGTTGAGCACAAGCAGGAGAGATAAAAGAATGGGCAGAACCGGTATCTAGTAAAGTATAAACTTCACAAGAATTCAAGATTAGCTTACCTGTGATCACCTCGTTCTGGTTTCTCGCGTTTTGGCCAGTCAAGACAAACGCTCTTCCAGGAACCGCTGATTTTGACTTATCCGGGACAACTTTTGGAGTCACCATCCCCGCTGAACTTGGTTTTGCTACAGAACACTCTCGAGCTATATGACCCTCCTTTCCACAGTTATAACATACCTTAGATTGTTGTGGACAGTTTGGGCTGATATGCCCTCTTTCCCACATTTGTAACATACGACCGGTGGTCGTTCTCCTCCCCTAGAAACAGTTGATGTTTGTGCTGACGTCTTCACATTATCATTGTTGTACCTTCTCTTCTTGAAATCTCCTCTAGACTCGCTCCTTTTATTATCACGACCATGATTACCACCAGAGTGGTTACCGCTTTTGTCCTAATGTTTTCCTCCCTGCTGGTTTTCATTGCTTCGATGACTGCCGCCACCAGTATGACCCTGGTTGTGGTCCCTCAGTTGCACATACTCATTATCTCGCTTTAATAATTGAGCCCTGTTTACAACATCTGAATATAAAGAAAATTTATGAGAGATAAGATATTATCGAATCTCGAGTTTTAGACCTCTCAGAAACATCCTTGTCATTCGTTTCTCATTTTCGACCAAATGAGGTGCAAACCTGGATAACTCTGCAAACTTCGCCTCGTACTAGGACACCGTCATGTTGTTTTGTTCCAGTCTGATAAACTCCAGCTCCTTCATATGACGAATACTTTCAGGAAAGTACTTGTCATTGAACAGTTTTTGAAATGTTTCCTAGGACATGTTGAGTGCGTCAGGCTGGGTACGCTTCACAGACTCCCACCAGTAGTCTACCTCACCGCGGAACATAAAAGTGGCGAATGGAACCTTCTGTTCCTCCGTGCATCCCAAGACATCGAATATCTTGGTAATTTGCTTGACCCACGTTTCCGCCATGATCGGATCCGGCTTTCCCTTAAATTCTGGTGGTCCCAATTCTTTGAACTGCTTGGCTGTGACAAACCGCGCGTTGTTATCATTTCCACCTGTATTATGCACACGAGTCTCCCTCGTCTGATTTTGCATGAACTGCAAAAAGCTCCTAAACATTCTATCATTCATCGTTTGCTCGGTAACGTTGTTTACAGGAGGAATATTGCTTTCCTGTTGCACGTTCTTCTGGGTGGTGATCAAAGGTGTCTCCACGGTCTGATTTACTCCATTATTAACGTTCTCAGCTTCCATTCTTAAATACTGCCATAAAACAAGGGTTAATAGTCATGTCATATATTATTCCTATACTCTGACTGACCAAATAAACATCAAATAAACTTAGTTAGGTCATATTAGCGAAGGAATTCCCCGTCTCTCCCCTCCTAGTTCTTGTCTCACATCTCAGCCAGGGATCATATCCCTAAGCTCTGATACCAACTGTGACGCCCCTAAAATAGGTATACAACACCCATTCTGAGTCGCCAAATACATGGTACAGAAAGCAAACTACAACTTTAATAATACAATTGTCGTGCAAAATACGACAACACATACTGTGAGTTTAAATACAAATATTGTCTTCTAGACAATATCCACACTCAAATAAGTCCTCAATACAATTATTCAAACATTATTTTACAGAAATAGTGAGGACTGCTAAAACATCTTTCTAGAACCATCACTCCATACCCCGACTAGATCCTGCTATGTTCTCACCTCCTGAGAAGAAAAATGGAACAAAAAGGAAAAGGGTGAGCTCAACTAGCCCAGTAAAGAATATTATGACTAAGATAATATACAACAAATTATCATTAGTATTTAACAAGGAAAAATCTGATAGAATATAATCGACAACAAGTTTTAAATCAACAACTGGAGTGGAAACAACAAACCATTAGAAGAGTCAAGTAGAGAATGAATTCTACTATCTTCTAAGATTTAAAAGTCCATCATCAATATTTTATCCCTGTAACATCAATTAATAATCATCTTTATCCAAATATTCATCTTTGCACTACAGGCCAAAGATATTCATTTGTATCACCTGTCAGTCATGTTCATCTCAACACCTGTTCATCTTTGCACTACAGGCCAAAGATATTCATCAAGTAATCATACGTCTTTGCACTACAGGCCAAAGATATTCAGTAATATCATCATTTAGGACTGAGGATGACGAAAAATATCTTAAAGAGAACGAATCCAGTGAGACAGAAGGACAAATAGTAGGGATTTTTTGGTGAATAGTGCCGTATTCGTGAATAGTGCCGTATACGCGAATAGTAACATATACGTGAATAGTAACCCCGACACAAAAAGTTCTAAATTTGATAAAAACTCATGTTACTATTTCAGCATAATGATATTGAAGAAAATAATATCATTTAAGAAGAAAATAATATCCCTTATCTCAAAATATCAGTACTTCTGGTCGGAATACCGGTATAAGGCTGAAAGAAATTTGTTCTGATGAATAGAAACTCTCAAAGTATCTAAATACTCATAAAATACACTCAATAATCTAGAGAGAGAAAGAAAGAAAACTTGTTTCTGGTGTGATTTTCAATTCTAACTTAGCCCTCTATTTATAGGAAAATGTTAGTACGCCGAAGCAGATTTAACCTGCAACATGATGGCTTTACCTGCTACTATTCAAGCCTCCCACATTTGAATAAAAATCTCAGCACATTTCTTCACCAACCAAGAGTGGGGCCCACCAATTCTAGAATTTTTCACCAAAATGATAAACTCCGAAAATTCAATAATTTCTGAACCAGTCATCTCGTAAAATTCATAATAAATCATATGTTCGTTTTTAACGGTTCAAAATTTGTGGACATATACTCAACTTATATATTTATAACATATCCAAAAATTACCACGATCCAACGGTCAGATTAAAAATTATAACCCCCGCAAAATATCTCAAAAATCTTGATTTTTAATACCTCCATTCCGACAAAAATACTGATAAAAACCTCAACATAACTCCTTCATTTTTAACCACAAAAATAAATCTCTCATTTATATCCACATAAAATAAATATTTCCTTATCATATGAATCAATAATTAATTATTCACAAATAATATTACAGAATCACATTTATGACAATCAGGCCGTTCCCAGGAAAGAGGGGGCTTTCCAATAAAAATTTCTCCTTACTGGCGCGCAATTAGATGACCAAACCTCTCCTTAGACAGAACTTTCTAGACATTGCCAATAATGTTATCTAATAATATTATTCAAATAATATAAATTATTGATCTGATAATGGGAAATACTGTGCAGTGACAATTATTGAAACAACAATAATATAAAATATCAATGCAGTAATTATTGATTCAATAAAATAAAATATTGAACAGTAACTACTGTAACAATTATTGAGTAGTGCCTTCTTACGTAAGAATCAATAATTGGTGCAATACCATGTGCTACTGTATTTTAACCACCGGGTATTCTAATAGTATTAACGGTAACAACTACGCCGTTATTTATAAATAACTTATACTTGTCATTTTCTTCATCCAATCGCTTTCCGTTATGGGGCCCACACAAGGCTGCGCTGTAAGACCCCAAATTATTAATAAATGAAATTTAATTTCCTCTATTTATTATTCTGAAATAGTAAGAGTTGATTTGATTAATGTGGTTAGTTATGGGTAAAATGCGCAAATATTTTAGTGGTTATAAAATATTCATTGTTGTCGGGGAATATTTGTTTGGTCGTGGAATATTCTTGTTGTCGGGGAATATTCGTACGACGGCGCAACCTTGTGTGGGCCCCATAACAGAAAACGATTGGATGAAGAAAACGACAAAAATAAGTTGTTTATAAATAACGGCGTAGTTGTTACCGTTAATACTGTTGGAATACCCGGTGGTTAAAACACGGTAATACGCTTAGCACACGGTATTGCACCAATTATTGATTCTTACGTAAGAAGGCACTACTCAATAATTGTTACAGTAATTACTGTTCAATATTGTATTTTATTGATTCAATAATTGCTGCGTTGATATTTTATATTACTGTTGTTTCAATAATTGTCACTACGCAGTATTTTTCATTATCGGAGCAATAATTCATATTATCTAAATAATATTATTAGATAACATTATTGGTAATGTCTAGAAAGTTCTGTCTAAGGAGAGATTTGGTCATCTAATTGCGCGCCAGTAAGGAGAAATCCTTATTGGAAAGCCCCCTCTTTCTTGGGAACTGCCTGGTTGCCAGTACTGTGGTTCTGTAATATTATTTGTGTATAATTAATTATTGATTTATATGATAAGGAAAATAGTGATTTTATGTGGATATAGATAGAGAAAAATTTTAATGTGACAATTGTTGAAAATTAATATTTTATCTTTTTCTGATAAAATAATTCATTTAAATATATTATTTTAATAATATATTGATGGTGGTATTTTTACAATGAATGTGGGATATATGAGTATATGAGGAGGAAGAGTATTTTTGTGGCATTAAATGATTGACACATGTTTTGTGTGTTGGTGGACATAATTCTTGACAGAAAATTTATTATTGACTGTAAAATCGTCCGTTTGTGAATTTCGGTCAATTTCTGTTTAGAATTTGGAAAAACTTTCTTCTGTAAAGTTGTAGAGAATTGAATTTCCTATAAAAACACGCGAGATTCGAATTTTCTGATAAAAGGGCTATTTATTATGAATTATTGAAGTTCTGAAGTTCCGAAATAATTGATTTTTGGAAGTTTTATTTATTATTTTGAAGAAAAACTTTTTTTGGCATTTAAGTGGGCTAACATGTGATATAAATGAGCTGAGATCAGATGTCTAGAGGTGGGCTAAGGAAAATTTGATAAATATATTATTATTATATTAAATTTTTTGCTTTGGTGTTCTAAGCATTTTCCTATAAATAGGGTGCTTAGGTTAGAATTGAAAATAACACCAGAAACACAAGTTTCTCTCTATTTCTCTCTCTATATCGAGCGTATTCTTGTGAGTATTTGATACTTTGAGTGTTGCTATACGGTGCAAGTTTCCTTCAGCACTATATCTAGTATTCCAGTCAGAAGTACCGTCTTTCCGAGGTAAGGGATGTTATTTCTTCTTAAATGATATTATTTTCTTCAATATCATTATGCCAAAGTATTGATCTGAATTTTTATCAAATTTGGAACTTTTCATGTCGGGGTTACTATTCATGAGTTACTATTCATGGGTTACTATTCACGAGTTACTATTCACCGAAAAATGAAATTTCCTTCTTTTCGTCCAAATATCTATTCTGGATACTAGCTTTGATTGTATCCATGTTTTGATCATTCTTGAATTTTACTTCACTATGATAAGGTATTTTTGGACATGGATAAATCGAAATACGAATCCTTAATATTTGTTATTTTGCTTCACTGGATTCGTTTTCTTTAAAATATTTTTCATCATCCTCAGTCTTAAATGATGATATAACTGAATATCTTTGGCCTGTAGTGCAAAGATGAATAATTTCTGATGAATATCTTTGGCCCGTAGTGCAAAGATGAACAGGTGTTGAGGTGAACATGACCAACTGATGGATATCTTTGGCCTGTAGTGCAAAGATGACTATTTGATTCAAGATATTTATTGATTGATGTTACAGGGATAAAATGTTGATGATGGGCTTTTAAATTCATAGATAATCGTAGATTTCATTCTCTACGTAACTTCTCTATGAATTATTATTTTCCGCTGCAAATATTGAATTAAAACTTGTTGTCTATTGTATTCTATTAAATTTTTTCCCTGTTGAAGACTAACGATAATTTGTTGTATATTATCTTAGTCATAATATTCTTTACTGGGCTAGTTGAGCTCACCCTTTTCTTTGTTGTTCCATTTTCTTCTCAGGAGGCGAGAATGTAGCAGGTACTAGTCGGGGTATGGAATGAAGGTTCTAGGAAGTTGTTTTAGTAGTCCTCACCATTTTTTTTGTAAAATATTGTTCCAATAATTATAATGAGGACTTATTTGAGTGTGGATATTGTCTAGATGACAATATTTGTATTTACACTCACAATTTTTATGTTATATAAATAAAGTTGTAGTTGTTTCTGTACCATGTTATTGACGACTCAGAATAGGTGTTGTATACCTGTTTTGGGGGCGTCACAGTTGGTATCAGAGCTTAGGGATATGATCTCTGGCGGAGATCGGGGAATAGAACTAGGAGGGAAGAGACGAGTAAATCCTTCGCTAGTGTGTCATACCTAAGCTTATTTGTTGGTCGGTCATAATATAGGAATATTATGTGATTTGTTAATTTGTTAAATTAACCCTTGTTTTATGGCAGTATTTGAGAATGTCGACTGAGAATGTTAACAGTGGAGTAAATGAAATCGTGGAGACACCTGTACTCACCAACGAGGAGAATGTGCAACAGGCTGGCAATGTTCCTCCTGTGAACAACACCACTGAGCAGACGGTGAACGATGAGATGTTTAGAAGCTTTTTGCGATTCATGCAAAACCAGACGAAGGAGATTCCTGTTCAAAATATAGGAAGAAACAATGGCAACGCACAGCTGGTCACAGCCAAGCAGTTCAAAGAGTTGGGACCACCAGAATTCTGGGGAAAGCCAGATCCGATTAAGGCGGAGACATGGGTCAAGCAAATTACCAAGATATTTGATGTCTTGGGATGCACGGAGGAACAGAAGGTTCCATTCGCCACCTTTATGTTCCGTGGCGAGGCAGACTACTGGTGGGAATCTGTGAAGCGTACCCATCCAGCTGCACTCAGCATGTCTTGGGAGATATTTCAGAAGCTATTCAATGACAAGTACTTTCCTGAAAGTATTTGTCATATGAAGGAGGTAGAGTTTATTAGACTGGAGCAGAATAACATGACGGTGTCCCAGTACGAGGCGAAGTTTGCGGAGTTGTCCAGGTTTGCACCTCATTTGGTGGAGAATGAGGAACGTATGACGCGGATGTTTCTGAGAGGTTTGAAACCCGGCATACGTCAATATCTCATTTCTCATAAATTTTTTCTCTATTCAGATGTTGTCAACAGGGCTCAATTGTTGGAGCGAGATAACGAGTACGGTCAACCGAGGGACCACAACCAGGATCATATCGGTGACAACAGTCATCAGAACAATGATAACCAGCGGAGAAAGAAAAGTACAGACAAGAACGACAACCACTCTGGTGGTAATCGTGGCTATGAAAATAGAAGAAGTGAGTCGGGAGGAGATTTTAAAAAGAGGAGATTCAACAATGATAATATGAAGACGTCAGCACCAGCAGCAACTGGTTCCAAGGGAGGAGAACGACCACCGGTCATATGCTATAAATGTGGAAAAGAGGGACATATCAGCCCAAACTGTCCACAACAGTTCAAGGTATGCTATAATTATGGAAAGGAAGGACATATCGCTTGAGATTGTACGATAGCGAAACCAAGTTCAGCGGGGACGGTGACTCAAAAGGCTACCCCAAAAAAGTCAAAGTCAACGGTTCCTGGAAGAGCGTTTTTCGTGACTGGTCAGAATGCGAGGAACCCGAACGAAGTTAGCACGGGTTAGTTAATTATAAATTTTTGCGATGTCTATACCTTATTAGATACCGGTTCTACCCATTCATTTATTTCTCCTGCTTGTGCTCAACGTTTAAACTTGACTCCGGAGAAATTAGACTTTGATTTATCTGTGGAGACTCCGTTAGGGGAAACTTTCATCACATCCACTGTTTATAAATCTTGTTTGATCCAAGTTGGCACCATCACATTACCTGTTGATCTTATCTCTTTAAAGATACTTGCTTTTGATGTGATTTTAGGAATTGATTGGTTAACTACTCATCATGCCAAAATTGATTGCTTTTTTAAGGTTGTTAGTTTTCATATTCCTAAGCAACCTGTTATTCAAATTCAAGCAACCAAACCATTGAAGTCAAACTCTTTCATATCAAGCCGTAAAGTCATTCGTTTATTGAAAAACGGATGTCAAGCTTTCTTAGCTATGTTATGGACTTGAACAAAAATACGTCAGATTTGAATGATATTTCTATTGTTAGTAAATTCCTGACGTATTTCCTGAAGAATTTCTTGGCTTACTCCCAAAGCGTGATATTGAATTTTGTATCGACTTTGAATCTGGTACAAAACTCATTTCTAAAATCTCATATCGAATGGCTCCTATTGAACTTCAGGAGTTAAAAACCTAACTGTAGAAGTTTGTACCCGAGCCTCTATCTGGTGACTTCCTTTGTGGAATGCATTGAAGCCAAACTCTCCGAGGGGGATGCCATATTAGTGCGGTAGTAAACTGATAGGTGTCATTGTGACGTGCTATCCAAGATTGGGATATGAGCCACAGTTGAGAGCAACCTAAGTCAGTAATCGAAATACGTAGCTTTCTGGTTATTATCGGAGATTCGTAAAAGGATTTTCTCGAATCGCCACCCCGTTAACTCAGCTGACTCGGAAGGACATCAAATTCGTATGGAGCGAAGAATGCAAGAAGAGTTTCCAAGAGCTTAAGAGGAGACTCATTTCGGCACCTGTTCTGACAATACCATCTAGTTTAGATGGATTTGTTATCTACAGCGATGCTTCAGGCAAAGGGTTAGGATGTGTTCTCATGTAACGTGGAAAAGTCATAGCCTATGCCTCGCGACAACTTAAAGAATATGAGAGGAATTATCCTACTCATGATCTAGAGTTGGCAGCAGTCGTTTTCGCGCTAAAGATCTGGAGGTACTATCTATATGGGGAGAAAGTGGAGATATATTCAGGCCATAAAAGCCTCAAATATTTCTTCACTCAAAAAAAAAAAAAACTCAACATGCGACACCGACATTGGCTCGAGCTGTTGAAAGATTTCGATCATTCCATCCAATACCATCCTGAAAAAGCGAACGCGGTAGCTGACGCATTGAGTAGAAGATCATATGCAGGAATGAGTGCGATGATGTCAAGTATACGCGTAGAATCAACTTTAATCGATAAAGTTAAAGTTGCTTAAGCCACAGACCGGGAGCTGATGCGTATGAAGAAGAAAGTGCAAGAAGATGCTATTCCAGAAGCAAGAATCGATGAAGAAGGAATACTTCGAGTCCACTCCAGACTTTGTGTTTCTAACGATTCTGATTTGAAGTACAAGATCATGATGGAGGCACACATTACACCATTTGCAATCCATTCTGGAAGTACTAAAATGTATCGTGATCTTTGACATACATTTTGGTGGAACAATATGAAGAGAGAGATTGCAAAGTTTATCTCGAGGTGTTTAACTTGTCAACGTGTAAAGGCGGAGCATCAAGTACCAAAGGGTCCATTGCAACCACTTGAGATTCCGAAATGGAAGTGGGAACACATTACCATGGATTTTGTTACGGGTCTTTCCACGGTTTCTCAAGGCATAAATGCTATTTGGGTTATAGTTGATAGATTAACCAAGTCTGCTCATTTCTTGCCGATACGGGAGACTTATTCCCTTGAACGTCTTGCTAGTATGTACGTGAATGAGATTGTAAGGTTTCATGGCATGCCAGTATCCATAGTTTCGGATCGTGACCCAAGATTCACTTCAAGATTTTGGGTTAGCTTGCAAAAGCTATGGGCACGGATTTACGGTTCAGTTCGGCATACCATCCTCAAACGGACGGGCAATCAGAGAGGACCATTCAAACTCTTGAAGATCTATTAAGACTCTGTGTCCTCGATTTCAAAGGAAGTTGGGATAAGTACCTACCATTGGTGGAATTCTCCTACAACAACAGTTATCAGGCAAGTATAGGTGTGGCTCCCTTTGAAGCATTGTATGGACGAAAGTGTCGCTCTCCAGTATGTTGGGATGAGGTGGGAGAAGCAACGTTGTTGGGAACAGAGTTGGTACGAATGACTACAGAGAAGATCCAAATGATTCGACAACATATACAAACGGCACAGGATCGACAAAAGAGTTATGTGGATTTTCATCGAAAGGACGTGGAATTTGACATTGGGGATCATGTATTATTACGTGTAGCTCCATGGAAAGGAGTTACAAGATTTGGGAAGAGAGGAAAGCTCAATCCACGATTTATTGGCCCATTTCAGATTCTTGACCGAGTAGGAAATGTGGCCTATAGTTACATCCAAGTATGTCTCGTGTTCATAATGTTTTTCATATATCTGTGCTTCGTAAATATGTAAAAGACCCGAACCACGTTATTGAGTTAAAACCGGACGAGATAGCCGAAGACTTAACGTACGAGGAGATACCTGTCAAGATCATGGATAAGAAGGAGCATGTCCTACGCACGAAGGTCATACCACAAGTTAAAGTTTTGTGGAGAAACCATGCTATTGAGGAAATGACCTGGGAGTTGGAAACGGAAATGAAAGCGAGGTATCCTCATCTTTTCGAAACACCAGGTACGTATGTCAATTTCGAGGACGAAATTTCATAAGGAGGGGAGGTTGTAAGACCCCAAATTATTAATAAATGAAATTTAATTTCCTCTATTTATTATTCTGAAATAGTAAGAGTTGATTTGATTAATGTGGTTAGTTATGGGTAAAATGCGCAAATATTTTAGTGGTTATAAAATATTCATTGTTGTCGGGGAATATTTGTTTGGTCGTGGAATATTCTTGTTGTCGGGGAATATTCGTACGACGGCGCAGCCTTGTGTGGGCCCCATAACAGAAAACGATTGGATGAAGAAAACGACAAAAATAAGTTATTTATAAATAACGGCGTAGTTGTTACCGTTAATACTGTTGGAATACCCGGTGGTTAAAACACGGTAATACGCTTAGCACACGGTATTGTACCAATTATTGATTCTTACGTAAGAAGGCACTACTCAATAATTGTTACAGTAATTACTGTTCAATATTGTATTTTATTGATTCAATAATTGCTGCGTTGATATTTTATATTACTGTTGTTTCAATAATTGTCACTACGCAGTATTTTTCATTATCGGAGCAATAATTCATATTATCTGAATAATATTATTAGATAACATTATTGGCAATGTCTAGAAAGTTCTGTCTAAGGAGAGGTTTGGTCATATAATTGCGCGCCAGTAAGGAGAAATCCTTATTGGAAAGCCCCCTCTTTCTTGGGAACTGCCTGGTTGCCAGTACTGTGGTTCTGTAATATTATTTGTGTATAATTAATTATTGATTTATATGATAAGGAAAATAGTGATTTTATGTGGATATAGATAGAGAAAAATTTTAATGTGACAATTGTTGAAAATTAATATTTTATCTTTTTCTGATAAAATAATTCATTTAAATATATTATTTTAATAATATATTGATGGTGGTATTTTTACAATGAATGTGGGATATATGAGTATATGAGGAGGAAGAGTATTTTTGTGGCATTAAATGATTGACACATGTTTTGTGTGTTGGTGGACATAATTCTTGACAGAAAATTTATTATTGACTGTAAAATCGTCCGTTTGTGAATTTCGGTCAATTTCTGTTTAGAATTTGGAAAAACTTTCTTCTGTAAAGTTGTAGAGAATTGAATTTCCTATAAAAACACGCGAGATTCGAATTTTCTGATAAAAGGGCTATTTATTATGAATTATTGAAGTTCTGAAGTTCCGAAATAATTGATTTTTGGAAGTTTTATTTATTATTTTGAAGAAAAATATTTTTTGGCATTTAAGTGGGCTAACATGTGATATAAATGGGCTGAGATCAGATGTCTAGAGGTGGGCTAAGGAAAATTTGATAAATATATTATTATTATATTAAATTTTTTGCTTTGGTGTTCTAAGCATTTTCCTATAAATAGGGTGCTTAGGTTAGAATTGAAAATCACACCAGAAACACAAGTTTCTCTCTATTTCTCTCTCTATATCGAGCGTATTCTTGTGAGTATTTGATACTTTGAGTGTTGCTATACGGTGCAAGTTTCCTTCAGCACTATATCTAGTATTCCAGTCAGAAGTACCGTCTTTCCGAGGTAAGGGATGTTATTTCTTCTTAAATGATATTATTTTCTTCAATATCATTATGCCGAAGTATTGATCTGAATTTTTATCAAATTTAGAACTTTTCATGTCGGGGTTACTATTCATGAGTTACTATTCATGGGTTACTATTCACGAGTTACTATTCACGAGTTACTATTCACCAAAAAATGAAATTTCCTACTTTTCGTCCAAATATCTATTCTGGATACTAGCTTTGATTGTATCCATGTTTTGATCATTCTTGAATTTTACTTCACTATGATAAGGTATTTTTGGACATGGATAAATCAAAATACGAATCCTTAATATTTGTTATTTTGCTTCACTGGATTCGTTTTCTTTAAAATATTTTTCATCATCCTCAGTCTTAAATGATGATATAACTGAATATCTTTGGCCTGTAGTGCAAAGATGAATAATTTCTGATGAATATCTTTGGCCCGTAGTGCAAAGATGAACAGGTGTTGAGGTGAACATGACCAACTGATGGATATCTTTGGCCTGTAGTGCAAAGATGACTATTTGATTCAAGATATTTATTGATTGATGTTACAGGGATAAAATGTTGATGATGGACTTTTAAATTCATAGATAATCGTAGATTTCATTCTCTACGTAACTTCTCTATGAATTATTATTTTCCGCTGCGAATATTGAATTAAAACTTGTTGTCTATTGTATTCTATTAAATTTTTTTCCTGTTGAAGACTAACGATAATTTGTTGTATATTATCTTAGTCATAATATTCTTTACTGGGCTAGTTGAGCTCACCCTTTTCCTTGTTGTTCCATTTTCTTCTCAGGAGGCGAGAATGTAGCAGGTACTAGTCGGGGTATGGAATGAAGGTTCTAGGAAGTTGTTTTAGTAGTCCTCACCATTTTTTTTGTAAAATATTGTTCCAATAATTATAATGAGGACTTATTTGAGTGTGGATATTGTCTAGATGACAATATTTATATTTACACTCACAATTTTTATGTTGTATAAATAAAGTTGTAGTTGTTTCTGTACCATGTTATTGACGACTCAGAATATGTGTTGTATACTTGTTTTGGGGGCGTCACATGCGCCGTCGTACGAATATTCCCCGACAACAAGAATATTTTATAACCACTTGCTTATTTTGCAAAATTTGCACATTCCACCCATAACCAAAGTATTATATCAAATTAACCCCTTATTATTCACAATAATATTTAGAGAAAATTTGATTTTATTCATTAATAAGCTGTGGTCTTACAGTGTTCGTATCTAGATTATAGTATGATATGTGGACTATCGATCCATGGTTTTAGATCTTACAAGACTTCAATATATTAAGTGTAATAAGTGGTCAAAGTAGACCATTTGATCACGGATGATGTTTCTGGAATTTCCAGAAACTGTTGGCACAAGTTGTCTGACAAGGTTTGACCATAGTAGATCTGGTGATTGTGTTATAGTTTGACTGTGATCATGTTATGTCATTGTTCTTTGTCATAAGGACTACCTGATTAGACCAAGAACATACTTATTTGATTACTGGAGCATACGAATAATTGAAATGGAAAATGGTAGCTATGAACTGCCTGGGTTTCTGGGTTACCCAGAAAACCCAGGTGCTGTCTGACAGGTAGTTTGAATGGCCAGATCTTGCTAGATAGTTATGTTATAGCTCTGTTGATGATTCACAATTGTAGTATTACATGTGTACTATAAGATCCGTACACAAAATATCCTAGAAACACACTGGATTAAACGTTATGAACGGTCAAACATTGACCCTTGCTCTGTCGGCTGTCAGTGTTCTTGAGCTCAAGAACACCAACAGCGACGCTTTGTGTCGCTAAAGGCCTATAGTGACGGTTTTGAATTATTTTATTTTCTGAATATTCCGGTAATTAATTAAAAATAGAAAATAAATTATTAAAATTATTAAAAATGGTTTTAAAAATTATTTTAAATTCTGAAAAATAACTTTTAATTATTTGAGACATTTTTCATTAATATTTTTAATTATTTGGATATTAATGATATTTAATTTATTTAATTAGTGTGTTAAATAAATTAGAGAAAAATGATTTAATATTGTGAAAAATTATTTTAAATAAGAATAATGTATTTGAAAAAAATTTGAGTTATAAAATGTAACTTTTAATATTTTTGGAGAATTTTTATTAATAATTTAATATTAATGATATTAGATTTATTTAATTATTATATTAAATAAATAAATTAAAAATGATTTTATTGATTTAAAAATAATTTAAAAATGAAAAAAAAATATTTTAAAGATATTTTAAGTTATAATTAATGACTTTTAATATTTTGATAATAATTTTATTAATATTTAAATATTAATGGTAATGATTTAAAAATGATTTTAAGTTATTAACAATAACTTTAATATTTTGATAAGTATGATTATTAATATTTTTATATTATTAAATATTAATATTGATAAGATTATTTGATAATTAAATCATTTAAAAATGATTCCGATGTTTGAAAAATTATTATAAATTATAATAATTATTTATAAATTATTAAAAGCTTCCGAAAAATATTATAAACGATATTTAACTTATCTAAAATAATATTGAAGCTTAAAGACCAAGTTTAATTGACAATCAATGTGTTAATTGTGGGATAGGGTGACCAGGACAACGAGAATGGACCGAAGTCCAACCAGACCGAAATAGTTAGACTTGATAAGTGTTTATATAGGTTATAAACACTAATGTGGCTATATGATAATGTGTCTAGAAGAAGTTTGACTGTAAATTACGGTATTGTGTGTTGTGAATTATTGTGCTAATTGTGAGACCGATAGTAAGACCGATAGTATTGATTATAGGTCTTACGAAAGCAGATAAGTATATTGTGTAGCAGTAATCAACGCGGAAGGCAAGTTCCCTAACTCAACCTTGAGTTATATTCATTCAAATATTATAATAGTTAATTATTGCTAATTATACCATGTCCAGGGAATTTATTGTTGATTATTCGTAGTTAGTGCATGATTAATAATTCAAATTGAATTACTAATTCGGAGAATATACCTTTGTAGAATAACTGTTGTTGAATATTCATATTCGTAGAAGATAGAATTGACAGTACAGATAATTCCTGTTATTATCGAATTATGTTGAGAAATGTCTTAGCTAATCATTCTGGCTAGACGAACATTTGTTAGAACTTGATAGGTTTAAGAAGAGAATCCAATTATTGTTGACAGATCAATGCCAATTATTTTGGCTAGATCGAGAAGTAACTAGAATTTGAAATCACAGTATTTCGTTGTTAAATCAAAATCTTGATCCTGAGACTGAGAAGAACAACCTTTTATATAAAGGGAACATTTTATTGGTCGTACATTCGGCCTTTGCGCGCGATTAAGTATTATGCATAATATAGGGTATAATAAAGCTGATCACTTGTTATACTTGCAGAGGGGTATGATTTAATCTTTATGGTTATCTGATATGCCTGAGTATGTATCAAAGTAAATCTTTGATAGATACCCGAGAAGAGAAGTTCTAAGATCTAGTGGGATCACTCAACATAAATCTGAAAATTATTCCACTTTGTTATTGCGTAGAATTGATTCTTGTTTATTCAATAGAATATTGTAGAAATTTTAAAAGTGTTGTACTCTTTTATTATCATATTATTGCGTTGCCTAGAATACGAGAAAACTTGTTATTGATTAACGATTTATTCAGCTATTTCAAAGTTCCCCTAACTTTGGTGTCATTCTATCAAAATAGATCGTCTATTATTCTGATACTTATACATTTATTGTATATCTTAACTTGCGGGGTAAATTTGTTGCTCACCCTTGCTAAATAAAACTTTTCAGCTAGGGACGAAGTTACAGAAGATTCTGTGAAGGATAAAGGCAAAATGCTGGAGTAGTTATAATAAGAATATTTATTATGTTATTTGTAAACCCTTTTTATATATCTAAGGGGTCTGTTTGTAATGTTATGGTTAGAGAACCTGGGGTAATGTATTAACTATATCAGTTAATGAAGTGTATGTTCCTATTTATAAATAAATGGGTAGTTAAATGTTATTTATATTGTGGATCGTGAACACCAAATTTGGGGGTCAAGTAACCCAGATTTGGGGGTGTCACAGTTGCTAGCATGAGATAACTCACGTCCAGAGCATCATCATGATGCTTCTTGTAAGCATCACGCTCTACACGTCGTGTAGTATCAGCTGGTGCTGCAGGAATGGGATTTTCAATGACATATAGATTGCGCTCTTGTTTGAGGACAATCCTCAAGTTCCTATGCCAGTCAAGGAAATTAATTCCACTCAGCTTGTCCTTCTCAAGGACTAATCGTAGTGAAAGACTATTTGTGTTGTTGTTGTTTGCCATTGATATCTACAATTTATAAGTGCAAAAAATAATAATTCAAATTGCAGAGTTTTTGATATTATGTAATTAATAATAGTACATTCAAAATATATCTCTCACTATTTTATTCAAATTAATAGCCCCCACCATTAATTCGAAAAATATTTTCTATTAAATCTTTCTAGTGAGCCAAGATCTATATTTCATTGTCTTAAGTTAGCTTTGGCTAATCTCTCAAAATATAATTATTTAGGTAGACAACCCCTTGTCAATTATATCATATATAACTCTTGGATAGTTTGGTAAACAACATTTGTTTCTAGTTCATCTAATGGTACCTACCAAACTCTATGCCTCTAAGTCCACAATTCTATTGAGATAACTTAGTTAAGTCGGGCCCAGTGATTTTAATAGTTTGGATATCATAATTATCCTATCGCATCTTACCAAGATAAATAGGGTACTTTGCTTTGGCAAACCTACATCCATCGATCAAGGTCTTGACGAGTGTTATTCATTGGAAGACATCTGATTTAGACTTACTAATTTTAATGAGGGATTTTATTAATTAATTTAGATCTCACCAATTTTAATCTTATTAAGCATGCACATTGTTAGGAATAAGCATGTGAATGATATTCCTATTTATATATGATTTGATTATGATATGTATGAATGAATATGCAAGTATGCTTGCATTAAGAAAAGTTGTAAAGTTCTTTGATAGATAATAGGAACATATGTACAAGGACTTAGAATGAATTGATCAAATATGTTAGGTTGATCCTACATAAGCAAAGAGCTTTGTAAAGTCCTTAAAAATAAATGATGTACAAGGACTATAAATATAGAAAGATCAAGCATGTTAGGTTGATCTTAAAATGTAATAGATAGGCATGTCTGATCGTAGAGCACTGCATCAGAATCGTAGTCTGCCAGGAGAGTCGAGGAAAACTCAAGAACTATCAAGGCAGAAGCGTAGTCTGTAAAATAGTAGATCTCGGAGTTCGTAGACTGCCAGGAGAGACGAGGAAGGATCGTAATGTGTCGAGAAGAACTTCCTCGGAGCCATAGTCTGTAGAGGAAGTCATGTTCAGAATCGTAGAGACAACCTATCTAAGAGCCGAACGAGCATCTGCCGAAGCCAAGTCAAGAGTCGTAGACCACACTCGGAGTCGTAGAGTCTACTGATCATATCAGAGACATAGATCGTAGTCGAGCCAGATCAGACGAAGACAACAAGCCTAAAGATAGAAATCGTAGAGTGTCGAGGTCTGATCTCGGAGTCGTAGTGTCTGTAGAACCAAAGCAAAATCGTAGAGTGCAGAACTAAGGCTTCAACAAAGGTGCTCACAATGCCAAGGCAGAATTATAAAGTAAACACTATTCTCAACAAATGAGCACTCCCATAATATCCAAAGTATGAAGCCTCTGGTCTGAGCTGCAAAGTTACACTCCATCTAAAGGAAACCAGAGAGCACTCAATGAATGGCATGCAAGCTCACAGAAAATCTAAGCACCAACCCAATCAACATCCAGATTGAGTTGTGAAGCCATTCATGATGAAGTCTTCCATAAATTGATCAAAAGAAGACTTCAGCAAAAGTGACTAACTAAGGAAAGTCAGCAAGTCCTGTAGTTGTCAAGAGAATAGAGACAACAATCTTGGGGTTAACCAGGATCATAGTGTTTGTCAAATAAAGCAGGAACTGATGTAGTCTACTCAGAGATACTGGCCAGCGTTTGAAGAACAAGGCTAAAGTGATTAAGCATGGGTCAGTCCATTGATGATAAGTGAACGGGTGATCACAAGGAGAAAGTGAGCTGGGCATGCCACAAATTTGAAGTGTCTTGGTATTCAGAAGAGACTAGAACAAGGAGTTAAGCTATCAATTCCTGAGATCAGTCAAGGCAAACATAAGTGTTGAAGCACTGGACTAGAGAAGGAAGAGGTGTTCTACATTGAAGATCCAATGAACACTCCTCAGGATCGTAGTGTTGTCTCAACCGGTCAATGAGCAACATTCAACAAGACAATACGATTAGGTCCCAGAATATATGCATCAAAATTATAGAGTTTGATCATCTAAAGATTGAAGCATTGGGAACGGTTCAATATGAATATTGATATTCGAACATTGCTGTTTGAGAGCATCGATGCAAAAGGACAACTTCTGATGTTCTAATCGAGAAATCAGAAAGGAGAAATAAAGTTGACTACCTACCCGAGACATCAAAGTGACATTTTTGACGGGATAGGTATAACAGTAGACTGTAGTGTCAGAAAGATGAAAAAGGGGATGTCATGTCACATCTGCAGTCTACACCAAATAACTCGAGATTTATGAAGCAATTCAAATGACTTTCAATGGCTATATTCCAACGAGAAGATTGGGAAGGAGTATATATTTGCCAGAGCTTTAAAGATCAAGAGTTGTTGATGTTGCTGAGTTAAAGGATCGTAGAGTTATTGGAATGCTACATTATTGACTCTACGAGTTCCACCAAGGCTAAACAGAACAAGTCTCAGTGACAGTGAGACTACAAAGGTGGAAGTGAAGCAGCTTTGAAAATGCACTCAAACATACTAAGCTTCACTCAACAAAGATGAGAATGCCACTGAAAATGGCAGCTAAACTGAGAGTTGAGAAGGCCAAGAAGATATCATTCAGAAAAGTAGTATAGTATAAAGAAGATATAAAGAGCCATTCTACGAATCATCATGAACTAAAAGCTAAAACAGAACAGATGCAGAACAATGTCTGCAAACCATTCAAGAAGGGTTCAGGGAATGCTAAGTGCTAGACGAAGTCTACCAAAAGCTCAAACACTTAGCAAACCCAAATGGTGGTGGTGCACAGCTGACATCAGATGAAGATGAGCTGAACAGAATGAAGATCAGCTGCACCAGAGAAGAGGTGGTCCAGACTCTACGCAGAATGCTAAGAGGACCATGCCAAGCTGCTAATTATAGAAGATGTTCAAGCTTAAAGACATCTTAGCAGCAAGGCAACAATAATAACAACAACTACACCAACAAGTAGCCAGGTCCTGAGGGGTCCTTGTCCGAAGGAACTAAATGAAGTTCCAAGCCTGCTGGGCTTGAAGAGTTCTTAGTGAACTGAAGTTCCAATGCTGCTGGCCTTGAAAGAATCTTAGTGATTCGAGGTGTTGCCCTTCCTTAGTGGAAATCCTACTAGTTAAAGCAGAAGAGTGGATTAGGAGCTTGAGTCTCTGAACCACTTAAAATCCCTTGTGTCTTTTACATTCAGTCATTTACTTTCTGTCATTTACATTATGTACCTAACTGCTATAAATGCTTTGTATGTATTAACTGCTTACAACTAAACTAACTCTACGAACAATGTATGTATGCTCATAAATATATCAGTGAAGTGGATCTTTTACTTATTTCGTTGTGCTTGAAAAGATTCTTATGTTTGTCATATGCTAAGTCATTAGCAATACAAAATAAATGAGAAAAGTATTTGAAACAAAAAAGGATCTATTCAACCCCCTTCCAAATCTATTGTGTGTAACGACCCCAAAATAGATCCATTCCATCCAACCTATTCTGAGTCGCCAAATACATGGTACAGAAAACAACTATAACTTTATTACAACAATTGTCGTGCAAAATACAACAACACATATGATGTGAGTTTGGATACAAATATATACCAAATGTGACTCATGTTCCAACCGTGGACATCACCTCACAATGACACCTTACATAAAGGTATAGTCAAAAACTGTTTTAGAAATTAGAATCTTTGGGAAGTGCTCAAGGAAACCTTCGTACATGGGAGGCCACGCGTCTAGGTTATGATAGATATCATATGGCCACAGAATTATCCTTGGTTGACCCAATAGACCCCAAAGAAAAACGAGAAGATTACTATCATATTCTTCCCAATGGTGAGTCTTCTCTTGACATATCATTATCTCTACTGTCTCTAATTGAAAATTATACTTTAAACAAACACCAAGATTATATAGGTAGTGCTCGTATATATACTCAGCAAGTGGATGAGCACATCCATGTCTTATGATGACACGAGGTTGTATGTCGTTAGACATCTTGTATGATAGTGGCAAACCACCCTTCCAACGTTGGGTACACCTTACCCTATTGGATTCACCAAATATAACTACTAAATGAACTTTTCTATACTGCTTCGGGAGAACATCCACAGCTAGAGACCACTGTTCTATTTCCCCGTTACCCTCGCTCGACCCAGCTACACTCTTATTACCTGAAAGGAATTGTGAAGCAAAAGGGTGAGCACAACTAGCTCAGTAAAGAATATCATGACTAAAGATAATTCAATTATCAATAGCCTTCATCAACAATAAATCAGAGATTTAGAACATATGGTAAATGATAAAAATTTCAACCATAGTTGCAGCGGAACGAGCAATCCATTAGAAGAGTCAAATAGACTATAAAGTCTATTATCTTCTCCATGTTAAAAATCCACCAACAATATTTTATCCATGTAACATCACTCAACAGTTCCTTTCCACAATCATATGAATAACTCATAATCATAATTGTGACTATAAATTTTTCTTCGCACCCAGGACGAAGAATATTTTCATCACCTGTCTTTACCTGAAACATCAAAGATCATGGTTATACCAAATCACAATTCCTGTTTATAATCATACTAACAAATTCATCTTTGCACTACGGGCCAAAGATATTCATCAACAAACCATCTTTGCACTACGGCCAAAGATATTCAACAACAGTTCATCTTTGCACTACAGGCCAAAGATATTCAACAACAGTTCATCTTTGCACTACAGGCCAAAGATATCAACAGGCCATCTTTGCACTACATGCCAAAGATATTCATCAACAATTCATATTTGCACTACAGGCCAAATATATTCATATCTCAAAGAAATATATAATCATTTCAGAATTTATATAAACAATAATTATAACCATGTTGATCAATTCACCTTTGCACTTAAGCTAAAGATATTCACTTATAAATTCAATGGTCATGATCATACCAGTCACAATTCAACTTTGCACTACAGGCCAAAGAGAACCCTAGTCATGATCATACCAATAATCTATCCATCTTTACACTCCAGTGAAAGAGAATTTCAACATCAGGGTTATAAAAATGTTATATATGATGATAAAAATAATATGATCAACATATAGTTTTAATCTCAAGAGTAATATTCGTAACTCATGAATAGTAACCCCGACACAAAAGATAGAAATTCTACAATAAAATTCATACCAATATTTCGGTATAATGATATTGAAAGAATAATATTTCTTAAGCTTATAAACAATTTATTTTAAATTGTTTACACTTTACTAAATAATGCATTTAATCATTCTAAAATACCAAACTCATAAGATTTTATCACCAATAATCAAAACCCTCATCAAAAATCTGCATATACCTCATATAGGATTCTCAAGCCATAAAATCCTATTTTCCAATTTTCTTTCTTCACAAAACATATTTAATTCATTTACTCATAACTAGACCATTTTCATGAAAAATACCAAATCAGTTCCAAAAATATTTCTTTTCTGGAATTTAGCATAATATAGTCCCATAGTGAACATATATTTTTCTTAGAATTTTTAAAAGTCATTTACTATTTTTCATATGGCCAAAATAGCCGAATATTTAGACATTTATCAAAAATTATACTTTTGTCTAAAAATTCTGAAATTTACAGAGTATACTTCTATCATATACATGTACTCCCAATAAAAATTTCATCAATTTTGGAGTTAACCACAAGGAATTATAAGCGGTTACTTTTAAAATAGTCTTTTCTCATAAAATTCATAACTCTCAATCTATACATCCAAAAATCACCATTTTTGGACACAATCAAGAAAACTCATCAAAATATCATTTCAAATTTTTCCAGAATTTTTGAAGATCAGAAAAATTACGAAACTGAAAATCATAACAACCCTTAAAATCTCTTACTATCCCTTACAATCCCTTACCTCAAAAGAGCAGTACTTCTGATCGGTATGCAAAGCTGAAGGAAACTTGCACTGAATAGCAACTCTCAAAGTATCTAAATACTCACAAAATATGCTTCATAATATAGAGAGAGAAAGAGAGAAAGCTTATGTTTTTGGTGTGATTTTCAATTCTAAGTTAGCCCTCTATTTATAGGAAAATTTTGGTAGGTTTGACCTGCAACCTGATGGCTTTACCTGCTACTATTCCCACCCACCACATTTGAAATATAATTCAGCACATTTCTTCACCAACCACAAGTGGGGCCCACCAATTCTAGAATTTTCCACCAAAATGATAAACTCCGAAAATTCAACAATTTCTGAACCAGTCATCTTGTAAAATTCATAATAAATCATACGTTCATTTTTAACGGTTCAAAATTTGTGGAACATATACTCAACTTATATATGTATAACATATCCAAAAATTACCACGATCCAACGGTCGGATTACAAATTATAACCCCCGCAAAATATCTCAAAAATCCTGATTTTTAATACCTCCGTTCCGACAAAAATACTGATAAAAACCTCAACATTAACTCCTTCATTTTAACCACAAAAATATATCCCTCATTTATATCCACATAAAATAAATATTTTCTTATCATATAAATCAATAATTAATTATTCACAAATAATATTACAGAATCACATTTATGATAATCAGGCCGTTCCCAGGAAAGAGGGGGCTTTCCAATAAGGATTTCTCCTTACTAGCGCGCAATTAGATGACCAAACCTCTCCTTAGACAGAACTTTCTAGACATTGCCAATAATGCTATCTAATAATACTATTCAAATAATATGAATTATTGATCTGATAATGGAAAATACTGTGCAGCAACAATTATTGAACAACAATAATATAAAATTTCAACGTAGCAATTATTGAATCAATAAAATAAAATATTGAACAGTAATTACTGTAACAATTATTGAGTAGTGCCTTCTTACGTAAGAATCAATAATTTCAAAAATACTATGCAATACCATGTGCTACTGTGCAATAACGCGTATTACTGTATTTTAACCACCGGGTATTCCAACAGTGTTAACGATAACAACTACGCCGTTATTTGTAAAAACTCAAATTTGTCGTTTTTCTTCACCCGACAGTTATTCGTTATGGGGCCCACAAATAGCTGCGCCGTCGTACGAATATTCTCCGACAGAAAGAATATTCCACGACCAAACGAATATTCCCCGACAACAATGATTATTTTATAACCACTTGCTTATTTTGAAAAAAAATTCATATTTCACCTATAACTTTAAACTTTTATCAATTTAACCATTTACTGAATAGTAATTATAAAAAATTGAATACTTTTATTTCATAAAATTCGGGGTCTTACAATCTCCCCTCCTTATGAAATTTCGTCCCCGAAATTTACGTACCTGGTATTTCGAAGAGTTGAGAATACCTTCCTTTCATTTTAAATTCCATCTTTCCTGTCATCATAATTTCTCCATTGCTCATCTCCTGTATTTCAAATATCATTCTAGAATACAACTTCAAAACAAGGGTTAATTTAACAAATTAACATATCACATAATATCCCGATATTATGACTGTCTAATAAGCTTAGGTAGGACACACTAGCGAAGGATTTACTCATCTCTCCCCTCCTAGTTGTATTCCCCGATCTCCGCCAGTGATCATATCCCCAAGCTCTGATACCAAATGTAACGACCCCAAAATAGATCCATTCCATCCAACCTATTCTGAGTCGCCAAATACATGGTACAGAAAACAACTATAACTTTATTACAACAATTGTCGTGCAAAATACAACAACACATATGATGTGAGTTTGGATACAAATATATACCAAATGTGACTCATGTTCCAACCGTGGACATCACCTCACAATGACACCTTACATAAAGGTATAGTCAAAAACTGTTTTAGAAATTAGAATCTTTGGGAAGTGCTCAAGGAAACCTTCGTACATGGGAGGCCACGCGTCTAGGTTATGATAGATATCATATGGCCACAGAATTATCCTTGGTTGACCCAATAGACCCCAAAGAAAAACGAGAAGATTACTATCATATTCTTCCCAATGGTGAGTCTTCTCTTGACATATCATTATCTCTACTGTCTCTAATTGAAAATTATACTTTAAACAAACACCAAGATTATATAGGTAGTGCTCGTATATATACTCAGCAAGTGGATGAGCACATCCATGTCTTATGATGACACGAGGTTGTATGTCGTTAGACATCTTGTATGATAGTGGCAAACCACCCTTCCAACGTTGGGTACACCTTACCCTATTGGATTCACCAAATATAACTACTAAATGAACTTTTCTATACTGCTTCGGGAGAACATCCACAGCTAGAGACCACTATTCTATTTCCCCGTTACCCTCGCTCGACCCAGCTACACTCTTATTACCTGAAAGGAATTGTGAAGCAAAAGGGTGAGCACAACTAGCTCAGTAAAGAATATCATGACTAAAGATAATTCAATTATCAATAGCCTTCATCAACAATAAATCAGAGATTTAGAACATATGGTAAATGATAAAAATTTCAACCATAGTTGCAGCGGAACGAGCAATCCATTAGAAGAGTCAAATAGACTATAAAGTCTATTATCTTCTCCATGTTAAAAATCCACCAACAATATTTTATCCATGTAACATCACTCAACAGTTCCTTTCCACAATCATATGAATAACTCATAATCATAATTGTGACTATAAATTTTTCTTCGCACCCAGGACGAAGAATATTTTCATCACCTGTCTTTACCTGAAACATCAAAGATCATGGTTATACCAAATCACAATTCCTGTTTATAATCATACTAACAAATTCATCTTTGCACTACGGGCCAAAGATATTCATCAACAAACCATCTTTGCACTACGGCCAAAGATATTCAACAACAGTTCATCTTTGCACTACAGGCCAAAGATATTCAACAACAGTTCATCTTTGCACTACAGGCCAAAGATATTCATCAACAGGCCATCTTTGCACTACATGCCAAAGATATTCATCAACAATTCATATTTGCACTACAGGCCAAATATATTCATATCTCAAAGAAATATATAATCATTTCAGAATTTATATAAACAATAATTATAACCATGTTGATCAATTCACCTTTGCACTTAAGCTAAAGATATTCACTTATAAATTCAATGGTCATGATCATACCAGTCACAATTCAACTTTGCACTACAGGCCAAAGAGAACCCTAGTCATGATCATACCAATAATCTATCCATCTTTACACTCCAGTGAAAGAGAATTTCAACATCAGGGTTATAAAAATGTTATATATGATGATAAAAATAATATGATCAACATATAGTTTTAATCTCAAGAGTAATATTCGTAACTCATGAATAGTAACCCCGACACAAAAGATAGAAATTCTACAATAAAATTCATACCAATATTTCGGTATAATGATATTGAAAGAATAATATTTCTTAAGCTTATAAACAATTTATTTTAAATTGTTTACACTTTACTAAATAATGCATTTAATCATTCTAAAATACCAAACTCATAAGATTTTATCACCAATAATCAAAACCCTCATCAAAAATCTGCATATACCTCATATAGGATTCTCAAGCCATAAAATCCTATTTTCCAATTTTCTTTTTCACAAAACATATTTAATTCATTTACTCATAACTAGACCATTTTCATGAAAAATACCAAATCAGTTCCAAAAATATTTCTTTTCTGGGATTTAGCATAATATAGTCCCATAGTGAACATATATTTTTCTTAGAATTTTTAAAAGTCATTTACTATTTTTCATATGGCCAAAATAGCCGAATATTTAGACATTTATCAAAAATTATACTTTTGTCTAAAAATTCTGAAATTTACAGAGTATACTTCTATCATATACATGTACTCCCAATAAAAATTTCATCAATTTTGGAGTTAACCACAAGGAATTATAAGCGGTTACTTTTAAAATAGTCTTTTCTCATAAAATTCATAACTCTCAATCTATACATCCAAAAATCACCATTTTTGGACACAATCAAGAAAACTCATCAAAATATCATTTCAAATTTTTCCAGAATTTTTGAAGATCAGAAAAATTACGAAACTGAAAATCATAACAACCCTTAAAATCTCTTACTATCCCTTACAATCCCTTACCTCAAAAGAGCAGTACTTCTGATCGGTATGCAAAGCTGAAGGAAACTTGCACTGAATAGCAACTCTCAAAGTATCTAAATACTCACAAAATATGCTTCATAATATAGAGAGAGAAAGAGAGAAAGCTTATGTTTTTGGTGTGATTTTCAATTCTAACTTAGCCCTCTATTTATAGGAAAATTTTGGTAGGTTTGACCTGCAACCTGATGGCTTTACCTGCTACTATTCCCACCCACCACATTTGAAATATAATTCAGCACATTTCTTCACCAACCACAAGTGGGGCCCACCAATTCTAGAATTTTCCACCAAAATGATAAACTCCGAAAATTCAACAATTTCTGAACCAGTCATCTTGTAAAATTCATAATAAATCATACGTTCATTTTTAACGGTTCAAAATTTGTGAACATATACTCAACTTATATATGTATAACATATCCAAAAATTACCACGATCCAACGGTCGGATTACAAATTATAACCCCCGCAAAATATCTCAAAAATCCTGATTTTTAATACCTCCGTTCCGACAAAAATACTGATAAAAACCTCAACATTAACTCCTTCATTTTAACCACAAAAATATATCCCTCATTTATATCCACATAAAATAAATATTTTCTTATCATATAAATCAATAATTAATTATTCACAAATAATATTACAGAATCACATTTATGATAATCAGGCCGTTCCCAGGAAAGAGGGGGCTTTCCAATAAGGATTTCTCCTTACTAGCGCGCAATTAGATGACCAAACCTCTCCTTAGACAGAACTTTCTAGACATTGCCAATAATGCTATCTAATAATACTATTCAAATAATATGAATTATTGATCTGATAATGGAAAATACTGTGCAGCAACAATTATTGAACAACAATAATATAAAATTTCAACGTAGCAATTATTGAATCAATAAAATAAAATATTGAACAGTAATTACTGTAACAATTATTGAGTAGTGCCTTCTTACGTAAGAATCAATAATTTCAAAAATACTATGCAATACCATGTGCTACTGTGCAATAACGCGTATTACTGTATTTTAACCACCGGGTATTCCAACAGTGTTAACGATAACAACTACGCCGTTATTTGTAAAAACTCAAATTTGTCGTTTTTCTTCACCCGACAGTTATTCGTTATGGGGCCCACAAATAGCTGCGCCGTCGTACGAATATTCTCCGACAGAAAGAATATTCCACGACCAAACGAATATTCCCCGACAACAATGATTATTTTATAACCACTTGCTTATTTTGAAAAAAAATTCATATTTCACCTATAACTTTAAACTTTTATCAATTTAACCATTTACTGAATAGTAATTATAAAAAATTGAATACTTTTATTTCATAAAATTCGGGGTCTTACATTGTGTGCCTACTGGGAACTAACAATTGGTATCAGAGTAGGTTCTCATGCTATATTCAAAAGCTAATCGCTTTGAGTCTGATCTTAGGCACAAACATTGTTCTAAACTTAGTTTAGTAGTAAGTCACTTGTAAATGCAGATGAGCTCACACGTTGGAAATATTGTGTATAGGTAAATGTGTATATACACCTGAAGCTGCTCAGATTGGTCCATGTTTTTAAATGCCATAACAACAAGACCAATCCTTGGCCATAATCAATCTTGTAGTCTGAAGACTAGATATGGGAGCTCAAGAGGGATCAACAGTAAAGAGTCAAGCATCCACAAGTCTAAAAGATGAGATGGCCATATTTGCTAAAAAGTACTTATCCAGAGAAGAAAGAAGAATCTCTCAAATTTGTATTTGGCTAACTAGCAGCTGGGGGTGAACCTTAAGGTTCAAGGTTGTCAAAGAACTAAGGATGCCAAGATTTTCTTTAGCTTACATCTTCAAGACTATAACTGATTGATCGAAGGATAACTGGAGCAACAAGCTATTAGAAATGAATGTAAAAATATGCACATCAATGCATAACCTTGGTATATCAAGATAAATGACTATCAAGAAACTGACAGTGGAAAGGTACAGTTCCTCATTCATATAAATGTGTACATCATGTTGCATCACCTTATGTACTATAACAGTATTCTATCAAGAGACCATACTCTACCTAAAAAGGGGAAGAGAGAAAGTACACTAAAGTTGGAAACTCAAATGCTAACAAACTTTCTCTCCATCCAAGTTTTAAGTTGAAGATAACATTTTGAAAGAAGTCTGAAATAGGTCATAAGCATATCAAGATTTAATTAATCTTAAGTGGAGTAATCTTTGCTGATAGGTTAGTATGTATGTACAAACCTATGTTCTAGGTTTTTGATAACACATAGAGTATAATCAGTTTTACAAGAGTATCTTAAAGATTCGTAGAAACTGATCACCTCCATGAATCAACCAGATACAAATAAGTGATAGAGTTGATTCTCACTCTGTGAACATTTAAACTCTGTGAACATAACCAAGCAAATGATGAAACCATCAAAGAAAAAGAGTGTTTTATTAAAATGGTTAATCTTACACACATTCATCATCATGCATCTTAAAATGTCATATCTAAATTGGATACATGCATGAATATGATTGTTGGTGATCAATATGATGAAAATTTAAATATATAAGGAACAGGGATTTTGAAAACTAACCTGGCAGGACCCATTTAATGATGGGTACCAAAAATAGAAATTTATCTAACCTGTAGGTACTTGGTCTATCTGACCACACTAAGGAATGCTGAAGCAGATGACTTCAGTCAAGAAGATTCAACCAGCTGGAGGCTTAAGACATTTCAGAAATATTTCTAACAAAATCATTCGTTGTCAAAGCCTGTACAATGAAGATTTACTGAGCTAACATGAATGAAGCTCACATGGTTGTTGAACTCATTATAGAAGCAGAACTCCACAAGTACAATCTGTCAAAGAAGACTACGTTCGTAGTCCTGTCAAACTATCGTAGAGTGATCAGTCCAGAAGATATTTATTTCTATGATCCAAGGAGGTTTAATTAAATGATAGTGATGACTTCAGTCAGAAGGAGATATGCAAGGCTGCTATCTAAGGCACATGAAGAAGAAGAGATCACACTTCTATGAGAAGATAGTATCAACTATGGGGGAATAGTGATCTAATAAAGATCAAAAGCAGTAAAAGTATCTGAAGTGCACTATGAAGCAATATACCAGTTACAAAGTCCCAAAACTTTGTGGCTGATAAACCAAATGAAGATCCATAGTCAGTGGGAACATCTCAAAATGTGCCACTGATAACCTTGTCAACCACCCAACTCAAAATCATGGAGCGCCTATGATCAAACATCTGATCATAGTGTAAGAGCAGGAGGACACCACGATTACAGCCAATGCAAGTGTCTAAGAGTGGGTAGAGAAACTCCCTAGCAGAAAAGGTCAAACGAGATATCAGTGCAAATCACTTCTAAAGTTTTTCATCTGGTAAGCGCCTCAGGGACAAACTTGACCCTTAGTTCACTCTAAGAGGTTGGCCCTTCCTGAGCTACCTTAACCTAGAAGGAATGCTTAGTCAAGTTCATCTCAGGGACCAGGACAGACAACGTTCATAGAGTAGATTCTAAAATGAACTCGACGATCGTACTGCAACCTCAACGATCGTAGAGTAACCTCGATGATTGCAGTCTTCCCAAAGGATACACTAGCTCATGGAGAGCTCAGCAGAAATTGGCACATGCTTAACTATTCAGATCGTGTGGAGATAAGTTCAAATACAGTTTGGAAAGATGCCCAGAAAATTCACCTCAAAATTTCAGTGCCCGAACTATCTCGGAGTACATCAGTGGTTAAGTCATGCAACTTCAAGATGAGGATTAATGTCAAATCATCCACTGAAGCATCTCTCAGAAGATGATCATTGAGTCAATAAAGAAAATCGTAGTGTCCATAGCTACCTCATCAAGCTACTCTACGTACTAAAAACGTCAACGGTCAATCCACGTCATGCTTATTTTCTTAAAAGAAAATTAAAACTGAAAAACTGTTCATTTTATGGGGAGTTACAGTTTCTTACTGGGCATCGTGCAACCAATAACTGGTTGTCACATCACAGCTTATGCAGAGTTAGAGGGAACTGTCATAAAGACAAATTTAAAATCTCCAAACAGTTATCAGAAGTTATCAAACCTCTCTCCCTCCCTTTTTCAAACCCTAAAATCCTTTTCAAAGCCTGAATCCAGTAAATCTTGAGCTTTGCCCAAATCACATTCAACTATCTCTCATAAGACTCACTAAATCAAATACTCATATACTTCGAACTTTTCAAATGGCAGATTGGCGAGTAATCACTGGCATTCAGCTCGGAACCAAGACGTTTGAGAAATCCAAAAAGAAGTTCAGAGATATTCTTAAACTTGTAAAGAAGGCTGGATTCTCAGAATGTCTTGAGGCAAACACGCAAATATATGCTGAACTGGTTAAAGAGTTTCACTCAAACGCAACCATAAATTTTGAAACCCTTTCTACCAAGGTCAAGGGGCAGATTTTGAAGGTAAATTCTTCTGACATCAATCAATGCTTAGGCCTTCCTGACCAAGATCTGAAAAGCCTGGATGAGATTGACACTGAAAAAGCTAAGAAGATTATGCAGTATAAAAGAAACCCTAGTCTAAAAGACATGAAGAAAAATGAGTTTCCTAAAGAATTCGAGTTCCTTGCTGAAATAGTAGGCAAATGTATCCTATGCAAGGACACTGCACATGACACTGTGAGTGATCAACAACTGAAGATTATGTCTACAATAGTTCTGAAGAAGCATATCAACTTTAGAGTTATTCTGCTCGACCAAATGTCCAAATGGTTGGATAAGGAAGAGAAGAAAAGATCAACAGGAACCTCACTAAGGTTTTCCATGGAAGGTTCTTGAGTATCATTTTGAAAAAGAAGTTGAAGAATAAAATTAAGGATGATGAAGGTGAAATCCTTAATGTTCATAAAGTGATGTCCCCACAGTTGTTCAAAAATTGGAAGAAAAATCCCAAGGAAAACATGAGGCTAATGACATCTGGCAGCAGCAACAAGATCTCTACAAAGAAGAGAAAGGCAAACGAAATGAAAGACAAGATGTCTCAATATGATGAATCTATACCTGTATTAGCCACTCAAGCAAATAAGAAGTCTAAGAGTGAGAAGAATACAGAGGCTTCACTAAGCAGTCTCTCCATTGACAAAAAGAGACATAGAGCAGGAGAAGAACAAGCATCAACTGCAAAAACCCCAAAAAGAAGGAGGAGTAACAGATTACTCCAAGGGCCATCCAAGAAGAAAGCAAAGGTGATAAAGAAGCTAGTTCCAGTTCACCAAAGAAGCCTATCCATTTAAGAAGAAGGGGAAAACGTAGAGTCAAAAAATGAGAAGGGAACAGAAAGCTTCAAGGATGAATCCTCAAAGAGCAAGTCCAATAATGAAGAAGAAGCTGAATCTATGAAAGAAATAGCTAAATCTGATGGTGGAAAAGAATGTACAAGTCCTGTGGCTAACACTCAGAGTTACCACTCTACTGATGAAGAAAGATTGAAAGTTGAAACAATTACATCTCCTACTGTAAATGCTTCAACTAGTTCATATGTTGGTTCAAAAAATGTTGAGTACGAAGAAGGACCTGTTCCTACTTTTGTTGAACATCAAAGAAGATTATCTGATGATACAGAGGCTTTAGATTCTGAATAAGAAGAGTCTGAAACTCCTGTAGCTGAACCTCAAAGGAGAAGAAAGAGCAACATACTGCTTGCTAAATCTATCTCAAAGAAGACAAAAGAACCCTCTACTGCAATCATTGAATTGAGTGATGAATCCAAGGGAAAAGATGCTAAAGAAGGTACCAGTAATGAAAGTCAGCTGAAAGGGTTCACTGATGAATCAGATGAAATGATGGAGCATGATTCCAGTTCAGAAGGTTAAGAAATGGAAAAAGGTTCTAGTTCTACAAATCAGGAATCAGAGGGACAAATTGATGAGTCTGTTGAAGGAAGTCTACACAGGTCTAACTCTAGCCCCAGACAGAATGAAGGTGGAAAAGACTCCAGTTCTAAAACAGAAGAGCCAGAAAATTTTCACATTCCTTACTCTGTAAATCGCAAGAGAAAAATTATAGTGGAAATTAACGAATCACTTGATATGCTTCCTGGCTGATGGATCAATCATGGGAATGAAAGGCTAAATGTTGTGATGATGACCGCAGAAAATGTGCTCAATAATCGTAAGGCTATGAAGCTGGACACATCAACTATGATATATGATCTCGAAGTTAAGAATCATGCAATAAGGTGGTTTCACCCTTATATGTCATGGGTAAAGGCATCTCTCACTGAAGACAACATCTATCTCACATGGGTCTTCACTCATCTTCCCAACCTAGAGCTGGCGGTACAGAACTTTCCAAGGGTAAAGAAGTTTGCAACTAAGATGATCAAAGACCAGTCTCACTTCAAAATTTATCGACATGCTGGTAACTACTATATTCCTTATGATTGTAGAGTCGACTCTGATGGCAGAAGGATTATACCCCAGTGCATGATCATAGAGTCCCCTCACTCTACCATTGAAAATGATCAAGTTCAGTTTGAAAAGCTTCCCTCTGTCCACGCAAAATTATCTAAAATTCCTTTAGCCTCCAACAGTAATTGGCACTCAACGATTTATCAGATTCTCACTGCTTTCGAAAATCTATCCAAGAATGAAAATCATGGAGTCCAATCTGGTGTTCAACAAGGGTCTGCCCAACAAAATGACCAAACTCCTACGAAGCAGGAGTTATTAAAGAATTCTGATGAGTTGGTCAAGAAGATATCCATCATCATTGAAGAAGCAAAGATAATGACAAAAGCAGGATATAATGTGGTTCAAGACAGACTCCAAGCCTCTATGTCTGATATATCTTTCAAAATCAAAGAGAGAGATCAAATCTATTTGAAGGCTATAAATGATCAGAAGGCAAAAGCTCTATGAGCACAGAAGGCTAATGAAGAGCAAATCCTATCCCTTTTTGACAAGATTGACAATCTAAATCAGTCTCTTTCCCTACAAATTGAGATGAGCCAACAAGAACTTAAGATTGAGGTTGGTAACTCATCTTACCTGATGGAGCAACTTATGTCCAACATAGAGCAGCTTTCACAAGTGATTAATGACAAAAATGGGGAGAAAAAGAGGAATAGAAAAAGGCACTTAAGGAAGAGCAAGGAGAACAGAAGAAAAGAAGACAAGAAGGCCAAGAGGAAGGCAAAGAAGAAGATAACAACAGCAGAAGCAGATTCATCGTCTGAGGGGGAGCCAAAGGATGATGATCCTATGAATACAGAGTTTGAGCAAGCCTAAAGACAGAAATCGTAGAGTGTCGAGGTCTGATCTCGGAGTCGTTGTGTCTGTAGAACCATAGCTAAATCGTAAAGTGCAGAACTGAGGCTTCAACAAAGGTGCTCACAACGTCAAGGCAGAATCATAAAGTAAACACGATTCTCAATAAATGAGAACTCCCAGAATATCCAAAGTATGAACGCTCTGGTATGAGCTATAAAGTTACACTCCATCTAAAGGAAACCAGAGAGTACTCAATGAATGGCATAAAAGCTAATAGAAAATCTAAGCACCAACCCAATCAACATCCAGATTGAGTTGTGAAGCCATTCATGATGAAGTCTTCCACAAATTGATCAGAAGAAGACTTCAGTAAAAGTGACTAACTAAGGAAAGTCAGCAAATGCAGTAGCTGTCAACAGAATAAAAGACAAGGATCTTGGGGTCAACCAGGATCGTAGTGTTTGCCAAACAAAGTAGGAACTGATGTAGTCTACTCAGAGATACTAGCCAGCATTTGAAGAACAAGGCTAACGTGATTAAGCATGGGTCAGTCCATGGATGATAAGTGAACGGGAGACCACAAGGAGAAAGCGAACTGGGCATGCCATAAATCTAAAGTGTCTTGGTATTCAGAAGAGGCCAGAACAAGGAGTCAAGCTATCAGTTCTTGAGATCAGTAAAGGCAAATAGAAGTGTTGAAGCGCTGCACTAGAGAAGGAAGAGGTGTTCTACATTGAAGATCCAATGAACACTCCTCAGGATCATAGTGTTGTCTCAATCGGTCAATGAGCAACATTCAACAAGACACTACGATCAAGTCCAAGAATATATGCATCAGAATCATAGAGTTCGGTCATCTGAAGATTGAAGCATTGGAAACGGTTCAATCTGAAGACTGATATTCGAACATTATTGTTTGAGAGCATCGATGCAAAAGGCAACTTCTGATGTTCTAATCGAGAAATCATAAAGGAGAAATAAAGTTGAATACCTGCCCGAGACATCAAAGTGACATCTCTGATAGGGTAGGTGGAACAGTAGACTGTAGTGTTAGAAAGATGAAAAAAGGGATGTCATGTCACATCTGCAGTCTGCGCCAAATAACTCGAGATCTGCGAAGCAATTCAAATGACTTTCAACGGCTATATTCCAACGGGAAGATTGGGAAGGAGTATATATTAGCCAAAGCTTTAAAGATCAAGAGTTGTTGATGTTACTGAGTTGAAGGATCATAGAGTTGTTGGAATGCTACACTGTTGACTCTACGAGTTCCACCAAGGCTAAACAGAACAATTCTCAGTGACAGTGAGACTACAAAGGTGGAAGTAAAGCATCTTTGAAGAAGAACTCAAACAAACTAAAGCTTTACTCAACAAAGATGAGAATGCCACTAAAAATGGCAGCTAAGCTGAGAGCCGAGAAGGCCAAGAAGATGGCATTCAGAAAAGTGGCAGAGCACAATGAAGATCCAAAGAGCCACTCTACGAATCATCATGAACCAAAAGCTAAAACAGAACAGATGCAGAACCATGTCTACAAACCATTCAAGAAGGGTTCAGGGAATGCTAAGTGGCAGATGAAGTCTACCAAAAGCTCAAACACTTAGCAAACCCAAGTGGTGATGGTGCACAGCTGACATCGGATGAAGATGAGCTGAACAGACTGAAGATCAGCAGCACCAGAGAAGAGGTGGTCCAGACTCTACGCAGAATGCTAAGAGAACCATGCCAAGCTGCTAAGTACAGAAGATGTTCAAGCTTAAAGACATCTTAGCAGCAAGGCAACAACAACAATAAGTATACCAACAAGTAGTCAGGGCCTGAGGGGTCCTTGTCCGGAGGGACTAAATGAAGTTCTAAGCCTGCTGGGCTTGAAGAATTCGTAGGGAACTAGAGGAGTTCCAAGCCTGCTGGGCTTGAAGATTTCTTTGTGAACTGAAGTTCCAAGCCTGCTGGCCTTGAAGGAATCTTAGTGACTCGGGGTGCTGCCCTTCCTAAGTAGAAATCTTGCTAGTTAAAGTAGAAGAGTGGATTAGGAGCTTGAATCTCTGTGCCACTTAAAATCCCTTGTGTCTTTTACATTTAGTCATTTACTTTCTGTCATTTACATTATATACCTAACTGCTATAAATGCTTTGTATGTATTAACTGCTTACAACTAAACTAACTCTACGAACAATGTATGTATGTTCATGAATATATCAATGAAGGGGATCTTTTACTTATTCCGCTGTTCTTGAAAAGATTCTTATGGTTGTCATATGTTAAGTCATTAGCAATACAAAATAAATGAAAAAAGTATTTGAAACGAAAAAAGATCTACTCAACCCCTCCTTCTAGATCTATTGTGTGTCTACTGGGAACTAACACACATTATTTATCATATCATATCAAATATAAGCATAAATAAAGTACAAAATTAAATGTGTCACAGTTATGGCCCAATCCACTGTCAATCTTTTCAAGCTAATGAAAGATTGAAGGTCAATCTAAGGTGGTAAAAGATCTCAAAATAGTAGCTTCCTTGGATCTTCCTCATGCATATGCCTCCTCTCCATCATCATCTTTCCATCGTGTTCTTCATCTTATCATCTTCATCTTGTTATCGATTATTACATGACATAAAGAAACCTCGAGTTACATTCGAGGGGATTTAGATGAGAAGAGAATATTACATCAGAATTTATAAAATGGCACGACATGCAAGCCGTATTTCAAAACCAAAAACCACTAACCTATGGGTTAAACGGGCCATAACTGTGCACTATGAATATCACAATAAGCACATAACAATGTATATATAATTAAAGAAAACTATATATAAAATATTGGGGTCACGACCATCGTGCACTACGACGGGGGGGTCCAATGGGGGGTCTCCCCCTGGCGGTGGTTCGACATACGAATCTCTGAAATAATTCCAGAATCATATCAAATCCGCCATAACACTCATAATAACAATACACCCAGAACATATCATATATGTCCAGTTTTGATTAATCATATTAAACCGAATCTTCATGCTTCTAATCCAATTAGAACAGAAGTTGTATTGTTATTCCACCTTCTAAGATATGATTAACAGAACATCATATACATACATATATATTACAGATATAATACATAAATCCAGAATATGCATACATGCAGAATATCATATATTCAATTTCAAATCGATAAACATGCATCATCATATATCATATATATCGAATACAGTTAAAACACATAATCTGAATTAATCGTTTTCGCAAGTAGCTCTTATACCACTGTAGGATTTTTCCTATAATTTCTTAACAAATCATACTCAAGTGCGCACGTCAGTCTACTGACAAATATAGTTTTCCTTTCAAAGAAGGTTGTTCATCTTAGTCAATACAAGATTCCACACCAATCAATCGGTTTGGATCGCTTTCAATTTATAATTTAGGTCTAGCCGAATCAAATGGCAGACCGCTCTTTAAATATATATGAGAAAAATTATAAGTTCAATACTTGAAATTAAAGTTCAAGGAATACAAACAACTCTATTCTAACTATGAAGCATTGTGTCATAAGATAAGAATCATACTTTCAATTATTTACTTGTACAACCAATAATAGTACAAGCTCAAGTAATACTCAATAAAGAGTAGGGTTCGAGTACTTGCCTCAAGCATAGTTTACCAAAGTAAAGCTTATCAACACTTTTTGAATCCTATTACAACATAATTATGTATATAGGATATCCATTAGTTATGTACATCCGATACACAACTCGATATATAAGGTTATCATACACATACAATTCTATCTTAACCGTATAATCCTATGCGTAAGTCATTACGTACTTTACATACACATAACACAAGGTCAGTTTATAAGAAACTACGAAATCAAACAACATAGCTCGTAAATATCTTTTGGACTTATCATTTGAAAAATTATAATTTCTCATTCAATATTTGATTCTATCGCTTAGCATGCTTCTTGACACATTGGATAAGGTACTAGTCATATATTACATGTTAAGGTAACAACATAAGCATGCATCAAATCTTAGATCAAAAATAGAATGCAGACTTCACTGTAGGGTGGCGTAGCTGCACCCTGGTTAGGCTTAGGGACGGCGCATCTGCTCTATCCTCTAGCCTGCCCAGAGTTGAACTTCTGTTCTCCTGGTCTTAGTCCAATTTTTAGCATACCAAGACATTAACAATTATTATGCATACATGCTAGAGGGCTTTACATACACGTATAACCATCCTAAGTTCATCTTTTCATATCATGGTCTTAGTTTGGGATTTCTAAGGAATTTATACCAAATAGGGACATGGAATCACAATACCTACTAGGTTAACCATATACACATGCAAGATGGTCATTTTAACTGTAATATACATGCTCACAAGTGTTCACATTATTTATTCATAGCTAACATCGTTTATCACTTTAAAACATGTTTAAACTCGTGCTTGATTAACTTTCATTACATCAAACACATAAGAATCATGTTTAGAGACACAATAAACATAAACATGTCCTCTTTAATCTTCAGTACTTAACTACTCACACAAATATAATTTAGTTTGAAAATATATTCGAGTTTGCTTTTGAAATTATTTTAAACTTGAACAATACAATTTAACACATACAAAACATCTTTAAAGCTCTTTTCATGTGTAGTTAAGTAATGTTAGCATATTCACAAAGTTAGAACATAATCCATGTAGTATTCATGGATATTAGCTTTAATATATCAAGTTTTCTTTGAAAAGTCATCTTAGCTCAAAGCCTAAACAAGTTGGTTATGAACAAAGGAACTATAAATCATAACTCAAGTTCATTTATGCTCAAAAATCAGTCATATATGTATACTATCAAGATCAAAATTTACAGAACATGAGTTTCATTAAAGTTCGTCTTTGAAACTTTAAATTTTTGTTATAAATCCCTAACTAAATCATGTTGGTCGTTACCTATCTCATAAGAAAGCTTTATACCATATGTTATACTTCTTTTTATGCATGTATAGGTCATAATACCAGTTTAGAAACAATACACCATAATAGAAACTAGAATCTGGTTTTGGGGACCGGCACAGTTGCGCTGCACCCTAGTATAAACTGGGCATAGCTGCGCCCTTCCTGGACCAGAACCAGAAAGGTTCTCTGTTATGCAGAGTATCAACCCAACTTCAAATTTCTTTCAACCAAGCATACATAAACTCATTATTAGAGGTTCCATACATGTATACAAACTTAGTAAATACATTAATATCAATCCATAACTATAATCACATAAGTTTTTATAGGATTTCCATGAATTCAATAAGTTAGAAATTAAGAATACAAAAATCAGATTCTTACCTTCTATGAAGCTTAGTTCCTTCTCTCTACACTATCTAGACTCCTTTTCAATTTCCAGCAACTCACATTCTCAATATACTTATCAAGCAAATCACAACAATAAGAAAATGAATAACAGAGCTGCTACTTATAGATGAATGAATGACTGGCTAATGGGTTTACACTTAGGTTTGAATCCATGGTGTATAAGAAGAAAACAATGGATATCAAAGGGTTGCTCAACCACCACTTCCCGACCATCTTCATAGCAATGATCACCTAGTATATAGCTACTGTTCACAGCTCAGTAGTCTACGTAATGAAGATATGGAACACTGTTTGGTAACTGATTTTGGGACAAGCTTTTAATACTTAGCATTTGGTTTAGTTGGTCAATTTAATTCCCTTTTTTTCCTCATGTGATTTTAATGTACAAATATTACTACAATATGAAAAATTAGGGATTTAATATATACCCATATCATATAATCCATGTACATTGGATCCACACAATTTAATATTTAATGCAGATAAAATAACGCAGTTAGGTATTATTGTTCGGGTATTCCCCATAGATATTATTATTACCCACATAATGACACTATTCAATATTAAATGTTCATTTTAAACATTTAATCTTTTTCTGAATTTCTGGAATACACAGTTAATTAATTAATTCTGTATTAAAATGTCACACATGATTTTATAGTGTTACTCGGTACCTCATACCATTAAAATATACTCTTATCATATGATTTTAATGATGGCACACATCACAATAATATTCCATTTAACAATCACTGCAATAACTAACTCTTCAAGTTCTGACCACTGGTGCAGCTGCGCCAATTTGTACTGTAGAGAGGGCGCAGCTACGCCGGTCCCTGGTAGTGTCAAACTGGTTTAGCTCTAAGCTAGTTCTGACCCCTATCACCATACTAGTTTTACATGACATGAATTAACTTCCATATTTGTAATAATACTAGTTAAAGAGTCTATTCATTTCATACATGGAATTATACAATCACACTTAATTAATCTCCCTCTTATTAAACTGTTTCTTTCTTAATCCACTTAGTAAGTTTCATTAGGCCATACTAGGCAAATTCTCATAAACCTTATATCAAGCTCTTCATCAATCTCACTATATTACTTTATTGTCGTAGCGTTCAACGACGAACTTAATTGAATAGGATTTCTATAAACCACACACAACAATATTTATTTATACTCAAATAAATATTCAACTTTCATTAATTTATTCATCAATAATATTTGGAAATTCTCAGGTATTACACATGGCATCTGGATTCGTGATGATGACAGATTGGATAGCTTGTGTCCGAGAGCCTACCCATCTGGACCAGATAATAGATTTGACCCAGCGGTTGGATAGGGCACATATTTTCATTCGCTATTTAGGCAGAGATCCTTTAGAGGCAGATACTTTCTATTCCTTTGGCTCAGGTACTGTACATCTAGGTGCCCATACACTGCTGATTTTACAAGATCGGATCCTCCCTCGTACCGTTCAGATATTTCCTAAAGTAGAGATATAGTGAGTCAGGAGAAGTTGGATCGAATTGATTATCTTGGGGATATAGATATCCATGACTTCTTCTGATATTCTTTTGTTAGATATTAGGTTACTGTGCCCCATTCCCCATTCCCCATTCCCCTGTACTTTTTATTTTTTTATTTTTAGAACAGAGATGATGTATTTTTGCAATTTTATGTTTTATAAAGATGTATCTAGAATGCTTTTTATTTAATGCACATATTATATTGTCATGATACATGATACATTTGCATTCACTTCCATGAGTTAGGATTTGACCCCTATATGGTCATGTGATACACTTTTACAGATGTCTTCTTCATCGGTATCCCGTATTAATCACACACCTCCGACTAGGATATCATCTTTTCTGAGGGCTTGGTGATAGTTTACCAGATTTTGATCGCCTCTCAACCGGTCGGATGTTGGGCCACTCTCTATCTTTCATGAAGTTCCAGGTTCTAGAGGGCTTATTAGAGGGGATTTTATCATATTGAGTCCCCGAGAGGCACATCTTCATATTTGGGTCAGAGGAGTTGACTTCGACTCTAGACGAGTATTATCGCATTACATGATTGCTTTTAGACAGGCTATGCACTTGGGTGGCTAGTGGTCAAATATGCAGATAGTTTATGACTATGACAGGTTTACGACGACCCGTTCTTTTAGATGAGATCTCTTCGGGACATGTGGTGTCCATGAATTTTCTAATTGACCACTTTGGGGCAGCTGACAACTTTTCACGATATCATGATGATTTTTGGACCTCAGAGGACGAGTGGAGGACGACCAGAGTGGACACTTTTTTGATATGTGTCGTAGCATATTTATATATGTCTCTTTACATGGATCATCTGGACATCAGAGTAGTTACTGCAGTCACAACTCTTAGGGAGGATCAGACCATTCTCCCCATGATTTTGGCAGAGACAAATATTTTAGCTTCTCTTTGTCATGCCAGTCCCGATGAGTTTTTTAGAGGTAGCGCGGTATTGTTATATATCTGGTTCATGACAAATTTGAGACCGATAGGCTCCTTAAGACTCATAGGCTACCATTTTGGATATGAGATAGCGATGTCCTACTCATTTCATCCTATAGATTGTATAGATGTAGCCTCATGGTTTGTCTTCTTATTAGTTATTGATTATTAGTTATTGAGGAGCCATTTTGTCTCTTGATTTATCCTCAATTGGTTTCCCCTCTGAGCTTTGTTACTCATGCCTCGGGTATGGACTTCTTGCCACTAGCTGGATTGAGAGGGGTGACCACATATCATTCATTGGCTGTCATGGAATAGTTTGATTAGATTCAAGATACTCGTGCTTTTAAGGGAGCTGCAGCCTGCAAATCCTCTATTTTGTCTATGGCTATTGCCGACCTAGAGAGAGTTTATGACTTATGGATTCTCAAGGAGTCGCCTAAATTTAGTGAGAGTCATTCAAGTCGTTCAGCAAAGTACACTGCCTGGTTAGAGGCAGATATAGCATCGACCCTTGTTATTTCTCCAGAGCTGCCTTTTGATTTAGATGATGATGAGCCCATGAAGGATCCGCCCTCCACTTCAGAGGATGACCTATTTGAGGCTTTTATGGTAGCTATAGGCATGTCTACTCCTAGCACTGTTTCTGCCTCTGTCCCATTATTACCTAGAGAGGTATTGGAGCAGTAAGTACAATGTTTGACATTTGAGCGAGACCAGGCCAGGGCTTTATTGTTGACTGTCTCATCTAGTACGGATGCTACTTATTTGGCTAGGGACGAGGCTCAGACTATTAGGGATACTGCGGTGGTTGATTATGCTACTCTCAGATCCTATATAGAGGACGTCATTGCAGAGACGATTGGGTATATAGATGATCATGGTTGTACTTTACGTACGACAGTGGAGTTTATGACTCGTCTTGATACTACTGGGCAGGAGGTTCGAGATACCCCTCCATCCTCAGAGAGGGATGTGATGCTTAATTTGCTGACCCGATTGATTGAGGGCTTATAGAGTAGCTTTTATTTCCTGCATTAGACTAGGTTAGCCACTTTGTCATGTACAATGCATTTTATATATATATCAAACAATACATATAGCAAGGAAATATATTTTAGCTCACTTCCCTTTTGGATATGTTTTGACTTTGCTTGATGTTTACCACATTTCTTCGTGACTTGCTATCTTGATGTGTTACGACCTTCTTCCTGATTGACTGACTTTGAGATGTCATATGATTTCTCTAAATGGTTCGTTGATCTTCAGACTTTTTTGATGTACTAGCTTTCAGGTTTTGATTTTGGCGTCTTGGAACTGGTCTTTTGATACGGTTTAGGTTGAGGTAAGGTGTTTAGCTTTTTCTTTTTAAGTGTTCGATCGTACCTGGTATGGTTTAAAACTGGTATTCTGTATAAGGAGTGACGTATTTTGGGGGATTTGAAAGGTGTTTGTTTTGATTAGTTTGAGGTAGGTTTAGATTTTTGGTTTGGTTTAACCGCACCATAGATGGCTTCCTACGTAGTCCCATGGATGGAGGAGATCATGTCATTCGTAGTTCAGGCTTTCCTGATAAGACCTGATTAATTGATTTTTTGATTTATTTATTTTTTGATTTTTTTTCAGAACCGGAATGGTGGTTTGCAGGCAGTTCAGACATAGTACCTTTTCATTATGTCTAAATTGATAAGTTGGGGAAATTCTAAATCGTCCATTTCTTGTAATCTGAGGGCTCCCCCTGACAATACTTTCTTGACAATGAAAGGGCCCTCCCAATTTGGGGCGAATTTTCCTCTGGCTACTTCTTGGTTGGAGAGGATTTTTTTTCAATACCAAGTCATTTTCTTTGAATTTCTGAATATGAACCTTCATATTGTAAGACCGAGAAATCATTTGCTGATATAACTGACCATAGAAGATGGCTGCAACCCTTTTCTCATATATCATAGATAGTTGGCTATATCGCTCTTGTGACCACTAGTCTTCTTCCATCTGAGTGTCCATTAATACTCTTAAGGATTCCATTTCTACTTCCATGAAGAGTACTGCTTCCATGCCATAGACCAATGAATAGGGGGTAGCCCTAGTAGAAGTGTGCATTGAAGTTCGGTGTGCTAACAGAGTTAAAGGTAGTAAGTCTGGCCATCCTTTGTGATTAGCAGACATCTTTCACATGATCTTCTTGATATTTTTGTTAGTTACTTCAACAGAACCATTCATCTTGGGTCTGTAGATGACTGAGTTGAGATGCTTGATGTGGAAATTGCTAAATAATTCCCTCATCATCTGATTATTCAGATTCTTGGCATTGTCTGATACGATCACCTCAGGTTGTCTGTATCGACAAATTACATTATTTCTGATGAAATTGATGACTACCTCTTTGGTAACTTTGGAAAAAGAGGCAGCTTCTATCCATTTGGTGAAGTAATCGATCATGGTGAAAATGAACTGATGGCCATTACTAGCATTGGGCTCGATTAGCCCAATCACGTCCATCCCCCAGATGGAAAAGGGCCACGGTGAACTCATATAGTGTAGTTCGTTTGGAGGAACGCGGACTACATTTCCATGGACTTGGCATTGGTAATATCTCTTGACGTGATCATCATAGTTAACTTTAAGAGAAATCTAATAATGTCCTGTTCTTAATATCTTTTTGACAAGTAATATACCGCTCATGTGTGGCCCACATACTCCACCGTGTACTTCATTCAGAAGCCTCTGGGCTTGGTCTTTATCCAGACATCTTAGGAGTCCCATCATCTCTTTTATATAGGTCATCTCCACTCAAGTAGAAACTCATGGCCATTTTATGGATCCTCTTTCTTTCAGCTTGACTTGCCTCAGCGGGTGTAGATCCATCCCATAGATATTATTTGATATTCTGGTACTAAGGTTGTTAAATGGGATGTAGTTCATCAGATACTTCTCCAATGTAATTTCCATAGGCTGGTGCCATCTGGTTTATGAATTTAATATCAGGGATTCCCCTCCTTGTTAAAACGCTAATTAAGGAAGCCAGACTTGCTAGTGCATCCGCAAAATCATTTCGATTCTAGGGAATATGGACAAAGGCTATATCGCCATCTTAATAACCTGCCGATGATAAGGCAATAAATGTAATTTTTTGGTATGATATGCCCTAATGGTTTGTTTGATGACCAACTCGGAATCTCCAAAGACAGCTAAACGTTTGATACCTATTGATCGGGCCAAATTCAATCCCATTATACAACCTTCGTACTCGACTTTGTTTTTGGTGTTAACAAACTGTAATTTGGTGGCCATGGGATATTATTCTTCCGTAATGGATACAAGGACTGCTCCTGCTCCTACACCTTCCATATTTACAGCCCCATCGAAGTACATTTTCCAGAATTGACCTATATCTTCTCGATGGCTCTTCTGAATTGTCATTATCCCATCATCAGGAAAGTAAGTTTTCAAGGGTTCAAAGTTTCCTGATAGTGCTTCGGCCAATTGATCCGCAATTCCTTGGCCTTTGATGGACTTTTGAGTCACATAAATGATATCGAATTGTTGGAGGATTAATTTCCATCGGGATAATCAACAATTTAACATGGGCTTGCTGAATATGTATTTCAGAGGATCCATACGGGATATGAGATAGGTTGTGTGCCCATGAAGGTAATGTTGTAACCTCATGGCGGCCCATGCTAACACGCAACAATTCTTTTCAATCAAAGTGTACTTCCGCTCATGGCTGCTGAATCATTTACTAAGGTAATAAATGGCTCTTTCCTTGCATCTATCATCTTTCTTCCCCAGAATGCAACCTATGACATTTATATTGACGGATATATATGAAAAGAGGAACTTTGCCCCTTGGAGGCACCAAAATAAGATCTTCAATCAACTATTTCTTGATGGAGAGGAAAGCTTTTTGACAATCCTCATTCCACTTTTCGGAGGAATTTTTCCTCAAAAGCTTAAAGATGGGCTCACAAGTTGCAGTGAGCTGCGATATGAACCTGCTTATAAATTGATTCTTCAAAGAAAAACCCATATCTCTTTCTCTGTTTGGGTACGGCCATCTCAATGATAGCTTTAATGTTGGCGGGATCTAGTTCAATGCCTCTATTGCTTACCAGAAAGCCCAATAATTTTCCAGATTTAACACCAAAAGCACACTTATCTGGGTTTAATTTCAAGTTCTACTTACGAAGCTGATTGAATAGCTTTCTGAGATGGTCGGTATGATCATCTTCCTTTCTGGATTTAATGATGATATCATCCACGTACACCTCTATTTCTTTGTGCATCATGTCATGGAATAAGACCATCATGGCTCTCTGATATGTAGCACTAGCATTGGTAAGACTGTTGGTGTAAAATCTAGTTACGTACAGAACGCAAGTATACGTGGTCAACAAGTAATAAAGTGAAAGTAGAGTATCGTTCCCACGAGGAATTATTAATACAAATTACCAAATACTAACTCTTAACCAAATTAATTTTATTTAAATAATAAATTTAAGGTTATGGATTAAATTATTTAATTAAACTAATTCTAATTACCACTAGTTAAAAATCATATTATGGAGAATTAAGATCACAAATTCACTTATTGTTTCACTTAAATTAATACACTTCTTATCAATTATGCTCACTATTCTGAATTGTTAATCAAGAACACATAAGTAAATATGATCATCTCTCAGTGCATCATACTCAAATCAACTTAAATCTACAGATGATAGATTTAAGAAGAATACCCTAATTAACTAAGTCACTATATCTCTATGTGAATTACAATTTAAGAGGATTTTAAGAACAAGTTCTCTATCAGATTACATGTGATGTATAGATATATATTTATCCTAGACATAAATTATGAATTTCAACGTCATGCAGAAAATATAATCATATGCTATTATGATCAGATCTAAATCTATAATCCATCTCTCGAGTTCATATAGATTATCACGGTAATTGTTAGCTAAGCAATTAAGCATTAAGCACAAATCATAATAGATAATCCAAGAATAGTCAACAATAATTAATAGAGAAGCGTACTAAAATAACCTACGCAACAAGCTCCATTGTAATCTTAAACAAGAATTTAGTTCATTGTTATTTAATTAAAACCAAGAATTCACAATTGAATAAACATTAAAGACAAAAATAAGAGTAGCGAAGAAGATAGAATCTGTTGTCTGTAGATTTGATGCCCCCTCTTGCTTCTGCTTTGAATCTTCAATGGTCTCCAAGTTGCTTCAATCCCCAAATCTAATAAAAACTAGGGTTTTGTCATAATCTAATGAAAATCTAACCTAATGGAATCCTCCCCTTAATCGTTATGATTCTCCTCCTTTGTCTTTTAGAGCCCTTAAAGTCCTTGAAACAAGCAGCTCAAACCAATCCTCCTTGAACTCTAATTCTGAAAACTACTTTTTCTTCCCGACAACCCCGCCCCGACGGGCTTTTTACACTAGGAAACCCCCGCCTCGACGGGGGTCCTTTTTCAAAAATTACAAAAATGCCACTAAGCTCTATTGTTCATGTTTTGACCTTTCGAAGCCGTTTCCTACAAGACAAACACAAAAATAAGTAAAATAGCACTAAAAATACTTAAAGTTAACAAAGAATTAAGCCCTAAAGATATCCAAATCATAGGTATAAAACCCACTCATCAAAGACCGAAAGCCAACCTTCAATAGCAGAAGCTTCCCCATAGAGTGATAAAAGCAGTCTTTTCCCTATCTTCCTCAGCAACCATGATCTGATGGTATCCGGTAAAACAATCAGTGAATGAGTACATGCCAAATTATGTCCTGTTTTCTATTAAAATATGGATGAAAGGAACTAGGAAGTCATCTTTGAGACTAGCCTTGTTCATATCCAGGTAATCCACACATACTTGTACCTTTCCTCTGGGTTAAGGCACGGGAACCACATTGGACAACCATTCTGGGTAAGTTGATACCATGATAATGTCTGTTTTGAACTGCTTGATAATTTCTTCTTCAACTTTCAAGCTCCACTCAGGCTTTAATCTCCTGAATTTCTGTTTGACTGGTTTGAACCCCTCTTTAATGGGCAGGTGATGAATGATAATATCAGTAGACAATCCTATCATGTCTTCATGTGACCATGCAAACACATCCTGAAATTGGGTTAAGAGTTCAATCAGATCTTTTAATTGGTTTGGTGTCAAGTTTTTCCCTATTTGTAGTTTTTTGGGATTTTCTGAAGTTCCAATATTGGTAGTGGTGGTTTGATCTAGGTTTGGTTTGGGTTTGTCTTCGACCCATCCTTTGATCTCCTTAGGCACTTCAAAGTCATCTATCTCCTCTTGATCAATCCCCATCAGGTCAAAGTCCAGTTCTACATCAAAGTCGTAGTCACTGTTTAGAATTGGCAATTCATCAGCAAGGCTAAACAAATCCAACTTTGGAGTCTCTTTTCGAGTGATGTTCCAATTGTCCAAAATCAGGTTATTATTGATAATAGTGATAATGGGGTTGCTATTATCCTCCTCGTTGATGATGACCAGAACTGAATCCATATCAAGGTCAGAGTCTTTTCCCAGAACGTTAACATTAGCCCAATTTATGAAAGGAATTGTAGACTGGTTATTTGTGACATCCCAAAATCCGGGTACTTTTTACCTAAGATCTGGTACGTCATTCTACAACTATTGCAGAAGATATAAATATAAATTATTTATACATTAAACTTTTACACATCATTCCCAAGGTCTACAACCTTAACTTAACACATACCTTCAATAACTTAAAGGTTTACAATATCATTTGCATTAGCAAAATTAATAGTTCTAACTGCATAATAGCTTAATCTTGGACTTTGCCTTTGCTTCTGTCTTTACTCGAGCTTTCATCTTAATCTGAAAATTTTTATCATGATATAGCAAGGGTGATCAACAAAATTTGCCCAACAACTATAAGTTTAATTAAGGATATATCATGATTGAAAGAATTGAACAATAAGCTAGCTAACTTTCAACAATATAAACATTGTGAAAGAGCATGAACAAATTTTCTTAGTTGAATGACCAAGTTAATGAAAATGAATGGTCAAGCATAAACATGAACAGATTAACTAAACCAAATGGTAATGAAGGTGATCAGCCTTTCATACCTGATGAACATTTACAATATGCACAACGTGTGAATCAATAATCAATATAGACGTGAATAATCAACAACAATTATTCACTAACATGCTTTGAACATACAACGCAAGTTTGAGTTAGGGAAACTTGCATGCATCACTAATTACCGTTAAGCAATCTAATGTAATCTCTTATGAAAGACCTATCAATTATAAGATTGATCTTTTAATTGGCATAAAATACATGTTAGCTCATAATACTATTACTTTATCCTTAAATTATCTAACACTTAATCACAAAAATCAAATATTAGGTAACAACTTACAACATTATTATTATTATCATCCTTTGATAATTCTTTAATCACTATATCATATCCATTATAATTTAACAATCGCTTTTTCATTTCATAATTTATTCTTTAACATCTAATAAGTCAAATACTAATCCGGCAACCTGAATTCTAAATCTAGCAACCAAATTGCCAATCCAGCAGACTGGATTCCAAATCCAGCAACCTGGATTCAACAGATTTCCAATCCAGCAAGCCAAACTATAATCCAGCAAACTGAATTCCAAATCCAGTAACTAGATTGCAATCCAGCAAGCTGGATTCAACATATAATCAATTCAGTAAACTTCTTTTCAATCCAGCAAGCTAGATTCATCAAATTTTTCAATCCAATAAGCTGGATTCCATATCCTTCTCACGAAAATACCAAATCAACTTATTATTTTTCTATCCTTTGTCCAAACATATATACACATATTTCATACACAAAATGTATTTTTCTAAAATTTTTCAACTTCCTTTGGTATTTTTCAAAAATCATTTTTAGTGTGTAGCTTAAGAAATTAGTCCTATCATGCTCAACTCCAGAAATTCCCATCTCTTGGAACAATCTTATACGTGTTAACGTGACACTCCAGTTTAAATTTTGTGGCCATCGGAGTTATAAAACTCCGGTTATAGCCATTTTCGTCAAAAAATCAAAAAACTTAAATTGACCATAACTTGGTCATTTTAAGTCGAATTGAGCTCATTTTTGGACATGAGGTACTTTATACCATATATTTTCATGACCCAAAAGGCCGGAAGTTTTCTCAGAAATTAAGTGGCTGAAACAGCCCGCACAAAATCTTGGACAATAGCTATTTTGGCATTTTCACTTTTTCGTGCTTTGTTAAAATATTCCATACGAAAATCTACAACTTCTTTTTCAATCACTACGGACTGTGTACTCAACTTTTTTGAGTGCTACTATTTGGGTTAAGTAGTTAACTTACATATCTAGCACCTCTCTTTGACGGATTGCAAAAAGAAGGTGTAGATCAAAAACGGTGGAAATCCAAAGTACATACAAATTTTAGGGCTTATAAACTAGAAAATCACTTTTCTATTCTTTAGATTTCCAAACAAAATAACACCCAATATGAGTATATCTAAACATGAAGTACTCATTAACAAGTATATTCATGGCTTTTAAGTTTAAAAACATAGATTCAAGATTTGATTTAGAATAATCAAAAATTACATAAAGAAAAGGGGTTTATACCTTTAGATTACCATGCTCTTATTCTTCTTCTTCTTCTTCTTCTTCTTCAATGTTTGATTATGGAGATTTAAGGACTTACCAAAACTCCCCTTTCTCCCCTCCATGGTTGCTGAAAAGCCTCCCTTCTCTCTCCCTCTATTTGGTTTTTTCTTGGTGTTAGCTAGATGAAGGTGATGAAAGAGAAAATTAAGATAGCTTAGATATAGATATATACAACTATCTCACTCCTCCACCTTTTCCCTTCCACACAAAGCTTAGATATATACAACTATCTATAGCTTAGATAAAGATATATACAACTATCTCACTCTTTCTTAATTACCAAAGCTTTACTTGGAAGAAATGCCAAAGTGTTGGCTAAATAAAATGAGGACACATAGGAGGAGTTGGTGGGAGTGGGTGAACCACTAAAGTAATTAACCACATTCTCCCCCCCCCCCCTTTTTCCGCTCTAATGTCCGGCCATGTGGCCTAATAATTCTCCAAATTTTGCTTTCTTTCCATTATTTAGCTTACTAAATGTCCAAAAGGTTCCTCTTCCATTGGGCTAAGTTTTGGGCCATCCAATATTTCATTTGGGCTTCCAAATTAAAAATGTTTGGGTTATAACAAATAACATATTCCAATACTCTTAATATTACCATTTCTTAATTATTTAATTAGGGTTTTCTTTTCCTCAATTATAACGTAAATCCTTACTCATGCACACTTAATTTCTTAACCTAATTAGACTTGCGATAATTAGGTTATAAAATTAATTAATTGAGATGTATAAAATAAATCTCTTAGAATTAGTATATATTTTATATACTACATTCTCCCGTATCATAACCTCTTAGGTTATTTAATTATCACACCTAATATATATATTAGGTTACATAACTTAATTCTTAATTCCCTTTTACATACAAAATAAAGGTATACACATTATATAATATATATTTATCTAATCACACACATAATTCACATAATCATAACATATTTCACTTCTCACACTAATTTTGACTTTTCTCCATAAAAAGTCAACTGTTGACTTTGACCAAAAGTCAATATTTACACATTTTGTGTTTACAGTCCATTCTGACTAAACTTGACGTTCCGGACGCAACCGTGTAGTCCATGCTTCAAAATTCTATCTCTAACTCAAATTTTGAGTTTTAAATTACTCCTTTCTTATTGCTAATCATATTAACTAATGATTTTATACTTATTCAAATTCTTATTTATCAGTCATTGTCAACGTTCAAGCTATGTTAATTACTAACATAGCTTTATCTTGATCCTTATATCATTAACTTAATTTATCATTCCTCTTGCTAAAATATATATAACACCTTACTAAATATACATATTTCTATACATATACTCATCTTCGTTTAACCTCGTATCTTTTCTTCCTATGAAATCTTATTTCATTAATAACATTCCACCTTATTAGTATAATATTTCTTACACTATTCAATTCACATCAAATTTTACAGGTATCATAATACCTTATTCTTGATATTCATTCAAATACATAATAATTCATTTATAGGGTTTTAAAATTTTGTAACCCATATTTCTTTATTCTTATTCAATTAAGAACCATATAGGTTCTTCTTAAAAATTTTAAATAAATCCTCAAATTCTATTCTAGGTTTTATTCTTTAACCTTTATTCTAATCATTCAAGATTTTATAAATTTTTGGGTTGTCACATTCACCCCTTCTTCTAAGAATTTCGTCCTCGAAATTTCGGTCTACTAATCACCACTCTTTTTATTCATGAAAACAAGGTTTTCAAATTAACCTTTACTTGATTTCATGCTTAATTTAATGAGTACATCTTACTTCCTACTATGAAGAGCTCTGGTACTATCACATTCTTTCATGACTTCAGTCTAAGGAGTTAAAACTTTTCAAAACATGCTGAGGGGTCATATAGACCATGAACACGTAGTTTTAACGATATTTATATTGCAAAACAGTAAATTACTAGGTATGTTTACAATCACAAAGAAGGTAAACTACCGTTGCTAGTACTTTAGGTGATTAGCTTATCGTACTCTTACGTCATGCATAACGTATCAATCTTGTCTAGCGAATATTTATGCTAATAAATTGGATTATTTTATCCAATCAACATAGTTCACCTCAGTCTTATCATAGGATTCCGCACCAAAACGACTTGGTTCGGGTTAAATTCTCAAAAATACTTTGAATTTTCATAAATATTTTTCTAGCTGAATCAAATAGCTTAGACACATATCAAATAATTCAAATTTCAATTGAAACATTGCTAGCCAAATTCAGTTGGCAATAAAATATCTTTAAAATTCTTAAAATCATTTTATGACGTCGTGATACCGCACTATATTTACAGTCCGTTGAAGGATTCCGCCATTTTGTGACTTTGTCATACTACATCATACTATAGTGGGCTGACGATCTTTAGATCACATTCAACACTAAGTATTCCTGCATTGATGACTCTATCGTTTTTATCATCTCTGCACCAGGTTCCATGATGCATTGATGACATATAAAATACATTTTGATAATTCAAATCATTTTTATCTAGCCGAATCAATTAGCATAGACTCTTTTTTAAACTGTTCAAAAACCTTTGAAAATCATCTTTGGTATTATCATGTCACAACAGGTAATGATGTGTTAGTGGCCCGAAGTCCACACCTACACACTTGTCACCATGTGTTGAGGATAATAAAAATTTATTTTTAAAGGCACATCAGTGCGAATTTAGTTTGACGTCAAAAACTTCGAAGTCTAGCATAGCTAGAAGATTTGGAATACCTATGCTTCCACCATCAACTTCACTTTCTATACTTATCCATTACTTAATAAGTCTATCTATTTCTATCATCTTCAATTCTCTATTCACAAATTTTGTGATGCCCCCAAAATAGGTCCATTCCACCCAACCCATTCTGAGTCGCCAAATACATGGTACAGAAAATAACTACAACTTTATTATTATAATTATCGTGCAAAATACGACAACACATATACTGTGAGTTTAAATACAAATAATGTCTTCTAGACAGTATTCAAACTCAAATAAGTCTTTCTTACAATTATTGATACACTATTTTACAAAATAGTGAGGACTACTAAGACAATTATTTTAAATTATCACTCCACACCCCAACTAGTTCCCGCTATATTCTCGCCTCCTGAGAAGAAAAATAGAACAAAAAAAAAGTGTGAGCTCAACTAATCCAGTAAAGAATATTATGACTAAGATAATATAGAACAAATTATCGTTAGTCCTCAACAGGGAAAAAACTAATAGAATACAATAGAAAACAAGTTTTAGATCAACAACTGCAGCGGAAACAACAATTCATTAGAAGAGTTAAGTAGAGAATGAAATCTATTATCATCTATGAATTTAAAAGTCCATCATCAATATTTTATCCCTGTAACATCAATCATCAAATATTCATCTTTACACTACGGGCCAAAGATATTCATTTGTATCACTAGTTGGTCATGTTCATCTCAACACCTATTCATCTTTGCACTACGGGCCAAAGATATTCATCATGTAATCGTTCATCTTTGCACTACAGGCCAAAGATATTCAGTTATATCACTATTTAGGACTGAGAATGATAAAAATATTTTAAAGAAAACGAATCCAGTGAGATAAAAGGACAAAGATTAGGGATTCGTACTTTAGTTTGTCTAAGTTCAAAATTAATACTCCATAATAATCAATTGTGGAGCGAAAATCAAAAATGAAGATCAAAACATAGATCTAATCAAAGATAGGAACCATAATAGACAATCTCGGACACAGAAATTTTTTTTTAATTTTTTTGTGAATAGTGCCGTATTCGTGAATAGTGTCGTATATGTGAATAGTGTCGTATACGTGAATAGTAACCCCGGCACTAAATGTTAGAAATTTCACAAGAAAAATTATCATACTTCATGAATAGTACTCGTGAATAGTAACTTATGAATAGTAACCACGACATGAAAAGGTAAAAATTTTATAATAAAATTCATATCAATATTCCGGTATAATGATATTGAAAGAAATAATATCATTTACGAAAAAATAACATCCCTTACCTCAAAAGAATAGTACTTCTGGCTGAAATATCAGATATAACGCTGAAGCAAATTTGCACCGTATAACAACACTCAAAGATATCTAAATACTCACAAAAATAGCTCGATAATATAGAGAGAGAAAACTTCAGTTTCTGGTGTGATTTTTAATTCTAACCTAAGCATCTTATTTATAGGATAATGCTTAGAACACCAAAGCAGAAAATTTAATAAAATAATATATTTATAAAAAAAATTTACGGCCACCTCTTTACAATCTAAATTCAGCCACCAGTGGGGGCCCACCAACAATGATAAACATGTTTTAATCATTTAATGCAACAAAATTAATTCAGACCCAATATTTTGGAACTTCAATAATTCATAATAAATATCTCTTTTATCAGAAAAATTCAAATCTTATGTTCATTCCATAGGAAATTTAATTCTCTACAACCTTTTAGCTTTAAATTTTTCTAAATTCTAAGCAAAAATTGATCAAAATCCACATACGGACGATTTTGCAGGCTATAATCAAATTTCAGTCAAAAATAGGATCCACCAACATGTTTAACATGCTTTTAGCATTTATTGTAACAAAAATATTATTCCTCCTCATTTATTCATATATCACACATTCATTGTAAAAATATCACCATTATTATATTATTATATTATCGCATTATACATTTATAATGTAATATAATAATATATTTGAATGAATTATTTTATCAGAAAAGATAAAATATAAATTTTTAACAATTGTCACTTTTCTAAAAATTACTCCATTTATATTCACATAAATAAATATTTTCCTTTTCATATAAATCAATAATTAATTATTCACAAATAATATTACAGAATCACAATAATGACAATCAGGTCGTTCCCAGGAAAGAGGGGGCCTTCCGATAAATATTTCTCCTTACTGATGCGCAATTAAATAACCTCTCTTAGACAGAACTTCCTTAGACATTGTCAATAATTATATTTAATAATATTATTCAAATAATATAAATTATTGATCTGATAATTTAAAATACTGTGCAATGACAATTATTGAATCAACAATATAAAATATCAACGTAGCAATTATTGAATCAATAAAATAAAATATTGAATAGTAATTACTGTAACAATTATTGAGTAGTGACTTCTTATGTAAGAATCAATAATTGGTGCAATACTGTGTGCTACTGTGCAACATCGCGTATTACTGTGTTTTAACCACCGGGTATTCCATAGTGTTAACGATAATAACTACGCCGTTATTTATAAAAACTCATACTTGTCATTTTTTTCATCCGATCGCTTTCCGTTATAGGGCCCACAAATGCATGCGTCATCGTACGAATATTCCTCGACAGCAAGAATATTCCACGGCCAAACGAATATTCCCCGACAACAATGAATATTTTATATCCACTTGCTTATTTTAAAAAATTTACATATATCACCCCTAACTTTAAACTTTTATCAATTTAACTATTTACTAAATAGAAAAATTGAATACTTTTATTTCATAAAATTCGAGATCTTACAACTTTCCCATACCCAGTTCATCAAACTTACCATACATTATGAGTTCAGTAACTTGCCATAATCATATGAGTTTAAGAACTTATCCTAGTCAGACCATAGGCGTCCATTCGCTGCTGGGTTCAAAACATACCATATGATTATGAGTCATGAACTTACATAAGTATGAGTTTTAAGAACTCGCAAATAACCTTATATTCTCTACCTATTCGTTATATACATGAGAAAAGAATCACCTTATCAACATGCATATAGCAAATAGCGGGACCTCAGGTTCCAATGATTATTAATGTAAGAATCTAAGTGGTTGTCTAACCAAACTCGACCACTAATCAATATAGGAAGCTAAGCGGACAATTCTCTGCCCATACAAAGAATTGGTTAACCTAACCACTATGTCGACCATGAAGCTAAGTGATTCTAAAACCAAGTACAAATTTCTCGTCCATACAAGGAATCATACAACTCAGCTACTGACATGAGTCCTCAATTGAAATCCCACCCCATTCTAACTTTTTCTTTTCTTAATACGAATTTTTTTTAATCCGCATCTTAACATTTACCACACTTTTCTAAGTTTACAACGTACCATTTCATAGTACCTTTTCTTTATAGCATTAAGCTATATCATTCCAATCACTTAACATATGATATGTTATTCAACGATTTAATCTAATCACGTCGTGATCTTATTTCGTAATCATTTCTCCTTATACTTACGATCGCTTTATACTACGATCTTCTTATTCTTCTCTTTAATCATATTATATTATGATTTTATTTACACTTTTCATCTTATAGACATCGTCAATTTACTTTCACTTTTCATTTTTATTACTAGAGTCAAGTAACTCCAGATTCTTATCTTTATAGCTTTTTAAGATTCTTCTTTGAATCTTATTTATCTTTTTCTTTACTTTAATAATGAATTTCCAAAAATTCATTTCTTATCGCTTAAACTCTATTCGAGTTTATTACTTATCATCCTCTCCGCAGTTATAGCCTAAAGTACACCTACCTAAGGTTTATAACCTACAGCTTTGATACCAATTGTGACATCCCCAAATTCGGGTACTTTTTACCTAAGATCTGGTACATCATTTTACAACTATTGCGGAAGATATAAACGTAAATTGTATATACATTAAACTTTCACACATCATTCCCAAGGTCTACAACCTTAACTTAATACATACCTTCAATATCTTAAAGGTTTACAATATCATTTACATTAGCAAAATTAATAGTTCTAACTGCATAATAGCTTAATCTTGGACTTTGCTTTTGCCTTTGCCTCTATCTTTACTCGAGCTTTCATCTTAATCTGAAAATTTTTATCATGATATAGTAAGGGTGAGAAACAAAATTTTCCCAGCAAGTATAAGTTTAACTGAGGATATATCATGATTGAAAGAATTGAATAATAAGCTAGCTAACTTTCAACAATATAAACATTGTGAAAGAGCATGAATAAATTTTCTTAGCTGAACTACCAAGACAATAAAAATGAATGGTTAAGTATAAACATGAACAGATTAACTGAACCAAAAGGTAATGAAGGTGATCAGCCTTTCATACCTGATGAACATTTACAATATGCACAACGTGCGAATCAATAATCAATATATACGTGAATAATCAACAATAATTATTCACTAACATGCTTTGAACATACAACTCAAGTTTGAGTTAGGGAAACTTGCCTGCACCGCTGATTACCGCTAAGCAATCTAATGTAATCTCTTATAAAAGACCTATCAATTATAAAATTGATCTTTCAATTAGCATAATATACCTGTTAGCTCATAATACTATTACTTTATCCTTAAATTATCTAACACTTAATCACAAAAATCAAATATTAGGTAACAACTTACAACATTATTATTATCATCCTATGATAATTCTTTAATCACTATATCATATCCATTATGATTTAACAATCTCTTTTTCATCTCATAAGTTATTCTTTAACATCTAAAACGTCAAATACTAATCCGACAACCTGGATTCTAAATCTAGCAACCAAATTGCCAATCCAGCAGACTTGATTCCAAATCCAGCAATCTGGATTCAACAGATTTCTAATCCAGCAAGCCAAACTGCAATCCAGCAAACTGGATTCCAAATCCAGCAACTAGATTGCAATCCAGCAAGCTGGATTCAACGTATAATCAATTCAGTACACCTCTTTTCAATCCAGCAAGCTGGATTCATCAGATTTTTCAATCCAGCAAGCTAGATTCCATATCCTTCTCACGAAAATACCAAATCAACTTATTATTTTTCTATCCTTTGTACAAACATATATACACATAATTCATACACAAAGTATTTTTCAAAATTTTCCAACTTCGTTTGATATTTTTCAAAAATTATTTTTAGTGCGTAGCTTAAGAAATTAGCCATATCATGCTCAACTCCAGAAATTCTCATCTCTTGGAACAATCTTATACGTGTTAACATGACACTCCAGTTTAAATTTCGTGGCCATCGGAGATACAGAACTCCGGTTATAGCCATTTTCGTCAGAAAATCACAAAAATTAAAATGATCATAACTTGGTCATTTTAAGTCGGAATGAGCTAATTTTTGGACAAGAGGTACTTTATACCATATATTTTAAAGTCCCAAAAGTTCAGAATTTTTTTCAAAAATTAAGTGACCGAAACAGCCCGCACAAAATCTTGGACATTAGTTATTTTGGCATTTTCACTTTTTCGTGCTTTGTTAAAAATATTTCATACAGAAATCTATAACTTCTTTTTCAGTGATTCTACTTGGAGATGTTAGAAAACTTATCATATTATCCTCCCAAATGTTTTTAGAATTTTAAAATGTCCAAAAAATGACAAAACTGCCCCTACTCTTGACTATCCAAAAATAGGCTGTTTATCTTAAAAGACACAACTATTTTTCCTAAATTAGTAACTAAGGACTGTGTACTCAATATTTTTGAGTGCTACCACTTGGGTTAAGTAGTTAACTTACATATCTAGCACTGATCTTTGACGGATCGCAAAAAGAAGGTGTAGATCAAAAACGGTGAAAATTCAAAGTACATACAAATTTTAGGACTTATAAACTAGAAAATCACTTTTCTTTTCTTTTGATTTCCAAATAAAATAACACCCAATATGGGTATATCTAAACATGAAACACTCATTAACAAGTATATTCATGGTTTATAAGTTTAAAAGCATAGATTCATGGTTTGATTTAGAATAATCAAAAATTACATAAACAAAAGGGGTTTATACCTTTTGATTACCATTCTCTCGGCCTTCTTCTTCTTTAATGTTTGATTATGGAGATTTGAGGACTTACCAAAACTCCCCTTTCTCCCCTCCATGGTTGTCGAAAGGCCTTCCTTCTCTTTCCCTCTATGTGGTTTTTTCCTGGTGTTAGCTAGATGAAGGAGATGAAAGAGAAAATTAAGATAGCTTAGATATAGATATATAAAACTATCTCACTCCTCCTTTTCCCTTCCACACCATCCGGCCATGTGCCCCTCAATTGCTCCCACTAATTCTCTCTCTTTCTTAATTACCAAAGCTTTACTCGGAAGAAATGCCAAAGTGTTGGCTAAATAAAATGAGGACACATAGGAGGAGTAGGTGGGAGTGGGTGAACCACTAAAGTAATTAACCACATTCTTCCCCCTTCCTTTTTCCTCTCTAATGTCCGGCCATGTGGCCTAATAATTCTCCAAATTTTGCTTTCTTTCCATTATTTAGCTTACTAAATGTCCAAAAAGTTCCTCTTCCATTGGGCTAAGTTTTGGGCCATCCAATATTTCATTTGGGCTTCCAAATTAAAAATGTTTGGGCTATAACAAATAACATATTTCAATACTCTTAATATTACCATTCCCTAATTATTTAATTAGGGTTTTCTTTTTCTCAATTATAATGTAAATCCTTACTCATGCACACTTAATTTCTTAACCCAATTAGACTTGCTATAATTACGTTATAAAATTAATTAATTGAGATGTATAAAATAAATCTCTTAGAATTAGTATATATTTTATATACTACATTCTCCCGTATCATAACCTCTTTGGTTATTTAATTATCACACCTAATATATATACTAGGTTACATAACTTAATTCTTAATTCCCTTTTACATACAAAATAAAGGTATACACATTATATAATGTAATATTTATCTAATCACACACATAATTCACATAATCATAAAATATTTCACTTCTCACCCTAATTTTGACTTTTCTCCATAAAAAGTCAACTGTTAATTTTGACCAAAAGTCAACATTTACACATTTTATGTTTACAGTCCATTTTGACTAAACTTGACGTTCTGGACACAACCGAGCAGTCCGTGCTTCAAAATTCTATCTCTAACTCAAATTTTGAGTTTTAAATTACTCCATTCTTATTGCTAATCGTATTAACTAATGACTTTATACTTATTCAAATTCTTATTTATCAGTCAAGGCCAACGTTCAAGCTATGTTAATTACTAACATAGCTTTATCTTGATTCTTATATCATTAACTTAATTCATCATTTCTCTTGCTAAAATATATATAGCACCTTACTAAGTATATATATTTCTATACATATACTCATCTTCGTTTAACCTCATAGCTTTTCTTCCTGTGAAATCTTATTTCGTTAATAACATTCCACCTGTATTAGTATAACATTTCTTATACTATTCAATTCACATTAAATTTTATAGGTATCATAATACCTTATTCTTGATATTCATTCAAATATATAACAATTCATTTCTAGGGTTTTGAAATTTTGTAACCCATATTTCTATATTCTTATTCAATTAAGAACCATATAGGTTCTTCTTAAAAATTTTAAATAAAACCTCAAATTCTCTTCTAGGTTTTATTCTTTAACCTTTATTCTAATCATTCAAGATTTTATAAATTTTTGGGTTGTCACATTCACCCCATCTTTTAAGAATTTCGTCCTCAAAATTTCAGTCTACTAATCACCACTCCTTTTATTCATCAAAACTAGGTTTTTAAATTAACCTTTACTTGATTTCGTGCTCAATTTAATGAGTACATCTTGCTTCCTACTATGAGGAGCTCTGCTACTATCACATTCTTCCATGACTTCAGTTTAAGGAGCTAAAACTTTTCAAATCATGCTGAGGGGTCATATAGACCATGAACACGTAGTTTTAATGATATTTATATCGCAAAACAGTAAATTACTAGGCATGTTTACAATCACAAAGAAGGTAAACTACTGTTGCTAGTACTTTAGGTGATTAGCCTATCGTACTCTTACGTCATGCATAACGTATCAATCATATCTAGCGAATATTTATGCTACTAGATTGGACTATTTTATCCAATCAACATAGTTCACCTCAGTCTTATCATAGGATTCCGCACCAAAACAACTTGGTTCGGGATAAATTCTCAAAAATACTTTATAAACATTTGTCTAGCTGAATCAAATAGCTTAGACGCATATTAAATAATTCGAATTTCAATCGAAACATTGCTAGCCAAATTCAGTTGGCAATAAATTATCTTTAAAATTCTTAAAATCATTTTATGACGTCGTGATACCGCATTGTATTTACAGTCCATTTGAGGATTTTGTCATTTTGTGACTTTGTCATACTACATCATACTATAGTGGGCTGACGATCTTTAGATCACATTCAACACTAAGTATTCCTGCATTGATGACTCCATCATTTTTATCATCTCTTCACTAGGTTCCATGATGCATTGATGACATATAAAATACATTTTGATAATTCAAATCATTTTTGTCTAGTCGAATCAATTAGCATATACTCTTCTTTAAACGGTTCAAAAACCTTTGAAAATCATCTTTGGTGTCATCATGCCACAACAAGTAATGATGTGTTAGTGGCCCGAAGTCCACACCTACACACTTGTCACCATGTGTTGAGGATAACAAAAATTCATTTTTAAAGGCACATCAGTGCTAATTTAGCTTGATATCAAAAACTTCGAAGTCTAACATTGCTAGAAGATTTGGAATTCCTATCCTTCCACCATCAACTTCACTTTCTCTACTAATCCATTACTTAATAAGTCTATCTATTTCTATCATCTTCAATTCTCCATTCACAACTTTTCCATACCCAGTTCATCAAACTCACCACACATTATGAGTTTAGTAACTTACCACAATTATATGGGTTTAAGTACTTATCCTAGTCAGACCATAGACATCCATTCGCTGAGGGGTTCAAAACATACCATATGATTATGAGTTATGAACTTACCATAAGTATGAGTTTTAATCTACCTATTCGTTATACACATGAGAAAAGAATCACCTTATCAACATGCATATAGCAAATAGCACGACCTTAGGTTCCAATGAATATCAATGTAAGAAACTAAGTGGTTGTTAAACCAAACTCGGCCACTAATCAATATAGGAAGCTAAGCGGACAATTCTCTGCCCATACAAAGAATTGGTCAACCTAACCACTATATCGACCAGAAGCTAAGTGATTCTAAAATCAAGTACAAATTTCCCGTCCATACAAGGAATCATACAACTCAGCTGCTGACATGAGTCCTCAATAGAAATCCCACCCCATTCTAACTTTCTCTTTTCTTAATACGAATTTTCTTTAATCCACATCTTAACATTTACCACTCTTTTCTAAGTTTACATCGTACCATTTCATAGTACCCTCTCTTTATAGCATTAAGTTATATCATTCCAATCACTTAACATATCATATGTTATTCAACGATTTAATCTGATCATGTCGTGATCTTATTTTGTAATCATTTCTCCTTATACTTACGATCGCTTTATACTACGATCTTCCTATTCTTCTATTTAATTATATTATATTATAATTTTATTTACACTTTTCATCTTATAGACATCGTATGTGACGCCCCCAAAATAGGTTTACATCACCCATCTTGAGTCACCAGATACATGGTACATAAATTCAAATACAACTTAATTATACAACAGTCGTGTAAAATATGACAAAACATAGCTGAGAGTTTAAACAAGAATATTGTCATCTAGATAATATCCACACTCAATGGTATCTTCATTACAATTATTATCACATTATTCTGTAGAATAGTGAGGACTACTAAAACCATTTATCTTGGACCATCACTCCATTCCCCGACTCGTCCCAGCTATCAACTAGTCAAGTAAGAAATATTATGACTAAGATAATGCAGAATAAATTATCCTTAGCCTTCAACAGTATAACAACTGATAGAATACAATAAACAACAAGTTTTAGTTCTACAACTGCAGCGGAAATAAGCAATCCATTAGAAGAGTCAAGTAGAGCATAAAATCTACTATCTTCTATGATTTAAAAAGTTTTTCATCAACTTTATCACTGAGACTCAGCTTAATAAATAAACCACATCATCGAATCATCCCTGCACCACGACCAATGATATTCATGTAATCATCAATGGTCATGATTATACCAAATAATCCATGGTCATAATCATATCAACAACTGTCCATCAATGAACTACAGGCCAATGAGGACTTTCACCACATCATTCGTCACATTACGGTCATGATTATACCGAATAATTTCGGGTCATAATCATACCAAGTCCATCTATGCACGTAATCCAAAGATGACTTTCATCACAATATAAACATAAGGATGATGACAATGGCATAGTAATTCAATAAAACAAGTTCAAGGATAAATTTTAAGGATTTATAATTTAAATTATCCAAAAATCAATAACGTCCAAATTGTCAACATGATACTGCTTTGTGGAGTAAAATTCAAGAATAATATTCATGTACTAAAAATAATTTGGACAGAAAAGAATATATTTTTCGAGTGAATAGTACCCCGTGAATAGTATCCCAGGAATAGTACCTCGTGAATAGTATCCCGACATAAAAAGTATCCTAAATATCCGAGTAAATAATATCCGGGTGAATAATAATTTGGGTGAATAGTAACCAGTGAATAGTAACTCGTGAATAGTACTCCGACACAAAAAGTGCCCCACATACCTGAGTGAATAATACTAGAGTGAATAGTAACCCATGAATAGTAACTCGTAAAAGAAAATACCAAAGAAAATGATATTCCATGACGAGTACAAAAGAAATGATATCTCATACGAGTATAATAGAATATACGAAACTGCAAATAAATTTTCACCCGCCATGCGGTAATTCATGTAGACAGATCATTTCCACAATTTAATAAGGAATGAATACGAAGGATTATTCACCATGCATGCAGTAATCCACATAGACAGGTTATTCCAACAGAATAATAACGAATGGAATAACAGAAGAATTCACCAGGCATTCGATAGACCGCACAGACATGTTATTCTAACTGAATAATAAATAATGGAACCAGGTCATGCGTAATTCGCACAGACAGGATATTCCAACATAATAATAAAGAATAGAATAACAGAAGAATTTCACCATGTATGCGGTACTTCGCATAGAGAGGTTATTCCAACATAATAATAAATAATAAAGAATGGAATAACAGAAGAATTTCACCATGTATGCGGTACTTCGCATAGACATGTTATTCCAACATAATAATAAAAAATAGAATAACAGAAGCTCTCTTCATGAATACGAAAGAAATAATACCCCTTAACTTAGAATAAAACTGAGCATTGTCAATATTGCAAATAATAATATGAATAATTTTGTCGTCTAAATTATTGATTTCATAATATAACATATTATGCAGATGATACTGTGACAATAATTGAATCAATAATATGAGAGATTTGATGCAGCAATTACTATAGCAATAATTAAATATAACTAAGTGACTTATCACGTAAGCATCAATAATCAATACCGTGTGCTACTATGCAACCACGCGTATTACTGTACTTTTACTGCCGGGTAGTTCAACTGTTTTAACGATAACACTTTCGCCGTTATTTTTATAAAATGATAATTTTATCATTTTCTAACTACGACAATACTTCCGTTGTGGGGTCCACCAATGATTGTGCTGTTGTACAGATATTCCCGACAAAAAGAATATTCTCCAACCATACGAATATTTTATAACAACTTGCATACTTTGTAAAATTTTCACATATCACCCTTAACTTTAACCTTTTATCAATTTAACTATTTTTGAAATAATAATTATAAGACAATTGAATACTTTCATTTCATAAAATTCGGGGTCTTATAATCTCACCTCCTAATGAAATTTTGCCCTCAAAATTTACGTACGTACCTGATATGCCGAAGAGATGAGGATACTTTGACTTCATTTCAGATTCTAACTCTTGAGGTATAACCTTTGAGTATCGAATGTGATCCTTCTTATCCAAGATTTTAACATGTATCTCCTCATACGTTAAATCTTCTGCTATCTCGTCTAGTTCTAATTCAATAATGTGGTTTGGGTCGCCCACATATTTACGTAATATCGATACGAAAAAAATATTATGAACATGAGACATACTTAGCGGTAAAACGAGTCTATAGGCTACAGTTCCTACTCGATCGAGGATTTCAAATGGGCCAATTAAATCGAGGGTTGAGATTTCCTCTATTCATCGACTCTTGCTTCTAGAATAATGCCTTCTTGAACCTTTTTATTCACATTCATCAGCTCTGAGTATGTAGCTTGAGCGGCTTTAACTTTATCGATTAAAGTCGATTCTAATCGTATATTTGTTATCTTCACGTGGGTCCCTAGAGTCTTTAACTTTATCTTCATCATTTGTAAGTTATATGAAATAGGTTTTTGTGTCAACAACATCGCACTCATAAACACATACTATCTTCTACTTAACGCGTCAGCTACTACGTTCACTTTACCACGATGATATTGAATAGTATAGTCGTAATCTTCAACAGCTCGAGCCAACGTCCTTGGCGCATGATACGTTCGTTTTGGTTGAAGAAATATTTAAGGGTTTTAGAAATGGGTTTTGTACTGGGGTCAATACAAAATTCGATTTCACGCTATAGGGGTAGGCTAGGAAGCCTTTAGGAATACGTCAGAAAATTTATTAACAATAGAAATATCATTCAAAACTGTGACTCTCATCCAAGACTTGGATAGCACATGTAATGAAGGTTTCTCCTAACGGAGTTTCAATCGATAAGTTAAAGTCTAATTTCTCCGGAGTCAAATTTAAACGTTGAGCACAAGCAAGAGGGATAAAAAAATGGGTAGAACCGGTATCTAATAAGGTATAGACTTCGCAAGAATTTATAATTAACTAACCCGTGCTAACTTCGTTCGGGTTACTCACTTTTTTTGAGAAGTTACGAAAAACGCTCTCCTTGAAACTACCGACTTTGTTTTGTCCGTATCCGCCTTTGGTGCCACCGTCCCATCTGGACTTGACTTTGGTGCTTCCCTTTGTTCCACGACCGCCTGCTGTTCTTCACCCTGCTCTTCTAACTTACGAATATGATCTTACAGTTCTATATTTCGATCATAAAATTCTCCTTAATTCATTACCTAAAACTCTATATGAGTTCATCTCTTGATTTTCAGATTTCATTTTCTAACACTGCCACAAAATAAGGGTTAATTGACATGTCACATATTATCCCTATACTCTGACCGACCAATTAAATATCAAATAAACTTAGGTAGGTTATACTAGCGAAGGAATTCTCCGTCTCTCCCCTCCTAGTTCTTGTCTCACATCTCAGCCAGGGATCATATCTCTAAGCTTTGATACCAACTGTGATGCCCCCAAAACAGGTATACATCACCCATCTTGAGTCGCCAGATACATGGTACATAAATTCAAATACAACTTAATTATACAACAGTAGTGTAAAATACGACAAAACATAGCTGAGAGTTTAAACAAGAGTATTGTCATCTAGATAATATCTACACTCAATGGTGTCCTCATTACAATTATTATCACATTATTCCATAGAATAGTGAGGACTACTAAAGCCATTTATCCTGGACCATTACTCCATTTTCCGACTCGTCCTAGCTATATTCTTATTTCCTGAAGAGAACAATGAAAGAAAGGGTGAGCTCAACTAGCCCAGCAAGAAATATTATGACTGAGATAATGCAGAATAAATTATCCTTAGCGTTCAACAGTATAACAACTGATAGAATACAATAAACAAGAAGTTTTAGATCAACAACTGCACCGAAAATAAGCAATCCATTAGAAGAGTCAAGTAGAGCATAAATCTACTATCTTCTATGATTTAAAAAGTTTTTTTATCAACTTTATCGCTGAGACTCAGCTTAATAAATAAACCACATCATCGAATCATCCCTGCACCACGGCCAAGGATATTCATGTAATCATCAATGGTCATGATTATACCGAATAATCCCTGGTTATAATCATACCAATAACTGTCCATCAATGAACTACAGGCCAATGAGGACTTTCACCACATCATTCGTCACATTACGGTCATGATTATACTGAATAATCCCTGGTCATAATCATACCAAGTCCATATATGCACGTAAGCCAATGATGACTTTCATCACAAAATAAACATGAGGATGATGACAATGACATAATAATTCAATAAAACAAGTTCAAGGATAAATTTTAAGGATTTATGATTTAATTTATCCAAAAATCAATAACGTCTAAATTGTCAACATGATACTGCTTTGTGGAGTAAAATTCAAGAATAATATTCATGTACCAAAAATAATTTGGACAGAAAAGAATATATTTTTCGAGTGAATAGTATCCCGTGAATAGTTCCCCGCGAATAGTACTTCGAGAATAGTATCTCGTGAATAGTATCTCGACATGAAAAGTATCCCAAATACTCGAGTGAATAATATCTGGGTGAATAGTAATTTGGGTGAATAGTAACTCGTAAATAGTAACTCGTGAATAGTACTCCGACACGAAAAGTACCCCAAATATCCGAGTGAATAATACTAGAGTGAATAGTAACCCATAAATAGTAACTCGTAAAAGAAAATACCAAAAAAATGATATTCCATGACGAGTACAAAAGAAATGATATCTCATACGAGTATAATAGAATATACGAAACTGCAAATAGATTTTCACCCGCCATGTAGTAATCCACGTAGACAAATCATTTCTACAATTTAATAAGGAATGAATACGAAGGATTATTCACCATGCATGCGGTAATCCACATAGACAGGTTATTCCAACAGAATAATAAAGAATGAATAACAGAAGAATTCATCAGGCATGCAATAGACCGCACAGACAGGTTATTCCAACAGAATAATAAATAATGGAACCAGGTCATTCGTAATACGCACAGACAGGATATTCCAACAGAATAATAAAGAATGGAACCAGGTCATACGTAATTCGCACAGACAGGATATTCCAACAGAATAATAAAGAATTGAATAACAGAAGAATTTCACCATGTATACGGTACTTCGCATAGACAGGTTATTCCAACATAATAATAAAGAATGGAATAACAGAAGAATTTCACTATGTATGCGGTACTTCACATAGATAGGTTATTCCAACATAATAATAAAGAATGGAATAACAGAAGCTCTCTTCATGAATACGAAAGAAATAATACCCCTTAACTTAGAATAAAACTGAATACTGGAATAGTAAGGTAGCAGACTTCTCTTCTTCTTTCTCTCTATAATGTCTCTATAATAATTGCTCTTGTGAGACTTAGTGAATTGGTGAGAAATGAAGGAAGAATGAGCTTCTATTTATATGAAAATATAGTTTCAATAATTGCACGTTTTGGGGCTCGAAATATTACAGTATAATACCTTCCTCTTTTTCTTCATTTTTAATTTAGTCCTACAAGTATTATCAAACTTGCACCACCTCCCCTAATAGTAAATCATGTGAATTAATAGTTCATTCATGTGACTCAATATTATAATTATGTGAAAAAACTAATTATAGTATAGTACCTCCATCTATATCTCTATTTTTAACTTAGTCATGCAAGTATTATCAATCTTGCACCAACTCCCTTAATAGTACAAGAATGTGAATCAATAATACACACATGTGAACAAATAATTATAAGCATGTGAAATAATAGCAATTAATTACTCATTTATCCGGTTAATTACCCGATTGGTCAATATAACCTCCAGACATTAATTATTATCGAAATAAATGTCGATTTCCACTAACACTAATAATTTCCACACAATGGAACTATCAATTTCATCTTTAATCAACACGAACTTATTCATCATTATTATTATAACTCACAATATTTAACAACTAGGTCGTTCCCAAGAAAGAGGGGGCTTTCCGATAAGGATTTCTCCCTATTGGCGCGCAATTAGATTATCTAACCTCTCCTTGATAGAACTTTTAGACATTGTCAATATTACAAATAATAATATGAATAACTTTGTCGTCTCAATTATTGATTTCATAGTATAACATATTATGCAGATGATACTGTGACAATAATTGAATCAATAATATGAGAGATTTGATGCAACTATTACTGTAGCAATAATTAAATATAACTGAGTGACTTATCACGTAAGCACCAATAATCAATACCATGTACTTTTACTATCGGGTAGTTCAACAGTTTTAACGGTAATAATTTCATCGTTATTTTTATAAAATGATAATTCTGTCATTTTTTAACTACGACAATACTTTCGTTGTGGGGTCCACCAATGATTGTGCTGTCGTACGGATATTCCTGACAAAAAGAATATTCTCCGACCAAACAAATATTTTATAACAACTTTCATACTTTGCAAAATTTTCACATATCACCCTTAACTTTAACCTTTTATCAATTTAACCATTTACGAAATAATAATTATAAGAAAATTGAATACTTTTATTTCATAAAATTCGGGGTCTTACATCGTCTATTTATTTTCTTTTCATTTTTATTATTGGAGTCAGGTAACTCCAGATTCTTATCTTTATAACTTTTCAAGATTCTTCTTTGAATCTTATTTATCTTTTTCTTTACTTTAATAATGAATTTCTAAAAATTCATCTCTTATCGCTTAAACTCTATTCGAGTTTATTACTTATCATCCTCTCCGCAGTTATAGGTTAAGGTACACCTACCTAAGGTTTATAACCTACAGCTTTGATACCAATTGTGACATCCCCAAATTCGGGTACTTTTTACCTAAGATCTGGTATATCATTCTACAACTATTACGGAAGATATAAACATAAATTATTTATATATTAAACTTTTACACTTCATTCCTAAGGTCTACAACCTTAACTTAATACATACCTTCAATATCTTAAAGGTTTACAATATCATTTGCACACCAATACAAAGTACAAAATAGACAACACTTAAACCACAACGTTTTTTATAAAAATATTGTGGCATTTTTTATAACATTTTTAAAAAAAATATTATAGATATATATACAAAAACGTTATCTATTTAAAAAGGCATTTTTTTGGTTTTAACTCGATAACATTTTTTTTAAAAACGTTGTTTACCAAAAAAAATACGGAGGAAAAAAAAAAAGCGAAACTGAAAATTTTGAAGTTAAAAGAATACATAGTTTTTAGATCTACCGTGCCTTCGGCTACTACCCACTTCGGCTACCACCCACTACTCTCTCCTTCTCGCCAACTTCTCCTCACCACTTCGCCGTCACTCACTCCGCAACCGTCTCCATTTTCTCATCCGAAAGTCTAACACCCAAAGCCACCATCTCCGCCTTCAAAGATACAACCATATCCACCTCTTTCTGCTCGGACGGACGCCTACTCGCCGCTGGAGGTCTGGTTCAAGTCTTCGACGCCAAGTCGTTACCCCTCAGGAAACTCCGTGGTCACTCCCGTACGGGAAGGTTTACAGAGCGAGAGAAAGGGCTACCGACAAAATTGAAGCCCTGAAGAAGACGAGACTCCACGAGGACGATGAAGGAGTCCCTCCCACCACTCTCCATGAAGTCTCCTTGTTGCGTATGCTTTCGAGGGATCCCCACATTGTCAGGTTTATACTACTAATTTCTCTGGTTCTAGGGTTTCGCAGTTATTTGTTGAGTTTCCTAAATTACGCACATTGATTTTATTGAACTCCTCTTTTATTTTTATATGTTTAGGGTTTTAATTGGTCTCAATTTCACAGCAACGTTCCTTACTTGGATTCATGTCTATGAAGTACCGAATTGAGAAATACTTTATCATATAAAAGTGTGTTCATAGGATGAAAGGGGGAGAATACAGTTTTAATTACTGTTATGATGACAAGCCCTTCCCCCTGCATCATAAAGTTCCTATGAATGTTCCCAAAGTCTGCTTGTACAACTGGGACATAATATTTTTCCAGTCTATTGTTTTAAAGATTGCCATTTAATCCTTTAAAGTAGTACCTAAGTCACTAAGAAAAGGTGGAATATTTTCTTGGATTCAAGGTTAACATGTTTTTTGGTCAGATAACTGCTCCACTGTTCCAACTTCCACCCACGATGAATCCTTTTTGTAACCTTTGTTATATTGTAATTGGCTTCTGTTTGCTCCTTTGTTATATGTATAGTGACATATTACTTTCTGTATTCTCTACTTTTGCCCTTATCTTCTCTCATATTAAACTATTTAAACTAAATAACAACTTTATTCTCCCTTCTACCTTTAAAATTGTGTACTGCTTATAGAGTGTGACACCGCATTAGCACCATATAAAAAGGAGATCAGAAAGAATTCAATGACTTTGCTCTGCAATCATGAAAATTATGTGAATTTGTTAATGTCACCAGATAGAATTCAATGAATTGCCATGGTACATCAGTAACATAATCAGTTCTGCTAGTAGTGTTAGCACACAATTTCAGTATACTAATGTGTATATACATTATACTTACACATACACAGTTGCTTACTCATTGGTTTACTTTATTGTTGTCTTAAACTTACTGCTGCTTTATAAGTAGGAGATGATGCTGATGATTGGAAACATCAACTGTTTAATTTTTTGATTGATGGAGAGTTGGTTCGCATGTCTCTTGAAGAGTTTTTTCTTGCCAAGGGAATTTCTGTTGTACGTTTGTTTCCTAGCCATGTTTTTCTTTTGGCCCCTCAATTGGATTCAGCAAATTCATACAAGGTTTGGTTATATAGTCTAAATGTTAGTTACATCCAGAAATAGGAGTGATCTTATAAAGCAATACTATATGTTGATGTGGTATGTAGTTTTTGGTAATCTGTTCACCTTGATTCTCAACTACTGCATGCGCTACATTGCAGGAGAAGATATTAGAAATTAAATACATTAAAGCTGTAGTCCCACGAAATGAAGAAGAGCTTTCTTTACATGATGATTGGGTCAGTGTTGTTGATGGCTTAAATCCTGGGTAATCACTTGAAATTTGTAACAATTTCATAGGTTTGTAGTCCCACGAAATGAAGAAGAACCTTCTTCTGTGCAGGTTTGTTTTATTGCCTTTGTTTTCATTACTTGAGACATCTGATCAGGTAACCCTTGTATGTTTCTTCCTGATTTCGCTAAACCTAATTATATATTAGCAAAAATTTAATTAACGTATATATATTTCCTTTCTTTACTGAAGATTTTGGAAGAAATGAAGAAGTTTGAAGTCAAACCTAATGGACAAACTTTCATCTGCCTACTTAGTGCGTTTGTAGCTACTGGCCGATTAGATCGAGTGTATGCTATTGATTAGTGCAGCAACTTATTGCTATTGATTATGTGCCAGATTGATTAGATCGAGTGTATGCTATTGATTGATTAGTGCACCTCTTATGGATGATACAGCTGTCAAAGTAATTATTTGAAACTTTTATGTTATTATACTCTAAATCTTACAGTTCCTAATACTCTAGTTCAGTTAAATTTTTACAGTTCAACAAGGTGAGTGGAGTCCAACAATCTTACATGGATTTATGAGGGTGACTTAAGTGTTTGTTTTGTCCTTGTATACTTTTGTTCGTATGGTTTACTGTTTATGCCTCTGCCTTTTGTGAAGAGATTTTTTAGTATAAATCTGAGTATCATAATTATTGTGATGTGAACATATTTGTTGAAAGATAAAATACCCCTTCAAGAGATTGTACTGGACACTTCTTAGTTGTGGAGCATATTCTATGGACCCGCGAGACTAAATGGACATTATTAATTTATATAATTTCACCTTCCTTTTGGATATGCCCAAGCTTAAATGGTAGTTAAGCAGTTTCTTCCATTTAAGGTTTCTACCATTGGAGGTTGACCTTAAATGGTAGTTGAGCATCCACTTATATGTGTTTCTTAGAATGGCTTTTGGATGGTTGGAGTTTATTTTTAATTAGTTCAGGAAAAAAAAAGAATTTCAAATGGGTAGGCTAGAATAATAAGAATCAATGTATTTTTACTCTGATCATTGAACTTGGTTGTTTGAATTGTTATAGGTTTCATCAGGGGCCCGAAACTGATCCAACCACTGAGGAAAATAAGAGATGCAATTGATAATCAAAAAGATGTTACCGTTCAACTCATTAACTACACTAAAACTGGTACATTAGCCTTATTTCATTTCCATATTATTATCACCATTCAATAAAATTCAAGAATCATACTCAATATTCATATGCTTCGTCACCTACCCCTTTACCAATTCGATGTGATAAATCCATTTACATTCAAGGAATGTCTAAATATGCTTTTTTTAATTTGTTGGTTTCAATATGTATGCTAGTTATTTCAGATATGACATATTGGCACAAGTTTAGTGGTGCATAGTTTGAATATATACATGTATTATAATGTGCCTTAATTATTATAGTTTTCTCATTTTGATATCATCCAAGCAAAAAATTCTGGAATCTGTTTCATCTGCAGCCTATGCCTGATCAAAAGGTATAGGGAATTAAATTTAGGCTATGTCAAGCAAGTTGTGCTTGTATTTTCATCTTTGCTTTCTTTGTCAGATTCGGGACTTCGTGAAGGAGGTTCAAAACGAATTTTTAAAGCCAGGATTCAATTCCTTTGGCTTGGGTGATTGCAAAGTACCAAAAGGTCTAGGTGACATTGTTGAATCAATTGCTGGTTCCATTATTGAATCAATTGCTTGTTCCATTTAGCAACTATTGAAGTATACATTGATGGCATCCAGGTTGGGACTGCTCAAAATCAGCAAAAGAAAATGGCACAAAAATTAGCTTGAACTTCGAGTATTTCTCTTTCATATTTCTACTTTATTAGTTAGGTGTGGCTATATTTTAGTTTGAACTTTGAGTATAACTGCAGTTCTGTTGCTACAGTATACGACACTTCAGTGCTTATGGATAGTTTGGTATAGATTTTGTGGATGTAGTAATTTGAAACTGTAAACGAATGGTATTATTGGGATGTATATTGAATGGTTGATATATTTTGGCTTGAAATTTAAATGAGAATTTAGACCTTTTAGCTATATATCATGACATTAGTATATTGCAGGTGCATTGGTAATGTAGGTGAACTATAATTTTTTTTATTTTTTTTAATCTACAACATTTTAAAAACGTTGTGTAAATGTGCCTAAACGTTGTCTGATATACTAAACAACAACATTTTTATCCAAAAAACGTTGTGGAATCATACCTTCTACAACGTTTTTAAGAATCTGCTAATTTTTAAAAAATAAATCTACAACGTTTTTTTCCTAAAAAACGTTGTGTATTGTGCTTAACTACAACGTTTTACAAAATGTTGTGTAAGGGTGTAAAATAGATAACACCCTTAACCACGATGTTTTTCTGATTGAAACTACAACGTTTTTTTCGCGTTGTCTATTTACTGTTTTATAGTAGTGGCATTAGCAAAATTAATAGTTCTAACTGCATAATAGCTTAATCTTGGACTTTGCCTTTGCCTCTATCTTTACTCGAGCTTTCATCTTAATCTGAAAATTTTTATTATGATATAGCAAGGGTGAGCAACAAAATTTGCCCAGCAAGTATAAGTTTAATTGAGGATATATCATAATTGAAAGAATTGAATAATAAGCTAGTTAACTTTCAACAATATAAATATTGTGAAAAAGCATGAATAAATTTTCTTAGCTGAACGACCAAGTCAATAAAAAGGAATGGTTAAGCATAAACATGAACAGATTAGCTGAACCAAATGGTAATGAAGGTGATCAGCCTTTCATACCTGATGAACATTTATAATATGCACAACGTGCGAATCAATAATCAATATAGACGTGAATAATGAACAACAATTATTCACTAACATGCTTTGAACATACAACTCAAGTTTGATGTGAAACCCCAGATTTTATGAATAAATATTTAATTTTTCTCGAAATAATTTTTTTTTATATTATGGTGTGGATTTGATATAATAGTTATGGGTAGTATTTATAAATTTTGTAAAGTATCCAAGTTGTCATATAATATTCGATTGGTCGGGTAATATTCGTTTTAACATGGAATATTCGTACAACGACACAATCATTGGTGGACCCCACAACGGAATTATTGTCGGATTGAGAAAATGACAAAAATATTTTATTAAAAATAACGGCGGAAGTTTTACCATTGTTACTGTTGAACTACTCGGTAGTAAAAGTACAGTAATACGTGTGGTTGCATAGTAATACACGGTATTAATTATTAATGCTTATGTGAGAAGTCACTCAGTTTGATTCAATTATTGTTAGTTAATAATATGAATTATTTAGCGATAATGACGTTTTGTTTTATTCGTATTATTAACGTAATAAAACAGAAACATCTTTTTATATAAAACAGAATACTTTATTAAAGTTATTCTATAAATAGAATATATTATATTTTATTTAAAAGATTTTTCTTTAAATATGGACCGTCAGATTAAAGTAATCAATCTGGACCGTTCATGGATTAGTTACTATGCATTCTATTTTTCTATAAATAGAAGCTCATTCCTTCATTATTTCTTACGAATTCACTGAACTCTAGAGAGAGAAACTATAGAGAGAAACTATAGAGAGAGAGAAGAAGAGTATTCTGCTACTTAACTACTTCCTTATTTCAGCTCTTCTTTAAAACGGTAAGGGGTGTTATTCTTTCTTATTCATGAAGAGAACTGTTGTTATTCTATTTCTTATTATTCTGTTGGAATAACCTGTATACGTAGTCTACCCTATACTTGGTAACATTCTTCTATTATTCTGTTGGAACATCCTGTCTGTGTGTTTTACACCGGACCTGGTTCCGTTTTTATTATTATTCTGTTGGAACATCCTGTCTGTGTGTTTTACACCGGACCTGGTTCCGTTTTTATTATTATTCTGTTGGAACATCCTATCTGTGTGTTTTACACCGGACCTGGTTCCGTCTTGTTATTATTCTGTTGGAATATCCCGTCTGTGTGTTTTACACCGGACCTGGTTCTATTATTTATTATTCTGTCAGAATATCCTGTCTGTGTGTTTTACACCGGACCTGGTTCCATTATTTATTATTCTGTCGGAATATCCTGTCTGTGCGTTTACGCCGGACCTGATTCTATTATTTATTATTCTGTTGGAATAACCTGTCTGTGCGGTCTATCGCATGCATGGTGATTTCTTTTGTTATTCCATTCTTTATTATACTCAATTGGTTAAGTTTTGACTTCTATACTCCATGAAATTAGTGAAATATCCTTGATAATTGCGGTTCATCCAGTATCTTTTCATGAAAATATTCTTCTAAGTATTCTTGAATTTTACTCCACAAAGCAGTATCATGTTGACAATTTGGACGTTGTTAATTCTTGGATAAATTAATTCTTGAACTTGTTTTTATTGAATTCTTATATCATTGTCATCATCCTCATGTTTATAAAATGTTGAAAGCCATCTGTGGCCTGTAGTGCATAGATGAACTTGGTATGATTATGACCAGGGATTACTCGGTATAATCATGACCGTAATGTTACAAATGATGTGGTAAAAGTCCTCATTGGCCCGTAGTGCATTGATGAATAGTTGTTGGCATGATCATGACCATTAATGAATATACGAATATCCTTGGCCGTAGTGCAGGGGTGATTCGATGATGTGGATTATTTTATTAAGCTGAGTCTCAGCGATCACAGTGTTGGAAAATCTTTTAAATCATAAAAGATAGTAGAGTTTATTTTCTACTTGACTCTTTTAATAGATTGCTTGTTCCGCTGCAGTTAAACTTGATGTCTATTATATTTTATCAGTTTAACATTGTTGAAGGCTAATGATAATTTATTCTGCATTATCTTAGTCATAATATTTCTTACTGGGCTAGTTGAGCTCACCCTTTCTTTCACTGTTCTCTTCAGGAAATGAGAACGTAGCTGGGGCAAGTCGGGGAACGGAGTGATGGTCCGAATGATAGTATTAGTTAGTAGTCCTCACTATTCTATGTAATGGTATGTTAATAAATGTAATGAGGACTCCTTTTGAGTATGAATACTCTCTAGAAGATAATATTTGTATTCAAACTCACAGTTTATGTTTTGTCGTATTGTACACGACGGTTGTATTAGTAAGTTGTATTTGTATTTTGTACCATGTAAGTGGCGACCCAAGATGGGTGATGTATACCTGATTTTGGGGGCGTCACAGTTGGTATCAGAGCTTAGGGATATGATCCCTGGCTAGGATGTGAGAATAGAACTAGGAGGGGAGAGACGGGGAATTCCTTCGCTAGTATGACCTACCTAAGTTTATTTGGTATTTAATTGGTCGGTCAAAGTATATGGATAATATGTTATATGTTAATTATCCCTTGTTTTGTTGTAGTATTTGCAAATGGCATCCGAAAATATTGAGATAAGCAATGGAGCACAGGAGACCGTTGAGTCTCCACAGATCAATAATCAGGACAATGTGCAACAGGATGGCGATAATCCTCCTGTAAACAACAACACTGATCAATTGACGAACGACGGTACGTTTAAGAGTTTTTTTGAATTCATGCAACATCAGGCGAAGGCGGCTCCTGTTCATAATGTAGGAGGAAACAATGGCAACCCATGGTTGGCCACAGCTAAGCAATTCAAGGAGCTGGGACCACCAGAGTTTTTGGGAAAGCCAGAACCACTTAAGGCGGAGACGTGGTTAAAGCAGATCACCAAGATATTTGATGTCTTGGGATGCTCCGAGGAGCAAAAGGTTCCCTTTGCCACCTTTATGTTGCGTGAAGAGGCAGATTACTGGTGGGAATCTGTAAAACGTACCCAGCCTGACGCACTCAAGATGTCTTGGGAGAAGTTCCAAGAACTGTTCAATGACAAGTACTTTCCCGAAAGTATTTGTCACATGAAGGAGGTGGAATTTATCAAGTTGGAGCAAAATAACATGACCGTGTCGCAGTACGAAGCCAAGTTTGCCGAGTTGTCCCGATTTGCATCCCACTTGGTGGATAATGAAGAGAGAATGACGCGGATGTTTTTAAGAGGTTTGAAACCGGAGATACGTCAATATCTTATTTCTCATAAACTGTGTTTGTATTCAGATGTTGTGAATAGAGCTCAGTTAGTGGAGCGCGATAACGAGTCAACGCAACCAAAAGAGAGCAGCCAGAAAAATGTTAATACTGGTGATAACAGTCATCAAAGCGGTGACAATAAGCATGAAGGGAATCAACATGCCAGAAATGGTAACCACTTCAATGGTAATTATGGTCAAAACAATAAGAATGGACATTTCAAGAAGAGAAAATTCAACAATGATGGAAAGACGTCAGCACCAGCACCCGTTGTTAAGGAAGGAGAACGACCACCTATCATATGCTTCAAATACGGAGGGGAGGGACACATCAGTCCAAACTGCGCGATGCCATCCAAAGCATGCTATAATTGTGGAAGAGAAGGTCACTTAGCCCGATTTTGTCGTTCACCGAAGACAAGTTCAGATAGGATGGAGGCACCAAAGACCGTCCCAGAAAAGCCAAAGCCAGTAGTTTAAGAGAAAGCGTTTTTTTTTTCGTGACGAGGAACCTGAATAAAATTATCACGGGTATGTTAGTCATAAACTCTTGCGAAGTCTATACCGTGTTAGATACCGGTTCTACTCACTCTTTTATTTCACCTAGTTGTGTTCAATGTTTAGACTTTGATATGTCTGTTTAAAGTCAGTTGGGAGAAATCTTCATTACCTCCACTATTTATAAATCTTGTTCAAATCAACACTTTCACGTTACCTGTCGATCTTATCTCTTTGAAAATACTTGCCTTTGATGTGATTTTTTTGAAACGATTGGTTCACTACTTATCATGCTTCTCGTAAGGTTGTTAGCTTTCATACTCCTAACCACCCTGTTATGCGGATTCAAAGTAACCAAACCACTAAAGTCAATCATTGTCATATCAAGCCATAAATAAAGAGCACCGATCCTTTCGTTGTTGACTTTCTTGTGTGGAATGTACCGAAGCCAGACTTTCGGTAGGGGACGTTGTGAATAACGGTGACAAGTTAATAGATATCAATGTGACGTGTTATCCAAGTCTTGGACGAGAGTCACAGTTTTGAATGATATTTCTATTATTAATAAATTTCCTGACGTATTCTTGAAGACTTCTTAGCTTACCCCTAGAGCGTGAAATCGAATTTTGTATTGACCCCAGTACAAAACCCATTTCTTAAACCCTCAAATATTTATTCAACTAAAGCGAACGTAACATGCGCCAAAGACGTTGGCTCGAGCTGTTAAAGATTATGATCATACCATACCATCGTGAAAAAGCGAACGTGGTAGCTGATGCGTTGAGTAGAAGATCGTATGCGGTTACAAGTGCGAATATACGAACCCACGTGAAGATAACGAATATATGATTAGAATCGATTTTAATCGATAAAGTTAAAACCGCTCAAGCTACATACTCAGAGCTGATAAATGTGAAGAAGAAGGTTCAAGAGGGCGTTATTCTAGAAGCAAGAATCGACGAAGAGAGGAAATCTCAACTCTCGATTTAATTGGCCCATTTGAAATCCTCGATGAAGTAGGAACTGTGGCCTATAGACTCGTTTTACCGCCAAGTATGTTGCGTGTTCAGAACATTTTTTTTACGTATCGATGTTACGTAAATATGTGGACGACCCGAACCACATTATTAATTTAGAACCGGACGAGATAGCAAAAGATTTAACGTATGAGGAGATACGTGTTAACATCTTGGATAAGAAGGATCATATTCGATGCTTAAAGGTTATACCTCAAGAGTTAGAATTTGAAGTGAAGTTAAGGTATCCTCACATGTTCGGCATACCAAGTACGTACGTAAATTTCGAGGGCGAAATTCTATAAGGAGGGGAGATTGTGAAACCCCAGATTTTATGAATAAATATTTAATTTTTCTCGAAATAATTTTTTTTATATTATGGTGTGGATTTGATATAATAGTTATGGGTAATATTTATAAATTTTGTAAAGTATCCAAGTTGTCATATAATATTCGATTGGTCGGGGAATATTCGTTTTAACAGGGAATATTCGTACAACGACACAATCATTGGTGGACCCCACAACGGAATTATTGTCGGATTGAGAAAACGACAAAAATATTTTATTAAAAATAACGGCGGAAGTTTTACCATTGTTACTGTTGAACTACTCGGTAGTAAAAGTACAGTAATACGTGTGGTTGCATAGTAATACACGGTATTAATTATTAATGCTTATGTGAGAAGTCACTCAGTTTGATTCAATTATTGTCAGTTAATAATATGAATTATTTAGCGATAATGACATTTTGTTTTATTCGTATTATTAACGTAATAAAACAGAAACATCTTTTTATATAAAACAGAATACTTTATTAAAGTTATTCTATAAATAAAATATATTATATTTTATTTAAAAGATTTTTCTTTAAATATGGACCGTCAGATTAAAGTAATCAATCTGGACCGTTCATGGATTAGTTACTATGCATTCTATTTTTCTATAAATAGAAGCTCATTCCTTCATTATTTCTTACGAATTCACTGAACTCTAGAGAGAGAAACTATAGAGAAAAACTATAGAGAGAGAGAGAAGAAGAGTATTCTGCTACTTAACTACTTCCTTATTTCAGCTCTTCTTTAAAACGGTAAGGGGTGTTATTCTTTCTTATTCATGAAGAGAACTGTTGTTATTCTATTTTTTATTATTCTGTTGGAATAACCTGTATACGTGGTCTACCCTATACTTGGTGACATTCTTCTATTATTCTGTTGGAACATCCTGTCTGTGTGTTTTACACCGGACCTGGTTCCATTTTTATTATTATTCTGTTGGAACATCCTGTCTGTGTGTTTTACACCGGACCTGGTTCCGTCTTGTTATTATTCTGTTGGAATATCCCGTCTGTGTGTTTTACATCGGACCTGGTTCCATTATTTATTATTCTGTCGGAATATCCTGTCTGTGTGTTTTACACCGGACCTGGTTCCATTATTTATTATTCTGTCGGAATATCCTGTCTGTGCGTTTACGCCGGACCTGATTCCATTATTTATTATTCTGTTGGAATAACCTGTCTGTGCGGTCTATCGCATGCATGGTGATTTCTTTTGTTATTCCATTCTTTATTATACTCAATTGGTTAAGTTTTGACTTCTATACTCCATAAAATTAGTGAAATATCCTTGATAATTGCGGTTCATCCAGTATCTTTTCATGAAAATATTCTTCTAAGTATTCTTGAATTTTACTCCACAAAGCAGTATCATGTTGACAATTTGGACGTTGTTAATTCTTGGATAAATTAATTCTTGAACTTGTTTTATTGAATTCTTATATCATTGTCATCATCCTCATGTTTATAAAATGTTGAAAGTCATCTGTGGCCTGTAGTGCATAGATGGACTTGGTATGATTATGACCAGGGATTACTCGGTATAATCATGACCGTAATGTTACAAATGATGTGGTAAAAGTCCTCATTGGCCCGTAGTGCATTGATGGACAGTTGTTGGCATGATCATGACCATTAATGAATATACGAATATCCTTGGCCGTAGTGCAGGGGTGATTCGATGATGTGGATTATTTTATTAAGCTGAGTCTCAGCGATCACATTGTTGGAAAATCTTTTAAATCATAAAAGATAGTAGAGTTTATTTTCTACTTGACTCTTTTAATAGATTGCTTGTTCCGCTGCAGTTAAACTTGATGTCTATTATATTTTATCAGTTTAACATTGTTGAAGGCTAATGATAATTTATTCTGCATTATCTTTGTCATAATATTTCTTACTGGGCTAGTTGAGCTCACCCTTTCTTTCACTGTTCTCTTCAGGAAATGAGAACGTAGCTGGGGCAAGTCGGGGAACGGAGTGATGGTCCGAATAATAGTATTAGTTAGTAGTCCTCACTATTCTATGTAATGGTGTGTTAATAAATGTAATGAGGACTCCTTTTGAGTATGAATACTCTCTAGAAGATAATATTTGTATTCAAACTCACAGTTTATGTTTTGTCGTATTGTACACGACGGTTGTATTAGTAAGTTGTATTTGTATTTTGTACCATGTAAGTGGCGACCCAAGATGGGTGATGTATACCTGATTTTGGGGGCGTCACATTTGAGTTAGGGAAACTTTCCTGCACCGCTGATTACCGCTAAGCAATCTAATGTAATCTCTTATAAAAGACCTATCAATTATAAGATTGATCTTTCAATTAGCATAACATACCTGTTAGCTCATAATACTATTACTTTATCCTTAAATTATCTAACACTTAATCACAAAAATCAAATATTAGGTAACAACTTACAACATTATTATTATCATCGTTTGATAATTCTTTAATCACTATATCATATCAATTATGATTTAACAATCGCTTTTTCATTTCATAAGTTATTCTTTAACATCTAATAAGTCAAATACTAATCCGACAACCTGGATTCTAAATCTAGCAATCAAATTGCCAATCCAGCAGACTGGATTCCAAATTCAGCTACCTGGATTCAACAGATTTCCAATCCAGCAAACTAGATTCCAAATCCAGCAACTAGATTGCAATCCAGCAAGTTGGATTCAACGTATAATCAATTCAGAAAACTTCTTTTCATTCCAGCAAGCTAGATTCATCAGATTTTTCAATCCAGCAAGCTGGATTCCATATCCTTCTCACGAAAATACCAAATCAACTTATTATTTTTATATCCTTTGTCCAAACATATATACACATAATTCATACAAAAAAAATAATTTTTCAAAATTTTTTAACTTCTTTTGGTATTTTTTAAAAATCATTTTTAGTGCGTAGCTTAAGAAATTAGCCCTATCATGCTCAACTCCAGAAATTTCCATCTTTTGGCACAATCTTATACGTGTTAACGTGACACTCCAGTTTAAATTTCGTGGCCATCGGAGTTATAGAACTCTGGTTATAGCCGTTTTTGTCGAAAAATCACAAAAATTAAAATGACCATAACTTTGTCATTTTAAGTCAGAATGAGCTCATTTTTGGACAGGAGGTACTTTATACCATATATTTGCATGTCCCAGAAGGCCGAAATTTGTCTCACAAATTAAGTGGCCAAAATAGCCTGCACAAAATCTTAGAGAGTAGCTGTTTTGGCATTTTCACTTTTTTGTGCTTTGTTAAAAATATTCCATACGGAAATCTACAACTCCTTTTTCAGTGATTCCACTTGGAGATGTTAGAAAACTTATCATATTATCCTCCCAAAGTTTTCCAAAATTTTTGAATGTCCAAGAAATGACTAAATTGCCCCTACTCTTGACTGTCCAAAAATAGTCTATTTTTCTTAAAAGACACAAAATTATTTTTGCTAAATCAGTCACTACGGACTGTGTACTCAATAGTTTTGAGTGCTACTACTTGGGTTAAGTAGTTAACTTATATATCTAGCACCTCTCTTTGACGGATTACAAAAAGAAGGTGTAGATCAAAAACGGTGAAAATCCAAAGTACATACAAATTTTAGGGCTTATAAACTAGAAAATCACTTTTCTTTTCTTTTGATTTCTAAACAAAATAACACCCAATATGGGTATATCTAAACATGAAACACTCATTAACAAGTATATTCATGATTTTTAAGTTTAAAAACATAGATTCAAGGTTTGATTTAGAATAATCAAAAATTACATAAACAAAAGAGGTTTATACCTTTTGATTACCATGCTCTCTTTCTTCTTCTTCTTCAATGTTTGATTATGGAGATTTGAAGATTTACCAAAACTCCCCTTTCTCCCCTCCATGGCTGCCGAAAGGTCTCCCTTCTCTCTCCCTCTATTTGGTTTTTTCTTGGTGTTAGCTATATAAAGGATATGAAAGAGAAAATTAAGATAGCTTAGATATAGATATATACAACTATCTCACTCCTCCTCCTTTTCCCTTCCACACCATCCGACCATGTGCCCCTCAATTTCTCCCACTAATTCTCTCTCTTTCTTAATTACCAAAGCTTTACTTGGAAGAAATGCCAAAGTGTTGGCTAAATAAAATGAGGACACATAGGAGGAGTAGGTGGGAGTGGGTGAACCACTGAAGTAATTAACCACATTCTCCGCCCTCCTTTTTCCTATCTAATGTCCGGCCATGTGGCCTAATAATTGTCCAAATTTTGCTTTCTTTCCATTATTTATCTTACTAAATGTCCAAAAAGTCTCTCTTCCATTGGGCTAAGTTTTGGGCCATCCAATATTTTATTTGGGCTTCCAAATTAAAAATGTTTGGACTATAACAAATAACATATTCCAATACTCTTAATATTACCTTCCCTAACTATTTAATTATGGTTTTCTTTTCCTCAATTATAACGTAAATCCTTACTTATGCACACTTAATTTCTTAACCCAATTAGACTTGCTATAATTAGGTTATAAAATTAATTAATTGTTATGTATAAAATATATATCTTAGAATTAGTATATATTTTATATACTACATTCTCCCGTATCATAACATCTTAGGTTATTTAATTATCACACCTAATATATATATTAGGTTACATAACTTAATTCTTAATTTCCTTTTACACACAAAATAAAGGTATACACATTATATAATGTATATTTATCTAATCACACACATAATTCACATAATCATAACATATTTCACTTCTCACACTAATTTTGACTTTTCTCCATAAAAAGTCAACTGTTGACTTTGACCAAAAGTTAACATTTACACATTTTGTGTTTACAGTCCATTCTGACTAAACTTGACGTTCCAGACGCAACCGAGCAGTCCGTGCTTCAAAATTCTATCTCTAACTCAAATTTTGAATTTTAAATTACTCCCTTCTTATTACTAATCGTATTAACTAATGACTTTATACTTATTCATATTCTTATTTACCATTCAAGGCCAACGTTCAAGCTATGTTAATTACTAACATAGCTTCATCTTGATCCTTATATCATTAACTTAATTCATCATTCCTCTTGCTAAAATATATATAGCACCTTACTAAGTATATATATTTCCATACATATACTCATCTTCGTTTAACCTCATAGCTTTTCTTCCTGTGAAATCTTATTTCGTTAATAATATTCCACCTGTATTAGTATAACATTTCTTACACTATTCAATTCACATCAAATTTTACAGGTATCATAATACTTTATTCTTGATATTTATTCAAATATATAACAATTCATTTCTAGGGTTTTAAAATTTTGTAACCCATATTTCTTTATTCTTATTCAATTAAGAACCATATAGGTTCTTCTTAAAAATTTTAAATAAATCCTCAAATTCTCTTCTAGGTTTTATTCTTTAAACTTTATTCTAATCATTCAAGATTTTATAAATTTTCGGGTTGTCACATTATTTGGCTAACCTTTTTTCCTAACATCCTCAGCTATACCCTCGGCATGTGTTGAGTAGAACATTGTTGCAAACTGGCTTTGAACCTCTTGAAGGAATAGCTCACTCTGTATTTTCCTCTCTTTAGCGAGAAGGTGCGTATCTTTCTTATCACTGATGGTATTAACCTTTGTTATCAGCAGATTAGACACTGAAGTAGGAATCTTTCTCCTAGGTTTCTCGAATCCTGCATCAGTGAGATTAGGTAGCAAGATTTTTTATAGAGGAGCCATCATATGTTTATGCGGGTTTTAGCTCTTTGATCCTAGAAAGTAGCCTAACCCTGCTCTCCTTGCTTGTCTAGGTATCAAAATTGGACTTTTGATGCCTTGTTGATTCTTTCCCAACTCTTTTCCTGGCCAGAAACCTAAGGCAACCATATCTTGGTCAATAGACATTACTTTGGAAGAGATTCTTGGGTTTAAGATAGGAGCCCCAATAGGTCTATAGTGAGTGTTGCTTACCTCGAATGCTTGAAAGCTGACAGGCTCAAGTCCTTCACTGAGATTGATTAGAGGCATTTCCCCTTGCATATGGACTGGATACTCTGGTTCGGCATCAATAGTAACAAAATTGCCATTGATGATGTACTTCACCTGTTGATGAAGTGTGGATGGGAAAACTCCTACCATATGAATCCTCGGTCGTCCTAACAATAAATTATATCCGGAAGTGATGTTTAACACTTAAAAAGATATGTGGAAGGTATGTGGACCAATTTCCACTAGAAGCTTAATCTCTTCTACAGTGTTGCGTCGAGATCCATCAAAGGCTCTTATGACAACGTGACTACTCCGAATTTTATTTGGGTTAATTTTCATTCTTTCCAAAGTATTAGAAGGACAGATGTTCAAGGAAGATACTCCATCTATCAATACACCCCATATCACATATCTAAAGGATATCACTGCTATGTGTAGTGACTTACGATGACCAGTTCCTTCAGCTGGTATGTCATCGTCCGTGAAGGATATCACATTACTGTTAAGGATGTGATCTACCAAGTGCTTAAACTTTTTTGTGTCCACCATTTTTGGTAGATAAGCTTCTTCCAGGACTTGAACCAGGATTTTGCAATGATCTTCTAAAGACAAGATTAAATCTAGGATGGAGATTTGTAGGGGTGATTCTTTTAGATACCACACAACTTTTGCTTCATTATGCCCTATTTTCCTAAAGAACTCTTCGATCTTCTTCTCAAGTATTTTCCCCGAAGCTTTGTTAACTGGCTTCATTATCCTCTGAGGTAAGAATAATGGGTTACCCTTAGAAAAGGTAGCGGCATATTCTGACGTTGACTCCGCACCTTCCCCATAATTCCATGGGACACTTTTCAAGCTGGTTATAGGGTACTGAGGGAGATATAGCAGTATCAATGGTTTTGGCGCAACTATTTTAACAGGTTTTCTTTTTTCCTTGAATTATCAAAGGTACTACAGATGTGTCTCCTTCGTAGGAAATGACCGCTATAATTATCAAAGTTACTACAGACGTGTCTCACTTCACGTGTCCCGGGAGGGAAAATATCCTTTTCTTCAGAGAGGACAACTTCATTGTTTTCTTTTTACAAACTACCGTTCTCAATTAAATTCTATATGAGGTGGCGAAGCGCCCAACAACCTTCTGTGTTATGGCCTGGAGCGTTAGAGTGATATTGGCATATCTGGGTACCTCATTGATCAGTAACTGTAGCATTTCCTTTAAAGATTAATTTAAAGGAGTGAATTTTCTTTTAGCAGCAAACGCTCTATAACCATGGAATCTTTCTTCCCTGCCCACTTTGTCTGCCAATGTTTCAGGCTCCTGAAATCTATAATAATCCCTATTTGCACTCTGGAGGATCTCAAGTGGAAGGACATTATTTCACCCCTGATCCATCTGATTTATCATCTGACGAGTTAGTCGATGTTGAAATAATATTAATCCCGCCAATTAATCAATTTGTTCGTTAACGGACTTCATCTCCTTCTCTATTGAAGATCCTTCTTCTGCATAAAACCTCTTGGCGAGGCTATTTTCATTTCTCTGGGATAAATTTTTGATATACTTGAGGTATTTCGAACCTTTTCCACTCCCTATACTGATTATGTTTACTCCTTCCTCATTGTGGTGAGGGAAAGGATTGTCCTGGACATGTGGTTGTTTTGGTGTAGCCACCACAATTTATCCACTATCTATTAGGTCTTGGATCTTGTGTTTCAGAGACCAACATTCTTGTGTATCATGGCTAGGAGATCCAAAATGGTAAGAACAATTTTTGCTTGGGTTAAAAAATTTCCCATTTGGATTTGTAGGGGGAAGGATATGAGTTATTTTCTTTTGTGTTGTCTAAATCTTCAGTATATTTTCCAGTGAATTTCCCAAGGGTGTGAAAGTTCTCCTGCGCCTGAATTCACCAACTTTTTGAGATGTTCGATTTGCCAGATTTGTAGACTACTGGAATAGGGAGTAAGTGTTTTGTCTTTGAATGGGAGGATTCTGCCTACCCGGTTGAGTTTTTTCCTGGAGTATCAAGGAAACTTCTTCATCTTTTTTCTTGCGAACCTATTGAGGGTTACTCCCGTAATTTCCAGACTGGAGATGCTCAACTACTGCAACTACCGAGAATTTAAAATGAAAACAAGGTAGCCTCACCTCTTTGACATACCAGGTACGCATATCAATTTTGAGGATAAAATTTTACAAGGAGGGGAGATTGTAAGACCCCAACTTTTTATGAATAAAGTTTAATTTTCTCTAAATATTATTTAGAATAGTAAGGTGTTGATTTGATATAATGCTATAGTTATATGTGATATGTGCAAATTTGCAAAGTAAGAAAGTTGTCATAAAATATTCGTTTTGTCGAGGAATATTCGTACGATGACGCAATCATTGGTGTACCGCATAACGAAATATTTGTCGGATATAGAAAGCAACAGAAATGACCTTTTTATAAAAAAATAACAGCAAAACTTTAAATTAACTGTTGAAATACCCGGTGATAAAAGTACAGTAATACGCATGATTGCACAGTAGCACGCGGTATTGCATAGTATCTCTGATTATTGATTCTTACATAAGAAGTCACTCAGTATTTAATAATTACCACAGTAGTTTCTGCATAGTATCTCATATCATTGATTCAATAATTGTTACAGTAACATCTGTGCAATATTTAATATTATTTGAATAATATTATTAGTTAACATTATTGGCAATGTCTAGAAAGTTCTGTGACGCTCCCAAATTCAGGTACTTGAAACCCGAACTTGGTTCATCACGATACCATTTTTATGAGCGGAATAATACTAATAATAATAACAAATATAAATATCAAACTTAACTTACATTTATCAGAGTCTAATCCCAAGTACGTAACCTTTAAATATTCATTACAAACCATGATAGATAATATATATCATACTTGTCTTAATAGTATTAAACTATTACATAAGATAACGTTCATTCCTTCATTCAGCGACCTTTCCCTTTTCCTTGTTCTTAGCAGAGCTCTCTGATCGTTCACACTTAGCTGAAAACATTTAAATTAAGTAAGGATGAGCATTTGAGTGCCCAGCTAGTAATAGCAATTATATATATATATATATATATATATATATATATATATAATCTGAAAGAATTTAAATATTTTCTTTGTACTAATCTTCTACAACATGTCAATAGTTGTGAAGTATTCTGAACCGATAAATATAACATAACAACTCTCTTTCAAATTTTTGAAACTACATATTGACTCTAACTGGGGTTATGGTGACATGCATGAACATTTTTTTTATTTTCGAAAAGGTTAAATAGAAATTCATCTGTAAACCGTCATAACTTACGGGCACGGGGGGTGATCAGCCCATTTTGCCCCGCATTGATCAATACTACATGCAAGAACGAGGATATCGTTCACTCTGTCTACCTTGGGTGCATAAAAAGTTTTCCAGTGTAGGGATGTTCATACTTGTCTGGGTTCCAAATCAAAGGTTTTATCTTGTTCAACAATATTATTTAAACATATATATATATATATATATATATATATATATATATATATATATATATATATATATATATATATATACGAGTAATTGACAAAGGTATATCAACATGTGATTAAATACAATGATTATCCAAGTGGGGACACTTGTTTAACCATTTACAGAAATTAACGAATAGAATATATATATCTGAATTACCATATACTAACATGTTGATAAGCAATGAGCGTATATAATATAAGGTTAATAATTTGTACAGTAATAATATAGTTTAGAAACATTCTTACTCATGTCCGCATAAAAAAAATACAAAGGTTGGATACTTGCCTGAAGCGCTGCTTACAGTTTGTAATTTAGATTTATCGCTTATCTCACGACCTATCAATAATAAGATCGTTCGTTCTATTAGAACAACATACTATAACACATATCACTGCTTATTGCAGTCAGCACATACCCTAATCACATTGGCACATAGATTTAACAACCATTAAATCACAAATAATCACTTATCTAATCACATTATCTAAGTCCAGATCAATTTCTGAAACATGTCGGTGTACCGACAACTTTATCGGGTAATTATCGAGTCTGAGACTCTTTTCTGTAACTCAATATCCGTACGTATCAGTCATATTATTTTTAAATGACTTATAATAATTTTAAAACATTTATTATGATTTATCATAAATTTTCAAACATTGGAATCATATTTAAATGATTTAAATGCTAATCAATTCTATTATCATTAATATTTAATTAATATTAAACTATTAATGAAATCATTGTCAAAATATTAAAGTTATTTATAATAACTTGAAATACTTTTAAAGTATTAATATTACCCTTAAATGATTTTTAAAATATTTAAAATTATTTTTAAATAATTACCATTAATATTAAGGTATTAATGTTCTATTTATCAAGATATTAAAAGTCATTATTCATAACTTAAAATATTTTTAATTCATTTATATCCCTTTTAAATGATTTTTAAATTAATAAAACCATTTTTAAACTATTTATTTAATATAATTATTAAATAAATTTAATATTTTTAATAATAAGTTAATAATCATTAATATTAAACTATTAATGAAATTATACTTTAAATATTAAAAGTTATGTTTTATAACTTAAAATATCTTTAAACACTTTATTTTTATTTAAAATAATTTTTAATATAATAAAATTATTTTTAATTAATTTATTTAATTCATTTAGTAAATAAATTAATTACCATTAATATCAATTTTTTAATGAAATTTATCACAAAATATTAAAAGTCATTAAAAATAACTTAAAATATTTTCTTATATCATAATATAATTTTTAATGATTTTTTTAATATTATAATTATTTTTAAATAATTTATTTAATATTATAATTAAATAAATTAAATACTTTTAATATTTTAAAAATATTAAATATTTATGAAATATATTTAAAATAATTAAAAACTAATTTTTGAAATTTAAAATAATTTTTAATAATTTATTTTGTATTTTTAATAATTTAAAACTAATTTTTCTATTTTTTTATTAATTTCCAGAAAAATAAATAATATCTGTCGCTAAAGACCACCTATAGCGACAGAACCGTCGCTATAGGTGTTCTTCATGTTCTTGGCCAAACCCAGAAAATCATACACAGCCTCGAGATGCCTTGTTTGACCAAGAATTGTGAACTGTGTCATGTGCTTCTGGATATGCTATTGGTCAGATTGTGTAAAGCTAATGCAAAACTACAATATCCAACAACAACCAAGTTCATAACACACATAACCAACGAGATCTAAGCCTCGAAAGGGGCTGTCAGACCTGTTCTTCATTTTCCGGGTTACCCAGAAATGAAGAACAGTTAGACCTGTCCATTTTGGGCTTCCACAACTTGCAATCATGTTGATGTTTTAGTGATTTAAGAGGTCCAGTGCTTAGCTAACATGTAAGGCTACAAATCTATTACACAATATCAACAAAACATCAATACAATCGACTTACACAGATCGGTCAAACCTTGTCATAAATACATGATCATACGTTTTCTGGGTTACCCAGAAAATGTATTTCATGTTCTTCCTGCTCGGTTTGACCGTTCATGAAATCCAACACAAATGATGTTTAGACTATATAAAAGTTTTAATCAACAGTTAACATAACATACTACAATATGGTTTCAACAAAAAACTCAAAACATTTACAATCGTACCGATCCATGACCAACAAATACTTGTCAAAATCTAGTTATCGGTTTCTGGGCTACCTAGAAAGTTCGTAAGTCATGGTCGGTCAACGTAGTTTGACCTTCCATAACTTGTACTTTACATATGATCTAAGGCTGATTTCATGCTCAGATTAAAGTTCATATATCTGACTACAGCTACAAAGTTTCTAATCACAAAATGCATTAAAGATCACAGAGATAAAAGGCCTGACATTTCTTGTCAGACTTTCTGGGCAAATTCTGGGTTTCAAAAACAGCCGGTTAATGCCGGTCAACCCACTTTGACCTTAAATAACTTTTAATCTACAACAGATATGACTTTGATTCTTTTTGCAGATTAAAGACAACATTGCAGGCTACTATTAACAACTTAAAAACAACACAAAACATAATAGAGCAAGGATCTGTGGCCTCTGACATTCATCGTCAGACCACAGAACCAAGTTTTTTTTAGATTTCTAAGATCTTTAAATCTGAGCTTCTAGATGTTATGGATCTAACATCTAGCAACCCAGATCATCCTTAGACACTAGATTTAACATGTTTAACACAACAAATCTAACATCTAACAACATATCCTTGGACAGAAATCATGACTAAGGTTTATACCTTCTATGAACGATTCTTGATTATGGCTACTGATTTGTTTATGATGAACGTGGGGCTGTGTTTTGGGACTATAAAACTTACAAATTTCGTGGGTTTGGGTGGAGAGAAAAGGTTTGGGTGTTTGGTACAAAAATGGCTAACAAAAGTAAACTTTTCTCTCTCAATCTATATATAGAGCTTGCTAGATGCATGAATGGCTGGTGTATATGGCTTGTTGCTATTATTTTGAGCACATGGGGTGGTTGAAGTGGTTCACCCACTCAACCTATTGTCAAAACCTACAAGATAGTCAAAAATAATACACTAGGGGCAAAATGGTCAATTGATAAATTATTTAATGGCAAAATTAGAACTTGGCAAACCCTTAGGGTTTGACCTTTAGGGTTTAACCCTCAGGGTTTAACCCTAAGATTTAACACAAAATAATAATAGGATTTTCAATTAGAGTTTGCACACAAATAAAATCAAATAAAAAAAATTAAATAAATTTTAGTTTTCTAAAATTTTGAAATTAAGATTTTCTAATTGTGATTAATGTTCTAATTACTTTATACAGTAACATTAGGGTTTAGATCATATAATTATCATTAACATTGCTAAAATAGCAATTAGGGTTTGCGATTTTGATAATTAGGATTACCAATTTATAATTAGTTTTCTAATTATCAAATTAGGATTTAAAATTTTAGGGTTTCCAAAATTAGTAATTGAGATTATAATACTTGCTAATTAATCACATTAACACAATTACAACCAATCTCGAACTCTAATTTAAATTTCAAATTAGGGTTCCTCATTTCCAAAAATTATTTAGGGTTCCTCATTTCCAAAAATTATTTAGGGTTTCTAGATTATAATTAGGGTTTTCTAGAAATTAGGGTTTCTAGAATTTTAATTAGGGTTCACCTAATTAATACATTTAATACACAACATAAATTATATAACACACTTATAAAATAATTTTGCACTCTAATTTGGATCTCAAATTAGGATTTAGCATTATTACTAGGGTTTGGTCATGATACACCGTAATTGACCTACTATTATCAATACGGAAATACAGTACATATTTATAGCACTGAAAAATCAAAATATAATTAATATTATATTATTATTCGCATACCGTGACAATAATCCAAAATTAGGGTTTGGATTCATATCTGATTTATTCTTCCTATTTAACCTTAATAATTAAGGTAAAATAATTAACTTAATAGCATGTACTAAAATTCATATAATAAAATAATTATTATAATTATTCTAAAAATCACTCCACATATTATTTAAAAAATATATGACTATATATTCATAGAAAATAATTAATAAAAACATTTTTACTATAAAATTAATTATTATAAGAATATGCTTTATAATAATCAATAATTCTAAAATAAAATTATTTACAAACATTTATGTAATAAATATATTTTTATTTATTACATAATTACATAATTACATATACACATTATCTTGTACAAATCCTCATCCTTAATAAAAAAAATTTATACGCAAATTTTTTTATTTATTTATGTAGAAAATATCGGGTTGTTACATTCACCTTCCCTTATAAAGATTCCGTCCCCAGAATCACCGTTTTAAAACCTATACATACACGGTTACATAGCATACATAATCATTGCAAGTAGATCTCGATCAACTTTGATCGAACTGATCTTTAACTATTCACATAAAGCTTGTCTTTCTGATTAAACGGAAATTTGGTTTCTAAAAGAACTCAAATTTCTCGTCAAAATTTCTTTATAAAATAATTTACTATATATAGGAAAATAATATATAAGAAAATAAAATTTGTTAGAGTAATACCTGGAGTTGCATCCCCGGCTGCTATAGTTTCTTGAACGGTCAAGTTGAAGACGTTTGCGGTTGATTTCGTTTGTTTGTTTGTTGATGTTGGTTCCGTCGTCGCCAATGTCTTGCTGCCTTTCCTTGTTTGCGCATTCCTGGCCTCCTTTCTCCCTCTTGAACAATCTTCCACCTTATACTCCATTGATTCATACTTAAAACACACAGACTTTCCCTTTATCTCCTTTCCTTTTATCGTTTAGGTGAAAAAACTATCTTTTGCCCCTTCGTTATCGTAGCTATCATAAATGTTTCCACCGGGTCAGTTGATCTTCTAAATCCTGGCGATCTGATTGCCTTGGAGTCTTTGATGTTCGTCGATCGATTATCTGGCTGATCTTCTGGCGATTGGTATTTTGTTCTGCATAGCTTGATCGTCCATATTCGCAAAATTCTGTATCGGTCCTGGTTGTCTTCTAGCTTTTTTGATAGATTCTTCTGTCTGTGTATTTCATTTTCGTCTCCTTGACAATATTATCACTATTTATTCTTCATTCTAAGCCTTATCGTATACGCTTAACATATAACACAAAACTTTCTATTCAAATAGTCATGTACTCAAAATATTAGATTTTGAAAATTTTGGTTTACTGTAGTAACCAGTATACAGATAAATATCTACTATCTTTATACCAACTTATTTCATTAATCCATATAAATTCATACTTATATCACTTGACATACCATAACACATACTGCTTTAATCATCCGCTATCCCTCAGAAGTCGAGAATCGCTGACATACTTATACAAAATTTGAAAAACATTACCTTATACAAACATACCCATCATATACATAACATAGAATCATACCTATTCAAGTATTACTAGTACTACTTATTTCTTACGCCTTCACTAATAATCAATTGCTTAGTATTCTATATAGTCCCATCATCCTCAATAATCCATTCACACCTAACTACAACTAGTCCGTCCAACTTACCATACATTATGAGTTTAAGAACTCACCACAAAAATACGAGTTTAAGAACTCGACATTGACCACATATTCTTTAACTATACTTTACCTATCAGACGTATTATCGCCTCTAGGTCTGGTACTACACTTTTCAAATCAAACACCTCATTGAGGTAGCTTTCAATGTGAGCCTTTATTTCAGCTATTGGCTTTGATATTGGCTTAAGTATGGAGATTGACTTCTTCTTGACGATCTGAGGGTATCCTAATCCTTTCTATTTGACATTTACACACATAATTTATCTAGACTATCATATAGTATATACACACAGCACATAATAATTTTATATAAGTTATCTTTTATTTTATTTGACGATAAATTTATTCAATTCATCTCCTTTTTAAACTCTATATGAGTTATTTATATTTTCAACGTTTCCCTCTGTTCTAAGGTTATAGCCTAAGGTCTAGCCCACCTAAGGTTTTTAACCCCTAAGCTCTGATACCAAGATGTGACGCCCCCAAATTCAGGTACTTGAAACCCGAACTTGGTTCATCACGATACCATTTCTATGAGCGGAATAATACTAATAATAATAACAAATATAAATATCAAACTTAACTTACATTTATCAGAGTCTAATCCCAAGTACGTAACCTTTAAACATTCATTACAAACCATGATAGATAATATATATCATACTTGTCTTAATAGTATTAAACTATTACATAAGATAACGTTCATTCCTTCATTCAGCGACCTTTCCCTTTTCTTTGTTCTTAGCAGAGCTCTCTGATCGTTCACACTTAGCTGAAAATATTTAAATTAAGCAAGGATGAACATTTGAGTGCCCAACTAGTAATAGCAATTATATATATATAATCTGAAAGAATTTAATTATTTTCTTTGTACTATTCTTCTACAACAAGTCAATAGTTGTGAAGTATTCTGAACCGATAAATATAACATAACAACTCTCTTTCAAATTTTTGAAACTACATATTGACTCTAACTGGGGTTATGGTGACATGCCATGAACATTTTTTTCATTTTCGAAAAGGTTAAACAGAAATTCATCTGTAAACCGTCATAACTTACGGGCACGGGGGGTGATCAGCCCGTTATGCCCTGCATTGATCAATACTACATGCAAGAACGAGGATATCGTTCACTCAGTCCACCTTGGGTGCATAAAAAGTTTTTCCGTGTAGGGATGTTCATACTTGTTTGGGTTCTAAATCAAAGGTTTTATCTTGTTCAACAATATTCTTTAATGAAACATATATATATATATATATATATATATATATATATATATATATATAAATGATTATCCAAGTGGGGACACTTGTTTAACCATTTACAGAAATTAACGAACAGAATATATATATATATATATATATATATATATATATATATATATATATATATATATATATATCTGAATTACCATATACTAACATGTTGATAAGCAATGAGCGTATATAATATAAGGTTAATAATCTGTACAGTAATAATATAGTTTAGAAACATTCTTACTCATGTCCATTGCATAAAGAAAATGCAAAGGTTAGATACTTGCCTGAAGCGCTGCTTACAGTTTGTAATTTAGATTTATCGCTTATCTCACGACCTATAATTAATAAGATCGTTTGTTCTATTAGAACAACATACCATAACACATAACACTGCTTATTGCAGTCAGCACATACCCTAATCACATTGGCACATAGATTTAACAACCATTGAATCACAAATAATCACTTATCTAATCACATTATCTAAGTCCAGATCAATTTCTGAAACATGTCGGTGTACCGACAACTTTATCGGGTAATTATCGAGTCTGAGACTCTTTTCTATAACTCAATATCCGTACGTATCAGTCATATTATTTTTAAATGACTTATAATAATTTTAAAACATTTATTATGATTTATCATAAATTTTCAAACATTGGAATCATATTTAAATGATTTAAATACTAATCAATTCTATTATCATTAATATTTAATTAATATTAAACTATTAATGAAATTATTGCCAAAATATTAAAGTTATTTATAATAACTTGAAATACTTTTAAAGTATTAATATTACCCTTAAATAATTTTTAAAACATTTAAAATTATTTCTAAATAATTATCATTAATATTAAGGTATTAATGTTCTATTTATCAAAATATTAAAAGTCATTATTCATAGCTTAAAATATTTTTAATTCATTTATATACCTTTTAAATGATTTTTAAATTAATAAAACTATTTTAAACTATTTATTTAATATAATTATTAAATAAATTTATTATTTTTAATAATAAGTTAATAATCATTAATATTAAACTATTAATGAAATTGTGCTTTAAATATTAAAAGTTATGTTTTATAACTTAAAATATCTTTAAAAACTTTATTTTCATTTAAAATAATTTTTAATATAATAAAATTATTTTTAATTAATTTATTTAATTCATTTAGTAAATAAATTAATTACCATTAATATCAATTTATTAAAGAAATTTATCACAAAATATTAAAAGTCATTAAAAATAACTTAAAATATTTTCTTATATCATAATATAATTTTTAATGATTTTTCAATATTAAAATCATTTTTAAAATAATTTATTTAATATTATAATTAAATAAATTAAATACTTTTGATATTTTAAAAATATTAAATACTTATTAAATATATTTAAAATAATTAAAATATAATTTTCGAAATTTAAAATAATTTTTAATAATTTATTTTGTATTTTTAATAATTTAAAACTACTTTTTCTATTTTTTTATTAATTTCCAGGAAAATAATTAATATATGTCGCTAAAGACTACTTATAGCGCCAGAACCGTCGCTATAGGTGTTCTTCACGTTCTTGGCCAAACCCAAAAAATCATACACAGCCTCGAAATGCCTTGTTTGACCAAGAATTGTGAACTGTGTCATGTGTTTCTGGATATGCTATTGGTCAGATTGTGTAAAGCTAATGCAAGACTACAATATCCAACAACAACCAAGTTCATAACACACATAACCAACGAGATCTAAGCCTCGAAAGGGACTGTCAGACCTGTTCTTCATTTTTTGGGTTACCCAGAAATGAAGAACAGTTAGACCTGTCCATTTTGGGCTTCCACAACTTGCAATCCTGTTGATGTTTTAGTGATTTTAAGAGGTCCAGTGCTTAACTAACATGTAAGGCTACAAATCTATTACACAATATCAACAAAACATCAATACAATCGACCTACACAGATCGGTCAAACCTTATCATAAATACATGATCATACGTTTTTTGGGTTACCCAGAAAATGTATTTCATGTTCTTCCTGCTCGGTTTGACGGTGACGCCCCCAAAATAGGTATACAACACCCATTCTGAGTCGCCAAATACATGGTACAGAAAGAAAACTACAACTTTAATAATACAATTGTCGTGCAAAATACGACAACACATACTGTGAGTTTAAATACAAATATTGTCTTCTAGACAATATCCACACTCAAATAAGTCCTCAATACAATTATTCAAACATTATTTTACAGAAATAGTGAGGACTGCTAAAACATCTTTCTAGAATCATCACTCCATACCCCGACTAGATCCTGCTATGTTCTCACCTCCTGAGAAAAAAAATGGAACAAAAAGGAAAAGGGGGAGCTCAACTACCTCAGTAAAGAATATTATGATTAAGATAATATACAACAAATTATCATTAGTATTTAACAGGGAAAAATCTGATAGAATATAATCGACAACAAGTTTTAGATCAACAACTGCAGCGGAAACAACAAACCATTAGAAGAGTCAAGTAGAGAATGAATTCTATTATCTTCTAAGATTTAAAAGTCCATCATCAATATTTTATCCCTGTAACATCAATTAATAATCATCTTTATCCAAATATTCATCTTTGCACTACAGGCCAAAGATATTCATTTGTATCACCTGTCAGTCATGTTCATCTCAACACCTGTTCATCTTTGCACTACAGGCCAAAGATATTCATTAAGTAATCATACATCTTTGTACTACAGGCCAAAGATATTCAGTAATATCATCATTTAGGACTGAGAATGATGAAAAATATCTTAAAGAGAACGAATCCAGTGAGACAGAAGGACAAATAGTAGGGATTCGCATAACAGTTTATCCAAGATCAATAATACTTCATAATAATCAATTGTGAAGCAGAATTCAAAAATAAAGATCAAAACATGGATACAATCAAAGATAGTAACCATAATAGACATCTTGGACAAAAAGGGAAAATTTTATTTTTCGGTGAATAGTGCCGTATTCGTGAATAGTGCCGTATACGTGAATAGTAACGTATACATGAATAGTAACCCCGACACAAAAAGTTCCAAATTTGATAAAAACTCATGTTACTATTTTAGCATAAAGATATTGAAGAAAATAATATCATTTAAGAAGAAAATAATATCCCTTACCTCAAAATATCAGTACTTCTTGTCGGAATACCGGTATAAGGCTGAAAGAAACTTGCTCTGATGAATAGAAACTCTCAAAGTATCTAAATACTCACAAAATACACTCAATAATCTAGAGAGAGAAAGAGAGAAAACTTGTTTCTGGTGTGATTTTCAATTCTAACTTAGCCCTCTATTTATAGGAAAATGTTAGCACGCCAAAGCAGACTTAACCTGCAACCTGATGGCTTTACTTGCTACTATTCCCACCCACCACATTTGAATAAAAATCTCAGCACATTTCTTCACCAACTAAAAGTGGGGCCCACCAATTCTAGAATTTTCCACCAAAATGATTAACTCCGAAAATTCAACAATTTCTGAACTAGTCATCTCGTAAAATTCATAATAAATCATACGTTTATTTTTAACGGTTCAAAATTTATGGACATATACTCAACTTATATATGCATAACATATCCAAAAATTACCACGATCCAACGGTCAGATTAAAAATTATAACCCTCGTAAAATATCTCAAAAACTCTGATTTTTAATACCTCCATTCCGACAAAAATACTGATAAAAATCTCAACATAACTCCTTCATTTTTAACCACAAAAATATATCTCTCATTTATATCCACATAAAATAAATATTTCCTTATCATATGAATCAATAATTAATTATTCATAAATAATATTACAGAATCACATTTATGACAACCAGGCCGTTCCCAGGAAAGAGGGGGCTTTCCAATAAGAATTTCTCCTTACTGGCGCGCAATTAGATGACCAAACCTCTCCTTAGACAGAACTTTCTAGACATTTTCAATAATGTTATCTAATAATATTATTCAAATAATATGAATTATTGATCTGATAATGGGAAATACTGTGCAGTGACAATTATTGAAACAACAATAATATAAAATATCAATGCAGCAATTATTAAATCAATAAAATAAAATATTGAACAGTAACTACTGTAACAATTATTGAGTAGTGCCTTCTTACGTAAGAATCAATAATTGGTGCAATACCGTGTGCTACTGTATTTTAACCACCGGGTATTCCAACAGTATTAACGGTAACAACTACGCCGTTATTTATAAACAACTTATACTTGTTGTTTTCTTCATCCAATCGCTTTCCGTTATGGGGCCCACACAAGGCTGCGCCGTCGTACGAATATTCCCTGGCAGCAAGAATATTTTATAACCACTTGCTTATTTTGCAAAATTTGCACATTCCACCCATAACCAAAGTATTATATCAAATTAACCCCTTATTATTCACAATAATATTTAGAGAAAATTTGATTTTATTCATTAATAAGCTGTGGTCTTACAACCTCCCTTCCTTATGAAATTTCGTCCTCGAAATTGACGTACGTACCTGGTGTTTCGAAAAGGTGAGGATACCTCGCTTTCATTTCTGATTCCAACTCCCAGGTCATTTCTTCAATAGCATGGTTTCTCCACAAAACCTTAACTTGTGGTATAACCTTCGTGCGTAGAACATGCTCTTTCCTATCCAAGATCTTAATAGGTACCTCCTCGTACGTTAAATCTTCGGCTATCTTGTCTGGTTCTAACTCAATTATGTGGTTCGGGTCGTTCACATATTTACGAAGCACAGATATGTGAAAAACATTATGAACATGAGACATGCTTAGAAGTAATGCGAGTCTATAGGCCACATTTCCTATTCGGTCAAGAATCTCAAATGGACCGACAAATCGTGGATTGAGCTTTCCTCTCTTCCCAAATCTTGTAACTCATTTCCATGGTGTAACACGTAACAATACATGATCCCCAATATTGAATTCTACATCCTTTCGATGAAGATCCGCATAACTCTTTTGTCGATCCTGTGCCGTTTGTATACGTTGTCGAATCGTTTGGATCTTCTCTGTAGTCATGCGTACCAACTCTGGTCCCAACAATGTTGTTTCACCCACCTCGTCCTAGCATACTAGAGAAAGACATTTTCTTCCATACAACGCCTCGAATGGAGCCACACCTATGCTCGCCTGATAACTATTGTTGTAGGAGAATTCCACCAATGGTAGGTACTTATCCCAACTCCCTTTGAGATCTAGGACACAGAGTCTTAATAGATCTTCAAGAGTTTGAATAGTCTTCTGTGATTGTCCGTCCGTTTGAGGATGATATGCCGAACTGAATCGTAAATCCGTGCCCATAGCTTTCTGCAAGCTAACCCAAAATCGTGAAGTGAATCTTGGGTCACGATCCGAAACTATGGATACTGGCATGCCATGCAATCTCACAATCTCGTTCACATACATACTAGCAAGACGTTTAAGGGAATATGTCTCATGTATCGGTAAGAAATGAGCAGACTTGGTTAATCTATCAACAATAACCCAAATCGCATCTATGCCTTGAGAAACCTTGGGAAGACCTGTAACGAAATCCATGGTAATGTGTTCCCACTTTCATTTCGGGATCTCAAGTGGTTGCAATGGACCCTTTGGCACTTGATGCTCCGCCTTTACACGTTGACAAGTTAAACACCTCGAGATAAACTCCGCGATCTCTCTTTTCATATTGCTCCACCAAAATGTATGTCGAAGATCGTGATACATTTTGGTACTCCCAGGATGGATTGCAAACGGTGTGTTGTGTGCCTCTATCATTATTCTATGCTTCAAGTCAAAATCGTTAGGAACACAAAGTCTGGAGTTGACTCAAAGTATTCCTTCTTCATCGATTCTTGCTTCTAGAATAACACCTTCTTGCACTTTCTTCTTTATACGCATCAGCTCTATGTCCGTAGCTTGAGCTGCTTTAACTTTATCGATTAAAGTCGGTTCTACTCGTATATTTGATATCATCATGTGGGTACTTGGAGCCTTCATCTCTATCTCCATCCTTTGCAAGTCATACAAAATGGGCCTTTGTGTTAACAACATTGCACTCGTACCCGCATATGATATTCTACTCAATGCGTCAGCTACTACGTTTGCTTTTCCAGGATGATATTGGATGGTATGATCGTAATCTTTCAACAGCTCGAGCCAACGACGCTGCCGCATGTTGAGTTCCTTTTGGGTGAAGAAATATTTGAGGCTTTTATAATCTGTATAGATCTCCACTTTCTCCCCATACAGGTAGTGTCTCCAGATCTTCAACGCGAAAACGACTCATGAGTAGGATAATTCCTCTCATATTCTTTGAGTTGTCGCGAGGCATAGGCTATGACTTTTCCATGTTGCATGAGAACACATCCTAACCCTTTGCCTGAAGCATCGCTGTAGATAACAAATCCATCCGAACCTGATGGTATTGTCAGAACAGGTGTCGAAATGAGTCTCCTCTTGAGTTTTTGGAAACTCTTCTCACAATCCTCGCTCCAACCGAATTTTGTATCCTTCCGAGTCAGCTGAGTGAATGGAGTAGCAATTCTAGAAAATCCTTCTACGAATCTCCGATAATACCCAGCTAAGCCCAGAAAGCTACGTACTTCGGTCACCGACTTCGGTTGCTCCCAACTTTGTATGGCTTCAATCTTCGCCGGGTCGACAGATACTCCATGTTTTGACACCACGTGCCCAAGGAATGCTACTTTCTCAAGTCAGAACTCGTATTTCTTCAGTTTGGCATATAGCTTATTTTCACGAAGCCTTGGCAATATCATCTTCAAATGGCGCTCATGATCTTCACGGCTTTTGGAATAGATGACGATGTCATCAATAAAGACAACAACGAACTGATCCAAATATTATTTGAATACACGGTTCATCATATCCATGAAGGCAGCAGGAGCATTAGTCAATCCAAAAGATATGACTAAGAATTCATAATGCCCGTACCGAGTTCTGAAGGCAGTCTTTGGAATATCCTCAGTTTTAATCTTCAGCTGATGATATCCAGAACGAAGATCGATCTTTGAAAAGAATTGTGCTCCTTGCAACTGGTCAAACAGATCATCAATGCGAGGTAGCGGATACCTATTCTTGATGGTGACATGGTTCAATTCTCGATAGTCAATACAAAGTCGCATACTCCCGTCTTTCTTCTTTACGAATAAAACAGGAGCACCCCAAGGAGACGTACTAGGACGAATAAAACCGATGTCCAACAACTCCTGTAGTTGGACTTTTAACTCCTGAAGTTCAATAGGAGCCATTCGATATGGGGTTTTAGAAATGGGCTTTGTACCGGGTTCAAGGTCAATAAAGAATTCAATTTCTCGTTCCGGGGGTAGACCGGGAAGTTCTTCAGGAAATATATCGGAAAATTCTCTAACAATAGAAATATTATTCAAATCTGACTTGTCTTTGTTCAAATCCATAACATGGGCTAAGAAAGCTTGACATCCGTTTTTCAATAAACGAATAGCTTTGTGGCTTGATATGACAGTGACTGGTTTTAGTGGTTTAGTAGTTTGAATTCGTATTACAGGTTGGTTAGGAATATGAAAACTAACAACCTTACGAAAACAATCAATTTTAGCATGATGAGTGGTTAACCAATCAATTCCTAAAATCACATCAAAAGCAAGTATCTTTAAAGAGATAAGATCAACAGGTAATGTGATGGTGCCAACTTGGATTAAGCAAGATTTATAAACTGTAGATGTAACAAAGGTTTCACCCAACGGAGTTTCAACAGATAAGTCAAAGGTCAATTTCTCCGGAGTCAAGTTCAAACGTTGAGCACAAGTAGGAGAGATAAAAGAATGGGTAGAACCGATATATAGTAAAGTATAAACTTCGCAAGAATTCAAGATTAGCTTACCCGTGATCACCTCGTTCGGGTTTCTCGCGTTTTGGCCAGTCACGACAAACGCTCTTCCAGGAACCACTGATTTTTACTTATCCGGGACAGCTTTTGGAGTCACTATCCCCGCTGAACTTGGTTTTGCTACAGAACACTCTCGAGCTATATGACCCTCCTTTCCACAGTTATAACATACCTTAGATTGTTGTGGACAGTTTGGTCTGATATGTCCCTCTTTCCCACATTTGTAACATACGACCAGTGGTCGTTCTCCTCCCCTAGAAATAGTTGATGTTTGTGCTGACGTCTTCACATTATCATTGTTGTACCTTCTCTTCTTGAAATCTCCTCCCGACTCGCTCCTTTTATTATCACGACCACGATTACCACCAGAGTGGTTACCGCTTTTGTCCGAATGTTTTCCTCCCTGCTGGTTTTCATTGCTTCGATGACTACCGCCACCGGTATGACCCTGGTTGTGGTCCCTCGGTTGCACATACTCATTATCTCGCTCTAATAATTGAGCCCTGTTTATAACATCTGAATATAAAGAAAATTTATGAGAGATAAGATATTGTCGAATCTCGGGTTTTAGACCTCTCAGAAACATCCTTGTCATTCGTTCCTCATTTTCGACCAAATGAGGTGCAAACCTGGATAACTCTGTAAACTTCGCCTCGTACTGGGACACCGTCATGTTGTTTTGTTCCAGTTTGATAAACTCCACCTCCTTCATATGACGAATACTTTCAGGAAAGTACTTGTCATTGAACAGTTTTTGAAATGTTTCCCAGGACATGTTGAGTGCGTCAGGCTGGGTACGCTTCACAGACTCCCACCAGTAGTCTGCCTCACTGCGGAACATAAAAGTGGCGAATGGAACCTTCTGTTCCTCCGTGCATCCCAAGACATCGAATATCTTGGTAATTTACTTGACCCACGTTTCCGCCATGATCGGATGCGGCTTTCCCTTAAATTCTGGTGGTCCCAATTCTTTGAACTGCTTGGCTGTGACAAACCGCGCGTTGTTATCATTTCCACCTGTATTCTGCACACGAGTCTCCCTCGTCTGATTTTGCATGAACTGCAAAAAGCTCCTAAACATTCCATCATTCATCGTTTGCTCGGTAACGTTGTTTACAGGAGGAATATTGCCTTCCTGTTGCACGTTCCCCTGGGTGGTGATCAAAGGTGTCTCCACGGTCTGATTTACTCCATTTTTAACGTTCTTAGCTGCCATTCTTAAATACTGCCATAAAACAAGGGTTAATAGTCATGTCATATATTATCCCTATACTCTGACCGACCAAATAAACACCAAATAAACTTAGTCAGGTCATACTAGCGAAGGAATTCCCCGTCTCTCCCCTCCTAGTACTTGTGTCACATCTCAGCCAGGGATCATATTCCTAAGCTCTGATACCAACTGTGACGCCCCCAAAATAGGTATACAACACCCATTCTGAGTCGCCAAATACATGGTACAAAAATCAAACTACAACTTGCAATCCTATTGATGTTTTAGTGATTTTAAGAGGTCCAGTGCTTAGCTAACATGTAAGGCTACAAATCTATTACACAATATCAACAAAACATCAATACAATCGACCTACACAGATCGGTCAAACCTTGTCATAAATACATGATCATATGTTTTCTGGGTTACCCAGAAAATGTATTTCATGTTCTTCCTGCTCGGTTTGACGGCGACGCCCCCAAAATAGGTATACAACACCCATTCTGAGTCGCCAAATACATGGTACAGAAAGAAAATTACAACTTTAATAATACAATTGTCGTGCAAAATACGACAACACATACTGTGAGTTTAAATACAAATATTGTCTTCTAGACAATATCCACACTCAAATAAGTCCTCAATACAATTATTCAAACATTATTTTACAGAAATAGTGAGGACTGCTAAAACATCTTTCTAGAACCATCACTCCATACCCCGACTAGATCCTGCTATGTTCTCACCTCCTGAGAAAAAAAATGGAACAAAAAGAAAAAGGGGGAGCTCAACTAGCTCAGTAAAGAATATTATGACTAAGATAATATACAACAAATTATCATTAGTATTTAACAGGGAAAAATATGATAGAATATAATCGACAACAAGTTTTAGATCAACAACTGCAGCGGAAACAGCAAACCATTAGAAGAGTCAAGTAGAGAATGAATTCTACTATCTTCTAAGATTTAAAAGTCCATCATCAATATTTTATCCTTGTAACATCAATTAATAATCATCTTTATCCAAATATTCATCTTTGCACTACAGACCAAAGATATTCATTTGTATCACCTGTCAGTCATGTTCATCTCAACACCTGTTCATCTTTGCACTACAGGCCAAAGATATTCATCAAGTAATCATATATCTTTGCACTACAGGCCAAAGATATTCAGTAATATCATCATTTAGGACTGAGGATGATAAAAAATATCTTAAAGAGAACGAATCCAGTGAGACAGAAGGACAAATAGTAGGGATTCGTATAACAGTTTATCCAAGATCAATAATACTTCATAATAATCAATTGTGAAACAGAATTCAAAAATAAAGATCAAAACATGGATACAATCAAAGATAGTAACCATAATAGACATCTTGGACAAAAAGGGAAAATTTTATTTTTCGGTGAATAGTGCCGTATTCGTGAATAGTGGCATATACGTGAATAGTAACGTATACGTGAATAGTAACGTATACGTGAATAGTAACTCCAACACAAAAAGTTCCAAATTTGGTAAAAACTCATGTTACTATTTCAGCATAATGATATTGAAGAAAATAATATCATTTAAGAAGAAAATAATATCCCTTACCTCAAAATATCAGTACTTCTTGTCGGAATACCGGTATAAGGCTGAAAGAAACTTGCTCTGATGAATAGAAACTCTCAAAGTATCTAAATACTCACAAAATACACTCAATAATCTAGAGAGAGAAAGAGAGAAAACTTGTTTCTGGTGTGATTTTCAATTCTAACTTAGCCCTCTATTTATAAGAAAATGTTAGCACGCCGAAGCAGACTTAACCTGCAACCTGATGACTTTACCTGCTACTATTCCCATCCACCACATTTGAATAAAAATCTCAGCACATTTCTTCACCAACCAAGAGTGGGGCCCACCAATTCTAGAATTTTCCACCAAAATGATTAACTCCAAAAATTCAACAATTTCTGAACCAGTCATCTCGTAAAATTCATAATAAATCATACGTTCATTTTTAACGGTTCAAAATTTGTGGACATATACTCAACTTATATATGTATAACATATCCAAAAATTACCACGATCCAACGGTCGGATTAAAAATTATAACCCCCGCAAAATATCTCAAAAACTCTGATTTTTAATACCTCCATTCCGACAAAAATACTGATAAAAACCTCAGCATAACTCCTTCATTTTTAACCACAAAAATATATCTCTCATTTATATCCACATAAAATAAATATTTCCTTATCATATGAATCAATAATTAATTATTCACAAATAATATTACAGAATCACATTTATGACAACCAGGCCGTTCCCAGGAAAGAGGGGGCTTTCCAATAAGAATTTCTCCTTACTGGCGCGCAATTAGATGACCAAACCTCTCCTTAGACAGAACTTTCTAGACATTGCCAATAATGTTATCTAATAATATTATTCAAATAATATGAATTATTGATCTGATAATGAGAAATACTGTGCAGTGACAATTATTGAAACAACAATAATATAAAATATCAATGCAGCAATTATTGAATCAATAAAATAAAATATTGAACAGTAACTACTGTAACAATTATTGAGTAGTGCCTTCTTACGTAAGAATCAATAATTGGTGCAATACCGTGTGTTACTGTATTTTTAACCACCGGGTATTCCAACAGTATTAACGGTAACAACTACACCGTTATTTATAAACAACTTATACTTGTCATTTTCTTCATCCAATCGCTTTCCGTTATGGGGCCCACACAAGGCTGCGCCGTCGTACGAATATTCCCGGACAGCAAGAATATTTTATAACCACTTGCTTATTTTGCAAAATTTGCACATTCCACCCATAACCAAAGTATTATATCAAATTAACCTCTTATTATTCACAATAATATTTAGAGAAAATTTAATTTTATTCATTAATAAGCTGGGGTCTTACATTGACCATTCATGAAATCCAACACAAATGATGTTTAGACTATATAAAAGTTTTAATCAACAGTTAACATAACATACTACAATATGGTTTCAACAAAAAACTCAAAACATTTACAATCGTACCGATCCATGACCAACAAATACTTGTCAAAATCTAGTTATCGGTTTCTGGGCTACCTAGAAAGTTCGTAAGTCATGGTCGGTCAACGTAGTTTGACCTTCCATAACTTGTACTTTACATATGATCTAAGGCTGATTTCATGCTCAGATTAAAGTTCATATATCTGACTACAGCTACAAAGTTTCTAAACACAAAATGCATTAAAGATCACAGAGATAAAAGGCCTGACATTTCTTGTCAGACTTTCTGGGCAAATTCTGGGTTTCAAAAACAGCCGGTCAATACCGGTCAACCCACTTTGACCTTAAATAACTTTTAATCTACAACAGATATGACTTTGATTCTTTTTGCAGATTAAAGACAACATTGCAGGCTACTATTAACAACTTAAAAACAACACAAAACATAATCGAGCAAGGATCTGTGGCCTCTGACATTCATCGTCAGACCACAGAACCAAGTTTTTTTTCAGATTTCTAAGATCTTCAAATCTGAGCTTTTAGATGTTATGGATCTAACATCTAGCAACCCAGATCATCCTTAGACACTAGATTTAACATGTTTAACACAACAAATCTAACATCTAACAACATATCGTTGGACAGAAATCATGACTAAGGTTTATACCTTCTATGAACGATTCTTGATTATGGCTACTGATTTGTTTATGATGAACGTGGGGCTGTGTTTTGGGACTATAAAACTTACAAATTTCGTGGGTTTGGGTGGAGAGAAAAGGTTTGGGTGTTTGGTACAAAAATGACTAACAAAAGTAAATTTTTCTCTCTCAATCTATATATAGAGCTTGCTAGATGCATGAATGGCTGGTGTATATGGCTTGTTGCTATTATTTTGAGCACATGGGGGTGGTTGAAGTGGTTCACCCACTCAACCTATTGTCAAAACCTACAAGATAGCCAAAAATAATACACTAGGGGCAAAATGGTTAATTGATAAATCATTTAATGGCAAAATTAGAACTTGGCAAACCCTTAGGGTTTGACCCTTAGGGTTTAATCCTAAGGTTTAACACAAAATAATAATAGGATTTCTAATTAGAGTTTGCACACAAATAAAATCAAATAAAAAAAATTAAATAAATTTTAGTTTTCTAAAATTTTGAAATTAGGATTTTCTAATTGTGATTAATCTTCTAATTACTTTTTACAGTAACATTAGGGTCATTAGGGTTTAGATCATATAATTATCATTAACATTGCTAAAATAGCAATTAGGGTTTATGATTTTGATAATTAGGGTTACAAATTTATAATTAGATTTTTTAATTATCAAATTAGAGTTTAAAATTTTAGGGTTTCCAAAATTAGCAATTGAGATTATAATACTTGCTAATTAATCACATTAACACAATTACAACCAATCTCGAACTCTAATTTAAATTTCAAATTAGGGTTCCTCATTTCCAAAAATTATTTAGGGTTTCTAGATTATAATTAGGGTTTTCTAGAAATTAGGGTTTCTAGAATTTTAATTAGGGTTCACCTAATTAATACATTTAATACACGACATAAATTATATAACACACTTATAAAACAATCTTGCACTCTAATTTGGATCTCAAATTAGGATTTAGCATTATTACTAGGGTTTGGTCATGATACACCGTAATTGACCTACTATTATCAATACGGAAATACAGTACATATTTATAGCACTGAAAAATCAAAATATAATTAATATTATATTATTATTCGCATACCGTGACAATAATCCAAAATTAGGGTTTGAATTCTATATCTGATTTATTCTTCCTATTTAACCTTAATAATTAAGGTAAAATAATTAACTTAATAGCCTGTACTAAAATTCATATAATAAAATAATTATTTTAATTATTCTAAAAATCACTCCATATATTATTTAAATAATATATGACTATATATTCATGGAAAATAGTTAATAAAAATATTTCTACTATAAAATTAATTATTATAAGAATATGCTTTATAATAATCAATAATTCTAAAATAAAATTATTTGCAAACATTTATGTAATAAATATATTTTTATTTATTACATAATTACATAATTACATATACACATTATCTTGTACAAATCCTCATCCTTAATAAAAAAAAATTTATACGCAAAATTTTTTATTTATTTATGTAGACACTCGAAATTTTCTGTACTAGTGACACTAACATTGCAGGAAGGCAGATTCGTCTTTTATGAGAGAACCATGAAAGACAATCCACAACCATACCGGATACTACAGAAAGTTCAACATCAACCCCAGATCGCAATCTGGGAGTAACCAATCCAATCTTGGAGAACCCCGAGGCATGCAGATCAATACCAGAACACACATCGGAGAAGATCGATTAATCTCGGAGATAACTCCGAGGTATCCAGTCTCAGCCCTAAACATGGGAATAGCCTCCAACCTTGGTGATAGCCCCAAGGAATGCAGTTTCGGCATTAACCCCGAAAATGCTTGTTACAAATGCAACCAGCTTCAATCTCGGCGCTCACAACGAGATACACTGTATCAGCCCAGCGATGACATCAGGAAGATAGACACACCTCAAAGATGACAATGAGGACTTTCAACCAATTACAGCAGTCCAATCCCAGCGAAGCTCAGCAACGTCTGCTTTATCGACCCAACCCGGCGATAACACCAGTAAGGGGCAACATCGTCACCTGACCAACACGATGCCACGCTAAGTCGTCTCAACACATCTACGCAACAACGGCCCATAAGGCTAACCAATCTCGAGTTTCTATTGTGCGGGGTAACAGATGAAAGTTGAAGCTTGAAGACCGGAGGGCACCGTCCCATCTTCAAAGACTTCGTACAAACTCTAATCCCATGCCATCGTATAAACACTCGACAACGGCGGTCCGAAATAGGTCCTGTATACCTCAAACGGATGCTCGAATTGCATTTCAGAAAAACCGAGTGGACATTACAGTGCCCGCGTGCACGTACTTCAAGACGACCCGACTCGACCAAACCGGGCTGACCTGACCCGCCTCTGGTACACCTGCGGCTGAGCCGCAGGTACACCTGCGGCAGTTTTGCCTATAAATAGAGGGCTTGGGGTGATGATTTTTAAGAGAAAAAAGACGGGGAAACCCTGCAGAATGCGCTCTACACTTGCCATACAGTGTATTTTTCCACTTTAAACACCTGTGAGCTCATATATATCCCTCTTTTGTACCTACAAAAGCCAGTGTTTACTCACTCTAAAGATATAGAAGTCTTCTTTGGCAGCCCACTGTAAGCCTTCTCACACACTTTAGAGTCTTTCTCTTCATTTTTGCACAGACCCTTCTACACGTTGAGAGTCGTGTTGCTTGCTTTTCCCCGGACTTCGGTCCGTGGTTTCATTTCAGTCTATATATATATATATATATATATATATATTATATATATATTTACATATATATTGACTAACATTACCGAGTTATGCCTCGGTTGAGCCTAGACTTCGGTCTGGAGCGTTTATTTGTTTTTCTATATATATATATTTTATATATATTAACTGTGTGTCGGACTTTGTTCGATGAGCCTAAACTTTGGTTTGGTGCGTTTAATTGCTTTCTTATATATATATATATACTTATATATATAAACTGTGGTCGAACTCCGTTCGATGAGCCTGGATTTTACATCCGGTGCGTTTACTCGCTTTTATATATATATATATATATATATATATATATATATATATATATATGAACTGCTATCGAACTCTGTTCGGTGAGCCTAGATTTTACATCCGGTGCGTGTACTTGCTTTTAATTATATATACTTATATATATGAACTACTATCGAACTCTGTTCGATGAGCCTGAATTTTACATCCGGTGCGTTTACTCGCTTTTATATATATATATATATATATATATATATATATATATATACTTATGTATATGAACTGCTATCGAACTCTGTTCGGTGAGCCTGTATTTTACATCCGGTGCGTTTACTCGCTTTTATAAACGCACCGGATGTAAAATACAGGCTCACCGAACAGAGTTCGATAGCAGTTCATATATATATATATATATATATATATATATATATATATATATATATATATATATATATATTTACATTTCGTCCCACCTGGAGTTTACTTCGTGGTGGTTGACTGTTTTTACAGCTTTATCTACGTTTTGTCCCGCCCGGAGTTTCCTCCGTGGCGGTTGATAGCTTTTAACAGCTTTATTTACATTTCTGATCCCCCATGGAGGTTCTTCGTGGTTGGTGATCATGTCTGTATATATATATTTACGGCTTTTATATATATACCTGCTACTGCTTTGATACAAATTGCGGTATCATGTGAGCCTAGGAATCATGTGATCACAGATTCATCCCATTGGATCTAGATTCGGTTCCCGTGATGGACATTTTCAGCTGTAAGCAGCTTGTAAATTATTCTGCGGTGTCTGAATTTCCTCAGATGGTTTCCATACCCACGAGGAAGTCGTCATTATTTTGTACATTATTTTCGTACGGATGCTTCGCAGCCGTCAAATAAAATCAACCAAGTCGTGCATCTAATAAAATGGGAGTGCAAAAGGCCTCAATTACTATTGAGCGTTAGAGTTTGAAAAACCTCTTTTATAAAACATCACTGCTATATATTGTTAAAATTGAATTTTTACATAAATTCAAACCCTGCGTATATAGGTGCGAACGAGGCCTCGCACCACTTTCAAATAACAGCACATTGACTCACACACACACACACATATTCAGATAATAGTTTCTTGAAAAGAGGCGGTCACCGTGGTAACACGGATGTCGGGGGGTGCCTAACACCTTTCCCCCGCATAACCAAGTCCTCGGACCCTAAATGAATCTCGGTTTCACCGACCCGTATAGCAGTGTCACGTCACTGGATCAATGTGCAAACCTTTTCTCGGTTGTGTTGGTACAACCATTTAAAAAACCAATTGGCGACTCTTAACAGTCCATCGTCGACATTATACATGTCGGGCCTTTTTCATTTATTTTTTCAAACAAATCTCACCTAAAATGAGAACACCAAAGAACAAGTAACGGAAAGGGACATCTAAAAATCCCGACGTCGACAATTTATGTAGAAAATATCGGGTTGTTACAAGTTCTGTCGAGGAAAGGGGTTTGGTTATTTAATTGTGCGCCAATAAAGATAAATCCTTATCGAAAAGCACCCTCTATCCTATGAATGATCTGGTTGTTAATATTGTGAGCTTATAATATTAATTATGAATAATTATTATGTGGTGGATATTGTTTCAATTTTCACTACAAGAAAATGCTCTATCTGCGACGGCCTATCAGCGATCGCATGTGGTCGCAGATCATTATCAGCGACCGACTGCGGTCGCTGATAGGCGTCGCATAAAATTTGGTCGCTGGAATGCACATTAGTGACCACTATTAGCGACTGACGTATCTGCTATCGATATTAGCGGCCGAATTCGTCATTTCGGTCGCTAAGATGAGTCAGCATGGTTCAGGACAAAGTCTGACGTGGGCCACGTGGCAGCGACTACAATCAGCGACTGCACGCGATCGCTGATACCCTCAAATGTGTAGCAGTCGCTAATATCTATCAGCGACCGCATGCGGTCGCTGATGTTAAAATATTGAAAACCAGATTTTTGCTGTTTTGCAGAATTCCCAAAAAATTGTACTTGTTTTGTACCTGCTTTATTCCACCACACATACATAACAATATAAACAATGTGCACAATAATATAAACATCAATCGTTCACTGACACATACACTAAACTAGTATATAAACTATATAAACCTTTAAAAACCAATATGAATTGAATAAATAACCCCAAATCTAATGTTTAAGTAACAAACATACATCCAAAGAATGAATGGACTTTTAAATCATAGAAGATAGTAGACATCATGCTCTACTTGACTCTTCTAATGGATTGCTATTTCCGCTGCAGTTGTTGATCTAAAACTTGTTGTCTATTGTATTCTATCAGATTTTTCTCTACTGAGGACTAAGGATAATTTATTCTGCATTATCTTAGTCATAATATTTTTTACTAGGCTAGTTGAGCTCACCCTTTTCTTTCATTGTTCTCTTCAGAAAATGAGAATATAGCTGGGACTAGTCAGGGAATGGAGTGATGGTCCAAGATGGTTACTATAGTAGTTCTCACTATTCTATAAAATAATGTGATAATAATTATCATGAGGATTTTATTTGAGTTTGGATATTGCCTACGAGACGATATTTGTATTAAAACTCACAGCCTATGTGTTATCGTAGTTTGTACGATAATTGTATAATTGAAGTTGTATTTGAATTCTATACTATGTATTTGGCGACTCAGAATGTGTTATGTGGACCTATTTTGGGGGCATCACAGTTGGTATCAGAGCTTAGGGATATGATCTCAGGTGGAGATCTGGGATTAGAACTAGGAGAGGAGAGACGAGTAAAACCTTCGCTAGTGTGTCTTACCTAAGCTTATTTGTTATTTAATAGGTCGGTATGTGGCATGCCAATTTCTTTAATTAACCCTTATTTTATGGCAGTATTTAAGAATGACATCTGAAGATCAAGAGATGAACTCATATAGAGTTTTAAGTGACGAATTGAGGAGATTTATTTAAAGAATAAATATTAGAGTATAATATCTTGTTATAACAAAGATGTTTATTGGGGAGTACTAATTAGGTTATTAAACTTGATTGTAGGATGTCATGCAAAGAAGAAATTAGAGATATCCATGTGGTAAGTGAATAATTAATAGTTGCACCCGAGCTAGTCGCAGAGGTAGCAGCTGAGAGTGAGGAAGAAGAGGACCTTGAGGAGGATTTATTAGGAGAAATTTTTGATCGAAATATAGAATTGCAAGATCGTATTCGTGAGTTAGAAGAGCAGGGTGAAGAACGACAGGCGGTCATGGAGCAAAGGGATGCAACAATTCAAAATTTTGCTGCCCGATATGCGAAGGTTGAACAAAAGCTCTCTTTGGCAGAGTATATGATAATAGAGCTGGAATCTTAGAATTCTAATGTTAAGGATTAGCTGAAAGAAGAAACAACTAAGCGAGCGAGAATGGAGGATGCATAGGTAAAAGCCGCACGACGCATTGATATTATAGAAAGAGACGTACGATCCAAAAAGGCCAAAATAGATTATATGGATCTCACTTTTTGGACAGCAATTGAGAGAGCCCAATAACAAGTTTGGAATTATCCTATACGGAACGATCAACCCCAATTAAATATGAATCGAAGATTAATGATTCAGATCATGGATCAGGAGTACGGCGAAGCAGTTGAGGACGAAATGTACCCTATAGCGAAGTCAAGTCCAGCTGGGACGGTGGCACCAAAGGCTTTCCCAGAAAAGTCAAAGTCGGTGGTTCAAGGGAAAGCATTTGTCGTTACTTTCCAAAAAGCGAGTAAGCCGAACGAAGTTATCATGGGTAAGCTAATCATAAACTGTTGCGAAGTCTATACCTTAGTAGATACCGGTTCTACCCATTCTTTTATTTCACCTGCTTGTGCTCAACGTTTGAACTTAACTCCTGAGAAATTAGACTTTGACTTATCTGTTGAAACTCCATTAGGAGAAACCTTCATTACATCCACTATTTATAAATCTTGTTTGATTCAAATCGGCACCCTCACATTACCTGTTGATCTCATCTCTTTGAAAACACTTGCATTTGATGTGATTTTAGGGATTGATTGGTTAACTACTCATCATGCTAAAATTGATTATTTTCGTAAGGTTGTTTGTAAGACCCCAAATTATTAATAAATGAATTTAATTTTCTCTATTTATTATTTTGAAATAGTAAGGGTTGAATTGATTAATGAGGTTAGTTATGGGTAAAATGCGCAAATATTTTAAATAAGCAAGTGGTTATAAAATATTCATTGTTGTCGGGGAATATTCGTTTGGTCGTGGAATATTCTTCCTGTCGGGGAATATTCGTACGATGGCGCAATCTTTTGTGGGCCCCATAACGGAAAGTGACTGGATGAAGAAAACGACAAGTATAAATTATTTATAAATAACGGCGTAGTTGTTACCATTAATACTGTTGGAATACCCGGTGGTTAAAACACAGTAATACGCGTTGTTGCACAGTAGCACACGGTATTGCACCAATTATTGATTCTTACGTAAGAAGGCACTACTCAATAATTATTACAGTAATTACTGTTCAATATTCTATTGATTCAATAATTATTGCGTTGATATTTTATATTACTATTGTTTCAATAATTATCACTACACAGTATTTTCTATTATCGGAGCAATAATTCATATTATCTGAATAATATTATTAGATAACATTATTGGTAATGTCTAGAAAGTTCTGTCTAAGAAGAGGTTTGGTCACCTAATTGCGCGCCAGTAAGAAGAAATCCTTATTGGAAAGCCCCCTCTTTCCTGGGAACTGCCTAGTTGTCAGTATTGTGATTCTGTAATATTATTTGTGAATAATTAATTATTGATTTATATGATGAGGAAAATATTCATTTTATGTGGATATAGATGGAGAAAATTTTTAAAGTGAAAATTGTTCAAAATTGATATTTTATCTTTTTTGATAAAATAATATTTTATTATATTATTATAATATAATATTGATGATATTTTTATAATGAATGTGGAATATATGAGTATATGAGGAGAAATAGTATTTTTGTTGTATTAAATTATTAACACATATTTTGTGTGTCGGTGGACCCCATTTCTTGACTGAAATTTAATTATAGCCTGTAAAATCGCCCGTTTGTGGATTCGGTCAATTTCTGTTTGGAATTTGGAAAAATTTTCTTTTGCAAAGTTGTAGAGAATGGAATTTCCTATGAAAAAGACATGAAGTTTGAATTTTTCTGATAAAAGGGCCATTTATTATGAATTATTGAAGCTTTGAAATTCCGAAATAATTAATTTTTGGAAGTTTTAATTATTTTTAATATGAAAAACATTTTGGTCATTATTGTGGGTCTTGCATGTGATGTAAATGGCTGAATTCAGATCTAAGAAAGTGGGCGTAAGAAATTTAATTATATATATTAATATTATATTAAATTTTTTGCTTTGATGTTCTAAGCATTTTCATATAAATAGGGTGCTTAGGTTAGAATTGAAAATCACACCAAAAACTAAAGTTTTTTCTCTCTTTTTCTCTCTATATATTGAGCGTATTCTTGTGAGTATTTTGATACTTTGAGTGTTGTAATACGGTGCAAGTTCCCTTCAGCACTATATTCAGTATTCCAGCCAGAAGTACTATTTTTTCGAGGTAAGTGATATTATTTTTTTATATAAATAATATTATTTCTTCTAATATCATTATGCCAAAATATTGATCTAAATTTTTATCAAATTTAGAACTTTTTATGTCGGGGTTATTATTCACGTATACGGTACTATTCACGTATACAACACTATTCACAAATACGGTACTATTCACAAAAAAAATTAAATTTTTGTTTTTCGTCCAAAATATCTATTATGGATACTAGCTTTGATTGTATCCATATTTTGATCATTCTTGAATTTTACTCCACTATGATTACTTATGAGGTATTTTTGGACTTGGATAAACCGAAATACGAATTCTTAATATTTGTTATTTTGTTTCACTGGATTCGTTTCTTTTAAAATATTTTTCATCATCATCAGTCCTAAATGATGATATTACTGAATATCTTTGACCTGTAATTCAAAGATGAATGATTTCTGATGAATTTCTTTGGCCCGTAGTGTAAAGATGAACAGGTGTTTAGATGAACATGACCAACTGATGAATATCTTTGGCCTGTAGTGCAAAGATGAATATTTGATTCCAGATATATATTGATTGATGTTACAGGGGTAAAATATCGACGATGAACTTTTAAATTTATATATAGAAGATAGTAGATTTCATTCTCTACTTAACTCTTCTAATGAATTATTATTTCCGCTGCGAATATTGATTTAAAACTTGTTGTCTATTGTATTCTATTAAATTTTTTCCTATTGAAGACTAACGATAATTTGGTCTATATTATCTTAGTCATAATATTATTTACTAGGCTAGTTGAGCTCACCCTTTCTCTTTTTTTTCCATTTTTCTTCTCAGGAGGCGAGAATGTAGCGAGTACTAGTCGGGGTATGGAATGATGGTTCTAGAAAGTCGTTTTAGTAGTCCTCACCATTGTTGTAAAATAATGTATCAATAATTGTAATGAGGACTTATTTGAGTGTGAATATTGTCTAAATGACAATATTTATATTTAAACTCACAGTTTTTATGTTGTATTAATAAAGTTGTAGTTATTTCTGTACCATGTATTTTGACGACTCAGAATGGGTGTATACCTATTTTGGGGGCGTCACAGTTGGTATCAGAGCTTAGGGATATGGTCTCTGGCGGAGATCGGGGAATAGTACTAGGAGGGGAGAGACGAGTAAATCCTTCGCTAGTGTATCATACCTAAGCTTATTTGTTGGTCAGTCATAATATATGGGTATTATGTTATTTGTTAATTTGTTTAATTAACCCTTGTTTTATGGCAGTATTTAAGAATGACAACTGAGAATGTGAACAGTGGAGTAAACGAAACCGTGGAGACGCCTGTACTCACCAACGAGGTGAACGTGCAACAGGCTGGCAATGTTCCTCCTGTGAACAACACCACTGAGCAGATGATGAACGATGGAATGTTTAGAAGCTTTTTGCAGTTCATGCAAAATCAGACGAGGGAGACTCGTGTTAAAATACAGAAGGAAATGATAGCAATTCACGGTTTATCATAGCCAAGCAGTTCAAGGAGTTGGGACCACCAGAATTTCGGGGAAAGCCGGATCCGATTAAGGCAGAGACGTGGGTCAAACAAATTACCAAGATATTCGATGTCTTGAGATGCACGGAAGAACAGAAGGTTCCATTCGCCACCTTTATGTTCCGTAATGAGGCAGATTACTGGTGAGACTCTGTAAAGCGTACCCATCCAACCGCACTTAGCATGTCTTGGGAAACGTTTCAAAAACTGTTCAATGATAAGTACTTTTCTGAAAGTATTCGTTATATGAAGGAGGTAGAGTTTATTAGATTGAAGCAGAATAACATAACGGTGTCCCAGTACGAGGCGAAGTTTGCAGAATTGTCCAGGTTTGCACCTCATTTGGTGGAGAATGAGGAACGTATGACGCGGATGTTTCTAAGAGGTTTGAAACCCGGCATACGTCAATATCTCATTTCACATAAATTTTCTCTCTATTCAGATGTTGTCAACATGGCTCAATTATTAGAGCGAGATAACGAGTACGTTCAACCGAGGGACCACAACCAGGATCATACCGGTGACAGCAGTCATCAGAACAACGATAACTAGCGGAGAAAGAAAAATATGGACAAGAGTGGCAACCACTCTGGTGGTAATCATGGCCATGAGAATAAAAGAAGCGAATCGGGAGGAGATTTTAAAAAGAGGAGATTCAACAATGACAATACGAAGACGATAGCACCAGCAGCAACTAGTTCCAAGGGAGGAGAACGACCACCGGTCATATGCTATAAGTGCAGAAAAGAAGGACATGTCAGCCCAAACTGTCCACAACAGTTTAAGGTATGTTATAATTGTGAAAAGGAAGGACATATCACTCGAGATTGCACTATAGTAAAACCAAGTCCAATGGGGATGGTGACTTAAAAGGCTGTCCCAGAAAAGTCAAAGTCAACGGTTCTTGGAAGAGCGTTTGTCGTGACTGGTCAAAATGCGAGGAACCCAAACGAGGTGATTACGGGTAAGCTAATCATAAATTCTTGTGAAGTTTATACCTTACTAGATACCGGTGCTACCCATTCATTTATCTCTCCTGCTTGTGCTCAACGTTTAAACTTGACACCTGAGAAATTGGACTTTGACTTATCTGTTGAAACTCCGTTAGGAGAAACTTTCATCACATCCATTGTTTATAAATCTTGTTTGATCCAAGTTAGCACCATCACCTTACTTGTTAACCTTATCTCTTTAAAGATACTTGCATTTGACGTGATTTTAGGGATTGATTGGTTAACTACTCATCATGCCAAAATTGATTGTTTTCGTAACGTTGTTAGTTTTCATATTCCTAACCAACCTGTTGTGCGAATTCAAGCAACTAAGCCATTAAAATCAATTACTGTTATATCAAGTCATAAAGCTATTCGTTTATTAAAAAATGGATGTCAAGCTTTCTTAACCCATGTTATGGATTTGAATAAAGACACGTCATATTTGAATAATATCCCTGTTGTTATTGACTTTCTTGACGTATTTCCTGAAGAACTTCCCGGTCTACCCCCGGAACGTGAAGTTGAATTCTTTATTGATCTTGAACCTGATACAAAGCCTATTTCTAAAACCCCATATCGAATGGCTCCTATTGAACTTCAGGACTTAAAGGTCCAATTACAGGAGTTGTTAGACATCGGTTTCATTCGTCCTAGTACATCTCCTTGGGGTGCTCCTGTTTTATTCGTAAAGAAGAAAGACGAGAGTATGCGACTTTGTATCGACTACCGGGAATTAAACCATGTCACTATCAAGAATAGGTATCCGCTACCTCGTATTGATGACCTGTTTGACCAGTTACAAGTAGCACAATTCTTTTCAAAAATCGATCTTCGTTCTGGATATTGTCAGCTGAAGATTAGAACTGAGGATATTCCAAAGACTGCTTTTAGAACTCAGTACGGGCATTATGAATTCTTAGTCATATTTTTTAGATTAACTAATGCTCCTGCAGCTTTCATGGATATAATGAACCGAGTATTCAAGGAATATTTGGATCAGTTTGTTGTTGTTTTTATTGATGACATTCTTATATATTCTAAAAGTCGTGAAGATCATGAGCACCATTTGAAGCTGGTGCTTCAAAGGCTTCGTGAAAACAAGTTATATGCCAAGTTGAAGAAATGTGAGTTCTAGCTTGAGGAAGTAGCATTCCTTGGGCACGTGGTGTCAAAACATGGAGTATCTGTTGACCCGGCGAAGATTGAAGAAATACAAAGTTGGGAACAACCAAAGTCGGTGACTGAAGTACGTAGCTTTCTAGGCTTAGCTGGTTATTATCGGAGATTCGTGGAAGGATTTTCTCGAATCGCTACTCCATTAACTCAGTTGACTCAGAAAGATAGCAAATTCGTATGGAGCGAGGAATGCGAGAAGAGTTTCCAAGAGCTTAAGAGGAGACTCATTTCGGCACCTGTTTTGACCATACCATCTGGTTCGGATGGATTTGTTATCTATAGCGATGCTTCAGGCAAAGGGCTAGGATGTGTTCTCATGCAACGTGAAAAAGTTATAGCCTATGCCTCACGACAACTTAAAGAATATGAGAGAAATTATCCTACTCATGATCTAGAGTTGGCAGCAGTCGTTTTCGCGCTAAAGATCTGGAGGCACTATCTATATGGGGAGAAAGTGGAGATATATTTAGACCATAAAAGCCTCAAATATTTCTTCACTCAAAAAGAACTCAACATGCGGCAACGATGTTGGCTCGAGCTGTTGAAAGACTACGACCATACCATTCAATACCATCCTAGAAAAGCGAACGTGGTAGCCGACACATTGAGTAGAAGATAATACGCGGGAACAAGTGCGATGTTGTCAACACAAAGGCTCATTTGGTGTAATTTACAAAAGATGAAGATAGAATTCAAGACTTCGGGGACCCATGCAATGATGTCAAGTATACGTATAGAACCAACTTTAATCAAAAAAGTTAAAGTTGCTCAAGCCACAGATCCGAAGGTGATGCGTATGAAGAAGAAAGTGCAAGAAGGTGCTATTCCTGAAGCAAGAATAGATGAAGAAGGAATACTTCGAGTCCACTCCAGACTTTGTGTTCCTAATGATTCTGATTTGAAGTACAAGATCATGATGGAGGCACACAATACACCATTTGCAATCCATCTTGGAAGTACCAAAATGTATCGTGATCTTCGACATACATTTTGGTGGAACAATATGAAGAGAGAGATTGCAAAGTTTATCTCGAGGTTTTTAACTTATCAACGTGTAAAGGCGGAGCATCAAGTGCCTAAGTGCCCATTGTAACCACTTGAGATTCCGAAATGGAAGTGGGAACAAATTACCATAGATTTTGTTACGGGTCTTCCCACGGTTTCTCAAGGCATAAATGCTATTTGGGTTATTGTTGATAGATTAACCAAGTCTGCTCATTTCTTGCCGATACAGGAGACTTATTCCCTTGAACGTCTTGCTCGTATGTACATAGATGAGATTGTGAGATTGCATGGCATGCCAGTATCCATAGTTTCAGATCATGACCCAAGATTCACTTCAAGATTTTGGGTTAGCTTGCAAAAAGCTATGGGTACGGATTTACGATTCAGTTCGGCATACCATCCTCAAACGGACGGACAATCAGAGAGGACTATTCAAACTCTTAAAGATCTATTAGCACTCTGTGTTTTAGAATTCAAAGGGAGTTGGGATAAGTATTTACCATTGGTGGAATTCTCTTACAACAACAGTTATCAGGCAAGTATAGGTGTGGCTCCATTCGAAGCATTATATGGACGAAAGTGTTGCTCTCCAATATGTTAGAATGAGGTGGGAGAAGCAACATTGTTGGGACCCGAGTTGGTACGTATGACTACGAAAAAGATCCAAATGATTCAACAACGTATACAAACGGCACAGGATCGACAAAAGAGTTATGCGGATCTTTATCGAAAGGACGTGGAATTTAGTATTGGGGATCATGTATTATTGCGTGTGGCTCCATGGAAGGGAGTTACAAGATTTGGGAAGAGAGAAAAACTCAATCCACTATTTATTGGTCCATTTCAGATTCTTGACCGAGTAGGAAATGTGGCCTATAGACTCGCATTACCTCTAAGTATGTCTCGTATTCATAATGTTTTTCATATATCTATGCTTCGTAAATATGTGAAAGACCCAAACCACGTCATTGAGTTAAAACCGGACGAGATAGCCGAAGACTTAATGTACGAAGAGGTACCTGTCAAGATCTTAGATAGGAAAGAGCATGTCCTACGTACAAAGGTCATACCACAAGTTAAAGTTTTGTGGATGAACCATGCTATTGAGGAAATTACCTGAGAGTTGAAAACAGAAATGAAAGCGAGGTATCCTCATCTTTTCAAAACACCAGGTACGTACGTCAATTTCGAGGATAAAATTTCATAAGGAGGGGAGGTTGTAAGACCCCAAATTATTAATAAATAAAATTTAATTTCCTCTATTTATTATTTTAAAATAGTAAGGGTTGAATTGATTAATGAGGTTAATTATGGGTAAAATGCGCAAATATTTTAAATAAGCAAGTGGTTATAAAATATTCATTGTTGTCGGGAAATATTCGTTTGGTCGTGGAATATTCTTCTTGTCGGAAAATATTCGTACGACGGCGCAGTCTTTTATGGGCTCTATAACGGAAAGCGATTGGATGAAGAAAACGATAAGTATAAGTTGTTTATAAATAACGGCGTAGTTGTTACCGTTAATACTGTTGGAATACCCGGTGGTTAAAACACAGTAATACGCGTTGTTACACAGTAGCACACGGTATTGCACCAATTATTGATTCTTACGTAAGAAGGCACTACTCAATAATTGTTACAGTAATTATTGTTCAATATTTTATTGATTCAATAATTTTTGCGTTGATATTTTATATTATTGTTGTTTCAATATTTGTCACTATACAATATTTTCCATTATCGGAGCAATAATTCATATTATCTGAATAATATTATTAGATAACATTATTGGCAATGTCTAGAAAGTTCTGTCTAAGAAGAGGTTTGGTCACCTAATTGCGCGCTAGTAAGGAGAAATCCTTATTGGAAAGCCCCCTCTTTCCTAGGAACTGCCTGGTTGTCAGTATTGTGATTCTGTAATATTATTTGTGAATAATTAATTATTAATTTATATAATGAGGAAAATATTCATTTTATGTGGATATAGATGGAGAAAATTTTTAAAGTGACAATTGTTGAAAATCGATATTTAATCTTTTCTGATAAAATAATATTTTATTATATTATTATAATATAATAATGATGATATTTTTATAATGAATGTGAGATATATGAGTATATGAGGAGAAATAGTATTTTTGTTGCATTAAATGATTAACACATATTTTGTGTGTCGGTGGACCCCATTTCTTGACTGAAATTTGATTATAGCTTGTAAAATCGTCCGTTTGTGGATTTCGGTCAATTTCTGTTTAGAATTTGGAAAAAATTTCTTCTGTAAAGTTGTAGAGAATAGAATTTCCTATAGAAAGGATATTAAGTTTGAATTTTTCTAATAAAAGGGCTATTTATTATGAATTATTGAAACTCTGAAGTTCAGAAATAATTGATTTTTGAAAGTTTTAATTATTTTTAATATGAAAAACATTTTTGGTCATTATTGTGGGTCTTGCATGTGATGTAAATGGCTGAATTCAGATCTAAGAAAGTGGGCGTAAGAAATTTAATTATATATATTAATATTATATTAAATTTTCTGCTTTGGTGTTCTAAGTATTTTCCTATAAAATAGGGTGCTTAGGTTAGAATTGAAAATCACACCAGAAACTAAAGTTTTTTCTCTCTTTTTCTCTCTATATATTGAGCGTATTCTTGTGAGTATTTTGATACTTTGAGTGTTGTAATACGGTGCAAGTTCTCTTTAGCACTATATTCAGTATTCCAGCCAAAAGTACTATTCTTTTGAGGTAAGGGATATTTTTTTTATTTAAATGATATTATTTCTTCCAATATCATTATGCCGAAATATTGATATGAATTTTTATCAAATTAATAACTTTTTATGTCGGAGTTACTATTCACGTATACGGTACTATTCACGTATACGGTACTATTTACGTATACGACATTATTCACAAATACGACACTATTCACAGAAAAATTAAATTTTTGTTTTTCGTCCAAAATATCTATTATGGATACTAGCTTTAATTGTATCCATATTTTGATCATTCTTGAATTTTACTCCACTATGATTACTTATGAGGTATTTTTGGACATGGATAAACCGAAATACGAATTCTTAATATTTGTTATTTTGTTTCACTGTATTCGTTTCCTTTAAAATATCTTTCATCATCCTCAGTCCTAAATGATGATATTACTGAATATCTTTGTTCTGTAGTGCAAAGATGAATGATTTCTGATGAATATCTTTGGCCCGTAGTGCAAAGATAAACATGTGTTTAGATGAACATGACCAACTGATGAATATCTTTGGCCTGTAGTGCAAAGATGAATATTTGATTTCAGATATATATTGATTGATGTTACATGGGTAAAATATCGACGATGAACTTTTAAATTCATATATAGAATATAGTAGATTTCATTCTCTACTTAACTCTTCTAATGAATTATTATTTCCGCTGCGAATATTGATTTAAAACTTGTTGTCTATTGTATTCTATTAAATTTTTCCCTATTGAAGACTAACGATAATTTGTTCTATATTATCTTAGTCATGATATTCTTTACTAGGCTAGTTGAGCTCACCCTTTTCCTTTTTGTTCCATTTTTTTTCTCAAGAGGCGAGAATGTAGCGAGTACTAGTCGGGGTATGGAATGAAGGTTCTAGAAAGTCGTTTTAGTAGTCCTCACCATTTTTATAAAATAATGTATCAATAATTGTAATGAGGACTTATTTGAGTGTGGATATTGTCTAGATGACAATATTTGTATTTAAACTCACAGTTTTTATGTTGTATTAATAAAGTTGTAGTTGTTTCTGTACCATGTATTTTGACGACTCAGAATGGATGTTGTATACCTATTTTGGGGGCGTCATATTGTTAGTTTTTATATTCCTAACCAACCTATTATGTGAATTCAAGCAACCAAACCACTAAAGTCAATCACTATCATATCAAGCCACAAAGCTATTCGTTTATTAAAAAAATAGATGTCAAGCTTTCTTAGCCCATGCCACGGATTTAAACAAAAATACGTCAGATTTGAATGATATTTCTGTTGTTAATAAATTTCCTGAAGTATTTTTTGAATAACTTCCTGACCTACCCCCAAAACGTGAAATTAAAATTTGTATTAACCTTAAACCCGATACAAAACCTATTTCCAAAATCCCATATCGAATGGCTCCTATTAAACTTCAGGAGTTAAAAACCCAACTACAAGAGTTGTTAGACATTGGTTTCATTCGTCCTAGTACATCGCCTTGAGGTCCTCCTATTTTATTCGTAAAAAAGAAAGATGGGAGTATGCGACTCTGCATTGACTATCGGGAGTTGAACTATGTCACCATCGAAACCATGTATCCGTTACCTCGCATTGATGATCTATTTGACCAGTTGCAAGGTGCTAAATTTTTCTCAAAGATCGATCTTTATTCTGGATATCATCAGTTAAAGATTAAAACTGATAACATTCCAAAGACTGCTTTCAAAACTCGGTACGAGCATTACAAATTCCTAGTCATGTCTTTTGGATTAACCAATGCCCATGCTGCTTACATGGATATGATGAACTTAATATTCAAGAAATATTTGGATCATTTCGTGGTTGTCTTTTTGATGACATCCTAATATACTCCAAAACCCTCAAATATTTCTTCACCCAAAAGAAACTTAACATGCGCCAAAGACGTTGGCTCAAGCTGTTGAAAGATTACGACCATAACATTCAATATCATCCTGCAAAAGTGAACGTGGTAGCTGACGTGTTGAGTAAAAGATCGTATACGGGTACAAGTACGATATTGTTAACACAAAAACCCATTTGGTATGATTTATAAAGGATAGAGATAGAGTTAAAGACTCGAAGGCCCCACGTGATAATGTAAAATATACGATTAGAACAAACTTTAATCGATAAAGTTAAAGCTGCTCAAGCTACAGATCCAAAGCTGATAAATATGAAGAAAAAGGTACAAGAATGTGTTATTCCAGAAGCAAGAATCGACGAAGTGAGGAAAGGTCAAACCCTTGATTTATTGGTCCATTTGAAATCCTCGATCGAGTAGGAATTGTGGCCTATAGACTCGCCTCACCGCCAAATATGTCTCGTGTTCATAACGTTATTTACATATCAATGTTATGTAAATATATGGAAGACCCAAACCATATTATTGAATAAGAACCAGATAAGATAGCAGAAGATTTAACGTATGAGGAGGTACCTGTCAAAATTTTGAAAAAGAAGGAACATATTCTACGCTCAAAAGTTATACCTCAAGTCAAATTTTTATGGAGAAACAACGATATTGAGGAAATGACCTGGGAGTTAGAATCTGAAATGAAAATAAGGTATCCTCACCTCTTTGGCATACCAGGTATGTATATCCCTAACTTTTTATGAATAAAGTTTAATTTTCTCTAAATATTATTTTGAATAGTAAGGTGTTGATTTGATATAATGTTATTGTTATGGGTGATATGTGCAAATTTTGCAAAGTAAGAAAGTTGTCATAAAATATTCATTTTGTCGGGAAATTTTTGTACGACGTCGCAATCATTGATGGACCACATAACGAAATAACTGTCGGATATAGAAAGCGACAAAAAAACATTTTTATAAAAAAATAACGGTAAAACTTTAAATTAACTGTTGAAATACCCGGTGATAAAAGTACAGTAATACGCGTAATTGCACAGTAGCACACGGTATTACACAGTATCTCTGATTATTGATTCTTACGTAAGAAGTCACTCAATATTCAATAATTATCATAGTAGTTGATGCATAGTATCTCATATCATTGATTCAATAAATGTTACAGTAATATATGTGCAATATTTTATATTATTTGAATAATATTATTAGTTAGCATTATTGACAATGTCTAGAAACTTCTGTCGAGAAAAAGGGGTTAGGTTATATAATTGCGCGCAATTAAGGATAAATTCTTATCGGAAAGCCCCCTTGTAAGACCCCAACTTTTATGAATAAAGATGAATTTTTTATAAATATCATTTTTGAATATTAAGAAGTAAATTTGATATAATGTTATAGTTATGGATAATATTTATAAATTTTGCAAAATAAACAAGTGGTTATAAAATATTCATGTTGTCGGGGAATATTCATTTGGTCGTTGAATATTCTTTTTATCGGAAAATATTCGTACGACGGTGCAACCATTGATGGGCCCCATAACAGAATAACTGTCAAATGAAGAAAATGACAAATTTGAGTTTTTATAAATAACGACGTAATCGTTACCATTAGCACTGTAGGAATACCTGGTGGTTAAAATACAGTAATACGCGTTGTTGCACAGTAGCACACGGTATTGCACAGTATTATTAAATTATTGATTCTTACGTAAGAAAACACTACTCAATAATTGTTACAGTAATTACTGTTCAATATTTTATTTTATTGGTTCAATAATTGCTGTGTTGATATTTTATATTATTGTTGTTTAATATTATTTGAATAATATTATTAGATAGCATTATTGGCAATGTCTAAAAAGTTCTGTCAAGGAGAGGTTTGGTCACCTAACTGCGCGCCAGTAAGGAAAAATCCTTATTAGAAAGCCCCCTCTTTCTTGGGAATGACATGATTGTCATTATTGTGATTCTGTAATATTATTTGTGAATAATTAATTACTTATTTATATGATAATAAAATATTTATTTTATGTGGACATAAATGATGGATAGGAAAATATTCATTCTATGTGGTTATAAATAAAGGAATTAATGTTAAGGTGTTTTATCAATATTTTGTCGGATTAGAGGTATTAAAAAATCAAATCGTTGTTCTTAAAGCTCTATTGCGTGAGTTATAATTTTAATCCGACCGTTGGATCGTTGTGATTTTTGGATATGTTATACATATATAAGTTGAATATATGTCCACAAATTTTGAACCTGTTAAAAATTAACGTATGATTTGTTATGGATTTTATGAGGTACTGAAAATCATCCATTTGTAGATTTCAGATATTTTCTGTTTGAAATTTAAAAAAACTTAAACTTACAAAGTTGTAGAGAATTCGATTTCGTGTGACATGGACATAAAATTCGTATTTTTCTGATATAAGGGCTATTTATTATGAATTATTGAAGTTTCAAAAATTAAAATATTTTTATTAAAATTAGGTGGGACCTACTTTTGTTTTAAAACATGTGGGCTGCTATTTTTTTCTTCCAAGATGGCATGCTTGAATTTTCCAAGGTGTGCGTAGAATTGAAAAAAGAAATAATATTATTTTATTATTTTAGTCTCCTATGGCGTTCTAGCATTTTCCTATAAATAGGCGCTTAAGTTAGAATTTAAAATCACACCAGAATCAGAGAATTCTTCTTCTATAATCTTGAGCGTATTTCTTTCGAGTTTTAGAAAGCTTTGAGCGTAGAAAATAGTGAAAGTTTTCTTCAAGAATATTCCCGCTATACAAGTTGGAATACTCTGCTTTTTAAGGTAAGAGATGTTATTTTTGTTCAATATTCGCTTGAAATAATATTTTCTTCCATACTCTGTAGTATGTAAGTAATATTATTTCGTTTCAGATTTCGAATTCTACACTCGTTTTATTAAAGTTTTGGCTTATATACTCCATGAAATTAGTAGAATATCCTTGATATTTGCGCTTCATCCAGTATCTTTTCATGAAAATATTAGTCTGAGCATTCTTGATAAGTTTTAACTTTTTCATGCCAGAATACTATTCACGAGATTACTATTCTCGAAGTACTATTCATGAGTTACTATTCACTCGAGTACTATTCACCCGGGGTACTATTCATGATAAAAATTGATTCGTTTTCGGTCTAAATTATTTTTGGTACAATATTATACTTGAATTTTACTCCACAAAGCAGTATCATGCTGACAATTTGGACGTTATTGATTTCTGAATAAATTAAATTATAAATCTTTAAAAATTTATCATTGAACTTGTTTTATTAAATTCTTATATCATTGTCATCATCCTCATGTTTATATTCTGTTGAAAGTCATCTGTGGCTTGTAGTGCATAGATTAACTTGGTATGATTATGACCAGGGATTATTCGGTATAATCATGACTGTAATGTTACAAATGATGTGGTAAAAGTCCTCATTGGCCCGTAGTGCATTGGTGGACAGTTGTTGGCATGATCATGACCATTGATGAATACATCAATATCCTTGGCCCGTAGTGCATGGCTAATTTGTGGTCGTGATACTAATGAATATCCTTGGCCGTAGTGCAGGGATGATGTGGATTATTTATTAAGCTGAGTCTCAGCGATAAAAGTGATGAAAAACCTTTTAAATCATAGAAGATAGTAGATTTTATTCTCTACTTGACTCTTCTAATGGATTGCTTGTTCCGCTGCAGTTAAACTTGATGTTTGTTATATTTTATCAATTTAACACTGTTGAAGGCTAACGATAAATTATTCTGCATTATCTTAGTCATAATATTTCTTACTGGGCTAGTTGAGCTCACCCTTTGCTTTTATTGTTCTCTTCAGGAAATGAAAATATAGCTGGGACTAGTCGGGGAACGGAGTGACGGTCCAGATATTTGCATTAGTAGTCCTCACTATTCTGTAAAATAGTATGATAATAAATGTATTGAGGACTTATTTTGAGTTTTAATACTGTCTAGAAGACAATATTTGTATTAAAACTCACATCTCATGTTGTATTATTAAGTTGTATTTGAATTTTGTACCATGTATTTGGCGACTCAAGATGGGTGATGTATACCTATTTTGGGGGCGTCACAGTTGGTATCAAAGCTTAGGGATATGATCCATGGCTGAGATGTTAGACAAGAACTAGGAGGGGATAGACGGGAAATTCCTTCGGTAGTATGACCTACCTAAGTTTATTTGGTATTTAATTGGTCGGTCAGAGTATAGGGATAATATGTTGCATGTCAATTAACCCTTGTTTTGTGACAGTATTTAAAAATGACATCCGAGAATGTTGAGAATAGCAATATAGCACAGGAGACCGTTGAGTCTCCACAGATCAATAATCAGGATAATGTGCATCAGGAAGGCGACAATCCTCATGCAAACAACAACACTGACCAAATTATGAACGATGGAATGTTTAGAGGCTTTACGCAATTCATACAACATCAGGTGAGAGCGGCTCCTGTCCAAAATACAGGTGGAAACACTGGCAACTCTCGGACGGACACCGCTAAACAGTTCAAGGAGCTGGGACCACCGGAGTTTTTTGGAGAGCCAAAACCACTTAAGGCGGAGATGTGGATAAAGCAGATCAACAAGAAAGAGGTAGAGTTCATTAAACTGGAGCAAAATATTATGACCATGTCACAGTATGAAGCCAAGTTTATTGAGTTATCCCGGTTTGCATCCCACTTAGTTGATAACGAGGAGAGAATGACGCGGATGTTTCTAAGAGGTTTAAAACCTGAGATACGTCAATACCTAATTTCTCATAAACTGTGTTTGTATTCAGATTTTGTAAATAGGGCTCAGTTATTGGAATGTGATAATGAGTCAACCCAACTAAGAGAGAGCAGCCGGCAAAATGATAATACCAGTGGCAGCAGTCATCGAAGCGGTGACAACAAATGTGGAGGGAATCAGCATGCCAGAAATGGTAACCACTTCGGTGGTAATCATGGCCAAGATAATAAGAGTGGACATTTCAAGAAGAGGAGATTTAATAATGATGGAAAGACGTCAGCACCAGCACTCGTTGTTAAGGAAGGAGAACGATCACCTATCATATGCTTCAAATGCGGAGGGGACGGACACATCAATCCAAACTGCGTGATGCAGTCCAAAGCATGCTATAATTATGGAAGAGAGGGTCACCAAGCCCGATTTTGTCGTACACCGAAGACAAGTCCAGCTGGGATGGAGGCACCAAAGGCCGTCCTAGAAAAGTCAAAGCCGGTAGTTCAAGGGAGAGCGTTTGTCGTGACCTCCCAGAAAGCAAGGAACCCAAACGAGGTCATCACGGGTAAGCTTATCATAAACTCTAGCGAAGTCTATACCATATTTGATACCGGTTCTACCAATTATTTTATTTCTCCTACTTGCGCTCAACGTTTAAATTTGACTCCGGAGAAATTAGACTTTGACTTATCTGTTGAAACTCCATTGGGAGAAACCTTCATTACATCCACTATTTATAAGTCTTGTTTGGTTCAAATCGGTACCCTCACATTACCTGTCGATCTTATTTCATTGAAAATACTTGCATTTGACGTAATTCTAGGGATTGATTGGTTAACTACTCATCATGCAAAAATTGATTGTTTTCGTAAGGTTGTTAGCTTTCATATTCCTAACCAACCTATTATGCGAATTCAAGCAACCAAACCATTAAAATCAATCACTGTCATCTCAAGCCATAAAGTTATTCGTTTATTGAAAAACGGATGTTAAGCTTTCTTAGCTAATGTCACGGATTTAAACAAAAATACGTCAGTTTTGAATGATATTTCTATTGTTAATAAATTTCATGACGTATTCCCTGAAAAACTTCCAGGCATACCCCTAGAGCGAGAAGTTGAATTTTGTATCGACCTTGAACCTGGTACAAAACCCATTTCCAAAGCCCCATATCGAATGGCTCCTATTGAACTTCAAGAGTTAAAGACCCAATTGTAGGAATTGTTAGACATCGGTTTCATTCGTCCTAGTACGTCTCCTTGGGGTGCTCCTGTTCTATTCGTGAAGAAGAAAGATGGGAGTATACGACTTTGTATTGATTATCGGGAGTTGAATCATGTCACCATCAAGAATAGGTACCCATTGCCACGTATTAATGACCTATTTGACCAGTTACAAGGCGCTAAATTCTTTTCAAAGATCGATCTTCATTCCGGATATAATCAGTTAAAGGTTAGAACCGATGACATTCAAAAGACGGCTTTCAGAACTCGGTACGGGCATTATGAATTCCTAGTCATGTCTTTTGGATTGACTAATGCTCCTGCTGCCTTCATGGATATGATGAACCGAGTATTCAAGGAATATTTGGATCACTTTGTGGTCGTCTTTATTGATGACATCCTCATATATTCCAAAAGCCGTGATGATCATGAGCAACACTTAAGGCTGATACTCCAAAAGCTTTGTGAAAACAAGCTTTATGCCAAGTTGAAGAAATGCAAGTTCTGGCTTGAGGAAGTAGCATTCCTTGGGCACGTAGTATCAAGTCATAGAATGTGACGCCCCCTAAATAGGTATACATCACCCATCTTGAGTCGCCAAATACATGGTACAAAATTCAAATACAACTTAATTATACAACAGTCGTGTAAAATACGACAAAACATAATCTAAGAGTTTAAATAAGAATATTGTCATTTAGACAATATCCACACTCAATGGAGTCCTCATTACATTTATTGTCACACTATTTAACAGAATAGTGAGGACTAGTAATGATATCATCTGGACCGTCACTCCGTTTCCCGACTAGTCCCGGCTACATTCTCATTTCCTGAAGAGAACAGTGAAAGAAAGGGTGAGCTCAACTAGCCCAGTAAGAAATATTATGACTAAGATAATGCAGAATAAATTATCATTAGCCTTCAACAATGTTAAACTGATAGGATATAATAGACAACAAGTTTAACTGCAGCGAAATAAGCAATCCATTTAGTCAAGTAGAGCATGATATCTACTATCTTCTATGATTTAAAATGTTTTCATCAATTTTTATCGCTGAGACTCAGCTTAATAAATAAACTACATCATCGAATCATCCCTGTCCTACGGGACAAGGATATTCATTAAATCATCAATGGTCATGACTATACCGAATAATCCCTGGTCATAATCATACCAAAAACTGTCCATCAATGCACTACAAGCCACTGAGGTCTTTTACCACATCATTTATAACATTATAGGTCATGATTATACTGACTGATCACTGGTCATAATCATACCAAGCCCATCTATGCACGTAAGCCAAAGATGACTTTCTTCACAATATAAGCATGAGGATGATGATAATGACATAATAATTCAATAAAACAAGTTCAAGAATAAATTTTAAAGATTTATAAGTTAATTTATCCTGAAATCAATAACGTCCAAATTGTCAACATGATACTGCTTTATGGAGTAAAATTCAAGAATCCTCAGAAGAATATTTTCATGAAAAGATACTTGATGAAGTGCAAATATCAAGGATATTCCACTAATTTCATGGAGTATAGAAGCCAAAACTTTAACCAACTGAGTATAATAGAATATATAAAACTGCAAATGGATTTTTGCCCGCCATGCGGTAATCCACGTAGACAGATCATTTCCACAATTTAATAAGGAATGAATACGAAGGATCATTCATTATGCATGCGGTAATCTACACAGACAGGTTATAACTACAAAATAATAAAGAATGGAATAACAGAAGAATTCACCAGGTGTGCGTAATCCGCACAGACAGGTTATTCCCACATAATGATAAAGAGTGGAACCAGGTCATGCGTAACCTTCACAGATAGGATATTCCAACAGAATAATAAAGAATGAAATCAGGTCATGCGTAATCCGCACAGACAGGATATTCCAACAGAATAATAAAGAATGAAATAACAACAAAATTCATCAGGCATGCGATAGACCGCACAGACAGGTTATTCCAACAGAATAATAAAGAATGGAATAGCAACCTTTACGAGTATTGAAAGAAAATAACTCTCTTCATGAATACGAAAGAAAATAATATCCCTTACGAGTACAACAAATAATATCCCTTACGAGTACAACAAATAATATCCCTTATCTTAGAAAAACTGAATACTGGAGTAGTGAAATAACAAAATACTTTTCTTCTTTTTCTCTATAGTTTCTCTCTCTAGAGTTTCAGTGAATTCGTAAGAAATAATGAAAGAATGAGCTTCTATTTATAGAAGAACTGAAAGTAGCTCTTGGTCTTAACGAATGGTCAAAATGACTCTTAGTAATATTGAAGAGATAACTACTATTTGCGAAGATAAAATTAACTCTTGGAACACCGAAGAGACAAGTAACTCTTGGAAAACTGAAGGGACAAGTAACTCTTGGAAAACCAAAGGGACAAGTAACTCTTAAAAAACCGAAGGGACAAGTTACTATTAAAACTTTAAACCAATGATCCATATTGATTTACTATTAAAATTTCAACCAACTGTCTGAAAAATTATCACATCTTCTCATGGAATAATATTGTACTCAAAAATAATTTGGACCGAAAAGAAATATATTTTTCAGGTGAATAGTACTTCAAGAATAGTACCCCGTGAATAGTATCCCAACACAAAAAGTGTCCCAAATACCTGAGTGAACAATACTAGAGTGAATAGTAACCAGGTGAATAGTAACTTGTGAATAGTACTCCGATACGAAAAGTGTCCCGAATACCCGATTGGTCAATATAACCTCTAGACATCAATTATTATCAAAATAAATATCAATTTCTACTAACACTAATAATTCCCACATAATGGAACTATCAATTTCATCTTTAATCAACACGAACTTATTCATCATTAATATTATAATTCACAATATTTAACAACCAGGTCGTTCCCAAGAAAGAGGGGGCTTTTCGATAAGGATTTCACCTTATTGGCGCGTAATTATCTGACCAAACATCTCCTTGACAGAACTTCTAGACATTGTTAATATTGTAAATAATAATATGAATAACTTTGCCGTCTCAATTATTAATTTAATAATATATCATATTATGCAGATGATACTGCGATAATAATTGAATCAATAATATGAGAGATATGATGTAGCAATTATTGTAGCAATAATTGAGTATAACTGAGTGACTTATCACGTAAGCATCAATAATCAATGCCGTGTGCTACTATGCAACCACGCGTATTACTGTACTTTTACTACCGAGTGGTTCAACAGTTTTAACGGTAACACTTTCGCCGTTATTTTTATAAAAAGATAATTATGTCGTTTTCTACTACGATAATACTTCCGTTATGGGGTCCACCAATGATTGTGCCGTCGTACGAATATTCCTCAACAAAAAGAATATTCTCCGACCAAACGAATATTTTATAACAACTTGCTTACTTTGTAAAATTTATAAATATTATCCACAACTATAACATTATATCAAATCCACACCATAATATTCAAAAAAATATTTCGAGAAATTTAAATCTTTATTCATAAAATTTGGGGTCTCACAATCTCCCCTCCTTATGAAATTTTGCCCTCAAAATTTACGTACATACCTGGTATGCCGAAGAGATGAGGATACCTTGACTTCATTTCAGATTCTAACTCTTGAGGTATAACCTTTGAGTGTCGAATATAATCCTTCTTATCTAAGATTTTAACACGTATCTCCTCATACGTTAAATCTTCTGTTATCTCGTCTAATTCCAATTCAATAATGTGGTTCGGGTCATCCACATATTTACGTAACATCGATACGTGAAAAAAAATGTTATGAACACGCGACATACTTGGCAGTAAAATGAGTCTATAGGCCACCGTTCTTACTCAATCGAGGATTTCAAATATGCCAATTAAATCGAGGGTTGAGATTTCCTCTATTCGTTGATTCTTGCTTCTAGAATAACACCCTTTTGAACCTTGTTCTTCACATTCATCAGCTCTGAGTATGTAGCTTGAGCGGCTTTAACTTTATCAATTAATTTCGATTCTAATCGTATATTCGTTATCTTTACGTGGGTCCCTAGAGTCTTTAACTCTATCTTCATCATTTGTAAGTTATACGAAATGTGTTTTTGTGTTAATAACATCGTACTCGTAAACTCATACGATCTTCTATTCAACACGTCAGCTACCACGTTCACTCTTCCACAATGATATTGAATGGTATGATCGTAATCTTCAATAGCTCAAGCAAACGTCTTTAGCGCATAATACGTTCATTCGGTTGAAGAAATATTTAAGGGTTTTGAAAATGGGTTTTGTATTGCGGTCAATACAAAATTAGATTTCACGCTCTAAGTAGACTAGGAAGTCTTCCGGGATACGTCAGGAAATTTATTAACAATAGAAATATCATTCAAAATTGTGACTCTCATCCAAGACTTGGATAGTACGTCATATTGATACCTATCAACTTTTCACCGTTATTCACGGTGTCCCCTGCAGATAGTCTGGCTTCAGTGCATTCCATACAAGGAAGTCAACAACGAAAGGATCGGGGCTCTTTACTTATGGCTTGATATAACAGTGATTGACTTTAGTGGTTTGGTTGCTTGAATTCGCATAACAGGTTGGTTAGGAATATGAAAGCTAACAACCTTACGAAAAGCATGATGAGTAGTTAACCAATCTATTACTAAAATCACATCAAAGGCAAGTATTTTTAAAGAGATAAGATCGACAGGTAATGTGAAAGTGTCGATTTGAATCAACAGGATCTATAAACAGTGGAGGTAACGAAGGTTTCTACTAACGAAGTTTCAACCAATAAGTCAAAGTCTAACTTCTCTAGGGTCAAATTTAAATGTTGAGCGCAAGCAAGAGAGATAAAATAATGGGTAGAACCGGTATCTAATAAGGTATAGACTTCACAAGAATTTATAATTAACTAACCCGTGCTAACTTCGTTCGGGTTACTCTCTTTTTGGGATGTCATAAAAAATGCTCTTCCTGAAACCACCAACTTTATTTTGTCCGTATTCGCCTTTGGTGCCACCGTCCCAGCTGGACTTGACTTTGGTGCATGATAAAATCGGGCTAGGTGACCTTCCTTTCCACACTGCATCGTGCAGCTTGGACTGATATGTCCCTCCCCTCCGCATTTGAAGTATACAATTGGTGGTCGTTCTCCTTCCTTGAAAACGGGTGTTGGTGCTGATGTCTTTCCATCGTTGTTGAACCATCTCTTCTTGAATTTTCCACTTCTATTATCTTGGCCATGATTACCACCGAAGTGGTTACCATTCTTGGCATGATAATTTCCCCCACGATGGTTATCATTGTTCCGATGGTCGTTGCCACCGGTATGATTATTATCGTGTTGTTGATCGTTACCTTTTGGTTGTGCTGACTCATTATCACGCTCCAATAACTAAGCCCTATTCACAACATCTGAATACAAACATAATTTGTGAGAAATGAGGTATTGACATATATCGGGTTTTAAACCTCTTAGAAACATTCGCGTCATTCGCTCCTCATTATCGACCAAATGGGATGCAAACCGAGATAACTCCGCAAATTTAGCCTCGTATTGCGACACGGTCATATTATTTTGCTCCAACTTGATGAATTCCACCTCCTTCATGTGACGAATACTTTCGGGAAAGTAGTTGTCGTTGAACGACTCTTGGAACTTCTCCCAAGACATCTTGAGTGCGTCAGGCTGGGTATGTTTTACAGATTTCCACCAGTAATCTGCCTCTTCACGCAACATAAATGTGGCAAAGGGAACCTTTTGCTCCTCGGAGCATCCCAAGACATCAAATATCTTGGTGATCTGCTTTAAGCACGTCTCCGCCTTAAGTGGTTCTGGCTTTCCCAAAAACTCCGGCGGTCCTAGCTCCTTGAACTGCTTAGCGGTGACCATCTGAGAGTTGCCAGTGTTTCCACCTGCATTTTGAACAGGAGTCTCTCTCGCCTGATGTTGCATGAATTGCATAAAGCCTCTGATCATCCCATCGTTCATTATCTGATCGGTGTTGTTGTTTACCTGAGGGTTATTGTCCTCCTGTTGCACATTATCCTGGGTATTAATCGTTGGTGACTCAACGGTCTCATGTGTTTCATTGCTTATCTCAACATTTTCAGATGCCATTATCAAACACTGCCACAAAACAAGGGTTAATTGACATGTCACATATTATCCCTATACTCTGACCGACCAATTAAATACCAAATAAACTTAGGTAGGTCATACTAGCGAAGGAATTTCCCGTCTCTCCCCTCCTAGTTCTTGTCTCACATCTCAGCCAGGGATCATATCCCTAAGCTTTGATACCAACTGTGACGCCCCCAAAATAGGTATACATCACTCATCTTGAGTCGCCAAATACATGGTAATAAATTCAAATACAACTTAATAATACAACAAAACATAATCTAAGAGTTTTAATAAGAATATTGTCATCTAGACAATATCCACACTCAATGGGTTGTGACACTATTTAACAGAATAGTGAGGACTACTAATGCTATCATCTAGACTGTCACTCCGTTCCCCGACTAGTCTCGGCTATGTTCTCATTTCTTGAAGAGAACAGTGAAAGAAAGGGTGAGCTCAACTAGCCCAGTAAGAAATATTATGACTAAGATAATGCAGAATAAATTATCATTAGCCTTCAACAATGTTAAACTGATAGAATATAATAGACAACAAGTTTAACTGCAGTGGAATAAGCAATCCATTAGAAGAGTCAAGTAGAGCATGATATCTACTATCTTCTATTATTTAAAATGTTTTCATCAATTTTTATCGTTGAGACTCAGCTTAATAAATAAATCACATCATCGAATCATCCCTGCCCTACAGGCCAAGGATATTCATTAAATCATCAATGGTCATGACTATACCGAATAATCCCTGGTCATAATCATACCAAAAACTGTCCATCAATGCACTACATGCCACTGAGGTCTTTTACCACATTATTTATAACATTATAGGTCATGATTATATCGACTGATCCATGGTCATAATCATACCAAGTCCATCTATGCACGTAAGTCAAAGACGACTTTCTTCACAATATAAGCATGAGGATGATGACAATGACATAATAATTCAATAAAACAAGTTCAATAATAAATTTTAAAGATTTATAAGTTAATTTATCCTGAAATCAATAATGTCCAAATTGTCAACATGATACTGCTTTGTGGAGTAAAATTCAAGAATGCTCAGAAGAATATTTTCATGAAAAGATACTTGATGAAGTGCAAATATCAAGGATATTCCACTAATTTCATGGAGTATAGAAGCCAAAACTTTAACCAACTGAGTATAATAGAATATATAAAACTGCAAATGGATTTTTGCCCGCCATGCGGTAATCCACGTAGACAGATCATTTCCACAATTTAATAAGGAATGAATCCGAAGGATCATTCATTATGCATGCGGTAATCTACACAGACAGGTTATAACTACAAAATAATAAAGAATGGAATAACAGAAGAATTCACCAGGTGTGCGTAATCCGCACAGACAGGTTATTCCCACATAATGATAAAGAGTGGAACCAGGTCATGCGTAACCCGCACAGATAGGATATTCCAACAGAATAATAAAGAATGGAACCAGGTCATGCGTAATCCACACAGACAGGATATTCCAACAGAATAATAAAGAATGAAATAACAACAAAATTCACCAGGCATGCGATAGATAGCACAGACAGGTTATTCCAACAGAATAATAAAGAATTGAATAACAACCCTTACGAGTATTGAAAGAAAATAACTTTCTTCATGAATACGAAAGAAATAATACCCCTTACGAGTACAACAAATAATATTCCTTACGATTACAATAAATAATATCCCTTACGAGTACAACAAATAATATCCCTTATATTAGAAAAACTGAATACTGGGGTAGTGAAGTAGCAGAATACTTTTTTTCTTTCCCTCTATAGTTTCTCTCTCTAGAGTTTCAGTGAATTCGTAAGAAATAATGAAGGAATGAGCTTCTATTTATAGAAGAACTGAAAGTAGCTCTTGGTCTTAACGAAGGGTCAAAATGACTCTTGGTAATATTAAAGAGACAACTACTATTTACGAAGGGGCAATTAAATTTTGAACACCGAAGAGACAAGTAACTCTTGGAAAACCGAAGGGACAAGTAACTCTTGAAAAATCGAAGGGACAAGTAACTCTTGGAAAACCGAAGGGACAAGTTACAATTAAAACTTTAAACCAACGATCCATATTGATTTACTATTATAATTTCAACCAACTGTCTGAAAAATTATCACATCTTCTCATGGAATAATATTGTACTCAAAAATGATTTGGACCGAAAAGAAATATATTTTTCGGGTGAATAGTATCCCGTGAATAGTACCTCGACACGAAAAGTGTCCCAAATACCCGAGTGAACAATACTAGAGTGAATAGTAATTGGGTAAATAGTAACCCATGAATAGTAACCCGTGAATAGTACTTCGACATGAAAACTGCCCCGAATACCCGTTTGGTCAATATAACCTCCAGACATCAATTATTATCGAAATAAATATCAATTTCCACTAACACTAATAATTCTCACACAATAGAACTATCAATTTCATCTTTAATCAACACGAACATATTCATCATTAATATTATAATTTATAATATTTAACAACCAGGTCGTTTTTAAGAAAGAGGGGGCTTTCCGATAAGGATTTTTCCTTATTGGCTCGTAATTAGGTGACCAAATCTCTCCTTGACATAATTTTTAGACATTGTCAATATTACGAATAATAATATGAATAATTTTACCGTCTCAATTATTGATTTAATAATATATCATATTATGCAGATGATACTGTGACAATAATTGAATCAATAATATGAGAGATATGATGCAGCAATTACTGTAGCAATAATTGAGTATAACTGAGTGACTTATCACGTAAGCATCAATAATCAATACCGTGTGTTACTATACAACCACGCGTATTACTGTACTTTTACTACCGGGTAGTTCAATAGTTTTAACGGTAACACTTTCGTCGTTATTTTTATAAAAAGATAATTCTGTCATTTTCTACTACGACAATACTTCCGTTGTGGGGTCCACCAATGATTGTACCGTCGTATGAATATTCTCCGACAAAAAGAATATTCCCCGACCAAACGAATATTTTATAACAACTTGCTTACTTTGCAAAATTTATAAATATTACCCACAACTATAATATTATATCAAATCCACACCATAATAATCAAAAAAATATTTCGAGAAATTTAAATCTTTATTCATAAAATTTGGCATCTCACATGGAATATTTGTTGACCTGACAAAGATTGAAGCTATTCAAAGCTGGGAGCAACCTAAATCAGTCACCAAAGTACGTTGCTTTCTCGGCTTAGCTGGTTATTATCGAAGATTCGTCGAAGGGTTTTCTCGAATCGCTACTCCATTAACTCAGCTGACTCAGAAAGATACAAAATTTGGTTGGAGCATAAAATGTGAGAAAAGTTTTTAAGAACTCAAGAGGAAACTCATTTCAGCACCTGTTCTGACAATACCATCTGGCTCAGAGGGATTTGTCATCTACAGTGATGCTTCGGGAAAAGGGTTAGGATGTGTTCTAATGCAACATGGGAAAGTCATAGCCTATGCCTCTCGACAACTCAAAGAATATGAGAGGAATTATCCTACTCATAATCTAGAGTTGGCAGCTGTTGTCTTCGCACTTAAAATTTGGAGGCATTACTTGTATGAGGAGAAAGTGGAGATCTTTACGGATCATAAAAGCCTCAAATATTTCTCCACCCAAAAGAAACTCAACATGCTGCAACGACGTTGGAGTGGAGATCTTTACGGATCATAAAAGCCTCAAATATTTCTTCACCCAAAAGGAACTCAACATGCGGCAACGACGTTGGCTTGAACTGTTGAAGGATTATGATCATACCATTCAATACCATCCTGGTAAAGCGAACATAGTAGCTAACGCATTGAGTAGAAGATCATATGCGGGTACGAGTGCGATATTGTCAACGCAAAGGCCCATTTTATATGACTTGCAAAGGATAGAAATAGAGTTAAAGACTCCAGGGACCCATGTGATGATAGAGAATATATGAGTAGAACCGACTTTAATCGATAAAGTTAAAGCTGCTCAAGCTACAGACCTGGAGCTGATGCGTATGAGGAAGAAAGTGCAAGAAGGTGCTATGCCGGAAGCAAGAATCGATGAAGAAGAAATACTTCGAGTCAACTCTAGACTTTGTGTTCCTAACAACCCTGACTTGAAGTATAAAATTATGATGGAGGCACACAATACACCATTTGCAATCCATCCTGGGAGTACCAAAATGTATCATGATCTTTGACATAAAATTTGGTGGAGCAATATAAAAAGAGAGATCGCGGAGATTATCTCAAGGTATCTAACTTGTCAACGAGTCAAAGCGGAGCATCAAGTACCAAAAGGTCCATTACAACCACTTGAAATTCTAGAATATAAGTGGGAGCACATTACCATGGATTTCGTTACAGGTCTTCCCAAGGATTTTCAAGGCATAGATTGGATTTGGGTCATTATTGATAGATTAACCAAGTCGGCTCATTTCTTACCTCTACGAGAAACTTATACACTTGAACGTCTTGCTCGTATGTACATAAATGAGGTTGTAAGACTACATAGTATGCCAGTATCCATAGTTTCTGATCGAGACCCAAGATTCACTTCACAATTTTTGGGTTAGTTTGCAGAAAGCTATGGGCACGAATTTACGATTTAGCTCGACATATCATCCTCAGGCGGGCGGGCAGTCAGAGAGGACTATTCAAACTCTTGAAGATCTATCAAGATTCTGTATCCTTGACTTCAAAGGAAGTTACGACAAGTTCTTACCATTGGTGGAGTTTTTCTACAACAACAGTTATCAAGTAAGTATTGGCATGGCTCAATTTGAGGCATTGTATAGAAGAAAGTGTCGTTCTCTAGTATGCTGGGATGAGGTGGGTGAAGCAACGTTATTGGGACTGGAGTTGGTATGTATGACTACGAAAAATATTCAAACGATCCGACAACGTATAAATACCTCATAAGATCGACAAAAGAGTTATGCTGATCTTCATCGAAAGGACGTGGAATTCGATATTGGAGAACATGTGTTGTTACGTGTTACTCCATGGAAAGGAGTTACGAGATTTGGAAAGAGAGGAAAGCTCAATCCTCGATTCGTTAGCCCATTTTTAATCCTCGAACGAGTAGGAACTGTGGCCTATAGACTCGTGTTCATAACGTTTTTCACATATCTATGTTACGTAAATATGTGAAAGACTCGAACCACGTTATTGAGTTAGAACCAGACAAAATAACGGAAGATTTAACGTATGAAGAGGTTCCTGTTAAAATCTTGGATAAGAAGGAGCATATTTTACGCTCTAAGGTTATACCTCAAGTCAAAGTTTTGTGGAGAAACCACGATATTGAGGAAATGACCTGGGAGTTAGAATCTGAAATAAAATCAAGGTATCCTTACCTCTTCGACATACAAGGTACGTACCCTAATTTCGAGGGAGAAATTTTATAAGGAGGGGAGGTTGTAAGACCCCAACTTTTATGAATAAAGATGAATTTTTAATAAATATCATTTTTGAATATTAAGGAGTAAATTTGATATAATGTTATAGTTATGGGTAATATTTATAAATTTTGTAAAATAAGAAAGTGGTTATAAAATATTCATGTTATCGGAGAATATTCGTTTGGTCGTTGAATATTCTTTCTGTTGGGGAATATTCGTACGACGGCGCAACTATTTGTGGGCCCCATAACAGAATAACTGTCGGATGAAGAAAACGACAAATTTGAATTTTTATAAATAACGGCGTAATCGTTATCGTTAGCACTGTTAGAATACCTGGTGGTTAAAAAATAGTAATACGTGTTGTTGCACAATAGCACACGGTATTGCACAGTATCGTTGAATTATTGATTTTTACGTAAGAAGACACTACTCAATAATTGTTACAGTAATTACTGTTCAATATTTTATTTTATTGGTTCAATAATTGCTGTGTTGATATTTTATATTATTGTTGTTTCAATAATTATCACTGCACAGTATTTTCTATTATCAGATCAATAATTCATATTATTTGAATAATATTATTAGATAGCATTATTGGCAATGTCTAGAAAGTTCTGTCAAGGAGAGGTTTGGTCACCTAAGTGCGCACCAGTAAGGAGAAATCCTTATTGGAAAGCCCCCTCTTTCCTGGGAACGGTCTGGTTGTCATTATTGTGATTCTGTAATATTATTTGTGAATAATTAATTACTGATTTATATGATAAGGAAATATTTATTATATGTGGACATAAATGATGGATAGGAAAATATTTATTTTATGTGGTTATAAATGAAAAAATTAATGTTGAAGTGTTTTATCAGTATTTTGTCGGATTGGAGGTATTAAAAAATCAAATCGGTGTTCTTAAAGCTCTATTGCGTGAGTTATAATTTTAATCTGACCGTTGTATCGTTGTGATTTTTGGATATGTTATGCATATATAAGTTGAGTATATGTCCACAAATTTTGAACCGTTAAAAATTAACGTATGATTTGTTATGAATTTTATGAGGTATTGAAAATCATCCGTTTGTGGATTTCGGATATTTTCTGTTTGGAATTTAGAAAAACTTAAACTTACAAAGCTGTAGAGAATTCAATTTCGTGTGGAATAGACATAAAATTCGTATTTTTCTGATATAAGGGCTATTTATTATGAATTATTGAAGTTTCAAAAATTAAAATATTTTTATTAAAATTAGGTGGGACCTACTTTTGTTTTAAAACATGTGGGCTGCTATTTTTTTCTTCCAAGATGGCATGCTTGAATTTTCCAAGGTGTGCGTAGAATTGAAAAAAGAAATAATATTATTTTATTCTTTTAGTCTCCTATGGCGTTCTAGCATTTTCCTATAAATAGGCGCTTAAGTTAGAATTTAAAATCACACCAGAATCAGAGAATTCTTCTTCTATAATCTTGAGCGTATTTCTTTCGAGTTTTAGAAAGCTTTGAGCGTAGAAAATAGTGAAAGTTTTCTTCAAGAATATTCCCGCTATACAAGTTGGAATACTCTGCTTTTTAAGGTAAGAGATGTTATTTTTGTTCAATATTCGCTTGAAATAATATTTTCTTCCATACTCTGTAGTATGTAAGTAATATTATTTCGTTTCAGATTTCGAATTCTACACTCGTTTTATTAAAGTTTTGGCTTATATACTCCATGAAATTAGTAGAATATCCTTGATATTTGCGCTTCATCCAGTATCTTTTCATGAAAATATTAGTCTGAGCATTCTTGATAAGTTTTAACTTTTTCATGCCAGAATACTATTCACGAGATTACTATTCTCAAAGTACTATTCATGAGTTATTATTCACTCGAGTACTATTCACCCGGGGTACTATTCATGATAAAAATTGATTTGTTTTCGATTCAAATTATTTTTGGTACAATATTATACTTGAATTTTACTCCACAAAGCAATATCATGTTGACAATTTGGACGTTATTGATTTCTGGATAAATTAAATTATAAATCTTTGAAAATTTATCCTTGAACTTGTTTTATTGAATTCTTATATCATTGTCATCATCCTCATATTTATATTCTGTTGAAAGTCATCTGTGGCCTGTAATGCATAGATGGACTTGGTGTGATTATGACCAGGGATTATTCGGTATAATCATGATCGTAATGTTACAAATGACGTGGTAAAAGTCCTCATTGGCCCGTAGTGCATTGGTGGACAGTTGTTGGCATGATTATGACCATTGATGAATACACGAATATCCTTGGCCCGTAGTGCATGGCTAATTTGTGGTCGTGACACTAATGAATATCATTGGTCGTAGTACAGGGATGATGTGGATTATTTATTAGGCTGAATCTCAGCGATAAAAGTGATGAAAAATCTTTTAAATCATAGAAAATAGTAAATTTTATTCTCTACTTGACTCTTCTAATAGATTGCTTGTTCCATTTCAGTTAAATTAGATGTTTGTTATATTTTATCAGTTTAACACTGTTAAAGGCTAACGGTAAATTATTCTGCATTATCTTAGTCATAATATTTCTTACTAGGCTAGTTGAGCTCACCCTTTGCTTTTATTGTTCTCTTCAGGAAATGAGAATATAGCTGAGACTAGTCGGGGAACGGAGTGACAGTCCAGATATTTGCATTAGTAGTCCTCACTATTCTGTGAAATAGTGTGATAATAAATTTATTGAGGACTTATTTTGAGTTTTAATACTGTCTAGAAGACAATATTTGTATTAAAACTCACAGCTCATGTTGTATTATTAAGTTGTATTTGAATTTTGTATCATGTATTTGACAACTCAAGATGGGTGATGTATACCTATTTTGGGGGCATCACACCCCTCTTTCTTGAGAATGATCTGGTTGTTAATATTGTGAGCTTATAATATTAATTGTGAATAATTATTATGTGGTGGATATTGGTTCAATTTTGATATAAATTTGAAGGAATTTAGCATGAAATATTTGATGAAAGTTTGGCAATTATCTTATCCGATAAAATATTCATTCAAATATATTATTATAATAATGTAATAATATAATAATATAAATTTTTATAATTTAAATGGTAATATTTTTATAATAATATATAATTTTTAGCATGTGAATAAATGTGAAGTGAAGGTTATTACTTTGGTTTTGAATTCCTTTTCCAAAACCATTTCGTGCACGTTTCATTTCTCCTAAAAATTCATTTCCAAATTTTCCAAAGTGTGGGCCCTCAACCATTGGAAAATGAGAGGTTGTTAGGTAGAGAAGGAATGAAAGTAGGCAAAGAAATAAAGAAAGAAAGAAAGAAAGTTAGGCGGAGGTTTTCTCTTGCAAACCATCTTTGCAATTCTTTTCTTCCAAGGGTGGTCCTTAAACCAATTAAAAGAAAGAAAAGTAAGTTAAGCATTGAAAGAAGAAAATAAAAAGTTAGGCAGCAGAATTTGTTTCTTCCTCCGAGATGCATTATAAAAGGCACCCATTTGCTGCAAATTGAAACAAACCATCACAATATTAGAAATTTTTCCTCTATAATATTGTGAGTATTTCTTTTGAGTACAAGAATACTTTGAGTGTAGCTTTTTGTGAAAGATTTTTTCAGAATAATATCCGATATTCCAAGTTAGATCTAGTTTTTACTAAGGTAACGGATATTATTTATTTCATATTCGTAAAGGATATTATTTTATTTCAATACTTGTAAGAAATATAAATTTCTTTCATACTCCATATTATGTAAGTGATACTATTTCATTTCATATTCCTAAATTTAAACTTACTATGGTAAGTATTGCTTCTATAATTCCTGAAATGACTAGAAATTTCTTAAGTTTTGCACTTCATCTAATATCATTTCACTAGAATATTGGTCTGAACTTTCTTATTAAATTTTAATCTTTTCATATTGGGGTACTATTCATGGATACTATTCATATGGTACTATTCTTACGGTACTATTTATACGATACTATTTATGAGTACTGTTCATAACAAAATTTTAATTTTCTTTTTATATCCAAATTATTTTTGATACATGAATATCATTCTTGAATTTTACTCCATAATTAGTTATCATGTTGACAATTTAGACATTTTGAACTCTGGATAAATTGAATTATAAATCTCTATTATTTATTCTTGACCTCACTCGATTGATTCTTTATATCATTGTCATCATCCTTATGCTTATATTGTGATGAAAGTTATCTTTGGCCCGTAGTGCAAAAATAGACTGTTGATTGGTATGATTATGACCAGGAATTGTGTATTGGTATAATCATGACCTGTAATGTTACAGACAAATGATGTGATAAAAGTCCTCTTTAGCTCGTAGTGCATAGATGGACATATGTTTGGCATGATCATGACCACTGGTGATACAAACGAATATCCTTGGCCCATAGTGCATGGATAATTCGTTGATGTGAAATATTTATTGATTGGTGTTACAAGGATAAAATATTGATGATGGACTTTTAAATCATAGAAGATAGTAGACATCATGCTCTACTTGACTCTTCTAATATATTGCTATTTTCGCTACAGTTGATCTAAAACTTGTTGTCTATTGTATTCTATCAGATTTTTCTCTACTGAGGACTAAGGATAATTTATTCTGCATTATCTTAGTCATAATATTTTTTACTAGGCTAGTTGAGCTCACCCTTTTCTTTCGTTGTTCTCTTCAGAAAATGAGAATATAGCTGGGACTAGTCAGGGAATGGAGTGATGGTCCAAGATGGTTACTATAGTAGTCCTCACTATTCTATAAATACTACTAGAAATTTGACCTATAGTGACGACCTATAGTGACGGTCGGGATTGAACCGTCACAATAGGATACTTATAGCGATGGTGTGACGCCCCCAAAACAGGTATACATCACCTATTCTGAGTCGTCAAATATATGGTACAAAATACAAATAAAAACTTAATTATACAACTGTCGTGTAAAATAAGACAAAATATAAGCTTTGAGTTTTAATACAACATTGTCTTATAGACAGTATTAAAACTCAAAATAAGTCATCAATACATTTATTGTCACACTATCTAACAGAATAGTGAGGACTACTAATGCTATCATCTGAACAGTCACTCCGTTTCTCGACTAGTTCCGGCTACGTTCTCATTTCCTGAAGAGAACAGTGAAAGAAAGGGTGAGCTCAACTAGCCCAGTAAGAAATATTATGACTAAGATAATGCAGAATAAGTCATCGTTTGCCTTCAACAGTGTTAAACTGATACAATATAACAAAGATCAAGTTTAACTGCAGCGGAATAAGCAATCCATTAAAAGAGTCAAGTAGAGAATAAAATCTACTATCTTTTATGATTTTAAAAGTTTTTCATCACTTTTATCGCTGGAACTCAGCTTAATAAATAATCCACATCATCCCTGCACTACGGCCAAGGATATTCATTAGTATCACAACCACAAACAATCCATGCACTACGGGCCAAGGATATTCATGTATTCATCAATGGTCATGATCATGCCAACAACTGTCCATCAATGCACTATGGGCCAATGAGGACTTTTACCACATCATTTGTAACATTACGGTCATGATTACACCAAATAATCCCTGGTTATAATCATACCAAGTCCATCTATGCACTACAAGCCACAGATGGCTTTTAACAAGATATAAACATGAGGATGATGACAATGATATAAGAATTCAATAAAACAAGTTCAAGAATTAATTTATCTAGGAACCATCAACGTCCAAATTGTCAACATGATACTGCTTTGTAGAGTAAAATTCAAGAATGCTCAGAAGAATATTTTCATGAAAAGATACTAGATGAAGAGGAAATATCAAAGATATTCCACTAATTTTATGGAGTATAAAAGCCAAAACTTTAACCAAATGAGTATAATAAAGAATAGAATAATAAAAGAATTCACCAAGCGTGCGATAAACCGCACAGACAACGCACCGACAGGATATTCCGACAGAATAATAAATAATGGAACCAGGTCCGACGTAAATGCATAGACAAGATATTCCGACAGAATAATAAATAATGGAACCAGGTCCGACGTAAACGCACAGACAGGATAATCCGACAGAATAATAAATAGTGGAACCAGGTCCGACGTAAACGCACAGACATGATATTTCGATAGAATAATAAAGAACGAAATATTAGAAGAATTTCACCATTTATGCGGTACTTCGCATAAACAGGTTATTCCAACAGAATAATAAGGAATGAAATAACAGAAGTTCTCTTCATGAATACGAAAGAAATAATACCCCTTACGTTAGAAAGAAGATTACTGGATATAGGAGTAGTTAAGTAGCAGAACACTTTTCTTCTTTCTCTATATAGTTTCTCTCTCTGGAGTTTCAGTGAGTTCATAAAAAATAATGAAGGAATGAGCTTCTATTTATAAAAGAATGGACTACATAGTAACTAATTCATGAACGGTCCAGATTGATTTACTTTTAATCAGACGATCCATATTTAAAGCAAAATCTTTTAAATAAAATATAATATATTCTATTTATAATCTAATAAAACGAATAACTTTATAAAAGTATTATGTTTTATATAAAAAGATTTTACTATGCAAAACACTATGCAGGCATTATGCAATACTATGTATAATAAAATATAATATATTCTATTTAAAATCTAATAAAATAAATAACTTTATAAAATTATTCTGTTTTATATAAAAAGATTTTACTATGCGAAATACTATGCATAATAGAATATAATATATTCTATTTATAGTCTAATAAAACAGATAACTTTATAAAAGTATTCTGTTTTATATAAAAAGCTTTTCTGTTTTATTACATTAATAATACTAATAAAACAAAACTGAGTGACTTATCACATAAGCATCAAAAATCAATACCGTGTGCTACTATGCAACCACGCGTATTACTGTACTTTTACTACCGAGTAGTTCAACAGTATTAACGGTAAAACATCTGCCGTTATTTTCATAAAATATTTTTGTCGTTTTCTCAATCCGATAATAATTCCGTTGTGGGGTCCACCAATGATTGTGCCGTCGTGCGAATATTCCTTGTTAAAACGAATATTTCCCGACCAATCGAATATTGTACAACAACTTGCGTACTTTGCAAAATTTATAAATATCACCCACAACTATAATATTATACCAAATTCATTCCATAATATTTAAAAATGATATTTATAGACAACTCATCTTTATTAAAATAAAAAATAATTAGGGTCTTACAACCTTCCCTTTTTATAAAATTTCGCCCTTAAAATTAGGGTACGTACCTTATATGTCGAAGAGGTAAGAATACCTTGATTTTATTTCAGATTCTAACTCCCAGGTCATTTCCTCAACATCGTGGTTCCTCTACAAAACTTTGACTTGAAGTATAACCTTGGAGCATAGCACATGATCCTTCTTATCCAAGATTTTAACAGGAACCTCTTCATACGTTAAATCTTCCGCTATTTCGTCCTGTTCTAACTCAATAATGTGGTGCGGGTCTTTCACATATTTATGTAAAACAGATATGTAAAAAACGTTATGAACATGAGACATACTTGGCGGTAAAGCAAGTCTATAGACCACAGTTTCTACTCGATCAAGGATTAAAAATGGGCCAATGAATCGAGGATTGAACTTTCCTCTCTTTCCAAATCTCGTAACTGCTTTCCATGGAGCAACACGTAACAACACATGATCTCCAATATCGAATTACACGTCCTTTCGATGAAGATCATCATAACTCTTTTGTCGATCTTGTGAGGTTTTTATACGTTACCGGATCGTTTGAATCTTTTCCGTAGTTATACGTACCAACTCCGGTCCCAACAACGTTGCTTCACCCACCTCATCCCAGTATACTGGAGAACGACACTTTCTTCCATACAACGCTTCGAATGGAACCATGCCAATACTTGCTTGATAGTTGTTGTTGTAGGAAAACTCCACCAATGGTAAGAACTTTTCCCAACTTCCCTTGAAATCAAGGACACATAGTCTTAATAGATCTTCAAGAGTTTGAATAGTCCTCTTCGACTGCCCGTCCGTTTGAGGATGATATGTCGAACTAAACCGTAAATTTGTGCCCATAGCTTTCTGTAAACTAACCCAAAATCGTGAAGTGAATCTTGGGTCTCGATCAGAAACTATGGATACTGGCATACCATGTAATCTTACAATCTCGTTTATGTATATACGAGCAAGACGTTCAAGTGTATAAGTTTCTCGTATAGGTAAGAAATAAGCCGACTTGGTCAATCTATCAACAATGACCCAAATCGCATTTATGCCTTGAGAAACCTTGGGAAGACCGGTAATGAAATTCATGGTAATGTGCTCCCACTTCCATTTTGGAATTTCAAGTGATTGCAATGGACCTTTTGGTACTTGATGCTCCGCCTTGACTCGTTGACACGTTAAACACCTTGAGATAAATAGTGTTATCTCTCTCTTCATATTGCCCCACCAAAATGTATGTCGAAGATCATGATATATTTTGGTACTCTCAGGATGGATTGCAAATGGTGTGTTGTGCACCTCCATCATGATGTTATACTTTAAATCAGGGTCATTAGGAACACAAAGTCTAGAGTTGACTCGAAGTATTCCTTCCTCATCGATTTTTGCTTCCGGCATAGCACCTTCTTACACTTTCTTCCTCATACGCATCAGCTCCAGGTCTATAGCTTGAGCAGCTTTAACTTTATCAATTAAAGTCAGTTCTACTCGTATATTCGCCATCATCACATGGGCCCCCAGAGTCTTTAACTCTATCTCTATCCTTTGCAAGTCAAACAAAATGGGCCTTTGCGTTGATAATATCGCACTCATACCCGCATATGATCTTCTACTCAATGCGTCAGCTACCACGTTCGCTTTTCCAGGATGGTATTGGAGGGTATGATCATAATCTTTCAACAGTTCAAGCCAACATCGTTGCCGTATATTAAGTTCCTTTTGGGTGAAGAAATATTTGAGGCTTTTATGATCCGTAAAGATCTCCACTTTCTCCCCATACAAATAATGCCTCTAAATTTTAAGTGCGAAGACAACAGCTGCCAACTCTTGATCATGAGTAGGATAATTCCTCTCATATTCTTTGGGTTGCCGAGAGGCATAGGCTATAACTTTTCCATGTTGCATGAGAACACATCCTAACCCTTTGCCCGAAGCATCACTGTAGATGACAAATCCCTCCGAGCCAGATGGTATTGTCAGAACAGGTGCTGAAATGAGTCTCCTCTTGAGTTCTTGAAAACTCTTCTCACATTCTTCGCTCCAACTGAATTTTGTATCTTTTCGAGTCAGCTGAGTTAATGGAGTAGCGATTCGAGAAAACCCTTCTACGAATCTTCGATAATAACCAGCTAAGCCGAGAAATCTACGTACTTCGGTCACTGATTTAGGTTGCTCCTAGCTTTGAATAGCTTCAATCTTTGTTGGGTCAATAAATATTCTATGACTTGATACTACGTACCCAAAGAATGCTACTTCCCCCAACCAGAACTCGCATTTCTTCAACTTGGCATAAAACTTGTTTTCACGAAGCTTTTGGAGTATTAGCCTCAAGTGTTGCTCATAATCTTCACGGTTTTTGGAATAAATGAGGTTGTCATCAATAAAGAATATTCCTTGAATACTCGGTTCATCATATCCATGAAGGAAGCAGGAGCATTAGTCAATCCAAAAGACATGACTAAGAATTCATAATGCCCGTACCGAGTTCTGAAGGCAGTCTTTGGAATATCCTCAGTTCTAACCTTCAACTGATGATATCCAGAACGAAGATCGATCTTTGAAAAGAATTGTGCTCCTTGCAACTGGTCAAACATGTCATCAATGCGAGGCAACGGGTACTTATTTTTGATGGTGACATGATTTAACTCCCGATAATTAATACAAAGTCGCATACTTCCATCTTTCTTCTTCACGAATAGAACAGGAGCACCCCAAGGAGAAGTACTAGGTTGAATGAAACCGATATCTAACAATTCCTGCAATTGGGTCTTTAACTCCTGAAGTTCAATAGGAGCCATCTGATATGGGGCTTTGGAAATGGGTTTTTACCGGGTTCAAGTTCGATACAAAATTCAATTTCACGCTCCGGGGGCAGGTGTAACGCCCCCAAATCCGGGTACTTTTTACCACGAATCTGGTATACTAATTCTATAATTATTGCGGAAGATTTAAACATAATTTGTTTATACATTAAACTTTTACACATCATTCCCAAGGTCTACAATCTTAACTAAATACATACCTTCAATATCTAAAAAGGTTTACAATACTATTTTTGTCAGAAGATTTAATAAATCTAACTGCACCATAATTTAGTCTTGCACTTTGCCTTTACTTCTGTCTTTACTCGAGCTTTCCTCTAAATCTAAAAATTTTATCATGATATAGCAAGGGTGAGCAACTACTTTGCCCAACAAGTTTAAATTCAATAAAGATATATCATGATCGAAAGAATAATAAGCTTTCAAGTTTTCAACAATTTAATAATTGTGAAGGAACATGAATCAAAATGTCAATAATTGAATGACTGAATCAATAATGTTTGAAGGTTAATAATGACTATGAACAATTTAACTGAACCTTATGGTAATGAAGGTGATCAGCCTTTCATACCTGATGAACATATGCAATATGCACTAAGTGTGAATCAATAATCAGTTTAGACATGAATAATCATCAATAATCATTCACTAACATACTTTGAAATATAACTCAAGTTTGAGTTAAGGAAACTTGCCTGCATAGTCGATTATCGCTACTCAATTTAATTTATTCTCTTTATGAAAAAGACCTATCAGGTATAAGATTAATCTTTCAATCAGCATATCATACCTTATTTCATTATGTCATAACTTATACTCATAAGTTATCCCTTTATATGTTATCTTAGTAATCTAAACAACCTTTCAGTAAATTGAAATATCATTTCAGTAAATCGGATTACATTTCAGTATCCTGACATCACTATTTCAGCAAACCAAAATCAGATTAGCAGACTAAATTCAATTTCAGCAACCTGAATTTAAAATCTTCAATTTCAGCAACTTGAATTCACTATTATTTTGCATGAAAATAACAAATCAACTTATTATTTTTCTATCTTTTGGCCAATCATATACACATGTATTCCATACACAAAAAGTATTTTTTTCGTAATTTTTTAACTCCCTTAAGTATTTTTCAAAAATAAATTTCTAGTTAATTCCTTAAGAAATTAGCTACCTTGTGCTTAACTCCAGAAATTCCCATCTCTTGGCATAATGTTATACATGTTAGCGTGACCCTCCAATTTAGATTTCGTGACCATCGGAGTTATAGAACTCCGGTTATAGCGATTTTCGTCGGAAAATTACAGAAATTGAAATGGTCATAACTTGCTCAATTTAAGTCAGAATGAGCTCATTTTTGGACATGAGCTACCTTATACCATATATTTTCATTTCCCAAAAGGCCGGAATTTTTTGCACAAACTAAGTGGCCGAAACAGCCCCTGGAAAGTTCTTCGCAGCTTGTTTTTGTCATTTTACAGCTTTGGAATCCTTTGCTAAAAATAGTCCATACGGAAATATACAACTCCTTTTTCAGTGATTCCACTTGGAGATGTTAGATAACATATAGATCTAACTCTAGGACTTGACCACACTCAAAAATTCGAAATATAATAGGAGATATGGTCATTTGAATTTTATGTTCCGTTTTCACAAAAATCTAATTTTTAACTCTTGGTGAGTTCTAAGAAAACTTTCATGTTTTCACATAATATCAACATAACTCATCATAATAATTAATAATACCTCATACACCCATGGATCTATCATGATGAATGATCTATTCCATCAAACAATCATCAAACACAACAAAATACAATCAAGGTAAGGAAAAATTAGGGTTTTCTACATTTCTAAAAACCTAGTTTCATTTCTCCCCTTTTGATCCACCTTTAAATACTTTAACAAGTTAGATTCATACATGAATCTACATAAAACACATAAATAAAAGGGTCCTAACTTTCAAATCACAAAACTCTTTTCTCCATCAAATCCATAAAAATACATAAACTAAGTGTTTAGGGTTTATACCTTTGAAGTCTTTCTTCTTCTTCTTCCTTCACAAAGTAACTTCATGATTCTTGGAGACATGAAAATCTCCTCCCTTCTACTTCACAAAGTCGGCAGCCCCTTGGGCTCTCTCTCTCTATTTTCTCTCTCCTTTAGCTCTTGAGTTATTTAGAAAATGATGAAAGAGAAAAAAAAAGTAAACTTGTGGCAAAAAAAATAAATATGATATGTGTATGCATATAACTTGAATATCTAATTAAAATCTCCCAACATATCTAGCTCTTCTCTCTTCACTCAATTACCAAGTGGTTGCTTGGAAGAAACAACAAAGTGTTGTCTCATTAAAAATATGTCACCTATTAAAGAAATCTACCAACTAAAGTTACATGATCATCAAATACCTTCCCCCTTTCTCCTTTAAGTAACCGGCCATGTGGCCTTAATAACTCCACTATATCTCATCCTTTCTCTTACCTACTCTCTCATCATAGCAAAGCTAACTTGCAAGCAACAACTAATGTGTTGTCCAACTAATAAATTGCCAACAAAAGAAAAGTTGTTTACCAACTAAAGTTAAACCCATCATTACATTCCACTCTCTTTTTCCACTCTTCCAAATTCGGCCACATGCTCCCCTTATTCACCACTTTGGTTGATATTAGCTAGCTTAATTAACGACCATAATGCCCCTCCTTAAGTGGACTTTAATTGGGCCAAGCTTGGGCTCCCTTTTTATTTCTTTTTGGGCATGCACATTCTTATTCCTTTGTCTACTAATTAAAATGAGCTTGGGCTCCTCCACCAAATAATTTGGGTCATCACTAAACTTGCCCTTTATAATAAATATTGGGCTAGCTCAATAATTTAATTGTTCTTAAATTAATTAATTACAAATCTCATGCTTAAATAAACACTTGGCTACCAATTAATTCTTTGAGCCTAAAAATCAATTTAGTTCTATACTTATTAATTTTTATTCATTCCCCATTATTTAATTAGGGTTCCCTTACACACATTAGTAAGTTAATTTCTTACTCATACACACTAATTTTCTTAACCCAATTAGACTTGCTTTAATTAGGTTATAAAATTAATTATTTGAGATATATAAATTAAATCTCTTAGACTTAGTATATATATTTATATACTAATATTCTCCCATATTATAACCTCTTAGGTTATTTAATTATCACACCTAATACATATATATTAGTTCACATAACTTAATTCTTAATTTACTTACTCTCATATTCATACAAAATAAATTATTAAATTGAGACATGGTCCACAATTCCTAGATTAGGTCACTAGTATATAATTAAAATACTAGAACCACATACACATAATCTTATGACTCATACACTAAACATATACCTCATTATCAGACTATCACTTATAGTCTACCAAATCATTAAAGTTCTTATCCAAAAATTTTGAAATCCTTAAAATTCCTTTACAGAAACGTCAAATCCATACACTCATTTTCTGTCTAGGTCTATTATTTAACATTTATTCAATCTTTTAAGATTTTATAGAATTGTCCAAATTTTCGGGTTGTCACATTCACCCCTTCTTCTAAGAATTTCGTCCCTGAAATTTACCTTACACCTTATACCATGCACCATACACCATTCATACACAGCATCACATGCTACCCAATACACCACTCACGAGAGTAAAAGTTTTCAAATTGTGCTGAGGGGTCATATAGACCATGAACGATTGAGGTTTATAGGTTATACTACCTGCTACCTATTTCAATTAAGAAAAAGGTACTCTACCCCTTACAAAGGTTAACAGTATGTTTACAATCACGAAGAAGGTAAACTATCATTGCTAGTACTTTAGGTGATTTGCCTATCGTACTTTTACGTCATGCATAAGGTATCAATCATGTCTAGCGAATATTTACACTATTAGATTGGATTATTTTATCCAAACAACATAGTTCACCTCAGTCTTATCATAGGATTCCGCACCAAAACAATTTGGTTCGGGAAAATTTTCAAAGAACGCTAAGAATTTTCATAAACGTTGGTCTAGCCAAATCAAATAGCTTAGACCCATATCAATAATCAATTTCAAACGATATAGGAATGTGTATAGCCAAACGCCGTTGGCAAATTTAAAATTTTGAAAATTAGTTTAAAAAAATGACGTCATGATGCCGTACTGTATTAACAGCCCGTTTGAGGATGCCGTCATCGAGTGACTTTGTCATAACACATCATATAATAGTGGGACAACGATAATCAGATCGAATTCAACACTAAGTATTCCTGTATTTACAACTCCATCAATTTTTTATCATATCTGCACCAGGTTACATGGTACATAAGTGATAAATAAAAATATATTTTGATATTTCAAATCATTATCGTCTAGCCGAAACAAGTAGCATAGACTATTCTTTAAACCATTCAAAAATCATTACAAATCTGTTTTATCATCTCAACAGGTAACGAGGTGTCGGTGGCCCAAAGTCCATGCATACACAAGGGTCACCAGGAGTTGAGAATAAAAATTCATTTTCAAAAAGGCACATAGTGCGTTTTTAGCTTGATGTCAAAAACCTTGAAGTCTAGCATAGCTAGAAGATTTGGAATACCTATGCTTCCACCATCAACTTAACTTCCTCTAATGATCCATTTCTTAATAAATCTATCTATTTCTATCATCCTCAATGTTCCATTCACCACATAACTATACCCAGTTCGTCAAACTTACCACACATTATGAGTTCAGGAACTTTCCACAATCATATGAGTTTAAGAACTTGTCCTAGTCAGACCTTTGGCGTCCATTCGCTGAGGGGTTCATAAACATTTCATATAATTATGAGTCACAAACGTACCATAGGTATGAGTTTTAAGAACTCGTACTTAACCTTATATTCTCTAACTATACTCTACCTATATAAATTAAATCTCTTAGACTTAGTATATATATTTATATACTAATATTCTCCCATATTATAACCTCTTAGGTTATTTAATTATCACACCTAATACATATATATTAGTTCACATAACTTAATTCTTAATTCACTTACTCCCATATTCATACAAAATAAATTATTAAATTGAGACATGGTCCACAATTCCTAGATTAGGTCACTAGTATATAATTAAAATACTAGAACCACATACACATAATCTTATGACTCATACACTAAACATATACCTCATTATCAGACTATCACTTATAGTCTACCAAATCATTCAAGTTCTTATCTAAAAATTTTGAAATCCTTAAAATTCCTTTACAGAAACGTTAAATCCATACACTCATTTTCTGTCTAGGTCTATTATTTAACCTTTATTCAATCTTTTAAGATCTTATAGAATTGTCCAAATTTTCGGGTTGTCACATTCACCCCTTCTTCTAAGAATTTCGTCCCTGAAATTTACCTTACACCTTATACCATGCACCATACACCATTCATACACACCATCACATGCTACCCAATACACCACTCACGAGAGTAAAAGTTTTCAAATTGTGCTGAGGGGTCATATAAACCATGAACGATTGAGGTTTATAGGTATTACTACCTGCTACCTATTTCAATTAAGAAAAAAGGTACTCTACCCCTTACAAAGGTTAACAGTATGTTTACAATCACGAAGAAGGTAAACTACCATTGCTAGTACTTTAGGTGATTAGCCTATCGTACTTTTACGTCATGCATAACGTATCAATCATGTCTAGCGAATATTTACACTATTAGATTGGATTATTTTATCCAAACAACATAGTTCACCTCAGTCTTATCATAGGATTCCGCACCAAAACAATTTGGTTCGGGAAAATTTTCAAAGAACGCTAAGAATTTTCATAAACGTTGGTCTAGCCGAATCAAATAGCTTAGACCCATATCAATAATCAATTTCAAACGATATACGAATGTGTATAGCCAAACGCCGTTGGCAAATTTAAAATTTTGAAAATTAGTTTAAAAAAATGACGTCATGATGCCGTACTGTATTAACAGCCCGTTTGAGGATGCCGTCATCGAGTGACTTTGTCATAACACATCATATAATAGTGGGACAACGATAATCAGATCGAATTCAACACTAAGTATTCCTGTATTTACAACTCCATCAATTTTTTTATCATATCTGCACCAGGTTACATGGTACATAAGTGATAAATAAAAATATATTTTGATATTTCAAATCATTATCGTCTAGCCGAAACAAGTAGCATAGACTATTCTTTAAACCATTCAAAAATCATTACAAATCTGTTTTATCATCTCAACAGGTAACGAGGTGTCGGTGGCCCAAAGTCCATGCATACACAAGGGTCACCAGGAGTTGAGAATAAAAATTCATTTTCAAAAAGGCACATAGTGCGTTTTTAGCTTGATGTCAAAAACCTTGAAGTCTAGCATAGCTAGAAGATTTGGAATACCTATGCTTCCACCATCAACTTAACTTCCTCTAATGATCCATTTCTTAATAAATCTATCTATTTCTATCATCCTCAATGTTCCATTCACCACATAACTATACCCAGTTCGTCAAACTTACCACACATTATGAGTTCAGGAACTTTCCACAATCATATGAGTTTAAGAACTTGTCCTAGTCAGACCTTTGGCGTCCATTCGCTGAGGGGTTCATAAACATTTTATATAATTATGAGTCACGAACGTACCATAGGTATGAGTTTTAAGAACTCGTACTTAACATTATATTCTCTAACTATACCCTACATATATAAATTAAATCTCTTAGACTTAGTATATATATTTATATACTAATATTCTCCCATATTATAACCTCTTAGGTTATTTAATTATCACACCTAATACATATATATTAGTTCACATAACTTAATTCTTAATTCACTTACTCCCATATTCATACAAAATAAATTATTAAATTGAGACATGGTCCACAATTCCTAGATTAGGTCACTAGTATATAATTAAAATACTAGAACCACATACACATAATCTTATGACTCATACACTAAACATATACTTCATTATCAGACTATCACTTATAGTCTACCAAATCATTCAAGTTCTTATCCAAAAATTTTAAAATCCTTAAAATTCCTTTACAGAAACGTCAAATCCATACACTCATTTTCTGTCTTGTTCTATTATTTAACCTTTATTCAATCTTTTAAGATTTTATAGAATTGTCCAAATTTTCGAGTTGTCACAGCAGGCCAGGAAGTTCTTCAGGGAATACGTCAGAGAATTTATTAACAATAGAAATATCATTCAAAACTGACGTATTTGTGTTTAGAACTGTGACATGAGCTAAGAAAGATTGACATCCATTTTTCAATAAACGAATAGCTTTATGGCTTGAGATGACCGTGATTGATTTTAATGGTTTGGTCGCTGAATTCGCATAATAGGTTGATTAGGAATATAAAAGCTAACAACCTTACGAAAATAATTAATTTTAGCATGATGAGTAATTAACCAATCAATCCCTAGAATCACATCAAATGCAAGTATTTTCAATGAAATAAGATCGACATGTAATGTGAGGGTACCGATTTGAACCAAACAAGACTTATAAATAATGGATGTAATAAAGGTTTCTCCCAATGTAGTTTTCACAGATAAGTCAAAGTCTAATTTCTCTGGAGTCAAATTTAATCGTTGAGCGCAAGTAGGAGAAATAAAAGAATGGATAGAACCGGTATCAAATAAGGTATAGACTTCGCTAGAGTTTATGATAATCTTACCCGTGATGACCTCGTTCGGTTTTCTTGCTTTCTGGGAGGTCACAACAAATGCTCTCCCTTGAACTACTAGTTTTGATTTGTCTGGGACAGTATTTTGTGTCACCGTTCCAACTGAACTTGTCTTCGGTGCACGACAAAATCGGGCTAGGTGACCTTCTTTTCCACAATTATAACACGCTTTGGATGGCATCGCGTAGTTTGGACTGATATGTCCCTCCGTTCCGCATTTGAAGCATTTGATAGGTAGTCGTTCTCCTTCCTTAACAACGGGTGTTGGTGCTGACGTCTTTCCATTATTGTTGAATCTCCTCTTCTTGAAATGTCCATTTTTATTGCCTTGGCCATTATTACCACCAAAGTGGTTACCATTTCTGGCATGTTGATTCCCTCCACGTTTGTTGTCACCGCTTCGAAGACTGATACCACTGGTATTTTGATTTTGCCAGCTGCTTTTTCTTGGTTACGTTGACTCGTTATTGCGCTCTAATAACTGAGCCCTATTTACAACATCTGAATACAAATACTGTTTATGAAAAATAAGATATTGACGTATCTCCGGTTTTAAACCTCTTAAAAACATCCGCATCATTTTCTCCTCATTATCAAGCAAGTGGGACGCAAATCGGGACAACTCGGCAAACTTAGCTTCGTACTGCGATACGGTCATATTATTCTGCTCCAACTTGATGAACTCTACCTCCTTTATGTGACGAATACTTTCGGAAAAGTACTTGTCATTGAACAGTTCTTGAAACTTTTCCCAAAACATCTTCAATGCGGCAGGTTGAGTACGCTTTACCGATTCCCACCAATAATCTGCCTCTGCTCGCAACATAAAGGTGGCAAAGGGAACCTTTTGCTCCTCGGCGCATCCCAAGACATCAAATATCTTGGTGATCTGCTTGATCCACGTTTCCGCCTTAAGTGGTTTTGGCTCTCCAATAAACTCCGGTGGTCCCAACTCCTTGAACTGCTTAGCGGTGACCGTCCGAGAGTTTTCAGTATTTTCACCTACATTTTGGACATGAGCCTCTCTCGCCTAATGTTGCATGAATTGCATAAAGCCTCTGAACATTTTATCATTCACCATTTGGTCAATGTTGTTGTTTGCATGAGTATTGTCGCCTTCCTAATGCACATTATTCTGATTATTGATATGTGGAACCTTAACGGTCTCCTGTGCTCCATTACTATTCTCAACATTCTCGGATGTCATTTTCAGATACTGCCACAAAACAAAGATTAATTGACATGTAACATAATATCCCTATACTCTGACTGACCAATTAAATACCAAACAAACTTAGGTAGGTCATACTAGCGAAGGAATTTCCCGTCTCTCCCCTCCTAGTTCTAGTCTCACATCTTAGCCAGGGATCATATCCCTAAGCTTTGATACCAACTGTGACACCCCCAAAATAGGTATACATCACCTTTTCTAAGTCGTCAAATATATGTTACAAAATACAAATAAAAACTTAATTATACAACTGTCGTGTAAAATACGACAAAACATAAGCTGTGAGTTTTAATACAACATTGTCTTCTAGACAGTATTAAAACTCAAAATAAGTCCTCAATATAGTTATTGTCACACTATCTAACAGAATAGTGAAGACTACTAATGCTATCATCTGGACAGTCACTCCGTTTCCCGACTAGTTCCGGCTACGTTCTCATTTCCTGAAGAGAACAGTGAAAGAAAGGGTGAGCTCAACTAGCCCAGTAAGAAATATTATGACTAAGATAATGCAAAATAAATTATCGTTAGCCTTCAACAGTATTAAACTGATACAATATAACAAACATCAAGTTTAACTGCAGTGGAATAAGCAATCCATTAAAAGAGTCAAGTAGAGAATAAAATCTACTATCTTTTATGATTTAAAAGATTTTTCATCACTTTTATCGCTGGGACTCAGCTTAATAAATAATCCACATCATCCCTGCACTACGGCCAAGGATATTTATTAGTATCACAACCACAAATAATCCATGCACTACGGGCCAAGGATATTCGTGTATTCATCAATGGTCATGATCATGCCAACAACTGTCCATCAATGCACTACGGGCCAATGAGGACTTTTACCACATTATTTGTTACATTACGGTCATGATTACACCGAATAATCCCTGGTCATAATCATACGAAGTCCATCTATGCACTACAGGCCACAGATGACTTTTAACAAGATATAAACATGAGGATGATGACAATGATATAAGAATTCAAGAAAACAAGTTGAAGAATTAATTTATCCAGGAACCAACAACGTCCAAATTGTCAACATAATACTGCTTTGTAGAGTAAAATTCAAGAATACTTAGAAGAATATTTCCATGAAAAGATACTGGATGAAGAGCAAATATCAAAGATATTTCACTAATTTTATGGAGTATAAAAGCCAAAACTTTAACCAACTGAGTATAATAAAGAATGGAATAACAAAAGAATTCACCACGCATGCGATAGACCGCACAGGTTATTCCAACAGAAAAATAAATAATAGAACCCGGTCATGCGTAAATGCACCGACAGGATATTCAGACAGAATAATAAATAATAGAACCAGGTCCGACGTAAACGCACAGACAGGATATTCTGACAAAATAATAAATAATGGAACCAGGTCCGACGTAAACGCACAGACAGGATATTCCGACAGAATAATAAATAGTGGAACCAGGTCCGGCATAAATGCACAGACATAATATATCGACAGAATAATACAGAACGAAATATGAGAAGAATTTCACCATGTATGCGGTACTTCGCATAAACAGGTTATTCCAACAGAATAATAAGGAATGGAATAACAGAAATTCTCTTCATGAATACGAAAGAAATAATACCCCTTACCTTAGAAAGAAGAGTACTGGATATAGGCGTAGTTAAGTAGCAGAACACTTTTTTTCTTTCTCTCTATAGTTTCTCTCTCTAGAGTTTCAGTGAATTCGTAAGAAATAATGAAGGAATGAGCTTTTGTTTATAGAAGAATGGACTGTATAGTAACTAATTCATGAACGGTCCAGATTGATTATCTTTTAATCGGACGATCTATATTTAAAGCAAAATCTTTTAAATAAAATATAATATATTCTATTTATAATCTAATAAAACGAATAACTTTATAAAAGTATTCTGTTTTATATAAAAATATTTTACTATACAAAATACTATGCAGGCATTATGCAACACTATGCATAATAAAATATAATATATTCTATTTAAAATCTAATAAAATAAATAACTTTATAAAAGTATTCTATTTTATATAAAAAGATTTTACTATACAAAATACTATGCATAATAGAATATAATATATTCTATTTATAGTCTAATAAAACAGATAACTTTATAAAAGTATTCTATTTTATATAAAAAGCTTTTCTATTTTATTACATTAATAATACTAATAAAACAAAACTGAGTGACTTATCACATAAACATCAATAATCAATACCGTGTGCTACTATGCAACCACGCGTATAACTGTATTTTTACTACCGAGTAGTTCAACAGTATTAACGGTAAAACTTCCGCCGTTATTGTCATAAAATATTTTTGTCGTTTTCTCAATTCGACAATAATTCTGTTGTAGGGTCCACCAATGATTGTGCCGTCGTACGAATATTCCCTGTTAAAATGAATATTCCCCGACCAATCGAATATTATACAACAATTTGAGTACTTTGCAAAATTTATAAAAATTACCCACAACTATAACATTATACCAAATTCATTCCATAATATTTAAAAATGATATTTATAGACAACTCATCTTTATTAAAATAAAAAAAAAATTTGGGGTCTTACAGACGATCACAAGCTGACTGTCGGTATATGCCTTTGAAGATAGTCTATACTGAGGGTCCTACTCTGGCCGTCGAGCATTTTTGGGACTAAATACCGAGGGTAATGAGCCTTAGATAATGGCAATTAGTTGGCACTCAGAAATCCCTCCCAAATTTCCCCTAAATCAGTACCAATATTTTTCCCCCAAATTAAAATTTTGGGGAAAATCAGCTCTCAATCACCCTTTCTCTCCTCTCTTCCTCATCCGTTCTTAGTCAAATCAGCCCTCTCTTTCCTCTCACACCCTTTCTATCTCCTTTCTCAGTCAATCGTTCTCATCTGGTCACCTTCTCAGACGATCGTTCCCTTCTGGTCAAATTGGCCCTCCGGTCGATTCTTCTCATTTGGTCGTGTGTGTGCCGCCAACAAGTGGTTCTCTGGTAGTGAATCGTACTGCTGGAGGTGATTCCCTATTTCCCTCTATTTTTTCACTCATTACGCGACTATATTGACTGTACATAGAAGCCAAATCTATGGATTTGTTGTTTAGGTTAATTGCTAATGTTCAATGATACTTGTATATAATCTGTTCCCCAATCCCTAGTTTATGGGTGGTTATCCATTGCAGTGAATTATACTAAACATTGTGTTTGTTTAGGTTAATTTTTAGGTCTATGTTGATGACCCTTAGTTTGTCAGTCATAACCAACTAGAGTGCCAACATATATGCTATGTACTGTATATGATGTACCTGCTTCTTTATACTCCCACTCTTCCGTAAAAGAGTCCCATTTACATCTTTTATGTGGTTTTATTGACGATAGTATAAAATAACACAATGTCATAGAGTTTTGCATCATATTTCCATAATCATGCCACAACAACTAAGTTCTTACATTTTGGAACTGAATTAGTATTACATTTTGGAACTGAATTAGTATTAGTTCCTCCCAGTACTGAAGCTATGACTACTGCTACTATTACTAGAGCTGCCTTTGTTGTAGGTCATGGTATTGAAATAGAAATTGAGTTTAAGCCAGTTAAACACCCGACTGAGCCTCTTGACAATGATCGACCAATTCAATGCTACTCAATGTAAGCTCAATGTCATTTAGAATTCCTGGTCTTTGTGTTTATACATATGCATGGAAGTTTGTGCTTTAAATAAGATGAAAAACATTACATTAACATCACAGGCTCATACTAGCATACACCTAAATGTGTACTTATGTTGAATATTCATTGACGATGCTCGAATAAAGAAAGTGAAACACCTTCCTATGTGAATTTTAGATTGTATGTGTCAGTGTATATGTCAGGGGTGTTAAATTATTCCGTTTGATGGTTAATATGGGCATGCTAATGCTAATTTAGACCTCTCTTAAGTCTGTAGTTTTCAGTTAGCTTTAGAGAAATTAAAGTTTTGCATATTTTGTTCTTAAGTGTGCAATTTTAATTTTTATCATAATGATCTACATATTGCTCGTATGGTTATTGGACAAAGTGTTTAATTTCAGCTGGGAGACACATTTGGTTGTAAAATCTTATAATGCAACAATTGCATTTCTTTGATATACAATGGAGATGGTATGATTAAGATCGTGTATCGGTGTTAGGTATTAAGATTAGGAGTTAAGAATATCATAATTAGAAGTCACGAGTGCTAGAAGATTGTAACAATCTGTTCTTGATTTTGTAGTGTAACGGGTAACTGAACTAGAATCTACATCTTGCAGTGGTGATAAAGTGATTATATGGTGGATCATATCATGCAAAAGACAACTCTGTGTGGAATTGAATGCGTATAAAGACAACTCTGTATTCTTTATTGATCTGGAACTTTGTTATCATCTGGATTTTGCATCTAAAATTAGCTAGGTGATAATATGTTGCATAGGCAGAAATTGTATAAGGGAAGTTTCTTAAGGTTTAAACTCCAATTAATGTGTAATGCCTTCATCAACCAATTTAAACATGTTTTACTTGATAGCTTAAAGAACTACTAATAGAGGCAATTGCATTGATTGTCATCTTATTAACTTGTATATGGATCTTTGGTCACTTTTATCGAGATAATATAATTCCATCTTGCAGGTTCGAGTGAAGGCTACTATTTTACAGCAATCAAAAACCCGGTTGATTGGTCTGAACTGCCCTGGTATCATCAAGCTTGGAGAATGCAAAATTGGAATTATGCCTGGTTACATTCACAAACCAGGGAGGATAGGAATTGTTTCACGATCTGGCACATTAACGTATGAAGCAGTAAGATCTGTAAGACCCCAACTTTTATAAATAAAGATGAATTTTCTATAAATATCATTTTTGAATATTATGGAGTTAATTTGATATAATGCTATAGTTGTGGGTAATATTTATAAATTTTTCAAAGTACGCAAGTTGTTATATAATATTCGATTGGTCGGGGAATATTCGTTTTAACAGGGAATATTCGTACAACGACACAATCATTGGTGGACCCCACAACAGAATTATTGTCGGATTGAGAAAACGACAAAAATATTTTATTAAAAATAACGGCGGAAGTTTTACCATTATTACTGTTGAACTACTCGGTAATAAAAGTACAGTAATACGTGTGGTTGCATAGTAGCACACGGTATTGATTATTAATGCTTATGTGAGAAGTCACTCAGTTTGATTCAATTATTGTCAGTTAATAATATGAATTATTTAGCGATAATGACGTTTTATTTTATTCGTATTATTAACGTAATAAAACAGAAACATATTTTTATATAAAACAGAATACTTTATTAAAGTTATTCTATAAATAGAATATATTATATTTTATTTAAAAGATTTTTCTTTAAATATGGACCGTCAGATTAAAGTAATCAATCTGGACCGTTCATGGATTAGTTACTATGCATTCTATTTTTCTATAAATAGAAGCTCATTCTTTCATTATTTCTTACGAATTCACTAAACTCTAGAGAGAGAAACTATAGAGAGAAACTATAGAGAGAGAGAAGAAGAGTATTCTGCTACTTAACTACTTCCTTATTTCAGCTCTTCTTTAAAACGGTAAGGGGTGTTATTCTTTCTTATTCATGAAGAGAAATGTTGTTATTCCATTTCTTATTATTCTGTTGGAATAACATGTATACGCGGTCTACCCTATACTTGGTGACATTCTTCTATTATTCTGTTGGAACATCCTGTCTGTGTGTTTTACACCGGACCTGGTTCTGTTTTTATTATTATTCTGTTGGAACATCCTGTCTGTGTGTTTTACACCGGACCTGGTTTCGTCTTGTTATTATTCTGTTGGAACATCCTGTCTGTGTGTTTTACACCAGACCTGGTTCTATTATTTATTATTCTGTTGGAATATCCTGTCTGTGCGTTTACGCCGGACCTGGTTCCATTATTTATTATTCTGTCGGAATATCCTGTCTGTGCGTTTACGCCGGACCTGGTTCCATTATTTATTATTCTGTTGGAATAACCTGTCTGTGCGGTCTATCGCATGCATGGTGATTTCTTTTGTTATTCCATTCTTTATTGTACTCAGTTGGTTAGTTTTGACTTCTATACTCCATAAAATTTGTGGAATATCCTTGATAATTACGTTTCATCCCGTATCTTTTCATGAAAATATTCTTCTAAATATTCTTGAATTTTACTCCACAAAGCAGTATCATGTTAACAATTTGGACGTTGTTAATTCTTGGATAAATTAATTCTTGAACTTGTTTTATTGAATTCTTATATCATTGTCATCATCCTCATGTTTATAAAATGTTGAAAGTTATCTGTGGCCTGTAGTGTATAGATGGACTTGGTATGATTATGACCAGGGATTATTCGGTATAATCATGACCGTAATGTTACAAATGATGTGGTAAAAGTCCTCATTGGCCCGTAGTGCATTGATGGACAGTTGTTGGCATGATCATGACCATTAATGAATACACGAATATCCTTGGCCGTAGTGCAGGGGTGATTCGATGATGTGGATTATTTTATTAAGCTGAGTCCCAGCGATCACAATGTTGAAAAACCTTTTAAATCATAAAAGATAGTAGAGTTTATTTTCTACTTGACTCTTTTAATGGATTGCTTGTTCCGCTGCAGTTAAACTTGATGTCTATTATATTTTATCAGTTTAACATTGTTGAAGGCTAATGATAATTTATTCTGCATTATCTTAGTCATAATATTTCTTACTGGGCTAGTTGAGCTCACCCTTTCTTTCACTGTTCTCTTCAGGAAATGAGAACGTAGCTGGGACAAGTCGGGGAACGGAGTGATGGTTCGAATGATAGTATTAGTTAGTAGTCCTCACTATTCTATGTAATAGTGTGTTAATAAATGTAATGAGGACTCCTTTTGAGTATGAATACTCTCTAGAAGATAATATTTGTATTCAAACTCACAGTTTATGTTTTGTCGTATTGTACACGACAGTTGTATTAGTAAGTTGTATTTGTATTCTGTACTTTGTATCTGACGACCCAAGATGGGTGATGTATACCTAATTTTGGGGGCGTCACAGTTGGTATCAGAGCTTAGGGATATGATCCCTGGCTAAGATGTGAGAATAGAACTAGGAGGGGAGAGACGGGGAATTCCTTCGCTAGTATGACCTACCTAAGTTTATTTGCATGGTATTTAATTGGTCGGTCATAATATAAGGATAATATATGACATATCAATTAACTTTTATTTTGTGGCAGTATCTGAAAATGGCATCTGAGAATGTTGAGAATAGCAATGGAGCACAGGCGACTGTTGATTCACCACATATCAATAATCAGGATAATGTGCATCAGGAAGGTGACAATCCTCATGCAAACAACAACACTGACCAGATGATGAATGATGAAATGTTCAGAAACTTTATGCAGTTCATGCAACAGCACGAGAGCGGCTCCTGTCCAAAATATAGGTGGAAACACTGAAAACTCTCGGACGGTCACCGCTAAACAGTTCAAGGAGCTGGGACCACCAGAGTTTAAGGGAGAGCCAAAACCACTTATAGCGGAAACATGGATAAAGCAGATTACCAAGATATTTGATGTCTTGGGATGCCCGAGGAGCAAAAGGTTCCCTTTGCCGCCTTTATGTTGCGAGGAGAGGCAGATTACTGGTGGGAATCGATTAAGCGTACTCAACCTGCCGCACTGAAGATGTCTTGGGAGAAGTTCCAAGAGCTGTTTAATGACAAATACTTTCCCGAAAGTGTTCGTCACATGAAGGAGGTGGAGTTCATCAAATTGGAGCAGAATAATATGACCGTGTCGCAGTATAAAGGCTAAATTTGCTGAGTTGTCCCGGTTTGCGTCCCACTTGGTGGATAATGAAGAGCGAATGACGCGAATGTTTTTTGCGAGGTTTGAAACCTGAGATACGTCAACATCTTATTTCTCATAAACTGTGTTTGTATTCAGATGTTGTGAATAGGGCTCAGTTAGTGGAGCGCGATAACGAGTCAACGCAACCAAAAGAGAGCAGTCGGCAAAATGATAATACCAGTGAGAGCAGTCATCGAAGCGGTGACAACAAGCGTGGAGGGAATCAACAGGCCAGAAATGGTAACCACTTCGGTGGTAATCAGGGCCAAAACAATAAGAATGGTCATTTCAAGAAGAGGAGATTCAACAATGATGGAAAGACGTCAGCACCAGCACCCGTTGTTAAGGAAGGAGAACGACCACCTATCATATGTTTCAAATGCGGAGGGGAGGGGCACATCAGTCCAAACTGCGCGATGCCGTCTAAAGCATGTTATAATTGTGGAAGAGAAGGTCATTTAGCTCGATTTTGTCGTTTACCAAAAATAAGTTCAGCCAAGATGGAGACACCAAAGGCCGTCCCAGAAAAGTCAAAACCGGTAGTGCAAGGGAGAGCGTTTGTTGTGACCTCCCAGAAAGCAAGGAACCCGAATGAGGTCATCACGGGTAAGCTTATCATAAACTCTAACGAAGTCTATACTTTATTTGATACCGGTTCTACCCATTCTTTTATTTCTCCTACTTGCGCTCATCGATTAAATTTGATTCCGGAGAAATTAGACTTTGACTTATCTGTTGAAACTCCATTGGGAGAAACCTTCATTACATCTACTGTTTATAAGTCTTGTTTGGTTCAAGTTGGTACCCACACATTACCTGTCGATCTTATTTCATTAAAAATACTTGCATTTGACGTGATTCTAGGGATTGATTGGTTAACTACTCATCATGCAAAAATTGATTATTTTCGTAAGGTTGTTAGCTTTCATATTCCTAATCGACCTATTATGCGAATTCAAGCAACCAAACCATTAAAATCAATCATTGTCATCTCAAGCCATAAAGCTATTCGTTTATTGAAAAACGGATGTCAAGCTTTCTTAGCTCATGTCACGGATCTAAACAAAAATACGTCAGTTTTGAATGATATTTCTTTTGTTAATAAATTCCCTGACGTATTCCCTGAAGAACTTCCTGGCCTACCCCCAGAGCGTGAAATTGAATTTTGTATCGACCTTGAACCCGGTACAAAACCCATTTCCAAAGTCCCATATCGAATGGCTCCTATTGAACTTCAGGAGTTAAAGATCCAACTGCAGGAATTGTTAGACATTGGCTTTATTCGTCCTAGTACTTCTCCTTGGGGTGCTCCTGTTCTATTCGTGAAGAAGAAAGATGGAAGTATGTGACTTTGTATTGATTATCAGGAGTTGAATCATGTCACCATCAAAAAGGTACCCATTGCCACGTATTGATGACCTGTTTGACCAGTTGCAAGGAGCACAATTCTTTTCAAATATCGATCTTCGTTCTGGATATCATCAGCTGAAGGTTAGAACTGAGGATATTCCAAAGACGGCTTTTAGAACTAGGTACGGGCATTATGAATTCCTAGTCATGTCCTTTGGATTGATTAATGCTCCTGCTGCCTTCATGGATGTGATGAACCGGGTATTCAAGGAATATTTGGATCACTTTGTGGTCGTCTTTATTGATGACATCCTTATTTATTTCAAAAGCCGTGAAGATCATGAGCAACACTTGAGGCTGGTACTCCAACAGCTTCGTGAATACAAGCTTTATGCCAAGTTGAAGAAATGCGAGTTCTGGTTAGAGGAGGTAGCATTTCTTGGGCACGTAGTATCAAGTCGTGGAATATCGGTTAACCCGGTAAAGATTGAAGCTATTCAAAGCTGGGAGCAACCTAAATCAGTGACCGAAGTACGTAGCTTTCTTGGTTTTGTTGGTTATTATCGGAGATTCGTGGAAGGATTTTCTCGAATCGCTACTCCATTAACTCAGCTGACTCGGAAAGATACAAAGTTCGGTTGGAGCAAAGAATGTGAGAAGAGTTTTCAAGAACTCAAGAGGAGACTCATTTCAGCACCTGTTCTAACAATATCATCTGGCTCGGAGGGAATTGTCATCTACAGTGATGCTTCGAGCAAAGGGTTGGGATGCGTTCTCATGCAACATGGAAAAGTCATAGCCTATGCATCAAGACAACTCAAGGAATATGAGAGGAATTATCCTACTCATGATCTAGAGTTGGCAGCTGTTGTCTTTGCACTTAAAATTTGGAGGCATTACTTGTATGGGGAGAAGGTGGAGATCTTTACGGATCATAAAAGCCTTAAATATTTCTTCACTCAAAAGGAACTCAACATGCGACAACGACGTTGGCTTGAACTGTTGAAAGATTATGATCATACCATTCAATACCATCCTGGAAAAGCGAACGTGGTAGCTGACGCATTGAGTAGAAGATCATATGCAAGTACGAGTGCGATATTGTCAACACAAAGGCCCATTTTGTGTGATTTGCAAAGGATGGAGATAGAGTTAAAGACTCCAGGGACCCATGTGATGATGGCGAATATACGAGTAGAACCGACTTTAATCGATAAAGTTTAAGCTGCTCAAGCTACAGATCTGGAGCTGATGCGTATGAGGAAGAAAGTATAAGAAGGTGCTATGCCGAAATTAAGAATCGATGAAGAAGGAATACTTCGAGTCAACTCCAGACTTTGCGTTCCTAACAACCCTGATTTAAAGTATGAAATCATGATGGAGGCGCACAACACATCGTTTGCAATCCATCCTGGAAGTACCAAAATGTATCATGATCTTCGTCATATATTTTGGTGGAGCAATATGAAGAGAGAGATAGCGTTGTTTATCTCAAGGTGTCTAACTTGTCAACGAGTCAAAGTGGAGCATCAAGTACCAAAATGTAACGACCCCAAAATAGGTTCATTCCACCCAACCCATTCTGAGTCGTCAAATACATGGTACAGAAAATAACTACAACTTTATTACAACAATTGTCGTGCAAAATACAACAACACATATGCTGTGAGTTTGGATACAAATATATACCAAATGTGACTCATGTTCCAACCGTGGACATCACCTCACAATAACACCTTACATAAAGGTATAGTCAAAAACTGTTTTAGAAATTAGAATCTTTGGGAAGTGCTCAAGGAAACCTTCGTACATGGGAGGCCACGCGTCTAGGTTATGATAGATATCATATGGCCACAGAATTATCCTTGGTTGACCCAATAGACCCCAAAGAAAAACGAGAAGATTACTATCATATTCTTTCCAATGGTGAGTCTTCTCTTGACTTATCATTATCTCCACTGTCTCTAATTGAGAATTATACTTCAAACAAACACCAAGATTATATAGGTAGTGTCCATAGATATACTCAGCAAGTGGATGAGCACAACCCTGTCTTATGATGACACGAGGTTGTATGTCATTAGACATCTTGTATGATAGTGACAAAACACCCTTCCAACGTTGGGTTCGCCTCACCCTATTTTCTTCACCAAATATAACTACTAAATGATGACCACCGTTCTATTCCCTTGTTACCCCCGCTCGACCCAGCTACACTCTTATTACCTGAAAGGAATTGTGAAGCAAAAGGGTGAGCACAACTAGCTCAGTAAAAAATATCATGACTAAAGATAAATAAATTATCAATAGTCTTCATCAATAATAAATCAGAGATTTAGAACATATGGTAGATGATAAAAAATTTCAACCATAGTTGCAGCGGAACATGCAATCCATTAGAAGAGTCAAATAGACTATAAAGTCTATTATCTTCTCCATGTTAAAAATTCATCAACTATGTTTTATCCATGTAACATCACTCAACAGTTCCTTTCCACAATCATATGAATAACTCATAATCATAATTGTGACTATAAATTTTTCTTCGCACCCAGGACGAAGAATATTTTCATCACCTGTCTTTACCTGAAACATCAAAGATCATGGTTATACCAAATCACAGTTCCTGTTTATAATCATACTAACAAATCCATCTTTGCACTACGGGCCAAAGATATTCATCAACAAACCATCTTTGCACTACGGGCCAAAGATATTCAACAACAGTTCATCTTTGCACTACAGGCCAAAGATATTCATCAACAAACCATCTTTGCACTACGGGCCAAAGATATTCAACAACAATTCATCTTTGCACTACAGACCAAAGATATTCATCAACAGGCCATCTTTGCACTACATGCCAAAGATATTCATCAACAATTCATATTTGCACTACAGGCCAAATATATTCATATCTCAAAGAAATATATAATCATTTCAGAATTTAAACAATAATTATAACCATGTTGATCAATTCACCTTTGCACTTAAGTTTAAGATATTCAATTATAAATTCAATGGTCATGATCATACCAGTCACAATTCAACTTTGCACTACAGGCCAAAGAGAACCCTAGTCATGATCATACCAATAATCTTCCCATCTTTACACTCCAGTGAAAGAGAATTTTAACATCATGGTTATAAAAATGTTATATATGATGATAAAAATAATATGATCAACATATAGTTTTAATCTCAAGAGTAATATTCATAACTCAACTATAATTTGGTTAGAAAAAGAAACCAATTTTTATCGTGAATAGTAACTCATGAATAGTAACTCATGAATAGTAACTCGACACAAAAGGTAAAAATTCCACAATAAAATCCATACCAGTATTTCGGTATAATGATATTGAAAGAATAACATTACTTAAATTTATAAACAATTTATTTTAATTGTTTACACTTTACTAATTAATGCATTTAATCATCATAAAATGCCAACTCTTACAATTTCATCATCAATAATCAAAACCCTCATCAAAAATCTGCATATACCTCATATAGGATTCTCAAGCCATAAAATCCTATTTTCTAATTTTCTTTCTTCACAAAACATATTTAATTCATTTACTCATAACTAGACCATTTTTATGAAAAATACCAAATCAGTTCCAAAAATATTTCTTTTCTGGGTTTAGCATAATATAGTCCCATAGTGAACATATATTTTTCTCAGAATTTTTAAAAGTCATTTACTATTTTTCATATGGCCAAAATAGCCGAATATTTAGACATTTATCAAAAATTGTACTTTTGTCTAAAAATTCTGAAATTTACAGAGTATACTTCTATCATATACATGTACTCCCAATAAAAATTTCATCAATTTTGGAGTTAACCACAAGGAATTATAAGCTGTTACTTCTAAAATAGTCTTTTCTTATAAAATTCATAACTCTCAATCTATACATCCAAAAATCACCATTTTTGGACACAATCAAGAAAACTCATCAAAATATCATTTCAAATTTTTTCAGAATTTGTAAAGATCAGAAAAATTACGAAACTGAAAATCATAACAACCCTTAAAATCCCTTAATATCCCTTACTATCCCTTACCTCAAAAGAGCAGTACTTCTGACTGGATATCGGATATGATGCTGAAGAAAACTTGCACTGATGAATAGCAACTCACCAAGTATCTAAAAACTCACAAAATATGCTTCATAATATAGAGAGAGAAAGAGAGAAAGCTTATGTTTCTGGTGTGATTTTCAATTCTAACTTAGCCCTCTATTTATAGGAAAATTTTGGTAGGTTTGACCTGCAACCTGATGGCTTTACCTGCTACTATTCCCACCCACCACATTTGAAATATAATTCAGCACATTTCTTCACCAACCACAAGTGGGGCCCACCAATTCTAGAATTTTCCACCAAAATGATAAACTCCAAAAATTCAACAATTTCTGAACCAGTCATCTTGTAAAATTCATAACAAATCATACGTTTATTTTTAACGGTTCAAAATTTGTGGACATATACTCAACTTATATATGTATAACATATCCAAAAATTACTACGATCCAACGGTCGGATTAAAAATTATAACCCTCGCAAAATATCTCAAAAATCCTAATTTGATTTTCAATACCTCCATTCCGACAAAAATACAGATAAAACACCTCAACATTAACTCCTTCATTTTTAACCACAAAAATATATCCCTCATTTATATCCACATAAAATAAATATTTCCTTATCATATGAATCAATAATTAATTATTCACAAATAATATTACAAAATCATATTTATGACAACCAGGCCGTTCCCAGGAAAGAGGGGGCTTTCCAATAAGAATTTCTCCTTACTGGCGCGCAATTAGGTGACCAAACCTCTCCTTAGACAGAACTTTCTAGACATTGCCAATAATGTTATCTAATAATATTATTCAAATAATATGAATTATTGATCTGATAATGGGAAATACTGTGCAGTGATAATTATTGAACAAAAATAATATAAAATATCAACGCAGTAATTATTGAATCAATAAAATAAAATATTGAACAGTAATTACTGTAACAATTATTGAGTAGTGCCTTCTTACGTAAGAATCAATAATTTTAAAAATACTGTGCAATACCGTGTGCTACTGTGCAATAACGCGTATTACTGTATTTTAACCAACGGGTATTCCAACAGTGTTAACGGTAACAACTACGTCGTTATTTGTAAAAACTCAAATTTGTCATTTTCTTCACCCGACAGTTATTCGTTATGGGGCCCACAAATAGCTGCGCCGTCGTACGAATATTCCCTGACAGAAAGAATATTCCACGACCAAACGAATATTCCCCGACAACAATTATTATTTTTTAACCACTTGCTTATTTTGAAAAAAAAAATTACATTTCACCCATAACTTTAAACTTTTATCAATTTAACCATTTACTAAATAGTAATTATAAGAAAAATTGAATACTTTTATTTCATAAAATTCGGGGTCTTACAATCTCCCCTCCTTATGAAATTTCGTCCTCGAAATTTACGTACCTGGTATTTCAAAGAATTGAGAATACCTTCCTTTCATTTTAGATTCCATCTTCCCTGCCATCATAATTTCTCCATTGCTCATCTCCTGTATTTCAAATATCATTCTAGAATACAGCTTCAAAACAAGGGTTAATTTAACAAATTAACATATCACATAATATCCCGATATTATGACTGACCAACAAATAAGCTTAGGTAGGACACACTAGCGAAGGATTTACTCATCTCTCCCCTCCTAGTTATATTCCCCGATCTCCACCAGAGATCATATCCCTAAGCTCTGATACCAAATGTAACGACCCCAAAATAGGTTCATTCCACCCAACCCATTCTGAGTCGTCAAATACATGGTACAGAAAATAACTACAACTTTATTACAACAATTGTCGTGCAAAATACAACAACACATATGCTGTGAGTTTGGATACAAATATATACCAAATGTGACTCATGTTCCAACCGTGGACATCACCTCACAATAACACCTTACATAAAGGTATAGTCAAAAACTGTTTTAGAAATTAGAATCTTTGGGAAGTGCTCAAGGAAACCTTCGTACATGGGAGGCCACGCGTCTAGGTTATGATAGATATCATATGGCCACAGAATTATCCTTGGTTGACCCAATAGACCCCAAAGAAAAACGAGAAGATTACTATCATATTCTTTCCAATGGTGAGTCTTCTCTTGACTTATCATTATCTCCACTGTCTCTAATTGAGAATTATACTTCAAACAAACACCAAGATTATATAGGTAGTGTCCATAGATATACTCAGCAAGTGGATGAGCACAACCCTGTCTTATGATGACACGAGGTTGTATGTCATTAGACATCTTGTATGATAGTGACAAAACACCCTTCCAACGTTGGGTTCGCCTCACCCTATTTTCTTCACCAAATATAACTACTAAATGATGACCACCGTTCTATTCCCTTGTTACCCCCGCTCGACCCAGCTACACTCTTATTACCTGAAAGGAATTGTGAAGCAAAAGGGTGAGCACAACTAGCTCAGTAAAAAATATCATGACTAAAGATAAATAAATTATCAATAGTCTTCATCAATAATAAATCAGAGATTTAGAACATATGGTAGATGATAAAAAATTTCAACCATAGTTGCAGCGGAACATGCAATCCATTAGAAGAGTCAAATAGACTATAAAGTCTATTATCTTCTCCATGTTAAAAATTCATCAACAATGTTTTATCCATGTAACCTCACTCAACAGTTCCTTTCCACAATCATATGAATAACTCATAATCATAATTGTGACTATAAATTTTTCTTCGCACCCAGGACGAAGAATATTTTCATCACCTGTCTTTACCTGAAACATCAAAGATCATGGTTATACCAAATCACAGTTCCTGTTTATAATCATACTAACAAATCCATCTTTGCACTACGGGCCAAAGATATTCATCAACAAACCATCTTTGCACTACGGGCCAAAGATATTCAACAACAGTTCATCTTTGCACTACAGGCCAAAGATATTCATCAACAAACCATCTTTGCACTACGGGCCAAAGATATTCAACAACAATTCATCTTTGCACTACAGACCAAAGATATTCATCAACAGGCCATCTTTGCACTACATGCCAAAGATATTCATCAACAATTCATATTTGCACTACAGGCCAAATATATTCATATCTCAAAGAAATATATAATCATTTCAGAATTTAAACAATAATTATAACCATGTTGATCAATTCACCTTTGCACTTAAGTTTAAGATATTCAATTATAAATTCAATGGTCATGATCATACCAGTCACAATTCAACTTTGCACTACAGGCCAAAGAGAACCCTAGTCATGATCATACCAATAATCTTCCCATCTTTACACTCCAGTGAAAGAGAATTTCAACATCATGGTTATAAAAATATTATATATGATGATAAAAATAATATGATCAACATATAGTTTTAATCTCAAGAGTAATATTCATAACTCAACTATAATTTGGTTAGAAAAAGAAACCAATTTTTATCGTGAATAGTAACTCATGAATAGTAACTCATGAATAGTAACTCGACACAAAAAGGTAAAAATTCCACAATAAAATCCATACCAGTATTTCGGTATAATGATATTGAAAGAATAACATTACTTAAATTTATAAACAATTTATTTTAATTGTTTACACTTTACTAATTAATGCATTTAATCATCATAAAATGCCAACTCTTACAATTTCATCATCAATAATCAAAACCCTCATCAAAAATCTGCATATACCTCATATAGGATTCTCAAGCCATAAAATCCTATTTTCTAATTTTCTTTCTTCACAAAACATATTTAATTCATTTACTCATAACTAGACCATTTTTATGAAAAATACCAAATCAGTTCCAAAAATATTTCTTTTCTGGGGTTTAGCATAATATAGTCCCATAGTGAACATATATTTTTCTCAGAATTTTTAAAAGTCATTTACTATTTTTCATATGGCCAAAATAGCCGAATATTTAGACATTTATCAAAAATTGTACTTTTGTCTAAAAATTCTGAAATTTACAGAGTATACTTCTATCATATACATGTACTCCCAATAAAAATTTCATCAATTTTGGAGTTAACCACAAGGAATTATAAGCTGTTACTTCTAAAATAGTCTTTTCTTATAAAATTCATAACTCTCAATCTATACATCCAAAAATCACCATTTTTGGACACAATCAAGAAAACTCATCAAAATATCATTTCAAATTTTTTCAGAATTTGTAAAGATCAGAAAAATTACGAAACTGAAAATCATAACAACCCTTAAAATCCCTTAATATCCCTTACTATCCCTTACCTCAAAAGAGCAGTACTTCTGACTGGATATCGGATATGATGCTGAAGAAAACTTGCACTGATGAATAGCAACTCACCAAGTATCTAAAAACTCACAAAATATGCTTCATAATATAGAGAGAGAAAGAGAGAAAGCTTATGTTTCTGGTGTGATTTTCAATTCTAACTTAGCCCTCTATTTATAGGAAAATTTTGGTAGGTTTGACCTGCAACCTGATGGCTTTACCTGCTACTATTCCCACCCACCACATTTGAAATATAATTCAGCACATTTCTTCACCAACCACAAGTGGGGCCCACCAATTCTAGAATTTTCCACCAAAATGATAAACTCCAAAAATTCAACAATTTCTGAACCAGTCATCTTGTAAAATTCATAACAAATCATACGTTTATTTTTAACGGTTCAAAATTTGTGGACATATACTCAACTTATATATGTATAACATGTCCAAAAATTACTACGATCCAACGGTCGGATTAAAAATTATAACCCTCGCAAAATATCTTAAAAACCCTAATTTGATTTTCAATACCTCCGTTCCGACAAAAATACAGATAAAACACCTCAACATTATCTCCTTCATTTTTAACCACAAAAATATATCCCTCATTTATATCCACATAAAATAAATATTTCCTTATCATATGAATCAATAATTAATTATTCACAAATAATATTACAAAATCATATTTATGACAACCAGGCCGTTCCCAGGAAAGAGGGGGCTTTCCAATAAGAATTTCTCCTTACTGGCGCGCAATTAGGTGACCAAACCTCTCCTTAGACAGAACTTTCTAGACATTGCCAATAATGTTATCTAATAATATTATTCAAATAATATGAATTATTGATCTGATAATGGGAAATACTGTGCAGTGATAATTATTGAACAAAAATAATATAAAATATCAACGCAGTAATTATTGAATCAATAAAGTAAAATATTGAACAGTAATTACTGTAACAATTATTGAGTAGTGCCTTCTTACGTAAGAATCAATAATTTTAAAAATACTGTGCAATACCGTGTGCTACTGTGCAATAACGCGTATTACTGTATTTTAACCAACGGGTATTCCAACAGTGTTAACGGTAACAACTACGTCGTTATTTGTAAAAACTCAAATTTGTCATTTTCTTCACCCGACAGTTATTCGTTATGGGGCCCACAAATAGCTGCGCCGTCGTACGAATATTCCCTGACAGAAAGAATATTCCACGACCAAACGAATATTCCCCGACAACAATTATTATTTTTTAACCACTTGCTTATTTTGAAAAAAAAATTACATTTCACCCATAACTTTAAACTTTTATCAATTTAACCATTTACTAAATAGTAATTATAAGAAAAATTGAATACTTTTATTTCATAAAATTCGGGGTCTTACACAAAAGGTCCATTGCAACCACTTGAAATTCCAGAATGGAAGTGGGAGCACATTACCATGGATTTCGTTACTGGTCTTCCTAGGGTTTCTCAAAGTATTGATGCGATTTGGGTCATTGTTGATAGATTGACCAAGTCTTCTCATTTCTTACCGATACGAGAAACTTATACACTTGAACGTCTTGCTCGTATGTACATAAACGAGATTGTAAGACTGCATGGTATGCCAGTATCCATAGTTTCTGACCGAGATCCAAGATTCACTTCACGATTTTGGGTTAGTTTACAAAAAGCTATGGGCACAGATTTATGATTTAGTTCAGCATATCATCCTCAGACGGACGGACAATTAGAGAGGACTATTCAAACTCTTGAAGATCTATTAAGATTTTGTGTCTTTGACTTCAAGGGAAGTTGGGACAAGTTCTTACCATTGGTGGAGTTTTCCTACAACAACAGTTATCAAGCAAGTATTGGCATGGCTCCATTCGAAGCATTGTATGGAAGAAAATGTCGTTCTCTAGTATGCTGGGATGAGGTGGGTGAAGCAATGTTGTTGGGATCGGAGTTGGTACGTATGACTACAGAAAAGATTCAAACGATCCGACAACGTATAAAAACCTAACAAGATCGACAAAAGAGTTATGTTGATCTTCATCGAAAGGACGTGGAATTTGATGTAGGAGATCATGTGTTCTTACGTGTTGCTCCATGGAAAGGAGTTACGAGATTTGAAAAGAGAGGAAAGCTCAATCCTCGATTCATCGGTCCATTTTTAATCCTCGATCGAGTAGGAACTGTGCCTTATAGACTCGCTTTACCGCCAAGTATGTCTCGTGTTCATAACGTTTTTCACATATCAATGTTACGCAAATATGTGGAAGACCAGAACCACATTATTGAGTTAGAACCGGACGAAATAGCGGAGGATTTGACGTATGAAGAAGTTCCTGTTCAAATCTTGGATAAGAAGGAACATATTCTACGCTCCAAGGTTATACCTCAAGTCAAAGTTTTGTGGAGAAACCACGATATTGAGGAAATGACTTGGGAGTTAGAATCTGAAATGAAATCAAGGTATCCTTATCTCTTCGACATACCAGGTACGTACCCTAATTTCGAGGGCAAAATTTCATAAGAATGGGAGGTTGTAAGACCCCAACTTTTATAAATAAAGATGAATTTTCTATAAATATCATTTTTGAATATTATGGAGTTAATTTGATATAATTTTATAGTTATGGGTAATATTTATAAATTTTGCAAAGTACGCAAGTTGTTATATAATATTCGATTGGTCGGAGAATATTCGTTTTAATAGAAAATATTCGTACAACGACACAATCATTGGTGGACCCCACAACGGAATTATTGTCGGATTGAGAAAACGACAAAAATATTTTATTAAAAATAACGGCGGAAGTTTTACCATTGTTACTGTTGAACTACTCGGTAGTAAAAGTACAGTAATACGTGTGGCTGCATAGTAGCACACGGTATTGATTATTAATACTTATGTGAGAAGTCACTCAGTTTGATTCAATTATTGTCAGTTAATAATATGAATTATTTAGCTATAATGACGTTTTGTTTTATTCGTATTATTAACGTAATAAAATAGAAACATCTTTTTATATAAAACAGAATACTTTATTAAAATTATTCTATAAATAGAATATATTTTATTGTATTTAAAAGATTTTTCTTTAAATATGGACCGTCAGATTAAAGTAATCAATCTGGACCGTTCATGGATTAGTTACTATGCATTCTATTTTTTTATAAATAGCAGCTCATTCCTTCATTATTTCTTACGAATTCACTGAACTCTAGAGAGAGAAACTATAGAGAGAAACTATAGAGAGAGATAAGAAAAGTATTCTCCTACTTAACTACTTCCTTATTTCAGCTCTTCTTCAAAACGGTAAGGGGTGTTATTCTTTCTTATTCATGAAGAGAACTGTTGTTATTTCATTTCTTATTATTCTGTTAGAATAACCTGTATACGCGGTCTACCCTATACTTGGTGACATTCTTCTATTATTCTGTTGGAACATCCTGTCTGTGTTTTACACCGGACTTGGTTCCGTTTTTATTATTATTCTGTTGGAACATCCTGTCTGTGTGTTTTACACCGGACCTGGTTCCGTCTTGTTATTATTCTGTTGGAACATCCTGTCTGTGTGTTTTACACCGGACCTAGTTCCATTATTTATTATTCTATCGGAATATCCTGTCTGTGCGTTTACGCCGGACCTGGTTCGATTATTTATTATTCTGTCGGAATATCCTATCTGTGCGTTTACGCCGGACCTGGTTCCATTATTTATTATTCTGTTGGAATAACCTGTGCGGTCTATCGCATGCATGGTGATTTCTTTTGTTATTCCATTCTTTATTGTACTCAGTTGGTTAAGTTTTGACTTCTATACTCCATGAAATTTGTGGAATATCCTTGATAATTGTGTTTCATCCAGTATCTTTTCATGAAAATATTCTTCTAAACATTCTTGAATTTTACTCCACAAAGCAGTATCATGTTGACAATTTGGACGTTGTTAATTCTTGGATAAATTAATTCTTGAACTTGTTTTATTCAATTCTTATATCATTGTCATCATCCTCATGTTTATAAAATGTTGAAAGTCATATGTGGCATGTAGTGCATAGATAGACTTGGTATGATTATGACCAGGGATTATTCGGTATAATCATGATCGTAATGTTACAAATGACGTGGTAAAAGTCCTCATTGGCCCGTAGTGCATTGATGGACAGTTGTTGGCATGATCATGACCATTAATGAATACACGAATATCCTTGGCCGTACTGCAGGGGTGATTCAATGATGTGGATTATTTTATTAAGCTGAGTCCCAGCGATCACAGTGTTGAAAAACCTTTTAAATCATAAAAGATAGTAGAGTTTATTTTCTACTTGACTCTTTTAATGGATTGCTTGTTCCACTGCAGTTAAACTTGATGTCTATTATATTTTATCAGTTTAACATTATTGAAGGCTAATGATAATTTATTATGCATTATCTTAGTCATAATATTTCTTACTGGGCTAGTTGAGCTCACCCTTTCTTTCACTGTTCTCTTCAGGAAATGAGAACGTAGCTGGGACAAGTCGGGGAACGGAGTGATGGTTCGAATGATAGTATTAGTTAGTAGTCCTCACTATTCTATGTAATAGTGTGTTAATAAATGTAATGAGGACTCCTTTTGAGTATGAATACTCTCTAGAAGATAATATTTGTATTCAAACTCGCAGTTTATGTTTTGTCGTATTGTACACGACAGTTGTATTAGTAAGTTGTATTTGTATTCTGTACTTTGTATCTGACGACCCAAGATGGGTGATGTATACCTCATTTTGGGGGCGTCACAAGATCCATATATCCAAGGTTTTCATATAGTGTATGATAACTATGATGATTGTAAAAATATTCCCTTGTTATATATACATATGTTAGAGCCCCTCCAGTTTATGTGTACCAGATAGAAAACCCTTTAGGGCAAATCAAAATACCTTTGTCTTATCATCATCTTATCAGTGTTTTCATTTGCTTTTGGGGTAAACAAAACATCAATATCTTTACACATTTATGTATGTGATGGGAGCAGGCTTGGTTAGCCAAAGTGCTGCATAAGATGGCATCTAGATTTAGCTAATACTTTTACACTGGTAATTTGTTACGTTTCTTTTTATTTACTCTACTAATGCAATTTTGCTAAGGATGTCTCTTGAACACTTGTAATAGGTATTCCGAACGACTGCGGTTGGCCTAGGGCAATCAACATGTATAGGTATTGGTGGGGACACTTTCAATGGGATAAATTTTGTTAACTGTATGAAAAAGTTTATTTCTGATCCGCAAACGGAAGGTGAGCTCTACTACAAAAGTTACTTTAAGTTGGATGTTTTTGGGTATATGTTAGGAGTTTTTGTGCTGTATTTGAATTAAGAGAGCTTAATAACTTATAGTCCTTTATGATAGTATTCTAGTACTGAAGCTAAGACTTGAAATATTTGAACTCTTTCACTAAAGTTAGTCTTCAGCATTTTGTTGGTAAATCTTTATGTTAATCCAACTGTGTTCAACATTAGTGATTGGACGTTCCAGAAAGAAATAACTTGTATTGCTTCCCACTGCGACCAATCTCTCTATGTCTCTGCACAAATTAGGAATTCTTTTATGGTTCAATCATTTGTGGAAATCACCTATTGATCTCCATAGCCAATAAACAATGGAATCCTTCTACACATCTACACATCTAACAATAACAGTAAATTTCTGTATGGTTTATTGTATTATTAGAGCAGAGTTGAGGGACCAAATGGGTTGTTTTATCATTATTTTACTATTTTATCCCCAAATATATTACAACCAAAGTGTTAATGTTGGTATTTGTACATAATATTTCGGACATTGATGGAAACAGAAAAAGGCTTAGAGGAAATTCCTAGTTATGCCAAATTTATGAAAGGTATTCTGTCTAGGAAAAAGAAGTTGGAAGATTTTGAAACTGTAGCATTAACAGTGGAGTGCAGTGCAGTTCTACAAAGAAGGTTACTGCCAAAGTTGAAAGATCCAGGGAGCTTTACGATACCTTGAGTGATGCCCCCAAAATAGGTCCAATCCACCCAACCTATTCTGAGTCGCCAAATATATGGTACATAAAATAACTACAACTTCATTATTATAATTGTCGTGCAAAATACGACAACACATATACTGTGGGTTTAAAATACAAATATTGTCTTCTAGACAATATCCACACTCAAATAAGTCCTCATTACAATTATTGATACACTATTTTACAAAATAGTGAGGACTGCTAAGACAACTGTTTTGAATCATCACTCTACACCCCCGACTAGTTCCCGATATATTCTCGCCTCCTGAGAAGAAAAATGAAACAAAAAAGAAAAGGGTGAGCTCAACTAGCCCAGTAAAGAATATTATGACTAAGATAATGTAGAACAAATTATCATTAGTATTCAACAGGGAAAAATCTGATAGAATACAATAGACAACAAGTTTTAGATCAACAACTACAGCGGAAACAACAATTCATTAGAAGAGTTAAGTAGAGAATGAAATCTACTATCATCTATGAATTTAAAAGTCCATCATCAATATTTTATCCCTGTAACATCAATCATCAAATATTTATCTTTGCACTACGGGTCAAAGATATTCATTTGTATCACCAGTTGGTCATGTTCATCTCAACACATGTTCATCTTTGCACTACGGGACAAAGATATTCATCGTGTAATCATTCATATTTGCACTACAGGCCAAAGATATTCAGTTATATCACCATTTAAGACTGAGGATGATAAAAATATTTTTAAGAAAACGAATCTAGAGAGATAAAAAGACAAAGATTAGGGATTCGTACTTTAGTTTATCCAAGTTCAAAACTACTCCATAATAATCAATTGTAGAGCAGAAATTCAAGAATGAAGATCAAAACATGAATACAATCAAATATAGGAACCATAACAGACAATCTTGGACACAGAAAAAAAAATTTAATTTTTTTGTGAATAGTGCTGTATACGTGAATAGTAACCCCGACACTAAAAGGTAAAAATTTCACAAGAAAAATCATCATACTTCGTGAATAGTACTCGTAAATAGTAACTCATAAATAGTAACTCGTGAATAGTAACTCCGACATGAAAATATAAAAATTTCATAATAAAATTCATACTAATATTTTGGTATAATGATATTAAAAGAAATAATATCATTTACGAAAAAATAACATCCATTACCTCAAAAGAATAGTACTTCTGGCTGGAATATCAGATATAACGCTGAAGGAAACTTACACCGTATAGCAACACTCAAGATATCTAAATACTCACAAAAATACGCTAGATAATATAGAGATAGAAAACTTCAGTTTCTGGTGTAATTTTCAATTCTAACCTAAGCACCCTATTTATAGGAAAATGTTTAGAACACCAAAGCAGAAAATTTAACAAAATATTAATATTTATTAAAAAAATTTCCTACGCCCACCTTACAAATCTGAATTCAGCATTTTGCAACAACAAGTGGGGCCCACCAACACATAAAACATGTTTTAAACATTTATTGTAACAAAATCAATTCAGACCCAATATTCCGGAACTTCAATAATTCATAATAAATAGTCATTTATCAGAAAAATTCTAATCTTATGTCCATTCCATAAGAAATTTAATTCTCTACAACTTTGTAACTTTAAGTTTTTCTAAATTCTAAACAAAAATTAACCGAAATCCACATACGAATGATCTTGCAGGCTATAATCAAATTTCAGTCAAAAATAGGATCCACCAACATTTTAACATGTTTTTAGCATTTATTATAACAAAAATACTCTTCCTCCTCATTTATTCATATATCACACATTCATTATAAAAATAACATCATTATTATATTATTATATTATTGCATTATATATTTATAATGTAATATAATAATATATTTGAATAAATTATTTTATCAGAAAAGATAAAATATCGATTTTCAATAATTGTCACTTTTCTAAAAATTCCTTCATTTATATCCACATAAAATAAATATTTTTCTTATCATATAAATCAATAATTAATTATTCACAAATAATATTACAGAATCACAATAATGACAATTAGGTCGTTCCCAGGAAAGAGGGGGCCTTCCGGTAAAGATTTCTCCTTACTGGCGTGCAATTAAATAACCTCTCCTAGACAGAACTTTCTTAGACATTGCCAATAATGCTATCTAATAATATAATTCAAATAATATAAATTATTGATCTGATAATTTGAAATACTGTGCAGTGACAATTATTGAAGTAACAATAATATAAAATAATGTACAATACCGTGTGCTACTGTGCAACAACGCGTATTACTTTACTTTAACCACCGGCTATTTCAACAGTGTTAACAGTAACAACTACGCCGTTATTTTTTTAAAAAAACGCATTCTTGTCGTTTTCTTCATTCGATAATTTTCCGTTACGGGGATCACAAATGGCTGCGCCGTCGTACGAATATTCCCTGACAATAAGAATATTCCACGACCAAACGAATATTTCCCGACAACAATAAATATTTTATAACTACTTGCTTATTTTGAAAAATTTACATATATCACCCTTAACTTTAAACTTTTATCAATTTAACTATTTACTAAATAGAAAAATTAAATACTTTTATTTCATAAAATTTGGGGTCTTACACCTTGCACAATCGGTAATACGACCTTTAAGAAGTGTTTATGTGACTTAGGGGTAAGTGTGAACATCATGCCATTATCTGTTTATACTGATTTGGGTTTACAAGCACCAAGGCCCACGAACATATCGCTGCAGTTAGTAGATAGATCAGTAACTTATCCTAGAGGCATTGTGGACAATATTCTGGTCAAGGTTAACAAATTCATATTTCATGCGGACTTCATAATTCTGGATTTTGAGGAAGATAAGAACATCCCAATCATCCTAGGGAGACCGTTCTTGGCTACGGGTAGGACTCTCATTTATGTGCAAAAAGGAGAATTAACCATGAGGGTTCAGGATCGGGAAGTCAAGTTCAACGTGTTCAAAGCTATGAAATCTCTTACGGATGAAGAAGAGTGTTTCCGGGTAGATGTCATTGATCAGATAGTTAATGAAGACATGGTTAAGAGTTTGGATAATGATCCATTGGAAACTACATTATTGGGAGATGAAGATTTGGACGATCCAGAGTTCGTAGATTATTTACATATGCTGGATTCCTTGCCACAAGTTAGTAGATTCAAGGCACCATTTGAGCCATTACACACGGAAGACAAAACCACGGCAAGGATGAAACCTTCATTGGAGGAGCCACCTACACTTGAGCTTAAGCCACTTCCTAAACACCTCAGGTATGCATATTTAGGTAATTCTAATACTTTACCAGTTATTATTGCTTCTGCGCTTAACGAATTACAGGAAAATAAGTTGCTGAGAGTGCTTAGAGAATATAAATCGACTATAGGATGGACAATTGCAGATATCAAGGGAATCAGTCCATCCTCCTGTATGCACAAAATTCTTATGGAAGAGGATGCAAAGTCAATAGTGGAACAATAGAGACGGCTAAACCCGATTATGAAAGAAGTGGTGAAGAAAGAAATTTTGAAGTGGTTGGATGCGGGAATCATCTACCCAAGTTTAGACAGTGCTTGTGTCAGTCCCGTTCAGTGTGTGCCGAAAAAGGGAGGAATGACCGTAGTAAAAAATGATGATAATAAATTAATTCTGACGAGGACAGTGACCGGTTAGAGGGTTTGCATGGACTACAGGAAGCTAAATAAGGCAACCCGCAAAGACCACTTTCCTCTGCCTTTTATTGATCAGATGTTGGACAAGTTGGCAGGGCACAAATTTTACTTCTTACTGGATGGGTATTCGAGGTATAATCAAATAGTCATTGCTCCCGAAGATCAAGAGCAGACCAATTTCACGTGCCCATACGGCACCTTTGCATTCAGGGGAATGTCTTTTGGCTTGTGTAATGTACCCACAACTTTCCAACGGTATATGATGGCCATCTTCTCGGACATTGTGGAAAAGAATGTGAAAGTCTTCATGGACTTTCTGTCTATGGAGATAATTTGATGTCTGTTTAGAGAACTTAATTATGGTTTTAAAGCGATGCGTAGAGACAAATTTGGTGCTTAACTGGGAAAAGTGCCACTTTATGGTCGAAGAAGGAATAATCTTAGGGCACAAGGTTTCAGCGAAGGGATTAGAGGTTGATAAAGCAAAGTTGGAGACAATTGAAAATCTACCACCGCCAACTACAGTCAAGGGAATCCATAGTTTTCTTGGACATGTCGGGTTCTATAGGAGATTTATAAAAGATTTCTCTAAGATTATAAAACCATTGTGCAGTCTCTTAGAGAAAGATTCAATTTTCAAATTCGATGAGGATTGTAGGACAACCTTTGAGCAATTAAAGAAAAAGTTGACTACAACAACGCCAGTAATCGTCACACCAGATTGGAATATGCCCTTTGAGTTAATGTACAATATGAGCGACTATGCAGTAGGGGCTGTGTTGGGTCAACACCAAGAGAAGATACTCCACGTCATATATTATGCATGTAAGACACTTACGAATGCCCAATTAAACTACACAACTACATAAAAGGACCTACTTGCAGTAGTATATGCCTTTGACAAATTCCAGGCATATTTGATTGGGACAAAGGTGGTGGTTTATATGGATCACACGACAATTCGGTATTTAATCTCAAAGAAGGATGCTAAGCCGCGACTTATCAGATGGATCCTCCTCCTATAGGAATTTGATTTGGAAATAAATGATAGGAAGGGGACAGAGAATCAAGCTATAGGCCACCTATCGAGGTTGGAAAATCTGAGTAAAGATGAAGTGGATAAGGGTGTAATCAATGAGTCATTCCCGGATAAGCAGCTATTTGGGGTTAATACAGAATTTCCATGGTATGCAGATTTTGTAAACTATTTGGTGAGCAACGTCCTTCCCCTTGATCTTACACATCAACAAAAGAAGAAGTTACTACATGACATCAAGTGGTATATGTGGGACGATCCGTATCTATTCAAACAGTGCGCAGATAAAATTATTCGTCGATGCGTGCCATACAACGAAATAAAGAATATATTGCATGAGTGTCATTCGTCTGCATACGGGGGACATTATGGAAGTAAGAGGACATCGACCAAGGTTCTTCAGTCAGGATTCTATTGGCCTACTGTGTTTAAGGATGCCCATCAGTTTGTAAAGACTTGCGACAGATGTCAAAGGGTGGGTAACATATCAAAGTGGAATGAGATGCCACTACAAATTATCTTGGAAGTTAAAATTTTTGACGTATGAGGAATGGATTTTATGGGGCCATTTCCTCAATCTTTTAATAATTAGTACATCTTGCTTGCGGTTGACTATGTATCAAAATGGGTTGAAGCCGTAGCACTCCCCACAAACGATGCTAAAGTGGTTCTTAAGTTCTTGCACAAGAATATGTTTACAAGATTTGGCACGCCAAGAGCTATTATAAGTGATGAGGGTAGTAACTTCTGTAACAAATCGTTTACAGCTCTTTTTGCAAAATATAAGGTTAATCATCGAGTGGCTACGACATATCACCCCCAAACAAGTGGGCAAGTAGAGGTTTCAAATAGGGAGGTGAAGAAAATTTTAGAAAATGTAGTAAACCCGAATAGAAAAGACTGGTCTCTCAAATTGGATGAAGCATTATGGGCTTATAGGATAGCATACAAGACACTAATTGGGATGTCACTATATCAGTTGGTTTACGGGAAAGCATGTCACCTATGTAAGACCCCAATTTTCATAAATAAAGATTAATTTTTTTTCGAAATATATTTTTGAATATTATGGTGTGAATTTGATATAATGTTATATTTGTGGGTAATATTTATAAATTTTGCAAAGTATGCAAGTTGTTATAAAATATTCAATTGGTCAGGGAATATTCGTTTTAACAGAAAATATTCGTACGACGGCACAATCATTGGTGGACCCCACAACAAAATTATTGTCGGAATGAGAAAACGACAAAAATATTTTTTTAAAAGTAACGACGAAAGTTTTACCGTTAACTGTTGAAATACCCGATGAAAAAAGTACAGTAATACGCGGGATTGCATAGTAGCACACAATATTGGTTATTGATGCTTACGTGAGAAGTCACTCAGTTATATTTAATTATTACTACAGTAATTGTTGCATAGTATCTCACGTTATTTGATTTAATTATTGTCAATATTTTATATATTTTTAAATCAATAATTAAGATGATAAAGTTATTCATATTATTATTTACAATATTGACGATGTCTAGAAAGTTCTGTTAAGGAGATATTTGGTCACCTAATTGCCCGCCAATAGGGAAAAATCCTTATCGGAAAGCTCCCTCTTTCCTGGGAACGATCTGGTTGTTAAATATTGCGAATTATAATAATGATGATAAATATTGTTAAAAATATTGAGAGAATTTTTATGAAGTATTTGTTATAAATGTTGCTTATTATTTGGACCCCCATTTACCCATTTTTCAAAATAATCGGTAGAAAGTTATTCATTATAAGAGGTGGTGCCTATATGTGATGATGACATGTGGGGCCCACATGTGGAGAAAATTTCTGAGTGGGAGAATTATTTTGGTCACGGGTGGGAGTAAAGAGAATTATATATATATATATATATATATATATATATATATATATATATATATATATATATATGTGTGTGTGTGTGTGTGTGTGTGTGTGTGTTGCTGGTGATGGAAGTTGACAAATGGGGCAGGGGGCGGGGGGGGGGGGGGGTGGGGGGGGGGGGGGGAATTCACGGGTTATGAAAGAAAAAAAAAGTGATGAAATGGTGGTAGTGGAAGGTACTGATTGATATATATATATATATATATATATATATATATATATATATATATATTACAAGTTTTTTTTATTAGATTATAAATAAAATATATTATATTTTATTTTATTTAAAATTTTTGTTTTATTAGAATATTTTATTGCACAGTAATGAATAGTAAAATCAAATTTTCAAAAAAAATTCTTCGCTGGTGCGCCCGTGAATCGGGAGACTGTGCAGTCCATGATTTTTATTTTCAAATAGCATCATTCCATTCTCCTATAAATAGGATGCTCAGTTTAGAAAAAAATCACACCAGCATCAGAAAATTCTTCTTCTATAATATTGAGCGTATTTCTTTATAGTTTTAAGAAGCTTTGAGTGTAGAAAATAGTGAAAGTTTTTTTCAAGAATATCCACGCTATACCAATTAGAATACTCTTCTTTTTAAGGTAATGGATATTATTTTTGTTCAATATTCGTAAGAAATAATATTTTCTTCCATACTCTGTAGTATGTAAGTAATATTATTTCGTTTTAGATTCAGAATTTTACACTCATTTTTTTAAGTTTTGGCTTCTATACTCCATGAAATTAGTACAATATCCTTGATATTTATGTTTCATCTAGTATCTTTTCATGAAAATATTATTCTGAGCATTCTAGATAATTTTTAATATTTTTTATGCCGGAGTACTATTCACGGAGTACTATTCATGAAGTATTGTTCATGCGATAGTATTCACTCGGTTACTATTCACCCGAGGTAATATTCATGACAAAAATTGATTTTTTTCAATCTAAATCATTTTTGATACAATATTATTCTTGAATTTTACTCCACAAACTAGTATCATGTTGACAATTTGGACCTTTTTGAATTCTGGATAAATTAAATTATAAATCTTTAAAAATTTATCTTTTGCTTTCTTTTAATTGTATTCTTATATCATTATCATCATTCTCATGCTTATATTGTGATGAAAGTCATATGTGGCTTACGTGCATAGATAGACTGTTGATTGGTATGATTATGACCAGGGATTATTCGGTATAATCATGACCATAATGTTACAAATGATGTGGTAAAAGTCCTTATTGACCCGTAGTGGATTGATGGACAGTTGTTGGCATGATCATGACCATTGGTGAAAACACGAATATCCTTGGCCCATTGTGCATGGATAATTCGTAGTCGTGATACTAATGAATATCCTTGGCTTGTAGTGCAGGAATGATTCGATGCTGTGGTTTATTTATTAAGCTGAGTCCCAGCGATAAAATTTATGATAAACTCTTAAATCATAGAAGATGGTAGATTTCATGCTCTACTTGACTCTTCTAATGGATTTCTTGTTTCGCTGCAGTTAAACTTGATGTTTATTATATTTTATCAGTTTAACACTGTTGAAGGCTAACGATAATTTATTCTGCATTATCTTAGTCATAATATTTCTTACTGGGCTAGTTGAGCTCACCCTTTTACTTTTATTGTTCTCTTCAGGAAATGATAGCGCAGCCGGGACTAGTCGGGGAATGGAGTTATGGTCCGAGATGATGGTTTTAGTAGTCCTCATTATTTAGTGTGATAATAAATGTAATGAGGATTGAATTTGAGTTTGGATATTGTCTATGAGACAATATTCGTGTAAAAAACTCAGCTATATTTTGTCGTATTTTACATGATAGTTGTATTAATTAAGTTTGTATTTGAATTTTGTACCATGTATTTGGCGACCCAAGATGGGTGATGTATACCTATTTTGGGGGCGTCACAATTGGTGTCAAAGCTTAGGGATATGATCCCTAGCTAAGATGTGAGACCAGAACTAGGGGGGATAGACGAGAAAATCCTTCGCTAGTATGACCTACCTAAATTTATTTATTATTTAATTGGTCGGTCAAAATATAGGGATAATATGTGGCATGTCAATTAACCCTTATTTTGTGGTGGTGTTTGAAAATGGCATCCGAAAAATGTCGAGTTAAGCAATGGAGCACATGAGGCCGTTGAGTCACCACTGATCAATACCCAGGATAATGTGCATCAGGAAGGCAATAATCCTTAGGTGAACAACAACATTGACCAAATGGCAAACGACGAAATGTTTAGGAGCTTTCTGCAATTCGTGCAACATCAAGCAAGAGAGACTCCTGTTCAAAATGCAAATGAAAACACTGGCAACTATCGGACGGTCACCGCTAAGTAGTTCAAGGAGCTGGGACCGCTGGAGTTTTTGGGAGAGCCAAAACCACTTAAGGCGAAGACGTGGATAAAGCAGATCACCAAGACATTTGATGTCTTGGGATGCTCCGAGGAGAAAAAGGTTCCCTTTGCCACCTTCATGATGCGAGGAGAGGCAGATTAGTGGCGAAAATCTATAAAGCGTACCCAGCCTGCCACACTGAAGTTGTCTTAGTAGAAGTTCCAAGAACTATTCAACGACAAGTACTTTCCCAAAAGTATTCGTCACATGAAGGAGGTAGAGTTCATCAAGCTGGAGTAAAATAATATGACTGTGTTGTAGTACGAAGCTAAGTTTACCGAATTGTCCCAATTTGTGTCCCACTTGGTTGATAATGAGGAAAGGATGACGCGAAAGTTTCTGCGAGGTTTGAAACCCGAGATACGTAAATACCTAATTTCTCATAAACTTTGCTTGTATTCAGATGTTGTGAATATGGCTCAGTTATTGGAGCGCGATAATGAGTCAACCCAACCAAGAGAGAGCAGCCGTCAAAATTATAATACTAGTGGTAACAGTCATCGAAGCGGTGACAACAAACGTGGAGGGAATCAATATGCCAGAAATGGTAACCACTTCGGTGGTAATCATGGCCAAGATAATAAAAGTAGATATTTCAAGAAAAGGACATTCAACAATAATGGAAAGACGTCAGCAAGAGTGTAAGACCCCAACTTTTATGAATAAAGATTAATTTTTCTCAAAATATATTTTTGAATATTATGGTGTGGATTTGTTATATTATTAGCTTTTTGCAAATTCTGTTACCGTACGAGTGTTCTACACTATCCTGGTAACATATGCCTGTATTTTCTCTCATTTCTGTCCGTTGGATTTTGAGTTATCGCATGACATGCATCTAAACACACAGTAGTGATTATGTATGCACAAATGACTAGATAAAAAATATTCAACATAGTAAATGTTAGTATTAAACCATGCTGAACATAATGATGTGAAAAAAATTGACTTTTGAGACAGTCAAATTGGCACCTTTTTTGCTATTTTTTTGTCCTATTTGAGGTCCAATGAGCATAAGGTAGCAAGGCAAAGTAGTCCTAGTATTGAGGTTGGCCTGATGCATGATGATTTTAATTTTTAATGCATATATTATGTATATAACTTTGGGGCAGGTGTGCTACTGAATGGCCACCTAGACATGCATGTATGCATGTGGATAGTCCTATTTTCAAAGAGGACTATGGCAAAAATTTTCCAAATGTAGGCATTGGGTAGTCATGCATTTTAACTCTACTATATATGTTAAAGTAAATGCATGCATGCATATAGTCATAAAATGCATTCTAGAAAGCTCCAGGTAAGGAAATACCACACCCTTTCTGAGGTGCTTTGGAGACTTGTTGTTCAGATACTATAGTTCCGGATCAGTCGAGCAGTTCCTATAGGACCACTTCTGGTGTACGGCGGAGGGCTTCTAAAGTACCTCGTCCCCGTTCTGTCAGACAGCCTCATAGGTTGGTGAAGGCCGTGATACGTACTGTCCAGGTAGATGTTCCAGACGTTGAGGACGAGGAGGCTGATATTTTAATAGAGGATCCCTATCCTGATGCACATGTCCCTCGTAGGGAGCTTTCGAGCATTCAGGTGGTGAACCCAGAGTTGCTGGGTGACTTGGGCAGACATCCATCGATGTATTTACATGCTAACGTGGTATGACATTAGACTTTGATCTTCCTTCTTTCCTATTGATGAGGATTAAAGGGTTTTGATGTTGATCTGCATTTCATGCAGGTTCCTGGTTTTACACGGCCTCGAGGGAACTGGTTCAGCATTCACTCTATGTATCAGGCGCTTCATCCTGACTATAGAGCGGTAGTGCATGAGTGGGGATTTGGGGCATTTTTATCCATCCTTCCACGTCGTTGTCCCTGGGGTAACCTCAGGGTATTGTCTGAGCGATGGTTTAATCAGACTCTGTCACTCCATCTGCTAGATTATGAGGTGATGATGACGCCTATGGATTAACAATTTATCACAGGTATGGAGTTTGGAGGGGAGCCAGTGCCTTGTATGGCAAATATTACCCCTACTGCCGTTAGATCCTTATTAGGAGTTCCGGCGGCGGCACTCAAAGGCAGGACTATCCGTTCAGGTCCTTTGAGCGTAGATGCTATGAGCGGGCTATTGAGTGAGCCTATGCCTGATGATGTCAGAATCAGGGATCGCGTTCTGCGGCGATTGTTCCTGATGATCATTAGAGGCTGCTTCATAGCAAATAACTCTTCCACGGTATCTTTTACTTTGATCAGCGCTACGTGTGATGTGGACCATATTGGAGAGTATGATTAGGGCTCCTACACCTTTTCCTATTTCCTCCGGGACATGCGTATGCCCTCACAGGGTTTGACCGAGGCTTGGCTAGGATTTTACCCATTTCTGCTTGTGAGTATTTCTCTTATCATTTACCATGTATAGGTTAAGAGTGTTAACTGATAGCAGATGTTTGCCTTTGTGTTGGCAGTTTTGGGCCTATGAGAGGCTTCCATGCTTGCGTCCCGTGAGTGTGTTAGGTTTAGACACCTATCCACGAGGACGACGATGGCATCATTCAATTCTGCCAGAGGTCCCTGTATCTGAGGGATTCACTCATTGCCGTATGCAGCTGGAGTTGCTGACGGCCGACACCATCACATGGCTTCCCTATTCCGGGGCACACCTGACCGTGGGTTTTGAGGATGGATACCCGACTGGAGTCGAGTATGTGATTTCCACCAGGAGAGTTTCTCTCTTCACAGATGGAGGCTGGGAGCTCTATTTAGGAGAGCGTGATACTAGTAGCACCACAGGGAAGATTCGTATACTGATGTTGCCTCCTGCCAGGCGTTATTGGCCTGTATCGTAGTCACCCATCATTGATATCCCATTGTTGAGGGTTGATAGTTTTGCATTGTCAGAGGGTCCATGTACTCAGGAGACGTTCCATCGGTGGTGGTCCCCTCGCACTATTGGAGCTCAGTCACGCGCCACACAGTTTATAGGGGATATGGTTCCAGGATCCTTGATGATGACAGATTGGATAGCTTGTGTCTGAGATCCGACTCATATGACCCAGATTGATAGTTTGACCCGGCAGTTGGACCAGGCACATATATTTATCTGACATTTGGGCAGAGATCCGGCAGAGGCGGCTTCATTTGATCCTTTCAGCTCAGGCGTTGGCCCCTCAGGTGACCCATTCAATTTTTCCAGCGCAGATCCTCCTCTATATAGGCCTGACATCCCTGTTGATAGAGATCCAGTGATTTAGGAGGAGTTACATCAGGTGAACAGGATTGATGATGTGGACATCGACACCATTATCTTCTTCTGATGTATATTCTTGTTATATCTTTTGATAGGCCTCCGTTAAATATTGGGTAGATGTGCCCCATTCTCACTATATCTTTTGATAGACCTTTGTTAGATATTGGGTGGTTGTGCCCCATTTCCCTGTATTTGTAGCTGTACAGAGATGATGTATTAGATGATGACATACTTAGGAATGTATACACTATTTTTTTCATTCCCTATATCATATTGCCATCTATTATCTGTTATGCATGTATCATGTTATGCATATGTATGTATGTCCAGAGATATTTGGTATTGACCCATGGATAGTCTTATGACACGGCCCGCACAGATGTCTTCTTCGACAGTTAGCCGCATAGATCATACCCCACCGTCAGTGGTGGCATCGGGTATGAGATCGTGGTATGATAGCATGTCACCACCAGACAGGGTGACAGTAGATCATTTATTGCAGCATACCATGACTTTTTTGACTTTTTAGGCTCCCGCAGGATTTGTGGACGGGATGATAGAGCATTGGCTACCGGATAGGCAGGTATTCCGATTCGGCACCCATGACTTGACTCCTACTCTGGAGGAGTATGAACGATTGACGTTGCTGCCTCTAGACAGACCTTGCGTGCATCTGGCTTTGGGAGACATGAGTAGACGATTCATGACTCTCACAGGATTGAGGCGCAGAGTGGTACATGATGAGTTGACATCTGGCCACGTGATATCCCAGCATTTTATGTACGATAGATTTGGCTCGGAGGATAGCTATTCATGACATTCTGGGGATTTCACCATACCGGAGGCTCATTGGCGCTTGGCCAGAGTTGACGTACTGATGCTATGTGTATTGTCATATGTGTATATGTCGCGGTATATGGATGAGATAGATATAGGCGTTATCATGGCCGTGAGAGCTCTCAGAGAGGGTCGTACCATTGTACCTATGATTGTAGCAGAGACCTTGCGATCGGCATCATATTGTTGCACGTATCCTACAGGAGTGTTCATAGGTAGCTCAATCATGCTATATGTGTGGTTTATGTCATACTTGAAACCGATTGGCACTTTTAGACGGCATGGGTACTGCTTCACCCATGATGTAGCTATGTCATACTTTTTTCAGCCATCAGAGTGTATAGATGCTCTGTCCTGGTCCACATTCTTGGCAGATATCAGAGATCCATTCAGCATATTACCGTGTTCGGGGTTTAGCTCACCATACAACTTCATTACTCATTCTCCGGGCATGGACTATCTCCCTCTGGCTGGATTGAGGGGAGTGACCACTTATCACCTATTGGCCGTGATGTCGCAGTTCGACCAGTTCCAGGATTTTCATCCTTTTGAGGGGGCGACAGGTCAGCGTTCATCTTCTTGGTACCTCTCAGCAGAGGACCGATCTCGGGTATATGCCTGCTGGGATCGGCGTGAGATAGCGGCTTTTTTTGTCAGTCATCTTGGTTATTTCGCAGAGTATTCCGCGTGGAAGGAGACAAAGATTTTATCGGTTGCAGCAGTATTTGTAGTACCGAAGAGCGAGTTAGATGATGTAGAGCCCATGGAGGACATTGATACCTACATCGAGGAAGAGCCTACTGCTGGGTTGCCAGAATTTCTTTCGGATTCTCCTAGTACCAGTACTGTTGTGATTCAACACTCGACACAGTACTTAGAGCAGAGTCTTCATCTGATGACCTTTGAGAGAGATCAGATTCGATCTATGATGTCGACTGCTCTTGATGGGAGAGACGCCGCTCTATTGGAGAGAGATGAGGCCTTGGCTCGTAGAGATGCCGCCGTCGTTGAGCGGGATGAGGCTATATCAGCCAGAGATGCAGTGATAGTTAAGCGGGATATCACCATATCTGCCCGGGATGTAGCATTCACAGATAGTACTGCAGTGAGATCCCTTACCACTGGCATGATCGCAGAGATGAACACATATATTGATGATCATATGGTCACCATGCAGATGGCTACAGATCTGTTGGGTCGTATGGATATTCTTATACAGGAGACCACAACTTTACCTCCATCTTCTGAGAGGGACTCCATGTTGGGCTTGTTAGCTCGCATATACCCTGACTCGTAGGTGATCTTGTATTTTTCTGCACAGACTAGCTTAGCCATTTTGTCATGTACAGTTTACATTGTGTATATCAAACACCATTATATATATGACAGGGAAATATATTTTTGATCACTTCCCTTTTAGATATGCCTTGCTGTTTGCTTGATATTTTGCCTGCTGCTTCAGGGCTTGCGATTGTGATGTATTCTGAATTCCTTCTCGGTGGATGGACATTGAGTTGTCTCTGGATAGTTCAGAATGGATCATCGATCTGTATGTATCCCTTACCATCTCTCGGTGTCTTGGGACTGGTTTCTGTATGAAAATGAGGAGAGGAATGTGGCTTTCCTCTCTAAGATTGACCGCACCACAGATGGTCGCCAGCACTTCTATTCAGGAGAAGCCTAGTTAATTCCATCTCATATGGATTGGTGTTTCTCTTCGAGGTACAACCGCTGCTTAGATGGTCGACGAATCTCCTATTTGGGAGGAGTTCAGGTAATTCCATCCCTTTGGTCTGAAGCCGAATGAAATGTAGTGGATTGAAGGATGATCCCAGTACCAACTGACAAGGGTTTGTGTTTTGGTAGGGGGTGAGACCGCACCATGAATGGCTGCCTACGTACTCCTATTGAAGAAGAGATCAGGCCTGCGTAGTTTGAACCTGGTGTAAGAGGTTCAACGCTATATGTGGCAGGAATGGTGTGAGAATGTTTTTGTAGTTTTTATTTTATTACGACCGGGCCATATGAAATGGTTGCCTACGTACTCCTATTGAAGAGGAGATCAGGTCGACGTAGTTCGTCCCTCAGGGTGAGATGAAAAGCGTAATCCCATGTGCAGGTCAGAGTGCGGGGAGGAGAAAGTTTAATCCTAGGTTGAGGATAAACTGCAGGTGAAAAGTTTGATCCCAGATATGGGTAGCCAAACTGCATACGTAAGAGGTTCAATCCACGGTGGGATGACCTAAGTTGTATTAACGCAAAGGAGAAAGCCAGGCTGCTGGCTTGAAAGGTATGTTTTCCTGAAGGGCAAAGAGTGGAAAAGTTATTTGTAGTAAAGGTTTAAAGAACCGGAATGACTGGTGACCTGATGGTCTACCACCAGGATGCTTGTGAATTTCTTAAGACATATTACCGTTTCACGGCGTCTGAGTTGATGAGTTGCGGAAATTCATCGTCGTCCATTTCTTTCAATCTGAGAGCGCCTCCTGTCAATACTTCCTTGACAATAAATGGGCCTTCCCAGTTAGGAGCAAATTTTCCCTTAGACTGATCTTGGTTGTCCAGTATTTTCTTCAAAACCAAGTCATGTTGTCTGAATTGTCGTAGCCGGGTATTTTTTTTATAGGATCGGGCAATCCTTTGCTGATATAACTGACCATGGAAGATAGCCGCGGTTCGCCTTTCGTCTATTAGAGACAATTGGTGATACCTATCTTGTACCCATTGGTCTATATCCAACTGAGCGTTTATCAATACTCTGAGGGATTCCATCTCAACTTCTATGGGGAGCACTGCTTCCATCCCATAGGTTAATGCGTAGGGGGTTGCCATAGTGGAAGTGCACATTGAGGTTCTGTAGGCTAACAGAGTCAGAGGCAATAGGTCAGGCCAATTTTTATGATTGGCGGACATCTTTTGCATAATCTTCTTGATGTTCTTGTTAGCCGCTTCAACAGCACCATTCATCTTCGGACGATAGATGACTGAGTTGAGATGTTTGATGTAGAATTTACTGCATAATTCTTCCATCATTTTGTTGTTAAGGTTCTTGGCATTGTCGGACACAATCACCTCTGGTTGTCCATATCGACAAATGACATTATTTCTGATGAAAGCAATGATGACTTCTTTAGTAACCCTGGGGAAGGAGGCTGCTTCTACTCACTTGGTGAAGTAGTCGATCATGGTAAAGATAAATAGATGACCATTACTGGCTTTAGGCTCAATGGGCCCGATAACGTCCATTCCCCACATTGAGAAGGGCCAAGGTGAACTCATATTGTGAAGTTCCCGTGGAAGGGCATGTATAGCATTCCCATGAATCTGGCACTGATAGCATCTCCTAACATGGTCATTGCAATCAGCTTTGAGAGATAGCTAATAATGTCCTGTCCTGAGGACTTTCTTGACAAGGAGGGGGCCACAGACTCCGTCATGGATTTCATCCATAAGCCTTTGGGCTTGATCTTTGTTTAAACATCTGAGGAGACCTAATCCTGCATCTCTTTTGTAGAGCGTATCTCCACTCAGGTAAAATTTCATAGCAAATCGATGGATCCGCCTTTTCTCAGTCGGGCTCGCCTCAGCGGGTGTAGATCCATCTCGCAGATATTCCTTGATATACTGATACCAAGGATGTTGGATGGTAGGTAGCTCATCCGATACTTCTCCAACGTAATTCCCGTAGGCTGGGACCTTGTACAGGGAAATTGTGACGCTTGGCAAGTGTCCCTTGTCTGATATGCGAATCAAGGAGGCCAAAGTTGCTAACGCGTCCGCAAAATCATTCCTATTATGAGGAATGTGTAGAAAAGATATTTCTCTCGAATCCTAAAGCCATCTTTAAAACCTGCCGATGGTAAGGCAGCAAATGTAGTTCCTTGGTTTGATAGATTCCAGTGGATTGTCTGATTACCAACTCCGAATCTCCAAGGACAGTTAACCGCCTGATGCCCATTGAATGTGTAAGTTTTAGCCCCATAAGACAGCCTTCATACTCAGCCGTATTGTTGGTGCTGACAAACTATAATTTGACGGTAACGGGATACTGCTCCCCCGTATCAGATACTAGAACTACTCTAGCTCTAGAACCTTCCATATTAACAGCTCCATCAAAATACATCTTCCACGTTTGGCATGTATCGTACTGATGGTGTTGCTGAATTGTCATTACTCCTTCATCAGGGAAGTATGTCTCCAAGGGTTTGAAATCCCCTGATGGTGCGGCGGCCAGTTGATCCGTAATTCCTTGACCTTTGATGGACTTTTGAGTCACATATACGATGTCAAATTGTTGTAGGATCAACTGCCATCTGGATAGTCGACAATTCAGTATGGGCTTACTGAATACGTACTTGAGAGGATCCACGCTGGATATGAGATGGGTTGTGTGACCATGGAGGTAATGTTGTAACCTCATGGCAGCCCATGCTGAAGCACAACACGTCTTTTCGATCAGAGTGTACTTGTGTTCACTGCTGCTGAATCTTTTGCTGAGGTAATAGATAGCTCGTTCTAGGCCTCTATCATCCTTCTGTCCCAGCAGGCAGCCCACGACATTGTCACTTACGGACAGATACATAAACAGGGGAACATCATCCCTGGGTGGTACCAAGATGGGAGCTTTAATTAGCTATTTCTTAATTGTAAGGAAGGCAGTCTGGCACTCCTCATTCCATTTCATGGAGGAGTTCTTCCTTAATAGCTTGAAGATTGGCTCACAGGTTGCTGTGAGTTGAGAAATAAATCTGCTAATGAAGTTGATTCTTCCCAAAAATCCCCGTATTTCCTTTTCTGTCTGAGGAATGGGCATTTCAGTGATGGCTTGGATTTTGGCAGGATCCAGCTCTATCCCTTTGTGGCTGACTAGAAATCCTAGCAACTTGCATGATTTAACGCCAAAGGCGCACTTAGCTGGATTCAACTTCAAGTTGTACTTACGAAACCTGTTGAACAATTTCCTGAGATGGTCTATATGGTCATCCTCCTTCCAGGATTTGACAATAATGTCATCCACGTAGATCTCGATCTCCTTATGCATTAAGTCATGGATTAGCTCGTTGATAGGTAGCTCCAGCATTGATGAGGACGAATGACAACCGTCTATAGCAAAAAGTTCCCCAAGGAGTGATGAAAGTAGTTTTTTCACGATCTTCCTTGGCAACCATGATCTGATGATACCCCGCAAAGCAATCTGCAAAGGAGTACATGTCGTATTGCGCAGTATTATCAATGAGAATGTGGATAAATGGCACGGGAAAGCTATCTTTTAAGCAAGCTTTGTTCAAGTCCTGGTAAGCCACGCAAACTCTCACCTTTCCTCCAGGTTTAGGTGTGGGCACGATGTTGGATATCCACTCAGGATATGTAGACACCATTATGATGCCAGCTTGAAATTATTTCACAATTTCTTCTTTCACCTTTAAACTCCATTCAGGTTTCAATCGTCTGAGCTTTTGCTTGACTGGCTTGAATCCCTCTTTGATGGGAATGCGATGAAGGACAATGTCAGTGGACAAACCCACCATATCTTTATGAGACCATGCAAACACATCCTGGAACTGGGTTATTAGCATAACCATGTCATTCCGTTGGTTTGGAGTAAGGTCTGAGCCAATCTGGATTAACTTAGGGTTTTCTAAGGTTCCGAGATTGAAAGGAGTGGTTTGATCAAGGTTGGGTTTAGGTTTGTCTTTGACCCATTCTTGAATTTCTGGAGGCACCTCAATGTCATCCGGTATATCCACCAAGGCTGAATTCATCTCTACATCAAAGGTACAATCCTTGTGGAGAAGAGGCACCGTATCAGCAAGTACAGGCACATCTAAATTCAGAGTCCTGAACCAAAATATGCTTTCACTTAGTATATATGAAATGTGTTGATCATACACAGTGTTAGCATATACTGGCAAAATAAACCGCTAATACTGTACAGAAATGTAAGCAGTTATTATATCTACAGGGCAGAAAGAGTTTCTGCCCGCTTTACCCTTGACGACCAATGCAAGGAATGTTTTTCCAATTGGCAAAGGCAAATTTCGGGTGAACCGCAGTGATAGAGGGATTATCATCATCCTCCCTGTCCCGAATGAGAGCCATTACGTCTGGGCAATCATCGTCTAGGGTGTATCTGTTGGTATTCTCATCATGAACGATGATGCGTATGTCGGACATCATCTGGATGACGTCTTGCTTGATTCTTCGTTCCTCTTCCTCCACTGTGGGATCTAGAACAAAGATTTCTTTCTCCTTCATCGGTACCGGCTTGGGAAATAACATCGCCATTATATTGGTTGGCACCTTTACGGGAGGTTGTGCGGACTCGGAGCTTGAAGGCGAAGCTAAACGCCGCATGGTCGAAGCTGAAGGAATCTGCTGATGCTTATGAGGATTCCTGTGACTAGAGCTGGCAGAATAGCCTAGTCCAGCTGTCCCAATTCGTTGGGTTAAGCGAATAGGGTACTTGACACCCTGGTAATCTTTACCCAACCCTTGTCCCAGTTTATGACCCAACGACATCATTTCTTGCGTGGCCGACATTACCTCGGCAGAAATCTGGGGTTGGGGAGTGGCGTTCCAATAGCATGGTATTGGGTATTGCTTATTTCCAAAGCATGAAAACTAATTGGCTCAACATCGTTATTGGCATTGATGAGCGGCATGTCCCCATGTTGAGGAATCTTCGGTTCAGCATTGACTGTGACCAGGCTATTGTTGATGATGTATTTCAACTGTTGGTGAAGAGTGGAGGGGACTGCCCCTTCCATGTGAATCCATGGTCGTCCCAAGAGTAGGTTGTATCCCGAATCTATCTTCAGCACATGGAAGGATAAGCAGAATGTATGAGGACCAATCTCAATTGGCAGCTCAACTACTCCGACCGAGTTACGGCGGACTCCATCAAAAGCTTTGATGATGGTATGGCTACTCCAAATTCGATTGGGATTGATATTCATCTTTACCAAGGTAGTATATGGGCAGATATTTAGAGAGGAACCTCCATCTATTAAAACTCCTGCCACCATATATCCGGAGGACAAGACCGCAATGTGCAACGGTTTGCAATGACCGGTCCCTTCGGGCGGTATGTCATCATCAGTGAAGGATATCACATTGTTGTTGAAAATGTGATCAACCAGATGTTGAAACTTTTTCGTATCAATTGATGTCGGTAGATAGGCTTCTTCTAAAACTTTTAACAAGACCTTCTGGTGATTCTCGGAGGTTAGGACCAAGGCCAAGATTGATATCTGTTGTGGAGCTTCTTTCAAGCTTAAAACCACCTTGGCTTAGCTATGACCCATAGTGCGAAGGAAATTTTTAATCTTCTCAATGGGTACTTTCCCCTTAGACTTGATGACAGGCTTTATTACCCGTTGGGGAAGATACAGTGGATTCTCCTTCGACACTGCATCAGTTATATGCGAGGTGGATCCTTCAACTTCTCCATAATTCCATGGAACTGCGCGTAAGCTAACAATAGGATATTGTGCTCTGCACGGCAAGTTGATTGGCTCGGGAGCGGCCACTTTCAAAGGATTGTTGATTCCCTTGAGTTGAATTACTGGCATGACAAGTGATTTGTTAACCCCATCATTTTCAGTGGATATGACTGCTACTACACTCTTCCACTTAGTAGGACACGAATCCTCACTTGCCCATAACATAGTGTCGTTATCTGCCAGACGCAGTACGCCACTGTCGATTAAATTTTGAATAAGGTGGCGGAGTGCCCAGCATTCTTCTGTGCTGTGACCGCGAGATTGAGAATGATATTGACATACTCCCTTAGAGTTGTATCGTCCTTAACGGGGGTTGATTGGAGGTAGAAGGGAATTAATCCTTCCTTCATTGATTAACATATGAAGGATTTCTTCCATAGGTTGGCCCAAATGTGTGAATTCTCTTTTGTTGGCAAAATCCCGACGAGCCTTAGCATTCGCTCTCTTCATCACTTTGTCTTCCAGCATTTCATTTTCTAAAAGTGAAGAGGGAATATTCATGACAATAGGTAGGAGACTGGCATGCTCCTGACTGATTAGCTGACGAGTCACTTGATGCTGATAAGTCACCAGTTCCGCCAATTGCTCAATTTGTTTACAGAGAGCTTTCATCTTTCGTTCCATTGTGAACTGGAACTTGGCATAATCCCATCTATCATCACCATCTTTGGGGGTCTGGGAGGATTCACAGCTGAAATTGAAACTCTGTCCACTGCTCCAATTGATTATATTGGCCTCTTCTTCTTTGTGTTGAGGAAGAGGGTTATCTTGAACGTGAGGTTGATCGGGTTTGGTGGCCACGATTTCACCGTTGTCTATTAGGTCTTGGATTTTGTGTTTCAAGGCCCAACAATCCTGAGTATCATGTCCAGGTGCCCCGGCATGATAAGCACATTTCCGAACAGCATTAAAACTCCGACCATTAAGGCTGGCTGGTGGAAGAAGATGCGTGATTTTCTTCTGTGTTGTTAGAAGATTGAGAATGTTCTCGAGGGTGTCCCCTAAGGGTGTGAATACTCGAGGTCGTTTGACTTCTCCACCTTTTGGTACTGCAGGGTTCGCAGACTGTGCTTGAAAGGGAGTGTGATTTCTCCTCTGGATAGGCATGCTTTGACTGCCTTTTTGACCCTGTAGTATCAGGGAAACATCCTCTTCTTTCTTTTTATAAACCCTTCGGGGGTTGTGCCCATAATTTTTAGATTGGATGTGATCAGCAACCGCTTTGAGTGCAGCTAGGTCTTGAATCTTTCCGGATTTCAATCCCATTTCAGTCATCTCCCCATGTTTGACCATTTTAGAAAATGGTTTGCCGATGTCGGCTAAAAGTCTTTCATAGAAAGGTGCTTCTTGTATGTCTATAAAAGTCATGACCATCTCTAATTCTGTCATGGAAGGACTAACTTGGGCAGCCAAGCGTCTCCACCTCTGAGCATACTCTCTGAAAGACTCATTAGGCTGTTTCTTGATCTTGGTAATTTGATACCGATCAGTAGCCATTTGAGATTGAAAGTTGTATTGGGTGTGGAAAGCGTGTGCTAGCTCTTCCCAACTATGGATCTTTGAATTGTCTAATCTTGTGTACCACGAACGGGCTTCTCCAGTTAGACTTTTTTGGAACAGTTGCATTCTAAGTTTTTTATCCTCTGCTTAAGATCCCAGTTCTCCAATAAACACCTTTAGACGTGTGTAAGGATCTCCTAACCTGTCATATTTTTCAAAGTCGGGAGTCTTAAACTTTTTTGGATAATGAATACCAGGGAAAATATACAAATCAGCATATGAAACACTCCCGTGTGTTCCAATTCCTTTGATAGTGCGAAGAGTCTCTTCCATTTGGAGGGCTTTCTTTTTGATGTCACCAGTGTCTGGGTCTCCAGTGGGATGGGCAACATCATGAGTTTTGTTGGTCGGATCCAACGGCAGTTCAGGTATTATAACGACCTGGGTTCCTCCTTGTGTGGAGGATTCAGCATGTACGGGTATTTTCTGTCCTTGTGTAGACTGGTGTAATTCTTTTAGTAGAACAGCCAAATCTATAATCTGTTTGCTTAATCCGTCGAATTCTTTGCGAGAAACTGGATTAAGTTTAGTCTGGTCGGATGACGACATGATTGACTGTAGGCCTGTTGCCTTTTTGGACTTTGAACGGGTGGTAGTTCCGATTGATTCCTTGCAAAAAACTTGCATAGTTTAGTCTTTAGGGTGGATAATAACATGCTATGCGATGTGTCCAGTTTAGGAATGTTATCCTGCAAAACGGATGTCAACTGTGTATAGCATGTACATTTCTTCATATTTCTCATTACATGGAGATAGATATGGAAGATAATTACAAGTAATTATATTGTACAAGTAATTTAAAATGAGAGCATGAAGAGACTTTCCTCCGTTTTGGGTTTATCAGAGGCTGTCCTATCTTAGGTTACTCTCGCGGCTTTTTGGCATGAAGGTTCCCAAATCATCGCAATCTACTTGACGGGAAGTTAATCCGATCTTTCAACTGGAGCGAATTTGGGTGGTGCCTTTCCTGAGCCTCGGAGAATTAGTCTTCTCACGAGTCTAGTAATCAAACACCGACGGGATAGCCTCCTGGTAGAGGGACCACACAATATACATTCACATACATCGCGTCTCACCATATAACATGATGACATGTGCAAAGCACTAATATCACAAGCAGTTATGGTGCGAAGCACTAATATCACAAGAAGTTTATAGTGTGAAGCACTAATATCGCAGGCAGTTTATAGTGTGAAGCACTAAGTAAGGAAATGCATTCATACACATTCATCATAAAATGTAAATGCAACATCCACACACAAGCAGATAACAATTTTAAAAAAATTGTAATAGCGGCTTAAGTCCTCTTAATAGAGTCCCCGGCAGAGTCGCCACCTGTCGACGTCGGGATTTTTTAATTGTCCCTTTCCGTTACTTGTTCTTTGGTGTTCTCATTTTAGGTGAGATTTGTTTGAAAAAACAAGTGAAAAAGGTCCGACATGTATAATGTCAACGATGGACAGTTAAGAGTCGCCAGTTGGTTTTTTAAATGGTTGTACCAACACAACCGAGAAAAGGTCTGCACATTGACCCAGTGATGTGACACTGCTAAACGGGTCAGTGGAACCGAGATTCATTAAGGTCCAGGGACTTGGTTATGCGGAGGGAAGGTGTTAGGCACCCCTCGACATCCGTGTTACCACGGTGACCGCCTCTTTTCAAGAAACTATTATCTGAATGTGTGTGTGTGGGTCAATGTGCTGTTATTTGGAAGTAGTGCGAGGCCTCGTTCGCACCTATATACACAGGGTTTGAATTTTATGTAAAAATTCAATTTTAAGCAAGATATGGCAGTGATGTTTTATAAAAGAGGTTTTTCAAACCCTGATGCTCTATAGTAATTGAGACCTTTTACACTCCCATTTTATTCCGTATTCGGCTGGATTGATTTTATTTGACATATGTGAGGCATCCGTACGAAAATAATGTACAAAAAGTTGTTGACTTCCTCGTGGGTATGTAAACCATCTGAGGAAATTCAGACACCGCAGAATAATTTACAAGCTGCTTACAACTGAAAATGTCCATCACGGGAACCAAATCTAGATCCAATGGGATGAATCTGTGATCACGTGATTCCTAGGCGCACAGAATACTCCAATTTATATGAAAGCAGTAAGCAGGTATATATATAAAAGCTGTAAATATATATATATACAGACATGATCACCAACCACGAAGTACATCCATGGGGGATCAGAAATGTAAATAAAGTTGTAAAAGTTATCAACCGCCACGGAGGAAACTCCAGGCGGGACGAAATGCACAGAAAGCTGTAAAAACGATCAACCACCACGAAGTAAACTCCAGGTGGGACGAAATGTAAATATATATATATATATATATATATATATATATATATATATATATATATAAAAGCATGTAAACGCACCGGATGTAAAATCCAGGCTCATCGAACAGAGTTCGACCACAGATAATAAATATAAGTATATATATTAAAGCAGGTAAACGCTCCAGACCGACGTCTAGGCTCATCGAATAGAGTTCGACACGCAGTTCAAATATATATATATATATATATATATATATATATATATATATATATATATATATATATATATATATATATATAGGAAAGCAAATAAACGCTCCAGACCGAAGTCTAGGCTCAATCGAGGCATAACTCGATAATGTTAGTTAATATATATGTAAATATATATATATATAATATATATATATATATATATATATATATATATATATATATATATATATATAGACTGAAATGAAACCACGGACCAAAGTTCGGGCAAAAGCAAGCAACATGACTCTCAACGTGTAGAAGGGTGTGTGCAAAAATGAAGAGAAAGACTCTAAAGTGTGTGAGAAGGCTTACAGTGGGATGCCAAAGAAGACTTCTATATCTTTAGAGTGAGTAAACACAGAATTTTGTAGGTACAAAAGGGATATATATGAGCTCACCGGTGTTTAAAAGGGAAAAGTACACTGCCTGGGATGAGTGCAGAGCAAATTGGGCAGGGCTTCCTCGCCATTTTCTCTTACAAAATGGCCACCCCAAGCCCTCTATTTACAGAGGGTGGAGCCGCAGGTGTACCTGTGGCTCAGCCGCAGGTGTACCAGAGGCAACTCGGGTGGGCCTGGGTTTTTCAACTCAGGTCGTCTCGAAGTACGTGCACTCAGGCACTGTAATATTCACTCGAACTTTCAAAAGTGCAATTCGGGTATCCGTTTGAGGTATACAGGACCTATTTCGGACCGCCGTTGTCGAGAGTTGTGATAAGTGGTTTTATTCCTACTTATCGGGTATCTATTACTAGAATTATTTGCTTAATCTCATGTTTCTTAGTTACTTTTCATACGTTTTATATTATTTTGTAGGCGATGACACGGCATTGGCATGAAGAAGCAAGGGAAAGAATTCGTACATCTTTTGGACTAAACTACGCAAGAAAATGTTATTAGGGAATATTGAAAGACTTTGAACATCAAGTTGGATGCATGTTCTTGGCTTGAAAATTGGAATTTACAGTAGCTCTACTTCTTATCTTTCCGGAACATCTTGAATTGTCCCAATCGGAGTTCAGATGCGAGAGTTATGGCCAAAATATCAACAAAGATCAAAGCTAAGAGTTGTCATGCTTGCCATTTACACAGCATCTACTTCAAGCTCAATTTTCGCCTTGATCCGATCCGAATCTGTCAATCCTCAAAGCATGGAAGTTGTAGATCTCGTCGTTATCTTAGATTTGATAGGTGGCAGGCCCCGTAACTCCAAGCGGATCAGAAGTTATGCGTGTTTTACCAAAGGACGTCGCAGCAGAAAACAGGGCAGCACGGACCGCGCTAGGGCGCGTTAGGCGGCCAGATTTTCTGACCCTATAGCGCGGACCGTGGCCAAAAAGGCTTAGCGCGGGAATGCAGCGTTTTTTTGGTCATTTGATGTCCAATTTGAGCTAGAATAGGATTCTTAGTTGCCTAACTTGCTTGGGTGTCCATTAGAACTATAAATACATGATGAGAGACATAAAAGAGAGGAGATCGAGGCTAGTTTTAGAGGATTCCATTAGATTAGATTAGAGTAAATTAGATAAAAACCCTAGTTCTTATGGGATTGGGAGATTGAAGCAACTTGGAGACCATTGAAGATCAAGAGCAGGAGCTTGAGGAAGATGGGGATTTACTGACAACGGATTTATTCTTTACTCTTCTCTTATTTTTGTCTTTTAATGATTATTCAATTGTGGATTCTTAGTTTTAATTCAATAATAATGAACTAATTCTTTGTTTGAGATTACAATGGATCTTATTGTGTAGTTTATTTTAATATGCTTCGCTATTAATTATTATGTTCTATTGTGAGGATTGTCTATTGTGATTTGGACTTAATTGCTTAATTGCCTAGCTAACAATTACCGTGATAATCTATATGAACTCGAGAGATGAAGTATTGATTTAGATCTTATCATTATAGCATGTGTTTGTGATTTCTACATAGATGGAATTCATGATTCGTGTTTAGGATAGAGATATACCTAACATCGCATGTAATCTTACAGAGAACTTGTGCTTTAAATCCTTTTTAATTATAATTCACATAGAGATATAGTGAATTAGTTAATTAAGGTGTCTTGCTTGATTCTATCATCTGTGGATTTAAGTGAGTATGGGTATTATGTATCGAGAGGTGGTTTTATCTACTTTAGTGTTCTTGATTAACAATTCAGGATAGAAAATAATTGATGAGAAGTGTGTTAACTTAAATGAAGCAATAAGTGAAGTTGTGATCTTAAATCTCCGTAATCTTAATTTAATTAGTCGTAATTAGAATTAGTTTAATTATAAATTGAAATTCATTCGTTTAAATAAGATTGAGTTGATTACGGGTTAGTACTTGGTGATTTTTATTAAACAATTCCTCGTGGGAACGATACTCTACTTACTATTATATTACTTGTTGACCACGTATACTTGCGTGTTTTGCGTGTATTGATTTTACCTAACATGTTTTTGGCGCCGTTGTCGGGGAATTAGTTAATATATTTTTGCCAATATTAGCTTCAATCAAATTAGTCTTAATTTAAGCATTTTTTTATTTATTTAATTCTCGTCCTATTTTTCTTTCTTTTCAGGCACCATGGCGGAATTTAATTATCAATGGCCGTATACGAGAATGACTCAGCCAAGGGGAGCGGAGATTGATGGACCCGCGACACTTTCTGCATTATCAGCACAGATTGAGACACTTTCGAGGAGGTTGGACACTTTTGCAGCACAACGTCGTCAAAGTGTAGCGGATACTTACAATTATTGTGCTGGTAATCATCCGAGTCATCATTGCACCGTTAGTTTTGGGCTGGGACAACACGGTGGTGAATACCTCAACGATTATACATATGCTAATTATCACCAAGATTGGGGGTATCACCCGGATTCGTCATGGAGCTACAATTATGAAGACCAATACTACGCTCCAAATCAATCATATACACCGAAATTTTCATGTCCACCTCCATTGCCACAAGAAGAAAAGCCAAATCCGATGGATGTAATATTGAAGGGCATAGCAGACCAAGAGGAGAGGATGATGAGTCAAGAAATATCGAGCTTCAATTTTTAGAACCAGATGGAACAACTCAACACTACCTCAACCAATGGTCCTCAATACATGGCTTCCGAGACTGAGACAAATAATTCAAGGTTGGAGGAATTGTTGTCCAAGTTCATAGCATCAAACGAGGAGAGGAGGATTAATCAAGAGCGGTCAATTCAGAATCAAGAGATATCAATTCAAAATCTGCAGAACCAGATGGATCAAATGTTTAAAGCTTTGAACAACTATCCTCAAAATAAGTGGTGTTATGACGAGGATTCCGAGATTGATGAAGTGCCCGAGCCAAATCTACAACTGGATGAGACACGAGATGTTGAAAAAGAGGAGACAAGTGGGGATGAACTAACTATGAGTACTAACGCGGATGAGCCGATGTTATTAATGCCTCAAGTGCCTTCTCCGCCACAGTTCAAGGGTTCGGTTAGATTTGCAAAATCATGCCCACTTGGTAGTCATGTCGTCGGCGAAGCTCTTGTTGACATAAGAGCGAGTACAATTTTCAATCCATGGTGGGACGAGAAAGAGAAGATAGACAAAGAGCCCATTGTGTGTGATAAGCTTCCATGCCCCAAAGTGATCACATACACAATGGAGAAAACACCTAGCTATGGGACGTTCTCGATTGAGAGCATACCAAATCAGAGCATGCTAGGTGACTTTGATGCATTGGTCATCGTGAATGGGAACCTACCAAAAGCTATATTATTTTCAATGGATGGAGGGTTCCTCAATTACCGAAGAGGAATTGGATAGTGTTGACAAGACAAAGTCTGGCTGAAAGACTATAAATCAAGCGCTTATTGGGAGGCAACCCAAGTTTAATTTTTATTTTTAGTTTTTTTTCTTTTAGGTTTAATATTAGTTGATAGAATTTTTTTCATTTTTTTAGGATTTAATAAGTTTGCTTCTATCATATTCACAGGTTAGTCAAGTCCAACTCAAGGGTGGTTCCTAATTTATTCCAATGTGTCTGGCCTATTCTTCAGACTTAGCAGACAAGGAAGTACATGCTATATTTTCAGGGAAGTTTTTTTTTTTTTTTAAATTTTTCCTATCTTATCCATTGAGGACAATGTCTGTTTTAAGTTTGGGGGCATTTTAGTGTCGTATTGCATATAGTTAGTTATTTACATTGTAGTTCATATAGTTACATTTAGTTTTTGCATTCAGTTTCTCGAAATAATAAAAAAAATTAAAAAAAATTAAAAAAAATCAAAAATAATAGTTTGTTACTATGTTTATATAGCATTTAGTACATCTTGCATGATTCCAGCTGTTAGATAGTTACAGTTTATTTTGGCCAATGAGGAATTGGGTAGACAGGTATAGTATTGACTATTAGAGCTTTGATGTGATTTCTTGTTATGAATTGAGTCTTTTGCTGTTTGAAACTGGTATAATAAGGATAGCACAGTAAGAACAACTTGTTGATTGATTGAGTTTAAATTGATACATAATGAGACTCTAAAGGATAATGCTAGTTTGAATGAAAGAATGACAAGAATAAGTTGTGATGGCTAAGGTTAGATAAGAACCTAAGTTTAGGGGAATATTTGGGGTATATAAGTTGAAAAAAAAAGGAAAAGAAAAAAAAGAGTTGAATAAATTGAGTCCTGTGGTGGGTCGAGAAGAAGCGTGAAATGCACTCCCCATAAACACAGGCGTGAGATGGAGCGTAAAACGCACTCACTATCCATCAACCAAAAAATAAAAAAAAGAATAAAACGGGAAATAAGAGCAAAAAGCCCCCGTAGATGAAAAATGAAGCATAAGTATCCCATGTTGACCCTCGATATTGGTAATTGTTTAATTTTAGTTGGATCTAGCTTATTTTTGGATTTCTTGAGTTTACATTGTTTGATGCCTTCGAAGAGACTTATTATGTGTTAAATTTGATTTTATATCAGTTAACATTGTTGTGGAGCACACACGCACTATATCAATGATAACAGTCTAAGATTTGATGATTGATTGAGAAGTTAATGATTTATTTTGATATGATGTATTATCATGTTTACTTGATTTCTCTAAGGCCGGTTGAATAGACTTGTTTTTGTCATTACTGCTGGATTCGTAGGCATGTAGATTAGTTGCATTGCATGGCATTATTGTTTTGTGTTTTTTCTTGAGGACAAGCAAAGGTTTAAGTTTGGGGGTATTTGATAAGTCGTTTTATTCTTACTTATCGGGTATCTATTACTTGAATTATTTGCTTAATCTCATGTTTCTTAGTTACTTTTCATACGTTTTATGTTATTTTGTAGGCGATGACACGGCATTGGCATGAAGAAGCAAGGAAAAGAATTCGTACATCTTTTGGACTAAACTACGCAAGAAAATGTTATTAGGGAATATTGAAGGACTTTGAACATCAAGTTGGATGCATGTTCTTGGCTTGAAAATTAGAATTTACAGTAGCTCTACTTCTTATCTTTCCAGAACATCTTGAATTGTCCCAATCGGAGTTCGGATGCGAGAGTTATGGCCAAAATATCAACAAAGATCAAAGCTAAGAGTTGTCATGCTTGCCATTTACACAGCATCTACTTCAAGCTCGATTTCCGCCTTGATCCGATCCGAATCTGTCAATCCTCAAAGCATGGAAGTTGTAGATCCCGTCGTTATCTTCGATTTGATAGGTGGCAGGCCCCGTAACTCCAAGCCGATCAGAAGTTATGCGTGTTATACCAAAGGACGTCGCAGCAGAAAATAGGGCAGCGCGGACCGCGCTAGGGCACGCTAGGCGGCCATATTTTTTGACCCTGTAGCGCGGACCGCGCCCAGAAAGGCTTAGCAGCGGCGCTGAGCGCGCTAGGCGGCGGGAATGCAGCGTTTTTTTGGTCATTTGATGTCCAATTTAAGCTAGAATAGGATTCTTAGTTGCCTAACTTGCTTTGGTGTCCATTAGAACTATAAATACATGATGAGAGACATAAAAGAGAGGAGATCGAGGCTAGTTTTAGAGGATTCCATTAGATTAGATTAGAGTAAATTAGATAAAAACCCTAGTTCTTATGGGATTGGGAGATTGAAGCAACTTGGAGACCATTGAAGATCAAGAGCAGGAGCTTGAGGAAGATGGGGATTTACTGACAACGGATTTATTCTTTACTCTTCTCTTATTTTTGTCTTTTAATGATTATTCAATTGTGGATTCTTAGTTTTAATTCAATAATAATGAACTAATTCTTTGTTTGAGATTACAATGGATCTTATTGTGTAGTTTATTTTAATATGCTTCGCTATTAATTATAATGTTCTATTGTGAGGATTGTCTATTGTGATTTGGACTTAATTGCTTAATTGCCTAGCTAACAATTACCGTGATAATCTATATGAACTCGAGAGATGAAGTATAGATTTAGATATTATCATGATAGCATGTGTTTGTGATTTCTACATAGATGGAATTCATGATTCGTGTTTAGGATAGAGATATACCTAACATCGCATGTAATCTTATAGAGAACTTGTGCTTTAAATCCTTTTTAATTATAATTCACATAGAGATATAGTGGATTAGTTAATTAGGGTGTCTTGCTTGATTCTATCATCTGTGGATTTAAGTGAGTATGGGTATTATGCATCGAGAGGTGGTTTTATCTACTTTAGTGTTCTTGATTAACAATTCAGGATAGAAAATAATTGATGAGAAGTGTGTTAACTTAAATGAAGCAATAAGTGAAGTTGTGATCTTAAATCTCCGTAATCTTAATTTAATTAGTCGTAATTAGAATTAGTTTAATTATAAATTGAAATTCATTCGTTTAAATAAGATTGAGTTGATTACGGGTTAGTACTTGGTGATTTTTATTAAACAATTCCTCGTGGAAACGATACTCTACTTACTATTATATTACTTGTTGACCACGTATACTTGTGTGTTTTACGTGTATTGATTTTACCCAACAAGTTGTACGATGGCATGGGATTAGAGTTTGTGCGAAGTCATTGAAGATGGGACGGTGTCCTCCGGTCTTCAAGCTTCAACTTTCATCCGTTACCCAGCACAATAGTCACTCGGGATTGATTAGTCTTGTGGGACATTGTTGCGTAGATATGTTGAGGCGACGTGGCGTGACATCGTGTTGGTTAGATGACGATGTTGCCCCTCACCGGTGTTATCGTCGGATTGGGCTGATAAAGCAGACGTTGCTCAGCTTCGCTGAGATTGGACTGCTACAATTTGTTGAAGGTCCTCATTATCATCTCTGAGGTGTGTCTGTCTTCCCGATGTTATCGCCGAGCTGGTACAGTGGATCTCGTTGTGAGCACCGAGATTGAAGCTGGTTGCATTTGTAACAAGCATTTCTGGGGTTATTGCCGAAATTGCCTTCCTTGGGGTTATCACCAAGGTTAGTGGCTATTCCCATGGTTGGGATTGAGACTGGATACCTTGGGGTTATCTCCGAGATTGGAATTGTTACTCCCAAATTGCGATCTGGGGTTGATGCTGAACTTCCGATAGTATCCGGCATGGATATGGATCGTCTTTCAGGGTTCCCTCTTAAAAGACGAATCTGCTCTCCTGCAATGTTAGTGACAGGTGTACAGAAAATTTTGAGTGTCTACAGTCATGCCCAGCCTTTTATGTTAACAATGAAGCAGAAAAGGAAAGAGGTGTTCCCCGTCTAGTGATTAATTATAAGCCATTAAATAAGGTCTTAGAATGGATTAGGTATCCCTTGCCTAACAAGGATGACCTGATCAACCGATTGAGTAATGCCACCATCTTCAGTAAATTTGATCTCAAATCTGGCTTCTGGCAAGTTGCTATTCACCCAGATGACCAAAATAAAACTGCTTTCACTACTCCATTTGGTCATTACGAATGGAATGTCCAAGCATTTGGCTTAAAAAATGCCCCTAGTAAATTCCAGAATATTCTTAATGATATTTTGAATCCCTTCAGTCATTTCTTCATCGTTTACATCGATGATATTCTTATTTTTTCCAGGACAATTGAAGAACACTTCAAACATTTAAAGTCATTCTTTAATACTATTAAGACCAATGGTCTTGTCCTGTCTCCTACCAAGTGCAGCTTGTTTCTGACAAAAGTCAGGTTCCTTGGTCTGATCCTCTATTACGGACTCACTCGGCCTATTAACAAAGCTATTCAATTTGCCAACCGATTTCCAGATAAGATCACCAACCGAACACAACTGCAGAGATTCTTGGGCTCGCTTAATTATATTGGCAAGTTCTACCAAGATCTTAGGAAGATTTGCAGACCTCTCTTTCAGCATTTGCAAAACAATCCTCTGCCATGGACTGACATTCATACTTCTATCGTCCAACAAGTTAAAAAATATGTCAAGGCATTGCCCTGTCTTGGTATTTCCAACAATTCTACTTTTAAAATTGTTGAAACTGATGCCTCAGATATTAGATTTGGAGGTATTCTCAAACAAAAGTTAACACCCAGTTCCCCAGGACAAATTGTTCATTTTCACTCCGGTGCTTGGAATAATACACAGTTAAATTACAGCACTACTAAAAAAGAGATACTTTCCCTAGTATTATGTATTAACAAATTTCGAAGCGATTTATTAAATAAAAAAATTTTGGTTCGTATTGACTGCAAATCGGCAAAATATGTTTTAGAAAAAGATGTTGAAAATATAGCCTCTAAACATTCCTTTGCTAGATGGCAGGCTATTTTGAGTATCTTTGATTTTGAAATTGAATACATCAAAGGCAGTAACAATTCCATTCCTGATTTTCTCACTCGAGAATTTATTAACACAGGTACCGTGCATCCATCATGAGTATTCGAGGAGCATCTACTTCTAGGAGTCCGGGTCGCCCTACTGGCCCAAGTAATCAACCAAGAGGATCTTTGGTTCCTCATCCCGTAAACCCAGTTTATCAAACCAGTAACAAATTCACCATCCTTGGGACAATGCCCAAACCCTATAGTTCTGCCTTAGCCAGTAACCCAACCCCAATTGACTCTTTTCAGTTTAAGGCCTCCCTTGCAACTCCCAGTCATCCTCCCTCTGAGTATATGCTTAGATGGACTAATTTCCTATTTCATATAGAACCCCATATGAAACCCAAAGATGACCAAGTCAAATTAACCTCCCAATTTTTCCCACTGGGATGGCACTTCATGCCCCTTGCTCCTTATAAATCCCTTGTGTATTATAAGGATATCTTCATTGAAACCGAGTCAATCTTTATTAAACTCATTTATGCTAACAATGATAAAACCAAAGTACTTTACCATTCATTATACATTAAACAGTTTATTCTAATGTCTGATTGGGGAAAACATCCCTCTGATCTTATGCAGCTTTCTAATCAAAGTAACTCCTTCTGTTATTATGATTACATGGAAGCTTGGTATAGAGTTTTCCTTCATCAAAATGAGTCACATAGTCATTCTTGGTTTGTCCAGTTCGATCATAAATTCAAGAGTCATTTCCCCTGTTGGTTCTCTCACTGATTGTCAAGATTTGGTTCTACTTACGACCTTCTTCCTGATCTCCTAAAGGTCCAACTCAGTCACTTTTGTAACCACAATAAACATAATCCTATTCTTGAAGGTGTCCCTGTTGTTCTTCAATTTGTCAGTAAATATAAAATTCCTTGGATCCTTAAATGGGAATATCACATTTAGGCTCCAACCAAAGTCATCCATCCTCAAGGTGAGGAATTCAATCACCTTGCTTCTCCCTCTTCTGACCCTTTTCCCCTTGTCTCCCGTTAATGGTTTGTCAAATGGTGGGACAAATTTGATGCTAATAGAATTATCGGTCAGGTTCAGTTAGAATTTCCCTCTAAGGTTCTCCCCATCATGGTTAAAGAACCTTCTAGTCAAAAATCAAAAGAGTCTAGAGTCAGTCATAAATCAAAAGAGTCTAAAGTTAGTCCTACTGGTTCGTCTTGTTCCCGTAGCATTTCTGAATTCAAGGATTGTTCCGGAAAAGAGTTAAAATTAATTGCTCAAGCATTAAATAAAAGAATTGATGAATTGCATGAAGATGCCTCTGCAGCTTCTTCATCTTCAAATGCTTCAGTCAGCCATTTTGATGATGATGACCCATATGGCACCATCAACTTGCAGGATGCCCAGGACCCGTTTTCCTAGCATCATTTCAGTCACTTGCAGTCACATGCACCTGCTCCCTGCAGCCAGTCAAAAGATGCCTTCAGCCGAAAGCAGTTTCAGCTTTTCCACCGAAAGCGTCTTCCAAGTCAAAAGTTGTAGCCACTTTGTCAAAAGTTGCCAGACGCGTCAATGAATAGTAAAAAAAGTCATCACTGTTCATCACTGTTCATCAATAGTAAATTTTGTCTGTAATCATTTAAATTGTAATAGTAACTTTGTAATAGTTCTTTTCTTATTCTATAAAAGGAAATCAAACTTAGTTTTTGAGGCAGACTTGAAAAGACTCTGAGTTCCTTCTCAGATGAATCTTTAGCATCCACCGCTGTTAAGCCTTTCTTAACCCCTCCTTCTACACTTCTTAAACGTTCTGAGTAATATTGTAAGTCAATTAAATTTGTAAGCCAATTAAATTTGTATTCAGTTTGTAAATTTGTAAACAATTTTATTTTCTATCAATAAAATTATTTGTTTTAGTAATTGAACTGTTATTATACGCACTATTCACTCTATCTTTTCTATCTTTTCTGTTGATCCACTTCCGCCCCCTAAATGTGTGTGTGTGTGTGTATATATTCCGTTACGTAAATCTCAGCTCAAAAACCACATTTTGAGCACCGAAAACTTCAAAATATCATTTTTATGATTAAAACAATTTTTCAAAGATTTTACATTCTTCGTTGCACCAAAAAATAATTTTATAGGCAACTATATTTTTTTATTTTACGTAAATATGTAATTTATATTTATTACATATTTTTATTGCTTTATTTATGCCCGAAAGGAAGTTTCTTGGCATAAAATATCACTTATAGTCAAATCTCGTCCCGTAGGACTTTATTAGATTTATTATCAATTATTATTTTGTCGGAACGCAATTCGGAACGTCGAACGTCAAAGTTGGTCGACACGCTGACGCTTGACGTTCGCTCAAATTTTAGTTCTGACATGCATGTTCGCTTATTTTTAATTTTCAAATCATAAGTCATATAACAGCGAAATTTTGGACATGTTATAGACCTTATGGCGTAGTATTTTAGAAAAATTTCTAACCGCGAAAACGGATCACGAAACTCATCAAAACATAGCATCAAAAATCATGCCAGGCAGCTGCCCAGCAACGTTGTCGCTCCGCACGCTCATGCGGCGCCGCACACCCAGCGCGCGCGCGCTGCTGCCCAGCAGCGTTGTCGCTCCGCCGCTCGAATACCAAATCCGCTATTTTGTGAATTTCGTACGCGTTGCTCATTAATCGGATTGATCCCATTCTTGGATATGCTTTTCGTATCATATGAGACTATTTTTAAAAAATATGAAACCTACATTTCGGGTTCATTAAGCAGTCCAAATAATTAGCCAAAAGTGTACTTTTATTACGGTTTTCACCTTTTCCCAATTTTACCCTCTCTCACTAAAACAGTCATATCTTTTTCGTTTCTAAACATTTTTAAGCGATTTTTGAGCCCTCACAAAGCTAACTTCTGGGACTACAACTTTTATTCTTTGACCTTTTCCAAATTCTAAACACAGAATTCTATAAAACTCTTGCAAGGTGACTGCCCCGAGTTGGTTGGACAGTTTTGACGCGACTACTTTGAATGATCATAACTCTTTGCTCCGAAGTCGGAATTAGTCTGTTCTGGAGTCTATGGAAAACTTATTCAGTGTACTATAGCATACCAAAAGCCCAAATTTTTCTGGAACATCTACCGAATCTCAAAATTTCCTTTTTGGGTCAGCAGTCTACTAATTTTCTTAAGCTTTAAAAATTGTTTTACTTTTCTTTCCCTTGATCCAACTTTTTATCACTTAAATAGTAAGATCTATACATAATACACTATATAACATGTAGGTCTAAAGTCTTAAAGTTCAAGAAACATATATCTTTATTTTGACAAAAACCATCACAATAAATCATATTAACTAACTAGAGTTTTGAAATAGGAGAACTTTTAAACCTTTTGTTTTGATGATTTTTCTTCCTCTCCTTCCAAGGGTTATTATGGAGCTTGGAGGCATGGAAACTTCTCTTCCTTCTTCTCTCAAGGGGCTGCCGAACCAACACTCTCCTCTCTCTTTCTATTTACTTTCTTTTTCTTCTCTCTCTAATATTTTTCTTTTGCTAGCTCTTTGGTGGAGAAAAGTAACTCTCTTTTTTTAAATGTATACATATAATATATGTATGCATATAAATCTAGCAAATCTTGCAAAGTCTTGGCAATTATTAAAGAAACTGCTAGGAGGACACATGGGCTAAGGAGTGGCTGAACTAAACTTTGAAAAAAAATTACAACACATGCTCTTATTCTCCCTTCTTTATCAGGTGCATGCACCATGAATTTGGCCTCCTTTTTTTTTTTTACTTGCCCAATTTGCTTAGTTTGCCATCTACAAATTCCACCAAGTTTTGGGCTAAAGTTGGGCCATCCTTTTAATTGATTGGGCTCTCTATTATAATTGATTGGGCCATGAAAAATTACTATGGTCCAATGTCTTAATTTTATATTACCTTATTTATTTAATTACGATTTCTATTCCACTTATTTTGGAATTTAAATACTTATATACATAGATTTAAATATATAACCAAATTAGGTTTTCTTTAATTAAGTTAAAAAAAATACGTTGAGATAATAAAATTAATCTCTTAAATTAGTATATATTTTAAATATTAAAGTATTTAATTCTATAACCCTTAGGTTATTCAATTTTTATACCTAATATACAATATTATGTTATATAACTTTCTTTATAATTCTCTTTATGTAATAAATAAATATATACACATTTATAATATATATTTATTTAATCACGCACATACCTCACATAATTCACAAAAATATTCACCATTATATATTCTTATATATTAAGCTAGACATTTAATTCAATGTCTTATTAAAATCTCTTAATGCAGTTTGCTACAATCAATAAACCTTTTTCATATGGCTTGCCATATATATTAGTACATAATCTCTTTCAATTATTAAACCGTATAGATTTTTCTTAAAAAAAATTAAATAAATCATCTATTTCCACTCTAGGTTTTAAAGTTTAACCTTTAATTTAATCATTTAAGATTTTCTAAATTTTCGGGTTGTCACAAGTACTTTGTGAATAGTATTTCGTGAATAGTACTTTACGAATAGTACCCCGTGAATAGTACTCTAGCATGAAAAGCTTAAAATTTGACAAGAACGTTCAGAAAAATATCCTTGTGAACGATACTAGATGAAGCGCAAATTTTAAGGATATTCTACTAATTTCACGAAGTATAGAAACAATACTTTAACAAAATGAGTGTAGGATTAGGAATACGAAACGAAATAATATTACTTACATACTACAGAATATGAAAAAAAAATATTATTTCATACGAATATTGAACAAAAATAATATCTCTTACCTTAACAGAAGACTGGATACTAGAATAGTGAAGTAGCAGAATACCCTTCTTCTTCCTCTCTATAGTTTCTCTCTCTATAGTTGCTCTTGTGAGTCTTAATGAATTGGTGAGAATGAAAGAAGAAATGAGCTTCTATTTATAGGAAAACATAGTTTTGATAATTGCACGATTAGGGACTCAAATTATTACAGTATAGTACCTTCATCTTTACCTCTATTTTTAATTTAGTCCTGCAAGTATTATAAATTTACACCACCTCCCCTAATAGTACATGCATGTGAACCAATAGTTCCATACATGTGAACCAACAGTAATTTGCATGTGAACTAATAGCAATTAATTGCTCATTTATCCGATTAATTGCCCGTTTGGTCAATTATAACAAAACCAGCCAATCATAGAATTACCTCCTCTGAGGGTAATTGGGTCACAAAAGAATTAAAGAAAACTAAATGAACAAACATCTTTAATCAACACGAACTTATTCATCATTAATATTATAACTCACAATATTTAACAACCAACTCATTCCCAGGAAAGAGGGGGCTTTCCGATAAGGATTTCTCCCTATTGGCGTGCAATTAGGTGACCAACCCCCTTTCCTCGATAGAACTTTCTAGGCATTGTTATTAATACAAATAATAATATGAATAACTTTGTCATCTTAATTATTGATTTAATAATATAAAATATTATGCAAATGAAACTGTGACAATAATTGAATCATTAATGTGAGATACTATGCAGCAATTATTGTAGCAATAATTGAATAAAATTGAGTGACTTCTCACGTAAGCATCAATAATCAAAGATACGGTACAGTACTGTGTACTACTATGCAACCACGCGTATTATTGTACTTTTACCACCGGGTATTTTAACAGTTTAACGGTAAAACTTTTGCCGTTATTTTTATAAAAAGTTATTTCTGTCGCTTTCTATATCCGACAGTTATTTCGTTGTGGGATCCACCAATAATTGTGTCATCATACGGATATTCCTCGACAAAAAGAATATTCTCCAACCAAACAAATATTTTATGACAACTTGATTACTTTGTAAAATTTTCACATCTTACCCTTAATTTTAACCTTTTATCAATATAACCATTTACTAAATAATATAATAATTATAAAAAAATTGATTACTTTTATTTTATAAAATTCGGGGTCTTATAGGCACACCTCCTTTCTAGTTCAAACTGGCACTACGGCGCCAGTTCAAAAACTCAGTTTTTCCAGCATTTTTTCTAAGTGTTGGAACGCGTACGAATTGCCTACTTTGCAATCTCTTAACTTCTTCGTTATAACTTGGAATGAGATCGTTCCAAAGCTATTTTCTTACTCTCATTACGTACTTCAACTTCCTCTAGACAGAATTTCTTTCTATATCAGTTAACTTGCCATTTGATTGGCTTAAATTTCATCATTCGTTCGTCTTACGTTATTAACGTTCTTCGTTCGTTCGTTCGTCCATAATTCGGTCATCCGAACTTGGAATTCTTTCGTTCTTGAGTCCACGACTCACGTTTTCTATGTTTTCTTACATTCTTATGAAACCCTACACATTCGGGTTCATTTACATACTTTCTAATTTTTGTTCATCTTTTACGAAATTTTTGCCATAACTTCATTATAGTTAAGTTCAATCCGTTCTTTATGAATGTTTTTATCGTTCCTAACCAAACAATAAACATCTAACTTATACGCGATAGTTTTAAACTTGTCCATCAACAACAAGTTCTAACTACGATGGTTTTAAATTTGTCTACCAACAACGTTCTTCGTGTTCGTCGCGTGTTCTTCGCGTTCTTCGTTCGTTCTTCATTTTTAATCGATACTTTGATTATGATTTCACTTTTCTTGGAATTTAGTGTTATAAAACACCATTCCTTACTTATTTCACCAAATTGCTCATATGTTCATTCAGATCGTTCAAATTCATACTTCCGTAAGAAATTTATATACTAAACTTCTAATTCTTATTTATTCATTTTCTCATGATTTCAGCCATATGAAAATCATTCTTAACATCATTTACTTCCCTTTTCATTCAGTTAAGTTTTAAACATATGAAACTTAAAGAAAATTAACTTAGAAGTTAGGTTTTTAATACCTTCCTTATTTATTCTTCTTCCTTTAGACAAAGTCGGTAATTTACTAGCTTTTCTATTTCTCGATCTTCTCTGATCCGAGCATTCATGCTCTTTCTCTTTCTTCTTCTTCTTCTCCAAGCTCTCAAGCTTTCTCTCTCTCTCAAAGTGTTGGTTGATTTCAAAGAAATCAACTAACACTTCTTTTTTATAGATTTTCAAGGCTAGGGGTAAAATATTTATTTTTCCCCCAAAGTTACTATTCCCACCTCCATACTATTCACAAAGCTTCTCTTGGAAGCTTCTCTAGGAAGCTTCATGGTTCTATCTTTCGGGATTCGTCCGACATTTCGAAAAACTGCGATTCTCAGAATCCAAATATTTTTGGATATTTCGTCTTTCTTTTACATCTTAACTTTTACGCATTCTTTGGAACTTCGAAAAACTAAAAAACACTTTTTCGATGTTAAGTGTTTTCCTTCACGTTTTCCCCTAGCGTAGTTAAACGAATGAAAAGTACATAACAGTACTTTTCGTCATTTTTATTTCGTCCGATTTTTGGGCATTTTTCGAGAAAAAATTTTATCGGCTAACTTAACTTTTCACAACATTTTACTGTCAAATCTTTCGATGGAATGTCGTTTCGACATATCGATCTCTCAGAAAGGCTTAGGTTATTCAAACCCTAATCTTTAGGATTTTATCGGGTGAATAGTGCATATTTCATCTTTTTCCTCGAAAATATTTTTGTTCCCGAAAAAATTTTATTTTCGTCTTAAAAATTCTTACTCGTTCAGTCTAGCTCGTAGCCAGAATCCTCCCATTTTATAATCATCCTAGGTTCTAGAACGATTAATAAACATATTGCATAGAGTATTATTAATAAAAATTCATTTTATTAATAACTAATTCTTTAAACTTAAATTCTGGACAATCCGATTCTCCGGGTTGTCACATTTCTCATTGAGAAAAGTCGTTTTCACGTCCATTTGCTAGATTTCATAGTCGTGGTAAGCTGCAATAGCATGAAAAATCCGAATGGACGTGAGCATAGCTACTGGTGAGAAGGTTTCATCATAGTCAACTCATTGTCTTTATTTAAAACCTTTTGCGACCAGTCGAGCCTTATAGGTCTCTACCTTCCCGTCTGCTCCAGTCTTTCTTTTAAAGACTCATTTACACCCAATAGGCTTAATGCCTTCAGGTGATGAAACCAAATTCCATACTTGGTTTTCATCCATGGAGTCCATTTCGGATTTCATGGCTTCTTGCCACTTCTCAAAGTCTTTACTAATCATAGCATGTTCGTAATTCAATAGATCATCATTATCTATGATGCATACCTGATCATCATTCTCTATGACGAATCCATACCTATCATGTATCTTTGATATTCTTCTAGATTTACAAATAGGGTGTGTTACAATAGGTTCTTTCACTTGGTTAGGTACCTAACTTTGATCTGTAGTATTTTATGGTTCTTTAACTTCTTCAAGATATATCTTACTCCCACTGACCCCTTCAAGGATAAACTCCTTTTTCAAGAAGGCAGCATGTTTCGCAACAAACACCTTTTGATCAGTTGGATGATAAAAATAATACCCTGATGTTTCTTTAGGGTATCCCACAAATCTACACTTGTTGGATCTAGTCTGTAGCTTATCATTTTCAAACTTTTTGACATAAGTTGGACAACCCCAAGTCTTTACATGTTTAAGATTTGGTTTCCTCCCTGTCCATAACTCATATGCGATCCTAGGAACAGATTTGGTAGGTACCTTGTTAAGTAGGTATGAAGTCGATTCTAGTGCATATCCTAGAAGGAAACTAGAAGGTCGGTAAAGCTCATCATGGATCGAACCATGTCCAACAATGTTCAATCTCTCCTTTCAGATACATCATTTAGCTGTGGCATCCCTGGTGGAGTCCATTGTGAAATTATACCATTTTCTTTGAGACAATTGTGAAACTCACCTCTTAAGTATTCACCACCTCGATCTGATCAAAGAATCTTAATACTTTTGCCAGTTTGTTTGTCTACTTCACTTCTAAGCTCTTTAAACATTTCAAATGATTTAGATTTGTATTTCATTAAATACACATATCCAAATCCTGAGTGATCGTCAGTGAATGTAATAAAATAAGAATACCCTCCTCGTGCAGTCATTGTCATAGGTCCACATACATCTGTGTGTACCAACGTTAACAACTCTGTAACTCTTTCTCTTTTTCCACTAAAAGGAGATTTAGTCATTTTTTCTATGAGACAAGATTCGCAAGTTGGATATGATTCATAATCTGATAGCTCTAGGAGCCCATCTTTATGCAACTTGGATAATCTTATTTCATTAATATGACCAAGTCTGTAGTGCCACATATAGGTATAATTAACATCATCTCTTTTTCTTTTATTAGTTTTTTCAATTTGAAGTATATTTTCATACAAGTCAAGTATATAAAGTCCATTTCACAAATTACCAACACCATATAAAACATTATTATTATAAATAGAACAACTGTTGTTCTTTATTATAATGTCAAAACCATCCATATCCAATACAGAAATTGAAATAATGTTTCTAATGATATTTAGAACAAAATAATAATTATTTAAATTAATGAACTTGCCCATAGGCATAAGTCCCTACAGCTAATGAAGTAACCTTTACTCCATTTCCCACTCATAGGATGACCTCATCCTTGCTCAGCATTCTACTTCTGACTAGTCCCTACATATTATTACATATGTGAGAACCACAGCCAGTATCCAATACCTAAGTAGAAGATTGACTTTCAAAAAAATTAATTTCAATCATAAACAAACCTTAATTAGGATTCGAAGCTTCTCCAAGCTTTTTTTGCTTTTGCTCTGCAAGATAATCCTTGTAGTTCCTCTTCTAGTGACCCGGCTTGTTGCAATGGAAGCAAATTCCTTTGCTCGGTGGATCAGGTTTCTTTTGATCCTTTACTTTCGCATTTCCCTTAGCCTTCTTGGATTTCTTCTTTTCAGAAGATACCTTGGGCCTCTTCCTTTTCTTGGAAGAATCATCCATCGGTAAGACTTGGTTCTTCTTGGATGGAAAGTGACCTGCACCAGTTTTCAACATGTTAAGTAACTCAGGCAAGCTGACGTCCAACTTATTCATATGAAAATTCACAACAAATTATGAGAAGGTGTCGGAAAGTGATTGCAAGATCAAATCTTGACTCAACTATCCATCCATGACGAACCCAAGCTGTCCAAGACATTCAATCAAATTGATCATATTTAGGACATGAGTCTCAATAGTAGTGCCCTCGGTCATCCGAGATCGGAAGAGCTCCTTAGATATTTCATATCTAGCAGTCCTACTTTGCTCACCATACAGCTCTTGCGGTCCTACTTTGCTCACCATACAGCTCTTACAGGTACAGCAGTATAGTAGGAGCATCCATGGTTTCATGCTGATGCTAAAGCTCGTTACTCATGGATGCGAGCATGATGCATTGAGCCACAGATGCATCATCTTGCCACTTTCTAAAAGTAGCAATCTCTTCCTCAGAGGCTGTTTCTACAATTTTTGCAAGGACTGACGAATTTAGAATATAAGAAATCTTTTCAGAAGTGAAAATTATTCTCAGATTCCTTAATCAATCCGTGTAATTCGGTCTAGTCAGTTTGTTTGCATCAAGTATGCTACGCAGTGAAATTAGTGAATTTGACATTTTCAAATTTCTGCATGTGAAAAAATAATATTTTAGCAAACATTCATTTAATTAATTAATTTTACCAAAATAAATTAGGTCTTATTTTATATTGGTATCTCCCACTATTTTCTTTAAACTATATTACTCTCATCTATATAGTTCGGCAAAATCTAATTAAAGTTTTTACTAGTGAGAATAAGGATCTCATTTCAAATATATATAGCATTGTAGTGACACAACAAACTATATATAAATAAATAGGTAGACAACTCCTTGTCAATTACATCATCATGTAATTCCTTATATTTTGCCTCTTGAATTATTTTGATCAAGTAGTAGCACATCCGAATCAAAATTATCTAAGTTAAGTCCAACCTAGCACTTCTATATATTCAAAAAAAAAATATTATCCTTGTGGTGACACAACAAAACAATATTGTTAAATTTTCTTTATAAGCATCAAATGTGATAAATTAACATCTTAAATACTTAATAATTACCTTGTGGTGACACAACAAACTTATATTAACTATTTAATACTCTACTAATTTTATCATGCTGGAAGGCGATGTTCAATATTCCAAATATCTTTGAACGCTTAGGACTTAATATAATTTTTTTGAGTGGTTTGTTGTTAATTGTATCATCTTGTTTAGCGCGCATGCACATATATATATAAAATATGTGCCATATTATTAAACATACGAAGCATGTTTGCATAATATATATATATATATATATATATATATATATATATATATATATATATATAATACTAGCATGCACATATAGAAAACTATATTCTAGCGGATTGATTATGGACTTTTATTCTAGTTTGGTTCACTAGAGCCACCAAGTGAACCAAAAATGTCAAAACCTAAGGTGCAAGAATAAACATTTAAATATAACTATTACATTTAAACCCGGGCTCCATTACAAACGGATCTTCAAGCGCTCCTTGCTCCTTAATCTCTGGTTCTTCAAGAAATTCTAACTAATCTTATTACATAAACTATTTAATTTAAATAGAAACCTTGATCAGCAGTCAAGGAAAAGTACATAGAAGAGAGATAGAATTTACATCAAGAATAAAACTAGAAAAGACGAGGTACGAAGACTCCATTTAATAAAACCTATTCATTCAAGCATCCATCCAAAATAAAATCCAATCACATTGGTCAATAGTCCCTAATCAATCTCATTTATTATCATACATATCAACATATGCATCAATAAATAGCATTCATCTCATGAAATAATAAAACCATTCCATATATGCAATAATATCAAATAATGGGCAAAATTTTGTTACACTTCAGTTTTGAAACAAAATAAACTCTTTTATTTTAATCAAAAACCAAATTCCAAATTCCAAATTAAACTCTTTAATTTTAGCAATCTGAAATCATATTTCAGATAAAATAAACACCTTTATTTTAATCTATTATCAATTAAATAAACCATTTATTTAATTAAAGAAAACCAAAAGTTTTTCAGATTCTGTCCAATGGCACAGCTGCGCCAAGAATGAACTGGGTCGAGGCGCAGCTGCGCTTCAAAGCCAGAAGATTGATTTCCAGGTAACGGCGCACCTGCGCCTAAAATGAACTGGGTCGCTGCGCAGCTACACTGTTCATCCAGGAAATTGAATCTAGGTAACAGTGCAGCTGCGCTCCAGGATGAACTGGAAACGGCGCAGCTGCGCCACGTCGCAGAAACAAAAAAATTTTTGTTGCCAAGAATCCGATCCGATCGCATGTTTTACATACATGGAATCACAAATACTGATAATTAGCACAAGATTGGCTCTAATACCACAGTTAGGTTTGCTAGAAACATGAATATGCAATAAAATCACATAAATGAAGCAGAAGCAAAGCAAACATGAATTTTAAAAATTTTCTTAAAAAACATAAACCAAAATCGTTCTTGTGCTTTATTATCAATCTAAAAAGAGTAGGAGAATTAGAATTATACCCTTGAAGATTCGAGCTACCTTATGTACAAGTTCAACTCCTAATCCTTCGTGCTCTCCTTGACTACGCGGGTTTGATTCCTTCCTTTGATCAACGTCAGCCACCCAAGCGTTTGGCCTTTAGAGGTGATCTACCAAGCAAGAACAAGAATCAAGAAGAAGTGTGTTTTGGCTCAAACCCTAATTTTCCTATCTCTGTAGAAAAAGGATGTACTCTCCAACAATTAAAATCACGTTACCTAATATCTGATATAAGACTCCTCTTATATAAATATCAATTACCATTTTTAATATAATTAAATTGGGGTATTATTTAATTAATTAAACTCCTTTAATTAATTAGGCTCCCTACAAATTAATTAGGCTTCCTAATCTTATTAGGGATAATTAATTAAACTCTTTTAATTAATTTATCTCCTAATCCTATTAGAAATGAATGAGAGTACTAATATTAAATTAATTCCCAAACTCCTTTAGAAATTAAAATAATAATAATTGTAATGATATTAATAAGACTCCTCTTATTAATTTATATTTAATATTTCTAAAATATTAAATAATAAATCTTAAGTTATTTAATTTACTCTATCATCATAGATTAAATTAAATATACTTAACACATTATTACGATTATGTCATTAACTTTTTAAATAATTATTCTTCCTTTTATGGTGTGACCCTTTAGGTTCTCCATATTAAACCGGTTGTAAATATATCAATTAGAATAATTCTAATCTCATTTAAATAAATAAATTAAACTATTAATTTATTTAAATAAATAATATTTATTCTACAATAAGGATAAGTCTCCTTAGCGATCAACAACTTTCCAGCTAATATAGATTTTAACATTAATAATAAAAGAATATTTGAGTAAATAGTTACCGTACAATTCAATCCTTCCACCATACAATGTCCCAATTAAATATAAGACATGGAATTACTGTCAAGTCTTATTTTATTTAATTATATGTATTTCGATTCCCAAATGCACAACTCCGAATAAATACAAATTAGAAACTACTTTCTAATTTCTTTCCACCTTGGCCAAGAATTCCTAGGTTGTCATTTATCGAATCACATAGAACATATTTCTTCTTTTACTAGAAGCGGTAGATTCTTTATTGATCATTCATTATCTCTATATTTATCTCATTATACCCAAGCATACCCTTTGATATACCTTGAGAGTTTTAAGGAATAAGTCAAAGTATAAATCATTATATACAAGATACTATGATGATCTCAAGTCTAAGAATCACTTGTACTACTATCACTTCAGAAATTCTTATTGACAGGCAAGTAAAGCTCCATTAGATATTCTTAGCGAGTCACGTTTAGTGAACTTATTCTCCAATAAGCACCTACATACTTGCTTTAGTGTCTCCACACAAATGATCATATCTTCATTCAATGATCAAGCAACGTATGTACCAATCTATCTGGATTCACTAATCCTTTTTTTAGTAATCCATTGATTGGGAACATTTTAATTTTTAAGCTATCTAAGAATTTAGATCTCATTAGCATGATCTCATCATGATTCTAAAAGTATTGCTTAAAACTATAGGTTTATCACATATTATTAAAACAGCACCATGTAGATAAATTAAATATCTTTAGTAAATAAATATTTTTAATAATAAATAAATAAGATTGTTTACTTAGTATATGTTTTATCTTTATACATGATTGACTTGTATGCATACTACTTTCACCTTGGAGTTACTTGCTCCTGGATTAACACTTTTGAGATGTTAGTCCGCCCTTCTCTTTCACTGTCGAAATAATATCCTTATCTGCCTTCTTCACACTGAAGTCAACAATTCATTCGGTGAAGCAACCATCATATCATCAGTCACCACAATCAGATTCTCTCCCTTAGTAATTATTTGATTATCAACACCAACACGATAATCATCTTCGCCAAATGCAGGAGCACAATGAACGATTCCATTCCCACGGTCTAAGTTACATAATCATCTACAACAACTTTGAATGTCATATCGGAGGAGTCTTTGAAGTAATCAATCAACGACACATACTCTGTTCCAACGAGTGAAGCTCCTATTTCTATTTCTTTAACGCATGGGTGCCTCCCTTCTTCAATTACTATTGATGCTGCTGCCACCACGCGTAATTAAATTTGGTGCTGAGTTATTTCTTTTCTTGTCGAAGTCCAATGGCGGACTACCAAAGATCAACCGAAGGCAGCCCTCCTACTTTTTCTTTTAGCTACAGATCTGTATTGCTGTTAAAACTACCCACAATCCACTATCATTCCACGATTTATATACACAATCTCCTAGTTGTGATACTATCGAAGCTGCTAAACCACTACCACTTTGTTGTGCTCGGCAGCTTGTGTTGCTTCTCTGACAACTAGTATTTCGAAACCGAACATTGACCCACTAATCCGAATAGATTGTAATTTTTCTTTCCTTGTCGTTGAGTTTTCGATTTCAATACCCATGCTCCTTCAATTTCACTCCAGTCACCTGAACTACTCCACTTATCTTGAATAAGAGAGAATAATGAATGAGGTCATCAATAATCATGGAGAATACTAATAATTATGAAGGACATATATATGTAACAATATAAAATCCCAGCAATATGTTGTAAAAATTTCCTTGTGTAGTAAGATATAGAACAACAATATTTCTGTCTGAATCGAATGGTTGACCACTCTTTCCTTAAAACTATATTCGCCCCTTACTTTTTGCTACACAGAGTTACTGCGAATTAGTATCCCAAGATAAGACAGGCCCAGAATTTTATTATGTACTAGAATTTATCGTGTAGGAGCAAATCTAGTGCTAAACTATAAACGAAAGAAGAAAATTATAATAGGAAAATATTTAGAATGATAATTTTCCTAACTTGAGAAGGATTGAATAATTTGAAATGTGTTAAATTTGGTGGATTTCTGATCTACTTATAGGTTTGTCGTATCCTAATTATGGGATATGTCATATCCTATAAATTGGGTCGTATCCCAATTATGGGATATGTCGTATCCTATAAATTGGGTCGTATCCCAAATATGAAATAGATCGCATCCTATAAATTGGGTCGTATCCCAATTATGGGATATGTCCTTCTGTAATTTTTGATACGTATCCCAATTCAACCCAACTTTGGCCCAAATACGATGTCGTATTCCAATACTTTCGCCAACTTATCGTTGGAAATATATATTACCGTTGGCTTTGGAAATATTACCGTTGTTGGCTTACACTATATATATATATATATATATATATATATATATATATATATATATATATATATATATAAGAATGTTGTTCCCATGACTTGAACCCAAGTTTTTAATATCAACAAATCTCTCTTATCCAATTGAACCAATATTAATTGTTGGTTACATGGATAACATATAATATATTAATTATATACTTTAAATAATAAAAATATCTAACAATCCTCCCCTATTTTCATAATCTTCCAATCCTTTTCCTTTGACATTCTTCTTTCTCTGATTAAATATAGTATACATAAGTAATAGGTGTCTTTCTACTTGAACCTTTAATTTACATAGTCTATTTCACAAAATATCTGAATTTTTTAGTAGCGTTAGCTTTGAACTAAAAAAACTTAAAGTGATATCTTGCTCTATAGACATATACTATATCTCTTATAGTTTAAGGAGACCCAACACATTTATGGCCTTGTGTTTGCCTCTTGGGTTTTGTAAGTGACTTAGAGATAAGCCTTATGTCTCACAGAAGCGGCATACTTCCTTCACTTACATAGGTGAATCTAATTAGATACACTTGTATGACCTGCATCCTCCAAACCGGACATAGATTCATTAAAGGTTTACCCTACCATCTTTGTTCTCCATACAAGCATACACTATCTTTGAGATGGTTTTGAAGAATTTCTTCTTCATACTTGTTTAGTGTATAACTGGTTATTACTGTAAGTATTTTTTCATTGAACTAATATATCAGATGTTACTCTAGTATTTAGTTGGGTTCCACTTATAGATTACCTCTCATTTAATGGCTTTAAACCCATCTCCCTGGAAGTCTTACATAGTATATCCTTGCCTAGGCCTTTTGTAAAAGGATCTGCCAAATTTCCCTTTGACTTAACATAGTTAAAGGTAATAACCCCTTTATTGATTTGCTCCCTTACATAACTATATCTTAAACTTATATGTGTAGACTTCCCGTTATAAACCTTTTTATAAGACCGTGATAATGCTACCTCATTATCACAATATATTGAGATAGCTATCATTGGTTTGGGCCAAAGTGGTATCTCAAATAATAAATTCTTAAGCCATTCGGCTTCTTTTACAGCAGTTGATAATGCAACAAACTCAGATTCCATAGTTGAATGTGTTATCAAGGTTTGTTTCTTGGAACCCCAAGAAATTACCCCTCCACCTAAAGTGAATATCCATCCACTTGTAGACTTTATTTCATCTGAATCTGTTATCCAGTTTGCATCTGTGTACCCTTCTACCATAACTGGGTATCCTGTATAGCATAATGCATAGTTCATTGTGCCTTTAAGATATTTAAGTATCCTTGATACTGCATCCCAATGAACCTGACCTGGATTATGAGTAAATCTACTCAATACTCCTACTGCAAATGCTATATCAGGTCTAGTACACTGCATTGCATACATTAGACTACTAATTACACTTGCATACTCTAATTGAGATATACTATTTCCTTTATTTGGAAATAACTTAACAGAATGATCATATGGGGTAGAGGCTATCTTGCAATTCTCGTGATTAAACTTCTTTAACAATTTCTCAATATAATGAGACTGAGTTAAAGAAATAGTATCTTGAGACCGCACAATTTTAATACCTAAAATTACATCATCCTCCCCCATATCTTTCATATCAAAAGTAGTAGACAAAAATGTTTTAGTTTCTAATACTACTTTTTCACTAGTACCAAATATAAGCATATCATCAACATATAAACAAATTATAACCCCAAAACTTTTATTAAACATAGAATAAACACATTTATCCAATTCATTTATTTTAAATCCATTTGAAACAATCATTTGGTCAAATTTTTCATGCCACTGCTTAGGTGCTTGTTTTAGACCATATAAAGATTTAATAAGTTTACAAACTTTCCTTTCTTGACCTTTCAAAATAAACCCTTCTGGTTGTTCCATATAGACTTCCTCTTCTAAATCACCATTTAGAAAAGTAGTTTTAACATCCATTTGGTGTATAACAAGTTTATGAATTGATTCTAATGCAATTAATAACCTAATGGTACTAATTCTTGCTACTGGAGCATATGTATCAAAATAATCAATTCCTTCCTTTTGCTTAAAATCTTTGGCTACCAGTCTAGCTTTATACTTATCAATGGATCCATCTGATTTTCTTTTCTTTTTAAAGATCCATTTACAGCCAATGGGTTTACTACCAGGAGGTAAATCCACCAAGATCCAAGTCTTGTTACCCATGATAGAATCTATTTCATCATTTATGGCTTCTTGCCAAAAACCTGAATCTTAAGAGGATATAGCTTCTCTAAAAGTCAATGGATCTGTATCACTAGAATCATGTTCAGTCACAAAAACACAAGAAGAAACAATAACATCCCTGTTTCCTTCTACCAGGTACATGTAGAAATCAGGGCCATAGGATTTTTTCATCCTTGTTCTTTTACTTCTTCTTGGTTCTATTTCTTTAGTAGATGTAGAAAGTTCAATTTCATTATTTGTTCCATGATGAACAATTTCTTGATCCTCTTTATCAGTGTATTCTCTTGACCTTTTCCTAAAGAAAGAATTCTTAAAGAACTCAACATCTCTAGACTCCAAAATTATATTTTGGCTAACAGATTTTGTGGATTCCATGGTCAAGAATTTATAGGCTTTGCTATTTTGTGCATAGCCTATAAGAGCACACTCGATTGCTTTAGCACCAAGTTTAGGCCTTTTAGGATCAGTTAACCTTACTAATGTTCTACATCCCCACACCCTTAAATGATCAAGAGAGGGTTTTCTCTTTTTCCATAATTCATAAGGTGTAATATTAGTTTTCTTATGGGGTATACGATTAAGTATATAACAAGCAGTCATTAATGCTTCCCCCCATAAATTTTTAGGCAAACCAGAAGTAAAAAGTAATGTATTAATCATTTCTCCAAGTGTTCTATTTTTTCGTTCTGCCACTCCATTTTGTTGAGGACTATAAGGGGCTGTAGTTTGATGAATTATACCATAATTCTCACAAAAATCATTATAAGAGAAGTATTCCCCTCCTCTATCCGATCTAAGAATTTTAATTCTTTGATCTAATTAATTTTCAACTTCAGCCTTGTAGATTTTAAATTTTTCTAAAGCCTCATCTTTAGTCCTTAACAAATAAACTTGAGTGTATCTAGAACAATCATCTATAAATGTTATAAAATATCTTTTACCTCCCCTAGTTAATATACCCTCAAATTCACAAATATCGGAATGAATTAATTCTAATAATTGTGAATTTCTTTCTACTTTTTTAAAAGACTTCTTGGCAATTTTAGATTTAACACATATAACACATTTTTCTAAATCAGAAAAATTAATCTTAGGAATTAAACAAAGATTACTCATGTTACACATACTTTTATAATTTACATGTCCTAATCTAGCATGCCAAACATTAAAAGTAAAAATCATATAAGCAAAAGATGAAATTTCATTAATAACATTTAGTTTGTACATGCCATTAGATTCATATCCTTTTCCGACATACATACCACCCTTAGACAATACAATACAATTAGTGTCAAACAAGACTTTTATACCATGTTTGTTTAAAAGACTAACAGATACAAGGTTTTTCCTAATTTCTGGAACGTGAAGAACATCATTAAGAGTAATTGTCTTCCCGGATGACAGCTTGAGAACCACTTTGCCTTTGCCCATCACTTTTGCAGTTGATGAATTTTCCATGAATAGTTCTTGACTATCCTTCATAGGTTCATAGGCTTGAAATATTGTTTTATTCTTGGCAATATGCTTGGTTGCTCCAGAATCAATCCACCATTCCATGTCATTTCCAACCATGTTAGTCTCCATGATCATAGCAGCAATATCCTCATTATCTACCATATTTGCTTGGTCATTCTTTTGTTTCCTTTGTTTCAAGTACAAAGTACATTGTTTCTTGAAATGTCTTTGCTTACCACACTTCCAACAAGTACCTTTCGATTTTTTATTTCCAGAAGTGCTATGTTGACCACCACGCTTTCTTTTATTGTTGCCCCTTGGTTTAAATGCATTTTCTATGACAAGAGCTTTAGCACTTTTATTTTCTATTTCCAATTTATCCAAGTTTCGAGAATTTTCTTCAACTTGGAGAAATTTAATAAGTTCTTGCATAGTCATTACATCTTTCTTTTGTTTCAATTCTTTTCGATAATCTTTTCATGAAAATGGTAATTTTGAAATGATTGTTGATACTTAAAACCCTTCGTCAAGGCTATGGCCTTCCGACACAATTTGATTCATAATAATTTGAAGTTCATGTACTTGCAGCATAACAGATTTGTTATCTGTTATTTGATAATCAAATAATGAACTTACTAGAAATTTTTTATTTCCGGCGTCCTCAATTTTGTATTTGTTGTCGAGATCCTCCCATAATTCCCTTGCCGTCTTTTCCATGAATTTGGCTTCATACACATCATACAACGAATTGGATAGTGCATTTAAAATGTACCCTTTAAACATAAAGTCATCTTGTTCCCATTTTATTCGATTCTTCATTTCTGTCGGTGTCTTATTTTCCTTTTCTTCAATTTTCTCTTCATTTAGCACATGAGAGATTTTTAATGCTGTTAAGCAAAAATACATTTTGCTTTTCCAACGTCTGAAGAATAATCCATCAAACTTTTCAAGTTTGTTAATTTGATTCAAGCTATTTTTTGAATTGTTGTCCTCCATGGTAATATAGTATTAAGATTGTTGTAAAAATTTCCTTTTGTAGTAAGATATAGAACAACAATATTTATGCCTGAATCGAATGGTTGACCACTCTTTCCTTAAGACTATATTCGCCCCTTACTTTTTGCTACACAGGGTTACTGCGAATTAGTCTCCCAAGATAAGACATACCCAGAATTTTATTCTGTACTAGAATTTATTGTGTAGGAACAAATCTAGTGTTAAACTATAAATGAAAGAAGAAAATTATAATAGGAAAATATTTAGAATGATAATTTTCCTAACTTGAGAAGGATTGAATAATTTGAGGTGTATTAAATTTGGTGGATTTCTGATCTATTTATAGGTTTGTCGTATCCCAATTATGGGATATGCCGTACCCTATAAATTGGGTCGTATCCCAATTATGGGATATGTCGTATCCTATAAATTGGGTCGTATCCCAAATATGAAATAGATCGCATCCTATAAATTGGGTCGTATCCCAATTATGGGATATGTCCTTCTGTAATTTTTGATACGTATCCCAATTCAACCCAACTTTGGCCCAAATACGATGTCGTATTCCAATACTCCCGCCAACTTACCGTTGGAAATATATATTACCGTTGGCTTTGGAAATATTACCGTTGTTGGCTTACACGGTTGGCCTTTTATAATTTTATTAAAAAATAAATAAATATATATATATAAGAATGTTGTTCCCATGACTTGAACCCAAGTTCTTAATATCAACAAATCTCTCTTATCCAATTGAACCAATATTAATTGTTGGTTACATGGATAACATATAATATATTTATTATATACTTTAGATATTGAAAATATCCAACACAATATATATACGTTCTTTTCTCTTGTTTTTTCTTGTTTACTAAAGTTTTCCTTCATAGCAAAACGTATCCCCCATACATTCATTAATACACTCGTGCCAATAAAAGTGGGTGTACAGTATATTTAGTTTGTATTGATACGATATTATTACTTAATAATTTTATAGAGATTGTTAGGCCATAATATTTTGGGCATATCTAGGTTGCCTTCATTTGGGCCTTTGGAGTATTGGGCCGGACTATTATATGAATATAGTTTTATTTGGGCTTGGACCGGTAATCATTAGAGGGATAAGCATTGACTATTATTATTGCACCTTAATTAATGGGGATTAGACATTGTTAGGTTTGTAATATTTATGAACGCAATCAAATTGTACAAAATAAGCGGAAACATGAAAATTAGAGTTTTAAAATTTTACAAACCATATACCCAGATCATCCTTTATGCACAATTATTAATTAAACGAAAAGATAAAGAACAAGAATCATACCCTTGAATATTCGAGCATCCTCAAGTACGAGTTCACCTCTAAATCTTTTTCGCGTTCAACTTGAATCCACCGGGTTTGGTTCTTTCCTTTGATCAATGTTAGCCACCCAAGTGTTTGGCCTCTAGAGGTGATCCACCAAGGAAGAAGAAAAATTTAAGAAGATGGGTATTTGGCAAAACCCTAGTTTTTCTATCTCTCATAGAAAAGGAGCGTACTCTCCAACTATTGGAATTACGTCTATTGTGAAAAAGTCAACAACCACCCCACCCATAATAAGACTCCTCTTATTTATAGATGTTGGCAACCCTCCTTAACAATTAAGGAATTGGGTTTTATTTTAATTAATTAAATTTCTTTAATTAATTATGCTCCCAATCTTATTAGGAATAATTAATTAAAATCTTTTAATTAATTTACCTCCTAATCTTATTAGGATATATGAGAGTACTTTTATTAATTAATTCCCAAACTCCTTTAGAAATTAAATAATAATAATAGTAATAATAATAATAATAATAATAATAATAATAATAATAATAATAATAATAATAATAATAATAATAATAATAATAATAAGACTCCTCTTATTAATTTATATTTAATATTTCTAAAATATTAAATAATAAATATTAAGCTATTTAATTTATTCTTTCACCATAGATTAAATTAAATATACTTAACTTATTATTACGATTATGCCATTAACTTCTTAAATAATTATTCTTCCTTTTATGGTGTGACCCTTTAGGTTCTCCATAGTAAACCGGTTGTGAATAAATCAATTAGAACAATTCTAATCTTATTTAAATAAATAAATTAAATTATTAATTTATTTAAATAAATAATATTTATTCTACAATAGGAATAAGCCTCCCTAGCGATCAACGACTTTTCAGATAATATAGATTTCAACATTAATCATAAAAGAACCATTGAGTAAATAGTTACCGTACAATTCAATCCTTCCATCATACAATGTCCCAATTAAATATAAGATATGGAATTACTGTCAAGTCTTATTTTATTTAATTATATGTATTTCGACTCTTAAATGCACAACTCTAAATAATGCAAATTAGAAATTCCTTTCTAATTTCATTCTGCCTTGGCCAATGACTACTGGGTTGTCATTTATCGAATCACATAGGATATTTCTCTTCTTTTACTAGAAGTGGTAGATTATTTATTGATCATATATTATCTCCATGTAGAACTTATTATACCCAAGCATACCATTTGATATACCCTAAGGGTCTTAAGGAATAAGTCAAAGTATAACTCATCATACACAAGATACTATAATGATCTCAAGTCCAAGGATCACTTGTACTACTATCACTACAGGAATTCCTATTGGCAGGCAAGTAAAACTCCATTAGATATTTCTTAGCGAGCCACGTTCAGTGAACTTATTCTCTAATAAGCACCTACATACTTGCTTTAGTGTCTCCACACAAATGATCATGAGATCAATCATCCTCATCCAATGAGCAAGCAACGTATGTACCAATCTATCCGGATTTACTAATCCTCAATTTAGTAATCTAACAATTGGGAACTATTTTAGTTTTAAGCTTTCTAAGATTTTAGATCTCATTAGAATGATCATCATCATTATTCTAAAAGCATTGCTTAAAACTATGGGTTTATCACATATTATAAAACAGCATCATGTAGATAATTAAAAGCCTTTAATAAATTAATACTTTTTATTAATAAATGAATAAGATTGTTACAAAGTATATGCTTTATCATCAAACATGATTGGCTTGTGTGCATACTACTTTCAGACATAATCCCCTAGGGTGGCGAACAGTGATGGGAGGAGCAGGTGGATTACAGGCAGTTAGCTGAGGTCATAGCAGGTCGGCGACATGTAAGAGGAAAAAAGGAGTATATAAGGACAGGGCACTAGACAAATGAGGTAACTGATATTTTTGTTATCAAAACACTAGAGCTTATCACCTCCATTGTTATCCTTGTGTTTGCCTGTACTGACTCTCACGCCGGAGCTATCCCCCGACGGTCCAAGCCGTCAAGCTTCTGGTATTAACTTGTTTACTGTACAGGATTGGACGCGCTTTTTGGTGATTGAGGCGCGTGAAAAGATCTTGGCATTAACATTGGTGCTAGAAGGAGGGCCTTTTTCTAGTGTTTCTGGGTTTCAATCATAAATATTAACTGTTCTACATCGGTAGTTATGGTGAAGAGTAAGACAGTTACCGCTGAAGGACAGTCGACGACTGTGAGTTCATTTGTATAAAGAATCTCTGTTAAGGATAGGCTGGGTTCTTCAAAAAGTACTCATGACAACATCGAATCACAAGATGCTTCATAAGGGTCTCATGCAAGAGTCCATGGTGATACCAAAATAAGGTTATTTTCTACAACTAGTAAAGGACCTGACCAAGATCGGAGAAGGGTAGAAGACACACCGCCTAGAACCCAACACCGAGAAGGTCAGGTAGACAGAACATCTAATTGGCCAAGATGGCCGAACAGATGGATAAAGCTTTAGAAGCCCTTCTGAAACAAAGGGAGGAAATTGCTAAACAGATGGTTTATATGGCTGAGTTGGAGAATGAAGCGTCAAGCTATGCTCGACTTAAAGAGCGAGACAGATCCCTGGAAAGATGATCAAGAAGAGGTAAAGAGCTCGTGCACTCTGGAGATGTGTCTCGAAGCCGCTCTCGTGACTGAAGAAGACCAAGGACCCATACTCCTGAAGATCCGAAGAGGGTACCTCACCTTAAGGATTCTCGGGATTATGGTAGAAGCAGACGAAGGGGCAGGTCAAGAGAATATACACTCGAGAATACAAAGAAGGCACCTCGCCTTGAGTATTCTCGCCATAATGAAAGGGCTCAACTCCGAAGTAGATCTAGAAGTCATACTCCTGAAAATCCGAAGAGGGCACACTGCCCTGCGGATACTCACCATCGGCAAAGCCCGTCTAAAGCTGCAAGTTCAGATGAAAAAGGCCAATCTGTTCACAAGAAGGGAAACTCTCTGAAGAAGGAAGTCTCTTTGCAACTCGAAGGAGTGGAATTCTTGATTAATGAGGTAAAGGAGCTTCGAAAATAGTTAGCTGAAGTCCAACAAGTAAAAGACTGTTCGGGTAAAAAGGCGTCTCCTTTCTCCTCAAAAATTCTTAAGGAGAAGGCGGACTCTACTAAAAAGCTTGGAGAGTTATGATGGCTCAGGTGATTCGTATGACCATAGTCAGACGTTTGATAGGTTGATGGATTACTATTATTTTTCAGATGCAGCCAAATGTCAAACTTTTGTGATGACGCTGAGGAAAGATGCGAAACAGTGGATGGGAACTATGTCTTCAGACTCTATTTCATCTTGGGCAGATTTGTGTAGTAAATTCCATGCTCGATTCAGAAGTAATAAGAGGAGAGGAAAGCCTACTGGGTCGTTAGCACAAGTTCGCCAATATCAAACGAGTCCCTAGGCCAATATATGAAAAGGTTCAGAGAATCGGTAGGTCAGGTAACCGATCTCAACGATCTTCAGGCTGTTGGGCTATTTCAGAATGGTCTGGATTTGGTAAAGTCTGAAAAATTGGTGAAAAAATTGATGCTCAGCCACCCGAAGAGCTTAGCCGAAGCGTTTGAGAAGGCTGAAAGCTACATCATGGTAGAGGAAGCTATGAATAGCTTAAAGCATGGTACTTTCGACAAAATGAAGGATAAGGACAAAGATGAAGCAGGTTACAAAGAGAGAAAAAGAAAATCGAGAGGAAGAAGAAAGCCAAAAAAGTCTGAAATTTGAATTAAGCAAGTAAAACTGTCATAATTGGGGGAAAAGGGTTTTTATAGTGGCCATCCCTTCAGTTTTTTTCGAAACTCGAGGGCGGCTCATTTAATGATAGTAATAATGGTGAATTTGGAAAATTGCTATCCAGATTTGAATTTCTTACTGATTGGGCTTCCGGATTTGGGTTTCTTACTGATTGGGCTTAATACGATTCCATTTAGACTTCTTTAATTCTTGGGTCATTTCTATATATACTCTTTTATTAAACATTTTTTTAATAAAAGACTGGGGGCAATGTTAGGCCATAATATTTTGGGCCTATCTGGGCTGCCTTCATTTGGGCCTTTGGAGTATTGGGTCGGACTATTATATTAATATAGTTTCATTTGGGCTTGGACCGGTGATCATTAGAGGGATAAGCATTGACTGTTATTACTACACCTTAATTAATGTGGATTGGACATAATCCCCTAGGGTGGCGAACAGTGATGGGAGGAACAGGTGGATTACAGGCAGTTAGCTGAGGTCATAGCAGGTCGACGGCATGCAAGAGGAAAAAAGGAGTATATGAGGACAGGGCACTAGACAAAGGAGGTAACTGATTTTTTTTATTATCAAAACACTAGAGCTTATCACCTCCATTGTTATCCTTGTGTCTGCCTGTACTGACTCTCACGCCGGAGCTATCCCCTGACGGTCCAAGCCGTCAAGCTTCTGGTATTGACTTGTTTACTGTACAGGGTTGGACGCGCTTTTTGGTGATTAAGGCGCGTGAAAAGATCTTGGCATTAACAGTGATATTACATGGTGACAAGGTGCCACGTTTTGTTGCAAAGAAGATGATGAAATATTGGTGTCCCTTTTCTTTTCAAAGTGAACAGGCATATGTGTATGACATGGATATTATAATTACATTATATTAATTACATGCACATGTATATATGTATTTTTTTTAATTTAAAAAAAGAGAGTAACTTAGCTTTATATGTAGGCCCTCAAATTAAATTTGGTGATTTTAATTCGACATTAGAACAAGTGCCTTCAATCCCACAGACGGCGCCAATGTTAACGTCAAATTTTGTACGCCTTACGAAATCACTAAAACAGCAAGCCAAAATGGCGCTAACAGTTGATTGTATTGTTGTGAAATCAAACTCATGAAATACATTCACATAAACAAATAGATATAAAATATGAACACAAGAATTTACGTGAAAACTCAATTGGAAAAAACTACGGAGAGAGATAGAGATAAATCCACTATAATAATATGGAGAGTACAAAGTATTTATTTGTGTCATGTATTGTATCCCTTGCTTATTGATGTATTTATAGCAATCATGTCCACCAGAATCCAATCAGGAGTAGAAGTCCTTTGTATTAATGGCTGATAGATTCATTTCCAAATTAAATCTCTTTATCCCACTAAATAAGAAAACATAATCTTACTTTAATAAAGACTCTACAACGGTCAAAATAAATATATATGGGTCAACACCAAATCTAGTCCATTAAATAAATTGGGTTACACCTTGACTAGACCCAAATAATCACACCCCAACAATTCATAAAAAAAAAACAATAAAGATGAAAAAAGTATGTTCTCCATATTTCATGTTAAAATGAGCATATCATAGTTGTTACTTAATTTTGTTGTTGATACTTATTACTATTTTCATCCCACAAAAAGAATTTTATTTCCTAATTTTTTATTTCATTAAAATAGTTCACTTTTTAGATAATAATATAACATGACATTATATCCTTCAGTTTGTCATCATAATTTTCTTATTATACCAATTAGACTAACAATTTATTATTTTTACGTACATAAATAAAACAAAAAATATTTTATTTTATTGTGCAAAACTGATGGTTATAAGAAATAGTGAAAAAGTAAATTGTTACTTAAATTCACTTGGGGAGAAAAAAGTCTTGGCTACACCTGGAAAACGGGCGAGCCGGGCAGGGCCAACTGCGGGCCAAGCCGGGTCAACTGCGGGCCAGGCCAAAATGGCCCGGGTTTTGATGGACTTATATTGTGAGGCCCGTGGCCCGAGTTGGGCTAGGTCGGGCCAGCCCGCGGGCTCCTTCCTCTTTTTTTTGTGTAAAATCTTGCTACACCAGTTCAATGATGCATTTGTAAATCAAAGTTTGGTAGACTTGAATACTTGAGATTTATAAACAAATGTATATGGTTAGATTCACAAGAATTCATACTTCAGTAGTCGGTGGGAAATAGTTCAGTGAAGAAGTTGGTATCTTCAACTGTTCAATTAACGTGTCCCATATATATATATATATATATATATATATATATATATATATATATATATATATATAAACAATAATACAAACAGGCACGATTAATTAATTAATTTACAGGAGAATCATGTCTATATATTCTACACAAAGTTGCAGACTTAATTTTGAGATTAAGAAATTAGAAACATGATTAGATGATACTGCATGTCATCTAGAATATCAGTTCTTTTTAAAAAATAAAAAAAACAAATATATATATACTTTTAAGAGTCAATTCTGCTTACCTCCATTAACTACATATCTCAATCAATTAAAATAAAGAAAAATATGTATGAATGGATTTCTAGAGTTTTCTAATGAATGGAATTTCTGAAATCTGGTGAGTTATTCAATGATAATTATCATCACAATTTTATCATTCTAAATGAAGCAAATAAGTTGTTGTGCTACTCAGTTTCCTACAGGGTGCTCATTTTTCCATGTTTGATTTTTCCATGCTGTGCAAAACCGTGAACATGATTTTTTTTCCATGTTGGATCCTTTCAAATGACCCCAAGTCTACATGCATGGTAACCACTACATTCATAAATATTATATTTTACCTCGAACAAAATTTTTTGAAAAATGCTAGTGCTCATAAATATTATAAATTAGGCACGATTTAGGTTTTACTTTTTAAGAATAGTAAAATTTGAACAAAAGTAAAGAAACAATGTATTGAAGATTGCATTAAAATAAATAGTTGTTGTAGCTCAGTTGATTTGAACTCTTATTTATTTACTTACAAGTCTTGTGTGCAAGCCTCATAACCTACAAGTAGCAATATTTTATTTTAAAAAAAAATAAGTCGCGGAAAAGCGGGCCGGGACGGGCCACCCGCGGGTTGGGCCAAAAACTGGCCGGGTCATAATGGCCCGCATTTTCTTGGACTGGAATATTGCGGCCCATGTTTCTATGGGCGGGCCTGGGCCTAAATTGCCAGGTCTAGTCTTGGCAGATATAGGTTTAACTTAAAGTGTATATTTCACGAGTGACTTTTTTGGAAGCCAATTCATAAATCATTCTCCCTCCTTATGTCTCTCTCAAAGTATGAGCAAAGTACAATTTAAACACATTAAAAAAATTAAAAGTGGAGAAAAATGAGTAAAAGAAAAATTAAATTTATTCTTAATAGCCCTACAAGATTATATAGTGATGAATATTTTTATTTTTTATATTAATAGACCCTACTGAATGACATATTTACTCTTTATTTTATGCATTTTATCTCATTTTTAAAAAAAAATTATATATATATAATTATATATATAGAAAAATGATCCATAGCATGTATTTGCTATGGATGAAAAATGGGCAAATAGCATCATAACCATACATTACATAAATTAAGGGCTGAGATTAAAAAGGAAAACACGTCATCCGCTAGTTGAACTAGCGGACACATAAAACAAAAATTTCGGACCAAATTGCCCACTCCACATCCGCTAGTTGAACTAGCGGAACTCTATAATATCATATCTGTCTTGCAGTAGCAAGGCAATTACCAAAGATAAAATATTATATCCAATCTGTGTTGCAGCAATCCAATTTCCAAAGATAAAATTAAGTGGAGAGATGGGTTTTTGATGTAGAGAGAGAAAGAGTTGAGAAGGCGTCTAATACCAATCGGGAAGAAGAAGAGGAATGAAGCGAAACGGATTGCTAATGATGTCATTTTTGGGTTAATTTTTGTGTTTGGTTTTCTGTTTATGGTTTTTGATCTAGACTGAAAATAGTTGAGAGTTGAAATTCATCAAAAGAATAAAATAAAGAATAATTTTATAAATTGCAACTAAGAATTTAGAAGCTAATCAAAGACAGAAATGGAGAAATTAGTCACTCAAAAAATCTTGCAGGATTTTATTTCTCAGTGGTCTTTTTGCAGAACCTTTGCGAACTAGTTCTCTCATCAGATCGAAATCGCGCAGCAGGAGGGGAATCGAAATCGCAAGGTTTGGTTTTCGCAACAGATCAAAATCGCACAGCATGAGGGGAATCGAAATCACAAGGTTTGGTTTTCGCAACAGATCGAAATCGCACAATCGAAATCATAAGGTTTGGTTTTCGCAGCAGATCGAAATCGCACAGCAAGTAAGAAATTTTAAAATCGCAAGGTTTGGTTTTCGTAACAGATCGAAATCGCACAGCAGGAGGGAGGGTTTACTCGCAACAGATCAAAATTGCATAGCAGGAGGGAGGAGGGGGAGGGAGGAGGGAGGAGGGAGGAGGGAGGGTTTACTCGCAATAGATCGAAAGTTGAACTATCGGACGAAGATTGTGGGCAATTTGGTCTAAAATTTCTGTTTTATGCGTCCGCTAGTTCAACTAGCAGATGGCGTGTTTTCCTTTTTAATCTCAACCCTTAATTTATGTAATGTATGGTTATAATGCTATTTGCCCATTTTTCATCCATAGCAAATACATGCTATGGATCATTTTCCATATATATACGTTATGGATCGTTTCCCATATATACATATATATATATATACTCATTTTTTTAGGGACGGGGAGAGTATATAAGTTGCTTTGTTGCTGAAGTACTACTGTACTAGACCATTAGTGGGATTGGTCCATTGAATTTAAACTTCAGGAATTTTAATAGTTTTTAAAATCTAAAACATGATAAATTCATTTAACACCGTCAAATAAAAAAAATTAATTTGACCCCCCTGTCACCTTGAAAATTCAGGTGGGCTCAGGTACCCCCTGCCCCAAGCATAGATCCGTCACTGTTTAAAAATTAATTCAACATCAAAACAAGATCAATATACAATATGAATAGTCAAGTGTAATTAACACCAACAATAAACGATCTCAATTAAACCACTAACAAGTAATTAATAAGTAACATTCCAAAATAAATTACAAAATTTAAAGAAAGTAAAAATAGAATAGAACACATTCTTGAAGAACTTTTATTTGATGAAGTTCTCTTCATTGTTGCGGTGTTGCTTTAAGAAGTAAAAACCCTAATTTTATAAAAATATAAAAAAGAAGAATCCATAAACAAGTATAAAAATTCCTAAAGTAATTATTAAATTTGTGAAATTAAAAAACTAAAATTAAAATATATCTGAATAAGAAATATCTCAAAAGTCAAGGGTTGCGTGGAAAATAGTTTTAAAAGAATCGAAAGAGCTAAGTCACAGAGAGAGAAAAAATTATTGTTGTATAGCCTAACGTACTTGCAAATCGTGATTGCTTGATTGGAATTTAGAGACTTGGAGTTGCTCTGTTGCAGAAGTACTACTGTACTAGACTACTAGTAGGATTGGTCATATGATTTATTTTTTGGAGTGCATGTGATGTCTATTAGTTGTTGTTATAATTGATTCTTTTCTTGATTATCTATTATTTATTTGAAAGAATTGTAAAATTATCGTCATTGTACTTATTTTATCTTTGTAATAAATTACAATTTTAATATATTTTAATATTTTGGACTATTTATAAAAAGAATAAAAAGAGGAGACTATGGGGTAAAAATGGATAATAAAAGTGGGGTCCAGATAACTCCGGTGGTACTAGTATCCATAGCATAACAACTTAAAAAAATTAATGCCACAATATCTACTTAGGCAAAATATTTAAATAGTAATATTTAATATTCAGAATGTAATTAATTAGAAAAATTATATCTAAGTTTGTCTTATATAATTCATGAAAAAAAAAAAAAAACAATAACGATGAAAAAAGTATGTTCTCCATATTTCATGTTAAAATGAGCATATCATAGTTGTTACTTAATTTTGTTGTTGATACTTATTACTATTTTCATCCCACAAAAAGAATTTTATTTCCTAATTTTTTATTTCAGTAAAATAGTTCACTTTTTCAGATAATAATATAACATGACACTATATCCTTCAATTTGTCATCATAATTTTCTTATTATACCATAATATTAGACTAACAATTTATTATTTTAAATACATAAATGAAACAAAAAATATTTTATTTTATTGTGCAAAACTGATGGTTATAAGAAATAGTGAAAAAGTAAATTGTTCCTTAAACTCACCTGGGGAGAAAAAAGTCTTGGCAGATATATTTCACGAGTGACTTTTTTGGAAGCCAATTCATAAATCATACTCCCTCTCTCTCTCTCTCTCTCTCTCTCTCTCTCTCTCTCTCTCTCTCAGTATGAGCAAAGTACAATTTGAACACATTAAAAAAATTAAAAGTGAAGAAAAAATAGTAAAAAAAAAATAAATTTATTCTTAGTTGTGACGCCCCCAAAATTAGGTATACATCACCCATCTTGGGTCGCCAGATACATGGTACAAAATTCAAATACAACTTACTAATACAACTGTTGTGTACAATACGACAAAACATAAACTATGAGTTTGAATACAAATATTATCTACTAGAAATTATACAAACTCAAAAGGAGTCCTCATTACAATTATTATCACACTATTTCACAGAATAGTGAGAACTACTAATGTTATCCTCTGGACCATCACTCCGTTTTTCGACTCGTCTCAGCTATATTTTCATTTTCTGAAGAGAACAGTGAAAGAAAGGGTGAGCTCAACTAGCCCAGTAAGAAATATTATGACTAAGATAATGTAGAATAAATTATCATTAGCCTTAAACAGTGTTAAACTTATACAATATAATAAACATCAAGTTTAACTGCAGCGGAACAAGCAACCCATTAGAAGAGTTAAGTAGAGAATAAAATATACTATCTTCTATGATTTAAAAGGTTTTTCATAACTTTTATCGTTGGAACTCAGCAAAAAAAATAACCCACATCATCGAATCACCCCTGCACTACGGCCAAGGATATTCTTTAGTGTCACGACCACAATTATCCATGCACTATGTATGACGCCCCCAGAATAGGTATACAACACCCATTCTGAGTCGCCAAATACATGGTACAGAAAGCAAACTACAACTTCAATAATACAATTGTCGTGCAAAATACGACAACACATACTGTGAGTTTAAATACAAATATTGTCTTCTAGACAATATCCACACTCAAATAAATCCTCATTACAATTATTCAAACACTATTTTACAGAAATAGTGAGGACTGCTAATACATCTTTCTAGAACCATCACTCCATATCCCGACTAGATCCTGCTATGTTCTCACCTCCTGAGAAGAAAAATGGAACAAAAAGGAAAAGGGTGAGCTCAACTAGCCCAGTAAAGAATATTATGACTAAGATAATATACAACAAATTATCGTTAGTCTTCAACAGGGAAAAATCTGATAAAATATAATCGACAACAAGTTTTAGATCAACAACTGCAGCGGAAACAGCAAACCATTAGAAGAGTCAAGTAGAGAAAGAATTCTACTATCTTCTAAGATTTAAAAGTCCATCATCAATATTTTATCCCTGTAACATCAATTAATAATCATCTTTAACCAAATATTCATCTTTGCACTACATGCCAAAGATATTCATTTGTATCATCAGTCGGTCATGTTCATCTCAACACATGTTCATCTTTGCACTACAGGCCAAAGATATTCATCAAGTAATTATACATCTTTGCACTACAGGCCAAAGATATTCAGTAATATCATCATTTAGGACTGAGGATGATGAAAAATATCTTAAAGAGAACGAATCCAATGAGACAGAAGGATAAATAGTAGGGATTCGTATAACAGTTTATCCAAGATCAATAATACTTCATAATAATCAATTGTGAAGCAGAATTCAAAAATAAAGATCAAAACATGGATACAATCAAAGATAGTAACCATAATAGACATCTTGGACAAAAAGAAAAAATTTTATTTTTCGGTGAATAGTGTCGTATTCGTGAATAGTGCCGTATACGTGAATAGTACCGTATACGTGAATAGTAACCCCGACACAAAAAGTTCCAAATTTGATAAAAACTCATATCAATATTTCAGCATAATGATATTGAAGAAAATAATATCATTTAAGAAGAAAATAATATCCCTTACCTCAAAATATCAGTACTTCTAGTCGGAATACCGGTATAAGGCTGAAAGAAACTTGCTCTGATGAACAGAAACTCTCAAAGTATCTAAATACTCACAAAATACACTCAATAATCTAGAGAGAGAAAGAGAGAAAACTTATTTCTGGTGTGATTTTCAATTCTAACTTAGCCCTCTATTTATTCATTTTTATTCAGATTCAAAATCACACCAGAAACAAGTTTTCTCTCTTTCTCTCTCTAGATTATTGAGTGTATTTTGTGAGTATTTAGATACTTTGAGAGTTTCTATTCATCAGAGCAAGTTTCTTTCAGCCTTATACCGGTATTCCGACCAGAAGTACTGATATTTTGAGGTAAGGGATATTATTTTCTTCTTAAATGATATTATTTTCTTCAATATCGTTATGCTGAAATATTGATATGAGTTTTTATCAAATTTGGAACTTTTTGTGTCGGGGTTACTATTCACGTATACGGTACTATTCACGTATACGACACTATTCACGAATACGACACTATTCACCGAAAAATAAAATTTTTCCTTTTTGTCCAAGATGTCTATTATGGTTACTATCTTTGATTGTATCCATGTTTTGATCTTTATTTTTGAATTCTACTTCACAATTGATTATTATGAAGTATTATTGATCTTGGATAAACTGTTATACGAATCCCTACTATTTGTCCTTCTGTCTCATTGGATTCGTTCTCTTTAAGATATTTTTCATCATCCTCAGTCCTAAATGATGATATTACTGAATATCTTTGGCCTGTAGTGCAAAGATGTATAATTACTTGATGAATATCTTTGGCCTGTAGTGCAAAGATGAACAGGTGTTGAGATGAACATGACCGACTGATGATACAAATGAATATCTTTGGCCTGTAGTGCAAAGATGAATATTTGGTTAAAGATGATTATTAATTGATGTTACAGGGATAAAATATTGATGATGGACTTTTAAATCTTAGAAGATAGTAGAATTCTTTCTCTACTTGACTCTTCTAATGGTTTGCTGTTTCCGCTGCAGTTGTTGATCTAAAACTTGTTGTCGATTATATTATATCAGATTTTTTCCTGTTGAAGACTAACGATAATTTGTTGTATATTATCTTAGTCATAATATTCTTTACTGGGCTAGTTGAGCTCACCCTTTTCCTTTTTGTTCCATTTTTCTTCTCAGGAGGTGAGAACATAGCAGGATCTAGTCGGGGTATGGAGTGATGGTTCTAGAAAGATGTATTAGCAGTCCTCACTATTTCTGTAAAATAGTGTTTGAATAATTGTAATGAGGATTTATTTGAGTGTGGATATTGTCTAGAAGACAATATTTGTATTTAAACTCACAGTATGTGTTGTCGTATTTTGCACGACAATTGTATTATTGAAGTTGTAGTTTGCTTTCTGTACCATGTATTTGGCGACTCAGAATGGGTGTTGTATACCTATTCTGGGGGCGTCACAGTTGGTATCAGAGCTTAGGGATATGATCCCTGGCTGAGATGTGAGACAAGAACTAGGAGGGGAGAGACGGGGAATTCCTTCGCTAGTATGACCTGACTAAGTTTATTTGGTGTTTATTTGGTCGGTCAGAGTATAGGGATAATATATGACATGACTATTAACCCTTGTTTTATGGCAGTATTTAAGAATGGCAGCTGAGAACGTTAATAATGGAGTAAATCAGACCGTGGAGACACCTTTGATCACTACCCAGGGGAACGTGCAACAGGAAGGCAATATTCCTCCTGTAAACAACGTTACCGAGCAAACGATGAATGATGGAATGTTTAGGAGCTTTTTGCAGTTCATGCAAAATCAGACGAGGGAGACTCGTGTGCAGAATACGGGTGGAAATGATAACAACGCGCGGTTTGTCACAGCTAAGCAGTTCAAAGAATTGGGACCACCAGAATTTAAGGGAAAGCCGGATCCGATCATGGCGGAAACGTGGGTCAAGCAAATTACCAAGATATTTGATGTCTTGGGATGCACGGAGGAACAGAAGGTTCCATTCGCCACATTTATGTTCCGCGGTGAGGCAGACTACTGGTGGGAGTCTGTGAAGCGTACCCAGCCTGACGCACTCAACATGTCCTGGGAAACATTTCAAAAACTGTTCAATGACAAGTACTTTCCTGAAAGTATTCGTCATATGAAGGAGGTTGAGTTTATTAGACTGGAACAAAACAACATGACGGTGTCCCAGTACGAGGCGAAGTTTGCAGAGTTATCCAGGTTTGCACCTCATTTGGTCGAAAATGAGGAACGAATGACAAGGATGTTTCTGAGAGGTCTAAAACCCGAGATTCGGCAATATCTTATCTCTCATAAATTTTCTTTATATTCAGATGTTGTAAACAGGGCTCAATTATTAGAGCGAGATAATGAGTATGTGCAACCGAGGGACCACAACCAGGGTCATACCGGTGGCGGCAGTCATCGAAGCAATGAAAACCAGCAGGGAGGAAAACATTCGGACAAAAGCGGTAACCACTCTGGTGGTAATCGTGGTCGTGATAATAGAAGGAGCGAGTCGGGAGGAGATTTCAAGAAGAGAAGGTACAACAATGATAACGTGAAGACGTCAGCACAAACATCAACTGTTTCTAGGGGAGGAGAACGACCACCAGTCGTATGTTACAAATGTGGAAAAGAGGGACATATCAGCCCAAACTGCCCACAACAATCCAAGGTATGTTATAACTGTGGAAAGGAAGGTCATATAGCTCGAGAGTGTTCTGTAGCAAAACCAAGTTCAGCGGGGATGGTGACTCCAAAAGTTATCCCGGATAAGTCGAAATCAGCGGTTCCTGGAAGGGCGTTTGTCGTTACTGGCCAAAACGCGAGAAACCCGAACGAGGTGATCACGGGTAAGCTAATCTTGAATTCTTGCGAAGTTTATACTTTACTAGATACCGGTTCTACCCATTCTTTTATCTCTCCTGCTTGTGCTCAACGTTTAAACTTGACTCCGGAGAAATTGGACTTTAACTTATCTGTTGAAACTCCGTTGGGTGAAACCTTCGTTACATCTACAGTTTATAAATCTTGCATGATCCAAGTTGGCACTATCACATTACCTGTTGATCTTATCTCTTTAAAGATACTTGCTTTTGATGTGATTTTAGGAATTGATTGGTTAACCACTCATCATGCTAAAATTGATTGTTTTCGTAAGGTTGTTAGTTTTCATATTCCTAACCAACCTGTCATACGAATTCAAACTACTAAACCACTAAAATCAGTCACTGTCATATCAAGCCACAAAGCTATTCGTTTATTGAAAAACGGATGTCAAGCTTTCTTAGCCCATGTTATGGATTTGAACAAAGACAAGTCAGATTTGAATAATATTTCTATTGTTAGAGAATTTTCCGATGTATTTCCTGAAGAACTTCCCGGTCTACCCCCGGAACGAGAAATTAAATTCTTTATTGACCTTGAACCCGGTACAAAGCCCATTTCTAAAACCCCATATCGAATGGCTCCTATTGAACTTCAGGAGTTAAAAGTCCAACTACAGGAGTTGTTGGACATCGGTTTTATTCGTCCTAGTACGTCTCCTTGGGGTGCTCCTGTTTTATTCGTAAAGAAGAAAGACGGGAGTATGCGACTTTGTATTGACTATCGAGAATTGAACCATGTCACCATCAAGAATAGGTATCCGCTACCTCGCATTGATGACCTGTTTGACCAGTTGCAAGGAGCACAATTCTTTTCAAAGATCGATCTTCGTTCTGGATATCATCAGCTGAAGATTAAAACTGAGGATATTCCAAAGACTGCCTTCAGAACTCGGTACGGGCATTATGAATTCTTAGTAATGTCTTTTGGATTGACTAATGCTCCTGCTGCCTTCATGGATATGATGAACCGTGTATTCAAAGAATATTTGGATCAGTTCGTTGTTGTCTTTATTGATGACATCCTCATCTATTCCAAAAGCCGTGAAGATCATGAGCGCCATTTGAAGCTGGTACTGCAAAGGCTTCGTGAAAACAAGCTATATGCCAAACTGAAGAAATGCGAGTTCTGGCTTGAGGAAGTAGCATTCCTTGGGCACGTGGTGTCAAAACATGGAGTATCTGTCGACCCGGCGAAGATTGAAGCCATACAAAGTTGGGAGCAACCGAAGTCGGTAACCGAAGTACGTAGCTTTCTGGGCTTAGCTGGTTATTATCGGAGATTTGTGGAAGGATTTTCTCGAATCGCTACTCCATTAACTCAGCTGACTCGGAAAGATACAAAATTCGTATGGAGTGAGGAATGCGAGAAGAGTTTCCAAGAACTCAAGAGGAGACTCATTTCGGCACCTGTTTTGACAATACCATCTGGTTCGGATGGATTTGTTATCTACAGCGATGCTTCAGGCAAAGGGTTAGGATGTGTTCTCATGCAACATGGGAAAGTCATAGCCTATGCCTCACGACAACTCAAAGAATATGAGAGGAATTATTCTACTCATGATTTGGAGTTTGCAGCAGTCGTTTTTGCGTTGAAGATCTGGAGACACTACCTGTATGGGGAGAAAGTGGAGATCTATACAGATCATAAAAGCCTCAAATATTTCTTCACCCAAAAGGAACTCAACATGCGGCAACGACGTTGGCTTGAGCTGTTGAAAGATTACGATCATACCATCCAATACCATCCTGGAAAAGCAAACGTAGTAGCTGACGCATTGAGTAGAAGATCATATGCGGGTACGAGTGCAATGTTTTTAACACAAAGGCCCATTTTGTATGACTTGCAAAGGATGGAGATAGAGATGAAGGCTCCAAGTACCCACATGATGATATCAAATATACGAGTAGAACCGACTTTAATCGATAAAGTTAAAGCTGCTCAAGCTACGGATATAGAGCTGATGCGTATGAAGAAGAAAGTGCAAGAAGGTGCTATTCCAGAAGCAAGAATCGATGAAGAAGGAATACTTCGAGTCAACTCCAGACTTTGTGTTCCTAACGATTTTGACTTGAAGCATAGAATAATGATGGAGGCACACAACACACCGTTTGCAATCCATCCTGGGAGTACCAAAATGTATCACGATCTTCGACATACATTTTGGTGGAGCAATATGAAAAGAGAGATCGCAGAGTTTATCTCGAGATGTTTAACTTGTCAACGTGTAAAAGCGGAGCATCAAGTACCAAAGGGTCCATTGCAACCACTTGAGATTCTGAAATGGAAGTGGGAACACATTACTATGGATTTTGTTACAGGTCTTCCCAAGGTTTCTCAAGGCATAGATGCGATTTGGGTTATTGTTGATAGATTAACCAAGTCCGCTCATTTCTTGCCGATACGTGAGACTTATTCCCTTGAACGTCTTGCTAGTATGTACGTGAACGAGATTGTGAGATTGCATGGCATGCCAGTATCCATAGTTTCGGATCGTGACCCAAGATTCACTTCACGATTTTGGGTTAGCTTGCAGAAAGCTATGGGCACGGATTTACGATTCAGTTCAGCATACCATCCTCAAACGGACGGACAATCAGAGAGGACTATTCAAACTCTTGAAGATCTATTAAGACTTTGTGTCTTAGATCTCAAAGGGAGTTGGGATAAGTACCTACCATTGGTGGAATTCTCCTACAACAACAGTTATCAGGCGAGCATAGGTATGGCTCCATTTGAGGCGTTGTATGGAAGAAAATGTCGTTCTCCAGTATGCTGGGACGAGGTGGGTGAAGCAACATTGTTGGGACCAGAATTGGTACGCATTACTACAGAGAAGATCCAAACGATTCGACAACGTATACAAACGGCACAGGATCGACAAAAGAGTTATGCGGATCTTCATCGGAAGGACGTGGAATTTAATATTGGGGATCATGTATTGTTACGTGTTGCACCATAGAAGGGAGTTACAAGATTTGGGAAGAGAGGAAAGCTCAATCCAAGATTTGTTGGTCCATTTGAGATTCTTGAGCGAATAGGAAATGTGGCATATAGACTCGCATTACCTCCAAGCATGTCTCGTGTTCATAATGTTTTTCACATATCTATGCTTCGTAAATATGTTAAAGACCCGAACCACATTATTGAGTTAGAACCAGACGAGATAGCTGAAGATTTAACGTACGAGGAGGTACCTGTTAAGATCTTGGATAGGAAAGAGCATGTCCTACGCACGAAGGTTATACCACAAGTTAAGATTTTGTGGAGAAACCATGCTATTGAAGAAATGACCTGGGAGTTGGAATCAGAAATGAAAGCGAGGTATCCTCACCTTTTTGAAACATCAGGTACGCACGTCAATTTCGAGGACGAAATTTCATAAGGAGGGGAGGTTGTAAGACCCCAACTTATTAATGAATAAAATCAAATTTTCTCTAAATATTATTGTGAATAATAAGGGGTTAATTTGATATAATACTTTGGTTATGGGTGAAATGTGTAAATTTTGCAAAATAAGCAAGTGGTTATAAAATATTTATTTTTGGTCGGTGAATATTCGGTTGGTCGTGGAATATTCTTGCTGTCAGGGAATATTCGTACGACGACGCAGCCTTGTGTGGGCCCCATAACGGAAAGCGATTGGATGAAGAAAACGACAAGTATAAGTTGTTTATAAATAACGGCGTAGTTGTTACCATTAATACTGTTGGAATACCCGGTGGTTAAAATACAGTAGCACACGGTATTGCACCAATTATTGATTCTTACGTAAGAAAGCACTACTCAATAATTGTTACAGTAGTTATTATTCAATATTTTATTTTATTGATTCAATAATTGCTGCGTTGATATTTTATATTATTGTTGTTTCAATAATTGTTGCTGCACAGTATTTTCATTTATCAGATCAATAATTCATATTATTTGAATGATATTATTAGATAACATTATTGGCAATGTCTAGAAAGTTCTGTCTAAGGAGAGGTTTGGTCATCTAATTGCGCGCCAGTAAGGAGAAATCCTTATTGGAAAGCCCCCTCTTTCCTGGGAACGGCCTGGTTGTCATAAATGTGATTCTGTAATATTATTTGTGAATAATTAATTATTAATTCATATGATAAGGAAATATTTATTTTATGTGGATATAAATGAGGGATATATTTTTGTGGTTAAAAATGAAGGAGTTAATGTTGAGGTTTTTGTCAGTATTTTTGTCGGAATGGAGGTATTAAAAATCAGGGTTTTTGAGATAGTTTGCGGGGGTTATAATTTTTAATCCGACCGTTGGATCGTGCTAATTTTTGGATATGTTATACATATATAAGTTGAGTATATGTCCACAAATTTTGAACCGTTAAAAATGAACGTATGATTTATTACGAATTTTACAAGATGACTGGTTCAGAAATTGTTGAATTTTCGGAGTTTATCATTTTGGTGGAAAATTCTAGAATTGGTGGGCCCCACTTGTGGTTGGTGAAGAAATGTGCTGAATTATATTTCAAATGTGGTGGGTGGGAATAGTAGCAGGTAAAGCCATCAGGTTGCAGGTCAAACCTACCAAAATTTTCCTATAAATAGAGGGCTAAGTTAGAATTGAAAATCACACCAGAAACAAGTTTTCTCTCTTTCTCTCTCTAGATTATTGAGTGTATTTTGTGAGTATTTAGATACTTTGAGAGTTTCTATTCATCAGAGCAAGTTTCTTTCAGCCTTATACCGGTATTCCGACCAGAAGTACTGATATTTTGAGGTAAGGGATATTATTTTCTTCTTAAATGATATTATTTTCTTCAATATCATTATGCTGAAATATTGATATGAGTTTTTATCAAATTTGGAACTTTTTGTGTCGGGGTTACTATTCACGTATACGGTACTATTCACGTATACGGCACTATTCACGAATACGACACTATTCACCGAAAAATAAAAATTTTCATTTTTGTCCAAGATGTCTATTATGGTTACTATCTTTGATTGTATCCATGTTTTGATCTTTATTTTTGAATTCTACTTCACAATTGATTATTATGAAGTATTATTGATCTTGGATAAACTGTTATACGAATCTCTACTATTTGTCCTTCTGTCTCATTGGATTCGTTCTCTTTAAGATATTTTTCATCATCCTCAGTCCTAAATGATGATATTACTGAATATCTTTGGCCTGTAGTGCAAAGATGTATAATTACTTGATGAATATCTTTGGCCTGTAGTGCAAAGATGAACAGGTGTTGAGATGAACATGACCGACTAATGATACAAATGAATATCTTTGGCCTGTAGTGCAAAGATGAATATTTGGTTAAAGATGATTATTAATTGATGTTACAGGGATAAAATATTGATGATGGACTTTTAAATCTTAGAAGATAGTAGAATTCTTTCTCTACTTGACTCTTCTAATGGTTTGCTGTTTCCGCTGCAGTTGTTGATCTAAAACTTGTTGTCGATTATATTATATCAGATTTTTCCCTGTTGAAGACTAACGATAATTTGTTGTATATTATCTTAGTCATAATATTCTTTACTGGGCTAGTTGAGCTCACCCTTTTCCTTTTTGTTCCATTTTTCTTCTCAGGAGGTGAGAACATAGCAGGATCTAGTCGGGGTATGGAGTGATGGTTCTAGAAAGATGTATTAGCAGTCCTCACTATTTCTGTAAAATAGTGTTTGAATAATTGTAATGAGGATTTATTTGAGTGTGGATATTGTCTAGAAGACAATATTTGTATTTAAACTCACAGTATGTGTTGTCGTATTTTGCACGACAATTGTATTATTGAAGTTGTAGTTTGCTTTCTATACCATGTATTTGGCGACTCAGAATGGGTGTTGTATACCTATTCTGGGGGCGTCACACTTTGTGACGAGCGAGATTTTTGTAATTAATATTAAATATTTATTGAATTAAATAAATATTTTTATTGATTTATTTATTGAGTTAAATAAATATTTGATAAAATTATTATAGATTAATTTAATTAAGTGTGTCACATTAATTAAATTAATGATAAATAATTTTATAGTTCGAAATTATAATTTATTTGGGATTATTAAATTAATTGAATTGTTAAATAATTAATTAAAGGTTTAACAATTTGTTATAATTAATGAATGAGATTTTTTAATTATGTCATAATTTGACTTAATGAGTAATGTTGCCATTAATTTAATTTAATTTAAATAATATTATTTGGTTAATTAAAGTGTGACAAATAAACTATATGATAAACAGGTTAATTAAAATAAACTAAAAAGAAGTTCTAAAAGTCAAAGCAAACATGACCTTAAGAACATGGTACCAGCTAAAGCCACGATGCGCTTAAGTGATGCCCATGTGTGTCAGTTATTAATTATGCGTATTATATCATGTGTCAGCCTTAATTTTTTTACGTACTGTTCCTAAGACCTAAGCCTAGGGGTGTTAAAAAAAATGGTATATTCGGTTTTTAGGGAAACCGAATTGATCGGTTCAGTGCAAAGATGAATCGGTTCGGTACCGGTATACGGAACCGGTACATACCGGATTTTCGATACCGATTTCGGTAGGATGTTTGGCTTGGTCGATATATACCAAACCGAACCAGTTGTACCAGTTTATTTAATACTTCCTCCGTCCCAAATTAACTGCTCAATTTTGACTTTTTAAAGTCAAATTGACTATATTTAAAATTAATAATTAAGCATATATAAATATATTTTTAAAATTATAAAAATTAGGATTAATAATAAATTGTATATACTTTCTTTTGGTTATAATCTCTTCACATATATTTTAGCAAAAATAGTAAAAAAATTAGTTTTAAAAATGGTCAATTTGACTTTAAAAAGTCAAAACTGAGCAATTAATTTGGGACGGAGGGAGTAATATTAAAAAATAACTACTTTATTGCCTAACCATGAAAAATTAACTTGAAAGTCTCCTCTATTTATAGAATAGATGTAAGACAAGAGATGACATACTAGACAATGTGGGATGCATTTGAAATTTGGTGTGGCTTCCTTACATGCAGTAGTGGTCATTCAATGCGGGACTTATTAGATAATGTGGGAGTGGGACTTAATTGACAATGGCCTAACTTTTATCTGTATTAATTTCTTTTGCTATTGAGCCAGGAGGAGTGGCTCCATTCCCCAACACTTAAAAGAGGTTGATTCATCCCAGGAGTTGAAGTTATAAGAATGGCCAGTAGGTTAGATAGAAACTGTTCGTGCAAGGGTCCCTGAATCTAGAACACAGAAGTATGTTTGCCAAAACTAACCATGGCAACAAACACGAAACACATAGTTTCATATAATATAAGGCTTAATTCCAATGAATAGACCATACTACGAAATTACGAATGCAATGAACATACAAAAGCTATTCTATAAGTTTACATATCTAACTGTGTGAGAGCTCTTTTCTATTCTGAAAAATAACATGGTGCCTAAAAAGCTGAACTACTCATATATGGTGTAAAAAGTAAAATCATTTTATTAGTCAGCAATTAATTTTCTTTTATTGGTTCCTTAGTGACAATCTTCTAGTAGAAAGACCTACTTAATCCCAATCCAATTCCTCCTAGGGGACCAATAAAACTCAAAACAATACTATCCCAAAGACCTATGAAAAAAAATATCACGTCATTCCATAGTGCTACAATATCAAGGTTTCTCCACTGCTACTAATAAAAGTAAAACAGAATCATTGGAAGGCAACACAAACTGAAGTCATGCATTTCAATGTGGATTCCTTTCCAACTCTCTCATTTTTCAGATCAAAATCAATATCTGGACATAGACTCTAATCAAATCCACTGTAACGAGACTAATGAAATGCCAAGGAAATCATGTAAGGGAACTTATGGCACCATCTCACATAACTTGTTTCTAAGTCCCACATTGATTAGATTATAAAAATTTAAGAAAATTTTCTTTATAAAAACACTACCAAGTGCAGCCCCTAGTATTTGGTTATCTCAAAGTCCCATATTGGTTAAATTGATAAAATTTTAAGAAAGTTTTTCTTATAAAATGATTACCATGTAGTAATGACTACCAATTGGGCCGAATTTTGGCCTAAAGCGTTAGGTTTGGGTTGTTCTAGGTGCTTCAAAACTAAGCCCTGAATTTTATAAAATAAAAGTATTCAATTTTTTTATAATTATTATTTTATTTCGTAAATGGTTAAATTGATAAAAGGTTAAAGTTAAGGGTGATATGTGAAAATTTTTGCAAAGTAAGCAAGTTATAAAATATTCTTTTGGTCGAAAAATATTCGTACGACGGCACAATCATTGGCGGACCCCACAACGAAAGTATTGTTTGTCGTAGTTAGAAAACGACACAATTATCATTTTATAAAAATAACGACGAAAGTATTATCGTTAAAACTGTTGAACTACTCGGTAATAAAAGTACAGTAATACGCGTGGTTGCATAGTAGCACACGGTATTGATTATTGGTGTTTACGTAAGAAGTCACTCAGTTATACTCAATTATTGCTACAGTAATTGCTGCATCATATCTCTCATATTATTGATTTAATTATTGTCACAGTATCATCTGCATAATATGTTATATTATTAAATCAATAATTGAGACGACACAGTTATTCATATTATTATTTGTAATATTGACAATGTCTAGAAGTTCTGTCAAGGAGAGGTTATATAATCTAATTGCGGGCCAATAGGGAGAAATCCTTATCGAAAAACTCCCTCTTTCCTGGGAACGACCTGGTTGTTAAATATTATGAGTTATAATATTAATGATGAATAAGTTCGTGTTGATTAAACATGAAATTGATAGTTCTATTATGTGGGAATTATTAGTGTTAGTGAAAATCGACATTTATTTCGATAATAATTAATGTCTTGAGGTTATATTGACCAATCAGGTAATTAACCAGATAAATGAGCAATTAATTACAATTATTTCACATGCTTATAACTATTTGTTCACATGTGTGTACTATTGATTCACATTCTTGTACTATTAGGGGAGTTGGTGTAAGATTGATAAGACTTGCATGACTAAATTAAAAATGGAGGTATAGATGAAGGTACTATACTGTAATTAGTTCTTTCACATGATTATACTATTGAGTCACATGAATGAACTATTAATTCACATGATTTACTATTAGAGTAGGTGGTGCAAGTTTGGTAATACTTGCAGGACTAAATTAAAAATAAAGAAAAAGAGGAACGTATTATACTGTATATTTCGAGCCCCAAAACGTGCAATTATTAAAACTATATTTTTCTATAAATAGAAGCTCATTCTTCCTTCATTTCTCACCAATTCACTAAAGCTATAGAGCAATTATTATAGAGAAATTATAGAGAGAAAAAAGAAGAGAAGTCTGCTACCTCACTATTCTAGTATCCAGTTTTCTTCTAAGGTAAGGGGTATTATTTCTTTCGTATTCATGAAGAGAGCTATTGTTATTTCATTCCATATTATTCTGTTAGAATAACCTGTATACGCGGACTACCGTATGCATGGTGAATTCTTCTGTTATTCTATTCTTTATTATTCTATTAGAATATCTTGTCTGTGCGGATTAAGCTTGACCAGGTTCCATTCTTTATTATTCTGTTGGAATAATCTGTCTACGCGGACTACCGCATGCATGTTGAATTCTTCTGTTATTCCATTCTTTATTATTCTGTTGGGAATAACCTGTCTGTGCGGTCTATCGCATGTCTGGTGAATTGTTTTGTTATTTCATTCTTTGTTATTATGTTGGAAATGATCTGTCTACGTGGATTACCGCATGGCGGATTAAAATCCATTTGTAGTTTCGTATATTCTATTATACTCGTATAAGATATCATTTCTTTTGTACTCGTCATGGAATATCATTTTCTTTGGTATTTTTCTTTTACGAATTACTATTTACGGGTTACTATTCACCCAGTTACTATTCACTCTAGTATCATTCACTCGGGTATTCGGGACAGTTTTCGTGCCGGAGTACTCTTCACGAGTTACTATTTACGGGTTACTATTCATCCAGTTACTATTCACTCTAGTATCATTCACTCGGGTATTTGGAGTACTTTTCGTGCCGAAGTACTATTCATCTAATTACTATTCACTCTAGTTTCATTCACTCGGGTATTCGGGACACTTTTTATATCGGGGTACTATTCACGAGGTACTATTTCCGAAGTACTATTCACGGGATACTATTCACCCGAAAAATATATTTATTTTCTGTCCAAATTATTTTTGGTACATGAATATTATTCTTAAATTTTACTCCACAAAGCAGTATCATGTTGACAATTTGGACGTTATTGATTTCTGGATAAATTAAATTATAAATCTTTAAAATTTATCCTTGAACTTGTTTTATTGAATTATTATGTCATTGTCATCATCATCATGCTTATATTGTGATGAAAGTCGTCTTTGGCTTACGTGCATAGATGGACTTGGTATGATTGTGACCAGGGATTATTCGGTATAATCATGACCGTAATGTGATGAATGATGTGGTGAAAGTCCTCATTGGTCTGTAGTTAATTGATGGACAGTTGTTGGTATGATTATGACTAGGAATTATTCGGTATAATCACGACCATTGATGATTACATGAATATCCTTGGCCGTGGTGCATGGATGATTCGATTTTATTTATTAAGCTGAGTCTTAGCGATAAAATTGTTGAAAAACTTTTTAAATCATAGAAGATAGTAGATATTATGCTCTACTTGACTGTAAGACCCCAATTTTTATAAATAAAGATGAATTTTTTATAAATATCATTTTTGAATATTATGGAGTTAATTTGATATAATGTTATAGTTGTGGGTAATATTTATAAATTTTGCAAAGTAAGCAAGTTGTTATACAATATTCGTTTGGTCGGAGAATATTCTTTTTGTCGAGGAATATTCGTACGACGGCACAATCATTGGTGGACCCCACAACGGAATTATTGTCGGATTGAGAAAACGACAGAATTATCTTTCTATAAAAATAACGGCTGAGGTGTTACCGTTAAAACTGTTAAAACTGTTGAACTACTCGGTAGTAAAAGTACAGTAATACGCGTGGTTGCATAGTAGCACACGGTATTGATTATTGATGCTTACGTGAGAAGTCACTCAGCTATACTCAATTATTGCTACAGTAATTGCTGCATCATATCTCTTAAATTATTGTCATAGTATCATCTGTATAATATGTTATATTATTAAATCAATAATTGAGACGTTGTGGTAAGTTTGGTTATTTTATGGGGGGCCATATGTCATCATCTAAGAGTCTCTTCGTCAATAGTAATTACATTCGTCAATAGTATTTACCTTGGTCAATAGTAATTACTTTCGTCAATAGTAGTTGTCCCTTCAATATTACCAAGAGTCATTTGACCCTTCGTTAAGACCAAGAGTCATTTGATCCTTCGTTAAGACCAAGAGCCACCCTCAGTTTTTCTATAAATAGAGGCCTAGGGCTTCATTATTTTTCACGAATTCATTCAAGCTATAGAGAGAGAAAGTATAGAGAGAATAAGAGAGAGAGAGAATAAAAGTATTCTGCTACATCACTTTTCCAATATCCAGTTTTTTTAAGGTAGGGAATATTATTTCTTTTATATTCATGAAGAGAACTTCTGTTATTCCATTTGTTATTATTCTGTTGGAATAACCAGTATACGCGGTCTACCCTATACTTGGTGACATTCTTCTATTATTCTGTTGGAACATCCTGTCTGTGTGTTTTACACCGGACCTGGTTCCGTTTATTATTCTGTTGGAACATCCTGTCTGTGTGTTTTACACCGGACCTGGTTCCGTTTTATTATTATTCTGTTGGAATATCCTGTCTGTGTGTTTTACACCGGACCTGGTTCCATTATTTATTATTCTGTCGGAATATCCTGTCTGTGCGTTTACGCCGGACCTGGTTCCATTATTTATTATTCTATTGGAATAACCTGTCTGTGCGGTCTATCGCATGCATGGTGATTTCTTTTGTTATTCCATTCTTTATTGTACTCAGTTGGTTAAGTTTTGACTTCTATACTCCATGAAAGTTGTGGAATATCCTTGATAGTTGCGTTTCATCCAGTATCTTTTCAAGAAAATATTCTTCTAAGCATTCTTGAATTTTACTCCACAATGCAGTATCATGTGGACAATTTGGACGTTGTTAATTCCTGGATAAATTAATTCTTGAACTTGTTTTATTGAATTCTTATATCATTGTCATCATCCTCATGTTTATAAAATGTTGAAAGTCATCTGTGGCATGTAGTGCATAGATGGACTTGGTATGATTATGACCAGGGATTATTCGGTATAATCATGACCGTAATGTTACAAATGATGTGGTAAAAGTCCTCATTGGCCCGTAGTGCATTGATGGACAGTTGTTGGCATGATCATGACCATTAATGAATATACGAATATCCTTGGCCGTAGTGCAGGGGTGATTCGATGATGTGGATTATTTTATTAAGCTGAGTCCCAGCGATCACAGTGTTGAAAAACTTTTTAAATCATAAAAGATAGTAGAGTTTATTTTCTACTTGACTCTTTTAATGGATTGCTTGTTCTGTTACAGTTAAACTTGATGTCTATTATATTTTATCAGTTTAACATTGTTGAAGGCTAATGATAATTTATTCTGCATTATCTTAGTCATAATATTTCTTACTGGGCTAGTTGAGCTCACCCTTTCTTTCACTGTTCTCTTCAGGAAATGAGAACGTAGCTGGGGCAAGTCGGGAAACGGAGTGATGGTCCGAAGAATAGTATTAGTTAGTAGTCCTCACTATTCTATGTAATGGTGTGTTAATAAATGTAATGAGGACTCCTTTTGAGTATGAATACTCTCTAGAAGATAATATTTGTATTCAAACTCACAGTTTATGTTTTGTCGTATTGTACACGACAGTTGTATTATTAAGTTGTATTTGTATTCTGTACTATGTATCTGACGACCCAAGATGGGTGATGTATACCTAATTTTGGGGGCGTCACATTGACTCTTCTAATGGATTGCTTATTCCGCTGTATTTGTTAATCTAAAACTTGTTGTCTATTGTATTCTATCAGTTGTTATACTGTTGAAGGCTAAGGATAATTTATTCTGCATTATCTTAGTCATAATATTTCTTACTAGGCTAGTTGAGCTCACCCTTTCTTTCATTGTTCTCTTTAGGAAATGAGAATATAGCTAGGACTAGTCGGGGAACGGAGTGACGGTCCATATGATAGCATTAGTAGTCCTCACTATTCTGTTAAATAGTGTGACAATAAATGTAATGAGGTGAGTGTAGATACTGTCTAGATGACAATATTCTTATTAAAACTCTTAGATTATGTTTTGTCGTATTTTACACGACTGTTGTATAATTAAGTTATATTTGAATTTTGTACCATGTATCTGACGACCCAAGATGGGTGATGTATACCTGTTTTGGGGGCGTCACAGTTGTTATCAAAGCTTAGGGATATGATCCTTGGCTGAGATGTGAGACAAGAACAAGGAGGGGAGAGACGGGAAATTCCTTCGCTAGTATGACCTACTTAAGTTTATTTGGTATTTAATTGGTCGGTCAGAGTATAGGGATAATATGTGATATGTCAATTAACCCTTGTTTTGTGGCAGTGTTTGAAAATGGCATCTAAAAATGTTAAGACAAGTAATGAAGCACATGAGATCGTTGAGTCACCAACGATCAATACCCAGGATAATGTGCAACAGGAAGACAATAATCCTCAGGTAAACAACAACACCGATCAGATGATGAACGATGGGATGTTCATATGCTTTATGCAGTTCATGCAACATCAGGCGAGAGAGACTCCTGTTCAAAATATAGGTGGAAATAATGGTAACCCACGGTTGGTCACCGCTAAGCAGTTCAAGGAGTTGGGACCACCGAAGTTTTTAGGAAAGCCAGAACCATTTAAGGCGGAGACGTGGTTAAAGCAAATCACCAAGTTATTTGATGTCTTGGGATGCTTTGAGGAGCAAAAGGTTCCCTTTGCCACCTTTATGTTGAGTGAAGAGGTAGATTATTGGTGAGAATCTGTAAAGCGTACCCAGCCTGATGCACTCAAGATGTCTTGGGAGAAGTTCCAAAAGCTGTTCAACGACAAGTACTTTTTCGAAAGTATTCGTCACATGAAGGAGGTGTCGTTTATCAAGTTGGAGCAAAGAAATATGACCGTGTCGCAATACGAGGCTAAATTTGCGGAGTTATCCCGGTTTGCATCCCATTTGGTCGATAATGAGGAGCGAATGACGCGAATGTTTCTAAGAGGTTTGAAACCCGATATACGTCAATACCTCATTTCTCACAAACTTTGTTTATATTCAGATGTTGTGAATAGGGCTTAGTTATTGGAGCGCGATAATGAGTCAGCACAACCAAAAGGCAACGACCAACAACACAATAATAATCGTATTGGTGGAAACGACCATCAGAACAATGATAACCATCGTGGGGGAAATCATCATGCCAAGAATGGTAATCACTTCGGTGGTAATCATGGTCAAGATAATAGAAGTGGAAAATTCAAGAAGAGAAGATTTAACGATGATGGAAAGACGTCGGCAGTAGGACCAACACCAGCAACAAATTCTAGGGGAGGAGAACGACCGCCAGTTAGATGCTACATATGCGTAGAGGAGGGACACATAAGTCCAAACTGTTCACAGCCGTCCAAGGTATGTTTTAGTTGTGGAAAAGACGGTCACATAGCTCGATTTTGTCCTATAGCGAAATCAAGTCTAGCTGGGACGGTGGCACCAAAGGCGGATACGGACAAAACAAAGTCGGTGGTTTCAAGGAGAGCGTTTTTCGTGACTTCTCAAAAAGCGAGTAACCCGAACGAAGTTAGCACGGGTTAGTTAATTATAAATTATTGCGAAGTCTATACCTTATTAGATACCGGTTTTACCGATTCTTTTATCTTTCTTGCTTGCGCTCAACGTTTAAATTTGACTCCGAAGAAATTAAACTTTGACTTATCGGTTGAAACTCCGTTAGGAGAAACCTTCTTTACCTCCACTGTTTATAAATCTTGTTTGATTCAATTCGACACTTTCACGTTACCTGCCGATCTTAACTCTTTGAAAATAGTTGCCTTTGATGTGATTTTAGGAATCGATTGGTTAACTACTCATTATGCTTTTCGTAAGGTTGCTAGCTTTCATAATTCTAACCAACCTGTTATGCGAATTCAAGCAACCAAACCACTAAAGTCAATCACTGTTATATTAAGCCATAAGTAAAGAGCCCTGAGCCTTTCGCTGGTGACTTCCAAGTCTTGGAATACACCGAAGCTAGAATATCCATAGGGGACGTCATGAATAATGGTGGCAAGTTGATAGATATCAATGTGACATGTTATTCAAGTCTTGGATGAGGGTCACAGTTTTGAATGATATTTCTATTGTTAATAAATTTCTTGACGTATTCTTGAAGACTTCTTAGCTTACCCCTAGAGCGTGAAATCAAATTTTGTATTGACCCTAGTACAAAACCCATTTCTAAAACCCTTAAATATTTCTTCAGCCGAACGAACATATTATGTGCCAAAGACGTTGGCTCGAGCTCTTGAAGATTACGACTATACCATGCAATATCATCGTGGAAGAGCGAACGTGGTAGCTGACGCGTTGAGTAGAAGATCGTATGCGGTTACGAGTGCGATATTATCAACACAAAGGCCCATTTTGTGTGACTTGCAAAGGATGGAGATAGAGTTAAAGACTCTAGGGACCCATATGATGATGACGAATATATGAGTAGAACCGACTTTAATCGATAAAGTTAAAGCTGCTCAAGCTACAGACCTAGAGTTGATGCGTATAAGGAAGAAAGTACAAGAAGGTGCTATGTCGAAAGCAAGAATCGATGAAGAAGGAATACTTCGAGTCAACTCCAGACTTTGTGTTCCTAACAACCCTGATTTAAAGTATGAAATCATGATGGAGGCGCACAACACACCGTTTGTAATCCATCCTGGAAGTACCAAAATATATCATGATCTTCGTCATACATTTTGGTGGAGCAATATGAAGAGAGAGATAGCGTTGTTTATCTCAAGGTGTCTAACTTGTCAACGAGTCAAAGCGGAGCATCAAGTACCAAAAGGTCCATTGCAACCACTTGAAATTCCAGAATGGAAGTGGGAGCACATTTCCATGGATTTCGTTACCGGTCTTCCTAGGGTTTCTCAAGGTATCGATGCGATTTGGGTCATTGTTGATAGATTGACCAAGTCTGCTCATTTCTTACCGATACGAGAAACTTATACACTTGAACGTCTTGCTCGTATGTACATAAACGAGATTGTAAGACTGCATGGTATGCCAGTATCCATAGTTTCTGACCGAGACCCAAGATTCACTTCACAATTTTGGGTTAGTTTACAAAAAGCTATGGGCACGGAGTTACAATTTAGTTCAGGATATCATCCTCAGACGAACGGACAATCAGAGAGGACTATTCAAACTCTTGAAGATCTATTAAGACTCTGTGTCTTTGACTTCAAGGGAAGTTGAGACAAGTTCTTACCATTGGTGGAGTTTTCCTACAACAACAGTTATCAAGAAAGTATTGGCATGGCTCCATTCGAAGCATTGTATGGAAGAAAATGTCGTTCTCCAGTATGCTAGGATGAGGTGGGTGAAGCAACGTTGTTGGGACCGGAGTTGGTACGTATGACTACAGAAAAGATTCAAACGATCCGACAATGTAAGACCCCGAATTTTATGAAATAAAAGTATTCAATTTTTCTTATAATTACTATTCAGTAAATGGTTAAATTGATAAAAGTTTAAAGTTATGAGTGAAATATAATTTTTTTTTCAAAATAAGCAAGTGGTTAAAAAATAATCATTGTTGTCGGGGAATATTCGTTTGGTCGTGGAATATTCTTTCTGTCGGGGAATATTCGTACGACGGCGCAGCCATTTGTGGGCCCCATAACAGAATAAATGTCGGATGAAGAAAACGACAAATTTGAGTTTTTACAAATAATGGCGTAGTTGTTACCGTTAACACTGTTGGAATACCCGGTGATTAAAATACAGTAATACGCGTTATTGCACAGTAGCACACGGTATTGCATAGTATTTTTAAAATTATTGATTCTTACGTAAGAAGGCACTACTCAATAATTGTTACAGTAATTACTGTTCAATATTTTATTTTATTGATTCAATAATTGTTGCATTGATATTTTATATTATTGTTGTTTCAATAATTGTTGCTGCACAGTATTTTCCATTATCAGATCAATAATTCATATTATTTGAATAATATTATTAGATAACATTATTGGCAATGTCTAGAAAGTTCTGTCTAAGGAGAGGTTTGGTCATCTAATTGCGCGCCAGTAAGGAAAAATTCTTATTGGAAAGCCCCCTCTTTCCTGGGAACGGCCTGGTTGTCATAAATGTGATTCTGTAATATTATTTGTTAATAATTAATTATTGATTCATATGATAAGGAAATATTTATATTATGTGGATATAAATGAGGGATATATTTTTGTGGTTAAAAATGAAGGAGTTAATGTTGAGGTTTTTATCAGTATTTTTGTCGGAATGGAGGTATTAAAAATCAGGGTTTTTGAGATATTTTGCGGGGGTTATAATTTTTAATCCGACCGTTGGATCGTGGTAATTTTTGGATATGTTATACATATATAAGTTGAGTATATGTCCATAAATTTTGAACCGTTAAAAATAAACGTATGATTTATTATGAATTTTACAAGATGACTGGTTCAGAAATTGTTGAATTTTCGGAGTTTATCATTTTGGTGGAAAATTCTAGAATTGGTGGGCCCCACTTGTGGTTGGTGAAGAAATGTGCTGAATTATATTTCAAATATGGTGGGTGGGAATAGTAGCAGGTAAAGCCATCAGGTTGCAGGTCAAACCTACCAAAATTTTCCTATAAATAGAGGGCTAAGTTAGAATTGAAAATCACACCAGAAACATAAGTTTTCTCTCTTTCTCTCTCTATATTATGAAGCATATTTTGTGAGTATTTAGATACTTTGAGAGTTGCTATTCAGTGCAAGTTTCCTTCAGCATCATATCCGATATCCAGTCAGAAGTACTGCTCTTTTGAGGTAAGGGATTGTAAGGGATAGTAAGGGATTGTAAGGGATAGTAAGGGTTGTTATGATTTTCAGTTTCGTAATTTTTCTGATCTTCAAAAATTCTGGAAAAATTTGAAATGATATTTTGATGAATTTTCTTGATTGTGTCCAAAAATGGTAATTTTTGGATGTATAGATTGAGAGTTATGAATTTTATGAGAAAAGACTATTTTAAAAGTAATAGCTTATAATTCCTTGTGGTTAACTCCAAAATTGATAAAATTTTTATTGGGAGTACATGTATATGATAGAAGTATACTCTGTAAATTTCAGAATTTTTAGACAAAAGTACAATTTTTGATAAATGTCTAAATATTCGGCTATTTTGGCCATATGAAAAATAGTAAATGACTTTTAAAAATTCTGAGAAAAATATATGTTCAATATAGGACTATATTCTGCGAAATCTCAGAAAAGAAATATTTTTGGGACTGATTTGATATTTTTTATGAAAATGGTCTGGTTATGAGTAAATGAATTAAATATGTTTTGTGAAGAAAAAAAATTGGAAAATAGGATTTTATGGTTTGAGAATCCTATATGAGGTATATGCAGATTTTTGATGAGGGTTTTGGTTATTGATGATGAAATTGTAAGAGTTGGCATTTTATGATGATTAAATGCATTAATTAGTAAAGTGTAAACAATTAAAATAAATTGTTTATAAATTTAAGTAATGTTATTCTTTCAATATCATTATACCGAAATATTGGTATGAATTTTATTGTAGAATTTCTACCTTTTTGTGTCGGGGTTACTAGTCATGAGTTACTATTCACGATTTACTATTCATGAGTTACGAATATTACTCTTGAGATTAAAACTATATGTTGATCATATTATTTTTATCATCATATATAACATTTTTATAACCCTGATGTTGAAATTCTCTTTCACTGGAGTGTAAAGATGGGTAGATTATTGGTATGATCATGACTAGGGTTCTCTTTGGCCTGTAGTGCAAAGTTGAATTGTGACTGGTATGATCATGACCATTGAATTTATAATTGAATATCTTAAACTTAAGTGCAAAGGTGAATTGATCAACATGGTTATAATTATTGTTTATATAAATTCTGAAATGATTATATATTTCTTTGAGATATGAATATATTTGGCCTGTAGTGCAAATATGAATTGTTGATGAATATCTTTGGCATGTAGTGCAAAGATGGTCTGTTGATGAATATTTTTGGCCTGTAGTGCAAAGATGAACTGTTGTTGAATATCTTTGGCCCGTAGTGCAAAGATGGTTTGTTGATGAATATCTTTGGCCCGTAGTGCAAAGATGGATTTGTTAGTATGATTATAAACAGGAATTGTGATTTGGTATAACCATGATCTTTGATGTTTCAGGTAAAGACAGGTGATGAAAATATTCTTCGTCCTGGGTGCGAAGAAAAATTTATAGTCACAATTATGATTATGAGTTATTCATATGATTGTGGAAAGGAACTTTTGAGTAATGTTACATGGATAAAACATTGTTGGTGGATTTTTAACATGGAGAAGATAATAGACTTTATAGTCTATTTGACTCTTCTAATGGATTGCTCGTTTCGCTGCAACTATGGTTGAAATTTTTATCATTTACCATATGTTCTAAATCTCTGATTTATTATTGATGAAGGCTATTGATAATTTAATTATCTTTAGTCATGATATTCTTTACTGAGCTAGTTGTGCTCACCCTTTTACTTCACAATTCCTTTCAGGTAATAAGAGTGTAGCTGGGTCGAGCGGGGGTAACAAGGGAATAGAACGGTGGTCATCATTTAGTAGTTATATTTGGTGAAAAAAATAGGGTGAGGCGAACCCAACGTTGGAAGGGTGTTTTGTCACTATCATACAAGATGTCTAATGACATACAACCTCGTGTCATCATAAGACAGGGTTGTGCTCATCCACTTGCTGAGTATATCTATGGGCACTACCTATATAATCTTGGTGTTTATTTGAAGTATAATTCTCAATTAGAGACAGTGGAGATAATGATAAGTCAAGAGAAGACTCACCATTGGGAAGAATATGATAGTAATCTTCTCGTTTTTCTTTGGGGTCTATTGGGTCAACCAAGGATAATTCTGTGGTCAACCAAGGATAATTCTGTGGCCATATGATATCTATCATAACCTAGATGCGTGGCCTCCCATGTACGAAGGTTTCCTTGAGCACTTCCCAAATATTCTAGTTTCTAAAACAGTTTTTGACTGTACCTTTATGTAAGGTACATTTGTGAGGTGCTGATACATGATGGTGTCCAATGTCACATTTGGTATATATTTGTATCCAAACTCACAGCATATGTGTTGTTGTATTTTGCACGACAATTGTTGTAATAAAGTTGTAGTTGTTTTCTGTACCATGTATTTGACGACTCAGAATGGGTTGGGTGGAATGGACCTATTTTGGGGTTGTCACAGACAACGTATAAAAACCTCACAAGATCGACAAAAGAGTTATGCTGATCTTCATCGAAAGGACGTGGAATTTGATGTAGGAGATCATGTGTTCTTACGTGTTGCTCCATGGAAAGGAGTTACGAAATTTGGAAAGAGAGGAAAGCTCAATCCTCGATTCATCGGTCCATTTTTAATCCTCGATCGAGTAGGAACTGTGACTTATAGACTCGCTTTACCGCCAAGTATGTCCCGTGTTCATAACATTTTTCACATATCCATGTTACGCAAATATGTGGAAGACCCGAACCACATTATTGAGTTAGAACTGGACGAAATAGCGGAGGATTTGACGTATGAAGAAGTTCCTGTTCAAATCTTGGATAAGAAGGAACATATTCTACGCTCCAAGGTTATACCTCAAGTCAAAGTTTTGTGGAGAAACCACGATGTTGAGGAAATGACTTGGGAGTTAGAATCTGAAATGAAATCAAGGTATCCTTACCTCTTCGACATACCAGGTACGTACCCTAATTTCGAGGGCGAAATTTCATAAGAAGGGGATGTTGTAAGACCCCAACTTTTATAAATAAAGATGAATTTTCTATAAATATCATTTTTGAATATTATGGAGTTAATTTGATATAATGTTATAGTTGTGGGTAATATTTATAAATTTTGCAAAGTACGTAAGTTGTTATATAATATTCGATTGGTCGGGGAATATTCGTTTTAACAGGGAATATTCGCACAACAACACAATCATTGGTGGACCCCACAACGTAATTATTGTCGGATTAAGAAAACGACAAAAATATTTTATTAAAAATAACGACGGAAGTTTTACCATTGTTACTGTTGAACTACTCGGTAGTAAAAGTACAGTAATACGTGTGGTTGCATAGTAGCACACGGTATTGATTATTAATGCTTATGTGAGAAGTCACTCATTTTGATTTAATTATTGTCAGTTAATAATATGAATTATTTAGCGATAATGACGTTTTGTTTTATTCGTATTATTAACATAATAAAACAGAAACATCTTTTTATATAAAACAGAATACTTTATTAAAGTTATTCTATAAATAGAATATATTATATTTTATTTAAAAGATTTTTCTTTAAATATGGACCGTCAGATTAAAGTAATCAATCTGGACCGTTCATGGATTAGTTACTATGCATTCTATTTTTCTATAAATAGCAGCTCATTCCTTCATTATTTCTTACGAATTCACTGAACTCTAGAGAGAGAAACTATAGAGAGAGAGAAGAAGAGTATTCTGCTACTTAACTACTTCCTTATTTCAGCTCTTCTTTAAAACGGTAAGGGGTGTTATTCTTTCTTATTCATGAAGAGAACTGTTGTTATTCCATTTCTTATTATTCTGTTGGAATAACTTGTATACGCGGTCTACCCTATACTTGGTGACATTCTTCTATTATTCTGTTGGAACATCCTGTCTGTGTGTTTTACACCGGACCTGGTTCCGTTTTTATTATTATTCTGTTAGAACATCCTGTCTGTGTGTTTTACACCGGACCTGGTTCCGTCTTGTTATTATTCTGTTGGAACATCCTGTCTGTGTGTTTTACACTGGACCTGGTTCCATTATTTATTATTCTGTCAGAATATCCTGTCTGTGCGTTTACGCCGGACCTGGTTCTATTATTTATTATTCTGTTGGAATAACCTGTCTGTGCGGTCTATCGCATGCATGGTGATTTCTTTTGTTATTCCATTCTTTATTATACTCAGTTGGTTAAGTTTTGACTTCTATACTCCATGAAATTTGTGGAATATCCTTGATAATTGCGGTTCATCCAGTATCTTTTCATGAAAATATTCTTCTAAGTATTCTTGAATTTTACTCCACAAAGCAGTATCATGTTGACAATTTGGACGTTGTTAATTCTTGGATAAATTAATTCTTGAACTTGTTTTATTGAATTCTTATATCATTGTCATCATCCTCATTTTTATAAAATATTGAAAGTCATCTGTGGCCTGTAGTGCATAGATGGACTTGGTATGATTATGACCAGGGATTATTCGGTATAATCATGACCGTAATGTTACAAATAATGTGGTAAAAGTCCTCATTGGCCCGTAGTGCGTTGATGGACAGTTGTTGGCATGATCATGACCATTAATGAATACACGAATATCCTTGGCCATAGCGCAGGGGTGATTCGATGATGTGGATTATTTTATTAAGCTGAGTCCCAGCGATAACAGTGTTGAAAGACCTTTTAAATCATAAAAGATAGTAGAGTTTATTTTCTACTTGACTCTTTTAATGGATTGCTTGTTCCGCTGCAGTTAAACTTGATGTCTATTATATTTTATCAGTTTAACATTGTTGAAGGCTAATGATAATTTATTCTGCATTATCTTAGTCATAATATTTCTTACTGGGCTAGTTGAGCTCACCCTTTCTTTCACTGTTCTCTTCAGGAAATGAGAACGTAGCTGGGGCAAGTCGGGAAACGGAGTGATGGTTCAAATGATAGTATTAGTTAGTAGTCCTCACTATTCTATATAATAGTGTGTTAATAAATGTAATGAGGACTCCTTTTGAGTATGAATACTCTCTAGAAGATAATATTTGTATTCAAACTCACAGTTTATGTTTTGTCGTATTGTACACGACAGTTGTATTAGTAAGTTGTATTTGTATTCTGTACTTTGTATCTGACGACCCAAGATGGGTGATGTATACCTAATTTTGGGGGCATCACATATAATTATTATGCATTCTTCTAATAGGATATAATATTCTATAATACCACTTAATTAACCATATTTAATCCGGGTTAATTAATTAAATCTTTATTAAAGTCATGTTTTGCTAACCAAATGAACACTGAGCCACCATTCATGACCTCATAAGAGTTATTAGTATGCATGACTTGAAATCACATTATCATAAACTGACTCAGAGTTTTCTACAGACCGGCGCAGCTGCGCTGGTCACAGACTTGGAAATGGCGCAGCTGCGCCATACCAAAATCAGAGGCAAACAAGTTCTGCACTAGCAGCAATGAAACCTTGCACTTCTAAATACTTTTACACGTCCTCCTTAAGCGTTAACTCGTCTAACATCAATCCCCTCTTTGATTCCACATCATCGACTACTATCTTCCTTAATAATTTAAGAATAACACTTCGAGTTTTAAAACTCTATTTCCCTTATGAGTTTAACCGACTATACATTTCCTTTACGGTTTCTTACCATCAATAACACAAAACTCGAATGTAACACATACATACATTCCTTTCATTTTCACTTCTCGCCGTGTATCAATTTACTCAATAATTCTCTAACCATTTTAAAGGTATAACGGTTATCTACTCTCGTCAACAATGTACATATACACCAGTCTAAACCTAGCACGCATCGAGCCTTTAATAGTATTTAATATAGTACACTGAGTGGTTTCCCACAAACAACCAATAAATTAGTTTCCGTCTCGTCTACACTATTTTCACAGTGAGTTAGATCGGTTACTAATTCGTATATACCTCCGCTCTCTGAAGGAATCGTTTAGCCTAGCTCCTATACATCCACCATTAAAGAGTATGGTTGCACTACCTTAGACTTGATACTTACTCGTACATATACTCAAGAAATTGGTGATTATCAAAGTTATTTAATGCCACCAACTTACTATAATAAAATAATTCTATAAATTATTTAATGTCGATAGATAAATCTTATCCATCTTCATATTACTCCATCTCTACAATTTATAACAAATATATAATAACGATATATATATTTATTAAACACAACCTCACTTATTACATAGCTCATATTACTCTATGCAACACAATACCACATACCTCGTAACACATATATATATATATGCTCATTCGAACCCAGCTCATGCTTTAAGAATTTTATTTACTAAATTCTTATTTTAATATTTTTTGAAAATTCGGGTTCTTATATCCTCTCCCCCTTATAAGGATTCCGTCCACGGAATCACCGAAACCTCCTATATTCGATGCTACTTCGAATATTACATATTCATTTGAATAATTTTATTCATTCTCTTTTTGGAAGTTTTATTATAACTTTAGGAGTTTAAAACCCAACTACAGGAATTGTTAGACATCGGTTTTATTTGTCCTAGTACATCTCCTTGGGGTACTCCTGTTCTATTCGTGAAGAAGAAAGATGGGAGTATGCGACTTTGTATTAATTATCAGGAGTTGAATCATGTCACCATCAAAAATAGATACATGTTGCCTCGCATTGATGACCTATTTGACCATTTGCAAGGAGCTAAATTCTTTTCAAAGATCGATCTTCGTTCTGGATATCACCAGTTAAAGATTAAAACTGATGACATTCTAAAGACTACTTTCAGAACTTGGTACGGGCATTATGAATTCTTAGTCATGTCCTTTGGATTGACTAATGCTCCTGCTGCCTTTATGGATATGATGAATCGAGTATTCAAGGAATATTTGGATCATTTCATGGTTGTATTTATTGATGACATCCTCATATACTCCAAAAGCCGTGAAGATCATGAGCAACACTTGAGGTTGATACTTTAAAAGCTTCGTGAAAATAAGCTATATGCCAAGTTGAAGAAATATGAGTTCTGGATTGAGGAAGCAACATTCCTTGGGCACGTGATATCAAATCATGGAATATCTGTTGACTCGGCAAAGATTGAAGCAATTCAAAACCTAAGTCAGTGACCGAAGTACGTAGCTTTCTAGGCTTAGCTGGTTATTATCGGAGATTCGTAGAAGGATTTTCTTGAATCACTACTCCATTAACTCAGCTGACTCATAAAGATATAAAATTCAGTTGGAGCGAGGAATGTGAAAAGAGTTTTCAAGAACTCAAGAGGAGACTCATTTCAGCACTTGTTCTGACAATACCATCTGGTTTGGAGGGATTTGTCATCTATAGTGATGCTTCAGGCAAAGGGTTAGGATGTTTTCTCATGCAACATGGGAAAGTCATAGCCTATGCCTCACGATAACTCAAAGAATATGAGAGGAATTATCCTACTCATGATCTAGAGTTGGCAGATGTTATTTTTTCACTTAAGATTTGGAGGCATTACCTATATGGAGAGAATGTGGGGATCTATACGGATCATAAAAGCCTCATATATTTCTTCATTCAAAAGGAACTCAACATGCGGGAATGACGTTGGCTTGAGTTGTTGAAAGATTACGATCATACCATTCAATACCATCCTGGAAAAGCAAACGCAGTAGCTGACACATTGAGTAGAAGATTATATGCGGGTATGAGTGCGATATTGTCAACGTAAAGGCCCATTTTATATGACTTACAAAGGATGGAGATAGAGTTAAAGACTCAAGGGACCCATGTGATGATGGCGAATATACGAGTAGAACCGACTTTAATCGATAAAGTTAAAGCTGCTCAAGTTAAAGACTTGGAGATGATGCGTATGAGGAAGAAAGTGCAAGAAGGTGCTATTCCAGAAGCAAGAATCAATGAAGAAGGAATACTTTGAGTCAACTTCAGACTTTGTGTTCCTAACAATTCTGACTTGAAGTCTAAAATCATGATGGAGGCGCACAACACAACGTTTGCAATCCATCCTAGGAGTACCAAAATGTATCGTGATCTTCGACATATATTTTGGTGGAGCAATGTGAAGAGAGAGATAGCGGGGTTTATTTCAAGGTGTCTAACTTATCAATGAGTCAAGGCGGAGCATCAAATGCCAAAAGGTCTATTGCAACCACTTGAAATTCAAGAATGGAGGTGGGAGCACATTACCATGGATTTCGTTACTATTCTTCCCAAGGTTTCTCAAAGCATAGATGCAATTTGGGTCATTGTTGATAGATAGACCAAGTCTTCTCATTTCTTACCGATACAAGAAACTTATACACTTGAACGTCTTGCTCATATATACATAAACGAGATTGTAAGATTGCATGGTATGCCAGTAACCATGGTTTCTGATCGAGACCTAAGATTCACTTCAAGATTTTGGGTTAGTTTACAAAAAGCTATGGGCACGGATTTACGATTTAGTTCGGCATATCATCCTCATACGGACGGGCAGTCGGAGAGGACTATTCAAACTCTTGAAGATTTATTAAGATTCTGTGTCCTTGACTTCAAAGGAAGTTGGGATAAGTTCTTATCATTGGTGGATTTTTCCTACAACAATAGTTATCAAGCAAGTATTGGCATGACTCCATTCGAGGCATTGTATGGACGCAAGTGTCGTTCTCCAGTATGCTGGGAGGAGGTAGGTGAAGCAACGTTGTTGGGACCGGAGTTGGTACGTATGACTACGAAAAATATTTAAACGATCCGACAACGTATAAAAACCTCACAAGATCGACAAAAGAGTTATGCTGATCTTCATCGAAAGGACGTGGAATTCAATATTGGAGATCATGTGTTATTACGTGTTGCTTCATGGAAAGGAGTTACGAGATTTGGAAAGAGAGGAAAGCTCAATCCTCGATTCATTGGCCCATTTGTAATCTTCGATCGAGTAGGAACTGTGACCTATAGACTCGCCTTACTGCCAAGTATGTCTCGTGTTCATAACGTTTTTCATATATCTTTGTTACGTAAATATGTGAAAGACCCGAACCACATTATTGAATTAGAACTGGATGAGATAGCGAAAGATTTAACGTATGAAGAGGTACCTGTTAAAATCTTGGATAAGAAGGATCATATTCTACGCTCCAAAGCTATACCTCAAGTCAAAGTTTTGTGGAGATACCACAATATTGAGGAAATGACCTGGGAGTTAGAATCTGAAATGAAGTCAAGGTATTCTCACATCTTCAACATACCAGGTACGCACCCTAATTTCGAGGATGAAATTTCATAAGAAGAGGAGGTTGTAAGACCCCAACTTTTATGAATAAAGATTAATTTTTCTCGAAATATATTTTTAAATATTATGGTATGGATTTTTTATATTATTATAGTTGTGGATAATATTTATAAATTTTGCAAAGTAAGCAAATTGTTATAAAATATTCTATAGGTCGAGGAATATTCGTTTTAACAGGGAATATTCGTACGACGAAACAATCATTGGTGGACCTCACAACGGAAGAATTGTCGTAATTAGAAAATGACATAGATATCTTTTTATAAAAATAACGACGAAAGTTTTATCGTTAATCTGTTAAACTACCCGGTAGTAAAAGTACAGTAATACGCGTGGTTGCATAGTAACACACGGTATTAATTATTGATGCTTACGTGAGAAGTCACTCAGTTATATTCATTTATTGCTACAGTAATTGCTGCATAATATCTATCATATTATTGATTCATTTATTGTCACAGTATCATTTGCATAATATTTTATATTATTAAATTAATAATTGAGACGACAAAATTATTCATATTATTATTTGTAATATTGATGATGTCTAGAAAGTTCTATCGAGGAAAGGTTTGGTCACCTAATTGTGTGACCCAAATCCAGGTACTTCGATTCCACGAAATTTGGTGTTCACTGTATAAATATCATCTATCTATCTACCCATAATAAATGCAAACCATGCAATAGATAGAAATAAAATCTTCCCCTTAAGGGTTACAACATCTGAATAATAATAATACAATCCCAGGTTAAACTAACCTTAAACATCTGTGCGGAATCATAAACAAATAAGTCTTAAACAATAACATTAACTTAAGTCTTAAACAAATACATCATCATATAAAACAACATGTCTTCGTCAGTTGCTAACTTTGCCCTTGCCTTTACTAGTGGAAGGTTCATCAGTTCTTTCGTTCTTAACTGCAATGTTATTATTAAGCAAGAGTGAGCACAAATGCTCACAAGTATAATAATCAAATAACAGTATAATAGCATGCGAATAAATCAAAGACATCTGAATAAAAGTTCAACTTTTGAATCAAGAATGAATAACAAGAATCAAAAGAATTCTGAGGGTCATAAGACCTTGAACTATGTCCTAGGTTAATAAGAGTTATACTTGAAACCTTTAACAGTCATAAGACTATGGACCTTCTTCTCGTACTTAGGGGGATCAGCCCTTAGTACCATACTGTGCACAATATCTTAACGCTAAATCGTAAATAATCCCCTATACAGGATTGTTCATCTCAGTTTGACATTCGAGTCCGCACCAAAGGAAGTTTGGTTTGGATAATTCATCAAGGGTTCTGAAATTTAGAACGCTCATCAACTATGGACTAGTTGAATCAATAAGGTTTCACTAGTCTAATAAGGTTCAACAATAATGATATTCAATTTGAATAATAATCTCAAGAAGTATACAATAGAACAATTATTGTATAACTAAATCACACTTTGAAAAGATAATCAATCTTTAATAAATCATTTGAACTTGAATAATAGTAACGATAATTTATTCAAGGTAAATAATAAACTTGAACAATAATGACAAGTAGGGTTAGAGAACTTTCTCAAATTTAAGAGTTTAAGTTTAGGAAACTTGCCTCGTGCGTAGATTACACTTTAACTAAGCGCGTTCTTTGAATTAAATCCTACATACCATTCATATACACAATACCAGTTAATTATAAATTAACTAATCAACATAAACTCATTCTCGTTGTCTACTTTAATTATCGACTATACTTAGTCAATTTATCTCATTATCACATAATTTGTACTTCATGAATAATAATCTAATTATGAATTCAATAATTTAAATCACATGTAATTATGTTATTTACATGTTTAAACAACTATTTTTATCATCACATTATTCTTCTAACATATTTACATGTTCATTACATCAATCCACTAACACTTGTTAGACTTTAATATTTTAAAAAATCTCATTTCTGAATTTTCTGGAGAGTGGCACTGCGGCGCCACTGATACACGTGATCTTCGCGCTGCGGCACGGTGGCGCTACGGCCGGACACTTGGCGTTGTGGCGCCATGGCGCTGCGGGTATAGTCTTGTCGCTGCGGCGCGGGAAATGTACAGGTAGTCGGCGCTGCGGCGCGGCGCACCAGACACAGAAATGGCAGTTCGCGAAAAATCGCAGAACATGCCAATTTCTTCCAATTTCTTATTTTCTACTCGAAATTAGACATATCCACATGTTATAGTTCATGTATAAACATAACCCAGCATTTATATACTGACATTAACAATTTTAAACACTTAATAACATATTTAAAACATAAAAATTCACTGACTTTGATGTTCATGAAGGTTTAGAAAATAAAACATGAAAATTGTCCCTACGGATTCGTTATAACACCGAATCCATTCATTTAAACTTCGGTCTCTTCGTATTGACATGCTCAATAATATAAGGGTGTAAAATTTTATGAAAACATTTATGTTTAACATACTAAAATCACGTATAAGGCCTTAAGGCTATAACCCATACTCTGTAATTTTGTAAAACATATATACGACATGTTTTCATGACACTGATGACATGGTTTACACAATATATATAATTAAACATGATGTGATATGCCATAATACATACACAACCCAATCATTACTCCTATTCCAAATTACAGATACATAACAGAGGTTTTGAAAGCCATTTTCTAGAAAACTAAATTACGTAAAGTAGGAATTGGGAAGGAGAATTACCCAGAGTATAACTAATGGAAGAGATGATCAGTGGTGATTCTTTCACAAGTAATTGATAATTATACACTCAAACTTTCTCTCAGACTTCTCAAACTCTCTAATTCTCTCCCTCTCTGATTTGTAGACTTAGAAATAATAAGGAATGAGAAGAAGACGTCGTAATAAAAGACTGGCGCATTGTGGTTAGTTAACCCAGTCATGGGTAACTGATCCCAACTCCCAATAAGATCTTGTTTGGCTAGTTAAATAAATTACAAAACTATTTAATTTAATAAAACCTTTACCATATAGTTTAAATCATGTCACACCCACTTGTACAATAATTCATATATCTTATTTAATTTAATATAAATAAAATATAATAATTTCTCATAGTTTTGCATTGTCACATAATTAAATATCTCGTTAATAAATAATGACAATTTATTAAATCTCTAATTAATAATTACATTAATTAACTAACATCATGCTTAATTAAATATTTTATTTAATTCAATAAGCTCACATAGTCATATACTTGAATAATAAAATTTTTCTACATTAATTTAATAAATGTAACACATATAATTAAATTAATCTACCACAATTGCATCAATTAATTATTTAATCCAATAATTAAATAATCGAAAAATATTTATTTAATTCAATAAATATTAAAATTAATTTACAAAAATCTCGTTCGTCACAAATTACGCGCTAATAGGAAGAAATCCTTATCAGAAAGCCCCCTCTTTCCTGGAAAAGATCTGGTTGTTAAAGATTGCGAGTTATAATATTAATTATGAATAAGTTCGTATTTATTAAAGATGAAATTGATATTTTCATTGTGTTGGGATTATTAGTGTTAATGAAAATCGACGTCTATTTCGATAATAATTGATGTCTGGAGGTTATATTGACCAATCGGGTAATTAATCGGATAAATGAGCAATTAATTGCTATTAATTCACATGCTTATAACTATTTCTTCATATGTATATACTATTGATCCACATGCATGTACTATTAGAGGAGGTGATGCAAGATTGATAATACTTGAATGACTAAATTAAAAATGGAGGTATAGATGAATGTACTATACTGTAACTATTTTTTTCACATGTATAGAACTATTGATTCGCATGAATGTACTATTGATTCACATGATGTACTATTAGGGGAGGTGGTGCAAGTTTGATAATACTTGTAGGACTAAATTAAAAATACAGAAAAATATGAAGGTATTATACTGTAATATTGTGAGCCCCAAAACGTGTAATTATTGAAACTATATTTTCCTATAAATAGAAGCTCATTCTTCTTTCATTCTCACCAATTCACTAAGACTCACAAGAGCAATTATAGAGAGAAGCTATAGAGAGAAAGAAGAAGAGAAGTCTGCTACCTCACTATTCTAGTATCCAGTCTTCTTCTGAGGTAAGGGATATTATTTTTGTTTAGTATTCATAAGGAATAATATTTTCTTCCATACTCTGTAATATGTGAGTAATATTATTTCGTCTCGTATTCCTAATTATACCCTCATTTTGATAAAGTATTACTTCTATACTCCATGAAATTAGTAGAATATCCTTAAAATTTGTGTTTCATCTAGTATCGTTTCACAAGGATATTTTCTGCACGTTCTTGTTAAATTTCAAGCTTCTCATGCCGGAGTACTGTCCATGAATACTATTTATTTATACTGTACTATTCATAAAAGTACTATTCATGGATACTATTCACAAAGTACTATTCATAAAGTACTATTCATGAAACTTCTCAGATTCTTCTCAGTACTTCAAAGGGTCCAATGAATCTTGGGCTCAATTTCCCTTTCTTTTCGAACCTGATCTTCCCTTTCCAGGGAGAGACCTTCAAGAAAACATAACTACCTGATTCAAACTCGATAGTTTTACGATGTGGATCAGCATATTTCTTCTGTCGGTCTTGAGCCGCTACCAGTCGTGCTCGGATTACTTTGACTATTTCTGCTGTCTGCTGTACCAATTCTGGCCCTAGCAATTGTCTCTCACCAACTTCATCCCAGTAAAGCGGAGTTCTGCACTTTCTGCCGTATAACGCTTCGTAAGGCGGCATGCCAATACTAGCGTGGTAACTGTTGTTGTAGCTGAACTCTACTAATGGTAGGTTATCATCCCAATTTCTTTTAAAGTCCATCACACAGGCTCTTAGCATATCTTCTAATGTCTGAATCGTTCTCTCACTCTGTCCGTCTGTTTGAGGGTGGTAAGCTGTACTCATTCGTAATTGCGTACCCATGCATTCCTGAAGACGTTTCCAAAAATTTGATGTGAAGCGCGGATCCCTATCTGAAACAATTGATACCGAAACTCCGTGCCTCGAAACAATCTCTTTTACGTATAGCCTGGCCAACTGATCTAAGTTAAATCTTATTTTGATCGGAAGAAAGTGTGCAGATTTTGTCAGTCGGTCAACGATAACCCATACTGCGTCGTAGCCTTTCTGAGTCGTCGGAAGGCCAACCACGAAGTCCATTCTAATATGTTCCCATTTCCACTCTGGGATGTCTAACGGTTGTAGCAATCCACTCGGTCTCTGATGTTCCGCTTTCACTTTCTGACAGGTCAGACACTTGGCAACACATTCTGCAACATCACGCTTCAAATTCAGCCACCAGAAATGTTGTCTAAGATCTTGGTACATCTTGGTACTACCAGGGTGAATCGAATATCGTGAACTATGAGCCTCACTTAAAATATCTTCCTTAATCTCTTGTACTGGCGGTACCCAAATTCTACTCTCAAATCTCAGTATTCCTTCCTTATCCATCTTAAATCTCGGTTTGGTTCCTTCAGATATCTTCTTTGTCACCTTTTTGCATTCATCATCCTGAAGCTGAGCCTCCTTCACTTTATCTAGTAAAGTTATACCAGATTTCATATGAAATAACTTCTCATCAATCTCCATTGGATACTTCACTTCCAATTCCATTTTCTCCATTTCCACAATTAGCTCTTCCTGAGCAGTTAACATCATCAATTTCTCACGATCCTTTCTACTTAAGGCATCGGCAACCACATTCGCCTTACCCGGATGGTATAAAATCTCATAGTCGTAATCCTTGATTAATTCCAACCATCTTCTCTGACGCATATTTAAGTCCTTCTGTGTAAAAATATATTTCAGACTCTTGTGGTCCGTATATATTTCACACTTCTCCCCGTAGAGATAGTGCCTCCAAATTTTCAAAGCAAATACAACTGCAGCTAACTCCAAATCATGGGTCGGATACCCCTTCTCGTAATCCTTCAATTGTCGTGATGCATACGCAATGACTTTACCATTTTGCATAAGCACACAACCAAGTCCTTTATGCGACGCATCACTTAAAATAACAAAATTGCCTGTATCATCCGTAAGAGATAACACAGGTGCTGTACTCAACCTCTTCTTTAATTCTTGAAAGCTCTCCTCACACTTCTCCGTCCAAACAAATTTCACAGCTTTTCGAGATAAATTCGTTAACGGAGTTGCGATCTTGGAAAAATCTTGAATGAATCTTCTATAATATCCCGCCAATCCAAGAAAACTTCTTACTTCTGACGGCGTTTTCGGCTGATCCCAGTTAATCACGGCTTCTACTTTGGATGGATCTATCGAAATTCTGTTTTTATCGATCACGTGACCAAGAAATTGTACTCGCTCGATCCAGAATTCGTATTTCAAAAATTTAGCGTACAACTTCTCCCTTCTCAATACTTCCAACCTTAACCTCAAATGTTCTTCATGTTCTTCTTTGGTTTTGGAATATACCAGAATGTCGTCTATAAATACCACCACGAATTTGTTCAAAAATGTCTTGAACACACCATTCATTATACCCATAAATACTGCAGGAGCATTCGTTAGACCAAACGACATTACTAAAAATTCGTAGTGACCATATCGCGTTCTGAACACTGTCTTCGGTACATCCTCTGGCCTCACCTTCAGTTGGTGATAACCACTCCTCAAGTCTATCTTGAAAAAGTATCTTGCTCCTTTTAATTGATCAAACAGATCGTCGATTCTTGGTAATGGATATCAATTCTTAATCGTGACCTTGTTCAGTTCTCTGTAGTCAATGCAGAGCCGCATCGATCCGTCCTTCTTTTTCACAAACAACACCGGGGCTCCCCACGACGATACACTCGGTTGAATGTACTTTTTGTCCAGCAATTCTTGTAGTTGGACCATCAGTTCTTTCATCTCTACTGGTGCCATTCGGTATGGTGCCTTCGATATTGGAGCGGTTCCGGGCGCCAAATCGATCACGAAATCTACCTCTCTATTTGGTGGAAGTCCTGGCAAATCGTCTGGAAATACATCGACGAAGTCCCTCACAATCGGTATCTCTTCTACCTTCGGATTCTCTTTTCGACTATCGACTATGTAAGCTAGATATCCTACACAGCCTTGTCTTAACAACCTCTTGGCCTGCATCATCGTCAGACAACTCGCTTGTCTAGGCGACTTGCTACCATAAAACACAACCTTTGACGGAGTTATAAGGTTAATACGCTTCTTCTGGCAGTCAATTACAGCCCTATAATTGGATAACCAATCCATACCCAAAATAACGTCAAATTCCCCAAGCCGAAAAGGGATAAGATCTACGTTCATGATATTACCCTTAATATCCACCCTACAGTTCTTAAACACGTACTTAACAGGAATTATCTCTCTATTCGCAATTTCTATATTCATGGGATATTCCAACTCATCCATAAGCAAATCTAAACTATTAGCAAAGTCTTTAGATATAAAGGAACAAGTAGCACCCGAATTAAATAAAACATAAGCATTAATTTTATTGATCGGAATGATACCTGACACCACATCACGAGACTGGATTGCGTCCTGCACTGTCATATTGAAAGTTTTGGCGGTCGGTCGGTTTGTTGCAGGTGGTCCGGTGATGGTTAAGGTATTTCCACTGCTATTCCACGGTTACCTCCTTGCACTGCTCCTCCTGAACCCTTCTTGGGGCAGTCTCTTGCTAGATGATCTTTAGAACCACAGTTAAAATAAGCACCCTTCTTTGGGTTTGGATAATTTGGTGCTATGCGGCCTTCCTGACCACAATTGTAGCACACTCGCTTCCCTTTCATGCAAACTCCCAGATGAGCTTTTCCGCAGTTTGAGCACGCTTCAATTTTCTTCTTCTGCCCTCCTTGTTGACTTCCAGCTGACGAGTTATCCGTCCACTTTCTCTTCTGATTATGACTACCCCCAGTGTTACTCCCACCAGTCTTGTTATTTACTTCACCTTCACTCTTCTTCTTCTTCTGCTCTTGATTGTACTTGGTCACCGCATCGCTTCCACCTTCAGCGAGGATGGCCTTTTCCAGAACTCCGGCAAATGTGTTTATCTGAAACATTGACACCTTACTATAAACCCAAGGCTTTAGTCCTTGTTCAAATCTTATGGCCTTTCTTTCGTCAGTGTGTACTTGGTACGGGGAAAACCTTGCCAACTCATCGAATTTAGCCGCGTAATCAGGTACGCTCATGTTTCCCTGCTTCAGTTCCAGAAATTGAATCTCCATCTGATTCTGTGAACTAGTTGGGAAGTACATTTCGAAAAACATTTCTTTAAATCTCTCTCACGTAATTACACCTTCACCTCCTCGCACTTTGTTTGCTTGCCACCAGTAGTTAGCCTCAGACTTCAGCATAAACGTTGCGAAAGCGGTCTTCTAGTCTTCTATAACCCTAGCAATGTCGAATACTTTCTCCATTTCCATGACCCACGTTTGAGCCTCGATTGGGTTCCTGGAACCTTTGAATTCTGGCGGTCCCACCGCCTTGAAGTCTTTAAACATTGTGTTTGGTGGAGCTTGAGGTTGATTGTTCATTGCTCCCGTCAGTAAGTTCACCAACTGCTGAACAGGATTAGCGTTGGCGTTATTGTTATTATTGGTTGACTCTTCCTGAGCCGGTTGACGTTATTGTCTTCTCCTTGGTGGCATTTTCTGTTAAATACACGCTTATTAGAACTTTATTTATTTCTCTAAATAGTTAAGGCATTACTCAACAATTTAACATACTCATTTATCACATCATCTCAAACAACTTAATATATTTAATTCAACTCAAAGTTTTAACATCAAACTATAGCATAACTGCTATTTACATCAACTATCCTGGAATAAAGAATCCACAGGACTTAAAATATTAACATATTCCTTCGTTCATAAACACATCAGAATTTACATATAAAAACTAATTAAGTCTTTCACATAATTAAATGGATTCTAATCCTGTCTATCAAGGTGCTGAATAGCCTTGTCACACTCCTCATCCATGATACGAGACATCGTCCTGCGATCCAACATATACGACGGAAGTCCTTCGAACTGGATGGGGTATCTCAAAACTCGTTCCTGAGCCTTGCACGACTATCATCTTCTGCACGATCAGCTCGACATGGTTCTCTTACCCATCCTTCCTCTGCTATTTTCAGTCTTCCGGAGGTTTCTTTCAGTTCCTTTTTCAGCTTCTCTATCTCCTCGGTCTTATCTTCGATTTGACCCTTCTCATGAACCAAATCACATTCTACATTTCCCAATCGTGTGTGAAGAGTCGAAATCTCCCTCTCCTTCTCCTCTAAAGTAGACTGCTGAACAGTCGCTCGCTCAGTCAATTCCTGAACCTCGTCTTGTAATTCCACGTTACGGTCGTATAACGTGTCATACATCTCCGCATCAACGGTGTACCGTGGTAACTCCTCTTCTTCCTCTTCCTCATCAAACTCCTCCTCAGGATCAGTCTCGGGCTCATGCTCCTGACCAACAACGGTGATCAATGGAGATGACTCCCTTTGAACTAACTGTTCCCTAACAACATGTATGTCTCGGGGCTCCACCTCTGTAGGTACTATAGGTAATCGGGGTTCTTCCTCCCCAGCTTGACTAGCTTCTCCAACATTCGTCATCCTGACAACAAAATTTTAAGTTTTAGTTACTAAGTCGTACTAACGAACATATAAATTAACACATAAACACATAATGTATTTTATTATCTTCAATGAATTACCAAAAATTCAGTTTTTAAAACTCGATAAGAGTTTTCCTTTACTATATTCTTTCAATAAGGCTACTTCCTAAGGTTATTTCCCCACCTAAGGTTCATAACCTACGGCTTTGATACCAACCTGTGACACCCCCAAATCCAGGTACTTCGATTCCACGGGATTTGGTGTTCACTGTACAAATATCATCTATCTATCTACCCATAATAAATGCAAACCATGCAATAGATAGAAATAAAATCTTCCCCTTAAGGGTTACAACATCTGAATAATAATAATACAATCCCAGGTTAAACTAACCTTAAACATCTGTGCGGAATCATAAACAAATAAGTCTTAAACAATAACATTAACTCAAGTCTTAAACAAATACATCATCATATAAAACAACATGTCTTCGTCAGTTGCTAACTTTTCCCTTGCCTTTACTAGTGGAAGGTTCATCAGTTCTTTCGTTCTTAACTGCAATGTTATTATTAAGCAAGAGTGAGCACAAATGCTTACAAGTATAATAATGAAATAACAGTATAATAACATGCGAATAAATCAAAGACATCTGAATAAAAGCTCAACTTTTGAATCAAGAATGAATAACAAGAATCAAAAGAATTCTGAGGGTCATAAGACATTGAACTATGTCCTAGGTTAACAAGAGTTATACTTGAAACCTTTAACAGTCATAAGACTATGGACCTTCTTCTCGTACTTAGGGGGAGCAGCCCTTAGTACCATACTGTGCACAATATCTTAACGCTAAAGCGTAAATAATCCCCTATACAGGGTTGTTCATCTCAGTTTGACATTCGAGTTCGCACCAAAGGAAGTTTGGTTTAGATAATTCATCAAGGGTTCTGAAATTTAGAACGCTCATCAACTATGGACTAGTTGAATCAATAAGGTTTCACTAGTCTAATAAGGTTCAACAATAATGATATTCAATTTGAATAATAATCTCAAGAAGTATACAATAGAACAATTATTGTATAACTAAATCACACTTTGAAAAGATAATCAATCTTTAATAAATCATTTGAACTTGAATAATAGTAACGATAATTTATTCAAGGTAAATAATAAACTTGAACAATAATGACAAGTAGGGTTAGAGAACTTGCTTAAATTTAAGAGTTTAAGTTTAGAAAACTTGCCTCGTGCGTAGATTACACTTTAACTAAGCACGTTCTTTGAATTAAATCCTGCATACCATTCATATACACAATACCAGTTAATTATAAATTAACTAATCAACATAAACTCATTCTTGTTGTCTACTTTAATTATCGACTATACTTAGTCAATTTATCTCATTATCACATAATTTGTACTTCATGAATAATAATCTAATTATGAATTCAATAATTTAAATCACATGTAATTATGTTATATACATGTTTAAACAACTATTTTTATCATCACATTATTCTTCTAACATATTTACATGTTCATTACATCAATCCACTAACACTTGTTAGACTTTAATATTTTAAAAAATCTCATTTCTAAATTTTCTAGAGAGTGGCGCTGTGGCGCCACTGATACACGTGATCTTCGCGTTGCGGCGCGGTGGCGCTACGGTCGGACACTTGGCGCTGTGGCGCCGTGGCGCTGCGGCTCGAGTCTTGGCGCTGCGGCGCGGTGGCGCTGTGGCGCGGGAAATGTACAGGTAGCCGGCGCTGCGGCGCGGCGCACCAGACACAGAAATGGCAGTTCGCGAAAAATCGCAGAACATGCCAATTTCTCCCAATTTCTTATTTTCTACTCGAAATTAGACATACCCACATGTTATAGTTCATGTATAAACATAACCCAACATTTATATACTGACATTAACAATTTTAAACACTTAATAACAGATTTAAAACATAAAAATTCACTGACTTTGATGTTCATGAAGGTTTTGAAAATAAAACACGAAAATTGTCCCTACGGATTCGTTATAACACCGAATCCGTTCATTTAAACTTCGGTCTCTTCATATTGACATGCTCAATAATATAAGGGTGTAAAATTTTATGAAAACATTTATGTTTGACATACTAAAATCACGTATAAGGCCTTAAGGCCATAACCCATACTCTGTAATTTTGTAAAACATATATACGACATGTTTTCATGACACTGATGACATGGTTTACACAATATATATAATTAAACATGATGTGATATGCCATAATACATACACAACCCAATCATTACTCCTATTCCAAATTACAGATACATAACAGAGGTTTTGAAAGCCATTTTCTAGAAAACTAAATTACGTAAAGTAGGAATTGGGAAGGAGAATTACCCAGAGTATAACTAATGGAAGAGATGATCAGTGGTGATTCTTTCACAAGTAATTGATAATTATACACTCAAACTTTCTCTCAGACTTCTCAAACTCTCTAATTCTCTCCCTCTCTAATTTGCAGACTTAGAAATAATAAGGAATGAGAAGAAGACGTCGTAATAAAAGACTGGCGCATTGTGGTTAGTTAACCCAGTCATGGGTAACTGATCCCAACTCCCAATAAGACCTTGTTTGGCTAGTTAAATAAATTACAAAACCATTTAATTTAATAAAACCTTTGCCATATAGTTTAAATCATGTCACACCCACTTGTACAATAATTCATATATCTTATTTAATTTAATATAAATAAAATATAATAATTTCTCATAATTTCGCATAGTCACATAATTAAATATCTCATTAATAAATAATGACAATTTATTAAATCTCTAATTAATAATTACATTAATTAAATAACATCATGCTTAATTAAATATTTCATTTAATTCAATAAGCTCACATAGTCATATACTTGAATAATAAAATTTTTCTACATTAATTTAATAAATGTAACACATCTAATTAAATTAATCTACCACAATTGCATCAATTAATTATTTAATCCAATAATTAAATCATCGAAAAATATTTATTTAATTCAATAAATATTAAAATTAATTTACAAAAATCTCGTTCATCACAAATTGCGCGCCAATAGGAAGAAATCCTTATCGGAAAGCTCCCTCTTTCTTGGAAAAGATCTGGTTGTTAAAGATTGAGAGTTATAATATTAATGATGAATAAGTTCGTATTAATTAAAGATAAAATTGATATTTTCATTGTGTTGGGATTATTAGTGTTAATGAAAATTGACGTCTATTTCGATAATAATTGATGTCTGGAGGTTATATTAACCAATCAGGTAATTAATCGGATAAATGAGCAATTAATTCCTATTAATTCACATGCTTATAACTATTTGTTCATATGTGTATACTATTGATTCACATGCATGTACTATTAGAGGAGGTGATGCAAGATTGATAATACTTGAATGACTAAATTAAAAATAGAGGTATAGATGAAGATACTATACTGTGACTATTTTTTCCACATGTATAGAACTATTGATTCGCATGAATGTACTATTGATTCACATGATGTACTATTAGGGGAGGTGGTGCAAGTTTGATAATACTTGTAGGACTAAATTAAAAATACAGGAAAAGATGAAAGTATTATACTGTAATATTGGGAGCCCCAAAACGTGCAATTAGTGAAACTATATTTTCCTATAAATAGAAGCTCGTTCTTCTTTCATTCTCACCAATTCACTAAGACTCACAAGAGCAATTATAGAGAGAGAAACTATAGAGAGAAAGAAGAAGAGAAGTCTGCTACCTCACTATTCTAGTATCCAGTCTTCTTCTGAGGTAAGGGATATTATTTTTGTTTAGTATTCATAAGGAATAATATTTTCTTCCATACTCTGTAATATGTGAGTAATATTATTTCGTCTCGTATTCCTGATTATACCCTTATTTTGATAAAGTATTACTTCTATACTCCATGAAATTAGTAGAATATCCATAAAATTTGTGTTTCATCTAGTATCGTTTCACAAGGATATTTTCTGTACGTTCTTGTTAAATTTCAAGCTTCTCATGCCGGAGTACTGTCCATGAATACTATTTATTTATACTGTACTATACGTAAAAGTACTATTCATGGATACTATTCATAAAGTACTATTCATAAAATACTATTCATGAAATACTATTCACGAGTACTATTCATACAGTACTATTCACAGGGTACTATTCCCAAAGTACTATTCACCAGGTACTATTCACCCAGAGTATTATTCATGATAAAAATTGATTTCTTTTCGGTCCAAATCATTTTTGATACAATGTCATTCTTGAATTTTACTCCATAAAGCAGTATCATGTTGGCAATTTGAACATTATTAAATTCTGGATAAATTAAATTATAAATCTTTAAAAATTTATCATTTATTTCTTTTAATTGAATTCTTATATCATTGTCATCATCCTCATGCTTATATTATGATGAAAGTCATCTTTGGCTTACGTGCATAGATGGACTTTTGATTGGTATGATTATGACCACGGATCATTCGGTATAATCATGACCCGTAATGTTACAAATGATGTGATAAAAGTCATCATTGGCCTGTAGTGCATTGATGGACAGTTGTTGGTATGATTATGACTAGGGATTATTCGGTATAATCATGACCATTAATGATTACATGAATATCCTTAGCCGTGGTGCAGGGATGATTCAATGATGTGGTTTATTTATTAAGCTGAGTCTCAGCGATAAAATTGATTAAAAACCTTTTTAAATCATAGAAGATAGTAGATATCATGATCTACTTGACTCTTCTAATGGATTGCTTGTTCCGCTGCAGTTAAATTTGTTGTTTATTAGTTTAACACTGTTAAAGGCTAACGATAATTTATTCTGTATTATCTTAGTCATAATATTTCTTACTGGGCTAGTTGAGCTCACCCTTTTGCTTTCATTGTTCTCTTTAGGAAATGAGAACGTAGTCGGAACTAGTCGGGGAATAGAGTAACGGTCCAAGATGGTGGCTATAGTAGTCCTCACTATTTTATGAAATAGTGTGATAATAAATATAATGAGGACTTCATTTGAGTTTGAATACTGTCTATGAGATAATATTCGTGTAAAGACTCTAAGCTACGCTGTCGTCGTATTGTATAAAAGAAGTTTGTATTTGATTTATGTACCATGTATTTGGCGACTCAGAATGGGTGATGTATACCTATTTTGGGGGCATCACAGTAACCCAACTTATTTAATGGATCGGATTTGGTGTTGGCCCATATACGTTTATTTGGACAGCTTTCTCAAATAGTGGAAGAGTCCTTGTTCAAGTAAGATTGTGTTTCCTTATTTGGTAGGATAATGAGATATAATTTGGGAATGAATCAATCGATCATTAATTGTAGTTATAAGTTGATTCTAAAAAGGACTTTTACTCCTAATTGGATTCGGGTGGACATAACATCTATAAATACAGCAAGAAACAAGGGTTGGAGAACACAATAGACAATAACATATGACACAAATAAATAATTTGTACTATCCATATTATTTTAGTGAATTACTTATCTCTCTCCGTTGTTTTTTCCCCAATTGGGTTTTTATGTAAATTCTTGTGTGCATATTTTATATCTCTTACAATGACGTGTGTATATTTATCTATATGTATTTCGTGAGTTTGATTTTGCAATAATACAATCAACTACACCATCAACTGTTAGCGCGATTTTGGCATGTTGTTTTGGTGATTTCGTCAATCGTACAAAATTTAGCGTTAACATTGGCACTGTTTGTAGGAATGCAAAATTATGTTTGAAAAATCACTAATACAATTAATCTATCTCCGTGTCGACTTACTAAGACAAGGAGGCAGATCCTATGCATAAAAGATAAGTAATTCTTTTTTATTTATTTAAGAAATTATCGTGATTATCACTACCACTTTACCTGTAACATAGTACAATTGTGTAATATATTTGCAAGTTAATATATTACTATGAGAGTCTACTGCATGCGTTGATTGTTGTGCATGAGATATTTTTTAATACGAACGTAATTAAATATGCACACAGGTGTCATGTGCTGAAATAATAAGTCTTGGTAGACATTTTTATTGAACATGAATATTGGACATTTTCAAAAAAAAAAAAATTTGCTTGTGACTCCCAAAAAATGTATACTATGTATACTATTTTTCAAAAATAGTATATATTTTTTGGGAGTCACAAGCAAAAAAAAATATAAAAAAAATTGAAAATGTCCAATAAACTGGTCTAATAAACCGGCCTGTGTAGAAGGACCCATGCTGAAATCAATGTATCATGTTATCTTTATTAATAGTTTGTGACTAAGTATTTGATTTTAGTTTTCAAGAAGAGTAAATCTTTGGGTACATCCAACCTACTAATAACTTACCGAACGCAAGAAAGTATGTCATTTTGGATATATATTTTTTTTAAAATTCTATGCCTCTTTCTCCTTCGAATATCAGTGAACTCCCCCCTTTTCTCCTACCGTGAAATCTGATCCTTCTCCTACAACTCTCTCTTCAGCTCACTCCTTGGCTCTTTGTCCAAACTCACTCGCCTCCGTTGGCCTCTCCGGTTACTCTTCTTCGATCAAATACATGATTCACGTGACTCCCTCTCTTTCCTCCTTTGTTTCACTCCAAACAATAATTAATCTATGAAACTCTAATAAGGTAAACCCTTTTTTGAGTAATTTCTACTTTCAATTGATGGTACTGTTTCATTTGGATTAATTGATTTTCTTCCAAGATTTCTTGTCAATTTGAGTTTCTTCTTTGTGTTTCTTATGTAATTTAGGTTTAATTGGGTTCTTCATAATCTTCACTTTATTACCCAAAAGAAGAAGAGGGTTTTTCAATTATCTTAGTTATCTCCACTTTGTGTATCATTACAATTTAATTTGGATTTCTTGTTAAATTTTTGATGGTACTCTTTTATTATTGTTTTTCTCAATGTGTTTTGTCTTCCACATTTTTTTATGATTGCTGTTAATAATTTGTATTGTTATGCAATAAGAAGAAAAATAAAAAAAATAATTATTTGTCGAATTGTTTTTTTTTCAGTAATCAATGTTCATGTTGTGTGAAACTAACAAATTTTTTTTACCTTTTTCATTTAGATTGTTTGCTGTTGTGGACACTTTTTTCTGCGTGTTTCAAGGCCACATTGGAAATCTACCAATGGAATCGGAAATAGATATTAGCTCTACAAATATGGATATTGACGTAGATGACCCGTCTAATAATGAATGGGATGATGTAGTAGAAGAGAATGGAAAACAGAATAATCAAATAGTGGAAGAGCCCAAATTACATATGGTGTTTGACAGTGTTGATGAGGTTTATGAATACTATAGGAAATATGGTGCACAACAAGGATTTGGAGTGACTAAAAGAAGTAGTAGAGAATTGGACGGAGTGGTTAAATATTTCACAGTTGTTGTCACAAATATGGAGAACCAAAGAAAAACTCAAAGATTACTCTAAAACCGCATCTGGTTATTAAAGCAAGTTGTAAGGCTAAGATTTGTGCCAAGTTATTGAATGATGGAAAATGGGGTATAACCACTTTGGAGCTTGCACATAATCATGGTTTAAGTCCAAGTAAATCTCGTTTTCACCGGTGTAATCGGCATGTGACCTCTTATATAAAGAGGAGACTTGAGCTAAACAATGATGCTGGGATACCAATGAATAAAAGTTATAATTCAATTAGAATTAAGTATGGAGAAAATGGAATGCCTTGTTTAAAGAAAGACTATGAAAATTATATGGGAAAATTAAAAAAGCTAAGGCTTGCTGAGGGTGATGCTAGTGCATTTCAAAATTATTTTGCTAAAGTTCAAGCAGTGGATTCTAACTTTTTCTATGTGATAGACCCGGATGAGGAAAATCGGATCAAAAATTTATTTTGGGCGGATTTGAGGTCTCGAGCTGCGTTTGAGGAGTTTAGTGATGTCATCACATTTGACACCACTTATTTGACTAATAAATATGATATGCCATTTGCTCCTTTTGTTGGAGTTAACCACCATGGACAATCCATACTACTTGGTTGTGGCTTGATATCGAATGAAGATATTAACACTTTTGTTTGGTTGTTTGATGCGTGACTTTCTTCCATGTCTAGAAAAGCTCCACATGCCATTATCACTGATTAAGACAAAGCAATGAAAAATGAGGTTGAGATAGTTTTTCCTAATGCTCGCCACCGATGGTGTTTGTGGCATATAATGAAGAAGGTTCCTGAAAAATTAAAAGGGTATGAGCATTATGAATCAATTAAATTTGTGTTACATAACGTTGTGTATGATTCTTTGAGTGTGGATGATTTTGAATGTCAATAGAAGGCAATGATAGACAATTATGATCTTGAGAACAATGAGTGGTCGGAAGGATTGTATAATGAAAGGCATCGGTGGGCTCCTTATTTTGTGAAAGATATTTTTTGGGCGGGAATGTCTACGACACAAAGAAGTGAAAGTATGAATGCTTTTTTTGATGGATTTGTTAATGCAAAAACTTCCTTGAAAGAATTTGTGGACCAATATGATAATGCGTTAAGGAGTAAAGTGAAAAAAGAAATAGCAGCGGACTCTCATTCTTTGACTTCAAATGTACCTTGTGTTACACATCACGCCATTGAAAAACAATTCCAAGAGGTTTATACCAATTCCAAGTTTATAGAGTTTCAAACAGAAGTGGTGGATGGAGGAATGTATTGCGATACAAGGTTTGTCGAATCTCATGATAAAATATTTCATTACGAAGTGAAACAACTTTATTACTTTGGGGAAAAAAAAGATCGGCCAAAAATTGTGAACTTCAAGGTTTGCTTCATTGAAGGGGAAAATAAATTTGAATTGGATGTGAAGTGTAACTGTAAATTGTTTGAATTTTGAGGAATCTTATGTAAGCATATAGTTAAGGTACTTCATTTTGAAATGTTTATATTTACCGTTCCAACGAAACACATTTTGAGGAGGTGGAGAAAGGACATAAAGTGACGTCATACTAAAGCTAAAATCACTTATAATGTTTGGAAAGACACGTAATCGGGACAGAGATATGACAAGGTGTGCAATACTTTTTTCGACGTTGCGGGCATTGCATATGACACTAAAAAAAGATGTGACCAACTTGTAGATCGGCTTCTTAAACTAAAGGTGGAATGGAATACGGAGGATGGAGTTTGTGAAAAAAGTCGACCTACTCAAAAGTTAAACGCGAGTGAATCTGAAAATAACGACCCAAATGAAAGCCAAAAATTACTTTCACCAAAAAAGAACCGATGCAAGAGGCATCCTCCTAGTAAAAAGAAGGTAGATAAGATCAAAGAAGTTTCAAAGAAATTCAAACTGAAGGGACAAAAAAAGGTAGAAATAATTGTGAATCAAGAAACACAAAGAATATGAAGAAGGAATGATTTTTCTATTATATATATATATATATATATATATATATATATATATATATATATATATAATCTGTATATTGTAACTTTTTATGCAATTAATATTGTCTTATATAATGAACTTGTATGCTTCTTTTATTTAAGGCATTTGAGTTGGATACGACTATTAATCAACCACCTATTTTTCATGAGACACAAGAGAGTCATCATGGAAATATTAACTTGAATGTGAGTAATGATTTTTTTTTTTAATTGTTATGATTATTATTTTTACTTTATTGGTGAGCATTTTTAACGGTGCATATATGTTGTCACAAAAGAGTAATGATTTATGTTACCTTTCATAGATCATAAATTACAGATGTATGAACTCAATTAACATCGATCGTTCTTTCTGTAACTTGTCGGAATCCATATGGGGAGATGAACTTCTAAATCTTGGCACGATGTGGAATTTTGGGTCAATAGGTGAAGGCACTTCCAATGCTGGCTACAAAGATTTTTGACTTGATTTAATTATAGCTTTGATATATTAAAGCTATTTAGGTAGCTCAGTTGATGATTCAGACATATGATAATACTGTTCATATGTACCAAAAGTATTATAATTTTTTTTCATCTTTAATTTTCCAAATTTCAATGTTAGTTTTGCTCTCAATTAATGAACACAATAATTGGAATTCATTTCATAAACATAGTCACAATTTACATGCTTACAAGGGGCATACCTCAGGTAATTAAAAAAATGATGATATAATAGCTTAATAGCTCAAGCAATTACAAATAAGATAATATTTCAGTTTTTCTTTGTAGCTTCACTGCACCATGTGACACTATAATGTGTAACCTCCCCTGCTGCCTCTACTAAGGCCTGAAATTACAACTAATGAAAATCAATATCTTATTGAAGATACTATCATTATCAGTTTAGCAATAAGAATGATGGTATCATATTGTCAGTGTTTTAACATTTAATTAAATGTGTATATAATAGGAAAGAAAAACAAGTTCTACATTTTTAGGAAGAAGGATATTCTCTACAGTTGTATTACCTGCAAACAAGGATTCTCTAAAGAAACAGTACACCATGTACTGGCTAGCTTCTTCAATGTCACCATCATCAAGAGTGCAAATACACTGTACAGTGAAACATTAAGATCTAGTTCAATAGGTTTAAACCTAATGTTATTTATTCAACAGACATAACTCAACAGACAGTTGTATAAAATGGGGCCTACCAAAAAAATCTCACAATATGCATTTCCAACCCACAATGCACTTAGGCAAATCTACTAGGAGAACAAATATGGAAATTAAGTCAAAATATAATCAGATTCACAATCCAATGTTGGTTCTACAGGGGGAAACTGCAAGAAATTATGATAATTCTAGATAAGGCCAGCTACTCTGAAACAGGGAGAATCATTTGGGGGGAGGGGGAACTCAGCTACTGATGTACCTACCCAATTAATTTGTACAATACCTTTAAGCATCAATTAGTACCTAATCTGTAAGCATTAATTTTTACAATACCTTTAATTATTTTTAGCATCTACTTATTAGTGGATGATAGCTATGATAAAGTTTGTGTTATAAGAAAACAAAATTTTACCCTGAACAATGTCTCTTTAATGAACATATCTACTTGGTATGATGTTAAAAAAATTAGTGTATAAACTGTACTTTCTTTTTATATGCTTTTAAGTTGACAAACATGATGATAATTGTAAGATTCTTATGTAGTCAAGAGCTTCAAGGTTATCTTAATTAATTGGCTTCTAAAACTACAAAACATTCTACTGCAGCTTGTCCTTTTCTATTGATTCTCTAGGCTGATATTGTGCTCAATAGTTGGTACATTTGGTTCTCATCCTCTGTGCAAACAATATTTCTATTTTCTACTAGTCTGTGTGATGTTGATAGTGTCAATATGGCAACCACAGTTCATCTTTCTTAACGAGGTAATCAGAGAAATTAAACCTCAAACCCTCCAAGTAAGAGAAACAAATATGGCAACCACAGTTCAATTCTTAATTCCACAAATGTTTTCCTGAAATCATGTCAATTTCTTGTGCATTGCAAATGCTTAACATAAATGGCTACAAAATCATACATTTCTTATATAGAAAAAAGGGAGACAAAAAAATTAGATTATGTAAAGTGTAAATTGATGCATCAAATACCATGTACAACCATTAAATGCACCCTACTTTTAGAAACAAAAAATTCCAACTTCAAGAATTGCATAAAACCCTGTGGAGGCCATCCATAAAGTTTGAAACTTGGGACAGTTTTAGATCTAAAAAGCACTTTAAAAACAGGAAGAAACTCTTAATCAGGAAACCCATTTCTCAATTTAGAAGACTAAACAATAAGAACATTAGAATTTGGTGCAAACCCATTGTAATACCCGAAAAAAAAAATAAAAAAAAAAAATTATTTTGTTTTAAAACATATTAATTGGATTTTGTCATTTATTTGGGTCAAACTAGTTATTTAATTTGTGTGGGCTAATAAATAGTAATAAAAGATGGGTAAATTAATTTAGTACAATTTGAGCCTTAAAAATTTATTTGGGTTTAATTTAATTAATTGTGGGTAATATTAGTTTTATTATAATTAGGAGAATTAATAAGATAAATAATAAATAAAACCTAATCCTACTTTCTTATACGAATCACAGAAAAAGAAAAGGGGGTAGCGACTAAGAGAACGAAACAAGGGCCGCAAGAGATCAAACCATTTCAATTGCTAAGAATTTTCTGGCAAGTGATGACAGTCATGATAGTATATATATATATATATATATATATATATATATATATATATATATATATAGTTGAATTGCAGGATATGGAACGAAGTGTACATAAGTACTTTGTTTAATAGAAACCCTTTTTGCAATATATAGATCACGTGTATCAAGTATTGATATTTTTTGTACTAAATATATGAATTGATGATTGCCTTCTTCCTAACCAAAAAAAAATAAAAAAATAAAAACCGTTACATCACGCATTGAAAATTTGCTGTACTTTGGTAAAGTAGTAAACTTTTATATTATAAATATATATATATATATATATATATATATATATATATATATATATATATTATATTAATTAACTTGTGTTATTTATACATTTTAATTGATAATTCTGTATACTATTAATTATTCTGATGATAAAATTATACATTTACTTAATAATAAATTAAATAATATTATGTTAGAGATTGTTAAATTTGTAATAAAATTGTATTTTATTTTATTTAGATTAAACGGGAAGAGTCCAAACGAGTATTTGAAATATAAATTTGGGTATTGTATTATCGATTCTAGGTACGGATTCTGTACTCTTTCAGCGAGACTATTTTGTTTTTAATTTGTTCGTTTCATTATTCGCTTTGAAATTTAGTTTTGTCTCTTATAACTGTTCCTTCTTAAATTCGTGAGAATGTTTCATTTTGGCATTAGTATTTGAAACTAGTATTTGTACTCTTTGGTCTAATGTGTTATGGTTAATATTTATTTCGATCTTTGTAGAAAGTACATGTTAATATATTTGGAGACTTTGTGTTGATATTTTATTTTAGTTTAACATGTACATGTTAGAACCCCTTTGTTGTGTCGCATGTGTTGTGACATTATATTTTGTTAGAATACCGTAGGGTATACCTGAGCTATAACCACCTGTGGGGGTACCACAGGCATGTCCTCTTGGCACCGAGACATGACACCTTCCGTGGCGGTGTGATCAGTTCACAGCGTCTTCGTTTTGTGCTCCGGTGAGAGTTGGCCATTTGGTGTTTTGTTGTGGGAGGTGTATGGGTCGACCCTAGTTTTTCTGTTCTGTTCTGTTTTGTGGATTGGTGATGTTTGTGCCAAACACGCCTTCCGATTTTACATGTATTGGATTCGCGGTCCAATGTGTGTGATTTGCCTGTGTGGCATTATTTGATTTGTCTATGTGGTATTATTTGACTTGCCTGTGTGGCAATGTATATTTCTGTTTTATTTTGAGCTCGGTATGAAATAACACCCAGTCATTTGATTCAGCCTATTATTTCGTTGTGTTAGATTTGTTCGTTTCGTTTCAGTTCGTTTCGTCTCTTTTCATTTAATTGAGTTAGTTATTTCAGTTCATTATTTGTATTCTATATCCGTACTGGGCGTTTGGCTCATGCTATATTTTCTTCCGGCAGGTAATCAGGGGAATCAAGGGCAAGTGTGATGAGAGCTCCATTCATTCCAATGATTTAGAAATATTATGTTTAGACTTGATGTGTCAGTTTACTTAGAATTGTAATAATTATTTTAGATTGTGGTTTAAGACAGTTTGAGATTTATTATGGTTAACATATGGTATTTATCAATTATTAAGACTATTCTTTTGTGGCTTTGAGCCTTGCTATTAAATTCATCAGTTTTGTTATGATTTGAGTAACCTCTCTTCTATTTCGAAAAGGGGGCATTATAGAGTTGGTATCAGAGCCAGGTTCTTTCTTGTAGAAAACCTATTTAGGTTTGACCTGTGAGTTATGGGTAGACTTCTGGGTTAAGTTTCTGTTTCGTTTGATTTTCTGTTCAGCCATTATATTAGTCATATTTGAATTTATCCCTAATCTGCTTTGTTTATATTCGTGATCTCTTTCTTAGATGGCTCGAAGATCAGCTAGAGTTGCTGGAAGGCGAGGTAATAATAAGGGAAGAGGTGAAGGTCGGTCCAATGAGCAACCTAATGATCAGATGAATGCTCAACTGGCTAACTTGGTGAATCAGGCAGTGAATCAGGCAGTGAATCAGGCCTTACCTCAGTTAGTGGCACAGGTTGTACAGGCAATGCAGCAGCTGCCACTAGAAATTCCTGAACAAGGGAATCCAGGAAATAATGGTCAGTAAACAAATGTTGAAGAAGGGAATACTGATGGTCTTGATCAGCAGGTGGTTCCGATGTATGTATGGTTGGAGAGGTTTCAAAAGTAGAAACCACATGCATTCAGTTCAGCTCCGACTCCAATTGATGCAGAGAATTGGATTTCTCACCTAGAGAAGATCTTTGATGTGCTGGGGTGCTCGGATAATCAAAAAGTGTTGCTAGCTGCTTACAAGCTGGAAGGGGATGCGCAGAGGTGGTGGAAAGCATTGAAAACAACAAAGGGTGATGGTTATGTTGAGGCACTTAGCCAGGCAGAGTTTTGTAAGGTCTTTTATCAGCAGTATTTTCCTGCTGCTGATAAAGAGGCCTATGCTAGAGAGTATCTGTCGATTCGGCAGAAAGATGATGAGTCCATCACGGACTTCATGAAGAGGTTTACTAGGTTGGCAAGCTTTGCGGGAACCTCAGCAGGGACTGCAGTAGAACAGGCAGAGAAGTTTAAGTGGAGGATCCATTACAGGTATCAGCAACATCTTATTAACAACAAGTTTACAGACGTGTCAGCAGTGGCCAATGCGGCCAAGAATATTGAGATGGAGCGACAGGACTTTCGGTCTTCTAAATCGGAGGGGAGTCGAAAGAGGGACATAGATGACTAGCAGGGTCAAACTTCAGTTCAGCATGGGAAAAATCAGGGTGATCAGTTGAATAGGAATCGTGGTGGCCACAGGGACAGTAGCGTGGCCAGAATCAAAATTGGGGTTATCAGCAGATGCCTCAGCAAGGGCAGAATCGTTAGCTGCAGCTACTTTGGAATGGTCAGAATCGTCAGCAGGGGCAAAATCAGGGTCGTTATCCGGACCAGCTGGTGGGGGTAACCCAAATCTTATCCCAATAGCTCCTTGTGCTACTTGTGGGGCTATTCATCCGGGGAGGCAGTGCCATAGACTCACAGGTGCATGCTTCTTGTGTGGACAGATGGGTCATATTGCTAGGGATTGTACCGGTCCACGTGGTAATGGTGGGGGTGGTGATAATGGTGGCAATGGAGGTCAGCGTCAGGGTGGTCGAGTGTTTGCCTTGACATATAACCAGGCGGCAGGTGCACCAGGTATTGTTTCTGGCACTCGTTTAGTTGGAAATCGTGAGGCTTCTATTTTGTTTGATACGGGTTCTACTCATTCCGTTGTTGCTCAGTCTTTTGTTCTGCACCTGGGTGTGCCATCTCAGTCTTTAAATTCTGTTATGTCTATTGCTACCCCGATGGGGACTTCTGTTGTTATTTTTGATTTGTATCGAGGGTGTCCGATCAGTTTTGGGGATAAGATTCGTAGGGCTAATCTTCTTTCGATGAATATGCACGATTTTGATGTCATTCTTGGGATGGACTGGTTGGATAAGCACCAGGCCACTATCGATTGTCAGGCGAAGAAGGTTATATTTAGAGATGTGAAGTCTCCAAAATTCGTGTTTCAGGGTTCATAGCCGAGTAGAGTGGTGAAGTTAATTTCAGCTTTGAAGGCTGGAAAGTTGGTGGCAAAGGGCTGTGAGGGGTATTTGGCATTTTTAAAGGATACATCTAAGGGTGAGTCTCGTGTTGAGGATGTTCCGATTGTTTGTGACTTTTTCGATGTGTTTCCTGAGGAGTTGTCAGGGTTGCCACCACAGCGAGAAGTAGAGTTTGCTATTGAGCTTATTCCTGGTGTGGAGCCTATCTCTAAGGCACCGTATCGGATGGCACCATTAGAGTTGCAGGAGTTGAAAGAGTAGTTGGAAGAACTGTTAGATCGTGGTGTGATTCGCCTGAGTGTTTCGCCGTGGGGTGCTCCGGTCTTATTTGTAAAGAAGAAGGATGGGTCTATGAAATTGTGCATAGACTACAGGGAGTTGAACAAGATCACCATCAGGAATCGGTATCCATTGCCGAGGATTGATGACTTATTTGACCAACTTCAGGGGGAAAAATATTTTTCGAAGATAGACTTGAGGTCGGGCTATCATCAGTTGAGGGTGAAGGATGAGGATATCCCTAAGACGGCCTTTCGCACTCGATATGGGCATTACGAGTTTCTGGTGATGCCATTCGGGTTAACTAACGCTCCAGCGGTGTTTATAGATTTAATGAATCGGGTGTTCAGGGAGTACTTGGACCAATTTGTTATTGTCTTTATTTATGACATTTTGGTTTACTCTAAGTCTAAGGAAGAACATGAGGAACATCTTCGCACAGTGTTGGGGATTTTGCAGAAAGAGAAGTTGTATGCTAAATTCTCTAAATGCGAGTTTTGGTTGGAGCAGGTTACATTTTTGGGCCACGTTGTTTCTGCTGAGGGCATTAAAGTGGATCCTGCGAAGGTTGAGGCTATCACTAAATGGCCAAGACATACTACAGTGACCGAGATTAGAAGTTTCTTGGGTTTGGCAGGGTATTATAGGCAGTTTGTGGAAGGGTTTTCTGTAAGACCCCGAATTTTATGAAATAAAAGTATTCAATTTTTCTTATAATTACTATTCAGTAAATGGTTAAATTGATAAAAGTTTAAAGTTATGGGTGAAATATGAATTTTTTTTTCAAAATAAGCAAGTGGTTATAAAATAATCATTGTTGTCGGGGAATATTCGTTTGGTCGTGGAATATTCTTTCTGTCGGGGAATATTCGTACGACGGCGCAGCTATTTGTGGGCCCCATAACGAATAACTGTCGGGTGAAGAAAACGACAAATTTGAGTTTTTACAAATAACGACGTAGTTGTTACTGTTAACACTGTTGGAATACCCGGTGATTAAAATACAGTAATACGCGTTATTGCACAGTAGCACACGGTATTGCACAGTATTTTTAAAATTATTGATTCTTACGTAAGAAGGCACTACTCAATAATTGTTACAGTAATTACTGTTCAATATTTTATTTTATTGATTCAATAATTGCTACGTTAAAATTTTATATTGTTGTTGTTCAATAATTGTTGCTGCACAGTATTTCCCATTATCAGATCAATAATTCATATTATTTGAATAATATTATTAGATAGCATTATTGGCAATGACTAGAAAGTTCTGTCTAAGGAGAGGTTTGGTCATCTAATTGCGCGCCAGTAAGGAAAAATCCTTATTGGAAAGCCCCCTCTTTCCTGGGAACGGCCTGGTTGTCATAAATGTGATTCTGTAATATTATTTGTGAATAATTAATTATTGATTCGTATGATAAGGAAATATTTATTTTATGTGGATATAAATGAGGGATATATTTTTGTGGTTAAAAATGAAGGAGTTAATGTTGAGATTTTTATCAGTATTTTTGTCGGAATGGAGGTATTAAAAATTAGGGTTTTTGAGATATTTTGCGGGGGTTATAATTTTTAATCCGACCGTTGGATCGTGGTAATTTTTGGATATGTTATACATATATAAGTTGAGTATATGTCCACAAATTTTGAACCGTTAAAAATGAACGTATGATTTGTTATGAATTTTAAGAGGTGGCTGATTCGGAAATCAGGTTATAAATCATTTTTGGTGGAAAATTCTAGAATTGGTGGGTCCCACTTGTGGTTGGTGAAGAAATGTGCTGAATTATATTTCAAATGTGGTGGGTGGGAATAGTAGCAGGTAAAGCCATCAGGTTGCAGGTCAAACCTACCAAAATTTTCCTATAAATAGAGGGCTAAGTTAGAATTGAAAATCACACCAGAAACATAAGCTTTCTCTCTTTCTCTCTCTATATTATGAAGCATATTTTGTGAGTATTTAGATACTTTGAGAGTTGCTATTCAGTGCAAGTTTTCTTCAGCCTTATACCGATCAGAAGTACTGCTCTTTTGAGGTAAGGGATTGTAAGGGATATTAAGAGATTTTAAGGGTTGTTATGATTTTCAGTTTCGTAATTTTTCTGATCTTCAAAAATTCTGGAAAAATTTGAAATGATATTTTGATGAGTTTTCTTGATTGTGTCCAAAAATGGTGATTTTTGGATGTATAGATTGAGAGTTATGAATTTTATGAGAAAAGATTATTTTAAAAGTAACCGCTTATAATTTCTTGTGGTTAACTCTAAAATTGATGAAATTTTTATTGGGAGTACATGTATATGATAGGAGTATACTCTGTGAATTTTAGAATTTTTAGATAAAAGTACAATTTTTGATAAATGTCTAAATATTCGGCTGTTTTGGCCATATGAAAAATAGTAAATGACTTTTAAAAATTCTGAGAAAAATATATGTTCACTATGGGACTATATTATGCTAAATTCCAGAAAAGAAATATTTTTGGAACTGATTTGGTATTTTTCATAAAAATAGTCTAGTTATGAGTAAATGAATTAAATATGTTTTGTGAAGAAAGAAAATTGGAAAATAGGATTTTATGGCTTGAGAATCCTATATGAGGTATATGCAGATTTTTTATGAGGATTTTTGGTTATTGGTGATGAAATCTTATGAGTTTGGCATTTTAGAATGATTAAATGATTTATTTAGTAAAGTGTAAACAATTAAAATAAATTGTTTATAAATTTAAGAAATGTTATTCTTTTAATATCATTATACCAAAATATTGGTATGGATTTTATTGTAGAATTTCTATCTTTTGTGTTGGGATTACTATTCACGAGTTACTATTCACGAGTTACTATTCACGAGTTACTATTCATGGGTTACTATTAACGAGTTACTATTCATGATAAAATTGGTTTCTTTTTCTGACCAAATTATAGTTGAGTTATGAATATTACTCTTGAGATTAAATCTATATGTTGATCATATTGTTTTTATTATCATATATAACATTTTTATAACCTTGATGTTGAAATTCTCTTTCACTGGAGTGTAAAGATGGGTAGATTATTGGTATGATCATGACTAGGGTTCTCTTTGGCCTGTAGTGTAAAGTTGAATTGTGACTGGTATGATCATGACCATTGAATTTATAATTGAATATCTTAAGCTTAAGTGCAAAGGTGAATTGATCAACATGGTTATAATTATTGTTTATATAAATTCTAAAATGATTATAATTCTTTGAGATATTAATATCTTTGGCCTGTAGTGCAAAGATGAATTGTTGATGAATATCTTTGGCCTGTAGTGCAAAGATGAAATATTGATGAATATCTTTGGCCTGTAGTGCAAAGATGAATTGTAGATGAATATCTTTGGCCTGTAATGCAAAGATGACTTGTTGATGAATATCTTTGGCCCGTAGTGCAAAGATGAAGTTATTAGTATGATTATGAACAGGAAATGTGATTTGGTGTAACCATGATCTTTGATGTTTCAGGTAAAGATAGGTGATGAAAATTATCTTCGTCTTGGATGAGAAGAGGAATTTAGAACTACAGTTATGATTTATTCATATGATTGTGGACCAGAATTGTTGATTGATGTTACAGGGATAAAACATTGTTGATGAATTTTTAACACAGAGAAGATAATAGACTTTATAGTCTATTTGACTCTTCTAATGGATTGCTCGTTCCGCTGCAACTATGGTTGAAATTTTTATCATTTACCATATGTTCTAAATCTCTGATTTATTATTGATGAAGGCTATTGATAATTTAATTATCTTTAGTCATGATATTCTTTACTGAGCTAGTTGTGCTCACCCTTTTGCTTCACAATTCCTTTCAGGTAATAAGAGTGTAGCTGGGTCGAGCGGGGGTAACAAGGGAATAGAACGGTGGTCATCATTTAGTAGTTATATTTGGTGAAGAAAATAGGGTGAGGCGAACCCAACGTTGGAAGGGTGTTTTGTCACTATCATACAAGATGTCTAATGACATACAACCTCGTGTCATCATAGGACAGGGTTGTGCTCATCCACTTGCTGAGTATATCTATGGGCACTACCTATATAATCTTGGTGTTTGTTTGAAGTATAATTCTCAATTAGAGACAGTGGAGATAATGATAAGTCAAGAGAAGACTCACCATTGGGAAGAATATGATAGTAATCTTCTCGTTTTTCTTTGGGGTCTATTGGGTCAACCAAGGATAATTCTGTGGCCATATGATATCTATCATAACCTAGACGCGTGGCCTCCCATGTACAAAGGTTTCCTTGAGCACTTCCCAAAGATTCTAATTTCTAGAACAGTTTTTGACTATACCTTTATGTAAGGTACCTTTGTGAAGTGCTGATACATGATGGTGTCCAATGTCACATTTGGTATATATTTGTATCCAAACTTACAGCATATGTGTTGTTGTATTTTGCACGATAATTGTTGTAATAAAGTTGTAGTTGTTTTCTGTACCATGTATTTGACGACTCAGAATGGGTTGGATGGAATGGACCTATTTTGGGGTTTTCACATTTTCCTTGCTTGCCTTACCATTAACCCAGTTGATGAGAAAGGGCGTCAAGTTTGTGTGGAATGAGGAGCATGAGAAGAGTTTAGAGGAATTGAAGAACCTACTTGTGACAGCTCCTATACTTGCATTGTCGTCGGGGACAAGAGGTTATCAGATTTATAGCGATGCTTCTGAGAAAGGTTTGGGGTGTGTCTTAATGCAACACGGTAAGGTGATTGCGTATGCTTCTAGGCAACTTAAACCTTATGAGGTGAACTACCCCACACATGATTTAGAGTTGGCAGCAGTGATATTTGCCTTAAAGATTTGGAGGCATTATTTGTATGGAGAGACTTGTGATATCTTCACCGATCACAAAAGTCTTAAATACATTTTCACTCAGAAGGAGCTCAATATGAGGCAGAGGCGTTGGTTGGAGCTCCTAAAAGATTATGATGCTAGAATTCAGTATCACCCGGGGAAGGCAAATGTGGTTGCAGATGCTCTTAGCCGAAAGAGTTCAGGGAGTGTAGCAGCCCTTATTATACAACCTCAGCTTATTTCGGATATGGAACGACTCGAGTTGGAGTTATATGTACGAGGTTCAGATGGGCATTTGGCAGGTATGAGAGTGGAGCCTTCTCTTATCTCGCGGGTCAAAGAAGCTCAAAAGGAAGATGGGGAGTTGTGGAGTATGACGCAAAATCTAGAGGAGGGCAAGCAGCCCGAGTTTCGTATTGATAACCATGGTGTGATTTGGTTGGGTGAACGGTTGTGTGTACCGTCCGATCCAATCATTTGGGAGGCGGTGTTGGCTGAGTCTCATAGTTCACCATTTTCTATTCATCCAGGTTCTACAAAGATGTATAGAGATTTGAAGAAGAATTTTTGGTGGAATGGGATGAAACGAGACGTGGCTGAATATGTTGGGAAGTGCCTCACTTGTCAATAAGTGAAGATAGAACATCAGCGAACTAGTGGTTTGCTACAACAGTTAGACATTCCAGTGTGGAAGTGGGAGGATATCACAATGGATTTTGTGACTGGTTTGCCAAAGACTTTCAGGAAGAATGATGCCATATGGGTAGTAGTGGACCGGTTGACCAAATTGGCACACTTTTTGGCTATCCATGAGTTGGCACATATCTTTCAGCAGGAGATTGTTAGACTTCATGGTACTCCGGTGTCTATTGTTTTAGATCGGGACCCACGGTTCACTTCACGGTTTTGGAAAGGGTTTCAACGAGCCTGGGGCACTCGGCTCAACTTCAGTACTTCTTTTCATCCGCAAACTGATGGGCAATCCGAACGGACTATTCAGACATTGGAGGACATGTTGAGGTCTTGTGCACTTGAGTGGTCGGGTAATTGGGATGATTACTTAAGCCTAGTTGACTTTGCTTATAACAACAGCTGGCATGCAAGTATTAGAATGGCTCCGTTTGAGGCACTGTATGGTAGAAAATGTCGGGCACCAACTTGTTGGGACGAGGTCGGTGAAAGGGCTATAGAAGGGCCTGAGTTAGTCCAAATCACTACGAAAAAGGTAGCAGTAGCTAAGGAGAAATTAAAGTCAGCTCGATCACGGCAGAAGTGTTATGCTGATAAGCATAGGAGGACTTTAGAGTTCGAACCTGGTGAGCACGTGTTTCTAAAAGTTTCTCCTTGGAAGGGAATTCAGCGATTTGGGTTGAAAGGGAAACTTAGTCCGCGTTATATTGGACCATTTGAGATTCTGGAGAGGGTTGGTGAGGTTGCATATCGGTTAGCTTTGCCTCCACAGCTAGCTCATGTGCACAATGTATTCCATGTGTCGGCGTTGAGGAGTTATCATTATCATCCGTTGCACGTGGTGCAATATCCGTTCGTTAAGATTCAGAAGGATCTTACTTTGTGAGGAGCAAGCCGAGGAGATTTTGGATCGTCAAGAGCGGATTATGAGGAGAAAGACAATTCCGTTTGTTAAGGTTTTGTGGAAAAATCATTCGGAGCGCGAAGCTACATGGGAGATGGAGGAGTCTATTCGAGCAGAGTATCCGCATCTCTTTGAAAATTAGGTACATTCTATTCTTTTGATTCCGGGGACGGAATCCTTTTTAAGGGGTAGGTGATGTAATACCCGAAAAAAATAATAATAATAAAAAAATAAAAAAAAAAATTATTTTGTTTTAAAACATATTAATTGAATTTTGTCATTTATTTGGGTCAAACTAGTTATTTAATTTGTGTGGGCTAATAAATAGTAATAAAAGATGGGTAAATTAATTTAGTACAATTTGAGCCTTAAAAATTTATTTGGGTTTAATTAAATTAATTGTGGGTAATATTAATTTTATTATAATTAGGAGAATTAATAAGATAAATAATAAATAAAACATAATCCTACTTTCTTATACGAATCAGAGAAAAAGAAAAGGGGGTAGCGACTAAGAGAACGAAACAAGGGCCGCAAGAGATCAAACCATTTCAATTGCTAAGAATTTTCTGGTAAGTGATGACAGTCATGATAGTATATATAGATATATATATATATATATATATATATATATATATATATATATATATATATATAGTTTGGTTGCTTTATATATATATATATATATATATATATATATATATATATATATATATATAGTTGAATTGCAGGATATGGAACGAAGTGTACATGAGTACTTTGTTTAATAGAAACCTTTTTTGCAATATATAGATCATGTGTATCAAGTACTGATATTTTTTGTACTAAATATATGAATTGATGATTGCCTTCTTCCTAACCAAAAAAAAAAAAAAAAATCGTTACATCACGCATTGAAAATTTGTTGTACTTTGGTAAAGTAGTAAACTTTTATATTATATATATATATATATATATATATATATATATATATATATATATATATATATATGATTGTTGTTACGGTAATATATATATATATATTATATTGTTTATATTATATTAATTAACTTGTGTTATTTATACATTTCACTTGAAAATTCTGTATACTATTAATTATTCTGATGATAAAATTAGAAATTTACTTAATAATAAATTAAATAATATTATGTTAGAGATTGTTAAATTTGTAATAAAATTGTATTTTATTTTATTTAGATTAAACGTGAAGAGTCCAAACGAGTATTTGAAATATAAATTTGGGTATTGCATTATCGATTCCAGGTACGGATTCCGTACTCTTTCAGCGAGACTCTTTTGTTTTTAATTTGTTCGTTTCGTTATTCGCTTTGAAATTTAGTTTTGTCTCTCATAACTGTTCCTTCTTAAATTCGTGAGAATATTTTATTTTGGCATTAGTATTTGAAACTAGTATTTGTACTCTTTGGTTTAGTGTGTCATGGTTAATATTTATTTCGATCTTTGTAAAAAGTACATGTTAATATATTTGGAGACTTTGTGTTGATATTTTATTTCAGTTTAACATGTACATGTTAAAACCCCTTTGTTGTGTCGCATGTGTTGTGACATTATATTTTGTTAGAATACCGTAGGGTATATCTGAGCTATAACCACCTGTGGGGGTACCACAGGCATGTCCTCTTGGCACCGAGGCATGACACCTTCCGTGGCGGTGTGATCAGTCCACGGCGTCTCCGTTTTGTGCTCCGGTGGGAGTTGGCCATTTAGTGTTTTGTTGTGGGAGGCGTATGGGTCGACCTTAGTTTTTCTGTTTTGTTCTGCGGATTGGTGATATTTGTGCCAAACACGCCTTCTGATTTTACATGTATTGGATTCGCGGTCCAATGTGTGTGATTTTCCTGTGTGGCATTATTTGATTTGCCTGTGTGGTATTATTTGACTTGCCTGTGTGGCAATGTATATTTTTGTTTTATTCTGAGCTCAGTATGAAATAACACCCAGCCATTTGATTCAGCCTATTATTTCGTTGTGTTAGATTTGTTCGTTTCGTTTTAGTTCGTTTCGTCTCTTTTCATTTAATTGAGTTAGTTATTTCAGTTCATTATTTGTATTCTATATCCGTACTGGGCGTTTGGCTCATGCTGTATTTTCTTCCGGCAGGTAATCAGGGGAATCAAGGGCAAGTGTGATGAGAGCTCCATTCATTCCAATGATTTAGAAATATTATGTTTAGACTTGATGTGTCAGTTTACTTGGAATTGTAATAATTATTTTAGATTGTGGTTTAAGGCAGTTTGAGATTTATTATGGTTGACATGTGGTATTTATCAGTTATTAAGACTATTCTTTTGTGGCTTTGAGCCTTGCTATTAAATTCATCAGTTTTGTTATGTTTTGAGTAACCTCTCTTCTATTTCGAAAAGGGGGCGTTACACCCATGCATATCAATCTTTAAAGATTCAAATAATCAAGCAACCTTAGTTTATGTTAAGCCCAAGAAAATCAAAACTCAGGAGAACCAAAATCTCCAGAAAAATCCAAGATTTGGTTTTGCACTATATTTATGCTGCTAGTGTAAACTCTTGAATTCTCCAGAAAAATGAATCAACCGGTATGAACTGAAGCAATGTATTGCATTTTATGTATTTCAAGGCCAGTCAAAAATTTATGTTACAAATTATGAAGAACCCAATTAAACCTAAATTAAATAAGAAACACAAAGAAAAAACTCAAATTGCCAAGAAATCTTCGAAGAAACTCAATTTATAAACCCAAATGAAACAATACAATCAATTGAAAGTAGAAATTACTCAAAAAAAGGTTTACCTTATTAGAGCTTCATAGATTAATTATTGTGTGGAGGAAACCATGATTCATCTTTCTCTACGAGGTTCTAGGAGGAAAGAGAGGGAGCCACATGAATCCGTTATTTGACCGGAGAAGAATAATCGGAGAGGCTGAGCTGACGGAGGCGAGTGGGTTTGAACAGAGAGTGAAGGAGTGAGCCAGAGAGGGAGTTGTAGGAGGAGGAGATTTCACGGTAGGAGAAGGGGGGAATTCACTTATTTGTAAGGAGAAAGGCGCATAGAATTTTAAAAAATAATAATATCCAAAACGACTTATTTTCCTGCGTTCAGTAAGCTGTTAGTAGGTTGGATGTACCCGAAGAATGCATAATTGTGAATTTTTATACACCATGTGCATATGCCTTCTGTACTTTTCATAATTATTGATATTCTCCATCATTATTGATGATCTCATCTTTATTTTCTCTTATGCATAAAAGTCCCTTGGACAAAAGAGATGCTTGAGCAGGCAATATCTGAGTATGAAGGCATTGTCATTAATGTCTCATGACCGGTACTCCATAAATCTAATAGTTAACAGTGTATTGGACGTAAAGGATGGCAATATACAAGACTGTTTGGGCGACTGTGATTAGGACAAGGACAAATCACACACTGATGATGGGAAGAGTACTTTGGGTAATATTTGCTGACGTGAGACTATATTTCTGTTCAGAAGTTTTCGATCTCCACTTATATTGATACAAAGAGTATTTTCCAAGATTGGCATAAATCAAATCCAAATTTCTAGATTCTATCCAAAATTCCCAAGCTTTCTCAAAATGGGCCAAACGTCAATCCAATCGGCGTTTGAATTTGAAAATCAAATCAGACGCCAATTCAAGTGGCGTTAGACCATTGAAAATTAATAAATTAACTTAATCAAATTATTATATTAACTAATCAATTTTTTTTAAATAGACTCTTTTTTAATAAAAAAAATTATTAGAATTTTTTTAAAAATAATTTTTTTTAAAAGGCGCAAACGGCAGTTCAACTAGCGTTAGTTGAGAATTTTTATTTATTTATTAAGCAAATTTGAAAAAGAAGAAAGTTGGTTTCAGAGGGAGGGAGAGAATAAACGCCACTTGAATTAGCGTTTGATTTTTTTTAAAAGCAAAGATGTCAAAAAGCAAATTTGAAAAAGAGAGAGAGAGTGTGTATGAACGTCACTTGAATTGGCGTTTGAATCAATTTTTTTAAAGCAAAATGATGTTAGAAAGTAAATATGAAAGAGAGAGAGAGAAAGAGAGTTTAACGTCACTTGAATTGGCATTTGAATCATTATTTTATTTTATTTTATTTAAAATCAAAGATGTGAGAAAGCAAATTTGAAAGTGTAAGAGAGAGAGAGAGAGTTGAACCTCATTTGAATTGGCATTTGAAACTTCTTTTTTAATTAAGCAAAGATGTCAGAAACCCTTTTGGGAAGGGAGAGATGAACGCCACTTGAATTGGCGTTTGAATCCCTTTTTATTTTTATTTTTTATTTAAAAGCAAATTTGAAAAAAATGTGGCAGTAAATTTTTTTTTTGGAACGCCAATTGAAGTGGCGTTTGAACCATTTTTATTTTATTTTATTTTATTTTTATAAATTAAATTTGAAAAAATATGTCAAGGAAGTTAGGAAGTTTTTTTGAACGTCATTTGAAATGGCGTTTGAACTTAATTTTTTTTAAATCAAGCAATCTTTTTTAAATGCGACTTCAACTATTTGTTTTTTTATTTTTTGTATAAATCAAATTTGGGGAAAAGGAGCACCTTTTTGAATGCCACTTCAACTGGCATTTGAAACCTTTTTTTTTTAAAGAAACTTTAGGTAAAAGATGTAGAGAACTTTTTTTGAACGCCACTAGAAATGGCATTTCAACCTAATTTATTTATTTTTATATAGAAAGTTTGGAAAAAAAAAGATGCGAGTCTTTTTGCAACGTTTTTTTTATTTAACGCCAATCCGAAAGTTCAATGGAATTTTTTTTAATAAAAAAAAATTCACCAACGCCACTTCAAGTGTTGAGTTTCTAATTTTTCAAATAATCCTTGGAATTTTTTGTTTGCGTTATAATTTTTATACAGCTTTTTTTAACTTTTTATTTATAAAAAAAAATTATAAAAAAAATAACATGTAACAGATTTAACACATTTCAAAAAATAATAATACTTTAGTTTAAAAATAAAATTATGTTTTGTTTAATATTACTAATCATTATTATAAAATAAAATAAAATAAATCAGATAATGTGTTACCCATTTATAAACCAAATGAAGAATAATCTGTTTAAGTAATAAAACACTAAAATCTGTACTTACAATTTTAATACTAAATACAACTTAATAAGATAGGCCCAAGAAAATCTAAATTAATCTATCTATGCACTCGGTCATGTGTGCCATATGGCTTCCCTCTATCTCTAGCCTCTCGCGGGGGTCCTCTACGTGGTTCCCGAATATGTGCAGGTGGAGGTGTTGGCAATGTCTACTCATCCTATATTTTCAACGGCTGGAAAGATGAAAATTGTGGCATAGAGGGAAAAACTTGATATGAGGATGGAACTCCGTCACGTGATGAAAGTGGACTAGGGAATGGTTGTGTATATACCAAATGATACGGAGTACAAAATTGAGATGGATCATAATCCATATCATATGTCTCTACATCATCTTGTAGCGTCCGAGATGTAGACGGGATGTCACGTGCCTAAGATGTTGACGGGATGTCCTCATGACCACTAAACTGGTGTTCTGTGTAAATTGGTGTTGAGGATGTATCCATACGTCTACTGTCATGTTCACGTGTGCGAGGTTCCCTAATTTGTGTGACAGGATCGGTTGGCTGATTGTCTAACAAGTGTGTCTGGCCTACATAAGTAAGGGTCCTAGTACATATCCTCATAGCTTCAGTAATATGAAGAATTTCTTCAGCATCTACATTTACGCATTTGTATCCCTCTACCAATGTATGGTATACATGTGCAAGATTCTCAACCTGTCAGATAATATAATCAGAGTATCATCGTATTATATTGTTTTATTCTATGCAAGGCTATAACAAATAATAATAATCATCATTTAAAAAATAAAGTGTAATAATGAGTATAAGTAGGTGAGCCCTAATATGGTATGCTAATGTTAAATCAGTAACATCTGTATCTATTAAATCTAACAGCCACCCCAACCTAATACTATTAGCACTAATATCTACATGAGGAGTCGGTCTACTTCTGAGGAGATGCTCAACTAAATTGCACCACTCCAGAATGGTAGCAATCCCATTATTAGTATGTGTCACAGGGGATCCAAGAGTGGGAAGACCCATTAGTACCTCCACATCTTGGAAGGTGATAGTACTCTCGCCAATGGGAAGATGGAATGTGTGAGTCTCCACTCGCCATCTCTCTATCATGGATGTGATCAAAGCACGGTCATATGTAATTTGTCCTATTCTATATACTCCATAAATTTCAGCATGTGCAATACTATGAAAAATGCGCAAATCAGGATGAACATCTCTCCACCGCTGAAAATACCTCCCATTAGCATGCCTACATTTAAGAGGAGTTGGCTCCTGTATAATGTTTAAATAGGTTAACGTGTTTTTGAATTTCATGCAAGCTAGTAGTCATTTCAGTAGAAATACCCGGGTTAAATAATAATACTAATAAATAATAATTATAATTAATGGGCTAATTATAATTATTATAATAATAATAAATAATTATAATAATAATTAAGTTGTTATTAATATAAATCTTATAAATATTAATAATACATACTTGACCCTGCCATATATTCTATGAACGATGGGAAGACTGAAGAGTTAATAATGATCCATCAATTGGGTCGGGGTGAATTCAGTCACTATCAGTCATAAGCCTACTTGTAAGTATATAGAAAAAGAAGAAACAAAAAGAAGAAAGTGAGATTGTTTAAAAGAGGCAGGGTAAGTGAGATGGTAGAAAAATAGAAACTGAGATGAACTTTGCTATTTTAAAGTTGAAACAAAGTATCAAAATAAATGAAAAATAATATGACCAACTTTTATTGTGTTCCCGTGACCTAATAGTCATTTCAGGCAAGCTAATACTCATTTCAATTGACTACTAGTCATTTCATATAAAGTCATGTCACTTTATTGGGACAAAATATTATTAATAATAATACACCAATCACTTAAAACCTCAAACAATGTACAAAATAGTTATAACGCTTCTGATCTTACTTTTATTTCTTTCGATAAATTTTTTTTTAAAAAAATATTACTCGTTTTAAAAAAAATGAAAAAAAAAATTAATAAAAAAAATTATTTTAGAAAAAATATTCAGTAAAGTGCCATTGATATTGGGAAGTATGACAAACCTAGGAAAGTGTGATATTTGGTAAATGACATACTCTACTATAAATATAGGTAAAAAAGAAGGAAAAGTTCGTGCAATAAAGTAGTACTTTTCGATAGTCCCACACAGAAGTGTGATGTTTGGTAAATTAGAGATTTTAGTAGTTTCATAATCCACACAATGTATTTTGGAGATGTCCTATTTTGTACTTTTTGATATTACAGATTTAAAATTGAATGGATGAGATTGGTTTTATTTCAGAAATTCTCATTAAGATAAAGTCTTATATTCTCTTTCGTTTCCAATGTTAATGACAGAGGAAGGACAAAAAAATTATTGATATCACTTGACCTTTTTGGGAAAAGAAAGCATTGAAAGCAAATATGTCAGACATATGACGCCTGGGGTTAGATTTTTTTTTGTTTTTTTGGTTAAAAAATCAAAAAGATAAAATTGAAAATAATATAAATCTAACGCCAATTTAACTTGCGTTGATTTTTTTTTTGTATCCGTTCAAAATCCTATCTTATAATTAGTCGTCGCATCACTTTTTTCTCCTCTCATTTTTTCTCATCTAATTTTCTTCATTCACTCCTTTATTCTATCTATCAATTCTTACTTCACTTTCCTTTAAAATTTTTCTTTAGAATTTTTTTTTCTTCCATCAGCCTCCATTAATTTTGTTCAGAACACCCCTAAAGTTATGTATATTAGTATTTGTTGTAGTTATTTTAATTTTATTATTAGTATAATTTGTCTCAAATTAAATATTTGTCTATTTTTAAAGTAATGTTATGTGAATGATATTTTTGCAGAATTTCAAATTAAGTTGTAAATATCCAAGTTATATTGTGAATGGGGTTTCCAAGTTTTATAGATTGGGTATTAACAATGGCAATGACGTTGATATTATGTTGGGTATTCCATAAAGATGCTACAATAATAATTGTGGAGTAGAATTTTATATTGAGCTTGAACAAGTTACTTCATCATTAATGAGTTCTGATAATTTTTTTATGGGTCATAGTGGATACACTAATCTGTTAACTCAGCCTAGCCCATTAACTTTGTTACCGTCAGAAATGATGGATATGTCATATGAAGGTGCTTCTCAAATGTATCAAAATCAAGACATTGATGTATGGAGGGATGCCATTAAATGATGCAAAAAATTATAACCACTTCTACAATAGCAATGGAGATCATGTTGTTCAGGGAGTCTGCAGTCCAAATAATGTATTAGAAGTTGATGATGAAGTTGATACATGTTGGGGCCATGACCTTGGAAAAGCATTGGTTTCTTCACCTATCATTAATATTGCTTCACGTGAAGATTTTCCTGATAGCTACGTTGAAAGTAAGATTCCTCCCACCGATGATGAGGGAAGTGATGAAGATGGCCCAATGCCTAGCCGAAAAAATGTGGATCATAATGCATATGTTGGTAATGTAGGTGATGTTGATGTGTCTAACCGAGAACATCAACCTATGACTTCATGGTTTAAAACTGAGGAGTTTAAAAATGAGATAACTAATCACTGTGGCTGTGGGGCAACATTTGATAGCTCTTATGATGAATTGTACCTGGTGTTAGGTTTGTAAGATTCATGAACACAATCAAATTGCATCAAAGTAAAGCGGAAGCATAAAAATTAGAGTTTTAAAATTTTATAAACCATATACTCGAATCATCCTTTATGCACAATTATCAATTAAACGAAAAGATGAAGAACAATAATTATACCCTTGAATATTCGAGCTTCCTCAGGTACAAGTTCACCTCCAAATCCTTTTCGCGTTCAACTTGAATCTACCGGGTTTGATTCCTTCCTTTAATCAACGTTAGCCATCCAAGTGTTTGGCCTCTAGAGGTGATCCACCAAGAAAGGAGAAGTATTCAAGAAGATGGGTGTTTGGCAAAACCCTAGCTTTTCTATCTCTTTAGAAAATACGTACTCTCCCGACTCTTGGAATTGTTATTCACGTGTGTTGTGAAAACATCAACCAACCCTCACCCATAATAAGACTCCTCTTATTTATAGATGTAAGCAACTCTCCTTAACAATTAAGTAATTGAGTTTTATTTTAATTAATTAAACTCCTAAAATTAATTAGGCTCACAATCTTATTAGGAATAATCAATTAAACTTTTTTAATTAATTAGCCTCCTAATCTTATTAGGAATATATGAGAGTACTTTTATTAATTAATTCTCAAACTTCTTTAGGAATTAAAAATAATATTAATAAGACTCCTCTTATTAATTTATATTTAATATTTACAAAATATTAAATAATAAATATTAAGCTATTTAATTTATTCTATCACCATAGATTAAATTAAATACACTTAAATTATTATTACAATTATGCCATTTGCTTCTAAAAAAAAATATTTTTCCTTTTGCGGTGTGACTCTTTAGGTTCTCCATATTAAACCGGTTGTGAATAAATCAATTATAACAATTCTAATCTTATTTAAATAAATAAATTAAAATATTAATTTATTTTAATAAATAATATTCATTCTATAATAGGGATAAGCTTCCCTAGCGATTAACGACTTTTCAGATAATATAGATTTCAACATTAATCATAAAAGAACCTTTGAGTAAATAGTTACTTTTACAATTCAATCTTTCCATCATACAATGTCTCAATTAAATATAAGACATGAAATTACTGTCAAGTCTTATTTTATTTTATTATATGTATTTTGATTCTTAAATACACAACTCCAAATAATGCAAATTAGAAACTCCTTTTAAATTTTATTTTGCCTTGGCCAAGGACTACTGGATTGTCATTTGTTGAATCACATAGGACATTCTCTTCTTTTATTAGAAACGGTAAATTCTTTGTTGATCATTCATTATCTCTATATATAACTTATTACACCCAAACATACCCTTTGATATACTCTAAGGGTCTTAAGGAATAAGTCAAAGTATAATTCATTATACACAAGATACTATGATGATCTCAAGTCTAAGGATCACTTGTACTACCATCACTTCTGGAATTCCTATTTACAGACAAGTAAAACTCCGTTAGGTATTCTTTAGCGAGTCACGTTTAGTGAACTTATTCTCCAATAAGCACCTACATACTTGCTTTAGTGCCTCCACAAAAATGATCATGAGATCAATCATCCTCATCCAATGAGCAAGTAACGTATGTACCAATCTATCCGGATTTACTAATCCCCTTTTTAGTAATTCATCGATTGGGAACATTTTAGTTTTTAAGCTATCTAAGAATTTAGATCTCATTAGCATGATCTCATCATGATTCTAAAACCAATGCTTAAAACTATGGGTTTATCACATATTATTAAAATAACACCATGTATGTGACGCCCCCAAAATAGGTATACAACACCCATTCTGAGTCGCCAAATACATGGTACAGAAAGCAAACTACAACTTCAATAATACAATTGTCGTGCAAAATACGACAACACATACTGTGAGTTTAAATACAAATATTGTCTTCTAGACAATATCCACACTCAAATAAATCCTCATTACAATTATTCAAATACTATTTTACAGAAATAGTGAGGACTGCTAAAACATCTTTCTAGAACCATCACTCCATACCCCGACTAGATCCTGCTATGTTCTCACCTCCTGAGAAGAAAAATGGAACAAAAAGGAAAAGGGTGAGCTCAACTAGCCCAGTAAAGAATATTATGACTAAGATAATATACAACAAATTATTGTTAGTCTTCAACAGGAAAAAATCTGATAGAATATAATCGACAACAAGTTTTAGATCAACAACTGCAGCGGAAACAACAAACCATTAGAAGAGTCAAGTAGAGAAAGAATTCTACTATCTTCTAAGATTTAAAAGTCCATCATCAATATTTTATCCCTTTAACATCGATTAATAATCATCTTTAACCAAATATTCATCTTTGCACTACAGGCCAAAGATATTCATTTGTATCACCAGTCGGTCATGTTCATCTCAACACCTGTTCATCTTTGCACTACGGGCCAAAGATATTTATCAGTTAATCATTCATCTTTGCACTACAGGCTAAAGATATTCAGTAGTATCATCATTTAGGACTGAGGATGATGAAAAATATCTTAAAGAGAACGAATCTAGTGAGACAGAAGGATAAATAGTAGGGATTCGTATAACAGTTTATCTAAGATCAATAATACTTCATAATAATTAATTGTGAAGCAGAATTTAAAAATAAAGATCAAAACATGGATACAATCAAAGATAGTAACCATAATAGACATCTTGGACAAAAAGGAAAAATTTTATTTTTCGGTGAATAGTGCCGTATTCGTGAATAGTGCCACATACATGAATAGTAACGTATACGTGAATAGTAACCCCGACATAAAAAAATTCTAAATTTGATAAAAACTCATGTTAATATTTCAGCATAATGATATTGAAGAAAATAATATTATTTAAGAAGAAAATAATATCCCTTACCTCAAAATATCAGTACTTCGGGTCGGATGAATAGAAACTCTCAAAATATCCCTTGCTCTGATGAATAAAAACTCTCAAAGTATCTAAATACTTGCAAAATACACTCAATAATCTAGAGAGAGAAAGATAGAAAACTTGTTTCTGGTGTGATTTTCAATTCTAACTTAGCCCTCTATTTATAGGAAAATGTTAGCACGCCGAAGCAGACTTAACCTGCAACCTGATGGCTTTACCTGCTACTATTCTCACCCACCACATTTGAATAAAAATCTCAGCACATTTCTTCACCAACCAAGAGTGGGGCCCACCAATTCTAGAATTTTTTACCAAAATGATTAACTCCGAAAATTCAACAATTTCTAAACCAGTCATCTCGTAAAATTCATAACAAATCATATGTTCATTTTTAACGGTTCAAAATTTGTGGACATATACTCAACTTATATATGTATAACATATCCAAATATTACCACGATCCAACGGCCGGATTAAAAATTATAATCCTCGCAAAATATCTCAAAAACCCTGATTTTTAATACCTCCATTCCGACAAAAATACTGATAAAAATCTCAACATTAACTCCTTCATTTTTAACCACAAAAATATATCCCTCATTTATATCCACATAAAATAAATATTTCCTTATCATATGAATCAATAATTAATTATTCACAAATAATATTACAAAATCACATTTATGACAACCAGGCCGTTCCCAGGAAAGAGGGGGCTTTCCAATAAGAATTTCTCCTTACTGGCGCGCAATTAGGTGACCAAACCTCTCCTTAGACAGAACTTTCTAGACATTACCAATAATGTTATCTAATAATATTATTCAAATAATATGAATTATTGATCTGATAATGGGAAATACTGTGCAGTGACAATTATTGAACAACAATAATATAAAATTTCAACGTAGCAATTATTGAATCAATAAAATAAAATATTGAACAGTAATTACTGTAACAATTATTAAGTAGTGCCTTCTTACGTAAGAATCAATAATTCAAAAATACTGTGCAATCAGTGTGCTACTGTGTAACAACGCGTATTACTGTATTTTAACCACTGGGTATTCCAACAGTGTTAACGGTAACAACTACGCCGTTAATTATAAAAACTCAATTTTTGTCGTTATCTTCATCCGACAGTCATTCGTTATGGGGCCCAGAAATAGCTGTGCCGTCGTACGAATATTCCCCGACAGAAAGAATATTCCACGACCAAACGAATATTCTCCAACAACAATGATTATTTTATAACCACTTGCTTATTTTGAAAAAAATTCATATATCACCTTTAACTTTAACTTTTTATCAATTTAACCATTTACAGAATCGTAATTATAAGAAAAATTGAATACTTTTATTTCATAAAATTTGGGGTCTTACAATGTAGATAAATTAAAGTCTTTAGTAAATGAATATTTTATTAATAAACGAATAAGATTGTTACAAAGTATGTTAGTTCCCAAAGGGCACACAATAGATCTAGAAGGGGGGGTTGAATAGATCCTTTTTATTTCAAAAAGCTTTTCAATATTAGTTTACATTGCTGAGTAAATAGCAGATGACAAATTTAAGAATTATTTTAAGCACATCGGAATAAGTTAAGGTTCCCCTTCATAGATGTTATGTTGAACATTTATCTAGAGTTAGTTTAATTATAAGTAGTTGTCATGTTTAGCAGTTATAGCAGTTATAATATAAATAATAGAATGTAAAAGACACAAGGGATTTTAAGTTGTTCAGAGACTCAAGCTCCTAATCCACTCTTATGCTTCAACAAGCAGGGATTTTACTAAGGAAGTCTTTACATCACCGAATCACTAAGATTCCTTCAAGGCCAGCAGCCTTGGAACTCTAGTTCACTAAGAACTCTTCAAGTCCAACAGACTTGAAACTCCAGTTAATTAAGAACTCTTCAAGGCCTGCAGCCTTGGAACTCAATTTAGTCCCTTGGAAAAGGAACCTTCTGGCCCTGGCTTCTTGTTTGTTATTGTTGTTGGTACTGAGCTGCCAAGATGACTTTAAGCTTGTTCATCCTTGATTCTTGGCAGCTTGTTGTGATCCTCTTTAGATTCTGCAATGAGAATGGATCACCATTGGACAGACTGCTAAGTTTTTCATGAAGCTCGATCTCTTTTAGTACTTAGCAGTTTGCCACTTCTTCCTTGGTGCAGCTGATCTTGTGGTTGGGCCTTTTCTGATCTCAGCTTGCACTTCTTCACCACATGAGGTTTACTAAGTCTTTGCATCTTTGGTAGGCTTCGTCCGGCCTTTAGCATCCTCTGAACCTTGGTTCCCTTGTGTACAGAGTTGGTTCTGTATCTGTTCTTCTTTAGCTCTTGGTGGTTTGTGGTGATTCGTAGACTGGCTCTTTGAATCTTCTTTTTGATATGCCAATCTCTTGAATGCTATTAACTTGGCCTTCTCGGCTCTCAGCATGGCTGACATTCTCATGGTTGTTGAGTGAAGCCTTATTCTATTAAAGCTCTTCTCTTGTCTTGCTTCACTTCTTCTTTCGTAGTCTTACTGCCACTGAGACATATTCTATTTTTGCTCTATAGAACTCGTAGAGTCAACAACCTTACTTCAACCAACAACTCTTCCTTTTGAGCTTTTACTGTTAAATAACATTCCATAAGGTTTACGTTGGATTATAGCCGTTGGGAGTTATTTAAATCAATTCGCAGATCTCGAGTTATTTGGTGCAGACTGCAGATGTGACATGACATCCCCTTTTTCACTTTTTTGACACTGCAGTCTACTATTTCACCTACCCCATCAGAAATGTCACTTTAGTGTGTCAGGCAGGTAGTCACCTTTATTTCTTCTTTCTGATTCCTTGATCAGAACATCAGGAGTTGTCCTTCTACATCGATGCTTTCAATATCTAATGTTTGAATATCAGTCTCTATATTGAGACATTGCTAAGGTTTCAATACTGAGATAACTGAACTCTACGACCCTGATGCAGATGATTGAACTCTACGATTTAGAGAATGTTCTTTAAGCTTGCAATTAGAACTTCTCTTCCTTCATGCAGTGCTTTACCACTTCTGCTTGCCTTGACTTACATTAGGTACTGACAACTTGTCTGATTACTCTGGCCCTCCTTAACTTTAAGACTTATCAAATTTTTCATGCTCAGTCTCTTTCTCCTTTTGATCTCCCATTTACATATCATCAATGGTCTGACTCATGCTTTATCTTCTTTGTTTATTCTGTATAGGTTAACCAGTGTCTCTATTATAGATCCCATTAGTTTCTACTTGTAATATAGCAAGAACTACGATCATAGGCATACTCAAGATAGTCATCTTTTATTTATCTTGACAGCTACTGCATTGCTAACTTCCTTTAGTCAATCATATCATCTGAAGTCTTCTTACTTATTGCTTGTGGAAGACTTCCCTTAAATGGCTTCACAACTCAATCAGGATGCTGATTGAATTGGTGCTTCGATCTTCTTGTTTGCTTGCAAGACATTAGGTGAACGCTCTCTGGCTTCCTTGTGGTAGATTGCATCTTTCTAGTTCTATTCAGAGCCTTCATTCTTTGGATTCTTTGGGAGTGCTCATGTATTGAGAATCGTGCTAACACTATGATTCTTTCTTGGCGTTGTGAGCACTGATAGGCTTTGTCGAAGACTTTGTTCTGCAGACTACGATCTAGCTTTGGTTCTGTAGACACTAAGACTCTGAGAGCATATTATACAATAGACCACGATTTTTGCCTCTGATATGATCAGTAGACTCCACGACTTCAAGTGTAGTCTACGATTCTTAACTTGGCTCGGCCGGCTCTTGGACCAACTCTACGATTCTGAGTGAGGCCCTCCAAGGCAGATTACGATCTATACCTACTTTCTTGATACTCTACGATTCTTCCTTGTCTTCTGCAATCCCCTGGTTGGCTCGACAGACTACGATTCTGTCTTGATAGTTTTTGAGTTCCTTGTTTCTCCTGGCAAACTTTGAAGGCTTGTGCAGTACTTGACGATCAAGTAAGCCTATCTATTACATCATATAAGATCAACCTAACAAGCTTGATCTTTCTATACTTAGTCCTTGTACATCATGCTCTTTTGAAGGACTTTACAAAGCTGTTTTATTCATGTAGGATCAACCTAACATATTTGATCATTTCAGTCTAAGTCCTTGTACATATTTTCTTATTGTCTATTCAAGGACTTCACAGCTTATTTCAATGCAGACATATTTGCATATTCATTCATTAAGATCATAATAAAATTTTATATAAATAGGAATATCACTCACATGCTTATTCCTAACAATCTCCCCCTATTTGATTATAACAAAAACAATAAGTGCATATGTATGAGATGAATGAATCTTAAGATACAATGAGCTACTGTATTGGTAGAGCAGGTAATATGAATGATATATTAAAAAACTTTGATTACAACTTGTTTGTTTCTAGTAGGCACAAGTTATCTAGAAGGGGGGGTTGAATAGATATTTAAAAATCTTTTCTCTTTAAATTTGTTCTTAGATAATGATTAAAACTTAGCGGAATTAGTATTTGTTTGTTTTAATCTTCTTTACCAAGCAATGGAGTTATGAGCGAGTAAGGCAATTATAGCAGATATAGCATGAATGTAAACGACACAGTTATTTTTAAGTGGTTCAGAGCACTCAAAGCTCCTAGTCCACTCTTCTACTCAACGAGTAGGATATCCACTAAGGATGTCTTTTACTATCTTCTGAATCACACAGATTCCTTCTAGACCAGCAGCCTAAGAACTTCTCTAGTTCACTCTTGAACTCTTTAGGTCTAGCAGACTTGGCTTTCTTACTGTTCACTACGGACTCTTCAAGTTCAGCAGACTTGGTACTCTTCTTCAGTTGATTGGAAGTTGTTGTTGCGTTCTTGAAGGTTGCTACTCAGTTGCTGTGTAAGCACTGGTTCGTTAAGAACTGAGTAGCTGAGTAAGCTTTGCAATATCTCAGATCGTAGAGTTGAGCTTGAGAGAGATGTTCACGTTGTTTGATTAATGCTTACTTGATTTTCTCTCATCTTTCTGATCTGTATATATGTGATGTTGAAAACTATCCGTTGGATCTATCCGTTGTGGAATTAAATGCGTCTGGATTTTTTGTACTGTGATGGAGACATTTCTGCACATCTTCTGAATTCTGCATTCTGGCCCACTGACACTGCAGACTGCATTTTCACCTAACACCTGAAAAGGTGTTTTGGTCCCTCTTATCCATGGTACTGTCCTTAGCTTCTTCAATACGCTTCTTTGTTGCATACTAAGGATATTTCATATACTTTGGAACTGATGAGCACTGCAATGTCTAGAATCCATTCCTCATATATTGGAATCAGTCTTCACATAAATCATGAGGCTCGACTTTTTTTGACATAAGACAGAATGAAGCTCTACGATTCAGATCATGATACACTACGATTTAGATCATAGTGACTTGTTGCCTTGGTGCTTGATCTGATGATGTCATATAAGAGCACTACGATTTCTCTTAAATCCTTGCACACTACGATCTTTACTTGCTCGTGTTGTTGACTTTACGTTCCCGAGAGCACACTACGACCGTGGAGTTGGCTCGGCAAATGTTGGAACCATTCTACGATTTTCGAAGAGTCCTTTCAAGGCAGGCACACACTACGATCCATTAAGCTCTACGTTTCTGCCTTGACTTCTGCAATGTTGATCAGATGGATGCACTACGATTTTTTTCAAGACTAATCTATTACATCTCAAGATCAACCTAACAGTTTTGATCTTTCTATCTATACATTCTTTAAACAGAATGATACACGTTGAAATATTAGATCAACCTAACAATTTTGATCCATCACTAAGTCCTTGTACATATACTCGTTTAAGGACCTTACAAATAATCATGAGCATATACAATAAAACATCAAATTAGAATATGCATTCTCCCAAAAATCTCCCCATATTTGATGTTGACATAACCAAGGAGATTTGTTGTCATGATTATTAGTGACTAGATGCATTTGTAGGAAATTTAAACATGACTTAGTATTTTAGTGAGCAGCTGAAATTTCTAGAGAATAAGCATAAATTTATTGATGATCAGAAGATATTACAGTTCAGCATTACATCAATAAGAAATTTAAAATTTCAACTTATCTCTATTTTCTTGGCTTCTTTCGTGGGGGTGGGTTGGCGTACTCCTCAGCCCTTCTTTTCCTTTGAGCTTCCTCATTTCTTGCTAACTCCTCTAGCTCGCTTAGACTTAGAACTGGATTCTCCTCATGTCTGCGCATGAATGCAGGATCTCCAATTAGCATTCTTATGCGTACAGTAGTCACGTCTTGTGAGCTAGGAGTTGGCTCCTGATGACTCAGAGGAATAGCTATTACAATTGCCTGCTGACCAGATCGTTGAGTCTGATGATGTGATGGTCTTGCAGGAGAGCTTCGTGATGTTTGAGCATGAAATTGACTTCTTCCCCTTTCTTGAATTGCATGAGCATGACCTCCTCTGCCTCTGCCTTGGCTTCCTTGATCTCCTTTCCCTTTCTTATTCTCCCCCTTTATGTCAGCATCAAGGGTTCGAATATCTGCAGATAGCCTATTAACTCCTTGAACAAGCTCGTTTAGTTGACTTTAGGTTTGAGCAATGTCCTCTCTATTCTCCTTGATCTATTTTTCAGATCTTGCTTCTTTATTTTGGAGGATTGTCAGAATCGTATCATTATACTTCTCCTGATTTGCATAAGATTTCTGGAAGTCATACACAGAAGCCTTCAAGTTGAGGATGTTGTCCAGCATAATTTTATATTGAAGGTCTTGGTGTTTCTGCATCGAGCACAACCTCTCTTTGTTTGGCAGCAAGCTGGAAATGTATCTCATCTCTGTCTGACATACTCTTCAGAATTTCTTTAATAATTTCCCTTAGCATCGTAGTGAGCTCGGTATTCATAGTACTAGGGAATTTGTTTGCAGCTTGTATCATTTGGTTCAGCCGGAAGTTCAGGAGATCAGAGTGAGATTCCAAGCTTGCCTCGATAGACTTGATCATCTGCTCAGTAGTTTCTTTCAAGTCATCCTTGGTGGGCAGGTTTGGAAATGTATCATTTGATTGAGGATTTTCCATTTGAGGGGTTCTTGGTTGAGATTGATCTTGTAAATTGCACAAAGCAAGATCAAGACTGAAATAGTCATGTGATGAGAAGGAAGGTATATCAGCTGGAGGTGCTTGGGTTTGGATGTTTGGGATGGGTGACTCTACGATTTTAATGTTGGACTCTACGATGTGACTTGAGTCTGGAATCGTAGAGTTGGTGATTTGAGGGAGCAGGGTAAGGTTGATTTCTTCTGGTTCTTCAGTTACAGAATTTTGGGATTCTGCAACTGGAAACTAATTTACTAGGTTGAGAATCACTTCCAGCCATTTAGGAAATTCATAGAAATAGCTAAATGAAGATGATGGCATGTGATTAACTCTAAAGCTGGTAGGGATAGACAATACCTCAGGGTTATCCTTTGAAGATGAATGATTGGTAAGCAGTCTCTTGGCAAAGATGATTGTCCCTGGAAATCCATGAGCCAGAACTGAGATTGCTGGATATTCCTTGAAGCTCCAGAACATGTGATCCCATGAGTTCAGGATTTGAGCTTGATGGTATTCCATCATGTGTAGGTAAGAAAACATTTGGTTGTATAGATAGCTTCTATATCCATCTTTCCCTACACAAGTGATTTTAAGCTCATCATCATCTTCTTCTTCTTTGGTTTCTTCTGAAGATTCCATTATCTCGATGGCCTCTGGAAGGTTTGGCATTGTTTCAACTTTATCTTGGGCAGGAACCTCTTCTTCTGCCATTGGGATATCATGAGGCTCCCTCTCAGCATGATCATCTTCTTGGAGGTTTAGAAACTCTCCCTCAACTTGATCATCTTCTTGGAGGTTTAGAAAGTTCCCTTCAGCTGGAACATCTTCTTGAGCTATAGACTTCTCCCCCTCAGCTGGTGTATACTCAATCATGAGAATTTTAGGGTTCTCCCCTTCAGCTGGAGCATTCTCCTCTTCGTTTGCTTGGGGCAGTTCTACTTTTGCAGCCATACTCTTGGCTTCCCTTTTTAGCACCTTTTCATTTTCAAGAATATACTTCTTGACCAGCTTTCTTTTTGCTTTGGTGGGTTTAGCCACAACTTCTGGATTCTCCTGAGTCTTAGCCTTGTCCTTTTGAACAACCGCTCTTCTTGAAGCTGCTTCTTCCATTTCTGCCACACTTGGCCTGGTTTCAGAGAAGAGTAGAGTCTCTACGATTAAAGAAACTGTTGGTCTTTTGGACTTGCTACCAGTTTTGTTCTTCTTTAGGATCTGTGAAATGGTTGCTTAATCCTCTTCAGCTTCTTCTTGCTGTTGCATCTTCCTTAGCCTCCTTAGAGTCTTAATGTCAGAGGACTCTATAGGAATGTCAGTTGTTGATCCTTGAGGCTCTTCAATTTGTCTTGCCCTTAGCTTTCTCTTGCCTTTGCTTTTTCTGGCAAGAGTAGAGGGTTCTCCCTTATCTTCTTCTCCTTCTTCTTCAACTTCTCTGACAACAGACATTACTCCTAGAAAGTCTGCTTTCTTTAGTTCTTCAGATCTCCCACTGGACTCTGTCATCATTCGAACATACTCAGCAGGGTTCCTTTCCCAGTTCTTAAACAACTGCTGTGTCACTCTCCGATTTGGGTTGATGGCTTCTCCTTCATCATCCTCAATTTTGTCACCCAATGTAGATTGCAGAACGATGCTAATGAATCTCCCATACAGCATCTTCGGAGTGCTCTTTGATTTCTTCGAGTTTACCATCCACTTACCGATCCACTCGAGCAGTACAGCCCCATAGTTGAGTTGTGTTCCATACACCATAGCCGTCATGAGCTTGAGCTGAACTTCATTTACCGAGTCATGACCTGAGCTCTTGCAGCAGATGCATTTCCCAATAATGTCAGCCAGAAATTCATACCTCTGAGGAAACTCCTTCTTTTTGTAGCCTTTCACAGAGGGGTTCTTCTTGTGATGCATTTTCTTCAGTCCCTCTTGAAATCTTATGCTGTCTAGAAATGGGTGCCCTACATTTTTGAAACCTAGGGCCAGATTTACGTCTTCTTCCCTTAGACTCATTTCAACTCCTCTTACCCGTGTAGTGATGGTGTTGTGTTCGTACACTCCATTCTTGTAGAACTCTTTTACCAACTTGGGATAGATGAGGGTGTCGGTGCTCAGAGCCTCTTTGAGACCTGCCTTCTTCAGTAGCGCTAAGGTCTTGTGAAATTTTGGTGGAGCATCCTTGAACTCATCGAAACAGAGTCTGTAGCCTGAAATTACATTTGAAGCAGCCATTGATTCTATAGTTGAGAAGAGAGATACAACTAAGCTTTCTTCTGATTTAGGGTTTTGCTTTGAGAGAGAGAAAGAGAGAGATAATCTTTTGAACTTCAAATTTCAAAAACACGGTTCCAATTTGTACTAGCAGCTTCCCTCTCTCTTTTTGGCTTAGTGGGACAGGTGTCGCCTTTTGCTTGGCTCTACGATTTTGACTGTGTAGGAATGTATTAATTTGCCCTTTGAGTCTTTTCAAAGCTGAGGTGTCCTTAAGATGACTACGATCGTAGAGGTGGTTTTCTGTTCGTTGAGTCTGTCCTGCGATTGTCGAGTCTGTCCGGCAGTTGTTGAGTCTGATCAGCATTCGTAGAGTCTGTCCTACGATCGTCGAGTCTGACTGGATCCTTGTGATGAGTTTTTGACTAAGCATTCTTTTTAAGGTAACTCAGGAAGGGCCAACCTCTTGGTATGATTCAAGGGTTAGGTTTTTCCCTAAGGCACCTCTTAGAGAGATTGCGTTGTTATGAAGCTTGTCATCACAGGATTCACTTTGCTTGTTGAAGGAACTTTTGGTCATCGTCGAGTCTGCACTATGATAGTTGAGTCTTTTCTATGATCGTTGAGGTAGTCTTTTGTTCAGCTCTACAATCTTGAACTTTCCTTTATCATGTCTATGATTTTGAGTACAGCCTTTATATCTGTCATAGTTAGCATAATCTAGAGCATATATTTCATGGTTGAAGATTTAGCATGCCTAACTCACTTATCAACTTATTAAATCTGGATTCATCTAGTGGTTTTGTAAAAATATCAGCAAGTTGATTTTCAGTAGGGATATGTTGTAAAGATATAGTTCCATTTTGCACATGATCCCTAATGAAGTGATACCTTATTTCTATATGCTTGGTCCTAGAATGCATGACAGGATTATGAGTTATTGCTATGGCACTAGTGTTATCACAGTGTATGGGAATAGATTTGAAATCAAACCCATAGTCAGCTAGCTAATTTCTCATCCATAGGATCTGAGCACAGCAGCTGCCAGCAGCAATATATTCAGCTTCTGCAGTTGAAGTAGACACTGAGTTTTGCTTTTTGCTAAACCAGGACACAAGTCTGTTTCCAAGAAGTTGACAGGTGCCACTGGTACTTTTTCTATCTATTTTGCATCCTGTAAAATCAGCATCTGTGTATCCTATTAGTTCAAATGAGGATTCCTTGGGATACCACAACCCCAAGTAGGGTGTACCCTTGAGATATCTGAAGATCCTCTTCACAGTAGACAAATGTGACTGTTTAGGATTAGCCTGAAATCTAGCACATATGCAAGTTGCAAACATTATATCTGGTCTACTGGCAGTTAGGTATAAAAGAGAACCTATCATACCTCTGTATTGAGTTATATCAATACATTTACCATTCTCATCCTTGTCAAGCTTGGTTGCTGGAGCAATTGGTGTTTTCATGGGAGAGGCTGATTCCATGCCATACTTCTTTAATAAGTCTTTGATGTATTTGCCTTGGTTGATGAATATTCCTTCATCAGTTTGCTTCACTTGCAGTCCAAGGAAGAAATTCAGCTCACCCATCATGCTCATTTCAAACTTGCTCTGCATTAGCTTAGAGAATCTCTTACATAACTTTTCGTCAGTAGAATCAAAAATGATATCATCACCATATATTTGAACTAGTAAGACTGTCTTTATGCTTTCTAAGAAATAGGGTGGTATCTACTCTACCTCTAGTGAACTCATTTTCTATTAAGAAGTTAGTCAGTATTTCATACCATGCTCTAGGTGCTTGTTTAAGACCATATAACGCTTTATCTAATCTATAGACATAATTGGAAAGAGATGGATTGATGAAACCTGGAGGTTGTTCTACGTAGACTTCTTCTTGAAGCTCTCCATTTAGAAATGCACTCTTGACATCCATCTGAAAGACTTTGAACATGTGGGCAGCAAAGGCAAGAAAGATTCTGATGGCTTCTAGTCTGGCAACAGGTGCAAATGTCTCATCATAGTCAATGTCTTCTTCTTGAGAATAGCCCTTTTCCACTAATCTTGCCTTGTTTCTAGTGATGACTCCATCTTCATCCATTTTGTTCCTGAAGACCCACTTGGTTCCTATGACAGGATGACTTTCTGACCTTGGTACCAGTCTCCACACTTTGCTTCGTTCAAATTGGTTGAGTTCTTCCTGCATGGCTTCTATCCAACTGGAGTCTTCCATAACATCCTCTATCTTCTTTGGCTCTATTTGTGACAGGAAGCTTAGATAAAAACATTCATTCTGAGTAGCAGCTCTTGTTTTGACTCTTGCACTTGGATCTCCAATGATTAGATCCTGAGTGTGATCTCTTGCCCATCTGCTACCGGTTGGAACATCTGTTCGGATGCCTTCCTGTCTTAAATCTTCAAGGTTTATTTCTTCTTCTCGGAGTGGAGGCTCGCTGTCTTGCATTGATCTCTCTATGATCACATTCTCATGCTCTACGATTTCACTATCTGGCACTACGATCGTAGTGTTGAGTTCGACGACTTCATTCGTAGTGTCTGCACTATCGGTCGTAGTGTCTTGAGGTACTCTTTTGTCTAAGTCAGTTTCATCAAAGATGATGTGTATTGAGACTTCAACATTCAGTGACTTCTTGTTGAACACTCTGTAAGCCTTGCTGTTTGTGGCATATCCAAGAAAGATCCCTTCGTCTGATTTGGGCTGGAATTTTGTCAGATACTGCTTTCCATTATTAAGAATATAGCATGCACAGCCAAAGACATGGAAATAGCTGACACTTGGCTTTCTTCCTTTCTAGAGTTCGTAGGGCGTCTTCTTGATCGTAGAGTGTATGAGTGATCTGTTATGCGTGTAGCATGCAGTGTTGATAGCTTCTGTCCAGAAGTACTCAGGTAGATGGGCTGCAGCCAGTAGAGTTCTTCCAGCCTTAATCAATGTTCTGTTCTTCCTTTCAGCTACTCCATTTTGTTGAGGAGTTCGAGGAGCTGAGAAGTTATGACTGATCCTATTGTCTGTACAGAACTGATCTATTTTTGAGAAATCGAATTCTCTGCCATGATCACTCCTTATGGCCTTGATTTTCTCTCCTTTTTCATTCATCACCAGTCTGAACATCTTGATTAATTCGGAGCTCATTTCATCTTTTGAAGTTAGGAAGAATACCCATGTGAATCTGGTGTAATCGTCGACTATGACTAGAGAGTATCTTTTTCCTCCAAGATTGGTTGTTGGGATTGGCCCAAAGAGATCCATATGGAGTAGCTGCAGGGGCTTGTTAATGGAGTTGGTAGTCTTGCTTTTGAATGAGCTTCTCGTTTGTTTTCCAAGTTGGCAGGCATTGCATGGCCTTTCTTTCACAAAGTTGAACTTGGGTAGGCCAGTTACGAGGTCTTTTGATGCCAGTTTGGACATGCTTTTGAAGTTTAAGTGAGACAACCTTCTATGCCATAGCCAGCTCATTTCCTCAGAGGCTTTTGCCAGAAAGCATATTGTCTCATCTGAGCTCAGTTGACCAAGATCTATTGTGTAGACATTTCCTTCTCGTATTTCGGTTAGCTTTACGACAGATGTCATTAGATCTCTGACTTGACATTGGTTGTTGAGAAATGTCACTTGATGATCCTTGTCGCAGAGTTGGCTGATGCTTAGAAGGTTGTGTTGGAGTCCTTCCACATAAGCTACTTTGCTGAAAGATATTGCACCATTTCCAGCAGAGCCATATCCCCTTGTCTTGCCCGAGCCGTTATCTCCAAAGATGACTGAGGGACCCTCCTTTTCTATATAGTTAGATAGTAGAGCTTTGTTCCCTATCATATGCCTTGAGCATCCACTGTCTAGATACCATGTTGAGGTCGTGGAGCTCTTTTCCTGTCAAAACATTTTAACCTTTATTTTGGTACCCATATTTGCATGGGTCCTTCATTGTTAGTGCCTTTGGGAACCCAAACTTGTCTAGTCTTGGGTCTCACATGCATGGAATTATAATAACACTTTGTGGCCCTATGACCATATTTATCACATATGAAACATCTATTATGATGCATGCCTGTGTGTGTGTGTAGTGATTCATCTTCCACTTGGACTTGTGTGATTCCTTAGTTAACCTTCTGTTAAACTGATTTTCTTTCTTCCACGTATCCTTAGGTTTCATAAATAGTGATGAGTGTGTCTTACCTCTACTGTACCTTCCCAGTTGATTCGTAGAGTTGGTTTTGCTTGACTCTACGATTCTTCGAGGTTGGTAAGTAGAGGTTGGGTTACTCTTCTCCTTTATGAACCCTAGACCAGCATGTGATCCTTTACTTCTCTGAGTGTAACTAGAATCAGTAGAACAAGGTTGAACTGGTTCTTCCAATTGTGAGGATTTAACAAAGGCAATGCCTCTACCAAAACCTAAGACATTACTAGAGCTAGTTTCCATTGTCTTTTCCACACTTAGCTCTGAGATGGATTCCCCAAAGCCTAAGCCTGTTCTGTCAAATGTGCTTCTCTGACTAGAGAGCAGGCAACCCATGGATGATGAGGATTTGTTCCATGCAGAGATAGTCTTCTCTAAATCCTCAATTTTAGAGGTTAGCTTAGACTCTCTTTGTGCATGATGTGTGTTTGTCTGTTTTAAAGTTTCATTCTCAGCTTCAAGCTTGGAGAAAAGATTAGTACTTAGAAGTGATGTTTCAAGCTCTTCTTGAACTTTCTTCTTCACCTCTTGAAGAAGTGAATGATCCTTAGACAATACTCTGAACCACTTCATGTATCGATGTAGATCATTGGTTATGCCGCGCAGTGCAGTTCTTAAGTCATCCATATCTACATCAGGTGAGTTGAAATCAAATACCTCATCGAGATTTACATTGTGAATGTTGAGGCTTTGTTTGTCCTTTGCATGCTTGGCCATTAAGCACAGATTGGCCACTTGTGGTTCTTCTTCATCTCCAGAGTCAGCATTTGAGTCATTATCTGAATCACTCCATGTTCCTCCAGCTACCAGACCTTTGTCTCTTTTATGAGGCCTCTTGTTTCCTTTGTATTCTTTCTTTCCATGCTGTTTCTTCTTTAGTTCTTCTCTTAGAGGTTTGTTGCAGTCGGCAATGAAGTGGCCAGGCTTCTTGCAGTTGTAGCATAGATCATTTATTTGCTCCTGACTTCTGTAGTTGCTGACCTTCTTTTATTTGCTGTTTTTGCCTTGACGCATGAACCTTCTTAACTTTCTTACCATCATGGCAAGATCGTCATCATCGTCTTCATCATCGTCAGATTCAGTCTCAGTGACGACTTTTGATACGCTTTCAGTTGCTTTGAGAGCAACACCCTTTTCCTTCCTTCTTCCTTCTGATAGGGTTTCAGCATGTTGGGTCAGCTCCAGCTCGTATGTTAGGAGATTGCCATATAGTTGTTGAACTGTCATCTCGTTAAGATTCTTTGACTCTCTTATTGCAGTGGTCTTGGCATCCCACTTGCTCGGTAGGGCTCTCATGAACTTTATGGTCAGATCTTTGTTAGGATAGATCTTTCCATATGCTCGTAGAGAGTTGAGCAGAATGTTGAATCTTTCATAGGTGGCAGTTACATTTTCTCCTTGCACAAGAGCAAACATCTCGTACTGCTATGTTAGAAGAGACTGTTTGTTCTCTCTAACTTCTTCAGTTCCTTCGTGCATGATCAGCAGTGCTTCCCAAACTTCCTTGGCAGTTTTTTAGTTTACAACATTGTCAAACAAATCGTCCTCTAAGGATTGGAACAGGATGTTCTTAGCCTTTTTGTCAAGTTGGACAGCTTTCTTCTCTGAGTCTGTCCATTCTTCTTTAACTTTGATTTGAACTCTATTTGGATCGTCAGTGGTTGGTGCAAGCTTTGTTGGTATGTAGGGCCCATTCTGAACAGTCTCAAATAGATCTTCGTCTATTGAGTCCATGTAAGCTTGCATCCTGACTTTCCAGTTAGCAAATTTATCCTTGTTGCACATTGGTGGTTTGCTGCCTCCCCCGGTCCTAGATTCGATTGGTACGAGTGCCATTTGGATATACTAAAGCGTGTAAGCTGTAAAATAGAACCTGCTCTGATACTAATTGTTAGTTCCTGGTAGGCACAAGTTATCTAGAAGGGAGGGGTTAAATAGATATTTAAAAATCTTTTCTCTTTAAATTTGTTCTTAGATAATAATTAAAACTTAGCAGAATTAGTATTTGTTTTAATCTTCTTTACCAAGCAATGGAGTTATGAGCGAGTAAGGTAGTTATAGCAGATATAACAGTTATAGCAGATATAGCATGAATGTAAACGACACAGTTGTTTTTAAGTGGTTCAGAGCAATCAAAGCTCCTAGTCCACTCTTCTACTCAACGAGTAGGATATCCACTAAGGATGTCTTTTACAATCTTCTGAATCACACAGATTCCTTCTAGACCAGCAGCCTAGGAACTTCTCTAGTTTACTCTTGAACTCTTCAGGTCCAGCAGACTTGGCTTTCTTACAGTTCACTACGAACTCTTCAAGTCCAGCAGACTTGGTACTCTTCTACAGTTGATTGGAAGTTGTTGTTGCATTCATGAAGGTTGCTACTCAGTTGCTGTGTAAGCACTGGTTCGTTAAGAACTGAGTAGCTGAGCAAGCTTTGCAATATCTCAGATCGTAGAGTTGAGCTTGAGAGAGATGTTCACGTTGTTTGATTAATGCTTGCTTGATTTTCTCTCATCTGTCTGATCTGTATATATGTGATGTTGAAAACTATCCGTTGGATCTATCCGTTATGGAATTAAATGCGTCTGAATTTTCTGTACTGTGATGGAGATATTTCTGTACATCCTCTGAATCTGCATTCTGGCCCACTGACACTGCAGACTGCTTTTTCACCTAACACCTGAAAAGGTGTTTTGTCCCTCTAATCCATGGTACTATCCTTAGCTTCTTCAATACGCTTCTTTGTTGCATACTAAGGATATTTCATATACTTTGGGACTGATGAGCACTGCAACGTCTAGAATCCATTCCTCATATATTGGAATCAATCTTCACATAAATCATGAGGCTTGACATTTTCTGACATAAGACAGAATGAAGCTCTACGATTCAGATCATGATACACTACGATTTAGATTATAGTGACTTGTTGCCTTGGTGCTTGATCTGATGATGTCATATAAGAGCACTACGATTTCTCTTAAATCCTTGCACACTACGATCTTTACTTGCTCGTGTTGTTGACTTTACGTTCCCGAGAGCACACTACGACCGTGGAGTTGGCTCGGCAAACGTTGGAACCATTCTACGATTTTCGAAGAGTCCTTTCAAGGAAGGCACACACTACGATCCATTAAGCTCTACGTTTCTGCCTTGACTTCTGCAATGTTGATCAGATGGATGCACTACGATTTTTTTCAAGACTAATCTATTACATCTCAAGATCAACCTAACAGTTTTGATCTTTTTATCTATACATTCTTTAAACAGAATGATACACGTTGAAAGCTTAGACCAACCTAACAATTTTGATCCATCACTTAGTCCTTGTACATATATTCATTTAAGGACCTTACAAATAATCATGAGCATATACAATAAAACATCAAATCAGAATATGCATTCTCCCAACACAACTGATTAGTAAACCTAAATTTTGGATCCATAGTTAACTATTACATATAGAGATGTACCTTTTTCTTTATGTGCGCTCCTGGATCTCCTCTATTGTTGCTATTCATCTGCTTGAACTTCTTGCTCCTGCTCCCCCTGAAATGGTGACTTCATTTCTTCTTGATCTCCTGATTTCTACTCCCCCTGAGATGATGATACACTTGCTGCTATGTTGAACTTCTTCTTCTTCTTCTTTTTCTCCTTCTTTGCTGTCTTGCTCCCCTTCTTTTCTTCAGCCTTCATTCTTCTCTTCTTTCTCTTTCTTGAATGCCTCTTTTTATCCCCCTTTTTGTCATGAATCATTTAGGAAAGTTGTTGGACATTTGTCATAAGCTGCTCTGTCAGATAGGATGAGTTGCTAACTTCAATTTTGATCTCTTGTTGACTTAGCTCCAACTGTAGAGAGAGAGAGACTGCTTTAGGAGGTCAATCCTGTCAGAGAGGGACATAATTTGATCTGTATTATCCTTCTGAACTTGCAGTGCTTCTTCCTTTTAATCATTGATAAACTTCAGATAGATTTGATCTCTCTCTTTGATTTTGAGAGATATATATGATATTATGGCTTGAAGTCTATTTTGAAACACACTGTCTCTTTCTTCTGACAACATCTTTGCTTCTGTAGCAATGAGAGATATATTTTCAACCAACTCATCAGAATTCTTCAGTAACTCTTGCTCTTGAGAAGTTTGGTCATTTGTTTGAGCAGACTTCTACTGAACACCAGTTTGAACTCTACGATTCTCATTTTTGGACAAATTTTCAAGCAGTGAAAATCTGATAAATCATTGAGTGCCAATCATTGTTGGAGGATGATGGAATATCAAATAATTCTGCTTGAGCATAGTAGAGCTTTCCAGACTGAGCTTGATCATTTTAATGGACTGAAGGGACTCTACGATCAAAAACTTGGGTATAATCCTTCTGCCATCTGAACCTACTCTACAATTATAGGGAATGTAGTGGTTACCAGCATGTCGGTAGACCTTGAAGTGAGACTGGTCTTTGATCAGCTTAGTTGTAAATTTCTTTACTCTTGGAAAGTTTTGAGACACCAACTCCAAGTTTGGACAATGAGAGTAACACCAACTGAAGTAACTTTCATCTTTACCAGTATATGCCTTTATCCAGGGCATCCATGGATAGAACCATTTCATTAGGAGATCATCGGGATTGTACAATATTGTAGTGCAATCTAACTCCATGTTTTTTCAGTTGTTAAACAAATCTTCTGTTGACATCCTTACTACTTTAAGTTGTTCATTTCCATGGTTTATCCATCTTTCTGGTGGTACATCTGGTGGTTCATCAAAGACTTCCACCACTAATCTTTGGTGAACTCTTGCTGGAGAGAGAGCAGGATAGTCTGTTGATTCCTAATCTGTAGAACTAGAATCTTTTTCCATCTCTTCATTTTTCGAGCTTGAATCATGCTGGATCATTTCATCTAATTCATCAGTGAATCCTTCTTGCTGATTTTCATCACTTGTATCTTCTTCAGTATCCTCGGTATGTTCTTCCTTGGATTCAGACTTCTCATCACTTAATTCAATTATTACAGTAGAAGATTCTCCTTTCTTCTTTTGGACAGATCTAGCAATTAATCTATTTCTCTTTCTTCTCCTTGGAGATTCATCAGATGAGCTTCTTTGGTATTCAGCCACAGGGGCAGATGATTCTTCTTCAGGCCCTGAGTCCTCTGAAGTAGCAAGAGAATTCCTTGAGACTTGAGTAGTGGGAGACCTAATTTCTTCAGATTTAGACCCTTTCTTTTTAGAAGAATGCCTACTTGAGAATTAATTCATAGGATCTTCAGTTCTTTGAAGCAATCTGTTACTCTTTCTCCTTTTTGGGGGCGCTGCAGTTGATGCTCTTTCCTTTCTTGATTCACGTGTCTTTTTATCAGTAGAGAGACTACTTGGTTGAACCTCTGTATTCTTCACACTTTTAGCTTTCTTCTTTGCTTGAGTGGCTGCTACAGGTACAGAGTCATCATATTGAGACAACTTACTTTCCATTTCTTTTGCTTTCCTCTTCTTTGCAGAGACCTTGCTGCTGCTGCCAGATGTTATTAGCCTCTTATTTTCCTTGGGATTTTCCTTCTAGTTTTCAAACAGCTGTGGGGACATCACTTTATGAACATTCAGTGGTTCTCCCTCATCATCCTTTATCTTGCTTTTTAGTTTCTTCTTCAGTATAATTCTCAAGAGTCTTCCATGAAAAACCTTTGTGAGGGGTTTATCAGTAGACTTCTTTATTTCAGCTTTTTCCAGCCATTTAGTCAACTAATCAATTAGAAGGGCTTCGAAGTTCGTCTGCTGTTTCATAACAATTGTAGTCATAACTCTCAGTTGCAGATCACTAACAATATCATGTGCAGTGTCCTTGCACAAGATGCACTTTCCCGTAATCTCAACCAAGAATTCAAACTCTTCAGTTAACTCTTTCTTCTTCATGTCTTTCAGATTTACATTCCTTCTTTAGCGCATTAACTTCTTGCCTTCTTCAATGTCAACTTCCTCAAGGTTTATCAGACCTTGGTCAGGAAACCCTAGACATTGGTTGATGTCTGATGGTTTTATCTTCAGGCTTACTCCTTTGACCTTTACGGATAGAAGCCCAGAGTTTACAGTAGAATTTGAATAGAATTGCTTCACTGGATCGGTATAGACTGGAGTGTTAGCTTCCAAGCACTTTCAAAACCCAACATTCTTTACAAGCTCAAGTATATCCTTGAACTTTTTTTCTGATCCTTCGAACTTCTTGAAGCCTAGTTGGATTCCAGTTATAACACGCCATTCTTCCATTTTGAGAGTTCGAAGTGTATGGGTATTTAATTACATGAATCTTATGAGAGATGGTTGAATGTGATTTGGGCGAAGCTCGAGGTTTGATGGATTTTAGCCTTGAAGAGGATTTTAGGGTTTAAAAAAGAGAGGGAGAGAAAGTTGATAGCTTTTGATAACTGTTTGGAGATTTTGAATTTATCTTTATGAAAGTTCCTTCTGACTCTGCATAAGCTGTGATGTGTCAAAAAGTCATTGGTTGCACGATGCCCAGTAAGAAACTATAACTCCCCATAAACTGATTAGTTTTTCAGTTTTGATTTTTCTTTTAAGAAAATAAGCATTACTGACATAGACTGACTGTTGACTTTTTTAGTGCGTAGAGTAGCTTGATGAGATAACTATAGACTCTATTATTTTCTTTGTCAACTCAACGATCGTCTTCTGAGAGATGCTTCAGTGAGTGATTTGTCACTAATCCTCATCTTGAAGTTGCATGGCTTAACCACTGATGCGCCCCAAGAGAGTTCAGGCACTGAAATTCTAAGGTTAATTTTCAAGACGTCTTTCCAAACTGTATTTGTAACTTTCCTCCACACGATCTGAATAGTGGGGCACATGTCGAGTTCTGCCGAGCTCCATGATTTTAAATGGTGTGGAAAATACTGATCTGCCCTTAGCTCCCTATGAGCTAGTGTATCCTTTGGGAAGATTACGATCGTCGAGGATGCTCTATGATCGTTGAGTTTACTGCTGATCATACTCTATGATTATTGTCTGTTCTGGTTCTTGTGATGAGCTCTGACTAATCATTCCTTCTGGGTTATTATGGTAGCTCAGGAAGGGCCAACCTCTTAGACTGAACTAAGGGTTAGGTTTGTCCCTGAGGCACTTATCAGAAGGAGAGCTTTATAAACTGGTGGCTACAATGACATCACATTGTTCTATTCTGCTTAGGATTTTACTTACAAACTCTAGATACTCTTTGGTGTTGGTATTTGTTTAGGCTGCAATCATGGTGTCATCATGCTCTTACACTACGATCACTGAAACTGATCGACAGTACTCCACGATTTGAGTGGTTGGTTGATATGGTTATCAGTAGCACGTTTTGGGACGTTACTACTGACTATGGATCTTCATTTGGTTCATCAGTCACAGAGTTTTGAGACTCTTTAACTGGGACATTTCTATTTTGAATTAGCTCATGTCTCTGTGATCTTGACAGGAGTGGTCTTGATATTTGTGGAGTGGTTAACAAATTTGTACCTTGGTTGACCTATCCTTCAAGCTTATCTCAGATCTTCTTACAAGTATTCCACTTCTTCATTTGGCTCCCTAAGCTTTACCATATTCATCATTTGCATAAACCTCAGACTGATCAAAAACTTCAGGCTAAAATCATTATGAATGAATAAACCTAAATGAGTCATAGGAAGGTACCATCAGAACTGATCACTCCACGATTGTTGACAAGACTACGAATGTAGTGTTTCTCATTCAGGCTTCAGTATCTTTTGCACTCGTGAAGGTATTCTTCAGAGGTGCATTCTTCATCATTGGTTTGATGATCCTTTGATATGAACTTCCTGGATGTTCCCTTTGGAGTGATATACTTTAAAAACAAATGAACAGTAGATCTCTTTTGTCTTGGTATGAATAGCATACTCTCATATGAAGATCATCAGTTGCGTGACTCTTCATTAATGGGGACTCAGCAAGTCTTCAAGAACAGTCTTTGACTTTTTGCTCAGGATGAGATACCGTTGCAGCATCCACCTCTGATGGGTTGGCAACTCTGAACTCTACGATCGGTAGTGACTCTACGATCGAGATGAGTGAAGACTTCTTTGATTTATGGCTGTGTTTTCCTTCTTACGTAGTTGACCTTACAGCTGGTTGAATCCTTGCGACCAGAGCTATCTGCTTTAGTATTTCTTGTGAGATCACGTAGACCAAGTACCTTCAAGTTAGATAAATTTCTATTTTTGGTACCCTTGATTGTTTGGTCCTACTGGATTAGTTTTTCTAGAACTCCTAATTCCTCATATGCTTGAATTTACATTAGCGTCAGCAATCATATTTATGCATATAACAGATTTAGATATGATATTTAAAATGCATAATGATGGATGTGTGAATGATTAAGTATTTTGATAGGACATTCTTTTTCTTTGATTATTTCACTCTTTGCTTGGTTGTGTTCACAGATCTTGAATGTTTTTAGAGTAGGAATCAATTCTATTATTTATTTGCATCTGGTTGATTCACGGAGATGATCAGTTTCTACGAATCTTCAAGATACTCCTCTAGTGTTGATCATGCTCTACATTTTATCAAGAACACAGAACATTGGTTTTGTATATATTTGCATACATGCCAATCCTTTAGCAAGAGTTACTCCACTTAAGCTTTATAGGATTAAGATTAACTTACAACATACTCCAGACTTCTTTCAAGAAACTATCTTCAACTTGAATTTTGAGTGGAGAGAGAGTTTGTTGACAATTAAGTATCCAACCTTAATGTACTCTCTCTCTTCCCCGTTTCAGGAAGAGTATGGTCTCTTGATAAAGTATTGTTGTAGTACATAAGGTGATGCAACATAATATTCATGTAAGTGTTAATGAGGAACCTTACCTTTACACTGTCAGTCTCTCGATAGTCATTTGTCTTGCTATAATGATGTTTAGGCATTGATGTGCAAATCTTTACATTCATTGCTGACAGCTTGTTGCTCTATTTGACCTAAGATCATTCAGGCATCGTCTTGGAGTTGATAACATAGGAAAGTCTTGGCAGCATTAGTTCCTTGATAATCTTAAGTCCCAAGGATCAGATCCAACTGATTAGCCAAGTACATATCGAACGAGATTTTCTTTCTTCTCTTGACTAGACATTTCTTTACATGTATAGGCTTTGATCTTTTAGAATAGTGGATGACAGACTCTTTGTTTTTGATGCCCTTCTTGACTTTCCATCACAAGTCTACAGACAGCTGATTATCTTTAGACATGGATTGGTTTTGTAGCTGCATTACTTTGGAACAAGGACCAATCTGAGTAGCTTCAGATGAATGTGCACATTTACCTGTATGCATAATTTCCAACTTGTTAGCTCATTAGCAATTACAAACAGCTTACTACTAACTAGACCATGGTTTGTACCTTGGATTAGACTCAAAGCGTTAGGTTTTAGAATGTAATATGAGAACCCGCTCTGATACTAATTGTTAGTTCCTAGAGGACACACAATAGATCCAGAAGGGGGGTTGAATAGATCCTTTTTATTTCAAAAAGCTTTTCCATATTAGTTTACATTGCTGAGTAAATAGCAGATGACAAATTTAAGAATTATTTTAAGCACAACGGAATAAGTTAAGGTTCCCCTTCATAGATGTTATGTTGACCTTTTATCTAGAGTTAGTTTAGTTGTAAGTAGTTGTCATGTTTAGCAGTTATAGTAGTTATAATATAAATAACAAAATGTAAAAGACACAAGGGATTTTAAGTTGTTCAGAGACTCAAGCTCCTAATCCACTCTTCTGCTTCAACAAGCAGGGATTCCACTAAGGACGTCTTTACATCACCGAATCACTAAGATTCCTTCAAGGCCAATAGCCTTGGAACTCTAGTTCACTAAGAACTCTTCAAGTCCAGCAGACTTGGAACTCTAGTTCACTAAGAACTCTTCAAAGCCTGCAGCCTTAGAACTCAGTTTAGTCCCTTGATTTGTTCATCCTTGATTATTGGCAGCTTGTTGTGACCCTCTTTAGATTTTTCATCGAGACTGGATCACCATTAGACATACTGCTAAGTTGTTCATGAAGCTCGATCTCTTTGAGTACTTAGCAGTTTGCCACTTCTTCTTTGGTATAGTTGATCTTGTGGTTGGGCCTTTTCTGATCTCAGCTTACATTTCTTCACCATATGAGGTTTGCTAAGTCTTTATATCTTTGGTAGGCTTTGTCTGGCCTTTAGCATCCTCTGAACCTTGGTTCCCTTGCGTATAGAGTTAGTTCTGTATCTTTTCTTCTTTAGCTCTTGGTGGTTCGTGGTGATTCATAGACTGGCTCTTTGAATCTTCTTTTTGATCTGCCAATCTCTTGAATGCTATTAACTTGGCCTTCTCGGCTCTCAGCTTGGCTGACATTCTTAATGGCATTCTCATGGTTGTTGAGTGAAGCCTTATTCTATTAAAGCTCTTATCTTGTCTTGCTTCACTTCTTCTTTCGTAGTCTCACTGCCATTGAGACATATTCTGTTTTTGCTCTGTAGAACTCGTAGAGTCAACAACCTTACTTCAACCAACAACTCTTCTTTTTTAGCTTCTGCTATTAAATAACCTTTCATAAGGTTTATGTTGGATTATAGCCGTTGGGAGTTATTTAAATCATCGCAGATCTTGAGTTATTTGGTGCAGACTGCAGATGTGACATGACATCTCCTTTCTCATTTTTTTGACACTGCAGTCTACTACTTCACCTACCCCATCAAAAATGTCACTTTAGTGTGTCAGGCAGGTAGTCACCTTTATTTCTTCTTTCTGATTCCTCGATCAGAACATCAGGAGTTGTCCTTCTGCATCAATGCTTTTAATATCCAACTTTTGAATGTCAGTCTTTGTATTGAGACATTGCCAAGGTTTCAATACTCAGATAACTAAACTCTACGATCCTGATGCAGATGACTGAACTCTGAAAGTAGTATGCACACAAGCCAATCATGTTTGATGATAAAACATATACTTTATAACAATCTTATTCATTTATTAATAAAAAGTATTAATTTATTAAAGGCTTTTAATTATCTACATGATGCTGCTTAATAATATGTGATAAACCCATAATTTTAAGCAATGCTTTTAGAATAATGATGATGATCATTCTAATGAGATCTAAATTCTTAGATAACTTAAAACTAAAATAGTTCCCAATCGTTGGATTACTAAATTGGAGATTAGTGAATCCAGATAGAATGGTACATACGTTGCTTGCTCATTGGATGAGGATGATTGATCTCATGATCATTTTTGTGGAGACACTAAAGCAAGTATGTAGGTGCTTATTAGAGAATAAGTTCACTGAACGCGGCTCGCTAAGGAATACCTAATGGAGTTTTACTTGCCTGTCAATAGGAATTTCGGTAGTGATAGTAGTACAAGTGATCCTTGGACTTGAGATCATCATAGTATCTTGTGTATGATGAATTATACTTTGACTTATTCCTTAAAACCCTTAGGGTATATCAAAGGGTATGCTTGGGTATAATAAGTCGTACATGGAGATAATGTATGATCAATAAAGAATCTACCGCTTCTAGTAAAAGAAGAGAAATGTCCTATGTGATTCGATAAATGACAACCCAGTAGTCCTTGGATAAGGTAGAATGAAATTAGAAAGGAGTTTCTAATTTGTATTATTTGGAATTGTGCATTTAAGAGTCGAAATACATATAATTAAATAAAATAAGAATTGACAGTAATTCTATGTCTTATATTTAATTAGGACATTGTATGGTGGAAGGATTGAATTGTACGGTAACTATTAACTCAAAGGTTCTTTTATGATTAATGTTAAAATCTATATTATCTGCAAAGTCGTTGATCGCTAGGGAGGTTTATCCCTATTGTAGAATAAATATTATTTATTTAAATAAATTAATCGTTTAATTTATTTATTTAAATAAGATTAGAATTGTTCAAATTTATTTATTCACATCCGGTTTAATATGGAGAACCTAAAGGGTCACACCATAAAAGGAAAAATAATTATTTAAGAAGTTAATGGCATAATCGTAATAATATGCTAAGTATGTTTAATTTAATATATGGTGATAGAATAAATTAAATAGCTTAATATTTATTATTTAATATTTTAGAAATATTAAATATAAATTAATAAGAAAAGTCTTATTAATATTATTACAATTATTATTATTTTAATTTCTAAAAGAGTTTAGGAATTAATTTAATATAAGTACTCTCATTTATTCCTAATAGGATTAGGAGGGAAAATTAGTTAAAAGAGTTTAATTAATTATCCCTAATAAGATTAGAGAGCCCATTTAATTAAAAGAGTTTAATTAAATAAATAATACCTTATTTTAATAAATAAGGTTACCTGATATCTTTATAAGAGGAGTCTTATATCATATATCAGATATACGTAATTCCAATAGTTGGGAGAGTACACCCCTTTCTATAAAAGATAGAAAAACTAAGGTTTTGCCAAATACCCATCTTCTTGAATATTTCTTCTTCCTTGGTGGATCACCTCTAGAGGCCAAACACTTGGGTGGCTAACATTGATCAAAGGAAGGAATCCTATTTGGTGGATTCAAGTTGAACACGAAAAAGATTTGGAGGTGAACTTGTACCTAAGGAAGCTCGAAACTTCAAGGGTATGATTCTTGTTTTTCATATTTTTGTTTACTTAATAATTGTGCATAAATGATGATCTGGGTATATGGTTTATAATTTTTTAAAACTCTATTTTATCACGTTTTCGCTTATTTGTGCAATTTGATTGCGTTCATGAATATTACAAACCTAACAAACTCTACGATTCAGAGAATGTTCTTTGAGCTTCCTATTAGAACTTATCTTCCTTCGTGCAGTGCTTTACCACTTCTGCTTGCCTTGACTTACATTAGGTACTTACAACTTGTCTAATTACTCTGGCCCTCCTTAACTTCAAGACTTATCAAATTTGTCATGCTCAGTCTCTTTCTCCTTTTGATCTCCCGTTTACATATCATCAATGGTCTGACCCATGCTTCATCTTCTTTGTCTATTCTATATAGGTTGGCCAGTGTCTCTATTATAGATCCCATCAGTTTCTACTTCTAATATGGCAAGCACTACGATCATAGGCATACTCAAGAAAGTCATCTTTTGTTTATCTTGACAGCTACTGCATTGCTAACTTCCCTTAGTCAATCATATCATCTGAAGTCTTCTTACTTATTGCTTGTGGAAGACTTCCCTTAAATGGCTTCAAAACTCAATCAGGATGCTGATTGAATTGGTGCTTCGATCTTCTTGTTTGCTTGTAAGCTATTAGGTGAACTCTTACTGGCTTCCTTGTGGTAGAGTGCATCTTTTTAGTTCTGTCCAGAGGCTTCATTCTTTGGATGCTTTGGTAGTGCTCATGTGTTGAGAATCGTGTTAACACTATGATACTTTCTTGGCATTGTGAGCACTGATAGGTCAAAGACTTTTTTCTGCAAACTACGATCTAGCTTTGGTTCTGCAGACACTACGACTCTGAGAGCATATTATACAACAGACGACGATTTCTGTCTTGACACTTGTTGTCCTTGTCTGATATATCTCAACTACGATTTATGCCTCTGATATTATCAGTAGACTCCACGACTTCAAGTGTAGTCTACGATTCTTAACTTGGCTTGGCCGGCTCTTGGACCAACTCTACGATTCTAAGTGAGGCCCTCTAAGGCAAACTACGATCTATACCTACTATCAACGTCGGGATTTTTAATTATCCCTTTCCATTACTTGTTCTTTGGTGTTCTCATTTTAGGTGATATTTGTTTGAAAAAACAAGTGAAAAAGGTCCGACATGTATAATGTCGACGATTGGACTATAAGAGTCGCCAGTTGGTTTTTTAACTAGTTGTACCAACACAACCGAGAAAAGGTTTGTACATTGACCCAGTGATGTGACACTGCTAAACGGGTCGGTGAAACCGAGATTCATTAGGGTCCGGGGACTTGGTTATGCGGAGGGAAGGTGTTAGGCACCCCTAACATCCGTGTTACCACGGTGACTGCCTCTTTTCAAGAAACTGTTATCTGAATGTGTGTGTGTGTGGGTCAATGTGCTGTTATTTGGAAGTAGTGCGAAGCCTCGTTCGCACCTATATACACAGGGTTTGAATTTTATGTAAAAATTCAATTTTAAGCAAGATATGGCAGTGATGTTTTATAAAAGAGATTTTTCAAACCCTGATGCTCAATAGTAATTGAGACCTTTTATACTCTCATTTTATTCCGTATTCGGCTGGATTGATTTTATTTGACAGATGCGAAGCATCCGTACGAAAATAATGTACAAAAGGTGTTGAATTCCTCGTGGGTATGAAAACCATCTGAGAAAATCCAAACATAACAGATATATTTACAAGCTGCTTACAGCTAAAAAGGTCCATCACGGGAACCGAATCTAGATTCAGGGGACTGAATCTGTGATCACATGATTCCTAGGCTCATATGATGTCGCAATTAATATAAAAGCATTAAGCAGGTATATATATAAAAGCCATAAATATATATATACATACATGATCACCAGCCACGGAGCACATCCATGGGGGATCAGAAATATAAATAAAGCTGTAAAAGCTATCAACCGCCACGGAGGAAACTCCAGGCGGGACGAAATGTACAGAAAGCTGTAAAAACGGTCAACCACCACAAAGTAAACTCCAGGTGGAACGAAATGTAATTATATATATATATATATATATATATATATATATATATATATATATATAAGCATGTAAACGCATCGGATATAAAATTCAGGCTCATCGGACAAAGTCCAACAACAGTTAATATATATAAGTATTTATATATTAAAGCAGTAAACGCATCGGATGTGAAATCCAGGCTCACCGAACAGAGTTCGATAGCAGTTCATATATATAATTATATATATAAGAAAGCCATTAAACGCACCAGACATAAGTCTAGGCTCATCGAACAGAGTTCGACACGCAGTTAATATATATAAATGTATATATATATATATATATATATATATATATATATATATATATATATACATACACACACAAAAGCAGTTAAACGCTCCAGACCGAAGTCTAGGCTCAATCGAGGCATAACTCGATAATGTTAGTCCATATATATAAATATTTATATATATATATATATATATATATATATGTATGTATATACAAACTAAAAATAAACCACGGACCGAAGTCCGGGCAAAAGTGTGCAACACGACTCTCAACGTGTAGAAGGGTGTGTGCAAAGATGAAGAGAAAAACTTTAAAGTGTGAAAGAAGGCTTACAGTGGGCTGCCAAAGAAGACTTCAATATCTTTAAAGTGGGTAAACACTGGCTTTTGTAGGTATAAAATAAGTTATATGTGAGCTCACAAGTGTTTAAAATGAGAAAGCACTCAGTCTGGGGTGAGTACAGAGCAAATTGAGCAGGGCTTTCTTTCCGTTTTCTTTTACAAAATGGCCACCCCAAGCCCTCTATTTATAGAGGGTGGAGCCGCAGGTACCTGCGGCTCAGCCGCAGGTAGACCAGAGGCAACCCGGGTTGGCCCGGGTTTTTCGGGTCGGGTCGTATCGAAGTACGTGCACTAAGGAACTGTAATATCCACTCAGACTTTTAGAAGTGCAATCCGGGCATCCGTTTGAGGTATACAGGACCTATTTCAGACCGCTGTTGTCGAGAGTTGTACGATGGCATGGGATTAGAGTTTGTGCGAATTCATTGAAGATGGGACGGTGCCCTCCGGTCTTCAAGCTTCAACTTTCATCCATTACCCCGCACAATAGTCACTCGGGATTGGTTAGTCTTGTGGGACATTGTTGCGTAGAGACGACGTGGTGTGGCATCGTGTTGGTCAGATGACGATGTTGCCCCTCACCGGTGTTATCATCGGATTGGGCTGATAAAGCAGACGTTGCTCAGCTTCGCTGGGATTGGATTGCTGTAATTTGTTGAAGGTCATCATTGTCATCTTTGAGGTGTGCATGTCTTCCCGATGTTATCGCCGGGCTGGTACAGTGTATCTCGTTGTGAGCGCCGAGATTGAAGCCGGTCGCACTTGTAACAAGCATTTCCGGAGTTATTGCCGAAATTGCATTCCTTGGGGTTATCACCAAGGTTGGTGGCTATTCCCATGGTTGGGACTGAGACTGGATACCTCGGTTTTATCTCCGAGATTAATCGGTCTTCTTCAGTGTGTGTTCCGGTATTGATTTGCATGCCTCGGGGTTATCTCCGAGATTGGAATTGTTACTCCCAGATTGCGATCCGGGGTTGATGCTAAACTTCCGATAGTATTCGGCATGGATATGGATCGTCTTTCAGGGTTCCCTCTTAAAAGACGAATCTATTCTTCTGCAATGTTAGTGACAGGTGTACAGAAAATTTTGAGTGTCTACACCTACTTTCTTAATACTCTACGATTCTGCCTTGTCTTCTGCAATCCCCTGGTTGGCTCGACAGACTACGATTCTGTCTTGATAGTTTCTGAGTTCCTTATTTCTCCTGGCAAACTTCGAAGGCTTGTGCAGTACTCGACGATCAAGCAAGCCTATCTATTACATCATATAAGATCAACCTAACAAGCTTGATCTTTCTATACTTAGTCCTTGTACATCATGTTCTTTTGAAGGACTTTACAAATCTGTTTTATTCATGTAGGATCAACCTAACATATTTAATCATTTTAGTCTAAGTCTTTGTACATATTTTCCTATTGTCTATTCAAGGACTTTAAAGCTTATTTCAATGCAAACATATTTGCATATTCATTCATTAAGATCATAATCAAATCTTATATAAATAGGAATATCATTCACATGCTTATTCCTAACAAAGTATATGCTCTATCATCAACATGATTGGCTTGTGTGCATACTACTTTCAATCTCCCACTTGCACTAAAGTCAATCGTCATGGTATCCATTACCCTTATTCTCTAAGTGACGATCATCCTACTGTCGGATAAGCTTCAGTAAATGGATATGTAATGTTGTTCTTGAGAGTCCACTATCTCTATAGTGATTTTCTATCTATCAATGATTCCTCTAATCAAATGAAAGTGCCGCAACACATGTTTAGATCCAAGATGAGACTTAGGAACTATTCCTAGTGTCGACGTCGGGATTTTTATTTGTCCCTTTCTGTTCTTGTCTTTTGGTGTTCTCATTTTAGGTGAGATTTGTTTGAAAAAACAAGTTTGAAAAGGTCCGACATATATATGTCGACGATTTGACTCTAAGAGTCGCCAGTTGTTAGTTTTGAATGGTTGCTCCAACTCAACCGAGAAAAGGTTTGCACAAAGACCCGTGTATTTAACACTGTTTAGCTAGTCTGAGAAATCGAAATTAGTTAGGGTCCAGGGGCTTGATTAAGCGAAGGGAAGGTGTTAGGCACCCCCCGACTTCCGTCATAACACGGTTACCTCCACTTTTCATTAAAACTTTTATCTGTTTATGTGTGTGTAGGGCCTATGTGCAGTTATTTAGAAGTAGTGCTATGACTCGTTTGCACCTATATACAAAGGGTTTGAATTTTGTATAAAAGTTTAATTTTAACAAGATATAGGAGTGATATTTTCTAAAACAAGTTTTTCAAACCCTTGTGCTCAATAGTAATTGAGGCATTTGATACTTCTATTTTATTAATACTCGGCTTGATTGCTTTTATTTTTGAGATGCGAAGAATCTTCGAGAAATTAAGATACATAGTAGTGTCGAACTCCTTGTGGGCATGAGAGCCATCTAAGAAAATTCAGACACCATAGATAATTTATAAGCTGGTTGCAGCTGCAAAATGTCCATCACGGGAACCGAATCTAGATTTAGAAGCTGAATCTGTGATCACATGATTCCTAGGCTCACATGAGAAAGCAATATGTACAAAAGTTAGAAAAAGAACTAGATTTGAATAAATCAAAACCATTCCAGCCTCAATGGTTTCAGTTTAGTCACCATGAACCGGTTAAAGTTAGAAATACCCAAATTAACGCGAATCTAGCCCGCAGGCTGAAAGATTAAATATCTACATTATAAAAGCAGTAAAGCAGACATTTATATAAAAGCGGTAAATATATATATATATATATATATATATATATATATATATATATATATATAAGCAAAAAAAAGCCACGGATCGACGATCAGGGCATACCCACACAATGCGACTCTCAACGTTAGTAGATATAAGTATATAGAAGTAATAAAAAGTTTAAAATAGCTCAGATAGCTTTTGACGACTAAAAACTTGGTTTACACTGGTTAAACTTCAGTATATATAGAAAAATAAGTCAAAGGCCACAAGGCCTTGTTTGGCTAACACATAATTCCCATACTAGATTATTTTTATAATATTTATTTTATATAGTTACTTTTGTCACACTCATTCTAGTTACTTTAAATGACTTTAGTTTAGTTAATTTGAATAACTTATAATAGTAATTATAATAATTTTATTATAATTATATTTATGATTAATAAATCATTATATATATCTAATTTAATTAATAAATTAGACTAAAACATTACTTTATTTAATTTCTTTAATATGAAACAATTCATTTAATTTAATTATTTCATAAAATTAAATCTTCAAATAAAAATTACCATTATTCAATTTCATTACTAAATTAATGCACCACAATTCATCAATTATTTATTTTCCTCAATAAATAAATTATTAAAAATATTTATTTAATTCAACAAATATTTAAATTAAATTATAAATTTCTCGATCATTACATCTTTCCCTCCTTAAAAGGATTCTGTCCCCAGAATCACGACTCGATAAATTCATTCGTCACATTTTTCCCTCCTTAACAGGATTCTGTCCCGAGAATCATAATACAAGATTAAGCAAATAACTGAGGATAATTCTTCATCATAACATCTTTAAGTTCCCACGTAGCTTCCTCAGTATTGTGGTTCCTCCATATTACCTTAATAGAAGGTATCACTTTATTCCTTAGTACTTACTCTTTCCTGTCGATGATTTGAACAGGGACTTCTTCATAGGACAAATCTTTCTCAAACTGTAAGGGCTCATATTCTATAACATGTTTATAGTCATTCTTATATGGCCTCAATATCGAGACATGGAAAACATTATGAATATGCTCCAACTATGGAGGTAAAGCTACCTCATATGCCACTTCACCAACGTGTCGAAGCACTTCAAAAGGTCTTATAAACCTAGGGCTTAATTTCCCCTTCTTGCCAAACCGAATTTTCCCCTTCCAGGGAGATACTTTCAAGAAAACATAACTACCAACATTGAATTCTCGCTTTTGTCGATGTTGATCGGCATATTTCTTCTGTCTATCTTGCGCTGCTATCAATCTGGCTCGAATCACCTTGATGATCTCGACAGTTTATTGTATAAACTCTGGACCCAATAGTTGACGTTCGCCTACCTCATCCCACCATAACGGAGTTCTGCATTTCCTGTCGTATAACGCTTCGTAAGGTGGTATGCCAATACTCGCGTGATAACTATTATTATAGGCAAATTCCACTAATGGCAGATGATCATCCCAATTTCCTTTGAAATCTATGATACATGATCTAAGCATATCTTTTAATGTTTGGATGGTCCTCTCACTCTGTCCGTCGGTTTGAGGATGGTATGCTGTACTCATTCTCAGCTGTGTTCCCAAACATTCTTGTAATCGTTTCCAGAAATTAGATGTGAAACGCGGATCTCTGTCTGATACAATGGACACAGGTACACCGTGTCTTGAAACAATTTCCTTCACGTAAAGTTTTGCCAACCGATCTAGGTTAAATCTAACCTTGCTGAGTCATAACCTTGCTGAGTTGTTGGAAGACCTACCACAAAATCCATTGTGATATGCTCCCATTTCCATTCCGGTATCTCAAACGGTTGCAATAATTCGCTTGGCCGTTGTTGTTCAACTTTAACTTTCTGACATGTTAAGCATTTCGCCACACACTCAGCCACATCCTTTTCCATATTCGGCCACCAAAAATGATGCCTAAGATCCTGGTACATCTTTGTACTCCCAGGGTGAATCGAATATCTTGAGTTATGAGCTTCACTAAGAATTTCCTCTTTAATTTCCAGTACTTGCGGAACCCAAATTCTCCCTTCGAATCGAAGTAACCCTTCCGAATCGATTTTAAATTTGCTTTCCTCACCTTCAGATACTTTTTGTTTTATCTTTTCGCAGTCTTCAACCTGAAGTTGTGTATTCTTTACCTTATCCACTAACGTTAAACGGTTTCCCACCTGGAATAATTTTTCGTCTGTTTCTGTCGGATATTTAATTTCCAACTCCATCTTTGCCATTTCTATCACTAGCTTCTCCTGAGCAGTCAACTTCATTAACTTCTCCCGTCCCTTCCTACTTAAAGCATCAGCAACAACATTCGCCTTTCCAGGATGATAAAAAATCTCGCAGTCATAGTCTTTGATTAACTCTAACCATCTTCTCTGCCTCATATTCAAGTCTTTTTGTGTAAAGATATACTTCAGACTTTTATGGTCAGTATATATCTCACACATCTCTCCATAAAGATAATGTCTCCAAATCTTCAGGGCAAACACCACCGCAGACAACTCTAAATCATGAGTTGGATACCTTTTCTCATAATCTTTTAATTAACGTGATGCATACGCAATAACTCTACCATTCTACATAAGCACACAACCTAGTCCTTTATGCGATGCGTCACTATACACTACAAAGTTCCCTGTATCATCAGGCAATGACAACACAGGTGCTGAACTCAACCTCTTCTTTAATTCTCGAAAACTTTTCTCGCACTTCTCCGTCCAAACAAACTTAACCGTTTTCCTAGTTAAATTCGTCAACGAGGTCACGATCTTGGAAAAATATTGAATAAAACACCTGTAGTAACCTGCCAATCCTAAGAAACACCTTACTTCTGACGGTGTTTTTGGCTGATCCCAGTTTATTACAGCTTCCACTTTTGATGGATCTGCCGAAATTATGTCCTTATCAATAACATGTCCGAGAAATTGTACACATTCTAACCAAAACTCACATTTTTAGAATTTAGCGTACAACTTTTCTTTTCTCAACGTCTCCAACGTCTCTCTTAAGTGTTCAACATGTTCCTCCTCGGTCTTGGAATACACCAAAATATCATCAATAAACACCACCACAAATTTGTCTAAGAATAGTTTAAACACCCTGTTCATTAAATCCATGAACGCTGCAGGTGCATTGGTTAAACCAAATGACATAACTAGAAACTCGTAATGACCATACCGAGTTCTGAATGCCGTCTTTAGTACATCTTCTGGCCTCACCTTCAGCGGATGATTACCACTCCTCAAGTCTATCTTTGAGAAATATCTCGCCCCCTTCAGTTGATCGAACAGGTCATCGATTCTTGGTAATGGATACTTATTTTTAATCGTGACCTTATTCAATTCTTGATAGTCAATGCAGAGCCGCATCGATCCATCCTTCTTCTTAACAAATAACACTGGCGCTCCCCATGGCGATACGCTCGGCTGAATATACTTCTTGTCGAGCAATTCTTGCAATTGCACCATTAACTCTTTCATCTCTACTGGAGCTATTCTGTATGGGGCTTTAGATATTGGGGCCGTTCTTGGTACTAAGTCAATCACGAACTCGATTTGTCGATCCGGCGAAAGACCAGGAAAATCGTCTGGAAATACGTCTACAAAATCTCTTATGATCGGTATCTCTTCTAGCTTCACACTCTTCTTCTGTGTATCAACTATGTAGGGTAAGTATCCCACACATCCTTGTCTTAACAACTTCTTGGCTTGCATCACTGTCAGACAACTTGCTTGTCGAGGTGATTTGCTTCCAAAGAACACAACCTTTGACGGAGTCATAAGGTTAACACATTTCCTTTGGCAATCAATTACTGCTCCATAATTGAATAACCAATCCATTCCCAGTATAACATCGAATTCCCCAAGTTTAATTGGTATCAAATCTACCATCATCTCATGACCTTTTATAACCACTCTATAATTCTTATATACAAACCTAATAGGAATCACTTTCCTATTCGCAATCTCTACGCTCAAAAGATAATCTAATTCTTCCTGAGGTAAATCTAAGTTCTGAGCAAATTCATCAGATATAAATGAACAAGTAGCACCCGAATCAAATAGTACATAAGCATTAATACCATTAATCAGAATGATACCTGACACCACATCCTTAGACTAAGCAGCATCTTGCACGGCCATATTGAAAGTTCTCGTAGTAATTCGGCTTGACTGTGTTGGTCCAGTGATAGTCAATGCACCACCACCGTTGTTGTTTCCCTTTCTTCCACTTGCACTCCCTGCTGGCTTTTTAGGGCAATCACGAGCAATGTGATCCTTCGAACCGTAGGTAAAACATGCTCCTTTCTTTGGACTAAAATAGTTCAGTGCAATGTGTCCCTCCTGACCACAGTTGAAATACACCCGCTTTCCCTTCAAACATACCTCAGTATGGTTCTTTCCACAAATAGCACAAGCTTCAAACATTTTCTTCTGCTGACTTCCTTGCTGTCCTCCCATAGTCGAATTCTCGCTCCACTTCCTCTTCTGATTGTTACTTCCAGCGTTACTTTCACCAGCCTTATTTTCATTCCTATTCTTCCTCTTCTTCTGTTCTTAATTGTTCTTGGTCAAGGCATCGCTTCCACCTTCCGCGATAATTGCCTTTTTCCAGTACAGGCGCAAATGTATTTAATTGGAACATTGAAACCTTGCTATAAAGCCAGGGTTTCAATCCTTGTTCGAACCTTCTCGCCTTTCACTCGTCGATATTGACTTGATAAGTGGCAAACCTTGCCAACTCGTTAAAATTCGCAGCATATTCTGGCACCGTCATCGTTCCTTGCTTCAACTCCAAAAATTACACTTCAGACTGATTCCGAGAACTCGCTAGAAAGTACATTTCGAAAAATATAGGATTTGCATAACGATAATTTAGAACTAGAAAGCTTGCTTGACAATAAAAAATATCGAAATTATGAAACTTGCATTTGCTATAAAGAGAATGAATGCCTTGTATGTAAGCTACACAAATAATAATAAACGTTCGCCAATTACCCTACATATGCCATTAGAATCACAATACCAATTAGTTATATTAACATCAATTTTATTTGTTTAGTTTTCATTTTAATCAAGTTTATAATCCTTAACTTAGGACTTGATTATCCTACTCATTCACGTAACATGAAACTGAATTCTCAATTATATCATAGTATACGACATGGTGATTGCAAAACAATTCCAATTCAAATGACATCACATTACGAACTTTCACTACTTACTAATTCATAATCTATAGTTTCGGCGTTGTGATTAAAATACATTACTACGTCTTGTAACATGTTTTAGGTCCTTTGCAAACCATTAAAATATGTTAAGTTAACAATTTCCAAGCTATGTTGTTAACAGCTCAACACTGGGTCTGACTGACCACTAGCGCGGCCGCGCCATGGTTAGCTTAGAGTCCGGCGCGCCCGCGCGGAAACGCGTCCGCACGCCCGCGCTCGGCACCAGAAATAGTTTTACAGCAACGACATCAGACTCTGTTCTTAGGCCAAAAATCCCAATTCCACATAAATTCACCAAACTAAACATCTAAAACTTTGTAATAACATAGTTAAGCATGCTACTCTTCATTTTAATTACATAAACATTACATATACAAAAATTTGAAGAATCAAAATCATAATTTTCCAACTTTCTTCAATTGTAACACTTTTAGCAAATTTAATCGCCACGACTTCGTTTCTTAACCAATTAACACGATTTAAACTACGTTGTTTTCGTTTCTTAACATATTATCACAATCTAACATAAATTTACAAATTATCACACATATTAACCATGAAATTTTGTACTTTCTTAAGCCATTTTTATGCATAACTACTGTTATTTCAATTTCTTCCTACAACCCAATTTACATGAATTTGAACACCAACATAGAATTATAGAGGATAACTAACAGATTTAGAAAGAGAATACATACATATACACAGCATCTTCCACAACAAAACCCAATTTTCAGAGAATTGAAAATTACAAAAACTAAATATTAGAACTAGGGGTAGATTATACCTAAATCCTTTGATGGTATGATAACAAAGTTGATAGAAATCCTTTCCCAAAACCCTTCTTCTCCAACTCTCAATAACACTGTGTTCCTCTCTTCCACACTCTCTCACTATAGCCTTAGGAAGAAAAGAATGCGTAATATAACTGATAGGGCCTTACCTCCCACGTACTTATCAGTTAAAAAAAAGGCGTAAGTTAAATAAGCCAAAGGCCACAAGGCCTTATTTGGCTAACACATAATTCCTATACTAGTTTATTTTTATAATATTTATTTTATATAGTTACTTTTGTCACACTCATTCTAGTTACTTTAAATGACTTTAGTTTAGTTAATTTGAATAACTTATAATAGTAATTATAATAATTTTATTATAATTATATTTATGATTAATAAATCATTTTATATATCTAATTTAATTAATAAATTAGACTAAAACATTACTTTATTTAATTTAGTTATTTTCTTTAATATGAAACAATTCATTTAATTTAATTATTTCATAAAATTAAATCTTCAAATAAAAATTACCATTATTCAATTTCATTACTAAATTAATGCTCCACAATTCATCAATTATTTATTTTCCTCAATAAATAAATTATTAAAAATATTTATTTAATTCAATAAATATTTAAATTGAATTACAAATTTTTCGATCGTTACATCCTTCCCTTCTTAAAAGGATTATGTCCCCAGAATCACGTCTCGATAAATTTATTCGTCACAGGGCTACCCCGGGCCATGCGGGTTCCGTCGTCTCGAAGTACTTGCACTTTGGCTACGCGCTGTCCAGTCGATCCTTCATAAATTTCAATCCAGACATCCAATAAAGGAGTGTTATACCTTTTCAGAATATTGTTGTCGAGAGCTACACAATGACATGGGATTAGAGGTTGTACGAAGCAGGGAAGATAGGGTCCATGACCAGATCTTTAAGTCTTCAAATTCTATCCGGTGTGCTTTCTTGTGTAGTAGCCACTCGGGATTTGAGCTATGGTTCTTGTGGGACACCTTTGTATATAGTGTGGATTGAATTGTGTTTAGATAACGTGAATATAGCATTGAGGTGGCAAAATGATGATTTTGCCCCCACGGGGTTATCTCCGGCTTTTGCACAGATATAGCAGTCGTTGCTCAGGGTTATCTCTGAGATTGGGCTGCTGTGAATGCTGAACGTCCTCAAGGTTATCTCTAAGGTGGCTTGACCTCCCGGGGTTATCTTCGGGGTTGGAATTGAGTGTCCCAGGGTTGAAACTAACTCTTTCATGGTTATCTCCGGACTGGAACTGCTTCCCTCGGGGTTATCTCTGAGGTTGGAACTGAATCTCTCGAGGATGTCTTCGGGATTGCAACTGAGTATCTCGGGGTTATCTCCGAGATTGAAAACTGGATCTCCCGGGGTTGTCTCCAGGGTTGAAACTGAGTTGACTTCCAGGGTTATCTCTGGAAGACGATTCTGCCCTCCTACAGGGTTAGCAACAGGAACACAAAATTTTGAGTGTCTACAAATGCCCCTCTTTATCATATTCGTGCAATGTAATGGCATGGATAGGATAAAGATCGCTAGACACTTGAAATATGCCAAGATAATCATGCTGCAAATGGAATGCAGCATGATGAGAATGTATGTTGAGTGTTATTTGTTCGAATGGCTTCCAACAGAATGTGATAACTGCATGCTCCCGAAGGAGTTGTCACTAATGACCCTATTGAACTGCTTGGATGTCTACTCGAACGGTAGTTTCCAAAGCTCTTACCACAGGAATCTCCTGATGAAATGTTGGGGTTATTGCCAGCGATTTGAACCGTCCATCAGTGCTATTTTAGCTTGATTTACCAACGAGTTGTAAAGATGTCTTCAAAATCTTGGAAGTGGAGGTTTCTCTATGATTAAGACCACAGGATGTTAACATTTGGGGTTATCACCAAAGTCCTTAATCCTTTGTACATACTTTTCACCAAAGATGCTCTTCTCATATGCGAGAGACTCTTGGAGAATTGTGCTTTAATTGTTGAGGGTCTGTATAACATATTCCATTATCGGTCATCCCCGATGAGGATGGTTTTCCATGGTTTGTGTCGCCAGGTCTTATCTGACGCATCATTGGAGTTACTGCCAACGGTTTGTATTGTCAGGGCTGCCTGACCCTCGTTGAGATGTCCTTCAGCAGCTGACATCATCAGACCACCTCCGATGCTTTGCTGGATTTATTGCCAATAGCTGGTGATGTGAGGGCTGCCTGACCCTCGTTGAAATGTCCTTCAACGGCTAAGATCATCGGACCACTTCCGATACTTCGCTGGATTTACTACCAATAGCTGGTGATGTCAGGGCTGCCTGACCCTCGTTGAAATGTCCTTCAACGGCTAAGATCATAAGACCACCTCCGATGCTTCGCTGAATTTACTGCCAACAGCTGGTGATGTCAGGGTTGCCTGATCCTCATTGAAATGTTCTTTAATGGTTAAGATCATCGGACCACCTCCGATGCTTCGTTGGATTTACTGCCAACGGCTAGTGATGTCAAGGCTGCCTAACCCTCATTGAAATGTCCTTTAATGGCTAAGATTATCGGACCACCTCCGATGCTTCGCTGGATTTACTGCCAACGACTGGTGATGTCAGGGCTGCCAGACCCTCGTTGAAATGTCCTTCAACGGCTAAGATCATCGGACCACCTCCGATGCTTCGCTGGATTACTATCAATGGCTGGTGATGTCAGGGTTGCCCCTGACCCTCGTTGAAATATTCTTCAACGGTTGAGGATGTATGAAATCTATACTGGGGATGATTTCTGACGAGACATATGACTGTGATTGGAGTTATAACCCCAAATTAATGGCATTGGACCTTTGTGCGGTATTGCCAAGGGTAGCTTTAAACAGCTGTGATCATTGGTTTTGTGAACCCTGTGACTGGGTGAATGCTAATGATTGATATGTAGACCCACAGTTTGGTCTCTGAAAATTAGGATTTCATGCTTTTCCGCTTAATCGTGTAACATCTTTTTTTCCTGATTTGACTTTTCAGCTTGTGGGACCTCCTTTGTAACTCAAATTTGATCGAACCGAAGGAGGTAGGGACCAACTAGGGTAGCTGCAGGTAGACCCGCGGCTGCCGCGAGTACACTCGTGGCCACCCGTGGGTTTATATCTCCCTTTTTTCCCTTTCACAAGTCATTTTTAACTTGAAGCCGCATAGAGAATCCAAGATTTCTTCTTCAGATCTACTAAGTTCGGGCTGTTTTCTATAAAATTTGTCACCGTACAAGTGTTCTGCACTATCCTGGTAACGTTTACATATTTTCTTTTCCAGTTTTGACCGTTGGAAAGTGATATATCACATGAAATGCTTCAAACACATAGTAGTGAATATGCATGCTCATATGACTTGATAAAAATTATTCAACACAGTAAGTGTTAGTATTTTACCATGTTGAACGTATTGATGTGAAAAAAATTAACTTTTGAAACAGTCAATTTGGCAGCTTTTTCTGCTATTTTTTCATCCTATTTGAGGATAAATGAGCAAAGGTTGTAAAGCAAAGTAATCTTAGAAATTAGGCTACCCTTATGGATTATGACTTTGATATTTTTCATGCATATAAGATGTTTATGACTTTGAGTTGATGTGCTACTGAATGGCCACCTAGTCATGCCTACACGCATGTGGATAGTCCTTTTTACAAAGGAGACTGAAGAAATTTTTTCATGAGTCTAGGCATTGAATGAACATGCATTTTTAACTCTACTGTAGACGTATGTTAAAGTAATACATGCATGCATGCATATAGACATAAAATGTATTTAATGAGCTCCAGGTTAAAATTTACCAAACCCTTTCTGAGGTGATTTGGAGACTTTTTGTCCAGATATATGGATCCAGACCAGCCGAGTAGCTCCCGTAGGACCTCTGCAGGTGTGAGAATGAGAGCTTCAGATGTGCCTCGACCTCGCCTAGCCCAACAGCCTCGTCGGTTGACAGAGACAGTGATTCGTCCTATTCGGATTGAGAGACCGGATGTCGAGGATAAGGAGGAGGATGTACTGATTGCGGATCCTGCTCCTTCTTTTTCTATTCCCCACAGGGAGCTTCCAACTATAAATGTGACGATTCCAGAGCTTCTGGAGGATTTGAGTCATCACCCCTCGATCTATCTGCATGCGAACGAGGTAAAAGCCGTGTTTGATCTTTTTTTCCCATTTGTGTGGGGCAAGGGTTCTAATCTTGATTTGCATTATGATGCAGGTTCCCAGCTTTATGCAGCCTCAAGGGAACTGGTTCAGTATACATTCTCTGTACCAGACTCTTCACCTAGAGTACTGAGTGATTGTGCATGCTTGGGGCTTTGAGGTGTTCTTTTCTATACTCCCCGTCTTTGTCCCTGGGGTTACCCCAGGGTGTTGTCTGAGCGTTGGTTTCACCAGACTCAATCTCTCTATTTGCTGGATTGCGAGGTGATGATGACACCGATGGATTGGCGGTTCATCACTGGGATGGAGTTTTTCGGGGCGCTAGTGCCTTGTGTGGCTAATATTTCCCCTATTTTTGTTAGATCCTTGTTAGAAATCCCGACTATGGCGCTCAAGGAAAGGACAGTCCGTATTGGTCCTTTGAGTATAGATGTCGTGAGTGGGGCTTTGATGAAGCCATTACCCAATGATAGGAGGGTCAGAGATCCCATCCTTCGACGATTGTTCCTAATCATCCTCAGGGGTTGTTTCCTAGCTGATAACTCTTCCACGGTGTCGTTCGCTTTAGTCAGCACCACACGGGAGGTGGATCATATTGGAGAGTTTGATTGGGTTCCTACACCTTTGCATACTTCCTCAGGGGGAAGTGCCTACGCTCAGAGGGCGTGACGGAGGCTTGGATAGGATTTTATCCATTCCTGCTGGTGAGTATTTTCTCTTTTGATTTCCCTTGTTCGAGTTGAGAGTTTTGACTGACCGCAGATGATTGATCTTGTATTGGCAGTTTTGGGCCTACGAGAGGCTCCCATGTCTTCGTCCCGTTAGCCTGTTAGGTTTAGACACCTATCCATGGGGACGACGATGGCATCACTCCAATTTGACAGTGGTTCATGTAGCTGAGGGTTTCACCCATTCGCGCTTACAGTTGGAGCTATTGATTACTGATGTCATTACATGGGTTCCTTACTCTGAGGACCACTTTACAGTTGGCTTCGAGGGTGGCTTCTCGACTGGTGTCGAGTATGTGATGTCCACCCATCGGATTCCTCTCTTTATAGAGGGAGGTTGGGAGCTCTATTTAGGAGAGCGTGTTATTAGGAGCACTACATGAGAGATTCACATACCGATCTGTCCTCTTGCTAGCGTTGTTGGCCTTTATTGCAGCCGATCATTGATATCACCTTGGTGGGTGTTGATGGCTTTACTTTTTCAGAGGGACCTTTCACTTAGGAGGATTTCTACCGCTGGTGGTTCCCTCGCACCATTGGAGCCCAGACCCACACCACACAGTTTATGGGGGATATGGTTCCAGGCTCTGCCATGATGGTGGATTGGATTGCCTACGTTCGAGAGCCTACTAATCTGACGCAAATTAATAGCTTGATAGCAGTTGGACTGGGCACATTTCTTTATCTGATATTTGGGTCGAGATCCTTTCGAGGCGGATACTTTTGATCCTTCCAGCTCTGGGGCTAGCCCTTCAGGTGGCCCATATTCAGATGGTTTTGCCGGTGCAGATCCTCTATTGTATCGGCCTGATATCCCTACTACCAGAGATTCAGTGACTCAGGAGGAGTTACATCAGATGGATAGGTTGGATGATGTGGACATCAACACTATTGACTTCTTCTGATGCGTTTCTCGTTTTCTCTTTTGATAGGCCTCTGTTAGATATTGGGCGATTGTGCCCCATTTCCCTGTATTTTTTAGTTGTATACAGAGATGATGTATTTAGATGATGATGTACTTAGGAATGTATGTATGTTGTTTTCCCTAAATTATATTGTCATCTATTGTTTATCATGTATGTATTATGTTATGCATATGCATTTCTAGAGATGAGTTTAGCATTAACCCCTGGATGGTCTGATGACACGACCCTACAGATATCTTCATCCACAGTTAGCCAAATTAAGCATACCCCACCAATATTGGTGGCCTCCTCTTTGAGATTGTGGTATAATAGTTTATCCTCCCTAGATTAGGTGACAGTTGATCAGCTGATGCGTCACTCTATGACCATCCTGATGTTTCAGGTTCCATTGGGCTTTGTAGAGGGAATGCTGGAGCATTGGGTACCGGATAGGCAGGTATTCCAATTTGCTACCCAGGAGTTGACTCTTACTTTGGAGGAGTATGAGCACCAGACTTGCCTCTGGATAGGCCTTGCGTTTGGATGGCTGTCAGTGACATGAGCCAGCAGTTTATGACCTTTACAGGCTTGTGGCGCAGAGTTGCCCTAGACGAGATTTCCTCAAGGCATGTAGTGTTTATAAGTTTTCTGATTGACAGATTTGGGTTATTGGACAGCTATCTACAGTACTCTGGGGATTTCACCATTTCGGAGGATGATTGGCGTGTTGCCCGAGTAGATATACTCTTGATGTGTTTAGTGGCTTATCAGTAGATGGACCACTTGGATATCGGTGAGATCATGGTAGTCCATGCTCTTCGGGAGGGACATACCATCTTACCGATGATTCTGGCAAAGACCTTGAGGTCGGCCACGTATTGCCATACCTATTATGTAGGGGTGTTTGTAGGTAGTTCGGACTTGTTGTACGTGTGGTTTATGACACACTTGAGACCAATTGGCACTTTTTGACGCCATGGGTATTATTTTTCCCACGAGATAGCCATGTCATACTCCTTTCAGCCAGCGGAGTGTACAGATGCAACTTCTTAGTCGACTTTCTTGCCAGGGATTGAGGATCCGTTTGATATTTTGTCGTGTTCAGGGCTTAGCTCTCCCTACAGCTTTATAACTCATGCAACTGGCATGGACTATCTTCCCCTGGCCAGTTTGAGAGGTGTGACCACTTATCATCCACTAACTGTTATGGCACAGTTTGACCAGTTTTAGGATGTTTATACCTTTGACGGGAAATTGGGCCAGCGTTTGTCACCTCAGCTTCTATCAGCAGAGGATTTATCCAGGATTTATACCTGTTGGACCCAGCGTGAGAGGGTTGACTTTTTGACTAGCCATCCTGGTCATTTTACAGAGTATTCTGCATGGTTGGCGGTAGAGATTGCATCGGCTAGGGTTGTATCTTCAGAGCCGAATGTTGATTCTGATAGTGGAGAGCCTATGGAGTACCATGATTCTCCCATTGAGGATAAGTTGTTTACTGGTTTGTCAATAGCTCTGGTTGATTCCCCCAGTATTCCTGCTACTGTGACTCCATATTCTGCAGAGTATTTCGAGCAGAGTTTACATCTAATGACGTTTGAGAGGGATCAGGCTAGAGACTTGATGTTGACAGCTCTTTCTGATAGAGATGCCGCTTTGATTGAGAGAGATGATGCTCTAGCTCACAGGGATACCGCTGTTGTTGACCGGGATGAGGCTCGATCATCTAGGGATGCAGCTGTTGTTGAGCGGGACGATGCTCTACCTACCCGAGATGTTTCCATTAAGATCTCATACTTCTGACATTATCGCAGAGATGAGTGCATTCATTGATGACCACAGTAGCACCATGCAGATGGTCGTAGATCTCCTGGCTCGTGTGGATATCCTAGGGTAGGAACTCATAGATTTACCTCCATCTTTTGAGAGAGATGCCATGTTAAATTTGATGGCTTGCTTATCCACTGGTTTGTAGATTAGCTTTGCTTTTCTTGCATAGACTAGGTTAGCCATTTTTCTCGTGTGCAGGATACATTGTATATATCAAACAGTATTATATGGCAAGGAAATATGTTTTGATTCACTTTCCTTTTATATATGCCTTGTTACTTGCTTGATAGTTGTTTGTTTCTTCAGGGCTCATGATCTTGATGTATTCTGAACTCCTCCTTGATGGATAGACATTGAGATTCTCAGGATCTTTCAGAATGGATCGTTGATCTTTGTATCCCCCTACCCTTTGGTGTCTTGGGAATGGTTTCTGAATGTGGTTATAGAGAGGATTGTGGCTTTCCTCTCTGAGGTTGACCACACCACAGATGGACGCCGGTACTCCTTTGTATTGGGGAGATCAGGTAGTTCCATCTCTTATGGATCAGTGTTTCTCTTTAAGGATTCAACCGCAGCTTAGATGGTCGCCAGTTTTTCTCCCTGTGTGAGGAGACCAGGTAGTTCCATCCCTATGGTCTAAGCCGATGAGGTGTGGTTTAACTACCCCACAGATGGTCGCCGATGTACTCCTGTGTATTGGGGAGATCAGGTAGTTCCATCTCTTATGGTTTGGTTTGAAAGTTTGAAGGATGATCCCAGTACTGTTGACTAGGTTTTATGTTTTTGGTATGAGTGAGACCGCACCGTGAATGACTGCCTACGTACTCCCATTGATGAAGGGGAGATCAGGTCTGCGTAGTTCCAACCTAGTGTGAAAAGGTTGAAATTTGTATGTAGTAAAGAGGGTGTAGAGAGACTTTTTTTATTTTTTCTGTAGTTAGACCGGACCATAAAAATTGTTGCCTATGTACTCTCGTGTATTGGGGAGATCAGGTTTGCATAGTTCGTCCTCGGTGGGACAAACTAAAGAAGTGAAAAGTGTAGTGAGGAAGGTTTTGATAACCTGAGTTGAATGATGGATCTGATGATCTAGAACCAGGATGCTGGTTTGCAGGTAACTTCAGACATAGTACCATTTCACGGTGTTCGAGTTGATAAGTTGGGGAAATTCCTCACCATCCATCTCTTGTAATCTGAGGGCTCCTCCTGTCAATACCTCCTTGACAACAAACGGGCCTTCCCAGTCTGGGGGCGAATTTTTCTTTAAATTGATCTTGGTTGTCAAGGACCTTTTTCAAGACCAAGTTATGTTCTTTGAATTGCTGTATCCGGACTTTGTTGTTGTAGGATCGAGCGATCCTCTATTGGTATAATTGACCATGGAAGATGGTTGTGGCCCTCCTTTCATCTATTAGAGACAATTGATGGTACCGATCTTGTAACCATTGGTCTTCATCCAACTGAGCGTCTATCAATAGTCTGAGGGATTCCATTTCCACCTCTATGGGGAGCACTGCTTCCATGCCATCGGTTAATGAGTAGGGGATTTCCCCAGTGGAAATGCACATTGACGTTCTGTAAGCTAATAGAGTCAGAGGCAACAAGTCAGGCCATCCTTTGTGATTGGCGGACATCTTTTGCATAATTTTTTTGATATTCTTATTAGCCACTTCAATAGCACCATTCATCTTTGGACGATAGATGACGGAGTTGAGATGTTTGATGTGGAATTTACTGCATAACTCCTCCATCATTTGATTGTTGAGGTTTTTGGCATTGTCTGATACAATTACCTCTGGTTGTCCGTATCGACAAATGACATTGATTCTGATTTAACCAATGATCACCTCTTTAGTAACCCTGGGGGAAGAGGCTGCTTCGACCCACTTGGTGAAGTAGTCGATCATGGTGAAGATAAACCTATGACCATTACTGGCTTTGGGCTCAATGGGCCCGATCACGTCCATTCCCCACATTGAGAAAGGCCAGGGCGAACTCATATTGTGGAGCTCCCTTGGAGGGGTGTGGATAGCATTCCCATGAATTTGGCATTGATAACATCTCTTATCGTGATCATCACAGTCAGCTTTGAGAGAGAGCCAGTAATGCCCTGTTCTTAGGATCTTCTTAACAAGTAGAGGGCCGCTCATGTGTGGGCCGAATACTCCATCATGGATTTCATCCATGAGCCTTTGAGCTTGGTCTTTTTCTAGGCATCTGAGAAGGCCTAGTCATGCATCTCGTTTGTAGAATGCGTCTCCGCTCAGATAGAATTTCATGGCCATTCGATGGATCCGCTTTCTATCAGCTAGACTCGCCTCAGTGGGCATAGATCCATCTTGCAGATACTCCTTGATAGACTGATACCAAGGGTGTTAGATGGGAGGTAGCTCATTCGATACTTCTCCGATGTAGTTCCCGTAGGCTGGAGCCTTTTGGCAGGCGAATGTGATATTTTGAATGCTTCCCCTTTCAGGTATATTGATCAAGGAGGCCAAAGTTGCTAGTGCATCAACAAAGTCATTCCTGTTTCGAGGAATGTGGAGGAAGGATATTTCTTCAAACTCCGAAGCCATTTGGATAATTTGCCGATGGTAAGGTAGTAAATGTAATTCTTTGGTGTGACAGACCCCAGTGGTTTGTCTAATTACCAGTTCAAAATCTCCAAAGATAGTTAACCGTTTGACGCCCATGGATTGGGCTAGTTTCAACCCCATTATACAACCTTCATACTCAGCTGTGTTGTTGGTGTTGACCAACTATAATTTGATGGTAACGAGATACTGCTCTCCCGAAATGGACACTAGAATTGATCCAGCTCCAGCACCTTCCATGTTTACAGCTCCATCAAAATACATCCTCCATGATTGGGTTGTATTGTCATGATGGTGTTGCTGAATTGTCATTACCCCTTCATCGGGAAAATATATTTCCAAGGGTTTGAAATTCCCAGTTGGTGCGGCGGCCAGTTGATCTGCAATTCCTTGACCTTTGATAGACTTTTGAGTCATATAGATGATGTCAATTGCTGGAGGATCAACTGCCATTTGGACAGTCGACAATTTAACATGGGTCTACTGAAAACATACTTGAGAGGATCCATGTGAGATATGAGATGGGTTGTGTGACTATGGAGATAATGTTGTAATCTCATGGAGGTCCATGCGAAAGCACATCAAGTTTTCTCAATCAAGGTATACTTGTGCTCACTGATGCTGAATCTTTTGCTGAGGTAATAGATAGCTCTTTCTTGGCCTCTATCATCTTTCTGTCCCAGCATGCAGCCCATGGCATTGTCATTGATTGACATGTACATAAACAGGGGAATGCCATCCCTGGGAGGTACCAAGACAGGAGCTTTGACTAGTTGCTCTTTGATGGAAAGGAAGGCTTTTTGACACTCTTTGTTCCATTTCTTAGAGGAGTTATTCCTTAACAACTTGAAGATAGGTTCACAGGTTGCTGTGAGTTGGGAGATGAATCGGATGATGAAGTTGATTCTTCCCAGGAATCCCCGTATTTCCCTCTATGTCTGGGGCACGGGTATTTCAGTAATGGCTTGAATTTTTGTAGGATCTAGCTCAATGCCTCTGTGTCTTACGAGAAATCCCAGCAACTTGCTTGACTTGACGCCGAAGGTGCACTTGGCCGAATTTAGCTTCAAGTTGTACTTACGCAACCGGTTGAAGAGCTTTTTGAGATGGTTTATGTGGTCTTCTTCCCTTCGGGATTTGACAATGATGTCATCTGTATAGACTTCTATCTCTTTGTGCATTAGACCATGAAAAAGAGCTATCATGGCTCGCTGATAGGTAGCTCCGGCATTGATGAGGCCGAATGACAACCGTCTATAGCAAAAGTTTTCTCAAGGAGTGATGAATATTGTTTTATCACGATCCTCTTCAGCAACCATGATTTGATGATACCCAGGAAAGTAATCAACAAAGGAGTACATGCCATCTGAGCTGTATTGTCAATGATTATGTGGATGAATGGTATGGGAAAGTTGTCTTTGAGACAAGCTTTGTTCAGATCCCTTTAATTCACGCATACTCGCACCTTCCCTCTTGGTTTAGGTACGAGGACTATGTTGGATAGCCACTCAGGGTATGTTGATACCATGATGATGCCGGCTTAAAATTGTTTCACAATTTTTTCTTTGATTTTCAAACTCCACTCAGGTTTTAATCGCCTGAGTTTCTGTTTGACTGGCTTTAATCCTTCTTTGATGGGTAGGCGATGAATGACGATGTCAGTTGACAAACCGATCATGTCTTCATGAGACCATGCAAACACATCCTGGAATTGGGTCAATAGAGTAATCATGTCATTCCTTTGGCTAAGGGTAAGGTCTATGCCAATATGGATTTGTTTGGGGTTTTCTGAGGTTCCGAGGTTAAAAGAGGTGGTTTGATCAAGATTTGGGTTGGGCCTGTCTTCGACCCATTCTTTGATCTCCTCAGGCACCTCACAGTCCTCTTGTTCAATCTCCATCAAGTTAAAGTCCAACTTTACATCAAAGTTGCAGTCCTTGGGAAGAATAGGCACTCCATCAGCAAGTTTAGGCAAATCTAACTTTAGAGTCCTGAAACAAAATGCTTTCACTTAATATATGAAACTGTTTGATCATACAGAGTGTTAGCATGGCATATCAAAAACAACTGCTAATACTATGCAACAAAAGTAAGCAGTTATTGCTATTTACAGGGCATAGGGATTTTTTGCCCATTTTAACATTTTCAGCAAATGCAAGGAGTGTTGCTCCAATTGCCGAGGGTCGAGTCCTGGTGGAAAGCTACGATGAAGGGGCTGTTATCGTCCTTCTTCTCTTGAATGATGACCATGACATCTGAGCAGTCGTCATCTAAGATATCCTTGTTCATACCCTCGGTATGTGCCAGGAAGTACATCTTCGAGAACCGTCTCTTAATGTCTTGTTTACGCCTTTGATTCCTTTCCTCTATGTCTGGGTCTATAATCAAGACTTCTTTCCCATTAATCGGTATCAGCTTGGGAAACAACATACCCGCCACAGAGATAGGAATTATTCTTAGAGGCCGTACAGAACCAGTATCTATAGGTTTAGGCAACAACCTTATAGATGAAGGAACCGGTGTATGCTTGTGCAGGTTCCTGTGATTGAACCCAGAGGAGTAGCCTAGTCCGACTTTCCCTGTCTGGCTGGGAACTTGAATTGGGCATTTGATTCCTTGCTGATTCTTTCCTAACCCTTGTCCTGGTTGGAAACCCAAGGATATCATTTCTTGACTGGCCGACATTACCTCGGCGAAAACTCTGGGTTTCAGAGCTGGAGCCCCAATGGGTTGATAGTGAGTGTTGCTCACCTCAAGGGCTTGGAAGCTGACAGGCTCAACTTTTTATTGAAACTGATGAAAGGTATATCACTTTGGACAGGATACTCTGGTTCAGCATTGACAGTGACCAAATTACTGTTGATGATATACTTGAGTTGTTGATGAAAAGTGGATGGGACGGCTCCCGCCATAAGGATCCAAGGTCTTCCTAACAGTAAATTATATCCTATAGTGGTTTTGAGTACTTGGAAGGATATGTAGAATGTTTATGGACAGATTTCCACAGGAGATTCAATCTTTTCGACAGCATTTCGCCGAGATCCATCAAAAGCTTTGATGATTATGTGGCTACTTCGTATCCGATTGAGATTGATCTTCATTCTTTCCAATGTGGCATAGGGACAGATGTTTAGGGATGATCCTCCATCTATTAGCACTCCTCCGACCACATATCCGGAAGACATCACTGTTATGTACAGTGGTTTACAATGACCCGTCCCTTCAGGAGGTATGTCATCATCGGTGAAGGATATCACATTGTTGTTGAAGATGTGATCTACCAGATGATGAAACTTTTCTACATCCACTGTCTTTGGCAAGTGGGCTTCTTCCAATATTTTCAGTAAGACCTTCCGGTGATCTTCTGAAAAGAAAACCAAGTCCAGAATAGATATCTGTTGAGGTGCTTCTTTCAAGCTTTGCACCACCTTGGCTTCATTATGTCCCATCTGACAGAGGAATTCTTCGATCTGATGACTGGCTTCATCACTCATTGAGGGAGATATAGCAGATTTTCCTTAAATACCGCAGCAGTTGTGTTTGATGTTGATCCTTCAACCTCTCCATAGTTCCATGGGACTTTCTTAAGGCTGATGACAGGATGTTGTGGCCTGAATGGCCACATGAGTGGTACTAGTGCAGCCACCTTCAAAGGGTTTTCAACTCCTTTGAGCTTGATGGGTTGAATTATAAATGAGGTGGCAGCCAAATCTTCCTCAAAGGATATAACTGCTATGATTTCCTTCCATCTTTTTGATCTTGGAGGAAATATGTGTCCACTCTCAAGTGATACGGTGTCTCGTCTGCCATTTACAGGTCACCGCTGTCAATCATATTTTCAATAAAATGGCGGAGTGCCTAGCATTCTTCAGTGCTGTGACCGTGAGAATGGGAATGATATTGACATACTCCATTAGCATCAAAACTTTTTGAGCGTGGGTTGATTAAAGGTAGCAGTGCAGTGATCTTTCCTTCACTGATCAACATTTGCAATATTTCTTCCATCGGTTGGCCTAAATAGGTGAACTCCCTTTTGTTGGCAAAGTCCCGACGGGCTTGAGCTCTTGCTTTTCTTGCAAGCTTTTCCTCCAAGGTTTCACTTTCTTGGGTAAGTGGTGGAGTCTTTGTGATAAGAGAGAGAGACTAGCATGCTCCTGACTAAACAACTGTCGTGTGACTTGGTGTTGGTGTATCACCAGCTCTGCCTGTTGATTGACTTATTCGTTAAGAGACTTTAACTCTCGTTCCATCATGAACTGGAACTCTTAATAATCCCACTTATCAGAATTATCTTAACTAGTTTGGGGAGAACCACCCACATATTTAAGGTACTTGGAACTTTCTCCGCTGCCTCTATTAATCATGTTAACATCCTCTTCCTTGTGTTGAGGGAGGGGATTGTCTTGAATGTGTGGTTGCTCGGGCTTGGTCACCACGATTTCACCACTATCTATTAAGTCCTGGATCTTATTCTTGAGGGCCTAACAGTCCTGAGTACCATGGGCTGGAGCTCCGGAATGATAAGCATACTTCTTGCTTGTATTAAAGCCCTTTCCATTTGGATTGGCTGGTGGAAGGAGATGAGTGATTTTCTTCTGAGTTGTTGTTGGTCGTAATTCCAATCAATATATGCGTGCAAGTATACACGGTCAACAAGTAATAAAGAGTAAGTAAAGTATCGTTCCCACGAGGAATTACTAATAAAGTTTACCAAGCACTAACTCGTAACCAACTCAATCTTATTTAAACGATTGATATGATACTATATATTTAAACTCTGAAATTAAATAATACTAAATACCCCTAGAATGAGACTAGATAATGAAGACTTTATATTACAATTTCACCTATTGAATCATTTAAATCGACACACTTCCTGTTAAGCCCAATTAATTATACCGGATTGTTAGTCGAGAAAGCGAAAGTAAGACATAGCCATCTCTCAATGTACCATACCCGTATCACATATAATCCACAATTGAAGAATACACATGAACACCCACAGTACCTAAACCACTATATGTCTATGTGATTTACAAATAAATAGGGTTTAAACCCAAGTCCTCAATTGACTACGAGTGATGCTTCAGTATATGTCTATCCTAAGCACGAATTATACATTCCATCACCATTTAGAACATACAAACACAAGCTATTAAGATCATATCTAAACTCATACTTCATCTTTCAAGTTCATATGGATTATCATTGTAATCGATGGCTAATCAACTAAGCAAATAAGCATGAATCTTAATAGACAATCTCATAACAATCAATAAGACTAACAATGAAGCATATCAAAATAAACTAGGCAATAGATTCCATTACAATCCCAAAATAGAGTTTAACTCATAGTTGAATTAAATCCATCATCCACAATTTGAATAAACATCATAAGAATACAAATAGGAATCAAAGAGAAGATAAGAGTAGAAAGTTGAATTGCAATTATGTTCTCTTGCTCCAAGTTTGAATCTTTAATTATATCCAAATGCTTCAAAATTCAGATCTAATCAAATCTAGAAACTAACTACTTAATATACTCTAATCTAATATTGAAAATCAAAGAGAAGAAAAGAGCAATAATAACTAAGTGATCCCCCCTAGGGTGGAATCCCCTTTTACATACTGATATGGGTCTAATATATGGGTCTAACTCGAGTGCCTCCTTTTCCAAGCAACAATCCCATTGGCCAGCTTAAGTAAAAGTCAACTGTAAAAAATAGACCGGCACAGCTGCGCTGCATGTTGCTTTAAACTGGCGCAGCTAGACTGCAGGGCATCAGGGAAGAGTAACTAGCGCAGCTGCGCTGATTTCTTCTGCTGCAAGCTTCTGAAATCTTCCCATTCATTGCTTCATACTCCATTTCCTCCTTCCATCATCATGCCATCATGCTTAGCTCCATTTACACCAAGAGAGTTCCTATTTATGACAACTACAAAAGAAAGCACAAATGAATGAAAAGCTACACAATCAAATGAGTTTAAATAACAAATTAAGTTAGTTAATATCTAAATAAGTGGTTATAAAACCACTTATCAGTTGTCAGAAGTTTGAAAATGATTTCAAGTGAGTCCCCTAAGGGTGCGAACACTCTTGAGCGTCTGACTTCTCCACTCTTTGGCAAGGGAGGATTTGCAAACTGTGCTTAAAAAGGGGAGTAGTTTCTTCTTTGAATAGGCAAGTTTTGATTGCCCTTTTGTGTTTGCCCTTGCATTGTCATGGAAACATTCTCTTCTTTCTTCTTATGAACCCTCTGGGGGTTGTTCCCATAACTTTCAGATTGGATATGCTCAGCTACGACTTTTAAAGTGGCGAGGTTTTGAATCTTCCTAGACTTCAATCCCATTTCTGCCATTTCTCCGTGCTTAATCATTTTTGAGAATGGTTTTCCTATTACAGCTAGGTCCCTCTCATAAAATGGAGCTTCTTGAATATCTATGAAGGTCATCACCATCTCAGTCTCTGTCATGGATGGGATTACTTGAGCAGCCAGACGCCTCCATCTTTGGGCATACTCTCTAAATGACTCATTGACTTGCTTCTTAACTTTGGTAAGCCATCTGAGTTTGAAAGTTGTATTGACTGAGGAAAGCATGGGCTAACTCCTCCCAGCTGTGAATTTTGGAGTTATCCAGTCTGGTGTACCATGCTCTGGCTTCTCCAGTCAGACTTTTTTAAAATAGCTGCATTCTCAGCTTTTCATTCTCGACGTAGGATTCAAGCTCTCCAATGAACACTTTTAAGTTGGTGTAAGGATCTCCCAATCCATCATACTTCTCGAAGTCAGGAGCCTTAAATTTCTCCAGATAATGAACCCCGGGGAAGATGCAAAGGTCTGAATAGGAAACATTTTCGTGCGTTCCAATCCCTTTGATGGATCGAATGGTCTTTTCCATTGTAGAACCTTCTTCTAAATATCACCAGTGTCTTGATCTTCTTTAAGATGGGTGATTTCAGAGGTTTTATTAAGCTTCTCATTGTGAGACTCAGGTGTTAGGACTTCTCTATCCGAACCCTGGATTCCTCCCTGTACAGAGGCTTCTATTTGGATTGGTATTTGTGGATCCTGAGTTGATTTGTTTATTTCTTTTAGGAGAACAACCAACTCTGTTATTTGATTCCTCAATCCTTCGAACTCCTCGAGAGAGATAGGAGTAGGATCAGGATGGGCACTTGTAGCCATGTCTGACTGTTGGCGTAGTGCCTTTTTGGACTTTAAACAGGTAACGGGACCAATCGTTTCCCTACAAAAAGACAATGTAGTTTAGTCTGGGAAAATGGAGAAATGTTACATGCTATGTAATGTGTCCATTTTTTAGGAGTGTTTAAGGTTTTCCTACAAAACGGATGTCAGTCATTTTGATGACAAGATAGCATGACAGGTTTTGATATGAAAAAGGAATGCATATTCACATATTCCTTTATATTTTCCATTACATTGAGATTGATATGGAAATGAAATTATAAGTAATTGAAATTACAAGTAATTGAAATGGGAAGGTATGAAGAGACTTCCCTCCGTGTTTGGTTTATCAGAGGCTGACCTATCTTAGGCTACTCTTGCGGCTTTTTGGCATGAAGGCCCCTAGATCATCGCAATTTATTTGATGGGAAGTTAATCCGAGATTTCAACTAGAGCGAATCTGTGTGGTGCCTTTCCTGAGCCTCATGGAATTAGTCTTCCAACGAGTCCAGTAATTAAACACTGACGGGTTAGCCTCCTAGTGGAGGAATCACACAACATATATTTACATATATTGCCTCTCACCGTATGGAAATGTTGACATATGCGAAGCACTAATATTACAGGTAGATATGGTGTAAAGCAATAAAGTGCAGTAAATAAAGCATTAGTACACATTCATTCAAATGTAAATGCAACATTCACACATAAGCAGATAAAAGTTTTTGAAAAGCTTGAGTAGCGGCTTAAGCCCTCTTACTGGCATCCCCAGCAGAGTCGCCACCTGTCGACTTCGGGATTTTTATTTGTCCCTTTCTGTTCTTGTCTTTTGGTGTTCTCATTTTAGGTGATATTTGTTTGAAAAATTAAGTTTGAAAAGGTCTGACATGTATATGTCGGCGATTTGACTGTAAGAGTCGCCAGTTGGTATTTTTAAATGGTCGCACCAACTCAACCGAGAAAAGATTTGGACAAAGACCCGTGTATTTTACATTGTTTAACTGGTCTGAGAAACCGAAATTCGTTAGGGTCCAGGGGCTTGATTAAGCGGAAGGAAGGTGTTAGGCACCCCCCGACTTCCGTGATAACACGGTTACCACCATTTTTCATTAAAACTTTTATCTGTGTATGTGTGTGTGTAGGGCCTATGTTTAGTTGTTTAGAAGTAGTATTATGCCTCGTTTACGCCTATATACAAAGGGTTTGACTTTTGTATAAAAGTTCAATTTTAACAAGATATAGCAGTGATATTTTGTAAAACGGGTTTTTCAAACCCTTGTGCTCAATAGTAATTGAGTCCTTTGATACTTCTATTTTATTAATGTTCGGCTTGATTGCTTTTATTTTCGAGATGCGAAACATCTTCGAGAAAATAAGATACATAGAAATGTCGAACTCCTTGTGGGCATGAGAGCCATCTAAGGAAATTCAGACACCATAGATAATTTACAAGTTGGCTGCAGCTGCAAAATGTCCATCACGGGAACCGAATCTAGATTCCGAAGCTGAATCTGTGATCACATGATTCTTAGGCTCACATAAGAAAGTAATATGTACAAAAGGTAGAAAAAGAACTAGATTTGAATAAATCTAAACCATTCCAGCCTCAACAGTTCCATTTTAGTCACCATGAAACGGTTAAAGTTAGAAATAGCCAGATTGAGGCAAATCTAGCCCGCAGGCTGAAAGATTAAATATCTACATTATGAAAGTAGTAAAGTAGATATTTATATAAAAGTGGTATATATATATATATATATATATATATATATATATATATATATATATATATATATATATTGACGATCAACTGCCACGAAATGAACTCTAGGTAGGACTTTGAAATGTAAATATATATATATATATATATATATATATATATATATATATATATATATATATATATATATATATATATATATATATATATAAGCAGTAAAGGGCCACGAAGTAATCTCCAGGCCAGACAGAAATGTGTGTATATATATATATATATATATATATATATATATATATATATATATATATATCCGGTGCGTTTACAATTTTATATATATATATATATATATAAGCAATAAAAAGTCACAGATCGACGATCCGGACATTCCCACACAACGCAACTCTCAACGTTAGTAGAAATAAGTATATAGAAGTAATAAAAACCTGAAAAATCTTACAGTGGGCTGCCAAGAAGACTTTAGATAGCTTTTGACAACTGAAAACTCGATTTACACCGGTTAAACTTCAATATGTAGTAAAACACGAGCTTACAAGTGTTTAGAAAGAAGAATCACTCAGTTTAGAGCACTCTAGCAGTGTTTACAGGCTGAAATGGATAGAGTTTTCCCTCCTTTTCTCTTTTTTTAAAATGAGCTGTCAAGAGCTTATATTTAAAGACCCGATGGCCGCGAGTCTACCTGCGACTGCCCGGGCTGCCCCGGGCCATGCGGGTCCTGTTGTCTCAAAGTACATGCACTTTGGCTACGCGTTGTCTGCTTGAACCTTCATAACTTTCAATTCGAGCATCCGATAAAGGAGTGTTTTACCTTTTCGGAATGTTGTTGTCAAGAGCTACACAATAACATAGGATTAGAGGTTGTACGAAGTCAGGAAGAGGGATCCATGACCAGATCTTCAAGTCTTCAAATTATATCCGGTGTGCTGTATTGTGTAGTAGTCACTCGAGATTTGAGCTATGGTTCTTGTGGGACACCTTTGTATGTAGTGTGGATTGAATTGTGTTAAGATGACGTTAATGTAGTATTGAGGTGGCAAAATGATGATTTTACCCCCATCGAGGTTATCTCCGGCTTTTGCGCAGATATAGAAGTCGTTGCTCAGGGTTATCTTTGAGATTGGGCTACTGTGAATGTTGAACCTGCTCAGGGTTATCTCTGAGGTGGCTTGACCTCCCGGGGTTATCTCCGGGGTTGGAATTGAGTGTCCTGGGGTTGTCTCCGGGGTTGAAACTGACTCTTCCGAGGTTATCTCCGGAATTGGAACTGCTTCCCTCGGGATTATCTCTGAGGTTGGAACTGAATCTCCCGGGGTTATCTCAGGGATTGCAACTGAGTATCTCGGGGTTGTCTCCGAGATTAAAAATTGGATCTCCCGAGGTTGTCTTCGGGGTTAAAACTGAGTTAACTTCCAGGGTTATCTCTGGAAGACGATTCTGCCCTCCTACTGGGTTAGCAACAGGAACGCAAAATTTTGAGTTTCTACACCTAGTTCTGTAATGAACTTTTCATCCAAATAATCTACTTGCAGCTTCATTTTTAGCTATATACTTTGTCTTTATCACTAAACTATCAACTTTTTACTGTTTGGAACCTTTTCAATTCACAACACCACCGTTCAAGGTAACGATTTACCCTAAAGTGTATTTACTGTCGTCTTAGTTAGTCTGAAAAAAACTTGAGTCTATTAAGCCCTCTAGTTTTAATTCAGACCCACCATAAATTTCAATCACATCCTTAGTATCGGTTAAGTACTTTTAAGATGTTTTTCACTGTCTTACAGTGATCTTCTCCAAAATATGACTGATCAACATCAGGTCTCATACATTTCATTGCATACATGATAGTTACTCATGTGATCTCTCTTTTTCAGGAGTCTATGGGGACTATTAAGAGAGATTGACTCCATGGCTCATCAACATGAGACATCTCTTGGAGTTTACCATGTTAAACGGCTTTAGCATCAAATGAATATACGTTTCTTGGGTTAAGCCGAGCATCCTTTTAAATCTATCTTTATAGATTTGTATCCCTAATTAAGATACTCTTCCCAAATCATTCATGGAGAAATGTTTAGACAACTTTATCTTTACTGATTGTAGCATTGGTATGTCATTCTTTATCCGTAGTATATCAACATATAATACTAGGAATGTCACGACGCTCCCACTGACCCTCTTGTACACACTAGGTTCATTCTTGTTTTTGATAAAATCAAACTCTTTTGATTATCTCATCAAAACAAATTTTCTATTTTTGAGAAGCTTGCTTCAATCCATTTATCTGGGTGTCTATAACTCTTACCTCATCGTATGTAACTGGATCATCATCTTTATGATGTGTACCTCATCATCATCATCCATGATGAATTCATACCTCCCCGGTATCTTTGGTATTATTCCAGATTTATAATTTCGTTGTGGTACAATAAGTTTATCAACAGGTTCCTCTTATTTGACTTATAGTGTTTTGTGGCTCTTGAACTCTTTAAGATTCTATTATCGTCTCACTAGCCCCTTTAATGATAAACACCTTTATCTTAGAAGATAGCGTGTTTGGCAACAAACACCTTTTGCTAAGTTGGATTATAGAATATATAGCCTAAACTTACTTTAGGATGTCCCACAAATCTATACTTTGTCAAATTTTGTCCCAAACTTATCATTTTCAAACCTTTTCACATAAGCTGGACAAACTCTTATCCTAACATACTAAAGATTAGGAATCCTCCCTGTCTATAACTCTTATGGAGTCTTGGGACCGAATTTTAAGATTATCTTTTTCGTAGATATACAACTATTTCTAGGCATTACCCCATAAGGATACTAGAATGTATGTAAAATCATTATAGACCACACCATGTCCAACAAGGTATAATTTTTTTTTTAGATACATCAATCAATTATTGCGTATCAAGAGGCATCCATTATGAAAAAACCATTTAAGATGATCTAGAAACTCATTGCACAAGTATTCCTTCCTCGATTTAATCAAAGAATCTTAATAATTTGCTAATTTATTTCACTTCTGAATTATTTGAACCTTTCAAATAATTCAAACTTGTATTTCATCAAATACAAACATTCAACTCTTTGAATGATCATCTCCTTTTCTTATACTAGTTTGTTCAATTTTGCAAAATAATTTTTCACGTAGGTCAAGTACACAAAATCCATTAAGTAATATTCCAATTCTATAAAATATAATTATTATAAATAGAACAACAATTGTTCTTAAATATAATACCAAAGATTTCATTGTCCAACAACAAAATAGAAATAATGTTTCTAACGAGAACTGAAAAAAAATAACAACTTATTGACTTAATAGATTTGCCCGTAGGTTGTGCTAAACTATAAATTCCTATGGCTAATGCAACAACTTTTGCTTCATTTCTCACACATTGAATTACTTATCTTTGTTTAGCTTTTTACTTCTGCTTGGTTCCTTCATAAATCTATATTTATGATAACCAAAGTCGGTATCCAATACTTAAGTAGAACCTTTACTTAAAGAAAAATTTATTTCAATCATGAACAGAACTGTATTTGTAACCGAAGCTTTAAAAAGCTTTATTTGGTTACCCTTTGCAATATGCTTCTCGCAGTTTCATTTCCAATGTCCTGGCTGTGACGACCCCAAAATTGGTATTCATAACCTATTCTGAGTCGCCAAATACATGGTATAGAATACAAATACAAACTTAATTATACAACTGTCGTGTAATATAAGCTGAGAGTTTTAACACGAATATTGTCTTTTAGACAATATCTAAACTCAAATGGAGTCCTCATTACAATTATTATCACACTATTTTATAAAATAGTGAGGACTACTACAGCCATCATCCCGGACCGTCACTCCATTTCCCGACTAGTCCCGGCTACGTTCTCATTTCTTAAAGAGAACAATGAAAGTAAAAGGGTGAACTCAACTAGCCCAGTAAGAAATATTATGACTAAGATAATGCAGAATAAATTATCGTTAGCCTTCAACAGTGTTAAACTGATAGAGTACAATAAACAACAAGTTTAACTATTGTTGGGTAAAATCTAGTTACGCACAACACGCAAGTATACGTGGTCAACAAGTAATAAAGTGAAAGTAGAGTATCGTTCTAACGAGGAATTGTTTAATAAAAATCACCAAGTACTAACCCGTAACTAACTCAATCTTATTTAAACGAATGAATTTCAAATTATATAAATTAAATTATTACACTAATTCTAATTACCACTAATTAAAAATCAGATTACGGAGATTTAAGATCACAACTTCACTTATTTCTTCATTTAAGTTAACGCACTTCTCATCAATTATTTTCTATCCTGAATTGTTAATCAAGAACACTAAAGCAGATAAAACCACCTCTCGATGCATAATACCCATACTCACTTAAATCCACAGATGATAGAATTAAGCAAGACACCCTAATTAACTAATCCACTCTATCTCTATGTGAATTACAATTAAAAAAGATTTAAAGCACAAGTTCTCTATAAGATTATATATGGCGTAAATGCATATCTCTATCCTAAATACGAATCATGAATTCCATCTATGCAGAAATTATAAGCACATGCCATCATGATCTGATCTAAACCTATACTTCATCTCTCGAGTTCATATAGATTATCACGGTAATTGATAGCTAGTCAATTAAACAATTAAGTCCAAATAACAATAGATAATCCTCACGATAGAACATAATAATCGATAGCGAAGCATATTAAAATAAACTACACAATAAGATCCATTATAATCTCAAACAAAGAATTAGTTCATGATTATTGAATTAAAACTAGGAATCCACAATTGAATACACATTAAAAGACAAATATAGAAGAAGATGAAAAGATAGAATCTATTGTCTGTAGATTTGATGCTCTCTCCTTGCTCCTACTTTGAATCTTCAATGGTCTCCAAGTTTCTTCAATCTCTAAATCTCATAAGAACTAGTGTTTTGGTCCTAATCTACTCTAATCTAATCTAATGGAATCCTTTCTCTCCCTCTAATCCTTGTGATTCTCCTCCTTTTATAAGTCTCTTTATATGTCTTTAAGTCCTCTTGAAAGTCCTTAAGTCAATCGGATCGAACCAATCCTTCTTGGACTCAAATTTGGACAAAATTCACCTTTTCTACACGTACCCCCACCCCAGCGGGGGTTTAACCTTGTAAAGGGTTCGCCCCAGCGGGTTAGGGTTCTGTTTTCCAGTTGGTACCCCCGCCCCAGCGGGGGTTTTGTGAAGAGAAAGCCCGCCCCAGCGGGGGTCCTTTTTCTACTCTAACGTCCTTTGGGTAAATGGCCATAACATCTTCGTCTGAACTCCGATTTTGATTATTCAGGATGTTTCGGATAGAGGAAACGTAAATCTACAACTTTCATGCTTTGAGTTTTTCGAAATAAGAACTAGAGCAATGTTGAAATTGGCTCTGAAGTGGCTGTTATGTAAATGGTCACCCAAAACAGTTAAGTTTAACGTCCGTTGGTACAAAGGTCATAACTCATGCATCCGAACTCCGATTAGAATGATTTAAGATGTTCCGGAAAGCTAAGAATAAGCTTTAAAATATAATCAAAGTTCCAAGCCAAGAACATGAAATAGACATAAAAGCCCAAACGATGTCCGGATTGCTTTTCTTTGCGATTTCATACCAATTCTTTGTGATTTCAGCTCCCAAGCATATAATCTACAAAACGAACATAAAATGCATGAAAAGTAACTAAGAAATATGAGATTAAGCAACTAATTCAAATAACAAATACCGAATAAGTAGGTATAAAAACTACTTATCAAATACCCACATACTTAAACATTTGCTTGTCCTCAAGCAAAAACATAAAACAACAATGCTATGCAATGTAACTAATCTACATGCCTATGAATCCAGCAGTAATGACAGAAATAAGTCTATTCAACCGGCCTTAAAAAAATCAAGTAAACACAATAATACAACATATCAAAATAAATCATTAACTTCCCAATCAATCATCAAATCTTAGATTGTTATCACTAATATAGTGTGTGTGTGTGTGTGTGTGTGCTCCACAACAATGTTAACTGATATAAAATCAAATTTAACACATAACAAGTCTCTTCAAAGGCATCATACAGTGTAAACTCAAGAAATCCAAAAACAAGCTAGATCCAACTAAAATCAAACAATTACCAATATCGAGGTCAACATTGGATACTTATGCTTTATTTTTTATCTACGGGGTCTTTTTACTCTTATTTCCTGTTTTATTCTTTTTTTTTCTTTTGGTTTATATACACATAACTATGCAATGTCTTATTTTCTTAGACTTTTCAATGCTACCTTAACGAGCTTTCGACCAACGACTCCCAGACCATTAAGACCTTAGGGCGCTAGGTGTAAAGACAATCCCCTTAGGCTTACTTACTCAAGTAACAAAGGCCACAAAACTAGACAAGCACGCTACGGTGTTTATTCATATTTTTTTTTCTTTCTTTTTTCTTTTTTTTTCTTCTTTTTTTTATAGCTTATATACCCCAAATATTCTCCCAAACTTAGGTTCTTGTCTAACTTTAGCCATCACTACTTATTCTTGTCACTCTTTCATTCAAACTAGCATTATCCTTTAGAATCCCATTATGTATCAATTTTAACTCAATCAATCAACAAGTTATTTTTACTGTGCTATCCTTATTATACCAGTTTCATCCTTATTATACCAGTTTCAAATAGAAAAAGACTCAATTCAGAATAAGAAATCACATTAAAGCTCTAATAGTTAGTACTATACTTGTCTACCCAATTCCAATCTCATCATTGGCCAAAACAAATTATAAATATCAAACAGTTAGACTCATGCAAGATGTACTAAATGCTATATAAACATAGTAAACTAACTACTATTTTTGAAAATTTTCAATTTTTTTAATATTTTTTTTCAAGAAACTTAATACAAAAACTTAATGTAACTATACGAACTACAATATAAATAACTAACTATATGCAATACAACACTAAAATGCCCCCCAAATTTAAACTAGACATTGTCCTCAATGGCTGAAATAGAAAAAAGTAAAGCAGAGGACTTCCCTAAAAATATAGCAATCCTCCTCCTTGTCCGCTAAGTTTGGAGAATAGGTTAGGCACATGGAACAAATTGGGCACCACACTTGAATTTGACTTGCATAACCTGTGAATATGATAGAAGCAAGCTTATTAAATCCTAAAAGAATGAAAAAAAATCTATCAACTAATATGAAACCTAAAAAAAACTAAAAATAAAATTTAAACTTGGGTTGCCTCCCAATAAGCGCTTGATTTATAGTCCTTTAGCCAGACTTTGTCTGGTCAACGTAATCCAATTCCTCTTTGAAAGTTGAGGAACCCTCCATCCATCAGTAACAAATTGTCCTTTTGGAGGTTCCCACAGGCGATGGCCAATGCATCAAAGTCACCTAGCATGCTCTGATTTGGTATGATCTCAATCAAGAACGTCCCACAGCTAGGTGTTTTCTCCATTGTGTACGTGATCACTTTAGGGCATGGAAGCTTGTCACACATAATGGGCTCTTCGTCTATCTTCTCTTTCTCGTCCCACCATGGATTTACATTTGTACTAGCTCTCATGTCATAAAAAGCATTGCCGACGACATGACTACTAAGCGGGCACGATTTTGCAAATCTAATTGGACCCTTGATTTTTGGCGGAGAAGGAACTTGGGGCACTAATAACATCGGCTCATCCTCGTTGGTACTCATAGTTAGTTATTCACTGACCTTATTTTCATTATCCCCACTTGTCTCCTCTTTTCCAACATCTCGTGTCTCTTCCAGTTGTAGATTTGGCTCGGGCACTTCATCAATCTCAGAATCCTCGTCATAACACCAATTGTTTTGAGGACAGTTGTTCAAGGCTTTGAGCATTTGATCCATCTGGTTCTGCAGATTTTGAATTGATGTCTCTTAATTTTGAATTGACTGCTCTTGATTAATCCTCCTCTCCTCATTTGATGCTATGAACTTGGACAACAATTCCTCCAACCTTGAATTATCTGTCTCAGTTTTGGAATCCATGTATCGAGGACCATGGGTTGAATTAATGATGAGTTGTTCCATTTGGTTCTGAAAATTATGGCTTGATATTTCTTGACTCATCATCCTTTCCTCTTGGTTTGCTATGAGCTTTGACAATAATTCCTCCAAATTTGACTTTTCTTCTTGTGGTAATGGATGTGGATATGAGAATTCTGGTGTGTATGTTGGATTTGGAGCGTAGTATTGGTCTTGATAGTTGTAGCTCCATGAAGAATCCGGGTGATACCCCCAAACTTGATGATAATTATCATATGCATACTGGTTGAGGTAATTACCCCCATATTGGACCGGCCCAAGACTGATGGTGCATTGATGACTCAGATGATTACCAGCACAATAATTGCACGTAACTGCTATCCTTCAAATACGTTGGGCTGCAACAACGTCCAACCTCCTCGAAAGTGTCTCAAGTTGTGCTGATAATGCAGAAAAGGCATTGAGTCCATCAATTCTTGTGTCCCTTGGCTGAGTCATATTCGAATAAGGCCATTGATAATTGCATCCAGCCATTGTACCTGAAAAGAAAGAAAATTAGGGAGAGAATTAAATAAAAAGAAAAAAATGTTTAAATTAAGACTAATTTGATTGAAGCTAATATTGGCAAAAAAATATTAAATTAATTCCCCGGCAGCAGCGCCAAAAACTTGTTGGGTAAAATCTAGTTACGCATAACACGCAAGTATACGTGGTCAACAAGTAATAAAGTGAAAGTACAGTATCGTTCCCGTGAGAAATTGTTTAATAAAAATCACCAAGTACTAACTCGTAACCAACTCAATCTTATTTAAACGAATGAATTTCAAATTATATAAATTAAATTATTACACTAATTCTAATTACCACTAATTAAAAATCAGATTATGGAGATTTAAGATCACAACTTCACTTATTTCTTCATTTAAGTTAGCACACTTCTCATTAATTATTTTCTATCCTGAATTGTTAATCAAGAACACTAAAACAGATAAAACCACCTCTCGTTGCATAATACTCATACTCACTTAAATCCACAGATGATAGAATTAAGAAAGACACCATAATTAACTAATCCACTATATCTCTATGTGAATTACAATTAAAAAGGATTTAAAGCACAAGTTCTCTATAAGATTACATATGGCGTAAAGGCATATCTCTATCCCAAACTCGAATCATGAATTCCATCTATGCAGAAATCATAAACACATGCCATCATGATCAGATCTAAACCTATACTTCATCTCTCGAGTTCATATAGATTATCACGGTAATTGATAGCTAGTCAATTAAAAAATTAAGTCCAAATCACAATAGACAATCCTCACGATAGAACATAATAATCAATAGCGAAGCATATTAAAATAAACTACACAATAAGATCCATTATAATCTCAAACAAAGAATAAGTTCATGATTATTGAATTAAAACTAGGAATCCACAATTGAATACACATTAAAAGACAAATATAGAAAAAGATGAGAAGATAGAATCTATTGTCTGTAGATTTGATGCTCTCTCCTTGCTCCTACTTTGAATCTTCAATGGTCTCCAAGTTGCTTCAATCTCCAAATCTCATAAGAATTAGTGTTTTGGTCCTAATCTACTCTAATCTAATCTAATAGAATCCTCCATCTCCCTCTAATCCTTGTGATTCTCCTCCTTTTACAAGTCTCTTTATATGTCTTTAAGTCCTCTTGAAAGTCTTTGAGTTAATCGAATCGAACCATTCCTTTTTAGACTCAAATTTGGACAAAATTCACCTTTTCTACGCGTACCCCCGCCCCGGCGGGGCTCTAGCCTTGTAAAGGGCCCGCCCCGATAGGCTAGGGTTCTATTTTTGAGTTGGTACCCACGCCCCAACGGGGGTTTTGTGATGAGAAAGCCCGCCCCGACGGGGGTCCTTTTTCTGCTCTGACGTCCTTTGGGAAAATGACCATAACTTCTTTGTCTAAACTACGATTTCGATGATTCTAGATATTCCGGAAAGAGGAGACGTAGATCTACAACTTTTATGCTTTGAGTTTTTCAAAATAAAGACTGGAGCAATATTAAAATTGGCTCTGAAGTAGTTGTTATGTAAATGGTCACCCAAAACAGTGAAGTTCAACGTCCGTTAGTACAAAGGTCATAACTCATGCATCCGAACTCCGATTGGAATGATTCAAGATGTTCTGGAAAGCTAAGAAGAAGCTCTACAATATAATCAAAGTTCCAAGCCAAGAACATGAAATAAACATGAAAGCCCAAACGATGTTCGGATTGCTTTTCTTTGCGATTTTAGCTCCCAAGCATATAATCTACAAAACGAACACAAAATGCATGAAAAGTAACTAAGAAACATGAGATTAAGCAACTAATTCAAGTAACAGATACCGGATAAGTAGGAATAAAAACTACTTATCAACTACAACAGAACAAGCAATCCATTAGAAGAGTCAAGTAGAGCATAATATCTACTATCTTCTATGATTTAAAAAGTTTATCAATTTTATTGCTGAGACTCAGCTCAATAAATAATCAACATCACTGAATTATCCATGCACTACGGGCCAAGAATATTCATTATTATCACATCCACGAATTATCTATACACTACGGGCCAAGGATATTTGTGTTATCACCAATGGTTATGATCATGCCAATAATTGTACATCAATGCACTACGGGTCAATGAGGACTTTTACCACATCATTTGTAACATTACAGGTCATGATTATACCGAATAATCCCTGGTTATAATCATACCAATCAACAGTCCATCTATGCACTACAGGTCAAAGATGACTTTCATCACAATATAAGCATGAGGATGATGACAATGATATAAGAATTCAATTAAATTAAAGGAAGGATAAATTTTAAAGATTTATAATTTAATTTATCCAGAATTCGATATTGTCCAAATTGTCAACATGATACTACTTTATGGAGTAAAATTTAAGAATAATATTGTATCAAAAATAATTTGGATAGAAAAATAATTAATTTTTATTATGAATAGTACCCGGGTGAATAGTACCCGAGTAAATAGTACCCGTGAATAGTATTTCGTAAATAGTACCCCGTGAGTAGTACCCTAACATGAAAAGATTAAAATTATCAAGAATGTTCATAATAATATTTTCGTGAAAAGATACTAGATGAAGCGCAAATTTTAATGATATTCTACTAATTTTACGGAGTATAGAAGTAATACTTAACAAAATGAGTGTAAAATTCAGAATCTGAAACGAAATAATATTACTTACATACTATAGAGTATGGAAGAAAATATTATTTCATACGAATATTGAACAAAAATAATATCTCTTACCTTAAAAAGAGTGTACTTCTGACTGGTAGGGCATGGATATTCTTAAAAAAAACTTATACTGTTTTCTATGCTCAATATTATAGAAGAAGAATTCTATGATTCTGATGTGATTTTTAATTCTAAACTAAGCATCCTATTTATAGGAGAATGGAAGGATACTATTTAGAAATTTTATTCACAGACTGCACAGTAGGAAACTCACGGGCGACATTTCGATCGGTCGAAAAATTTTTGATTTTACTATGCAAATACTATGCAGACACAATACAGACACTATACAAACACTATACAAATACTATGCATAATAAAATATAATATATTCTATTTTTCATAAAAATACAAAAACTTATATAATATTATATATATATATATATATATATCATCCATTTTCACCACCACCACACCAGTCACTCACACACACACTAGCACACGTAAACACACACACATGTTATATATATATATATATATATATATATATATATATATATATATATATATATATATATATACGGAATAACTTTCTACCGATTATTTTGAAAAATGAGTAAGTGGGGATCCATATAATAAGTAAAATTTACAACAAATACTTCATAAAATACACATCTATTTATCTTAATTCACTTGGCTTCACAAAACACATTTTTAATAACATTCATAATTAATATTATAACTTGCAATATTAATAATCAGATCATTTCCAGAAAAGACGAGGCTTTTCGATAAGGATTTCTCCCTATTGGCGCACAGTTAGGTGACCAAACCCCTTTTCTTGACAGAACTTTTTAGACATCTTCAATAATACAAATAATAATATGAATAACTTTGTCATCTCAATTATTGATTTAATAATATAAATAATATACAGATGATACTGTAACAATAATAGAATCAATAATGTGAGATACTATACAGCAATTACTGTAGCAATAATTGAGTATAACTGAGTGACTTATCACGTAAGTATCAATATTCAATACCGTGTGCTACTATACAATCACGCGTATTACTGTACTTTTATCATCGGGTATTTTAACAGTTAACGGTAAAACTTTCACCGTTATTTTTATAAAAAGATATTTCTGTCGTTTTCTAACTCCGACAATAATTCATTTGTGGGGTCCACCAATAATTGTGCCGTCATACGAATATTCCCTGATAAAACGAATATTTCCCGACCAATCGAATATTTTATAACAACTTGCTTACTTTATAAAATTTGAAAATATTATCCACAACTATAACATTATATCAAATCTACACCTTAATAATTAAAAAGATATTTAGAGAAAATTATTCTTTATTCATAAAAGTTAGGGTCTTACAACCTCCCCTTCTTATGAAATTTCGTCCTCGAAATTGGTGTACGTACCTGGTATGTCGAAGATGTGAGGATACCTTGATTTCATTTCAGATTCTAACTCCCAGGTCAATTCCTCAACATCGTGGTTTCTCCACAAAACTTTGACTTGAGGTATAACCTTGGAGCATAGAATATATTCATTCTTATCTAAGATTTTAACAGGTACCTCTTCATACGTTAAATCTTTCGCTATCTCGTCTGGTTCTAATTCAATAATGTGGTTCGGGTCTTCCACATATTTACGTAATATAGATATGTGAAAAACGTTATGAACACGAGACATACTTGGCGGTAAGGCGAGTCTATAGGTCACAATTCCTACTCGATCGAGAATTTTTGTGAGACCCCAGATTTTATGAATAAAGGTTTAAATTTCTCGAAATATTTTTTTATATTATGGTGTGGATTTGATATAATATTATAGTTGTAGGTAGTGTTTATAAATTTTATAAAGTATGTAAGTTGTTGTATAATATTCGATTGGTCGGGGAATATTCGTACGAAAGTACAATTATTGGTGGACCCCACAACAGAATTATTGTCGAATTGAGAAAACGACAAAAATATTTTATGAAAATAACGGCGGAAGTTTTACCGTTAATACTGTTGAACTACTCGGTAGTAAAAGTACAATAATACGCGTGGTTGCATAGTAGCACACGATTTTGATTATTGATGCTTACGTGAGAAGTCACTCAGTTTTGCTTATTATTTGAATCCCTATTTACCCATTTTTCAAAATAATCGGTAGAAAAATTATTTAAAGGTGGGGCCCACATGTGGGGCCCATATGTGTTGGAAAATAATTTTAGAAATAGAACAGTATACGTATGGAAGTATATGTATGTATTGAGTATATGGTGGGAGAAAGTGATATGTGAAAGTGATAGGTGTGTGATGTGTGTGTGAGTGGAAAATGGTGGAAAAGTGGTAGTGTGATAGTGATGTGTAAGAGTGTAGTGAAATTAATTTTTGGGTGGGTGGGGGATTGATGTTGGTTATGGGGGAGACAAATTAAGTGGTATATATATATATATATATATATATATATATATATATATATATATATATATATATATATATATATATATATATATGTCTTATATTTTAATTTTACTTGCATCCTATTGGTTGGTGGATTGAATTTTTGCATTAGTGTGATATCAAAACATTGATACGTATATCTGCAGAATTATTTCATCCATGAACAGTGCCCTTCCATTCTCCTATAAATAGAAGCTCATTCCTTCATTATTTCTTACAAATTCACTGAAACTCCAGAGAGAAAAATTATAGAGAAACTATAGAAAAGTATTCTGTTACTTCCCTACGCTTATATTCAGTTTCTTTTACGGTAAGGGGTATTATTTCTTTTGTATTCATGAAGAGAACTTCTGTTATTCCATTATTTATTATTCTGTTGGAATAACCTGTATACACGGGCTACCCTATACTTGGAGAAATTCTTCTGTTATTCCATTCTTTATTATTCTGTTGGAATATCCTGTCTGTGCGTTTTACGCCGGACCTGGTTCCGTCTTTATTATTCTGTTGGAATATCCTGTCTGTGCGTTCACGCCGGACCTGGTTCCATTATTTATTATTCTATCGGAATATCCTGTCTGTGCGTTTACGCCGGACCTGGTTAAATTATTTATTATTTTGTTGAAACATCCTATCGGTGCAAATTTTGTCGGACCTGGTTCCGTTATTATTATTCTGTTAGAATAATATGTCTGTGCAAAGTACCGCATGCATGGTGATTTCTTTTGTTATTTCATTCTTTATTATACTCAGTTGGTTAAAGTTTTGACTTCTATACTCCATGAAATTAGTAGAATATCCTTGATATTTGCGCTTCATCCAGTATCTTTTCATGGAAATATTCTTCTGAGCATTCTTGAATTTTACTGCACAAAGGAGTATCATGTTAACAACTTGGACGTTATTAGTTCCTGAATAAATTAATTCTTGAACTTGTTTTATTGAATTCTTATATCATTGTCATCATCCTCATGTTTATATTTTTTAAAAGTCATTTGTGGCCTGTAGTGCATAGATGGACTTGGTATGATTATGACCAGGGATTATTCGGTATAATCATGATCGTAATGTTACAAATGACGTGGTAAAAGTCCTCATTGGCCCGTAGTACATTGATGGACAGTTGTTGGCATGATCATGATCATTAATGAATACACAAATATTCTTGGCCCGTAGTGCATAGATAATTGTGGTCGTGATACTAAAGAATATCCTTGGCCGTAGTGCAGGGGTGATTCGATGATGAGGAATATTTTTTTAGCTGAGTCTCAGCGATAACAGTGATGAAAAATCTTTTAAATCATAAAAGATAGTAGATTTTATTTTCTACTTGACTCTTTTAATGGATTACTTGCTCCGCTGCAGTTAAACTTGATGTCTATTATATTTTATCAGTTTAACATTGTTGAAGGCTAACGATAATTTATTCTGCATTATCTTAGTCATAATATTTCTTACTGGGCTAGTTGAGCTCACCCTTTCTTTCACTGTTCTCTTCAGGAAATGAGAATATAGCTGGGACAAGTCGGGGAACGGAGTGATGGTCCAGAGGATAGCATTAGTAGTCCTCACTATTCTATGAAATAGTGTGATAATAATTGTAATGAGGACTCCTTTTGAGTTTGTATACTCTCTAGTAGACAATATTTGTATTCAAACTCACAGTTTATGTTTTGTCGTATTGTACACAACAGTTGTATTAGTCAGTTGTATTTGAATTCTGTACCATATATCTGGCGACTCAAGATGGGTGATGTATACCTAATTTTGGGGGCGTCACAGTTGGTATCAAAGCTTAGGGATATGATCCCTGGCTGAGATGTGAGGCAAGAACTAGGAGGGGAGAGACGGAGGAATTCTTTCGCTAGTATGACCTACCTAAATTTATTTGGTATTTAATTGGTCGGTCAGAGTATAGGAATAATATGTGATATGTTAATTAACCCTTGTTTTGTTGCAGTATTTGAAAATGGCATATGAAAATGTTGAGATAAGCAATGAAGCACAGGAGACCGTTGAGTCTCTACAGATCAATAATCAGGACAATGTGCAACAGGAAGACAATAATCCTCATGTAAACAACAACACTGATCAATTAACGAACGACGGTACGTTTAGGAGTTTTTTAGAATTCATGCAACACCAGGCGAAGGCGGCTCCTGTTCATAATGCAGGAGGAAACAATGGCAACCCACGGTTGGTCACCGTTAAGCAATTCAAGGAGCTGGGACCATCGGAGTTTTTGGGAAAGCCAGAACCACTTAAGGCGGAAACGTGGTTAAAGCAGATCACCAAAATATTTGATGTCTTGGGATGCTCCGAGGAGCAAAAGGTTCCTTTTGCCACCTTTATCACTACTAGAAAATCAGCCTATAGCTATAGGCCAAAAGACCGTCGCTAAAGATTTTAGCGACGGTCGCCGACCGTCGCCATAGAACCCGTCGGTAAAGCCTATAGCGACGGTCTTTTGGCCTATAGCGACGGTCACCGTCCCTAGCTATAGGTCATGGCAAAATCGTGTATTTACTCTTTACTAACGGTCGCTGAGAGTTATTGCTACGGTCATGACCGTAGCTATAAATGTCAATAGCGACGCTTGGCGACCGTCACTATAAAACACTATAGCTACGATCGATGACTGTCTTTATAGACTTTTTAAATTTTAAAGAAAATTAATTGTGTACATTTATCCAACAAACACAAATACAATATAAAATAAAACATAAAAAAAATATTGTATACATGATTTAAAATCATTCACATTACAATTACAATTATTACAATCTTCTTCAGAGAAGACTAACTACTGTATCAAACATTAAGTTACAATAATTTAGTTCCAACAATATTTATAAATTAAGACAAATCAAAAGCAAACAATAATTATTGCAAATGTCTTTGTTGAAGGTAGATATCCAGTAATGAGAAAAATATAATCTGAAATTCATAGGACTAAGAAGATGCCTTATCCCTCATGTGTAACTCAGGGACCATTCCAGGATGATAATCAGATCCATCAAGTGCCCTAGACCACTGCCTGTTTCTATCAAGCTGATTGACTTGCTCCCTACTGAACCTGAAAAAAGAAATAATCAAAAGCAACAAATTAATGGAAATAGATTTATATCTAAATTGGGAAAACTATTAATATGTGAAATTCTTTTATATATTTAGCAACACTTTTAGTTAATAATAAAATTAAAAAGGCTGTGACTTGTGATGTTTAGTAAGAGAGCTGAGTTGAAAAGGAACAACACAGCACGACACAGGAATGGGTGTGCAGAATGATACTAAACATCACCATGAGATTTCATCAGAGATCAATACACCTCTCTGTAATCCGACTGACATATCAAAAGATTTAATAAAACTCATTATGCACAAAGTAAAGAAGCTAGAATACCTTTTAAGTTCACTTGCAATTAATCAAAATCCAACTTTTTGATTTTGAATATATTAGAGAAACGTTGTGCGTGTCTAAGCCATTCCTAACACATTACCAAAAAGAAAGCAACAACATTTGTATCTAGTATAGTATAGCCTTCAGCAACTAGTAGTGTCAAATCTTGGTTTTCCATTTACCACATTCCTAGTAGTGTCGAATCAATGTCAGTATTACCACATTCCTGTTTGTTAGCATGTGGAGAGACAAAAATGTAAGTAACCAGCTACAAACATCAATTAGTCATAATTGTACATCACAATATTTTGCGTACAAAGTAGGTCCGTTATCACATTAAAGGTTTCTATTATAGAATACAGAAGCAAAAGCACAAATATACATTGCCAGAATTCGTGTTAATGGATCCCCACCTAAATATTTCTAAATATATAACAGCTGACATCAAGTCCTTATATATATATGAATTTTTTGAATTAGACATTTAATGGTTTTTTTACCACATAATTTGAATTCTAGCTTGCCACCAAAGAAGGCAATTCCAAATGAAAAACAACCTAGAAACTAAAAGAAAATTTGGAAGTACCTCGAAAATTTGCATTAAGAATGTCTTGATGGACTTGCTCTTGTCTATTACAGTCTCACTGCCAACTTCTAGGCGGCCGATTTGTTTTCGATCAATCCCATATTTATCGAGGAGGGATGCAACTGCTGTCAAACTGAAATCCAAATATGAGAAAAATGAATGACGTGTAAGATCTGTCTAATCACTCATATAGAGAAAAAAGATGCTAGCACTTACAAGTAAATGAGAAGCTCCCAGACCACGTGCAGTGTTAATATACATATGTCTCCCTAAGATGTTGACCTGAACTCTAATATATAAGCTAAGAGTTGTCATTGCCCAAATGGACAACACCATTCTAGTGAAACCTGGAAAAATAAAAGCATTTCAATACAAGGTAAGCTTTTCTGCAGTAGCCAGTAGGCATATACAAGGTGGGTACAAATAGCTATAACAATCATTATTAACCTAATAAGTACTATTGACAACTATATTTATTGCTTTCAAGACTTGAATCAAATCAATTATGAATTTTTAGCGATTTTGAAAATTAACTTCAAAAGGTCAAAAATGTAGCCTCTAATTTTGGAAGGGATGGAGTAAGATATTGGATAATTTTTAAAATCTTAACTGGACTTTAACGAGCTCCTCATTTTCTCGCTCGGTGGAAAGTTCTTTCTCAAGATCACAAAGCTGTTTCTGATGAGCATCATAAAGCTTGTATAAAAGATACCCACTTCCAAAAACTCGAAGTGTGACATAGACCTTCTTCTTATGCCTTCTCCAAAACTCCCTATCAAGCCAAATCAATGGAAATCAAAATTGAAACACCAACAAAAGTTACAGAACATCACCATTTATTGGCTATTGCTAACAGAAAATTCAGCACATTTACCCAGACACATAAAAAGCAACTACAGCACAGAAGCCTTCTTCATTCTTCAAAGAATAAATAGTTACAAATACTCCCCCGATTCCAAAATATAAGATCAAGTTTTGATTTTAAACTCAACTTGCCACATCAAAGAATTAATTTTTATCAAAACCCATCTATATCTGCATAGTATTTTCTCCTCAAAGAAACCTAATACAGAAACACAAAAAACCCAAAAGTAATAAAAGCTTGTTGAAACATAAAAAATCAAAAACATTTAATTTTAACAAAAATAAAAAACCCAATTTATAACCACACTAAAGGGGCTTTACTGAACTCCAAATTCCAGTACAAATCAAAACCCAAAAAATTATGCAGAACTACTAGTATACATCAAAACCCAGAAGTAAGAAAGTAAGTTGAAGCATAAAAAAACAGTTAATATTAGCAAAACCCCAATTTATATCCACACACTAAAGGGGTTTTACTGAACTCCAAATTCCAGCACAAATTAAAACCCAGAAAAATTATGTAAAAATACTAGCATAAACAGATTAAAGAAACTTCAAATTTGAAATGAATGAGAAGAATCAACTAACCACATTCGATCTTTCTAAATGTCAATTTTTACAGCTTCTTTTGCTTACACCGGCCCAAATACTGGCCGTGTCTTCACTCCTTCTATCTCTATATCTATAAATCTCACCAAATTTTGTTGATATAGCAGGTGCACAAATACCTGCCAAAGCAGCATTCTCAATCCAATTCCCCTCTATCTCTTTCTTCAAATATCATAAACATATAATACATAAAAATTGAATATTTAAAACAAAAGAGAGACAAAGTACCCATGGGGATTGAAATAGCCGTTTAGGATGGACGCTTGGGAGGACGAACAGTGAGCTGAACAGGAATGGGGCGGCCGGTGCCTGTACCTCCGCAACTAGGTCAGCTCCGGCTAATACGTTAAGACCCGTAGCCAGCTGAGATAGTACCATCGGAACCATAAACGATGACGAGTAGAAGATGACAAGTGGTTGATCGAGTAACGAGCGATAGATAGGAAGAGTAACGAGAGACGAAGGGTTAGAAAGGAGGGAGATGACTTGAGAGGATGAAGATAATTTGGGGGAAACAATTGGAGTGAAATAATGAAATGATTTGGGGGAAGATGGGAGGGTTATTTCTTTATTAAAAACCTCTATACCGAGGGTTCCGTGGGTTCCGTGTCGACCGTCGCTATATATACCTTATAGCGACGGTTCCGTGCCGACCGTCGCTATATCTCGTCGTTATATCTCGTCGCTATATGTCTAATTTCTAGTAGTGTATGTTGCATAAAGAGGCAGATCACTGGTGGGAATCTGTAAAACGTACCCAGCCTGACGCACTCAAGATGTCTTGGAAGAAGTTCCAAGAGCTGTTCAATGACAAGTACTTTCCCGAAAGCATTCGTCACATGAAGGAGGTGGAATTTATCAAGTTAGAGCAAAACAACATGACCGTGTCGCAGTACGAAGCCAAGTTTGCCGAGTTATCTCTATTTGCGTCCCACTTGGTTGATAATGAAGAGAGAATGACACGGATGTTTTTAAGAGGTTTGAAGCCGGAGATACGTCAATATCTTATTTCTCATAAACTGTGTTTGTATTCAGATATTGTAAATAGGGCTCAGTTAGTGGAGCGCGATAACGAGTCAACGCAACCAAAAGAGAGCAGCCAGCAAATGATAATACCTGTGATAACAGTCATCAAAGCGGTGACAATAAACATGGAAGGAATCAACATGCCAGAAATGGTAACCACTTCGGTGGTAATCATGGTCAAAACAATAAGAATGGACATTTCAAGAAGAGAAGGTTCAACAATGACGCGAAGACGTCGACACCAGCACCCGTTTCAAAGGAAGAAGAACGACCACCGGTTGTATGTTTCAAATGCGGACAAGAGGAACACATCCGTCCAAACTGTACGCAGTCAGTCCAAAGTGTGTTTTAATTGCGGCAGAGAAGGTCACCTAGCTCGATTTTGTCGTATGATGAAGTCAATTCCAGCTGGGATAGTGATGCCAAAGGATGTCCTAGACAAGCCAAAGCCGGTAGTTTAAGAGAACCTTTTTTTTCGTGACGAGGAACCTGAATAAAATTATCACGGGTATGTTAGTCATAAACTCTTGCGAAGTCTATACCGTGTTAGATACCGATTCTACTCACTCTTTTATTTCACCTAATTGGGTTCAATGTTTGAAGTTAACTCCGAAGAAGTTAGACTTTTATATGTCTATTTAAACTCAGTTGGGAGAAACATTCGTTACCTCCACTATTTATAAATTTTGTTCAAATCAAAATTTTCACGTTACCTGTCGATCTTATCTCTTTGAAAATACTTTCCTTTGATGTGATTTTTGGAAACGATTGGTTAACTACTCATCATGCTTTTCGTAAGGTTGTTAGCTTTCATATTCCTAACCAACCTGTTATGCGAATTCAAGCCATAAGTAAAGAGCCCCGGTCCTTTTGTTGTTAATTTTCTTGTGTGGAATGTGCCGAAACCAGACTTCCTGTAGGCAACGTCGTGAATGACGATGGCAAGTTGATAGGTATCAATGTGACGTGTTATCCAAGTCTTGAATGAGAGTCATAGTTTTGAATGGTATTTCTATTGTTAATAAATTTCCTGACGTTTTCTTGATGACTTCTTAGCCTACCCTAGAGCGTGAAATAGAATTTTGTATTGACCCCAGTACAAAACCTATTTCTTAAACCCTCAAATATTTTTTCAACCAAAACGAACGTATAATGCGCCAAAGACGTTGGCTCGAGCTGTTGAAGATTACAATCGTACCACTCAATATCATCGTGGAAGTGCGAACGTAGTAGCTGACGCGTTGAGTAGAAGATCGTATGCGAGTGCGATGTTGTTAACACAAAGGCCTATTTTGTATAACTTACAAATGATGAAGATAGAGTTAAAGACTCTAGGAACTCACGTGAAGATAACGAATATACGATTAGAATAGACTTTAATCGATAAAGTTAAAGCCGTTCAAGCTACATACTCAGAGCTGATGAACGTGAAGAAGAAGGTTCAAGAGGGCGTTATTCTAGAAGCAAGAATCGAAGAAGAGAGGAAATCTCAACCCTCGATTTAATTGGCCCATTTGAAATCCTCGATCAAGTAGAAACTGTGGCTTATAAACTCGTTTTACTGCCAAGTATGTCGTGTGTTCATAACGTTTTTAATGTATCGATGTTACGTAAATATGTGGAATACCCGAACCACATTATTGATTTAAAACCGGACGAGATAGCGGATGATTTAACGTATGAAGATGTACCTGTTAAAATCCTGAAATATATTCTACACTTAAAGGTTATACCTTAAGAGTTAGAATCTGACGAAGTGTCATCATCTGTTCGGCATACCAGGTACGTACGTAAATTTCGAGGACGAAATTCCATAAGGAGGGGAGATTGTGAGACCCCAGATTTTATGAATAAAGGTTTAAATTTCTCGAAATATTTTTTTATATTATGGTGTGGATTTGATATAATATTATAGTTGTGGATAGTATTTATAAATTTTGCAAAATATGCAAGTTGTTGTATAATATTCGCTTGGTCGGGGAATATTATTTTTGTCGGAGAATATTCGTACGACGGCACAATTATTGGTGGACCCCACAACGAAATTATTGTCGGATTGAGAAAAAGACAAAAATATTTTATGAAAATAACGGCGAAAGTTTTACCGTTAATACTGTTGAACTACTAGGTAGTAAAAGTACAGTAATACGCGTGGTTGCATAGTAGCACGCGATTTTGATTATTGATGCTTACGTGAGAAGTCACTCAGTTTTGCTTATTATTTGGATCCCTATTTACCCATTTTTTAAAATAATCGATAGAAAAATTATTTAAAGGCGGGGCCCACATGTGGGACCCATATGTGTTGGAAAATGATTTTGAAAATGGAAGAGTATACGTATGGAAGTATATATATGTATTGAGTATATGGTGGGAGAAAGTGATATGTGAAAGTGATAGGTGTGTGATGTGTGTGTGAGTGAAAAATGGTGAAAAAGTGGTAGTATGATAGTGATGTGTAAGAGTGTAGTGAAATTAACTTTTGGGTGGGTGGGGAATTGATGTTGGTTATGGGGGAGACAAATTAAGTGGTATATATATATATATATATATATATATATATATATATATATATATATATATATATATATAGCATGTGTTTATATATATATGTCTTATATTTTAATTTTGCTTGCATCCTATTGGTTGGTGGATTGAATTTTTACATTAGTGTGATATCAAAACATTGATACGTATATCTGCAGAATTATTTCATCCATGAACAGTGCCCTTCCATTCTTCTATAAATAGAAGCTCATTCCTTCATTATTTCTTACGAATTCACTGAAACTCCAAAGAGAAAAATTATAGAAAAACTATAGAAAAGTATTCTGCTACTTCCCTACTCTTATATTCAGTTTTTTTTACGGTAAAGGGTATTATTTCTTTTGTATTCATGAAGAGAACTTCTGTTATTTCATTATTTATTATTCTGTTGGAATAACCTGTATACGCGGGCTACCCTATACTTGGAGAAATTCTTCTATTATTTCATTCTTTATTATTTTGTTGGAATATTCTGTCTGTGCGTTTTACGCCGGACCGGGTTCCGTCTTTATTATTCTATTGGAATATCTTGTCTGTGCGTTCACGCCAGACCTGGTTCCATTATTTATTATTCTATCAGAATATCATGTCTGTGCGTTTACGCCGGACCTGGTTCCATTATTTATTATTCTGTTGAAACATCCTGTCGGTGCAAATTTTGCCTGACCTGGTTCCGTTATTATTATTCTGTTAGAATAACCTGTCTATGCAAAGTACCTCATGCATGGTGATTTCTTTTGTTATTCCCTTCTTTATTATACTCAGTTGGTTAAAGTTTTGACTTCTATACTCCATGAAATTAGTAGAATATCCTTGATATTTACGCTTCATCCAGTATCTTTTCATGAAAATATTCTTCTGAGCATTCTTGAATTTTACTCCACAAAGCAGTATCATGTTGACAACTTGGACGTTATTAGTTCCTGAATAAATTAATTCTTGAACTTGTTTTATTGAATTCTTATATCATTATCATCATCCTCATGTTTATGTTTTTTGAAAGTCATCTGTGGCCTGTAGTGCATAGATGGACTTGGTATGATTATGACCAGGGATTATTCGGTATAATCATGACTGTAATGTTACAAATGACGTGGTAAAAGTCCTCATTAGCCCGTAGTGCATTGATGAACAGTTGTTGGCATGATCATGAACATTAATGAACACACAAATATTCTTGGCCCGTAGTGCATGAATAATTATGGTCGTGATACTAAAGAATATCCTTGGCCGTAGTGCAGGGGTGATTCGATGATGAGGAATATTTTTTTAGCTGAGTCTCAGCGATAACAGTGATGAAAAACCTTTTAAATCATAAAAGATAGTAGATTTTATTTTCTACTTGACTCTTTTAATGGATTGCTTGTTCCACTGCAGTTAAACTTGATGTCTATTATATTTTATCAGTTTAACATTGCTGAAGGCTAATGATAATTTATTCTGCATTATCTTAGTCATAATATTTCTTACTGGGCTAGTTGAGCTCACCCTTTCTTTCACTGTTCTCTTCAGGAAATGAGAATATAGCTGGGACGAGTCGGGAAACGGAGTGATGGTCCAGAGGATAGCATTAGTAGTCCTCACTATTCTGTGAAATAGTGTAATAATAATTGTAATGAGGACTCCTTTTGAATTTGTATACTCTCTAGTAGACAATATTTGTATTCAAACTCACAGTTTATGTTTTGTCATATTGTACACGACAGTTGTATTAGTAAGTTGTATTTGAATTCTGTACCATGTATCTGGCGACTCAAGATGGGTGATGTATACCTAATTTTGGGGGCGTCACAATTTCAAATGGGCCAATGAATTGAGGATTGAGTTTTTCTCTCTTTCCAAATCTCGTAACTCCCTTCCATGGAGTAACACGTAACAACACATGCTCTCCAACATTGAATTCCACGTCTCTTCGATGAAGATCAGCATAACTCTTTTGTCGATCTTGTGAGGTTTTTATACGTTGTCGGATTATTTGAATCTTTTCCGTTGTCATACGTACCAATTCTGGTCCCAACAATGTTGCTTCACCCACCTCATCCCAGCATACAGGAGAACGACACTTTCGTCCATACAACGCCTCGAATGGAGTCATGCCTATACTTGCTTAATAACTGTTGTTGTAGGAGAATTCTACTAATGGCAAGAACTTGTCCTACTTCCATTCTGGAATTTCAAGTGGTTGCAATGGACCATTCGGCACTTGATGCTCTGTCTTGACACGTTGAAAAGATAAACACCTTGAGATAAACTCCGCTATCTCTCTTTTCATATTGCTCAACCAAAATGTAAGTCGAAGATCACGATACATTTTGGTACTTCCGGGATGGATTGCAAACGGTGTGTTGTGCGCCTCTATCATGATTTTATACTTCAAATCAGAGTCGTTACGAACACAAAGTCTGGAGTTGACTCGAAGTATTCCTTCTTCATCGATTCTTGCTTCTAGAATAGCACCTTATTGCACTTTCTTCTTCATACGCATCAGCTCCAAGTCCGTAGTTTGAGACACTTTAACTTTATCGATTAAAGTCGGTTCTACTCGTAAATTTGCCATCATCACGTGGGTCCTTGGAGTTTTTAACTCTATCTCCATCCTTTGTAAGTCATACCAAATGGGCCTTTGCATTGACAATATCGCACTCGTACCCGCATATGATCTTATACTCAACGCGTCAGCTACCACGTTCGCTTTTTTAGGATAATATTGAATGGTATGATCGTAATCTTTTAACAGCTCGAGCCAACGTCATTGTCGCATGTTGAGTTCCTTTTGGGTGAAGAAATATTTGATGCTTTTATGATCTGTATGGATCTCCACTTTCTCCCCATACAGGTAATGCCTCCAGATTTTAAGTGCAAAAACGACTGCTGCCAACTCTAGATCATGAGTAGGATAATTCCTCTCATATTCTTTAAGTAATTGTTGGTCGATTTCACAATCAAAATATACGTGCAAGTATACACGGTCAACAAGTAATAAAGTGATAAGAAAAGTATAGTTCCCACAGAGAATTCTAATTAATAAATTCCAACTACTAGCACTATATCAACCCAATTTTATTTAAACAACGATAAATTATGATTTTCTAAAATACTAAAACTAAATTAAACAATTAAAGATATTATTCTAAAATAGGCAAATATATAAACTAAAATTTGAATGAATGATTTCTGATAAATAAGGATTAAGATTTCAATATCCCCAATTATGAACTATAACTCAATTATCCAGTTATCCCAATTATTATGTCTACTGAATTGTTAACAGGAATTCTCAAATGTCAAAAGTCCTTTTCCAAGTAATCAACTGACTTCTATTTTATCCAGGTTAATCTTGCTATATTCCTATGCAAAACAAGTGAATTAAACTCTTTCAATTCCAATTCCTTATGTGTTACATGTGGTGAACAGATATTTCCATTCAATTCACAAACCTAATTATTCACTGTGCAAATAACTAAGTCACACGTTACCAAACCCAGTTCTAACCCTAGAATTCCTTTTTCAATTCCTTCTAGAGTAACAAGGTAATTATTGGCCAAATAATTAATCAACAGATGCAAGGTATGATAAACAATTCACTTCAACATAAATAATTGGAATAAACTGAATAACTAATTTATAGTCATAAAAGGTTCAATTGAAATCTTAATTAAAGAATTAGTTCATGACGGAAATAAAAACCAATAATCGTTTGTAAAACATCCTTAAAGAATTACAAATTGAAAATAAGGAGAAGAAGAAGAAAACTCTTTAGCCAATCTTTAGTCTTCAAGTAATCCTCTGTGTAGCCTCCAATGAATGAATGAATAGATGAATCGATCCCCCCTAATTTCAGCACTTAATCTCTTTTTATAGCTTGTCATACTCCCAATCCAATTAGGCTTCAAATAACCTTCAATAATCAAGTCAGCCGAAAAGTCAACGCTCGCGTCTCGGTCAACTCCTGACACGGCCCAGCGCCCCGGCGCTAGTAGTCAGCGAAATTACCATCTTGCCCTTATCAGCTAAAATTCCCCAATTCGTCCCTGCAGCTCCCGAATCTGCAAAACAACAACTAAACACACTAAAAATGCTTCTAAATCACTTAAGATTACAATAATTTAAGTCCAAATATATCCAATTCATGGGTATATTACCCAATCATCAAATACCCCCAAACTTAAATCGTTGCGTGTCCTCATGCAATAAAACATGAAACAATACTAAACAATATGAAAACGATAAATCATGCAAATGCAACTAACTAAATGATCGTAATTCCAGCAATCCAATAACTCACGTATATCCATAGGCCTCAAAAAAATCACAAAAACATGCTAATACATCATGTTACTGCAGCTCAATAATATTCCAACAATCAATGAATCTAAATCTATTATTACTGATATTGTGAGTGTGTGTTTAACAACCATGCTAACCAATGGAAAACAAAAATATGAAAGATAATACATTTCTTAGTAGGCACCATACAGTGTAAACTTAAGAACTCATCAAATAAACTTGCTTCAACTGAACTCAAACACTTACCCAAATTCAAGAGTCAAAATGGAATACTTATGCTTTTCTTTTTCTCTTTTTTTTTTTAACTTTTTGCACTTTTCCCGCTTATTTGCATTTTTTTTCTTTCTTTTTTTTTAAATATACATAAATGACTGTGCAATGTCTCATCCCATTAGGCTAACAGTGTTACCCCTTAGCGAGCTTTCGACCAACGACTCCCAGACCATAAAAGACCTTAGGGCGCTAGGTGTAAAGACAATCCCCTCGGGCATACTTGCTCAAGTGACAAAAGCCCCGAAACAAGACTAGTCACCATGTATACCCTTTTTTTTCAAACCTATATAAGCCTATATATTCCAAATATTTTTCCCCCAAACTCGAGTTTATGTATAAATTCAGTCTTCACTAGCTATTCAAATTGTCCCTTCATTTCACTAGCAATCATCCTTTAGAACTCCATTATCTAACCATTTAAACTATCATAGCCAACATGGTCGTTTTTCAAAGTGCTTTCCTATAATATCAGTGTCAAACAGATAAAGATTCAAATCATGTCAAGAAAATCATATCACTGACTCAACAATCCTTACTAGACTTGTTCATGCAATTCTAATTTCATCATTGGCCCCCAAATAAACGCACTATCGCACTATCAAACACTGGAATTATCATGCAATCCTAAATGCAATGTTTAACTAACAATAACAACCCAAATTCACAACTATTAACAACTATAACTAAAAATTAACTACCCCCAAACTAATCTAGAGCAATGTCCTCATGCGAAAAATAAGGCAAAATAAAATAGAGGACTTCCCTGACGAGCTTATTCCTCAGGTGGAGCATCATTGCCCTCGCTCATCTCTTGATTGGAAGGGGGAAATACAGGGAGAACAGGAGCAGTTGGAAAATGGCTAAGTTGAACGCCCGGATGTGATTGGACGGTCAGTGCAGCAAATTGATCAACTAAAAATTTGAAAATCACGTCTTGACGTTCAGACAAGTGTACATTCTGGGACTCCATGTTGTAGAACCAGCCATCAATTTCCCACTGGACAGCTTCGGGGACCACACCACGATGAGCTGCTATAGATGGGTCATAAATAGGTGGAGCCTGAGGTGGTGGGGCGTGTGTAGGTGCAACTTGGGGAATTATGAAACCCAATCCCCTAGGGTGATTTGCCCTACCTGTCCACACTTTATACCTGCTGATCAACTTATGGTCCAACACGGGCATAGGCGTTTGAATCATCTCATCCGATTTCCATTTCACCCCAAACTTGGCACATAGAACACAAATTAAAGAAGGATGGGGTAAACCTCCTGTGGTTCCACCTCGAGATGCTCGGAGAATGGACTGCTGGATCACTTGATCGACATCTATTTGCAAGCCTTGAATAATAGAATATAACAGCACTGATCTTTCTTTTGTGACATGGCTCACATGTGTACATGGCATGAGTTTGGCACAGAAAAAGGCATACCACGCTTTCCCATACTAACTGAGATGAGAATGGGGGAAGGTCATGCTACCACGTTCATGCACTGTCCATGTGGTACCCGGTTGACAAAGCTCACGTATTATCTTCTCATAGTTTGGACCTTGACTCAGAAGACCGGCATATTCGTCATTAAGATCCTCCAAATCCATTTGATAGCACCCATTTATGTCCTCTTCTCTGATTTCCACGGTTTTTCCTCTAACAAACACTTCATAGTGATCGTGTTCTGGAACGTTGGCAGAGAATTCTTTCACGACTGCAATCACTGCCGGAACAGGTTGTTCAATTAGGGCAAACCAATTTTGCTCAGCAATCATTACCGCTATTTCCCCATCCTTTGATTGATCGGGTCTCAAACCACGTTCGGGAACTAGTGAGCGGGTAGCCATGCGGTTATAGCGTTCCTGTGCCTCGGCGGATACAATTCGACGGCTATCAAATTTGGGTTGGGATGAGGCTAACCCCGACCTGTCTCCACGTTGTCGCTTTGAAGACATGTCGGAAAAAAAAATATGCAAGAACGCCACAAGCACATGTATTAGAATTTCGCATCATGTGAATATGTAAAAATTGACCCATATCACAACCCCCAAACTTCAGAATGTATGTAAACATCAAGTACATAGTTGAGGGTGTGGCATGGCATGTACTAGCATGAAAACGCACAACTTTACCAATTAGATGCCTGTATTTTTCAAAATCTACAAGTGGTAAGAAACACATATAATTCACCCAAAAGTTTTGTCATAAGAAGTTACATATCCCTATGTATGCATCCAGACAATATAATTCTTTCCGCAATAGCAATGCATATGTGCAGCAGTAGATGTGTAAGATTGTGTTGATAAGAGGATCCATCAATAATGTGCATGGATATGGTGATATGTGCAAAGTTGAACATGATTACTGACTCAAACAAATTATCAAACACCTTGTGGGCTTCTCATAAATTGCTTTGAATCACACTACTTTCTTATGAATTCAAATTTCTAGCATTCAATGACCACATATGCATGGTATCTCAATCCAAATTGGTGCCCATTCAAATGTGTCTCACCTTTCGGGATAATGAGATAATTAAAATCAAAAGGGTGAGAATCGGTATATAGATGTAGAGAATATGAACTAAGGTGCTCATTACTTACCCATCTCTCAATTAAGCAAGAGCTGAATTCACCATCTATGAATTATAATTTAGAAACATACCTTTGTGGAAAAAGTTGAGAAGAAAAATTGGTTAGAGATGGAAGCCCCCACTGTGAGATGGATTATTGCGTTCAATATTATTAGGCTAAATAAAATTTTTGATATCGGTTATCAGAGGAGATCAATTTATTTGAGAGAACAGAGGCGTGTGGAGAAGATGGAATGATGAGAGTGGAACCGAATGGGTTATTTGAAACAAAATGTGGAACGTCTGACCTGATCCCAGCGCCGGGGCGCTGGGTATATACGTGCAAGTAGCGCCGGGGCGCTGTCCCCCAGAATCTGATTTTTCATCACAGCGTCGGGGCGCTGGATTTGTATTGAATTTGGGCGTCGGGGCGCTTAGAGGCAGCAACTTCAAGAAGGGCTAGCGACGGGGAGCTATAGATGCATAGAAATCCAGCGCCGGGGCGCTGAGTACATATGCTAGAGTTTGGTGACTTGTGCCGGGGCGCTGGATCCTCTTTGTTTTCAAGCGCCGAGGCGCTGATTGAAATTCTCCTTATGTCCAGTGCTGTTCATCTTTCAACTAAAATGAGTATAAATCAGATAAATGTTACGCATATTAAATAACTAAACGAATAAAATAAAAATTGCAATAAAGACAAGTAACTAAATGAAATAAAATAACACAAATGGGGTTGCCTCCCTAAAGCGCTTGGTTTCCAGTCGTCAGCCCGACTTTGCTGGTGTGGTCAGTTATCCACTGGTTCGGAGAGGTACATAACCGTAGCTTGACGTTCAATGGGTCCACTCCAGTAATGTTTGAGTCGCTGACCGTTTACCTTAAATTTTCGTTTAGAATTTGGTTCTTCGACCTCAATGTTTCCGTGTGGAGCGACAGATAAAATCACGAATGGTCTGAACCACCGAGATTTCAATTTCCCGGGAAATAAACGCAAGCGTGAATTAAAAAGTAATACTTGTTGGCCCGGTTCAAATGTTCGAACGAGAATTTTCTTATCATGTCAGGCTTTGACTTTCTCCTTATAGAGTTTTGTGTTTTCATACGCATTGAACCGGAATTCGTCCATCTCGTTCAACTACAGTAACCTTTTCTCACCCGCCGCTTATAGATCAAAGTTCAGTTTCCGAATGGCCCAGTGTGCACTATGTTCTAGCTCGATCGGAAGGTGACACGCCTTTCCAAATACTATTCTGTAAGATGACATGCTGATTAGATTTTTGTACGTTGGTCGATAAGCCCATAGAGCATCGTCAAGATGCAATGACCAATCTTTTCGTGACGGATTGACCACTTTTTCCAGAATTTGCTTGACCTCCCTATTCTAGACCTCCGCTTGACCATTGGTTTGGGGATGATAAGCAGCAGCAATTTTATGACGAACCCCATACTTTACAAGCAATTTGGTGAACTGCTTGTTACAGAAGTGAGTTCACTCATCACTTATTATCGCCCTCGGCGTCCCAAATCGTGTGAAGATGTTTTTCTTTAAAAATTTGAGAATAACACTGGCATCATTCGTGGGTAACGCTGCGGCTTCTACCCATTTGGAAACATAATCGACCGCTAACAAGATGTACTGATTATTGAAAGATGATGGGAAAGGTCCCATAAAATCGATTCCCCAAACGTCAAACAGTTCAACCTCCAAAATTGTGTTGAGTGGCATTTCGTTGCGCTTTGAGATGTTACCTATGCGTTGGCACCGATCGCATTTCAGCACATAGAGGTAGGCATCCTTGAATAATGAAGGCCAGAAAAATCCTGATTGCAACACTTTATCAGCTGTTCGATCACCGGAATAATGGCCTCCATAATCTGATGAGTGGCAATGGCCTAATATGCTGTCCATCTCTTCATGAGGCACACAACGTCTTATCATTTGATCTGCACAAGCCTTAAACAGAAATGGTTCGTCCCAATAGTATTGCTTTACATCGTGGAGGAACTTCTTTCGTTGTTGTGAGGTCAAGTCCGGTGGTAACAATTTGGCAACCACGTAATTCACATAGTCAGCATACCAAGGCAATATTGTGGTTACTCAGAACAGTTGTTCATCCAAAAATTTTTCATTAATCAATATGTTGTCTTCCTTCTGTACCTCCGCATTTTCCAACCGAGAAAGATGATCTGCCACTTGATTTTCTGTACCTTTTCTGTCCCGGATCTCTAGATCAAATTCTTGTAACAACAGTATCCATCGTATTAATCGCGGTTTGGCATCCTTCTTCTTAATCAGATATTTAATGGCAGAATGATCAGTGTAGACAATTACCTTGGTGCCAATGAGGTATGATCTGAATTTATCGAAGGCAAACACAACTGCAAGTAACTCCTTTTCGGTGGTTGTGTAGTTCAACTGGGCGTCCGTCAACATCTTGCTAGCGTAATAGATAGTGTGAAAAATCTTGTCATGACATTGACCCAACACTGCTCCCACTGCGTAGTCACTGGAGTTGCACATCAATTCAAACGGTAAAGACCAATCGAGCGCCACAATAATTGGAGCAGAGATCAATTTCTTCTTTAATACCTCAAATGCTTCGATACATGACTGATCCATCTTGAACGGCACATCTTTCTCTAAGAGTGAACATAGGGGTTTCGAGATTTTTGAAAAATCTTTAATGAAGCGTCTGTAGAAACCCGCATGTCCCAAGAAGCTTCGTATTCCCTTCACAGATGATGGAGGAGGTAATTTCTCAATCGTTTCTATCTTTGCTCTATCTACCTCTAATCCGGATGCAGAAACCTTATGTCCCAGAATAATCCCTTCTTGCACCATGAAGTGACATTTTTCCCAGTTGAGCACCAGGTTAGTTTCCACACATCTTTTTAACACCAAGATCAGATTCTTCAAACACAAGTCGAAACTATCACCGAACACGGAGAAGTCATCCATAAATACCTCCAAATTCTGTTCGACCATATCAGAGAAGATTGCCATCATACATCGTTGAAAGGTCGCCGGCGCATTACATAAACCAAAAGACATACGCCGGAATGCAAACGTACCGTATGGACATGTGAACGTGGTCTTTTCTTGATCTTCCAGAGCTATGGCAATTTAATTATACCCGAAATATCCATCCAGCAAACAGTAGAATTGATGTCCCGTTAACCTGTCCAATATCTGATCAATAAACGGCAAAGGGAAGTGATCCTTGCATGTGGCTTTATTCAACTTGCGGTAGTCCATACATACTCTCCAGACTGTAACAGTTCTAGTCGAGATGAGCTCATTAGCGTCATTCTTCACAACCGTCATACCCCCTTTCTTGGGTACGCACTGTACAGGACTTACCCATGAACTGTCTGAGATTGGGTAAATAATACCGGCATCCAACCATTTTATAATCTCCTTTTTCACCACATCTTTCATAATGGGGTTTAGCCTTCTTTGCATCTCAATGGTTGGTTTTGACCCCTCTTTCATTAAAATTTTATGCATACAGAAAGATGGGCTAATACCTCGAATATCCGCTATAGTCCACCCAATCGCTGTTTTGAATTCTCGAATAACCCGTAGCAGTTTCTCCTTTTGCGTGTCAGTTAACTCCATAGAAACAATAACGGGTAGAGTCGAATCTTTCCCCAGATAAGCATACTCAAGATGAGAGGGAAGTGACTTTAATTCCAACACCGATGGCTCTTCTATCGAGGGTTTACACTTTTTACCTTCCGTTTCGGACTTAGCAAGGGTATCGAATGGTTTATTGTTTTTCCGGAAGAACGATGTTGTATCTAGCCATTTGACATGCTCAATGTCCTCTTCAATATTATAGTCGTCTATGCCGAACAACATGGATTCTATCGCGCCCTCTGAGTAGTTTCCGCAGAACTTGTGATTAACTAACTCATCCATTAAATCCACCCGCAACCACTCACCTTTTTCCTTCGGATAAGACATTGACTTAAAAACATTAAAAGTAACCTGTTGATCTTCAACTCGCATCGTCAATTCTCCTTTCTGTACGTCGATTAATGTTCTCCCCGTTGCTGAAAATGGTCGTCCGAGAATGATGGGAATTTCCTTATCTGCTTCACAATCCAAGATAATGAAATCTGTTGGGAAGATGAATTTATCCACCCTTACTAATACGTCTTCAACGATACCTCGTGGATATGTAACTGATCGGTCCGCCAACAATAAACTGATATTTGTCGGTTTTGGTGCCTTGAGTCCAAACTGACTGTAGACTGATAATGGCATCAAATTTATATTGGCCCCCAAATCACATAATGCTCTTCCCGAAAACTGGTTACCAATGTCGCACGGAATAGTAAAACTACCTGGATCTTTAAACTTCAGAGGTAACTTGTTCTGGATTATTGCGCTGCATTCTTCGGTTAGCGCTACTATTTCAAAATCATCCAGTTTCCTTTTCTTTGACAACACATCCTTCATGAACTTAGCATAGCTCGACATTTGTTCTAAAGCTTCGGCAAATGGGATGTTCATATGCAATTTCTTGAAAATATCCAAAAATCTTGAAAACTGCTTATCTAACTTGGATTTTTGAAACCTCTGCGGATACGGTATGGGTGGCATTGTGATAGTTGGTTCCAGTGCATTCTGCTCTACGATTTCATCTTTATCTTTCCCGGTTTCCACAACTTCTTCTATTTCAGCTGTTGCGTTGTCCCCCTTTTCCTTATCCTTAACTGTTTCTTGCAAATCCTTCCCACTGCGTAAAGTTACCGCCTTGCAATGCTCGTTTCTGCCTGGATTTATTTCTGTATCACTCGGGAGTGTTCCTAGTGGACGGTTATTTAATGTATGTGCTATTTGCCCCACTTGATTTTCCAGATTCTTTAACGATGCCCCTTGGCTTTGCAAAGTCAGCTCTACTTGATTCATTTTCTTATCTTGTTCCTCGTTCCTTTTGTCAGTCGCTCTAATGAATTTTTCCAAGAAACTTGATTTCCTCTCTGGTTGTTGTTGAGTCTGATTTTGAAATTCGGAGGTGTTTTGTTGTCTAGGTGCTTGAGCTGAAGCTTGATTGTTACTCCATGAAAATCCTGGATGATTTCTCCAACCCGAATTATATGCATTCTGAGTCGGATACGGTTGAGTTGATCGATTGTAGCTTCCTACGAACTGAGCTGATTCAGAATTTATGGCACATTGATCCGTAGTATGACCCCCAGCACATAACTCACAAACCATTGCTACCTACTGTGTGGATTGTGGACGCCATAATTCCATGTTCTTAGCCATTGCTGCCACTTGTGCTATTAATGTTGTCATCGCATCCACTTCATACTTTCCTGATGGTTTCGGAGGATTAGACCTAGTCATGGGCCACTGATAATTGTTGGTAGCCATTGTCTCTAACAACTGATATGCCTCATCAAAGCTCTTAGACATGATCGTTCCCCCTGCTGCTGCATCAATACTGGCCCTCGTGGACGCGTGCAAACCATCACAAAATATTCCCAATTGCATCCATTCCGGAATTCCATGATGAGGACACTTCCTTAAACCTTTCCCACGCCTCATATAACGATTCGGAATCAAATTGTGCGAAAGTGTGAATATCGTTCCGTAGTTTTGCCGACTTCGCTGGTGGGAAGAACTTAGCTAAAATTTTTTGAGCTAAGTCATCCCAAGTGGTGATTGAGCCTAGAGGTAAAGAGTGTAACCAACTTCGTGCTTTATCTTTCAAGGTAAACGGGAACATCCTCAACCTTGTAGCATCTTCTGATACATTGTTAAATTTGAAGGTGTCGCAAACTTCTAAGAAACTTAAGATATGCTCATTAGGATCATCTATCGAATTACCCCCAAACTGACATGTATTCTGTAGCATCTGAATTGTTCCCGATTTTATCTCGAAACTGTTCGCATTGATTGTCGGCCTCTTAATACTCGACTGCAAATCCGTGACATTCAGCATGGTGTAATCCCTAAGTGATTTCTGTTCGTTCCCTGCCATGTTCATGGGTATTTCCTGGTCTGCCAGTTCTTCTCCCAACTGTATAACCTCACTATTCAACCGCAATTTCTAGAACTTCCTTTCGATGTCGTCTGTATACGGAAAAAGTTCCTTTTTAGCTTTCGATCTAGTGTGCATACACTCACAAGAATTCCTGCTAATCCAAGAAGAAAAATAAGTAACGTTTAAATTAAGACCGAATTGATTATAACTAATATGGAATTAATATTAATAAAAATTCCCCGGCAACGGCGCCAAAAACTTGTTGGTCGATTTCACAATCAAAATATACGTGCAAGTATACACGGTCAACAAGTAATAAAGTGATAAGAAAAGTATCGTTCCCACAGAGAATTCTAATTAATAAATTCCAACTACTAGCACTATATCAACCCAATTTTATTTAAACAACGATAAATTATGATTTTCTAAAATACTAAAACTAAATTAAACAATTAAAGATATTATTCTAAAATAGGCAAATAAATAAACTAAAATTTGAATGAATGATTTCCGATAAATAAGGATTAAGATTTCAATATCCCCAATTATGAACTATAACTCAATTATCCAGTTATCCCAATTATTATGTCTACTGAATTGTTAACAGGAATTCTCAAATGTCAAAAGTCCTTTTCCAAGTAATCAACTGACTTCTATTTAATCCAGGTTAATCTTGCTATATTCCTATGCAAAACAAGTGACTTAAACTCTTTCAATTCCAATTCCTTATGTGCTACATGCGGTGAACAGATATTTCTATTCAATTTACAAACCTAATCATTCACTGTGCAAATAACTCAGTCACACGTTACTAAACCCAGTTCTAACCCTAGAATTCCTTTTTCAATTCCTTTTAGATTAACAAGGTAATTATTGGCCAAATAATTAATCAACAGATGTAAGGCATGATAAACAATTCACTTCAACATAAATAATTGGAATAAATTGAATAACTAATTTATAGTCATAAAAGGTTTAATTGAAATCTTAATTAAAGAATTAGTTCATGACGGAAATAAAAACCAATAATCGTTTGTAAAACATCCTTAAAGAATTACAAATTGAAAATAAGGAGAATAAGAAGAAAACTCTTTAGCCAATCCTTAGTCTTCAAGTAATCCTCTGTGTAGCCTCCAATGAATGAATGAATAGATGAATAGATCCCCCCTAATTTCAGCACTTAATCTCTTTTTATAGCTTGCCACACTCCTAATCCAATTAGGCTTCAAATAACCTTCAATAATCAAGTCAGCCGAAAAGTCAACGCTCGCGTCTCGGTCAACTCCTGACACGGCCCAGCGCCCCGGCGCTGGGATTAACACTATATGTAGCGTCCCGGCATTGGTAGTCAGCGAAATTACCATCTTGCCCTTATCAGCTAAATTCCCCAATTCGTCCCTGCAGCTCTCGAATCTGCAAAACAACAACTAAACACCCTTAAAATGCTTCTAAATCACTTGAGATTACAATAATTTAAGTCCAAATATATCCAATTCATGGGTATATTACCCAATCATCAGTAATCGTGAGGCATAGGCTATGACTTTTCCATGTTGCATGAGAACACATCCTAACCCCTTGCCTGAAGCATCGTTGTAGATGGCAAATCCCTCCGAACCAGATGGTATTGTCAGAACAGGTGCTGAAATAAGTCTCCTCTTGAGTTCTTGAAAACTCTTCTCACATTCCTCGATCCAACCAAATGTTGTATCTTTTTGAGTCAGTTGAGTTAATGGAGTAGCAATTCGAGAAAATCCTTCCACGAATCTCCGATAATAACCTGCTAAGCCCAGAAAGCTACGTACTTCGGTCACTGACTTAGGTTGCTCCCAGCTTTTTATTGCTTCAATCTTCGCTGGGTCAACAGATATTCCTTGATTTGATATCACGTGCCCAAGGAATGCTACTTCCTCAAGTCAGAACTCGCATTTCTTTAACTTGGCATATAGTTTGACGGCCGCAAAATAGATATACATCACCCATTCTGAGTTGTCAAATACATGGTACAGAAACAAATACAACTTCATTAATTCAATTGTCGTGCAAAATACGACAACACATATACTGTGAGTTTAAATACAAATATTGTCTAATAGACAGTATTAAAACTCAAAAGGAGTCCTCATTACAATTATTGATACACTATTTTACAAAAATAGTGAGGACTGCTAAAATGACTTTCTAGAACTATCACTCCATACCCCGGCTAGTTCCTGCTATATTCTCACCTCCTGAGAAGAAAAATGGAACAAAAAGAAAAAGGGTAAGCTCAACTAGCCCAGTAAAAAATATTATGACTAAGATAATATACAACAAATTATCAATAGTCTTCAACAGGAAAAAATCTGATAAAATATAATAGACAACAAATTTTAGATCAACAACTGCAGCGAAAACAACAATTCATTAGAAGAGTTAAGTAAAAAATAAAATCTACTATCATCTATGAATTTAAAAGTCCACCATCAATATTTTATTCCTGTAACATCAATCAATATGCATATTAAATCAAATATTCATCTTTGCACTACAGGCCCAAGATATTCATTTGTATCACCCGTTGGTTATGTTCATTTTAACACCTGTTCATCTTTGCACTACGGGCCAAAGATATTCATCAGTTAATCATTTATCTTTGCACTACAGGCCAAAGATATTCAGTAATATCATCATTTAGGACTGATGATGATAAAAAATATCTTAAAGAAAACGAATACAGTGAGACAAAAGAATAAATATTAGGGATTCGTATTACAGTTTATCCAAATTCAAAAATACTCCATAATAATCAATTGTGGAGCAGAATTCAAAAAAAAGATCAAAACATGGATACAATCAAAGATAGTAACCATAATAGACATCTTGGACAAAGAATAAAAAATTTTATTTTTCTGTGAATAGTGTCGTATTCGTGAATAGTGTCGTATACGTGAATAGTGTCATATACGTGAATAGTAATTCCGACATAAAAAAGTAGAAATTCCACAATAAAATTCATATCAATATTTCGGCATAATGATATTGAACGAAATAATATAATTTACGAAGAAAATAACATCCCTTACCGTAAAATAACAGTATTTTTGATCGAAATATCGGATATAAAGTCGAAAGAAACTTGCACTAAATAGCAACTCTCAAAGTATCTAAATACTCACAAAATATGCTCGATAATATATAGAGAGAGAAAATTTATTTCTGGTGTAATTTTTTATTCTAACTAAGCACCCTATTTATAGAAAAATACTGGAACGCCAAAGGAGACTAAATTAATAAAATAATATATTATATTTTCTTCATTCTACGCATGCTAGCCATCCAAGACCAGCATGCCATCTTGGAAAAAAATTAGCAGCCCACATGTTTTAAAAACAAAAGTGGGTCCCACCCATAATTTTAATAAAAATATTTTATTTTCCGAAACTTCAATAATTCATAATAAATAGCTCTTTTATCAGAAAAATTCAAATCTCATGTCTTTTTCATAGTTAATTTAATTCTCTACAACTTTGTAGAAGAAAACTTTTTCAAATTCCAAACAGAAAATGTCTGAAATTCACATACGGACGATTTTCAATACCTCCATTCTGACAAAATACTGATAAAATACCTCAACATTAATTCCTTCATTTATATCCACACAAAATAAATATTTCTCTATCCATCCACATAAAATAAATAGTTCATTATCATATAAATCAATAATTAATTATTCACAAATAATATCACAGAATCATAATTATGACAACCAGGTCGTTCCAAGAAAAGAGGAGGCTTTCCGATAAGGATTTTTCCTTACTGGCGCGCAATTAGCTGACCAAACCTCTCCTTAGACAGAACTTCCTTAGACATTGCCAATAATGCTATCTAGTAATATTATTTAAATAATATGAATTATTGATCTGATAATGGAAAATACTATGCAACGACAATTATTGAAACAACAATAATATAAAATATTAACGTAGCAATTATTGAATCAATAAAATAAAATATTGAACAGTAATTACTGTAATAATTATTGAGTAGTGCCTTCTTACGTAAGGATCAATAATTCAACAATACTGTGCAATACCGTGTGCTACTGTGCAACCACGCATATTACTGTATTTTAACCACTGGGTATTCTAATAGTGTTAACAATAACTACTACGCTGTTATTTGTAAAAACTCAAACTTGTCATTTTCATCATCCGACCATTTTTCGTTATGGGACCCACAAATGGCTGCGCCATCGTACGAATATTCTCCGACAGCAACAATATTCCACGACCAAACGAATATTCCCCGACAACAATAAATATTTTATAACCACTTGCTTATTTTGAAATTTTTGCACATTTCACCCATAACCAAAGCATTATATCAAATTAAAACCTTATTATTCAAAATAATGAATAGTGGAAATTCGATTTTATTTATAAAAAATGGGTCTTACAACCTCCATTCCTTATAAAATTTCGTCCTCGAAATTGACGTACGTACCTAGTGTTTCGAAAAGGTGAGAGTATGTCGTTTTCATTTCTGATTCCAACTCCTATGTCATTTCCTCAATAGCATGGTTCCTCCACAAAACCTTAACTCGTGGTATAACCTTGGTGCGTAGGACATGTTCTTTCGTATCCAAGATCTTAACAGGTACCTCCTCGTACGTTAAATCTATAGCTATCTCGTCTGGTTCTAACTCAATTATGTGGTTTGGGTCTTTCACATATTTACGAAGCATGGATATGTGAAAAATATTATGAACGCGAGACATGCTTGAAGGTAATGCGAGTCTATAGGCCACATTTCCTATTCGGTCAAGAATCTCAAATGGACCAACAAATCATAGATTGAGCTTTCGTCTCTTTCCAAATCTTGTAACTCCCTTCCATGGTGCAACATGTAACAATACATTATCCCCAATATTAAATTTCACGTCCTTTCGATGAAGATACGCATGACTCCTTTGTCAATCCTGTTCCGTTTGTATACGTTGTCGAATCTTTTGGATCTTTTCCGTAGTCATATGTACCAATTCTGGTCCCAATAACGTTGCTTCACCTACCTCGTCCCAGCATACTGGAGAACGACATTTTCTTCCATACAACGCCTCGAATAGAGCCATGCCTATACTTGCTTGATAACTATTGTTGTAGGAGAATTCCACCAATGGTAAATACTTATCCCAACTCCCTTTGAAATATAGGACACAGAGTCTTAATAGATTTTCAAGAGTTTGAATAGTCCTTTCTGATTGCCCGTCCGTTTGAGGATGGTATGCCAAACTGAATCGTAAATCCGTGCCCATAGCTTTCTGCAAGCTAACCCAAAATCGTGAAGTGAATCTTGGGTCACGATCCGAAACTATGGATACTGGCATGCCATGCAATCTTACAATCTCATTTACGTATATATGACGCTCAAGGGAATAAGTCTCACGTATAGGCAAGAAATGAGCAGACTTGGTTAATCTATCAACAATAATCCAAATAGCATCTATACCTTGAGAAACCTTGGGAAGACATGTAACGAAATCCATAGTAATGTGTTCCCATTTCCATTTCAGAATCTCAAGTGGTTGCAATGGACCCTTTGGCACTTGATGCTCCTCCTTTACACGTTGACAGGTTAAACACCTTAAGATAAACTCTGCGATCTATCTCTTCATATTGCTCCACCAAAATGTATGTCGAAGATCATGATACATTTTGGTACTCCTAGGATGGATTATCCATACACTATCTTCTATGATTTAAAAAGTTTATCAATTTTATCGCAGAGACTCAACTTAATAAATAATCTACATCACTGAATTATCCATACACTACGGGCCAAGGATATTCATTAGTATCACATCCACGAATTATCCATGCACTACGGGCCAAGGATATTCGTGTTATCACGAATGGTCATGATCATACCAATAACTGTCCATCAATACAGTACGGGCCAATGAGGACTTTTACCACATCATTTATAACATTACAGGTCATGATTATACCGAATAATCCCTGATCAAAATTATACCAATCAACAGTCCATCTATGCACTACGGGCCAAAAATGACTTTCATCACAATATAAGCATGAGGATGATGACAATGATATAAGAATTCAATTAAATTAAAGCAAGGATAAATTTTAAAGATTTATAATTCAATTTATCCAGAATTCAATAATATCCAAATTGTCAACATGATACTACTTTATGGAGTAAAATTCAAGAATAATAATGTATCAAAAATAATTTGAATAGAAAATTAATCAATTTTTATTATGAATAGTACCCGGGTGAATAGTACTCGAGTGAATAGTATCTGTGAATAGTACTTCGTAAATAGTACCCCGTGAGTAGTACCCCGGCATGAAAAGATTAAAATTATCAAGAATATTCAGAATAATATTTTCGTAAAAAGATACTAGATGAAGCACAAATTTCAAGAATATTCTACTAATTTCACGGAGTATAGAAGCAATACTTAACAAAATGAGTGTAGAATTCGAAATCTTAAACGAAATAATATTACATACATACTACAGAGTATGGAAAAAAATATTATTTCATACGAATATTGAACAAAAATAATATCCCTTACCTTCTGACTTGTAGGGCGGGAATATTCTTGAAAAAAACTTATATTGTTTTCTATGCTCAAAGCTTCCTTAAACTCTAAAGAAATACGCTCAATATTATAGAAGAAGAATTCTCTTATTCTGGCGTGATTTTCAATTCTAAACTAAGCATCCTATTTATATGAGAATGGAAGGATACTATTTAGAAATTTTATTCACAGACTGCACAGTAGGAAACTCACGGACGACATTTCGATCGCCTGAAAAAAAAATTATTTTACTATGCAAACACTATCCAGACACTATACAAACACTATGCATAATAAAATATATTATATTCTATTTTTCATAAAAAAAACAAACACTATCCAGACACTATACAAACACTATGCATATATATATTATATATATATATATATATATATATATATAATACGTATATATATATATATATATATATATATACTGAATAACTTTCTACCGATTATTTTAAAAAATAAGTAAGTGGGGGTCCATATAATAAGCAAAATTTACAACAAATACTTCATAAAACACCCCTCTATTTATCTCAATTCACTTGGCTTCGCAAAATACATTTTTAATAACATTCATCATTAATATTATAACTTGCAATATTAACAACCAGATCATTCCCAGGAAAGAGGAGGCTTTCCGATAAGAATTTCTCCCTATTGGCGCGTAATTAGGTGACCAAACCCCTTTCCTCGACAGAACTTTCTAGACATCGTCAATAATAAAAATAATAATATGAATAACTTTGTCATCTCAATTATTGATTTAATAATATAAAATATTTTACAGATGATAATATGACAATAATAGAATCAATAATGTGAGATACTATGCAGTAATTACTATAGTAATAATTGAGTATAACTGAGTGACTTCTCACGTAAGCATCAATAATCAATACCGTATGCTACTATACAACCCCACGCGTATTACTATACTTTTATCACCGGGTATTTCAACAGTTAACGGCAAAACTTTCACCGTTTTTTTTATAAAAAGATATTTTTGTTGTTTTTTAACTCCAACAATAATTCTTTTGTGGAGTCTACCAATGATTGTGACGTCGTACGAATATTTTCTGATAAAACGAATATTCCCCGACCAATCGAATATTTTATAACAACTTACTTACTTTGCAAAATTTGAAAATATTACCCACAACTATAACATTATATCAAATCCACACCTTAATATTTAAAAAGATATTTAGAGAAAAATATTCTTTATTTATAAAAGTTGGGGTCTTACACTGGCTTATTGCAGTGGAAGAAAACTCATTTGCTATCCATATCAGTTTTGTTCTTATTATCCTTTATTTTTGCCTTTCTATTTACCTTCTTTGAATTGTTCTTATTTTTAAAAGATCCTTTGGCACCTACCAGTAAGACTTGGTCTTTTTTCGTTGGAAAGTGAATCTCAGCATTTTTGACATGTTAAGAAACTCAGCAAAGCTGATATCTAGCTTGTTAATATGAAAAATTCACGATAATTGTGAGAAGAAGTCCGGGAGTGACTACAAGATTATATCTTGACTCATCTCTCCCTCTACGACAAAACATGTTATCGTAATTGTTCAATCAAATTGATCATGTTAAGGACTTTTGTCTGTACTGTAGTGTCATCAATCATTCTAGATCGAAAGAGCTCTTTAAATATCTGATATCTATCAGTCCTACTTTCCTTACCATCAACTACTTGATGTGCAAGAGTATAGTAGGAGCATCCATATTTTCATGTTAACGCTAAAGCTCGTTACTCATGGACGCGAGAATGATGAATTTTGCCAACTGTGCATCATCTTGCACTTTCTAAAAGTATCATTCTCTTCCTCAGAGGCATTGTCTACAACTATTGTAGGGATAAGCATATTAAGGACATAAGATAGCTTTTCAATAGTGAGAACTATTATCAAATTCCTTAACCAACCCGTTTAATTCAGTACGATTAATTAGCATCTAATATGCTTCGCAGTGATAGTAATTTAGACATTGTAAGATTCTGTAAATGAATTTGTAATTTAACAACATTATATCATAAACTCTTTTATTAATTACCACAATAATTTAGGTCTTGTTTTAAATTGGTATCTCCCACTATTTTTATCAAACTATATTACCCTCACTTATATAGTTCGGTAAAATCTAATTAAAGATTTGCTAGTGAGAATAAGAATCCCATTTCAAATGTATATAGCATTGTGGTGACACAACAAACTATATATAAATAAATAGGTAAACAACTCTTGTCGATTACATCATCATGCAACTCCTTTTATTTTGCCTCTTAGATTATTTTGATCAAGTGGTGGCACATCCGAATCAAAATTATCCAAGTTAAGTCCAACCTAGCACTCCATATATTCAAAAAGAAAAATATTATCCTTGTGGTGACAATAAAACAGCATTGTTCAATTTCTTTATAAGTATCAAATGTGATAAAATAAACATCTCAAAAAATTAAGATAAGCCTTGTTGTGACACAACAAACTTATAATAATTAATTGATAATTTATTATTCTTATCATGCTAGAAGGCGACGTTCGATATTCCTAATATCTTTGAACGCTTAATACTTAATATAAAATATTTGAGAGGTTTGTTATTATTTGTCTCATCTTGTTTAGCACGCATGCACACGCACGCACACACACACACACACACACACACACACACACACACACACACACACATATATATATATATATATATATATATATATATATATATATTACGCAACATAGTAATTATCATGCGAAGCATGTTTGCATAATATATAATATAATATAGAGAGAGTATAAGCATGCACATTTAGAATACTATATTCTACCCGGATTGATTATGCACTTTATTCTAGTTTGGTTCACTAGAGCCACCAAGTCAACTAATAGGTCAAACCTAAGGTGCAAGAATTAAATTTAAATATAACTATTACATTTAAACTCGGGCTCCATTACAAACGGGTTTTCAAGCGCTCCTTGCTCCTTGATCTTCAATTCTTCAAAATTAATTCTAACTATTCCTATTACAAAACTATTTAAAATAAATAGAAACCTAGATCGGCAGTCAAGAGGAAGTACATAGGAGGGAGATAGAATTTACTTTAAAAAAATTAGAGAAGACGGGGCACATAGACCCCATTTAATAAAACTCATACATTCATGCATCCAACTAAAATAAAATTCAATCACATCGGTCAATAGTCCATAATCAATCCCATTTATTATCATATATATCAACATATGTATCAATAAATAACATTCATCTCATGAATAATAAACATTCAATATACACATTGACATCGATTTAATGAGCAATTTTAATTAGCATAAAATCCAAATTTGAAACAAAATAAACTCATTTATTTTAATCAAAATCATAATAAATTTCTATATTTTATTTTATCCAATTTTGAATAAAAATAAACTACTTTATTTTTAGTCAAATTCCAAATTAAAATAAACTCTTTTATTTTAATTAACAAGGAATCCAATTTCAAATTCAAAATAAACTCCTTTATTTTAACTTAAAATTGTTGGAAAAATAAAATATGTAAATTTCTATTCCTTGTATAAATTAAACAACTTTAATTTTAGGAAATATGGAATCCTATTTCATATGTGAATAAAACTCCTTTATTCTAGGAAACATGAAATTCAATTCCATATATGAATAAACTCTTTTATTCAAACGAACATGGAATCCAATTCTAAGTTAATATAAAACTTTTGAAAAAACTCTTTTATTTAAACGAATGTGGAATCCGATTCCAAGTTAATATAAAACTTTTGAATAAACTCTTTTATTCAAACGAACGTAAAATCCAATTCCGAGTTATTATAAAACTTTTGACTAAACTCTTTTATTCAAACGAACGTAGAATCTAATTCTAATTAAAATAAATAACTTTATCTTAATCCAATTCCAAATCAAAATAAACTCCTTTATTTCTAATTTAGAATTATTGAAAAATAGTGCATCTAATTTTAATTTAAAATAAGCCTTTTATTTTAATTAGAAATCAGATCAATTAAATAAAATAAATTTTTATTTAACTCTGGGTTCAGGCGCTGTTGCTCCGGGTTACCCGTTTTCAAAAATCCGGACATGGCGGTGCCGCGCCAGGTTTATACTGCGAAGCGGCGCTGCAGCGCCGGGTGACCCGAATTGAGACCCAACCTGGCGCTGCGGCGCACCATTTACATTGTAAATAGATGCTGCAGAGCCAGTTCGTAAAAACTATTTTCCAGTTCGCGAATTCAGCAGTTTTTCTCCAAAAACTCATTTCTAAGCTAATAATTATGCCTAAAAAATTTGTTCTAAACACATATCAGCATAAATATCGAATCTGAACAATTAATAATTAGCATAAAGGTTTGGCTCTGATACCACTGTTAGGTTTATAAGATTCATGAACATAATCAAATTGCATCAAAGTAAAGCGAAAGCGTAAAAATTAGAGTTTTAAAATTTTACAAACCATATACTCGGATCATCTTTTATGCACAATTATTAATTAAACGAAAAGATGAAAAACAATAATTATACCCTTGAAGATTCAAGCTTCCTCAGGTACAAGTTCACCTCCAAATCTTTTTTGCGTTCAACTTGAATCAACCGGGTTTGATTTCTTCCTTTGATCAACGTTAGTCACCCAAGTGTTTGACCTCTAGATATGATCTACTAAGGAAAAAGAAATATTCAAAAGATAGGTGTTGGCAAAACCCTAGTTTTTCTAACTATTTAGAAAATACGTACTCTCTTAACTCTTGGAATTGTTATTCGCGTGTGTTATGAAAAAATCAACCAACCCTCACCTATAATAAGACTCCTCTTATTTATAGAAGTAGATAACATTCCTTAACAATTAATGAATTGGGTTTTATTTTAATTAATTAGGCTCCCAATCTTATTAGAAATAATTAATTAAACTCATTTAATTAATTAGCCTCCTAATCTTATTAGGAATATATAAAAGTACTTTTATTAATTAATTCTCAAACTTCTTTAGGAATTAAATAATAATAATAGTAATAATAATAATAAGACTCCTCTTATTAATTTATATTTAATATTTTCAAAATTTTAAATAATAAATATTAAGTTATTTAATTTATTTTATCACCATAGATTAAATTAAATACACTTAAATTATTATTACGATTATGCCATTTGCTTATAAAATAAATATTTTTCCTTTTGTGGTGTGACCCTTTAGGTTCTCTATATTAAACCGATTATGAATAAATCAATTAGAATAATTCTAATCTTATTTAAATAAATAAATTAAACTATTAATTTATTTAAATAAATAATATTCATTCTACAATAGGAATAAGTCTCCCTAGCGGTTAACGGCTTTCCAGATAATATAGATTTCAACATTAAGCATAAAAGGACCTTTGAGTAAATAATTATCATACAATTCAATTCTTCCACCATACAATATCTCAATTAAATATAAGACATGAAATTAATGTCAAGTCTTATTTTATTTAATTATGTGTATCTCGATTCTTAAATGCACAACTCTAAATAATACAAATTAGAAACTCCTTTCTAATTTTATTTTGCCTAGGCCAAAGACTACTAGGTTGTCATTTATCAGATCACATAGGACATTCTCTTCTTTTACTAGAAGCGCGGTAGATTCTTTGTTGATCATTCATTATCTCCATATATAACTTATTACACCCAAGTAAACCCTTTGATATACCCTAAGGGTCTTAAGGAATAAGTCAAATTATAATTCATTATACACAAGATAATATGATGATATCAAGTCTAAGGATCACTTGTACTACTATTACTTCAGGAATTCTTATTTACATGCAAGTAAAACTCCATTAGGTATTCCTTAGTGAGTCACGTTCAGTAAACTTATTTTCCAATAAGCACCTACATACTTACTTTAGTGTCTCCACACAAATGATCATGAGATTAATCATTCTCATCCAATGAGCAAGCAACGTATGTACCAATCTATCCAGATTCACTAAACCTTTTTTTAGTAATCCATCGATTGGGAACATTTTAATTTTTAAGCTATCTAAGAATTTAGATCTCATTAGCATGATCTCATCATGATTCTAAAAGCATTGCTTAAAACTATTAGTTTATCACATATTATTAAAACAGCACCATGTAGATAAATTAAAGCCTTTAGTAAATGAATACTTTTATTAATAAACGAATAAGATTGTTATGAAGTATATGCTTTATCATCAACATGATTGGCTTGTGTGCATACTACTTTCACCTGGGTACTCTTTTTGCAAATAAAGATGTTCTCAAATCAGTAATTGAAGGGGTACACGTTAAGGAACGTAGAAATTTTGTCAGTTACGGAGCAATGATACAATTTATGAAGTCAAGTGTAAAAGTGAAAAATGCCCTTGGAGGCTTCATGCATCTAAATTAAAGAAACACAGATATTTTCAAATTACAAGATTGTCATACGAACACATATGTTAGTTTGCAAATCCCTCACAAGATCATGCCAAGCTTACAGCAAAATTTACTGGAAACACCATCAAATCAATGGTAATTCCTTAATGTGTATGTTAATATTGTCATCAATATTTTTTGCTAAATAGTATAAAGAATCTTATCTAATGTTAGTTATGTGTTTTTTTATTAATGTAATTAGATTACGGAAAACCCGAATACCAAGGTGGTGGATATACAATCCATGATCAACAAAACATACGAATATCATGTGACGTACAAAAGGTCATGGTATGGCAAACAGGCTACAATTGCTGCAATTTATGGCCATTGGGATACATCATATGCACAACTCCCCAGATTCATGACTACCATTAAGACATACAATCCAGGGAGTGTTGTAAAGATTGAGGCTAATTCGTACGTACTTGGTCAAGGCAAATCTGTCTTTAAGCGTATATGGTGGGCATTCAAGCCAGTGATTGATGGTTGGTTATACGCTCGTCCAGTTCTCACCATTGATGGTACTTTTTTAAAAGGTAAATACAAGGGAAAATTATTGGTTGCAATGGGATTTGATTCGAGAATGCGACAATACCCTGTTGCTTATGCTTTGGTTAATGAGGAAACGAGTGACAATTGGTCATGGTTTTTGAAACTTCTTCGCTAATACGTGTGCAAGCAGCAGTGGAAAGTGTGTTTAATTTCTGATCGTGCACAAGGAAAAATGCAAGCTATGAATGAACAAGAAAATGGGTTCACTACGCCTGCTAGGGTTCATCGTTTTTATCTTCATCATGTTCAAAACAATTTTGCATCTACAAACCTAGGTTCTGAATTAAAATTGCTCTATTGGAAAGCAGGGAGCACCCATGAAGTACGAAAACTTGAGGCATAAATGAAAGATATTAAAAAAAAAATCGCGCGAAGCTTATGATTGGTTGCGTAATATCCCGCCGGAGATGTGGACACTTGCCCATGACTGTCAATATGGTGTAACGACCTCAAACTTAGTGGAATGTTTAACAACAATATAATGTCTAGTCGAAACTTGTCGATCACTGCCATGGTTGCATATATATTTTATTGATCTGTGGAACTGTTCAATCTGAAACGAACGAAATCTTTGAAAGAAATTAATGATGGGCACGAGTTTTGTAATGCGTCTAGAAAAAAGTTTGAAAGAATTATGCAGAAGGCAACGGCTCATGTAGTAAATTCATGCAATGTACTAACTGGTATATTTGATATCAAACTGCAGGAGTTCGACGCGGTAACAATTAGAAGGGAGGTAATATACAAGTTGTGCGATTATTAAATGAATGGTCTTGCTCGTGCGAAAAGTGGAAAGCAGAACGATGCTCTTGTTCTCATGTTGTTGCTGTATATATGAAGATAAAAAAAAAGATTGGCGTCTGTACATTGCAGATCATCACAAGAATGTATAATATGCAAAAATGTGGGAACCTAACTTCCAGCCACTTATGCTTCAAGACTATTGGATCTTCTCGCTACCAAATAATTGGGAAGCGTTTGGAATTTTAATACCTAATGCAAATTTAAATAGGACAAAGAAAAAATATGGCGAGAGAGGTGGCACGACAAGAATTCACACAGAGATTGTAACGCCCCCAAAATAGGTCCATTCCATCCAACCTATTCTGAGTCGTCAAATACATGGTACAGAAAATAACTACAACTTTATTACAACAATTATCGTGCAAAATACAACAACACATATGCTGTGAGTTTGGATACAAATATATACCAACTGTGACTCATGTCCCAACCTTGGATAGCACGTCACAATGACACCTTACATAAAGGTATAGTCAAAAACTGTTTTAGAAATTAGAATCTTTGGGAAGTGCTCAAGGAAACCTTCGTACATGGGGGACCATGCTTCTAGGTTATGATAGACATCATATGGCCACAGAATTATCCTTGGTTGACCCAATAGACTCCAAAGAAAAATGAGAAGATTACTATCATATTCTTTCCAATGGTGAGTCTTCTCTTGACATATCATTATCTCCACTGTCTCTAACTGAGAATTATACTTCAAACAAACACCAAGATTATATAGGTAGTGCTCGTAGATATACTCGACAAGTGGATGTGCACAACCATGTCTTATGATGACACGAGGTTGTGTGTCGTTAGACATCTTGTATAATAGTGGCAAAACACCATTCCAACGTTGGGTTCGCTTCACCCTAGATGATTCACCAAATATAACTACTAAATGATGACCACCGTTCTCTTCCCCTGTTACCCCCGCTCGAACCAGCTACACTCTTATTACCTGAAAGGAATTGTGAAGCAGAAGGGTGAGCACAACTAGCCCAGTAAAGAATATCATGACTAAAGATAAATAAGTTATCAATAGCCTTCAACAGAATTAAATCAGAGATTTAGAACATATGGTAGATGATAAAATTTTTCAACCATAGTTGATTAGAAGAGTCAAATAGACCATAAAGTCTATTATCTTCTCCATGTTAAAAGTCCACCAACAATGTTTTATCCCTGTAACATCAATCAACAATTCCTGTCCACAATCACATGTATAACTCATAATCATAATTGTAGTTCTAAATTCCTCTTCTCATCCAGAACAAAGATAATTTTCATCACTTGTCTTTACCTGAAACATCAAAGATCATGGTTATACCAAATCACAGTTCCTGTTCATAATCATACCAATAATTTTATCTTTGCACTACGGGCCAAAGATATTCATCAACAACTCATCTTTGCACTACAGGCCAAAGATATTGCTCAACAACTCATATTTGCACTACAAGCCAAATATATTATTATCTCAAAGAAATATATAATCATTTCAGAATTTATATAACCAATAATTATAACCACGTTGATCATTTCACCTTTGCACTTAAGCTAAAGATATTCAATTATAAATTCAATGGTCATGATCATACCAGTCAACAATTCAACTTTGCACTACTGCCCAAAGAGAACTCATAGTCATGATCGTACCAAAAAGCTACCCATCTTTACACTCAAGGCAACGAGAAATATCATCATTAGGGTTATAAAAATGTTATATATGATAATAAAAATAATATGATCAACATATAGTTTTAATCTCAAGAGTAATATTCATAAATCAACTATAATTTGGTTAGAAAAAGAAACTAATTTTGTCATTAATAGTAACTCGTGAATAGTAACCCCGTGAATAGTAACTCGTGAATAGTAACTCGTGAATAATAACTCATGAATAGTAACTCGTGAATAGTAACTCATGAATAATAACTCGTGAATAGTAACTCGTGAATAGTAACTCGTGAATAATAACTCGTGAATAGTAACTCGTGAATAGTAACTCATGAATAGTAACTCATGAATAGTAACCCCGACATGAAAAGATAAGAATTTTACAAGAAAAATCTTACCAATATTCCGGTATAATGATATTGAAAGAAATAATATCATTAATAAAAAAAATAACATCTCTTACTATCCCTTACTATCCCTTACAATCCCGTACTATCCCTTACAATCCCTTACAATCCCTTACCTCAAAAGAACATTACTTCTGACTGGAATAACGCTGAACGAACTTGCACCGTATAGCAACACTCAAGATATCAAAATACTCACAAGAATACGCTCGGTATATAGAGAGAGAAATAGAGAGAAAACTTCAATTTCTGGTGTGATTTTCAATTCTAACCTAAGCACCCTATTTATAGGAAAATGCTTAGAACACCAAAACAGAAAATTGAATATAATATTAATATAATTACAAAATATTCAAGCCCACCTCTAGATACTTGAATTCAGCCATAAACACATGCTAACCTTCTAGAAAAAGTAAGAAAAAACGTTTTTCTTTAAAATAATAATTAAAACTTCCAAAAATCAATTATTTCGGAACTTCAATAATTCATAATAAATAGCCCTTTTATCAGAAAATTTGAATTTCGCGAGTTTTTATAGGAAATTCAATTTTCTACAACTTTGCAGAAGAAAGTTTTTCCAAATTCCAAACAGAAATTGACCAAAATCCATAAACGGACGATTTTACAGTCAATAATAAATTTTCGGTCAAGAATTGTATCCACCAACACACAAAACATGTGTTAATCATTTAATGCCACAAAAATACTCTTCCTCCTCATATACTCATATATCCCATATTTATTATAAAAATATCACCATCAATATATTATTAAAATAATATATTTAAATGAATTATTTTATCAAAAAAAGATAAAATATTAATTTTCAACAATTGTCACATTAAAAATTTTCTCCATCTATATCCACATAAAATCAATATTTTTCTCATCATATAAATCAATAATTAATTATACACAAATAATATTACAGAATCACAGTACTGGCAATCAGGCCGTTCCCAGGAAAGAAGGGGCTTTCCAACAAGGATCTCTCCTTACTGGTGCGCAATTAGATGACCAAACCTCTCCTTAGACAGAACTTTCTAGACATTGACAATAATGTTATCTAATAATATTATTCAGATAATATGAATTATTGCTCCGATAATAGAAAATATTGTGTAGTGACAATTATTAAAACAACAGTAATATAAAATATCAACGCAGCAATTATTGAATCAATAAAATAAAATACTGAACAGTAATTACTGTAACAATTATTGAGTAATGCCTTCTTACGTAAAAATCAATAATTGGTGGAATACCGTGTGCTACTGTGCAACAAAGCGTATTACTGTGTTTTAATCACCGGGTATTTTAACAGTGTTAACGGTAACAACTACGCCGTTATTTATAAATAACTTACTCTTGTCGTTTTCTTCATCCAATCGCTTTCTATTATGGGGTCCACAAAAGGCTGTGCCGTCGTATGAATATTCCCCGACAGTAAGAATATTCCACGACCAAACGAATATTTCCCAACAACAATGAATATTTTATAACCACTTGCTTATTTTGAAAATTTTGCACATTTCACTCATAACTTTAAACTTTTATCAATTTAACCATTTACTAAATAGAAAAATTGAATACTTTTATTTCATAAAATTCGGAGTCTTACAATCTCCCCTCCTTATGAAATTTCGTCCTCGAAATTTACGTACCTGGTATTTCAAAAAGTTGAGAATACCTTGCTTCAATTTCAGATTCCATCTTTCCTGTCATCATAATTTTTTTCATTGCTCATCTCCTGTATTTCAGATATCATTCTAGAATACAGCTTCAAAACAAAGGTTAATTAAATAAATTAACATATCACATAATATCCCGATATTATGACTGACCAACAAATAAGCTTAGGTAGGACACACTAGCGAAGGATTTACTCATCTCTCCCATCCTAGTTCTATTTCCCGATCTCCGCCAGAGATCATATCCCTAAGCTCTGATACCAAATGTAACGCCCCCAAAATAGGTCCATTCCATCCAACCTATTCTGAGTCGTCAAATACATGGTACATAAAATAACTACAACTTTATTACAACAATTGTCGTGAAAAATACAACAACACATATGCTGTGAGTTTGGATACAAATATATACCAACTGTGACTCATGTCCCAACCTTGGATAGCACGTCACAATGACACCTTACATAAAGGTATAGCCAAAAACTGTTTTAAAAATTAGAATCTTTGGGAAGTGCTCAAGGAAACCTTCGTACATGGGAGACCATGCTTCTAGGTTATGATAGACATCATATGACCACAGAATTATCCTTGGTTGACCCAATAGACTCCAAAGAAAAATGAGAAGATTACTATCATATTCTTTCCAATGGTGAGTCTTCTCTTGACATATCATTATCTCCACTGTCTCTAACTGAGAATTATACTTCAAACAAACACCAAGATTATATAGGTAGTGCTCGTAGATATACTCGACAAGTGGATGTGCACAACCATGTCTTATGATGAAACGAGGTTGTGTGTCGTTAGACATCTTGTATGATAGTGGCAAAACACCCTTCCAACGTTGGGTTCGCTTCACCCTAGATGATTCACCAAATATAACTACTAAATGATGACCACCGTTCTCTTCCCCTGTTACCCCCGCTCGAACCAGCTACACTCTTATTACCTGAAAGGAATTGTGAAGCAGAAGGGTGAGCACAACTAGCCCAGTAAAGAATATCATGACTAAAGATAAATAAGTTATCAATAGCCTTCAACAGAATTAAATCAGAGATTTAGAACATATGGTAGATGATAAAAAATTTTAACCATAGTTGCAGCGGAACGAGCAATCCATTAGAAGAGTCAAATAGACCATAAAGTCTATTATCTTCTCCATGTTAAAAGTCCACCAACAATGTTTTATCCCTGTAACATCAATCAACAATTCCTGTCCACAATCACATGTATAACTCATAATCATAATTGTAGTTCTAAATTCCTCTTCTCATCCAGAACAAAGATAATTTTCATCACTTGTCTTTACCTGAAACATCAAAGATCATGGTTATACCAAATCACAGTTCCTGTTCATAATCATACCAATAATTTTATCTTTACACTACGGGCTAAAGATATTCATCAACAACTCATCTTTGCACTACAGGCCAAAGATATTCCTCAACAACTCATATTTGCACTACAAGCCAAATATATTATTATCTCAAAGAAATATATAATCATTTCAGAATTTATATAACCAATAATTATAACCACGTTGATCATTTCACCTTTGCACTTAAGCTAAAGATATTCAATTATAAATTTAATGGTTATGATCATACCAGTCAACAATTCAACTTTGCACTACTGCCCAAAGAGAACCCAAAGTCATGATCGTACCAAAAATCTACCCATCTTTACACTCAAGTCAAAGAGAAATATCATCATTAGGGTTATAAAAATGTTATATATGATAATAAAAATAATATGATCAACATATAGTTTTAATCTCAAGATTAATATTCATAAATCAACTATAATTTGGTTAGAAAAAGAAACCAATTTTGTCATTAATAGTAACTCGTGAATAGTAACCCATGAATAGTAACTCGTGAATAGTAACTCGTGAATAGTAACTCATGAATAGTAACTCGTGAATAGTAACTCGTGAATAGTAACTCGTGAATACTAACTCATGAATAATAACTCGTGAATAGTAACTCATGAATAGTAACTCGTGAATAGTAACTCATGAATAGTAACTCATGAATAGTAACCCCGACATGAAAAGATAAGAATTTTACAAGAAAAATCTTACCAATATTCCGGTATAATGATATTGAAAGAAATAATATCATTAATAAAAAAAATAACATCTCTTACTATCCCTTACTATCCCTTACAATCCCGTATTATCCCTTACAATCCCTTACCTTAAAAGAGCATTACTTCTGACTGGAATAACGCTGAACGAACTTGCACCGTATAGCAACACTCAAGATATCAAAATACTCACAAGAATACGCTCGGTATATAGAGAGAGAAATAGAGAGAAAACTTCAATTTCTGGTATGATTTTCAATTCTAACCTAAGCACCCTATTTATAGGAAAATGCTTAGAACACCAAAACAGAAAATTGAATATAATATTAATATAATTACAAAATATTCAAGCCCACCTCTAGATACTTGAATTCAGCCATAAACACATGCTAACCTTCTAGAAAAAGTAAGAAAAAACGTTTTTCTTTAAAATAATAATTAAAACTTCCAAAAATCAATTATTTCGGAACTTCAGAACTTCAATAATTCATAATAAATAACTCTTTTATCAGAAAATTCGAATCTCGCGTGTTTTTATAGGAAATTCAATTTTTTACAACTTTGCAGAAGAAAGTTTTTCCAAATTCCAAACAAAAATTGACCAAAATCCACAAACGGACGATTTTACAGTCAATAATAAATTTTCGGTCAAGAATTGTATCCACCAACACACAAAATATTTGTTAATCATTTAATGCCACAAAAATACTCTTCCTCCTCATATACTCATATATCCCACATTTATTGTAAAAATATCACCATCAATATATTATTAAAATAATATATTTAAATGAATTATTTTATCAAAAAAGATAAAATATTAATTTTCAACAATTGTCACATTAAAAATTTTCTCCATCTATATCAACATAAAATTAATATTTTTCTCATCATATAAATTAATAATTAATTATACACAAATAATATTACAGAATCACAGTACTGGCAATCAAGCCGTTCCCAGGAAAGAGGGGGCTTTCCGATAAGGATCTCTCCTTACTGGCGCGCAATTAGATGACCAAACCTCTCCTTAGACAGAACTTTCTAGACATTGACAATAATGTTATCTAATAATATTATTCAGATAATATGAATTATTGCTCCGATAATAGAAAATACTGTGTAGTGACAATTATTAAAACAACAGTAATATAAAATATCAACGCAACAATTATTGAATCAATAAAATAAAATACTGAACAGTAATTACTGTAACAATTATTGAGTAATGCCTTCTTACGTAAAAATTAATAATTGGTGGAATACCGTGTGCTACTGTGCAACAACGCGTATTACTGTGTTTTAATCACCGGGTATTTTAACAGTGTTAACGGTAACAACTACGCCGTTATTTATAAATAACTTACTCTTGTCGTTTTCTTCATCCAATCGCTTTCTATTATGGGGTTTACAAAAGGCTGCGCCGTCGTATGAATATTCTCCGACAGTAAGAATATTCCACGACCAAACGAATATTTCCCGACAACAATGAATATTTTATAACCACTTGCTTATTTTGAAAATTTTGCACATTTCACCTATAACTTTAAACTTTTATCAATTTAACCATTTACTAAATAGAAAAATTGAATACTTTTATTTCATAAAATTCGGAGTCTTACAGAGATGGACATGTCCAATAGAGTTGTCCATTGTAGTGTATATGGGCAGGAAGGACACACAAAGCATAATAAATAATGTACTAAAGTACCACAACTTCAACGTCATTAAATGTTATATGTAATAGAATTTTATATGCGAACGAATGTAGTTTTGTTCTTCCTGCTTTCCTAATTTGAATGTCTTTTATATTTAAATGGTTTTTATGTTGCTATAATATATTTATTTGATGTCTTAAACTTTTTTAAAAACATCAAAAAAAATTTATATCCATTTTCTCTCATTAGGGTTAGAAATAAAGGAGTATATAAGACTGATCTTATTTTTAAAATAAAAAATTTGTTGAAGAGTTTGATATTATTTTTAATTTTTTTAAAAAAAATTGTTTTAAAAATTAACTCGTTTAAAAAAATTAATTTAGAAGAAAATTTTTTAAATAGAAAAAAACATTTTTTTAAAAAATATACACTAAAGTGCCATTGATATTGGGAAGCATGATAGATCTAGGGAAGTAAAGTCAAATTTAAAAAGTGAAAGGAAAGTAGAAGAATATTCGGTCTAAAAACTAGAAAAAATGCTCCTCAATTTTTATTTCACTCTCTTCTAAAGTGCAAACAAACAAACAAATGATCCACACTGTACGTTTTCCAAAATTTTCTTTAAAAGATAAAATAAAAAATTTTATGTTCAAACGCCACTTCAAGTGGCATTCAAAAAGAACTTCCAACCATCCCTGACATCTTTTTCCAAATTGGCTTTATAAAACAAATAAAAAAATTAATTCAAACGCCAATTCAAGTGACGTTCAAAAAAAACTTCCTAACTTCCTTGACATCTTTTTTTAAATTTACTTTATAAAAATAAAATAAAATAAAATAAAAATAGTTCAAAAGCCACTTCAAGTTGCGTTCAAAAAAAATTTCACTGCCACCTTTTTTCAAATCTACTTTTAAAAAAAATTAAAAATAAAAAGGGGTTCAAACGCCAATTCAAGTGGCGTTCATCTCTCTCTTCCCAAAAGGTTTTCTAACATCTTTGCTTAATTAAAAAAAAAAAGAAGAAGTTTCAAACGCCAATTCAAATGGCGTTCAGCTCTCTCTCGCTCTCACACTTTCAAATTTGCTTTCTCACATCTTTGCTTTTAAAAAAATAAAATAATGATTTAAACGCCAATTCAAGTGGCATTAAACTTCCTCTCTTACAAATTTACTTTCTGACATCATTTTACTTAAAAAAATTGATTCAAACGCCAATTCAAGTGGCGTTCACTGTCTCTCTCTTTTCAAATTTGCTTTCTGACATCTTTGCTTTTTAAAAAAATAATAAAATCAAATGCAAATTCAAGTGGCATTTACTCTCTCTCTCCCTCTGACACCAGCTTTCTTCTTTTTCAATTTTACTTAATAAATAAAAAAAAATTCCCAACCAAATGCCAGTTAAACTGGCGTTTGTGTCTTTTAAAAAAAATTATTTTAAAAAAAATTAGGATAATTTTTTTTAAAAAATAGTTTATTTTAAAAAAAAAATTGGTTAAGCCAATAATAATTTGATTAAGTTAATTTATTAATTCTCAACAGTCCACACCACTTGAATTGGCGTCTGATTTGATTTTCAATTTCAAACGCCAATTAGATTGATGTTTGGCCCATTTTGAGAAAGCTTGAGAATTTTAGATAGAATCTAGAAATTTGGATGTGATTTATGCCAATCTTGGAAAATACTCTTGATACCAATATGGCATTCATCTACTGGAGATTTTGCAGCACAATATAAATACAAAGAACACACTAATTGATGTTAAGTTCCACACAGAATCAAATATTGCAACTACTTTACCTTTCACAAATATTGTTCCACGACAAAAATTGTTGCTTCGTTTATGTGACACCCCTAAATCCAGGTACTCGAGTTTCCCACAGATTTGGTGTTCACTTACCAAAATAAAAAACATCTATCTAGCTATAGTAAAGATAACAATAAAATTTAAATAAAAATCCTCCCATTAAAGGGTTACAACAACTTAAACAAATAAATCTCAGTTTATCTAACCTTAATACATCAAATACGGAACATCATAAACAAATAAGTCTTAAACATCACATAATAAGTCTTAACATAATCATTCTCAAATACTAAATAAGTCTTCATCATTTGCTTGCTATGCCCTTGCCCTTACTTGTGGATGGCTTATCAACTTTCTCAATCTTAGCTGCAATGTTATTATGCAAGAATGAGCAACAATTGCCCATAAGTTTAACAATAGTATAATAATAACATGCGAATAATTAATGGATACTGAACAAAAGAAAGCTCGGCTTTTGAATCAAGATTAGAACAGGAATCAAAAGTACATCTAAGGTTCACAAGACCATGAACTATGTCCTAAGTTATTAAGTATTTCTACTTTAAACCTTTAACGGTCGTAAGAATATATGGACCTTGTTTCGCGTACTTAGGGGATCAGCCCTTAGTACCATGTATGTGCACAACATCTTAATGCTATCGCGTAATATAATCCCCATAACAGGGTTGTTCATCTCAGCTTTGACGTTAGAGTCCGCACCAAAGGAAGTTTGGTTTGGATTAGCTTCAAGGGTAATTTAGAGTTCAATAATCACCAAATAAGGATTAGTTGAATCAATAAGGAATAACTATCTATTCAAGGTTTTAATGCAATATCAAAATCAATAATCAAATCAAAGATTAAATCTCAACTCTATATAATTAACCGAAAAGATTGGATCTCAATTCTACACAATTGAATGAACTTTGTACAATAGAAGTAATATTTCAAAAGAATGAGAACATTTCATTTGGAATCAAAAACTTGAATAATTAAGCTTTGAACAGTTCGAAATAAGAATACGAAGCTTGCTCAATAATAATAAGATTTAAGAACTTGTTCAATGTAAGAATAGGGTTTGGAAACTTGCCTCGTGCGTAGGCTAAACGATTACTACTCACGTTCACCACAAGTCCTACACACATACCATATGTATTCACGACATTCATTAGTTACATTAATACTAACCTTATAGGTTTAGTTCTCTCTTTTAATACAACTTGTAAACTTGGTTTAAATTTTGCTCATTACCATCATTCATATATACATGATTGAAATCTCAAATCTTAAGTTTAAACAACATCATATCATCTCATGGACATCACTTATTTTTTCCTTTTTTTTAACGTGGTTTAACCAGTTATAAAACATAGCAGTTATAAAGTCACAAGACATTTTCTAATTTATTTTTATAATTCTCTTATTATATGGTCCTTTAGTCACACTTTCACTTAATTATTTAATATAAATTCTAATTTATTTAATAAATCATTACCCTTCTAATTTAATTACTTAATTAAATTAGAATATTTTCATTCCCTCACTACTATTACACTCGAATAAATTATTCCATAATAATTTCCATCGAATATTTTATTCCATAAATATTTCAGCTAAAATATTCATTTTATTTGATAAATATTCTTTCTTTTTTTGCCCATCGGGTCGGGGTAATTTAGCTTGGTAAAGCCCACCGAGGCGGGGTTACCCAGATTCAGTTTTTACAGTTTGCAAAGAACACAGAACAGGGCCAATTTAGGCCAAAATTTTACACAAACAAGAATTCAATTTCACTCATATGTTCTGAACTTAACAGAATCATTTAATGATATTCCTAGCATACTTTTAACATCTTAAGTCATATAAACAACAAAATTTAAAGTCACAATTTCAATGATTTTGTGAAAAACTCTATTTTTGGACATTCTTAACGAAATTGACCACTACGAACTTGTTTTTCAACCAAATCCATCCATAAAAGTTTTGTTCTTTTTCGTTTTTACATATATAAACATAATCAATTATCAATTTACCGTTTAACGTACAATTAAGGCACCAATTTTTATTCTTATGGGCCACATTCAAACATTATTTCTTTGTAACCTTTAATATTCCAACTTAATCATAATTTCATGGATTAATTACTCTAAAATCGTTTATAAACATCAAATAGCAGATTATACACGCATATTAACAATTACAAACAGCTTCTCAACAATTTGGCCATAAAAATTCAATTACAGATAACTAAAATAATATTTTCACAGTAACTCAAAACTCAGATTTTAAGCATGATTTCATGGATTTGATTATTCTAAATCTCATACAAGTCATGTAAAACATGTTATAAACATATATAACATCATATATTAAACAATCATTCATAAAAAATCAAATATAGGATGTTAAAATTGATTTCATGAAGAACTTTTAAGAACGTAATTTAAAAACTTGAGATTAAGGGATTACACTTGATTTCTCTGTTATGATTAGTCAAGATGATAGGAACTCTTTAATTCTCTAACCTCTTCTTCTTCAATCTCACTGACTCTCAATTCTCTCTCTTTTCCTTCTCTGAGTTTGTTCTCCAGAGTAGGTAATATGAAGGTTATATTATACGTATAATATAACTGGTGAAATCATGGGCAGTAGTTAAGCGCAACGGGACCTTAACTGCTCCCATATTCCTTAGGCCATGTTTGGTTTGTTCCAATTCAACTCCTTTTCCCATTATTTTAATTAACTTATTTACTATATAGTTTATTTGTCACACTTTAATTAATCAAATAATATTATTTAAATTTAATTAAATAAAAGGCAATATTACTTATTAAATCACATCATCACATAATTAAAATTCTCATTTATTATTTATAACAAATCAATAAATCTCTAATTAATTATTTAATTAATTAGAACAATATTACAATTATTTAAAAACTCATTTAATTTAATTATCTCAATTAAATTCTCACTTTGATCTATAAAATTATTCCACATTAATTTAATTAATGTGACACACTTAATTAAATTAATCTACCACAACTCCATCAAATAATTATTTAACTCAATAAATAAATCAACAAAATATTTATTTAATTCAATAAACATTTAAAAATTAATTACAAAGGTCTCGTTCGTCAAAGTTTAGACTGTCTAGTCACAACTTCTGGCGGAGGCTATCTCATTTAGAGCATTCACTTGTGTCAAGGGAGAGACGCCTTTGATCGTGGATATAGATCTCCCCCGCTCCATTATGCAGTTAAAGTTTTGGACCCCTGTATCATCTCGAATTGATTTATGCACTACTCAATAGCAGTTTCTTCCACTTAATCTAGCATTGAAGAAATTTATCTATCATAGGCGATTAAAAGAATGGACTCCTAAGCATTTTATCTTCAAGTTGGTTACTGTACTCTGCCTACCAAAGATGAAATAATCAATTAGAGTATATTGGGTTGCTTTCTTGAACTATGTGAGGGGACTGGAGAAGAGTTTTTGCAGTATGCGAGATATGGAAATCTGAAGGAGCTAGCTACTCTGTTTACGGTGGCCCACAAAAAGCTTACTGGCCCTTCGGACTATGTCACAATGGCTCATTTCGGAATGTGTCACATCAACTATATCATGTTCTTTCGGCATCAACATCGACAATGTAAGACCCCAACTTTTTATAAATAAAATTGAATTTCCTCTATTCATTATTTTGAATAATAAGGTGTTAATTTGATATAATACTTTGGTTATGGGTCAAATGTGCAAATTTTTTAAAATAAGCAAGTGATTATAAAATATTCATTGTTGTCGGGGAATATTCGTTTGGTCGTGAAATATTCTTACTGTCGGGGAATATTCGTAAGATGGCGCAGCCATTTGTGGACCCCATAACAAAAAACGGTCGGATGAAGAAAACGACAAGTTTGAGTTTTTACAAATAACAGCGTAGCAGTTACCGTTAACACTGTTGGAATTCCCGGTGGTTAAAATACAGTAATATGCGTGGTTGCACAGTAGCACACGGTATTGCACAGTATTGTTGAATTATTGATCCTTACGTAAGTAGGCACTACTCAATAATTGTTACAGTAATTACTGTTCAATATTTTATTTTACTGATTCAATAATTGCTACGTTGATATTTTATATTATTGTTGTTTCAATAATTATCGCTGCGGAGTATTTTCCATTATCAGATCAATAATTCATATTATTTAAATAATATTACTCGATAGCATTATTGGCAATGTCTAAGGAAGCTCTGTTTAAGGAGAGGTTTGGTCACCTAATTGCGCGCCAATAAGGAGAAATCCTTATCGGAAAGCCCCCTCTTTCTTGGGAACGACCTGGTTGTCATAATTGTGATTCTGTGATATTATTTGTGAATAATTAATTATTGATTTATATGATAAGAAAATATTTATTTTATGTGGATGGATAGGAAAATATTTATTTTGTGTGGATATAAATGAAGAAATTAATGTTGAGGTGTTTTATCAGTATTTTGTCGGAATGGAGTTATTAAAAATCGTCCGTATGTAGATTTCGGACATTTTATGTTTGGAATTTGGAAAAGTTTTCTTCTACAAAGTTGTAGAGAATTAAATTTCATATGGAAAGGACATGAGATTTAAATTTTTCTAATAAAAGAATTATTTATTATGAATTATTAAAGTTTCGGAAAATAAAATATTTTTATTAAAATTATGGGTGGGACCCACTTTTATTTTTAAAACATGTGGGCTGCTAATTTTTTTTCCAAGATGGCATGCTGGTCTTGGATGGCTAGCATGCGTAGAATGAAGAAAATATAATATATTATTTTATTAATTTAGTCTCCTTTGGCGTTCTAGCATTTTTCTATAAATAGGGTACTTAGTTAGAATTGAAAATTACACCAGAAACAAGTTTTCTCTCTCTATATATTATTGAGCGTATTTTGTGAATATTTAGATACTTTGAAAGTTGCTATTCAGTGTAAGTTTTCTTCGGCTTTACATCCGATATTCCGAACAGAAATATTGTTATTTTAAGGTAAGGAATGTTATTTTCTTCGTAAATGATATTATTTCCTTCAATATCATTATGCCGAAATATTTATATGAATTTTATTGTGGAATTTCTACCTTTTTGTGTCAGAATTACTATTCACGTACGGCACTATTCACGTATACGACACTATTCACGAATACGGCACTATTAACAAAAAAATAAAATTTTCTCTTCTTTGTCCAAGATGTCTATTATGGTTACTATCTTTGATTGTATCCATGTTTTGATCTTTATTTTTGAATTCTGCTCCACAATTGATTATTATAGAGTATTTTTAAACTTGGATAAACTGTAGTACGAATCCCTAATATTTGTTCTTTTGTCTCACTGGATTCGTTTTTTTTAAGATATTTTTCATCATCCCAGTCCTAAATGATGATATTACTGAATATCTTTGTCCTGTAGTGCAAAGATGAATGAGTAACTGATGAATATCTTTGGCCCGTAGTGTAAAGATGAACAGGTGTTGAGATGAACATGACCAACGGGTGATACAAATGAATATCTTTGGCCTGTAGTGCAAAGATGAATATTTAATTTAAGATGTATACTGATTGATGTTGCAGGGATAAAATATTGATGGTGGACTTTTAAATTCATAGATGATAGTAGATTTCATTCTCTACTTAACTCTTCTAATGAATTATTGTTTCCGCTGCAGTTGTTGATCTAAAATTTATTGTCTATTATATTCTATCAGATTTTTCCCTGTTGAAGACTATTGATAATTTGTTGTATATTATCTTAGTCATAATATTCTTTACTGGGCTACTTGAGCTCACCCTTCTCCTTTTCGTTCCATTTTTCTTCTCAGGAGGTGAGAATATAGCAGGAACTAGCCGGGGTATGGAGTGATGGTTCTAAAAAGTTATTTTAGTAGTCATCACTATTTTTGTAAAATAGTGTATCAATAATTGTAATGAGGACTCCTTTTGAGTTTTAATACTGTCTATTAGATAATATTTATTTTTAAACTCACAGTATATGTGTTGTCGTATTTTGCACGATAATTGTATTAATAAAGTTATATTTGTTTCTGTAACATATATTTGACAACTCAGAATGGGTGATGTATACTTATTTTGGGGGTGTCACAGTTGGTATCAGAGCTTAGGGATATGGTCTATGGCGGAGATCGGAAAATAGAACTAGGAGGGGAGAGATGAGTAAATCATTCGCTAGTGTGTCCTACCTAAGCTTATTTGTTGGTCGGTCATAATATAGGGATATTATATGATATGTTAATTTGTTTAATTAACCCTTGTTTTATGGCAGTATTTAAGAATGACAGCTGAGAACATTAACAATGGAGCGTATGAGACTGTGGAAACACCTTTAGTCACCAATCAAGAGAACGTGCAACAGGAAAATAATATTCCTCCTGTAAACAATACTACCGAACAAATGATGAATGATGTGATGTTTAGAAGTTTTTTGCAGTTCATGCAAAATCAGACGAGGGAGACTCGTGTACAAAATACGGGTGGAAATGATAGCAACGCGCGGTTTGCCACAGCCAAGCAGTTCAAGGAGTTGGGACCACCAGAATTCTGGGGAAAGCCGGATCCAATTAAGGCAAAAATGTTGGTCAAGTAAATTACCAAGATATTCGATGTCTTGGAATGCACGGAAGAACAGAAGGTTCCATTCACCACCTTTATGTTCCGTGGTGAGGCAGATTACTGGTAGGAATCTGTGAAGCGTACCCTGCCAGCTGCACTCAACATGTCTTGGGAAAGATTTCAGAAACTGTTCAATAATAAGTACTTTCCTAAAAGTATTCGTCATATGAAGGAGGTAGTTTATTAGACTTGAACAAAACAACATGACGGTGTCCCAGTACGAGGCGAAGTTCGCAGAGTTATCCAGGTTTGCACCTCATTTGGTAGAGAATGAGAAGCGAATGACACAGATGTTTCTGAGAGGTCTAAAACCCGAGATTCGGCAATATCTTATCTCTTATAAATTTTCTTTATATTTAGATGTTGTAAACAGAGCTCAATTATTAGAGCGAGATAATGAGTATGTTCAACCGAGGGACCACAACCAGGGTCATACCGGTGACAGCAGTCATCGGAGCGATGATAACCAGCGCAGAGGGAAAAATATGGACAAAAGCGGTAACCACTCGGGTGGTAATCGTGGCCATGATAATAGGAGAGGTGAGCCAAGTGGAAATTTCAAAAAGAGGAGATTCAACAATGTCAAGAAGACATCAGCAGCAGCAGCAGAACCAATAACAAATTCTAGGGGAGGAGAACGACCGCCAGTTAGATGCTACAAATGCGGAGAGGAGGGACACATAAGTTCAAACTGTTCACAGCCTTCCAAGGTGTGTTTTAATTGTGGAAAAGACGGTCATATAACCCGATTTTGTCCTATAGCAAAGTCAAGTCCAACTGGGACGGCGGCACCAAAGGTGACTACGGACAAAATAAAGTCGGTGGTTCAAGAGAGGGCGTTTGTCGTGACTGGCCAAAATGTGAGAAACCCAAATGAGGTAATCACGGGTAAGCTAATCATAAAATCTTGCAAAGTTTATACTTTGTTAGATACCGGTTCTACCCATTCTTTTATCTCTCCTACTTGTGCTCAACGTTTGAACTTGACTCCGGAGAAATTAGACTTTGACTTATCTGTGGAGACTCCATTAGGAGAAACTTTCATTACATCCACTATTTATAAATCTTGTCTGATCCAAGTTGGCACCATGATAAGTAGGTTTTATATCTACTTGTCTGGTATCTATTACTTGAATTATTTGCTTAATCTCATGTTTCTTAGTTACTTTTCATACATTTTATGTTATTTTGTAGGCGATGACACGACATTGGAATGAAGAAGCAAGGGAAAGAATTCAGACATCTTTTGGACCGAAATACGCAAGCAAATGCAAGAAGGGAATATTGAAGGACTTTTAACACCAAGTGGGATGCATGTTCTAGGCTTGGAACTTGAAAATTATGGTAGATCTACTTCTTAGCTTTTCGGAACATCTTGAATCATCCCAATCGGAGTTCGGATGCGAGAGTTATGGCCAAAATATCAACAATGATCAAAGCTAAGAGTTGTCATGCTTGCCATTTACACAGCATCTACTTCAAGCTCGATTTCCGCCTTGGTCCGATCCGAATCTGTCAATCCTCAAAGCATGAAAGTTGTAGATCTCGTCGTTATCTTCAATTTGATAGGTGGCAGGCCCCGTAACTCCAAGCGGATCAGAAGTTATACGTGTTTTACCAAAGGACGTTGCAGCAGAAAATAGGGCAGCGCGGACCGCGCTACGGTGCGCTAGGCGGCCAGATTTTCTGACCCTGTAGCGCGGACCGCGCCCAGAAAGGCTTAGCAGCGGCGCTAAGCGCGCTAGGCGGTGGGAATGCAGCGTTTTTTTGGTCATTTGATGTCCAATTTGAGCTAGAATAGGATTCTTAGTTGCCTAACTTGCTTGGGTGTCCATTAGAACTATAAATACATGATGAGAGACATAAAAGAGAGGAGATCGAGGCTAGTTTTAGAGGATTCCATTAGATTAGATTAGAGTAAATTAGATAAAAACCCTAGTTCTTATGGGATTGGGAGATTGAAGCAACTTGGATACCATTGAAGATCAAGAGCATGAGCTTGAGGAAGATGGAGATTTGCTAACAACAGATTTATTCTTTACTCTTATCTTATTTTTGTCTTTTAATGATTATTCAATTATGGATTCTTAGTTTTAATTCAATAATAATGAACTAATTCTTTGTTTGAGATTACAATGGATCTTATTGTGTAGTTTATTTTAATATGCTTCGCTATTAATTATTATGTTCTATTGTGAGGATTGTCTATTGTGATTTGGACTTAATTGCTTAATTGCCTAGCTAACAATTACCGTGATAATCTATATGAACTCGAGAGATGAAGTATAGATTTAGATCTTATCATGATAGCATGTGTTTGTGATTTCTACATAGATGGAATTCATGATTCGTGTTTAGGATAGAGATATACCTAACATCGCATGTAATCTTATAGAGAACTTGTGCTTTAAATCCTTTTTAATTATAATTCACATAGAGATATAGTGGATTAGTTAATTAGGGTGTCTTGCTTGATTCTATCATCTGTGGATTTAAGTGAGTATGGGTATTATGCATCGAGAGGTGGTTTTATCTACTTTAGTGTTCTTGATTAACAATTCAGGATAGAAAATAATTGATGAGAAGTGTGTTAACTTAAATGAAGCAATAAGTGAAGTTGTGATCTTAAATCTCCGTAATCTTAATTTAATTAGTCGTAATTAGAATTAGTTTAATTATAAATTGAAATTCATTCGTTTAAATAAGATTGAGTTGATTACGGGTTAGTACTTGGTGATTTTTATTAAACAATTCCTCGTGGGAACGATACTCTACTTACTATTATATTACTTGTTGACCACGTATACTTGCGTGTTTTGCGTGTATTGATTTTACCCAACACACCATCACATTACCTGTCGATCTTATCTCTTTAAAGATACTTACTTTTGATGTGATTTTAGGGATTGATTGGTTAACTACTCATCATGCCAAAATTGATTATTTTCGTAAGGTTGTTAGTTTTTATATTCCTAACTAACTTGTCATGCGAATTCAAGCGACCAAGCCACTAAAGTCAATCACTGTCATATCAAGCCGTAAAGCCATTCGTTTATTGAAAAACGGATGTCAAGCTTTCTTAGGCCATGTTATGGACTTGAACAAAAACACGTCAGATTTGAATAATATTTTTGTTGTTAGTGAATTTCCTGACGTATTTCCTAAAGAACTTCCCGGTCTACCCCCAGAACGTGAAGTTGAATTCTTTATTGACCTTGAACCTGGTACAAAGCCCATTTCTAAAACCCCATATCGAATGGCTCCTATTGAACTTCAGGAGTTAAAGGTCTAACTACAGGAGTTGTTAGACATCGGTTTCATTCGTCCTAGTACATCTCCTTGGAGTGCTCCTGTTTTATTAGTAAAGAAGAAAGATGGGAGTATGCGACTTTGTATTGACTACCGGGAATTAAACTATGTCACCATCTAGAATAGGTATCCGCTACCTCGCATTGATGACCTGTTTAACCAATTGCAAGGAGCACACTTCTTTTCAAAGATCGATCTTCGTTTTGGATATCATCAGCTAAAGATTAAAACTGAGGATATTCCAAAGACTGCCTTCAGAACTCGGTATGGGCATTATAAATTCTTAGTCATGTCTTTTGGATTGACTAATGCTCCTGCTGCTTTCATAGATATGATGAATCGTGTATTCAAGGAATATTTGGATCAGTTCGTTATTGTCTTTATTGATGACATCCTCATCTATTCTAAAAGCCGTGAAGATCATGAGCACCATTTGAAGCAAGTACTCCAAAGGCTTCGCGATAACAAGCTATATCCAAGCTGAAGAAATGCAAGTTCTGGCTTGAGGAAGTAGCATTCCTTGGGCACATGGTGTCAAAGCATGGAGTATCTGTTGACCTGGCAAATATTGAAGCCATACAAAGTTGGGAGGAACCGAAGTCGGTGACCGAAGTACGTAGCTTTCTGGGCTTAGCTGGTTATTATCGGAGATTCGTGGAAGGATTTTCTCGAATCGCTACTCCGTTAACTCAGCTTACTAGGAAAGATACAAAATTCGGTTGGAGCGAGGAATGCGAGAAGATTTTCCAAGAGCTTAAGAGGAGACTCATTTCGGCACCTGTTCTGACAATATCATCTGGTTCTGATGGATTTGTTATCTACAGCGATGCTTCAGGCAAAGGGTTAGGATGTGTTCTCATGCAACATGGGAAAGTCATAGCCTATGCCTTACGACAACTCAAGCGTATGAGAGAAATTATCTGACTCATGATCTGGAGTTGGCAGTAGTCATTTTTGCATTGAAGATTTAGAGACACTACTTGTATGGGGAGAAAGTGGAAATTTATACGGATCATAAGAGCCTTAAATATTTCTTCACCCAAAAGGAACTCAACATGTGGCAACGACGTTGACTTGAGCTGTTAAAAGATTACGATCATACCATCCAATACCATCCTAAAAAAGCAAACGTGGTAGCTGACGCATTGAGTAGAACATCATATGCGAGTACGAGTGCGATGTTATTAACACAAAGGCCCATTTTGTATGACTTGCAAATGATGGAGATAGAGATAAAGGCTCCAAATACCCACGTAAGGATATCAAACATACGAGTAGAACCGACTTTAATCGATAAAGTTAAAGCTGTTCAAGCTACAGACCTGGGGTTGATGCGTATGAAGAAGAAAGTGCAAGAAGGTGCTATTTCAGAAGCAGGAATCGATGAAGAAGGAATACTTCGAGTCAACTCCAGACTTTGCGTTCCTAACGATTCTGGCTTGAAGCATAGAATCATGATTGAGGCACACAACGCACCATTTGCAATCCATCTTGGGAGTACCAAAATGTATCATAATCTTCGACATACATTTTGGTGGACCAATATGAAGAGAGAGATCGCGGAGTTTATCTCAAGGTGTTTAACCTATTAACGTGTAAAGGCGGAGCATCAAGTGTCAAAGGGTCCATTGCAACCACTTAAAATTTCGAAATGGAAGTGGGAACACATTACTATGAATTTCATTACGGGTTTTCCTAAGATTTCTCAAGGTATAGATGTGATTTGGGTTATTGTTGATAGATTAACCAAGTCTGCTCATTTCTTGCCTATACGTGAGACTTATTCCCTTGAACGTCTTGCTCGTATATACGTAAATGAGATTGTAAGATTGCATGGCATGCCAGTATCCATAGTTTCGGATCGTGACCCAAAATTCACTTCACGATTTTGGGTTAGCTTGCAGAAAGCTATGGGCACGGATTTACGATTTAGTTCGGCATACCATCCCCAAACGGACGGGCAATCGAAAAGGACTATTCAAACTCTTGAAAATCTATTAAGACTCTGTGTCCTAGATTTCAAAGAGAGTTGGGATAAGTACTTGCCATTGGTGGAATTCTCCTACAACAACAGTTATCAAGCAAGTATAGGCATAGCTCCATTCGAGGCGTTGTATAGAAGAAAATGTCGTTCTCCAGTATGCTGGGACGAGGTAGGTGAAGCAACGTTGTTGGGACCAGAATTGGTACGTATGACTACGGAAAAGATCCAAATAATTCGACAACGTATACGAACGGCACAGGATCGACAAAGGAGTAATGCGGATCTTCATCGAAAGGACGTGAAATTTAATATTGGGGATCATGTATTGTTACATGTTGCATCATGGAAGGGAGTTATAAGATTTAGGAAGAGAGGAAAACTCAATCCACGATTTTTTGGTCCATTTGAGATTCTTGACCCAATAGGAAATGTGGCCTATAGACTCACATTACCTCTAAGCATGTCTCGCGTTCATAATATTTTTCACATATCTATGCTTCGTAAATATGTGAAAGACCCGAACCACATAATTGAGTTAGAAACAGACGAGATAGCCAAAGATTGAACGTACGAGGAGTTACCTGTTAAGATCTTGGATAGGAAAGAACATGTCCTACGCACCAAGGTTATACCACAAGTTAAGGTTTTGTGGAGGAACCATGCTATTGAGGAAATGACTTGGGAGTTGGAATCGGAAATGAAAACGAGGTACCCTCACCTTTTCGAAACACCAAGTACGTACGTCAATTTTGAGGACGAAATTTCATAAGGAGGGGAGGTTGTAAGACCCTAACTTTTTATAAATAAAATCGAATTTCCTCTATTCATTATTTTGAATAATAAGGTGTTAATTTGATATAATGCTTTAGTTATGGGTGAAATGTGCAAATTTTTCAAAATAAGCAAATGGTTATAAAATATTCATTGTGTAAGACCCCAACTTTTTATAAATAAAATTAATTTTCCTCTATTTATTATTTTGAAATAGTAAGGGTTGATTTGATTAATGTGGTAAGTTATGGGTAAAATGCGCAAATATTTTAAATAAGCAAGTGGTTATAAAATATTCATTGTTGTCGGGGAATATTCGTTTGGTCGTGGAATATTCTTGCTGTTGGGGAATATTCGTACGACGGCGCAGCCTTTTGTGGGCCCCATAACGGAAAGAGATTGGATGAAGAAAATGACAAGTATAAGTTATTTATAAATAACGGCGTAGTTGTTACCGTTAATACTGTTGGAATACCCGGTGGTTAAAACACAGTAATACGCGTTGTTGCACAGTAGCACACTGTATTGTACCAATTATTGATTCTTACGTAAGAAGGCACTACTCAATAATTGTTACAGTAATTACTGTTCAATATTTTATTTTATTGATTTAATAATTGTTGCATTGATATTTTATATTACTGATATTCAATAATTGTCACTACACATTATTTTCTATTATAGGAGCAATAATTCATATTATCTGAATAATATTATTAGATAACATTATTGGCAATGTCTAGAAAGTTCTGTCTAAGGAGAGGTTTGGTCATCTAATTGCACGCCAGTAAGGAGAGATCCTTATTAAAAAGCCCCCTCTTTCCTGGGAACGGCCTGGTTGTCAGTATTGTGATTCTGTAATATTATTTGTGAATAATTAATTATTAATTTATATGATGAGGAAAATATTAATTTTATGTGGATACAGATGGAGAAAATTTTTAATGTGACAATTGTTGAAAATTAATATTTTATCTTTTTCTGATAAAATAATTCATTTAAATATTTTATTATATTTTAATAATATAATAATGGTGATATTTTTACAATAAATGTGGGATATATGAGTATATGAGGAGGAAGAGTATTTTTGATGCATTAAATGATTAACACATGTTTTGTGTGTCGATGGACCCCATTTCTTGACTGAAATTTGATTATAGCCTGTAAAATCGTCCGTATGTGGATTTCGGTCAATTTATATTTTGAATTTAGAAAAACTTTCTTCTCCAAAGTTCTAGAGAATTGAATTTCCTATAAAAAATCGTGAGATTCAAATTTTCTGACGAAGTTCCGGAATAATTGGTTTTTGAAAGTTTTAATTATTTTTAATTACAAAAACGTTTTTTTGGTTTTTGTCATTATTTGGTGGCTGAATTCAGATGGTCAAGGTGGGCTAAGGAAAATTTTATAAATATATTAATATTTTATTGAATTTTCTGCTTTGATGTTCTAAGTATTTTCCTATAAATAGGGTGCTTAGGTTAGAATTAAAAATCACACCAAAAACTAAAGTTTTCTCTCTCTTTCTCTCTCTATATTATCGAGCGTATTCTTGTGAGTATTTTGATACTTTGAGTGTTGCTATACGGTGCAAGTTCCCTTCAGCACTATATCCAGTATTCCAGTCAGAAGTACTGTCTTTTTGAGGTAAGGGATGTTATTTTTTTTATAAATGATATTATTCTTTCAATATCATTATGCCGAAATATTGGTAAGATTTTTTTTATAAAATTCTTATTTTTTTATGTCGGGGTTACTATTCATGAGTTACTATTTACGAGTTACTATTCACGAGTTACTATTCACGAGTACTATTCATAAAGCATGATAATTTTTCTTGTGAAATTTCTACCTTGTAGTATCGGGATTACTATTCACGTATACGGCACTATTCACGTATACGGCACTATTCACGAATACGGCACTATTCACAGAAAAATTAAACTTTCTTTTATGTGTCCAATATTATCTGTTATGTTTCCTAGCTTTGATTGTATTCATGTTTTGATCATTCTTAAATTTTACTCCACTCTGGTTATTTATGAAGTATTTTTGAATTTGGATTGTTTAAAGTACAAATCATTAATATTTATTCTTTTGTTTCACTGGATTCGTTTTCTTTAAAATATTTTTCATCATCCTCAGTCCTAAATGATGATATTACTGAATATCTTTGGCCTGTAGTGCAAAGATGAATGATTTCTAATGAATATCTTTGGCCCGTAGTGCAAAGATGAATAGGTATTTAGATGAACATGACCAACTGATGAATATCTTTGGCCTGTAGTGCAAAGATGAATATTTGATTCCAGATATATATTGATTGATGTTACAGAGATAAAATATCGACGACGAACTTTTAAATTTATATATAGAAGATAGTAGTTTGCATTCTCTACTTAACTCTTCTAATGAATTATTATTTTCGCTGCGAAGATTAATTTAAAAATGGTTGTCTATTGTATTCTATTAGATTTTTCCCTGTTGAAGACTAACGATAATTTGTTCTATGTTATCTTAGTTATAATATTCTTTACTGGGCTAGTTGAGCTCACCCTTTTCCTTGTTGTTCCATTTTTCTTCTCAGGAGGCGAGAATGTAGCGAGTACTAGTCGGGGTGTGGAATGATGATTCTAGAAGTGGTTCTAGTAGTCCTCACTATTCTATAAAATAGTGTATTAATAATTATAATGAGAACTTATTTGAGTGTGGATATTGTCTAGATGACAATATTTGTATTTAAACTCACAGTTTAAGTGTTGTCGTATTTTGCACGACAATTGTATTAATAAAGTTGTAGTTATTTTTGTACCATGTATTTGGCGACTCAGAATAGGTTGGGTGGATTGGACCTATTTTGGGGGCGTCACAGTTGGTATCAGAGCTTAGGGATATGATCTCTGGCGGAGATCGGGGAATAGAACTAGGAGGGGAGAGACGAGTAAATCATTCGCTAGTGTGTCCTACCTAAGCTTATTTGTTGGTCGGTCATAATATAGGGATATTATGTGGTATGTCATTTTCTTTAATTAACCCTTGTTTTATGGCAGTATTTGAGAATGACTACTGAGAATGTTAATAGTGGAGTAAATGAGACCGTGGAGACACCTTTACTAACCAATCAGGAGAACGTGCAACAGGACGACAATGTTCCTCCTGTAAACAACACCACTGATCAGACGATGAACGATGGGATGTTTAGAAGCTTTTTGCAGTTCATACAAAATCAGACGAGGGAGACTTGTGTACAAAATACAGGCGAAAATGATAGCAACGCACGGTTTGTCACAACCAAGCAGTTCAAAGAGTTGGGACCACCAGAATTCTGGGGAAAGCCGGATCTGATTAAGGCGGAGACGTGGGTCAAGCAAATTACTAAGATATTTGATGTCTTGGGATGCTCAGAGGAGCAAAAGGTTCCTTTCGCCACTTTCATGTTACGAGGAGAGGCAGATTATTGGTGAGAATCAGTAAAGCGTACTCAGCCTACCGCACTGAAGATATCTTGGGAGAAGTTCCAAGAATTGTTCAACGACAAGTATTTTATCGAAAGTATTCGTCACATGAAGGAGGTAGAGTTCATCAAGCTGGAGCAAAACAATATGAACGTGTCGCAATACGAAGCTAAGTTTGCCGAGTTGTCTCGATTTGCATCACATTTGGTTGATAATGATGAGAGAATGACGTGAATGTTTCTGCGAAGTTTGAAACCCAAAATACGTCAATACCTTATTTCTCACAAATTTTGTTTATATTCAGATATTGTGAATAGGGCTCAGTTAATGGAGCGCGATAATGAGTCAGCTCAATCGAAGAATAACGACCTACAACTCGATGATAATCGTACCGATGGCAACGGTCATCAGAACAAGGATAACCATCGTGGAGGAAATTATCGTGCCAGAAATGGTAACCACTTCGGTGGTAATCATGGCCAAGATAATAGAAGAAATAACTCAAGTGAAAATTTCAAGAAGAGAAGATTTAACGATGACGGGAAGATGTCGGCAGCAGCACCAGCACCAGCAACGAATTTTAGAGGAGGAGAAAGACCGCCAGTTAGATGCTACAGATGCGGAGAAGAGGGACACATAAGTTCAAACTGTTCACAACCTTCCAAGGTATGTTTTAGTTGTGAAAAGGATGGTCATATATCTCGAGATTATCCTGTAGCGAAACCAAGTCCAGCGGGGATGGTGACTCCAAAGGCTGTCCCGGACAAGTCAAAGTCAACGGTTCCTGGAAGAGCGTTTGTCGTGACTGGTCAGAATGCGAGGAAACCGAACGAAGTTAACACGTGTTAGTTAATTATAAATTCTTACGAAGTTTATACCTTATTAGATACCGGTTCTACCCATTAATTTATCTCTCCTACTTATACTCAACGTTTAAACTTAACTCCGGAGAAAATTAGACTTTGACTTATCTGTTGAAACTCCGTTAGGAGAAACTTTCGTTACATCTACTGTTTATAAATCTTGTTTGATCCTAGTTGGCACCATCACATTACCTATTGACCTCATTTCTTTAAATATGCTTACTTCTGATGTGATTTTAGGGATTGATTGATTAACTACTCATCATGCCAAAATTGATTGCTTTCGTAAGGTTGTTAGTTTTCATATTCCTAAGCAACCTGTTATTCGAATTCAAGCAACCAAACCATTAAAGTCAAACACTTTCATATCAAGCCATAAAGTCATTCGTTTATTGAAAAACGGATGTCAAGTTTTCTTAGCCCATGTTATGGCCTTGAACAAAAATACGTCAGATTTGAATGATATTTCAATTGTTAGTAAATTTTCTGATGTATTTCCTGAAGAATTTCTTGGCTTACTCCCAAAGTGTGATATTGAATTTTGTATCGACTTTGAACCCGTACAAAATCCATTTCTAAAATCTCATATCGAATGGCTCCTATTGAACTTCAGGAGTTAAAAATTCAACTATAAAATTTGGTACCCGAGCCTTTATCTGGTGACTTCCTTTGTGGAATGCACCGAAGCCAGACTCTCCGTAGGGGACGCCATATTTGTGTGGTAGTAAACTGATAGGTGTCATTGTGACGTGTTATCCAAGATTGGGATATGAGTCACAGTTGAGAGCAACCTAAGTCAGTAATCAAAATACGTAGCTTTCTATGCTTAGTTGATTATTATCGAAGATTTTGTGGAAAGTTTTTCTCAAATCGCTACTCTATTAACTCAGCTGACTCGAAAAGATACAAAATTAGAATGGAGCGAGGAACGTAGAACTCAACATACGGCAACGACGTTAGCTCGAGCTGTTGAAAGATTACGGCCATGCCATTCAATGCCATCCTGGAAAAAAACAAACGTGGTAGCTGACGTGTTGAGTAGAAAATCGTATGCGATTACGAGTGCGATATTGTTAACACAAAGACCCATTTCGTACTACTTACAGAAGATGGAGATAGAGTTAAAGATTCCAAGAATCAGCGTGAAGATAACGAAAATACGATTAGAATCGACTTTAATCGATAAAGTTAAAACCGCTCAAGCTACACACCGGAGCTGATGAATATAAAGAAGAAGGTGCAAGAAGGCGTTATTCTAGAAGTAAGAGTTGATGAAGAGAAGAAATCTCAACCTTTGATTTATTAGTCCATTTAAAATCCTCGATTGAATAGGAACTATGGCTTATAGACTCGCTTTACAACCAAGCATGACGCGTGTTCATAACATTTTTTGTGTATCGATGTTACGTAAATATGTGGACGACCCGAACCACATTATTGAGTTAGAACCAGACGAGATAGCCGAAGATTTAACGTACGAGGAGATATGTGACGCCCCCAAAATAGGTCCAATCCACAACCCATTCTGAGTCGCCAAAATACGTGGTACAGAAATAACTTCAACTTTATTAAAATAATTGTCGTGCAAAATACGACAACACTTAAACTGTGAGTTTAAATACAAATATTGTCATCTAGACAATATTCACACTCAAATAAATCCTCATTACAATTATTAATACACTATTTTACAGAATAGTGAGGACTACTAGAACCACTTCTAGAACCATCATTCCACACCCCGACTAGTACTCGCTACATTCTCGCCTCCTGAGAAGAAAAATGGAACAACAAGATAAAGGGTGAGCTCAACTAGCCCAGTAAAGAACATTATGACTAAGATAATACAGAACAAATTATCGTTAGTCTTCAACAGGGAAAAATTTAATAGAATACAATAGACAACAAGTTTTAAATCAATATTCGCAGCGGTACTAATAATCGTTAGAAGAGTAGTTTAGTAGAGAATGAAATCTACTATCTTCTATACATGAATTTAAAAGTTCATCGTCTATCTTTTATCCCTGTAACATCAATCAATATATATCTGGAATCAATTATTCATCTTTGTACTACAGGCCAAAGATATTCATCAGTTGGTCATGTTCATCTAAACACCTGTTCATCTTTGCACTACGGGCCAAAGATATTCATCAGAAATCATTCATCTTTGCACTACAGGCCAAAGATATTCAGTAACATCATCATTTAAGACTGAGGATGATGAAAAATATTTTAAAGAAAACGAATCCAATGAAACAAAAGAATAAATATTAAGGATTCGTATTTAAGCTATTCCATTTTCAAAAATACCTCATAAATAATCATAGTGGAGTAAAATTCAAGAATGATCAAAACATGGATACAATCAAAGCTAGTATCCAGAATAGATATTTTGGACAAAAAGAAGAAAATTTTATTTTTCGGTGAATAGTGTCGTATTCGTGAATAGTACCGTATACGTGAATAATGTCGTATACGTGAATAGTAACTCCGACACTAAAAGATAGAAATTTTACAAAAAACATCATCATGCTTCGTGAATAGTACTCGTGAATAGTAACTCGTGAATAGTAACTCATGAATAGTAACTCGTGAATAGTAACTCATGAATAGTAACCCCGACATGAAAAAATTCTAAATTTGATAAAAAATTCCAACAAATATTTTGGCATAATGATATTGAAGAAATAATATCACTTATGAAGAAAATAACATCCCTTACCTCGTAAAGACAGTACTTCTAGTTGAAACACCGGATATAGGCTATGACTTGAACTTGCACCGTATAGCAACACTCAAAGTATTAAAATACTCACAAGAATACACTCAATATATCGAGAGAGAAAGAGAGAGAAGATTTCAGTTTCTGGTGTGATTTTCAATTCTAACCTAAGCACCCTATTTATAGGAAAATGCTTAGAACACCAAAGCAGAAAATTTAATAAAATATTAATATAATTAAATTTTTGTCAAGCCCACTTTGAAGATCTGAATTCAGATCATTTATAACACATGTGAGCCCACTAATTGCACAAAAAACGTTTTTCTCAAAATAATTAACTAAAACTCCCAAAAATCAATTATTTCGGAACTTCGGAACTTCAATAATTCATAACAAATAGCCCAGTTATTAGAAAATTCAAATCTCGCGAGTTTTTATAGGAAATTCAATTCTCTACAACTTTTTAGAAGAAAGTTTTTCTAAATTCCAAACAGAAATTGACCGAAATCTATAATCAGACGATTTTACAGGCTATAATCAAATTTCAGTCAATTACTGGAGTCCACCGACACACAAAACATGTGTTAATCATTTAATGCCACAAAATACTCTTCCTCCTCATATACTCATATATCCCACATTCATTGTAAAAATATCACCATTAATATATTATTAAAATAATATATTTAAATGAATTATTTTATCAGAAAAAGATAAAATATTAATTTTTAACAATTGTCACATTTAACAATTTTTCTCCATCTATATCCACATAAAATTAATATTTTCCTCATCATATAAATTAATAATTAATTATTCACAAATAATATTATAGAATCACAGTACTGGCAACCAGGCCGTTCCCAGGAAAGAGGAGGCTTTCCAATAAGGATCTCTCCTTACTGGCGCGCAATTAGATGACCAAACCTCTCCTTAGACGGAGCTTTCTAGACATTGTCAATAATGTTATCTAATAATATTATTCAGATAATATGAATTATTGCTCCGATAATAGAAAATAATGTGTAGTGACAACAGTAATATAAAATATCAACGCAGCAATTATTGAATCAATAAAATAAAATACTGAACAGTAATTACTGTAACAATTATTGAGTAATGCCTTCTTACGTAAAAATCAATAATTGGTATAATATCGTGTGCTACTGTGCAACGTGTATTACTGTGTTTTAACCACCGGGTATTCCAACAGTATTAACGGTAACAACTACGCTGTTATTTATAAACAACTTATACTTGTCGTTTTCTTCATCCAATCGCTTTTCGTTATGAGGCCCACACAAGGTTGCGCCGTCATACAAATATTCCCCGACAACAAGAATATTCCACGACCAAACAAATATTCCCCGATAGCAATGAATATTTTATGACCACTTGCTTATTTGAAATATTTGCGCATTTTACCCATAACTAACCATATTAATCAAATCAACCCTTACTATTTCAAAATAATAATTAGAGGAATTAAATTTCATTTATTAATAATTTGGGGTCTTACAACCTCCCCTCCTTATGAAATTTCGTCCTCGAAATTGACGTACGTACCTGGTGTTTCGAAAAGATGAGGATACCTCGCTTTCATTTCCGTTTCCAACTCCCAGGTCATTTCCTCAATAGCATGGTTTCTCCACAAAACTTTAACTTGTGGTATGACCTTCGTGCGTAGGACATGCTCCTTCCTATCCAAGATATTGACATGTACCTCTTCGTACGTTAAGTCTTCGGCTATCTCGTCTGGTTCTAACTCAATAACGGCGTTTGGGTCTTTCACATATTTACGTATCACAGATATATGAAAAATATTATGAACACGAGATATACTTGGAGGTAACGCGAGTCTATAGGCCACATTTCCTACTCGATCAAGAATCTGAAATGGACCAATAAATCGTGGATTAAGCTTTTCTCTCTTCCCAAATCTTGTAACTCCTTTCCATGGAGCCACACGCAACAATACATGATCCCCAATACTAAATTTCACGTCTTTTCAATGAAGATCTGCATAACTCTTTTGTCGATCCTGTGCCATTTGTATACGTTGTCGAATCATTTGGATCTTTTTCGTAGTCATACGTACCAACTCTGGTCCTAACAACGTTGCTTCTCCCACCTCATCCCAACATACTGGAGAGCGACACTTTTGTCCATATAATGCTTCAAATGGAGCCACACCTATACTTGCCTGATAACTGTTGTTGTAGGAAAATTCCACCAATGGTAAATACTTATCCCAACTCCCTTTAAAATCTAGGATACAAAGTCTTAATAGATCTTCAAGAGTTTGAATAGTCCTCTCTGATTGTCCGTCCGTTTGAGGATGGTATGCCGAACTAAATCGTAAATCCGTGCCCATAGCTTTTTGCTAGCTAACCCAAAATCTTGAAGTGAATCTTGGGTCACGATCCGAAACTATGGATACTGGCATGCCATGCAACCTCACAATCTCATTCACGTACATACTAGCAAGACGTTCAAGGGAATAAGTCTCCCGCATCGGCAAGAAATGAGCAGACTTGGTTAATCTATTAACAATCACCCAAATAGCATTTATGCCTTGAGAACCCGTGGAAAGACCCGTAACTAAATCCATGGTAATGTGTTCCCACTTCTATTTCGGAATATCAAGTGGTTGCAATGGACCCTTTGGCACTTGATGCTCCGCTTTTACACATTGACAAGTTAAACACCTCGAAATAAACTTTGCAATCTCTCTCTTCATATTGTTCCACCAAAATGTATGTCGAAGATCATGATACATTTTGGTACTTCCAGGATGGATCACAAATGGTGTATTGTGTGCCTCCATTATAATCTTGTACTTCAAATCAGAGTCGTTAGAAAAACAAAGTCTAGAGTGGACTCGAAGTATTCCTTCTTCATCGATTCTCGCTTCCGGAATAGCGCCTTCTTGCACTTTCTTCTTCATACGCATCAGCTCCGGGTCTGTGGCTTGAGCAACTTTAACTTTATCGATTAAAGTTGATTCTATGCGTATACTTGACATCATCGCACTCGTTCCTGCATATAATCTTCTACTCAATGCGTCAGCTACCACGTTTGCTTTTCTAGGATGGTATTGGATGGTATGATCGAAATCTTTCAACAGCTCGAGCCAATGTCGGTGTCGCATGTTGAATTCTTGGAAGCTCTTCTCGCATTCCTCTGTCCATTCGAAGTTTGTATCTTTTTGAGTCAGCTATGTTAATGGAGTAGCGATTCGAGAAAATCCTTTTACGAATCTCCGATAATAACCAGAAAGCTACGTATTTCGATTACTGACTTAGGTTGCTCTCAACTGTGACTCATATCCCAATCTTGGGTAGCACGTCACAATGACACCTATCAGTTTACTACCGCACGAATATGGCATCCCCTACGGAGAGTCTGGCTTCGGTGCATTCCACAAAGGAAGTCACCAGATAAAGGCTCGGGTACAAACTTCTACCGTTAGGATTTTATCTCCTGAAGTTCAATAGGAGCCATTCGATATGAGATTTTAGAAGTGAGTTTTGTACCGGGTTCAAAGTCGATACAAAATTCAATATCACGCTCTAGGAGTAAGCCAAGAAATTCTTCAGGAAATACGTCAAAAATTTTACTAACAATAGAAATATCATTCAAATCTGACGTATTTTTGTTCAAGTCCATGACATGGCTAAGAAAGCTTGACATCCGTTTTTCAATAAACGAATGACTTTACGGCTTGATATGAAAGAGTTTGACTTCAATGGTTTGGTCGCTTGAATTTGAATAACAGGTTGCCTAGGAATATGAAAACTAACAACCTTACGAAAACAATCAATTTTGACATGATGAGTAGTTAACCAATCAATTCCTAAAATCACATCAAAAGCAAGTATCTTTAAAGAGATAAGGTCAACAGGTAATGTGATGGTGCCAACTTGGATCAAACAAGATTTATAAACAGTGGATGCAACGAAAGTTTCTCCTAACGGAGTTTCAACAGATAAGTCAAAGTCTAATTTTCTCCAGAGTCAAGTTTAAACGTTGAGAATAAGCAGGAGAGATAAATGAATGGGTAGAACCGGTATCTAATAAGGTATAGACTTTGTAAAAATTTATAATTAACTAACCCGTGCTAACTTCGTTCGGGTTCCTCGTATTCTGACCAGTCACGAAAAACGCTCTTCCAGGAACCGTTGACTTTGACTTTTCTGGAACAACTTTTTGAGTCACCACCCCCGTTGGACTTGGTTTCACTACAGTGCAATCTCCAGCGATATGTCATTTCTTTCCACAGTTATAACATACCTTAAACTGTTATGGGCAGTTTGGGCTGATATGTCCTTCTTTTTCGCACTTATAGCATATGACCGGTGGTCGCTCTCCTCCCTTGGAACCAGTTGCTGCTGGTACTGACGTCTTCGTATTGTCATTGTTGAATCTCCTCTTTTTAAAATCTCCTCCCGACTTGCTTCTTCTATTTTCATGGCCACGATTACCACCAGAGTGGTTGTCGTTCTTGTCCGTATTCTTCTTTCTCCGCTGGTTATCATTATTCTGATGACTACTGTCACCGGTATGATCCTGGTTGTAGTCCCTCGATTGACCGTACTCGTTATCTCGCTCTAATAATTGAGCCCTGTTGACAACATCTGAATAGAGAGAAAATTTATGAGAAATGAGATATTGACGTATGCCGGGTTTCAAACCTCTCAGAAACATCCGCGTCATACGTTCCTCATTCTCCACCAAATGAGGTGCAAACCTGGACAACTCTGCAAACTTCACCTCGTACTGGGACACCGTCTTGTTATTCTGCTCCAGTCTAATAAACTCTACCTCCTTCATATGACGAATACTTTCAGGAAAGTACTTGTCATTGAACAGTTTCTGAAATGTCTCCCAACACATGCTGAGTGCGGCTGAATGGGTACGCTTCACAGACTCCCACCAGTAGTCTGCCTCGCCACGGAACATAAAGGTGGCGAATGGAACCTTCTGTTCCTCCGTGCATCCCAAGACATCAAATATCTTGGTAATTTGCTTGACCCACGTTTCCGCCACGATCGAATTTGGCTTTCCCTTAAATTCTGGTGGTCCCAATTCTTTGAACTGTTTGGCTGTGACAAACCGTGAATTGCTATCATTTCCTCCTGTATTTTGAACACGAGTCTCCTTTTTCTGATTTTGCATGAACTGCAAAAAGCTTCTAAACATCTCATCGTTCATCATCTGCTCATTGGTGTTGTTCACAGGAGGAACATTGCCAGCCTGTTGCACGTTCTCCTCGTTGGTGAGTACAGGCGTCTCCACGATTTCATTTACTCCACTGTTAACATTCTCAGTCGACATTCTCAAATACTGCCATAAAACAAGGGTTAATTTAACAAATTAACAAATCACATAATACCCCTATATAATGACCGACCAACAAATAAGCTTAGGTAGGACACACTAGCGAAGGATTTACTCGTCTCTCCCCTCCTAATTCTATTCCCCGATCTCCGCCAGAGATCATATACCTAAGCTCTGATACCAACTGTGACGCCCCCAAAATAGGTCCAATCCATAACCCATTCTGAGTCGCCAAAATACATGGTACAGAAACAACTTCAACTTTATTAAAACAATTGTCGTGCAAAATACGACAACACTTAAACTGTGAGTTTAAATACAAATATTGTCATCTAAACAATATTCACACTCAAATAAGTCCTCATTATAATTATTAATACACTATTTTACAGAATAGTGAGGACTACTAGAACCACTTCTAGAACCATCATTTCACACCCCGACTAGTACTCGCTACATTCTCGCCTCCTGAGAAGAAAAATGGAACAACAAGATAAAGGGTGAGCTCAACTAGCCCAGTAAAGAACATTATGACTAAGATAATACAGAACAAATTATCGTTAGTTTTCAACAGGGAAAAATTTAATAGAATACAATAGACAACAAGTTTTAAATCAATATTCGCAGCGGAACTAATAATCGTTAGAAGAGTAGTTTAGTAGAGAATGAAATCTACTATCTTCTATATATGAATTTAAAAGTTCATCGTCTATCTTTTATCCCTGTAACATCAATCAATATATATCTGGAATTAATTATTCATCTTTACACTACAGGCCAAAGATATTCATCAGTTGGTCATGTTCATCTAAACACATGTTCATCTTTGCACTACGGGCCAAAGATATTCATCAGAAATCATTCATCTTTGCACTACAGGCCAAAGATATTTAGTATCATCATTTAGGACTGAGGATGATGAAAAATATTTTAAAGAAAACGAATCCAGTGAAACAAAAGAATAAATATTAAGGATTCGTATTTCAGCTATTCCATGTCCAAAAATACCTCATAAATAATCATAGTGGAGTAAAATTCAAGAATGATCAAAACATGGATACAATCAAAGCTAGTATCCAGAATAGATATTTTGGACAAAAAGAAGAAAATTTTATTTTTCGATAAATAGTGTCGTATTCGTGAATAGTACCGTATACGTGAATAGTGCCGTATACGTGAATAGTAAATCCGACACTAAAAGATAGAAATTTCACAAAAAACATCATCATGCTTCGTGAATAGTACTCGTAAATAGTAACTCGTGAATAGTAACTCATAAATAGTAACTCGTGAATAGTAACTCATGAATAGTAACTCATGAATAGTAACCCCGACATGAAAAAGTTCTAAATTTGATAAAAAATTCCAACAAATATTTTGGCATAATGATATTGAAGAAATAATATCACTTATGAAGAAAATAACATCCCTTACCTCGTAAAGACAGTACTTCTAGTTGAAACACCGGATATAGGCTATGACTTGAACTTGCACCGTATAGAAACACTTAAAGTATTAAAATACTCACAAGAATACACTCAATATATCGAGAGAGAAGATTTCTGTTTCTGGTGTGATTTTTAATTCTAACCTAAACACCCTATTTATAGGAAAATGCTTAGAACACCAAAGCAGAAAATTTAATAAAATATTAATATAATTAAATTTTTGTCAAGCCCACCTTTGAAGATCTGAATTCAGATCATTTATAACACATGTGAGCCCACTAATTGTACAAAAAACGTTTTTCTCAAAATAATTAACTAAAACTACCAAAAATCAATTATTTCGGAACTTCGGAACTTCAATAATTCATAACAAATAGCCCTTTTATCAGAAAATTCAAATCTCGCGAGTTTTTATAGGAAATTCAATTCTCTACAACTTTTCAGAAGAAAGTTTTTCCAAATTCCAAACAGAAATTGACCGAAAATCACAATCGGACGATTTTACAAGCTATAATCAAATTTCAGTCAATTAATGGGGTCTACCGACACACAAAACATGTGTTAATCATTTAATGCCACAAAATACTCTTCCTCCTCATATACTCATATATCCCACATTCATTGTAAAAATATCACCATTAATATATTATTAAAATAATATATTTAAATGAATTATTTTATCAGAAAAAGATAAAATATTAATTTTCAACAATTGTCACATTTAAAAAATTTTCTCCATCTATATCCACATAAAATTAATATTTTTCTCATCATATAAATTAATAATTAATTTTTCACAAATAATATTATAGAATCACAGTATTGGCAACCAGGCCGTTCCCAGGAAAGAGGGGGCTTTCCAATAAGGATCTCTCCTTACTAGCGCGCAATTAAATGACCAAACCTCTCCTTAGACAGAAATTTCCAGACATTATCAATAATGTTATCTAATAATATTATTCAGATAATATGAATTATTGCTCCGATAATAGAAAATATTGTGTAGTGACAACAACAATATAAAATATCAACGCAGTAATTATTGAATCAATAAAATAAAATACTGAACAGTAATTACTGTAACAATTATTGAGTAATGCCTTCTTACGTAAAAATCAATAATTAGTGTAATACCGTGTGCTACTGTGCAACAACGCGTATTACTGTGTTTTAACCATCGGGTATTCCAACAGTATTAACGGTAACAACTACGTCGTTATTTATAAATAACTTATACTTGTCGTTTTCTTCATCCAATCGCTTTTCTTTATGGGGCCCACACAAGGCTACGCCGTCGTACGAATATTCCCCGACAACAAGAATATTCCACGACCAAACAAATATTCCTTGATAACAATGAATATTTTATGACCACTTGCTTATTTAAAATATTTGCGCATTTTACCCATAACTAACCATATTAATCAAATCAACCCTTACTATTTCAAAATAATAAATAGAGGAATTAAATTTTATTTATTAATAATTCGGGGTCTTACAAGATACCTGTCAAGATCTTGGATAGGAAAAAGCATGTCCTACGCACAAAGGTTATACCATAAGTTCAGGTTTTGTGGAGGAACCTTGCTATTGAAGAAATGATCTGGGAGTTAAAAACGGAAATGAAAGCGAGGTATCCTCATCTTTTCGAAACACCAGGTACGTACGTCAATTTCGAGGACGAAATTTCATAAGGAGGGAAGGTTGTAAGACCCCAACTTTTTATAAATAAAATTAATTTTTCTCTATTTATTATTTTGAAATAGTAAGGGTTGATTTGATTAATGTGGTAAGTTATGGATAAAATGCGCAAATATTTTAAATAAGCAAGTGGTTATAAAATATTCATTGTTGTCGGGAAATATTCGTTTGGTCGTAGAATATTCTTGCTGTCGGGGAATATTCGTACGACGGCGCAGCCTTTTGTGGGCCCCATAACAAAAAGAGATTGGATGAAGAAAATGACAAGTATAAGTTATTTATAAATAACGGCGTAGTTGTTACCGTTAATACTGTTGGAATACCCGGTGATTAAAACACAGTAATACGCGTTGTTGCAAAGTAGCACACGGTATTGTACCAGTTATTGATTCTTACGTAAGAAGGCACTACTCAATAATTGTTATAGTAATTACTGTTCAATATTTTATTTTATTGATTCAATAATTGTTGCATTGATATTTTATATTACTGTTATTCAATAATTGTCACTACACAGTATTTTTCATTATCAGAGCAATAATTCATATTATCTGAATAATATTATTAGATAACATTATTGGCAATGTCTAGAAAGTTCTGTCTAAGGAGAGGTTTGGTCATCTAATTGCGCACCAGTAAAGAGAGATCCTTATTGGAAAGCCCCCTATTTTCTGAGAACGGCCTGGTTGTCAGTATTGTGATTCTGTAATATTATTTGTGAATAATTAATTATTGATTTATATGATGAGAAAAATATTAATTTTATGTGAATATAGATGGAGAAAATTTTTAATGTGATAATTGTTGAAAATTAATATTTTATCTTTTTCTGATAAAATAATTCATTTAAATATTTTATTATATTTTAATAATATAATAGTGGTGATATTTTTACAATGAATGTGATATATATGAGTATATGAGGAGGAAGAGTATTTTTGTTGCATTAAATGATTAACACATGTTTTGTGTGTCGGTGGACCCCATTTCTTGACTGAAATTTGATTATAGCTTGTAAAATCGTCCGTATGTGGATTTCGGTCAATTTTTATTTGGAATTTGGAAAAATTTTCTTCTGCAAAATTGTATAGAATTGAATTTCCTATAAAAAATCGCGAGATTCGAATTTTCTGACAAAAAGGCTATTTATTATGAATTATTGAACTTCCGAAGTTCCAGAATAATTGGTTTTTAAAAGTTTTAATTATTTTTAATTACAAAAACGTTTTTTTTGGTTTTTGTCATTATTTGGTGGCTGAATTCAGATGGTCAAGGTGGGCTAAGGAAAATTTTATAAATATATTAATATTTTATTAAATTTTCTGCTTTGGTGTTCTAAACATTTTCCTATAAATAGGGTGCTTAGGTTAGAATTGAAAATCACACCAGAAACTAAAATTTTTTCTCTCTTTCTCTCTCTATATTATCGAGCGTATTCTTATGAGTATTTTGATACTTTGAGTGTTGCTATACGGTGCAAGTTCTCTTCAGCACTATATCCAGTATTCCAGTCAGAAGTACTGTCTTTTCGAGGTAAGGGATGTTATTTTTTTTATAAATGACATTATTCTTTTAATATCATTATGCCGAAATATTGGTAAGATTTTTCTCGTGAAATTCCTATTTTTTTATGTCGGGGTTACTATTCATGAGTTACTATTTACGAGTTACTATTCATGAGTTACTATTCATGAGTTACTATTCACGAGTTACTATTTACGAGTACTATTCATAAAGCATGATAATTTTTTTTGTGAAATTTCTACCTTGTAGTATCGGGATTACTATTCATGTATACGGCACTATTCACGAATACGACACTATTCACAGAAAAATTAATTTTTTTTTCTGTGTCCAATATTGTCTGTTATGTTTCCTAGCTTTGATTGTATTCATGTTTTGAACATTCTTGAATTTTACTCTACTCTGGTTATTTATGAAGTATTTTTGAACTTGGATTGTTTAATGTACGAATCCTTAATATTTATTCTTTTGTTTCACTGGATTCGTTTTCTTTAAAATATTTTTCATCATCCTCAGTCCTAAATGATGATATTACTGAATATCTTTGGCCTGTAGTGCAAAGATGAATGATTTCTGATGAATATCTTTGGCCCGTAGTGCAAAGATGAACAGGTGTTTAGATGAACATGACCAACTGATGAATATCTTTGGCCTGTAGTGTAAAGATGAATATTTGATTCCAGATATATATTGATTGATATTACAGGGATAAATTATCGACGACGAACTTTTAAATTCATATATAGAAGATAGTAGTTTGCATTCTCTACTTAACTCTTCTAATGAATTATTATTTCCGCTGCGAAGATTAATTTAAAGCTGGTTGTCTATTGTATTTTATTAGATTTTTTCCTGTTGAAGACTAACGATAATTTGTTCTATGTTATCTTAGTCATAATATTCTTTACTGGGCTAGTTGAGCTCACCCTTTTCCTTGTTGTTCCATTTTTCTTCTCCGGAGGCGAAAATGTAGCGAGTACTAGTCGGGGTGTGGAATGATGGTTCTAGAAGTGGTTCTAGTAGTCCTCACTATTCTGTAAAATAGTGTATTAATAATTGTAATAAGGACTTATTTGAGTGTGAATATTATCTAGATGACAATATTTGTATTTAAACTCACAGTTTAAGTGTTGTCGTATTTTGCACGACAATTGTATTAATAAAGTTGTAGTTATTTCTGTACCATGTATTTGGCGACTCAGAATAGGTTGGGTGGATTGGACCTATTTTGGGGGCGTCACACATTGTTGTCGGGAAATATTCGTTTGGTCGTGGAATATTCTTACTGTCGGGGAATATTCGTACGATGGCGCAATCATTTGGCGACCCCATAACGAAAAATGGTAGGATAAAAAATACGACAAGTTTGAGTTTTTACAAATAACGGCGTAGTAGTTACCGTTAACACTGTTGGAAAACCCGGTGGTTAAAATACAGTAATATGCGTGGTTGCACAGTAGCACACGGTATTGCACAATATTGTTGAATAATTGATCCTTACGTAAGAAGGCACTGCTCAATAATTGTTACAGTAATTACTGTTCAATATTTTATTTTATTGATTCAATAATTGCTACGTTGATATTTTATATTATTGTTGTTTTAATAATTATCGTTGCACAGTATTTCCCATTATCAGATCAATAATTCATATTATTTGAATAATATTACTAGATAGCATTATTGGCAATGTCTAAGAAAGTTCTGTCTAAGAAGAGGTTTGGTCACCTAATTGCGCGCCAGTAAGGAGAAATCCTTATCGAAAAGCCCCCTCTTTCCTGAAAACGACCTGGTTGTCATAATTGTAATTCTATGATATTATTTGTGAATAATTAATTATTAATTTATATGATAAGGAAATATTTATTTTATGTGGATGGATAGGGAAATATTTATTTTGTATGAATATAAATGAAGGAATTAATGTTGAGGTGTTTTATCAGTATTTTGTCGGAATGAAGGTATTAAAAATTGTCTGTATGTGGATTTTGGACATTTTCTGTTTGGAATTTGTAAAAGTTTTCTTCTATGATGCTGTAGAGAATTAAATTTCCTATGAAAAGGACATGAGATTTAAATTTTTCTGATAAAAGAGCTATTTATTATGAATTATTGAAGTTTCGAAAAATAAAATATTTTTATTAAAATTATGGGTGGGACCTACTTTTGTTTTTAAAACATGTGGACTGCTAATTTTTTTTCAAGATGGCATGCTGGTCTTGGATGGCTAGCATGCGTAGAATGAAGAAAATAAAATATATTATTTTATTAATGTAGTCTCCTTTAGCGTTCCAGCATTTTCCTATAAATAGGGTGCTTAGTTAGAATTGAAAATTACACCAGAAACAAATTTTTTTTCTCTCTCTCTATATTATCAAACGTATTTTGTGAGTATTTAGATACTCTGAGAGTTGTTATTCAGTGCAAGTTTCCTTCGGCTTTACATCCGATATTCCGATCAGAAATATTGTTATTTTGAGGTAAGAGATGTTATTTTTTTCGTAAATGATATTATTTCCTTCAATTTCATTATGCCGAAATATTGATATAAATTTTATTGTGGAATTTCTACCTTTTTGTGTCGGGGTTACTATTCACGTATACGGTACTATTCACGTATACGACACTATTCACGAATACGGCACTATTCACAGAAAAATAAAATTTTCTCTTCTTTGTCTAAGATGTCTATTATGGTTACTATCTTTAATTGTATCCATATTTTGATCTTTATTTTTGAATTCTACTCCACAATTGATTACTGTGGAGTATTTTTAAACTTGGATAAACTGTAGTACGAATCCCTAATATTTGTTCTTTTATCTCACTGGATTCGTTTTCTTTAAGATATTTTTCATCATCCTCAGTCCTAAATGATGATATTACAGAATATCTTTGGCCTGTAGTGCAAAGATGAATGATTAACTGATGAATATCTTTGGCCCGTAGTGCAAAGATGAACATATGTTGAGATGAACATGACCAACGGGTGATACAAATGAATATTTTTGGCCTGTAGTTCAAAGATGAATATTTGATTCAAGATGTATATTGATTGATGTTACAGGGATAAAATATTGATGGTGGACTTTTAAATTCATAGATGATAGTAGATTTCATTCTCTACTTAACTCTTCTAATGAATTGTTGTTTCCGCTGTAGTTGTTGATCTAAAATTTGTTGTCTATTATATTCTATCAAATTTTTCCCTGTTGAAGACTATTGATAATTTGTTGTATATTATCTTAGTCATAATATTCTTTACTGGGCTAGTTGAGTTCACCATTTTTCTTTTTGTTCTATTTTTCTTCTCAGGAGGTGAGAATATAGCAGGAACTAGCCGGGGTATGGAGTGATGGTTCTAAAAAGTTATTTTAGCAGTCCTCACTATTTTTGTAAAATAGTGTATCAATAGTTGTAATGAGGACTCCTTTTGAGTTTTAATACTGTCTGTAACGACCCCAAAATAGGTCCATTCCATCCAACCTATTCTGAGTCGCCAAATACATGGTACAGAAAACAACTACAACTTTAATACAACAATTGTCGTGCAAAATACAACAACACGTATGCTTAGTTTTTTTCTGGATACAAATATATACCAAATGTGACATTGAACACCATCATGTATCAGCACCTCACAAAGGTACCTTACATAAAGGTACAGTCAAAAACTGTTTTAGAAACTAGAATATTTGGGAAGTGCTCAAGGAAACCTTCATACATGGGAGGCCATGCTTCTAGGTTATGATAGATATCATATGGCCACAGAATTATCCTTGGTTGACCCAATAGACCCCAAAGAAAAATGAGAAGTTTACTATCATATTCTTCCCAATGGTGAGTCTTCTCTTGACTTATCATTATCTCCACTGTCTCTAATTGAGAATTATACTTCAAACAAACACCAAGATAATATAGGTAGTGCTCGTAAATATACTCAGCAAGTGGATGAGCACAATCCTGTCTTATAATGACACGAGGTTGTATGTCATTAGACATCTTGTATGATAGTGGCAAAACACTCTTCCAACTTTGGGTTCGCCTCACCCTATTGAATTCACCAAATATAACTACTAAATGAACCTTTCTATACTGCTTAGGGAGAACTCCACAGCTAGAGACCACCGTTCTATTCCCTTGTTACCCCCGCTCGACCCAGCTACACTCTTATTACCTGAAAAGGAATTGTGAAGCAAAAGGGTGAGCATAATTAGCCCAGTAAAGAATATCATAACTAAAGATAATTAAATTATCAATAGCCTTCATCAGTAATAAATCAGAGATTTAGAACATATGGTAGATGATAAAACTTCTCAACCATAGTTGCAGCGGAATGAGCAATCCATTAGAAGAGTCAAATAGACTTTAAAGTCTATTATCTTCTCCACGTTAAAAGTCCACCAACAATATTTTATCCCTGTAACATCAATCAACAATTCCTGTCCACAATCACGTGTATAACTCATAATCGTAATTATAGTTCTAAATTCCTTTTCTCATCCAGGACAAAGATAATTTTTATCACCTGAAACATCAAACATCATGGTTATACCAAATCACAGTTCATGTTCATAATCATACTAATAAATTCATCTCTACACTACAGGCCAACGATATTCGTCAACAGTTCATATTTGCACTACTGGTCAAAGATATTCAACAACAGGTCATCTTTGCACTACGGGCCAAAGATATTCATCAACAATTCATCTTTGCACTACAGGCCAAAGATATTCCTCAATAGTTCATATTTGCACTACAGGCCAAATATATTCATATCTCAAAGAAATATATAATTATTTTAGAATTTATATAAACAATAATTATTACCATGTTAATCAATTCACCTTTGCACTTAAGCTTAAGATATTCAATTATAAATTCAATGGACATGATCATACCAGTCACAATTCAACTTTGCACTACAGGCCAAAGAGAACCCTAGTCATGATCATACCAATAATCTATCCATCTTTACACTCCAGTGAAAGAGAATTTCAACATCAGGGTTATAAAAATATTATATATGATTATAAAAATAATATGATCAACATATAGCTTTAATCTCAAGAGTAATATTCGTAACTCATGAATAGTAAACCGTGAATAGTAACTCATGAATAGTAACTCGTGAATAGTAACCCATGAATAGTAACTCGTGAATAGTAACTCCGACATAAAAAAGGTAGAAATTCCACAATAATATACATACCAATACTTTGGTATAATGATATTAAAAAAATAATATTTCTTAAGCTTCTAAATAATTTATTTAAATTGTTTACACTTTACTAATTAATGCATTTAATCATCATAAAATGCCAACTCTTACGATTTTATCATCAATAACCAAAACTCTCATCAAAAATCTGCATATACCTCATATAGGATTCTCAAGCCATAAAATCCTATTTTCTAATTTTCTTTCTTCACAAAACATATTTAATTCATTTACTCATAACTAAACTATTTTCATGAAAAATACCAAATCAGTTCCAAAAATATTTTTTTTCTGGGATTTAGCATAATATAGTCCCATAGTGAACATATATTTTTCTCAGAATTTTTAAAAGTCATTTACTATTTTTCATATGGCCAAAACAGCCGAATATTTAGACATTTATCAAAAATTATACTTTTATCTAAAAATTCTGAAATTCACAGAGTATACTCCTATCATATACATGTACTCCCAATAAAATTTTTATCAATTTTGGAGTTAACCACAAGAAGTTATAAGCGGTTACTTATAAAATAGTATTTTCTTATAAAATTCATAACTCTTAATCTATACATCCAAAAATCACCATTTTTGGACACAATCAATAAAACTCATCAAAATATCATTTCAAATTTTTCCAAAATTTTCTAAAGTTTAAAAAAATTACGAAACTGAAAATCATAACAACCCTTAAAATTCCTTACTATCCCTTACTATCCCTTACCTCAAAAGTGTAGTATTTCTGACTGGAATGCAAAGCCGAAGGAAACTTGCACTGAATAGTAACTCTCAAAGTATCTAAATACTCAAAAAATATGCTTCATAATGTAGAGAGAGAAAGAGAGAAAACTTGTTTTTGGTGTGATTTTCAATTCTAACTTAGCCCTCTATTTATAGGAAAATTTTAGTAGACTTCACCTGCAACCTGATGGCTTTACCTGCTACTATTTCCACCCACCACATTTGAAATATAATTCAACACATTTCTTCACCAATCACAAGTGGGGACCACCAATTCTAGAATTTTCTACCAAAATGATAAACTCCGAAAATTCAACAATTTCTGAACCAGTCATCTCGTAAAATTCATAATAAATCATACGTTCATTTTTAACGGTTCAAAATTTGTGGACATATACTCAACTTATATATGTATAACATATCCAAATATTACCACGATCCAACGGTCGGATTAAAAATTATAACCCTCGCAAAATATCTCAAAAACCCTAATTTGATTTTCAATACCTCCGTTCCGACAAAAATACAGATAAAACACCTCAACATTAACTCCTTCATTTTTAACCACAAAAATATATCCCTCATTTATATCCACATAAAATAAATATTTCCTTATCATATGAATCAATAATTAATTATTCGCATATAATATTACAGAATCACATTTATGACAACCAGGCCGTTCCCAGGAAAGAGGGGGCTTTCCAATAAGAATTTTTCCTTACTGGTGCGCAATTAGGTGACCAAACCTCTCCTTAGACAGAACTTTCTAGACATTGCCAATAATGTTATCTAATAATATTATTCAAATAATATGAATTATTGATCTGATAAAGGAAAATACTGTGCAGCAACAATTATTGAAACAACAATAATATAAAATATCAACGCAGCAATTATTGAATCAATAAAATAAAATATTGAACAATAACTACTGTAATAATTTTTGAGTAGTGCCTTCTTACGTAAGAATCAATAATTTCAAAAATACTATGCAATACCGTGTGCTACTGTGCAATAACGCGTATTACTGTATTTTAACCACCGGGTATTTCAACAGTATTAACGGTAACAACTACGCCGTTATTTATAAAAACTCAAATTTGTCGTTTTCTTCATCCGACAATTATTCGTTATGGGGCCAACAAATAGCTGCGCCGTCGTACGAATATTCCCCGACAGAAAGAATATTCTACGACCAAACGAATATTCCCCGACAACAATGATTATTTTATAACCACTTGTTTATTTTGAAAAAATTTCACATTTCACCCATAACTTTAACTTTTTATCAATTTAACCATTTACTGAATTGTAATTATAAGAAAAATTGAATACTTTTAATTCATAAAATTCGGGGTCTTACACTGTCTATTAGATAATATTTGTATTTAAAGTCACAGTATATGTGTTGTCGTATTTTGTACTACAATTGTATTAATGAAGTTGTATTTGTTTCTGTACCATGTATTTGACAACTCAGAATGAGTGATGTATACCTATTTTGGTGGCGTCACAGGCAATCTGTTTGGCTTGACTTTGGAGTTCCGTTTCCATAACTTTATTGGGCGTCGACAGTTTATTCGACTATATATGTGGTTTGGGTTATCCTCTTTTGTCGGACTTTGGTTGTCGCCCATTGTCTTTGGCACGCCAACCATCGCCGAAAGAGAAAATAGTTTTGGGCAAAGGTAAAAGGTTGGTGTTTCTTCGACGTTATATTTCGGGCTTCTTCTCTTGTCCGGGCTAAATTGGCTGGGGGGCAAGATATACAAGCCTGGTAAAACTTCGACGGTCCAAAATATTCACCCATGACACTTCGGGCAACTACAATCCTCTTCGGATAATTGCAATTTGCTTCTTACTATATCACATCAGCTTCATCGTGTCTTCGGCTATCTATATTTGGACATATAAAGCCGGATTAAAGCTTTCTCAACGAGTTAGGAAGACAATTATGGTGGTATAAGTTTGGATGACATAATAAGGTCGGATCCTTCGGGGAGGCTTAGTACTCCCGAAGGAATGCCTCCCGTAGGGGTCGGGATGATTATTATAGCGATACAAGGTCGGATCCTTCAGGGAGGGTTAGTACTCCCGAAGGAATGCCTCCATCAGGGGTTGAGACGGCTATTATGGCAGTATAAGGTTTAATGGCGTAATAAGGTCGGATCCTCCAGAGAGGCTTATTACTCCCAAAGAAATGCCTCCCGCGGGGTCGGGACGACTATTATGGCAGTATAGGGTTGGATGGCGTAATAAGGTCGAATCCTTCGGGGAGGCTTAGTACTGCCGAAGGAATGCCTTCCGCGGGGATCGGGGTGCCTATTATAGCGGTATAAGGTTGGATGACGTAATAAGGTCGGATCCTTTGGAGAGGCTTAATTCTCTCGAAGGGATGCCTCCCGTAGGGTCGGGATGACTATTATGGCGGTATAAAGTTGGATGTCGTAATAAGGTCGGATCCTTCGGGGAGGCTTAGTTCTCCCGAAGGGATGCCTCCCGCAGGGGTCGGGACGACTATTATGGTGGCAATGAGGTTGGTTTTCTTCGGTTGTAATAAGGGTGGTTATCTTCGGTTGTGATAAGCTTGGTTGTTTATATCTTCGGTTGTGATAATGTTGGTTATCTATATCTTCAGTTGTGATAAGGTTGGTTATCTACATCTTCGGTAGTGATAAGGTTGTTTATCTACATTTTTGGTTGTGATAAGGGCGATTATTTATCTATCTTTGGCTTATGGTGTTTGGGCGTGATAAGGTTGGATATTTATCTATCTTCGGTTGTGATAAGGTTGGTTCGATTGTGATAAAGTTGGTTCGGTTGTGATAAGAGCGATTATTTATCTATCTTCGGCGTATGGTGTTTGGGTGTGACAGTTCGTCTTGGACAAAAAACGGATCTTTTGTTGGTATAAATTTGTATACTCTCTTATTTTAAGTTTCTTATAAATAAGAGACTGGAGGAAAATGTTGGGATGTGATTATTTGGGTCTAGCTAAGGGGTAGCCCAACTTATTTAATGGACCAGATTTCGTGTTGGCCCATATACGCTTATTTGGACAACTTGCTCACATAGTGGGAGAGTCTTTATTCAAGTAAAATTGTGTTTCTTTGTTTGGTTGGATAAGGAAATCTAATTTGGGAAGAAATCAATCAATCATTAATTGCAGTTATAAGGTGATTCTAAAAAGGACTTCTATCCCTAATTGGATCTAATTGGATTCGAGTGGACATTACATCTATAAATACAACAAGAAACAAGGGTTGGAGACACAATAGACAATAACATATGACACAAATAAACAATTTGTAGTCTCCATATTATTTTAATGGATTTCTTATCTCTCTCCGTGGTTTTTTCTTTAATTGGGTTTCCACATAAATTCTTGTGTTCATATTTTATATCTTTTACAATGATGTATGTATGTTTATCTATGTGTATTTCGTGAGTTTGATTTCACAATAATACAATCAATTATACTATCAACTGTTAGCGCGATTTTTACCTGTTGTTTCGATGATGTTAACACTAGTCCTGAGCAACCTAGGCATAGTTAATGGTCTCAAAAGAATCTCCAAGATTTAAGCAATCCTCAATTATAGAGCAAAAATAAAATATTATCAATAGACGTCAAACGAAGACGATCCACAATACTCTCACAATTACTTTCAACAACAACTTGAGTATAGCCAATTTCCTTCGCGAATGAAAGCAATATCGCAATAATAACTTTCAAATTATCCGAGATTTGATCTATACCAGCCCCCAAAATTTAATCACGGGACATTTATGTTATGTTTAGATTAGGCAAATTAAGGTGTGAATGAAATAACACGTCTTTATGGAAAGAAAAATATAACATCCCAGTTCCACTTAGAAAAATATAGAAAAAATTTATTTATATAGAAGGAATTAAGTTATTAACAATAGTACATTCAGTCGTAATCTTTTGAGTGAGACTGTGGTAGGCTAAGATGACTCAAAAATGTAGTATTATTATGCTAGTGGTTTAAGGCTTTGTTTGGATGAATTTGATTCGATTCAGACTTGAGATTTGACCCAAGATTTGTTCTGCACTAAGAATTTGACCCGATTTATTTAAAAAAAATTGTGCTTGTTTACTGTTTTAGAATGAAATCAATTATTCTTATTCCTACCAAATTTATAAATTAAATTCATTTTAGTCAGGAATGAAATGATGAATTATTTTACTTTTTATTCTATTCTCTTTTCTATTTCATTCGTTCACTCGTTTTATTCATTCAATTTAAACGTAACATTATACTATTTCAAACAATTACTTAAGTAAATGAAAAATTCTAAAAGTGAACCATGAAAAGTCGAGGGGTGTCTAACCCTCTCACTTATAAAATTATAAAATCATCAAAGGGTTTTTTTATTAAAAAATCAATACTTTTGGTTGAATTAATATTAAACACATTACCAACCTGTAACAGTGTAAATCCTGACCCCTCAATTTAATAAAATTTAAACTTTTTAAATTTGTCGTAGTAGAAATTTATTTTTCACAAAATATCACTTAACATGCCTATATTCTTTAAAAATTGTGAAGAAAAACTTAGACAACATACTCCACGTTGGTAATTGAGGAGAAAATAATAAAAAATTTAAAATGTGTAGTTAATCATTTAGTATGATAAAACTGTTTAATTATTTATACCAAATGTGTTTATACGATTCAAATTTCTTAATTATTTTTAAAAATTATTTATTTGACATCATGATTAAATGGTATAAAACACTAATTTTACAAGATAATCCTAATATATAATTTATTCTCATAATAGATTATATAAGGGGAAGTACAAAACTAAAAAAATGATCGAAAGTATAAGGAAAGGGTTTATGCTTTATACATTTTTAGCCGGAGAGGTACTCTGACAGTGGACTATTTTCAGTTCTACCCGATACCCATATATAAACTAACCTACCAAAGAAATCACCGGAGAATTTCAGTTTAGATCCGTCGAAAGTTCCCGTACCGGCGATTGTAGAACATTCTCTCCTTCATGTTTCTTCCGCTTCTCTCTTTCTTTTGTCCCGATTCCATTGTCCTTAAATTGATACAGGGGAAGGATAATTCGCCGGCAAAAAAGCTCAATTAGGTTGCGGCAATGGCGTCCTCTCTCTTAGTATATGCAATTCTCTTATTTTCTCTATTAATTGTCTCCCATGGCGCTCCAGAGTCTTCAATCTGCAGGAACAAAAATGATGTTCAGGAGGTGAGATAACTATTTCCCTTTTGATTACTTAATTAATTACCCCATGAAATTTTCATTTATGTACCTAATTCTAGTATTTTGTTTTTTATTATATTGCAATTCAGAACTTGGAACAAAATACTATGGAAGATTGCACTCACATGTAATTATGAATGTATTACGGGTTTACATTAAATGTTGATCAAATAGGGGAAAATTCTACTTGGGACTAGAAACATGAGCAGCTTTGACTATTTACTAATTTTGAGGAATGAACTCTTAGTACTTATCAAATACAAGAAACTAATTCTAAGTATGTTATTTTGTACTTGAAATGAACAAGTAATATTTTTTACAACAAAATTCAGATCACCACGCAAAATTCTACATGACATCCTAATGTTTGTAAGTCTGACAGTTGTGAGGTGAAGTGAAACAGTTATTTACATCCAAATTGACTATACCTGAGCTTCCCAAAGTTCTTCAACAGTCTTACAGTGGGTAGGCTATAGCTAAGTTTCCCATTGAATTCAGCAATATTCTATCATCTTTGTTTTCCACGCCTTTTCGTCAATTTGCTTAAAGTAACCCTATAATCCTGACCATTGTTAGGCATATTTTTTTCAAAATGTAAATCCTTCAGACTCGTATCACAATGTCACATGACTTAGAAAGAGCTAATTTTTTTTTAAAATAATTTTTTATTATAAAATAAATGCCTTTAATAAAATCTAGTGGCATAATCCACATTCCACATGCAATGGGCTGCTGGATCATAGATTGTTCTAGTAAATGCTCCTGCTTTTACTAGATTCCTAAAACCAATTGAAATTTCTATGCTACTACTGCTCAATGAGCATAAAACAGCTCACTTATTAATTTTATTCAACTTCAAACTTTACAGATTTTCTAATCTTTGTAAACCGTAGACGCTATCCATTTTGTTGCCATTATTTTTCTCTTGCATATTTGGTTGCCATTCTAGCCGCTATAGTCGTTAAAACTAACTATTTTGAAATTCTGTTTTAATGCAAGTGAAATGGTTTAGAAGGGTCTAGGGAAGGGATAAAAGAGGAAGAAAGAAGGGGGAAGATGAATAACCATGCCCGTAGGCAGAATGGCATATGGCATTTTCTCAAATCAACCCTAATTTTGTATAGGCCAAGAAGCCTATCTATACAAGGAAATATCTTCAAGGAAATAGATTCCTAACTGTTAATTACTATAATTAAAAAATCTAAAAGAGCTATTATTATTACCTAACTAACCTAACTAATTGCAAGGAAACGAATTCCTAACCTACTAAAATTAAAAAATATATAAAGATATGTTACTACCACATAGATCTCCTGTTTACCTAACCTAATTACAAACAATTTATCCATAAGTAACAATACAAAAGGATTTACTAATAAGCACATGCAATTTCCGTTAATTTCTTCTTTTGTTTTGGTCTAATTCACCTTCTGCCAAATGCTAGTTTTACATTTAGACTTGCCATTGAGTGTTCCCATTCTGGTCCTACATCACTAGCATCCGTTTGGAGTAAGAGTCACTGATACGGAGCAGGCCAAGGAAGAGATTTATTATTATTAAATATTGCTACTATTATTTGTTGATGAATTGTATGTAATTATTATCTTTTATGATTTTAGGTAATTCTAGACTTCTATTTTTTGTTTCTTTATGGCTGGCCTGAGTTTAGATTGGTCCGGAGATGGTTGATAAACTGCTTTGAATGGAGGTTGAATGACGGTTGATGTTGATAGCAACAGTCGGTGGTTGACGGAGGTTGAAGATGGTTGATGGTGACAATGACTAGTGGTTGCGACGGCTAGAGGTTAGGTTTACTTGTATGGAAGAAGAGCAAGGAAGGAGATGATGAAAAAAGAAAAAGAAGGAAGGTCATGATAATCATTGTACATAAATTTTAACAGAGTTAAGAAGGAAAGCTGTTTTCCTCTTAGCCTCAATACTTTTAGGTGTGTATGTGTTGACTTTTGAAACTATGGTTTTGATGCAAAAGAACCTGTAAACATCAGGTAGTTAAGTGAAATTTACCTTATTTATTAACCTATGTGGATTTATTTTGTCATTTTGGAAAGAAAAACCTTAAAGAAATACAATGCTTTGTTAATAGAAAGCTTTAGATACGAAAAGTGTGAACAAACATTTTAAATGTGAATTTACACAATAAAATAAAACCTAATTAAAACTGATGTGACCTTACTTAGCAAGAAAAAAGGGACCTTTATCATGTTCAGTTTTTTGTTTATTCTTTTTGTTTTTATTTTTGTAGTGCAAATGTCATGTTTAGTTACCTTTTAGCCTGAGGAAATTTGATTCTGAAGAGTACTTTTCATCTTGAAATCTGTAGTTGCAAATATGCTAATATTTTACCTTTGTTTATATTTCCTATTAGGTAATAGTTAAGAATTGGGTTGATGGAGTTGAAGGTGAGACAATTGAGGGATTAGGTGCAAGATTTGGTGCTGCATTACCTACACGTGAGAAAGAAGGCCTTAGACTATCTGCCAGTATTCCGAATCCCTTAGACTGCTGTTCCACTTTATCTTCAATGGTATTGTTTCCATATCCATGGTGGACCTTGTCTCATTTGTCTACTACATTATGGTGAAATATATGGGAATATTTTTTTTCCTGAATCTTGACATAATTGCTTGAGAACATGATTTACGTTTATGTTTCGTTTCCTTTTTCAATTGTCTCAAGAGAAATATACAGATCAATTTTGATTCTTTCTTTTCTCTTGATTATTTTTCTATCCAGATGGATAGATCCTATTTATGGATTAACTTCAAATGTGAAAAAGCTCTATTGCCTCTGCCATTCTACGAGTCTCTTACATTTTTTATGGCATTGCAACTCACTTTGACAACACCCGCATGCCTTGTTTTATAGCAGATATGAAAAATAAATAAGATATTCATAATAATTTGGTTGTGTTTTTTTAAAATAATATATATATATATAGGGTTTTAATCCATGACAAACGTTTGCCATAGACACTGTTCAGCAACCAAGTTGATTACCGTTGATCTAGACAATGGAAGGCTGGGATTGGTCAAATTTTCTCCCTGCCGCTACAGCTTGTAGCGGCAGTCCACATCCCCCAATCTGTGCTAGCAATTTACTTTACTGCCCATAACAGTTTAATACATGCCTGCCGCTACAGGCTGTAGCGGCAGTGTGGCTCTCTCTCATATTAAGATAATGTAAAGATGAGTTTATTTTTAGGTATACATAATGTAAAAATAATAGATAATGTAAAGATACATAATGTAAAAATAAAAGATAATGTAAAGATAAGTCTGAATAAAAGATAAATTTATTTTTATATATACATAATGTAAAAATAAGATTAGTTTGAATAAAAGATAAATTTATTTTATTATAAAAGATAAATTTATTAATTAAATCATAAATTTATATTTTTAAAAATTAAAAATAAATTACATGAATTTTAAATCTAAAAATAATTTATATAAATTTTATAATTCAAACTTATCTTATTTTTGGGATAGAGGGTGTACCCATGTATACATAATATTAAAATAAGATAAGTTTGATTACATGGGTATAATAAAATAAATTTATCTTTTATAATAAAATAAATTTATCTTTTATTCAAACTTATCTTATTTTTACATTATGTATACATAAAAATAAATTTATCTTTTATTCAGACTTATCTGTACATTATCTTTTATTTTTACATTATGTATCTTTACATTATCTTTTATTTTTACATTATGCATACCTAAAAATAAACTCATCTTTACATTATCTTAATATGGGGGAGAGCCACACTGCCGCTACAGCCTGTAGCGGCAGACATGTATTAAATTGTTAGGGGCATTAAAGTAAATTGCTAGCACAGATTGGGGGATGTAGACTGCCGTTACAAGCTGTAGCGGCAGGGAGAAAATTTGACCAATCCCAGCCTTCCATTGTCCAGATCAATGGTAATCAACTTGGTTGCTGAACAGTGTCAATGACAAACGTTTGCCATGGATTAAAACCCATATATATATATAATGATTTGATGACATTAAAAAATAAAAAGACAGAAAAAGAAAAAAGAAATTTCCTAAACTTGAGCTGATAAAAATTATTTTGTGCTCAACTCGAACCTATACTAGGTGATGAAGCATAATTCTCTTTGGAAATATATTCTTTGAATCAACAAATGCTTGAGAGGCTTTCTAATCCTTTCAATTGTGATGTTCATTTCAAGCCTTGCATACTCTTTAAAAATCTGAGAAAACACTACACAACATTTTCTTTATGGCGAGATATATATGGAAGTTAGTAGATAGCAATTGTTGACATAAAAGTGGTTCTTGTTTAACAATTTTCGTACTTGATTTGCAATTAAGGGTGTAAACGAATCGAATCGAGTCAAGCCGAGTATTGAGTTGCTCAGATTTGGTTCACAAAATTTATCGAGTATAAAATAAGGTTTGATTGAGGCTCATTTAAATACCGAGTCGAGCACGATTCCGAATCGAGCCCGAGCAGTTTGAATTTTTCGAACGAATATGATCCAATAGAAAATTACAATTTGAGGAGATTCGAGTAATTTATCGAACTTTAAAATTTGCTCATATTTGACTCATTTATATTTCGAGTTGAGCTCGAATCGAACTTTTAGTCGAGCGAGTATGAATCGAGCCCGAACTGTTTGCTCATTTTAGATCCTTATTTGCAAATGGTCTTTCTTACTATTTTTGCAGTTCTCTGGCTCTATTGCATTGTGCCGACGTGGCTCTTGTGATTTCTCAACGAAGGCAGTAGTTGCACAATCAGGAGGTGCAGCTGGCATGTTGGTGATAAATAATGAAGAAGGTTGTAATTTTAGAAACACAATGTAATTTTAGTCTAACTTATATTTTGGTTTTACCAAGATAGTTTATTGCCCAAATTATGCTACAACATTACTCCATCTCCTGGTACTATATTGCTAACCTGTTGCTTCCCCTCCACCCCTTTGCAGATGCGCTTCCTGTGATGGATTGTCCTAACAACACTCAAACTTTAAATATTACTATTCCTTCTGTTGTTATCATAAAGTCAGATGGAGAGGCTTTGAACAAAGCTATGACAGGTGGAAGCAGAGGTGAGCTCTGGAGTTTATAATGATAACTTATTCTTTTCCCAAGTTCTTTTTTTAAAGAATGGAGTCTGTTAAAAATAATAAGCGATGCTGTCCATAACCAGGAACTGCAGATGAGCGAAGAGAGATAATTGAGGAGCATAAATGGAAATGACAGAACAGGGATAAATTCTTTTATTTCCTCATTATCTAGGGTTCTGTGAGTAGATATGAATGCCTTCAAATATCTTAGTAGGTTTTCTTTTATCACACAAATCGTTCAGGAATTTTGAATGAGTTGCATTAAATCTGTGGAACACCATTTTTTGATTCTTGAAGGCTACATTTTTTCTGGAAATAGATATTTTCAGTGGTGTGTTGTACTAGGCAATCAGAATTTGAGGAATGGGTTAAGATTACACCTAATTTGCATGCAGATGGAAGAAAACATCAACCATCTTCACTTTCATTGTTCAGTTGCCAGTGAGTTCTGGTCTTTTGTTCTTTTCTTCTCAACGTTATGATGTATAGAGCTTTAGGTATCTACTGTTGCAGGTCCTTTCACTCATTTTGTTGATACTTAGGATCATATTTTGCTTTTCTTTATCGTTAGTCTTAGTCATTTGGAAGGCTAAGGTCCATCACGTTCATTGGCTTGATGAAAGTAAATAGGTTAAACACTACTGACATGTTGCAGGTGCACACGCCTTGAAAATACTATCTCTTGGCAATCAAGTCAAATGCGTATAGCGGCTACTGAATCTCCCTCATTTGTTTCTTTCTGTCTTATTGATTATGCTGATTGAAGAGGTCCGAGTGTGAATCGATCCCACCTAGCATGCAGATTGTTTAGGATTTCTGAAATGGTATACAAACGTGGTACAGGACATATTTTAGAAGGACGTTTTAAGTTATTTGATGTTCCTTAAGTGCTGATGATACAATACACACGGACAAGAACTCTTAAGAGCTTAAGGATTTTATCCTTGGAGTCTTGTGTAATTTGACTAAGAATTAAATCAGTTTATGTTTTAAAGATGTAATTATAGTATACTAGGATTTAAGTTAATTAAGTTGTTCAAGTATTTTTAACATCTACTTTCCTAGTATAGATTGTCTAGGTAACTAGAGTTATTTCCTAATACCCTACTTATCTTATCTTAATAGTATAATAGTCTATTTTGTCTCTTACCAGTAGATTTTATCTGGTCAAAGAGTTGGGTTTCTAATGAATAAAATTGAATATTAATTTGAGATTGAGGCTTTGTGCCATTACTTTTGGGCATAGTTCTTCTTCCCCTGCCACTTCTTTCACCCTCTTTTCCCCTCGTCAATCCCTTCTCACCCTTTGTCCGCACCATAATGGCATCAAAGCCAAGGTTCTGCAATTACTTTTGTAAGCTGCAATCCTTTTCACTATTTATCAAATCCACCATCCAAAATCCCTCTAGAATCTTCTTCACTTTCCCAACCAAAACTCAGCACAAAAAAAGGGTTCTAAATTACTTGTAATTGGTTACTGTTCATCACAAAAATAGCTGCCAGTTGAGGGGAAAACAGGCAAATCTCTTCAGCGTTTAAACTCTTGAACTCTTGATTCTCTTTGGGGTCAAATGATTCAACTTGAACAAAAATTTATGTCCAGCAGGGATACCCGTTTTTGTCCAACCATAGAGGACTGTTAGCCATATCTAAGGGATGTATTCAGAATGTGCCATTTCTGACACCCTTAGTCTGTTGGTTACTTTACCACAATAACTGCAAAGGCAAAGTAGACATGTGTAACATACACATCTGCAATTTCACCTGAAAAAGGGGAAAAAATACACATCTATAATGCTAGTGCTGTTTTGTGGTGTTAGTTTTGCAAATATTGTATTTTTATCTGACGAGCTTGTAGTACTCATTTGCATAGCTCTTTCCATTGATGTATACATGACTAATTATCTATTTACTTTAATTGTAGTGGAACTGCTATTATATGCTCCAGTTCGTCCAGTGGTGGACATATCGGTGATATCCTTATGGTTGATGGCTGTTGGGACTGTAGCCTGTGCTTCACTTTGGTCAGAGTTTACTGCAATGGAGAAAAGTGAAGGGAGCTATAGTGAACTGCCACCAAAGGTTTCAACTATGTTGCCCATGGTTTTGTCTTATTTATTTTTGATATGTTTCCCTTGGTTTGTCTTAAAATGCATTGTTGCTTTTATTTAAATTTTTTTCAATGTTTACACAAACAAGTTTATTACACATACACGATTCATATAACTTACACTAACGATCAAGGAGCGATGTCATGTCTGACGCAATGTTATGGCATACAGTAAATTGTGGGCCTCATCAAAATGCAAGTCAGGGAAATTTGTTGGAGCAGGGAATTGGTACCAGCAGTGGCGAAGCTATGATAGAAATGTGGGGTCAATTGAGCCCACTTAATTTTTGAAATCACTTAAAATTTTTTTTTTACCCCACTCAATTTTTGACCCCACTCAGATTTTTTTTTAATTAGAGATACCCTAGCGGCCAAGCCTCAGTTCTAAATCTCATACATCAATATCTGTTCAACACTTCAGTCACAAAACAGAGAGAGAAGGGGCAAAGTCAAATCGCAAAAGGCAAAAGCCAAACCGTGAACCATCAAAGCCTTTCGCTAGTGGTCGGAGTGGGTACTAGTGACTGGCGAGCCGCGAGTGTGGAGACTGGAGTGCGACTCTATTCTATTGTGATTCTCTTGCAGCCTTGTGTCGTAACAGAAATTATTCTTCAATTTCTCCAATCTCAGTTTTATTTTCAGAAATCAATTGTAATTTTTCCCTTTTTTAGTATTATTAAATTGAATATTTGGATGCATTTGTCTAACCCGAAAGTATAAAGTATTAAAAAAAATTAGCTCGGGGGAGGCGCCCCCGAACCCCCGCCAATTTTTTTATAACTTACTAATAATTTTGACCCCACTATTAAAACTTCCTGGCTTCGCCACTGGGTACCAGGAAGCTTTTTATCTAGTCGGAAAACTATAAAGTGCAACAGTCATGATTGATTCAGTTCTAAATGGCTAGAGGCTGAAATATTATCAGGTTACTTTGATTTTGAAGGTTTATCGAAGACGTCATGCTGACGTTTATCGACTAGGTTATTGAGTTCAATAGGGAAGTAGATGAAGAGAGTGCTGATCAGTATAAAAGGTTACTTGGGAGGAAATGGGTTATCTGATGAAGCTCAGTTCTTAGGACGCTTTACTTCCTTTTGTACAGTGTAACAAGTATATACAATGAAAAAAATAAATAAATGAGACCACCTAGGTGTTGGGAAAAAATCACCTCCCAAATACTGTTGTCTTTGATAAATTAAATACTGTTGTCTTTGATAAATTAAATGACTAAAATATCAGCACATGCCAAACATATTAAATTTGCAGTTCTACCAAAATAATAACCACCGTAAAGAAATAATGAGTAGAAAATATCTAACCACGAGACACTAAGATTTTTACGTGGAAAATCTCTAAAACTAAGAGGTAAAAATCACAGGACAAACTCCGAACAATTCACTAGAATAATATGAGAGACTACAAAGATATCTTAATTTGAGTACAAACTCAAATTATTTCACCATAATAACTATGTGATGGAACCCATATAAAACACCTATTTATTTGAATAATTTTTCTCTCTATTTTTCCTAAAGCTTTAGAAGAAGCTTTCTTTTTTCTCTCTACTCTCGGTTGAGAACTTTCTTCAAATTGGTGTTGGTGTATTTGTTACCCTTTCATTAGCTTCCTTTTATAGCAAAAAAAAACAGAGATGGAGGAGTGAGAAATGGGGAGGTCGAAAACAAAGGGATGCGACTTTGGAAAAATCAAAGTGCGGGGAGCATGGAAAAATCAATGGTCCAGACGGTGGAAAAAATTGAAGACAAAAGGTGGGTGAGGACAGTTGACCAACAATCTCCCCCTCCGAACCCATTTAGAGGAGGTATTTGTTGTGACCCCGTCACTTGGAATTCATGCATACTAATTCCTTGCAAAATTCTAGCTTGTCACGAGTGACAACTTTTGTTAACATGTTGAGGGGTTCTCGTCGGTATGAACTTTCTTCACTTTCATCAATTCTTTTTCCACCACTTCTTGTAACCAGTGATAACGAACATCAATGTGCTTGATCCGATTATGATACATGTCGTTCTTTGTCAAGTCAATTGCACTCTGACTATCACAATAAACTGCGTACTCATCTTGTTTCAAACCTAACTCTTGGAGAAACCGTTTTAACCATAACATCTCTTTGCCTGCTTCAATAGCGGCGTTGTATTCTGACTCAGTTGTAGACAAAGCAACACACTTTTGCAACTTGGACTGCCATGATACTGCTCCTCCTGCAAAAGTAATCAAATATCCCGAAGTAGACTTCTTCTCTTCAGAATCTGCCATGTCTTCATCTGTAAAACCCTCCAAGACTGTACTCGTACCACCAAAACCCAAACACAAAGTGGAAGTAGCTTTCAAGTATTTGAGAATCCACTTAACTCCTTCCCAATGTTCTCTACCAAGATTTGACAAATACCTGCTCACAACGCCAACTGCATGAGCAATATCTGACCGTGTACAAACCATTGCATACATAAGACTCCCTACAGCAGAGGAATAGGAAACTGTTGCCATATCATCTCTCCCTTCCTTAGTAGGACACATGCACTTTGTTAACTTAATATGATTAGCCAGTGGTGTGCTAACTGATTTAACATCACTTGTGTTGAACTTTGCAAGTACCCGTTCAACATACTTCTTTTGTGACTACCACAACCTCTTGGCTTTCTTGTCACGAACAATCTTCATATCCAAATCTACTTAGCTGAACCTAAGTCCTTCATATCAAAGGACTTAAACAACTCACCCTTGAGCTTGCGAATCATATCGGCATCCTGCCCAACTATCAACATATCATCTATATATAGAACTACGAAGTTACCATTCGGGAATTTCTTGACATGCACACAGTGATCTGCAAATGTTTAGTTGTAATCTTGATCCACCATAAATGAATCAAATTTCATGTACAGTGCCTCGGGGCTTGTTTCAGATTGTATAAACTTTTCTGCAACTTGCAAACCAAGTGCTCTTTCCCTTTAACTTCAAATCCCTCTAGCTGCTCTATGTAGATTTCTTCCTTCGAATCACCATGAAGAATGCAGTCTTTACATCCAACTGCTCAAGCTCAATATACATACTAGCAACTAATCCCATCACTACTCAAATAGAAGTCATATTCACAACTGGAGAAAAAATCTCATCGAAGTCAATACCTTGCTTTTGAGCAAAACCCTTGACGACTAACCGAGCATTGTACTTCACTAGTTTTTTCACCAACCTTCTTAAGCTTAAACACCTATTTATTCTTCAATGCTTTCTTGCCCTTCGGAAGTGTAGTCAACTCATAGGTGTGATTCTTGTGCAAAGAATCCATCTCATCCTGCATAGCTCAGCCGATTGCCCTTCTCCTTATGAGTATCGAATTCCTAAAAATCCTCTGGCTCTCCCTCCTCAGCAACTAAAAGATATTCAGATGAAGGATATCTGACTGATGGCACACGTTCTCTTGTGGATCTTCTTAGCTGATGTTCTTCAATATCAGGTTGCTCCCCCTGATCAACACTCTCTGCATCTGACCCATCACCATCGTGCAAATCTGTATGTCATATCTTCATTCTGACCTCCTTCTCCAACTGTGGCATTCTGTACTGGTGAGGGATCTCCGCTGAGGTCTGGAACTCTATTATCTTTGGACTGTGTAACATTATCAAAATGCTCATAGTTCAAGTGCTCATGAAACACATCTCTGTTCCTGAATAATTTTCTCTGTACTGGATCCCATAACCAGTATCCAAACTTTGCATTTCCATAGCCAACAAGCACGCATGGAGTAGATTTGTCATCAAGCTTCAATATCTGTTCCTTGGGGATATGTGCAAAAGCCTTGCACCCAAATACCCTCACATAAGAATAAGACAAATCCTTACCATTCCAAATCTTTTTTGGAATCTAAAAATTCAACGGTGCTGATGGAGATCTATTAATCAGGTAACAAGCAAGACGAACAACTTCACTCCAGAATGACTTAGGCAGTTTAGCCATTCTCAACATGCATCGCACTCTCTCAATAATAGTGCGGTTCATTCTCTCAGCCATATCATTATGTTGTGGGGTACCAGGAACAGCCTGCTCATGCTGAATGCCATGTTTACTACATTATTTAGCAAATTTCTTTGAAGTGTATTCCCCTCCGTTGTCGCTACGAAGACACTTCAACGATTTTCCAGTCTCCCTTTCAACCATAGCATGAAAATTCTGAAAATGTTGGAATACCTGGTCTTTTGTTCTCAACAAAAATATCCACACCTTCTGCGAAACATCATCAATAAAGGTAACAAAATACTTATTTCCACCCAAAGACTCAACCTCAATGGGTCCACATACATCAGAATATACTCTCTAGTGGCCCTGATTTTCTTTTAGCTAAACTACTAAAAGAAACTCTATGTTGTTTCCCAACCAAACAATAATCACAAGGGCTTAAAACAATACTTTTGTTAATAATTGCAACCCTTTCTCACTCATGTGGCCAAGCCTCTTATGCCATAAGTTTGGTATCTTCAACTGCATTCAATTCACTAGAACACACCTTCACATGAGTCTTATACAACGAACAACAAGCAACACCTCTTCCAATCACCATAGAGCCCGTGGTAAGTTTCGACTTTCCACTACCAAAGTGATTCTCATAGCTTTCTCTGTCCAAGGCCATGTCAGAAATCAAGTTGAGACGTAAATCAGGAACGTGTCTAACATCCCTCAAGGTAACACTGCAACCAACACCTGTCTGAATGCAAACATTACCAATTCCAATAATCTTGGACTGATTAGTATTTCTCATTCTCACATACCCAAAGTCTCCAGCTTTGTAAGGGTGTAGCATGATACGAGGCACCAGTATCAATCACCAATCAACTTTCTGATTATCAACATGCAAACATTCTTCTTCCCCAAATGAAAGAATCACAACATCTTCGGTGACTGTGGCTGCAGTGTTCTTCTCCTCAACCTTTCCCTGCTCACCATTTTTCTGTTTGTCTAATCAGATTTTGCAATTTCTTTTGTAATGACATTCCTTATTACAATGGAAGTATCAATACGTTTCACCTTGTCTGGTCTTTGACTTACTCCTGTGATTTTTACTTTTACTGCGACTTTTATCTCCTTTGTGAGATCCTCTAAAATTTCTTCTGCCCCTGTTCTCCACAACAAGAGCACGTGTCTCAAAATTTACGCCTTGCTCATTTCGCCTTGTCTCCTCATTATGAAGACTGTCCTTGTCATTTTTCCTTCTGGAGCTGAATTGCTTAGAGACTCCACCAAAGTCTCCCAGCTGTTTGGCAACGAACTGAGAAGCAAAAAAGCTTGAATCTCATTATCAAGATTCAACTTCACGGTGGACAACTGGTTCACCAAATCTTGGAACTCACTCGTATACTCTGACACACTGCTCCCGTCCTTGTACTTTAGATTCATAATTTTTCGAATGACAAAAGTTTTATTTTGTGCATTCTTCTTCTCGTACATAGACTCTAGTGTTGTCCATAAAGTGTGAGCATCCGCCTCCTACGAAACATGGTTGAACACACTTTGATCAATCCACTGCTGGATATGACCAATATTCTTCCTATTCATTTTATTCTAATCAGCCTCAGATTTATCCGCAGGCCTCTTTCCCTCGAGCTCCAACGGATCATACAAATCCTTGCAATAAAGGATATCCTCCATTCTAGGCTTTCAGATCAAAAAATTTGAAGAGGTCAATTTAATCATTGCTCCGACTGATTCCTCCAGAAAATTTATCAAAAAACAACCAAGTAAATAACATTAGCTCTGATACCACTTGTTGGGAGAAAATCACCTCCCAATAACTGTTGTCTTTGATAAATTAAATAGATAAAATATCAGCACATGCTAAACAGATTAAATTTACAGTTCCACCAAAATAATAACCGCTTTAAGAAATAATGAGTAGAAAATATCTAACCACGAGACACCAAGATTTTTACTTGGAAACTTTAAAACTAAGAGGTAAAAACCACGGGACAAACTCCAAATAATTCATTAGAATAATCTGAGAAACTACAAAGATATCTTAATTTGAGTACAAACTCAAATTACTTCACCACAATAGCTATGTGATGGAACTCAAATAAAACACCTATTTATTTGAACAATCTTTCTCTCTTTATTTTTCCTAAAGCTTTAGAAGAAGCTTTCTTTTTTTTCTCTCCTCTTAGATGAGAACTTTCTTCAAATTGGTGTCTGTGTATTTGTTGCCCTTTCATTAGCTTCCTTTTATAGCCAAAAAAAACAGAGATGAAGGAGTGAGAAATGGGGAGGCCGAAAACAAAGGGATGTGACTTTGGAAAAATCAAAGGGTGGGGAGCATGGAAAAATCAATGGTCCAGACGGTGGAAAAAATTGAAGGCAAAAGTGGGTGAGGACAGTTGACCAACACTAGGCGGCCTAGGCTTTAGGCGCCCCTCCTCCGTTGCCTAGGTCCGCCTAATGATTTTTAGAACATTGATGAGAACTCTTACAAACATGCTGAACTTATGAAATACATGTTTTGACATTATTTCACATTTCTGGACATTTTCTTATTTAATGATTGTCCATTTTATTTCTAATCATTATTTGTCTACTTTTTTATATTTTTTGTAACATTTTGCATTTCGAAAACATTTTCTGCCACACAATGAGCTTTTGGATTAAATTTTTGTTTCTTCATTGCCAGGAATCTTCAAAGGCTGATGATGACAAAGAAATTGTTGAAATTAATATGATGAGTGCTGTTATTTTTGTTGTAACAGCATCTGCTTTTCTGCTGCTGCTTTATTACTTAATGTCAGCTTGGTTTGTGTGGGTGCTTATTGTACTTTTCTGCATTGGTGGTATTCAGGTATGGTGGTTCATATTGGTTATATCTCAAATTTAATCATTGCTTATGGTTGTCTAGTAGCTGGAATAAAAAATTATTGAGACATGCTCGTTACTATCTTGGCTCTTACCTTCTCCATGTTGGTCTGTTTGGTTCAGCAAAAATAAGGGATTTGGGGAATATTAATCTTGTAAGGTTTTGAGAGTAACCTTATTTGGAGAATGTTCAGCTTTAGGTTACTTTTCCGAGACCTTTTCATTTGTCTTCTTTGCATAATGTTCCTATCTCGAGCTTCACACTTTCACTCTAATCCTTGGGAATGAATTTTCTTGAAATTGCTATTTCTTGAAACCTTAATGACAGGGAATCAGGCTATGATTTATCTCTCCTTAATCTTCCTTTTTCATGTTCTCTCTTCTACCCCATATAGTAGGGTTTGGTCGTTTGAATCTCTCTGAAATATCGTACCTCCACATATTTTTCGACTTCTAAGTCATCGTCAATATTGCTATCCTTTTAATATTTGTATTTTGAAAATCTATGGTTCCTTTTAAGGTCAAGGATTTTGTATAGCCTGATGTGCTTGAAAGGCTTAATAAAAATGCTTTTGTATGGTTAGCTATACTGGAAAGACTAAACGAAACAAATGACTTGCACTTTAGGCGTAGGCCTAAGAAACATTTGTCCCCGGATTTTTGTGTAACGTGCTTGCATAATTAAAACTCATTTCTCATATTTTTCTTTTGTTCCTTGGTGTGTATGTTGAGGAGTTTGTTGTTTGCATTGTTTATTGAGGATTGGGTTTGCCATTATTCTCCTGGAGAATATAATTTGCAAACTAGGATCATAGGTTTTGGGAGAGGAAAAAGATGGTAAAAATATATGGTTGTGTATGTCAACGGTGTTTGCTATTCTTTGGCATATCTGATAGAGAGGAACTCAAAGATCCTCTCAGATACATCTCTCTTTTTCTCTCTAACATTGCTTCGGTATAGGCATCTATCTTGTCATACCTTTGGGCATTGGATGGGAGCTTTTCGGGGCCGCGGGGTGGGGAGCTACTTAAGATGTCCAAAATTTGGGATGTACTTTGTGAAGTATATGTATTTTCCGTTATTACTTTTGGTGGAAGGTTTGTCCACCTCTAGTGTTTCTTTCTTCTTCCTATTGAATGCTTCTTTTATCCAAAAGAAATTAATGGTTTTGGAATATAATGCTTCTCAATACCCACACAGAAAAGTGCATGCAGTTGAATTATAAATCATTTTAGATTTTTAGAAGTCACTACTATCCCCCAACCCCAACCCCAAAACAAAAAAAAGGAAATGAGAAAAGAGGAGGAAAAAATTCCTGTACCCCCGTTTTAGAAGATAAAATTTTGAATAGAGTAAAGTTTAGAAAATGGAATTTGAAGTATTAAAAGTTTTAGATTTCCAATTTTACCCTTTGAAGTTGGAGTACTATACTTTATTTTAACTCAAGAGTGGAGATTGTATTGGGTTATGTGCAAGTTAAATATGTTTTGAATATTTTTGTTATATAGCTTGGAAGGCTTTGTAAGGGACCAACTCACTATCTTTTCTCAGGTTCAGTACATTTAAGAGAAGGTTATAATGGTATTTGCACACACTAAACATTTATTCTTTAACTTTCTCATCTTTTTGGGGCATTCCAAAAGGGACAATTTTGTTTCATAAAGTGGGGTGGAAGGAGTAATAGAATTTATTCTTGGTTAAAGTTGAATCCATCTTTATGCAAGGTTCAGGTTGGTTGGATATTAGCTTCCTTCTTGTATCTGGTGGTTGTGACTAGATCATAAGGTTGTTTGAGCTCTTCCTGATTCCAGCCAAAATGATGGCAACTTGCACCATGTTGGTGAAAGATGTTTAGGAACACTCCAAAAGAGAACTTATTTACAGTTTCCTGAAATATGAGCTACTGCTTTTGTTAAATGATCAGAACCATAACAATTTCTTCCATATTCTTAAATTGGTTTTTCATTAATAAAATTCCCATTTAATGATCCTTTTTATCTGTACTGAGATCAAGCAACACTTTGTGCTAACTTTTCAATGTGTCTTAGTTGTGACTACAAGTAGTTACATTGGCATTGTGCCCATTTGTTTCAGCTTATAATAGATGCTGAATTTGAGTTTCGCTCAAGTTGTAATTTCTTACAAAATGATTGCTGAAATAATCAGGAAGATAAGTTTTTATTAACTGAAAATTATTACCGGTGTCTTTTATGGGGCCAAAATTATCTGTAAACAAAGTAATACTAGAATAATTCCAGAAAAATATTTTTGTTAACTCAAATATTCACTCCATCTGGAACTGAGAATCCTTTTCTTTTTTTGACCTTTTTTCTTTTTCTTATTTTTTTTTTCAATTATTAATATTTCTACAAGATAGCCACTTTACACATACTCCATCCGTTCCAAAATATTGGATCAAGTTTTACCTTTCTAAGTCAATTTGAGATATTTTCAAACTCGAAATTGACATTAACTTTTGGAAATAATAAATATTGTAATTAGTAATATTATTTAGATAGTTTATAGTTTTCATTATTGTATTGAATAAAAATAAATTAATTCATATCAATTTTGAATTTGAAAAAAATCTCAAATTGACTTTAAAAAGTTAATATCGATCCTATATTTTTGTGCGGAGGGAGTTTTTTTTTCATTATTAAATTTTAAATACTAAATTATTTTATTAGAAAAAATTATGTCTGTCTTATACAAATTTTTGTTCCTTATTGATATTTTCTTTTGTTATCAGGGACTGCATACTTGTATAGTATCTCTTGTGGCAAGGTATGCCTGAAATTTATTGATATTGTGCATTAAAGATAAATTACCCAATTTATTCTTAATTGACTCTTGTTCTTTGTTTTGCTGTTGTTTATTGAGTAGCAAATGGAGAAACTGTGGGCGGAAGAAAGTGAATTTGCCATTATTTAGGGAGGTCTCCATTCTCTCTTTAGTGGTTTTTGCCTTTTGCTTTATATTTACCATTTTCTGGGCTGCACATCGGAAGACATCATATTCTTGGATTGGACAAGACATTCTTGTAAGCTTTATCTTTGGTGCTTGCTTTTCTTTTCTAGACTAGTTCTTTACTTCACTTTCTTTGGTGATAGTAGATTAGTAGTTTTAGTTACTTATATGAGCACTTTCTTTGGTATAGCTGGTCATGGTAATAGCAAAATTTGAACTTGTTTACAAAAATGAGCCTAGTAAACCATTTCCCCATAATGGAACTATTTTTCCATGTTTTGACAAATGTCTGTTGTCCATACATATGCTATTATTTTCATGTATCTATGAACTCTTTTCTTGTGTGTTGTGTCTATCCAATGTTTAGAAGATATAAGGATATGAAAACACTACGGCAGTGTGCTTTTTTTCTCAGTTTAGTGCAAGCTACTTAGCTTTTAAATTGTCAAGGGATAAGATTGTTTTTCACTCATCCCTTTAGGCTTCTTTTATTGGGCCATTTGGGAACCTTTGTCTCCACGGTCTGGCATGGGTGGACTTCTTAAACCCCCTTTCTTTCTTGTATACTCTCTTTCTATCTGAAAGCTTATTTTCTTTGGACCAATAGAAGTATGCCTCATCTATTTGTATTGTGTTTTGCATGGTCGTTGGTATTCATGGTCATTTACTTGCTTTCATTTTGTCTACTGTTGCAGATTTAAATATTTATCCATGGCTACAAAATAATATTTTTTGTTTAAAGTATAGGGTTTCCACAAGTCTATAGATGTACATTTTTGAAATTTTCACAACTCTTCCTCTCACATGTGAGTGAGGTTGGTCCCACCCATTTTCATGGGAGAGAACTTGTGGAGCTAGCACAAATAGATTGTGTAAAGAGTGCTCCCCAAAATATATTATGGTGGTTTACTTTCATCTTTTGATAATAATGCAATTACTTGCCTCTTTTGATAATAATGTTATTACTTACCTCTTTTGATAATAATGTATTACTTGTCTCAGTGTTGTCTTCCACGCAAGATTTTAGGTGGGTGCACTAGTGGTAGGCTCAGTTGACCCTGGGGTTTTTATACTAGTGGATCAGGTTCATTTGGGGATCGATCATAACAAATGGTACGAGAGAGTGGCCTATTTGAAAGTGTCGGAACTAAACTCTGTTTGGAACTAATCTAGAGGATCCTTAAGTTAATGATTGGTACATTAGGCTAACTACTTAAGAATCCCGTGCAAGTGCAAAGCACAAGTGTATGTTTTTTTTTTTGGATATTTATTTCTTGCATACAAAATTAAATGAGAGCTAAAAGACTGAGCGACTAAGATTTAAAGCTAAACATGGAAAAGAAATCAATTAGTGATGTCAATGATTATCACTGATCATGCATCTAGAATAATCTTAACGCGACTAAGTATGTCAATCAAATCAATGCAAGGTTATGCGAATCTAACTAATTCTAGAGGAAAATACGTATTTCTCCTCGAGCCGGATGTCTTATATCATGGCTTACAGCTTGTTACAAAACATAATCCAAATATTAAAAGATTTAAATGAAACATAAAGTGAAACTATTTTATCTCCAACACTCCCCCTCAAATTGAGTTCCTTTTCAATTTGTCCAAATTAAAAAAAGGAATGAAAAAAATCTAGAGAGAAACAATAAAAGAAAATACGAATGGTTTCAGTGAGAGGTATGAATTTGATTTTGTGATTAAAAAAGAATTTGAGGTCGACTATATTTTACTCGGTTTTGGAAATATAATCGTTGAATTTGAGTCTCAAGATCAAATTTTGTTCATGTGGGGTGTTAGAAGAAGGATAACTACAATGGTCCATCACATCACTAGTCACCGCCGTGTTTATAAAGGAGGACTAGTCAAGAGGCGAGATAAACTGATAGAATACCGGACTAGTCAGGAGGATAGATAAACTGATAGAATACCCAAAGTCAAGAAGGAGATGACTAGCCCTTCGATTCCGCTTTCTTTTTCTCCGAGTGACTCAGATGAAAAGTACAAGCACCAATCACTGAAGACAAGGTCAAAAAAAGGTGCTCGAAAAGACCTATCTTGCAAAGAAGAAATGATTGGTTGAAGATTATAGATGTATAATCCAATGCAAAGAACTATTGACAAAGTAGGTAAATGTCGCAGGATATTACAACAAGCTAATGATTTTTAATTTGGCCTTTAAAGCAAAGAAAGATGGGATAAATTGCTACCTTTAAAAGGAAATCAATCAAGAATATTAATGATTACCAGTGACATTGCATGCATCTAGAATAATCCAAACACCACTAATTATGTAACTCAAGTCAATCCTAAGATTATGCTAATCAAACTAATTCTATATTTCTCTAGTATACTCCTAACACTACCCCTCAAGCTAGAAGTCTTATATCACGACTTGCAACTTGTTACAAAATATAATCCCCAAAATAAAAAAAACAAACCAAACATAAAACAAAATTATTTATTCCCAACAACTCCCTCAAAATTGAGGGTCTCTTCAAATTGCACGAATAATAATAATAAAAAGCATTAAAGAAATTTAGAGAGAGAAACAATGAAAGAGAGCAAGAGCGGTATCGATGTATGAATTTGATTTTGCAACTAAAAAAGAATTTGAGGTAGGCGAATCCTAAGTCTTAAGATCAATTTTCGTTCATGTGGGGTGCTAGAAGGAGATCTGCCATGAATTCTTCCAAAGTCCACCGTGTCACCAGTCATTGTTGTGTTTACAGATGAGGACAGCTATTTAAGAGGAGAGAGAAACTGATAGAATACCCCCAAATTCAAGACCGAGACAACTAGCCATTCGATTCCGCTTTGTTTTTCTTGAGTGAATCTGATGAAAATTCCAAACACCAATCACTTTAGACAAGTTCCAAAAAATGGTTCTTGAAAAGACCATCTTGCAGTAAGGATTGGTTGGAGATTAGATGTACAACCCAATGCAAAGAACTGCTGACAAGGGAGGTAGATGTTTTAAGGGGATATTGCAACAAGCTAATGATTTTCAATTTGTCCTTGAAAGCAAAGAAATATGGGATACATTGTTACCTTAGAAAGGAAATCAATCGATAATATCAATGATTACCACTGATGATGCGTCTAGAATAATCCTAACACCGCTAATTATGTTAATCAAATCAATATTAAGATTATGCGAATCAAACTAATTCTGTTCCTTTAGAAGCCCCTCAAGCTGGAAGTCTTATATCACGACTTGCATCTTTTTAGAAAACATAATCCCAATAAATAAAAATATTCAAACTAAACATAAAATAAAATATTTTATTTGAAGCAATCCCCGTCAAATTGAGGCCCTCTTCAATTTGACATATAAATAGAATAAAGATGAAAGAAATCTAGAGAGAAACAATGAAAGAGAGGACGAGCGGTATCAACCTGAGGTATGAATTTGAATTTACGACTAAAAGAATTTGAGGTTGGTGGTATTTTACTTGATCTCAGAGGTATAATCGTTGAATCCGAGTCTTGAGATCAATTTTCGTTCACGTGGGTTGCTAGAAGGAGATATGCCATGGATTCTTCTAAGTCCTGCATCACCGATCACTGTCGTGTTTATAGAGGAGGACTAGTCAAGAGGAGAGAGAAACTAATAGAAGACCCAAAGTCAAGACGGAGACAACTAGCCCTTCAACTAAGCTTTCCTTTTATCCGAGAGAATTTGATGAAAAGTCCAAGTACTAATCACTGAAGATAAGTTCCAAAAAAAAGTTCTAGAAAATACTTATTTGCAGACAAGAAAGGATATGTTGGAGATTATAGATGTCGCAATCGAACGCTAAGAACTGCTGACGAGGGATGTAGATGTTGTAAGGGAATATTATAACAGGCTAATGACTTTCAATTTGGCCCTTGAAAGCAAAGAAAGATAGGATAAATTGTTACCTTAGAAAGTATAGTTATCAATGATTACCACTGATCATGCATCTAGAATAATCTTAACACCCCTAATTATATTAATCAATCAATCCTAATATTATGCCAATCAAACTAATTCGAGATTCCTCTAGAATACTAACATAATTAAATATTTGTAAATAATTTTAAAAGGTTATAATTTATATGTATATGTATATGTATATATATATATATATATCTTTATAAAATTTCTATTAGAGTATTTAATTACTATTAGATTTCCTTAGTAAATAAAGTATGTTAGTGTTTAATTACTATTAGATTTTTTAGAAAATATATTTTATTAGAGTGTTTAATTACTATTAAATTTCGTTAGTAAATATATTATGTGAGAGTCTTTGATTACTGCAAGATTTTTTAAGATATGTAAGTACAAAGTTAATTCAGCGAATCTTATAGAAACGTATATTTTATTATAAAAATATATAAAAAAAATATTGGAATTTACTAAGAGTGTCGGAACATTTAGACTTTTATATTACTATATATTGTTTTGATTAGTTTGAAGTAGGAATATTTGATCCCAAATGGGAAAAAAATTATTATTTATTTTTTAAAAAATTATTTAGTAGTTTTTAAAAACTGGACTTTAAGGTGGGATTTTTTTTTTGTTTCAGCTTTTATATATTATATAGATGGGTGGTCTATTTGTAAATATTGTGGCATCCAACAATTACAAAATCAAATACTCATATTTACAAAAATGTCTCATTAATTTAAACACCGACATTTTGGGTGATCCGCTAGGTAAGTTATTTAGTGCGACACTAGTTTTTACTTTCTCTAATTATTTATAAGTACTCCTGACACACACTGTGTGTGCAATTTCAAGAGAAGAATACTTGGCAGTTATAGGAAGTTTCAAATTGTTTTTAGTGGAGAGTTAATAGGAATAGAAGTAGAGGAAAATTAGGGAGGTTGAAAGTAGGAATAGAAGTCAAGGAAAATTAGGAGGTGGAGGTTAATTTAATTATTTTTTTTATTACGTATTATTACACAACTTACCCAATAGATTACCAGCCCCAGCCCTCTCTATAATATGAATAGATATTTAATTTTTAAGCTTTTGTGTGTTTCTATTGATTCCAGCGTGGATAGGTCCTTTAACATTCTTTTTTTCATCCTTTATTTATAGGGTTAAATACATCATCACCCCCTGTGCTGAAGGATTAAAACACCATCACCTCTGTGAAAAAACTAGCCACTAATGTCCCCTGTGCTAAGCCTAAAAGTGGCCCGCTCTCATTCCGTCCAAGATAACAGTGCGTGCAAGTCATGATTGTGGCAGGCGGGTGACAGAGCTTTCTGGCTTTGGGATTCAGCTTGACTAAGAGATGACTCATGAACAAAACGGAGGGAAACCCAAAATAATTAAACCCCAACAAAATTAAATACATAAATATTAAAATTCACACGTGCACACACACCTTCGTAGTGGCAATTTTGAAGCATTTTCCATAATATCAGTAGACAAGTGGGGTCATTACTCATCATCCACAATAAGTAACTGGAGATCAGGCGGGAATTGGTTGGAAACCCCATCACCGTCCGGACTTCCAAGAAACACTCAAACTCCCCGATTTCGTTGTTAGACCATCACCCAAATTTATTTCTTCCAACTTCGACTGAGCCAAACATCTATATGTATATATTTATGTATGTGTATACGCAAACCCAGATCTCAGAATTTAGGGAGAGTTTTTGATTCTTAGATTTAGACAGAAAAACAAAGAAAAGGTAGTGATTTATATAGTTGTGTGGGTTATGTATGTGAGAATCGTGAGATTGACGACAATGGTTGTCTCTGGAGGAGTTCAACGGCCTTTTACAGCTCTGCAGTTTCTTTCCTTCATTTCCGTTTTCCCCTTCATCAGACACAACGGACCAACCTCCGTTACTTCAAGAATGGCTGGCCACTTTTTGGGCTCAGCACATGGGGTCATTAGTGTCCCCTTTATTCACACGGGGTGACAAGTGTTTTAAGCCTCTAGTACAAGGGGTGATGGTTTATTTATCCATATTTATATTCTACACCAGTCTAAACTATGCTCTGCATCTGTTGGTATAGGAGCAATCTTGCAATTAACGTATAATTGTAGATTCTGCTGCAGCCACCATTGTCCAAAATCGTCACCCTAATAATAAACCCAAACCCTAGTTTGCTGCTGCCAAAACTCCAATCATCTTCACCAATCTGTCAGAAAATCGGCCGTCATCACCAAACCAGCCAACCATCAGTAAAACTGTAAAACATATTAAACCCCATCCCTGCAAACACCAAACCACTGTCTGATTGCCACATATAGCCTTAACCCAAACATGCCTTAGCCCAACACAGCCTTGGTCAAAACAATAAACCATTCATTACTGCTGAATTACCACCGCACAGGGAAAAAAATTACCACCCTACGCAACCCACAACACCATTAAAACCACCATCATCACCATAAAACTGGTTAACACCAAAATCATAATCACACAAGTAGCCAGGAAACGCAAACCTAGAGAAAGTAAAAACAACTCTTTATCATCTTCAACCCCTAGCCGCCATCATCATTACATGAAAATCTCATCAGTATCACAGATCATCATCATCACCAAACTCAACGAGCTGAAAACAGGGAAAAAGAGGAAAAAAAGAAGTTAAAAATGAATCCACTGGCAATGACTTCATTCACTCTCATTGTCACCGACCTAAAGCAAGACGAGCACATCGTCTCACCGACGACCGCTATTGTTATCAACGTCTACTACTGCATCCGCATCTCCAATTTTTGGTGTCTTGACAATCTGTTTGTGTGTCTAGAAAGATCGATCTATCCCATCCCATTTTAGTTTATTATCCCTTCCCATTTTAGCGTATTATCCCGTCCCTTCCACTTTGGAGAAAGTAAACGAAAGCTTCGGGACTTTGATGCGAACACAAAAAAAGAACTACAAGGAAATTAAAGAATCCATCAAAACACTTGCAATTCTTCTAACCTTTTTGGCTGATTGTACAAATTAGACCAAGGACAAAGAAGTACAAGGACTTTTACATGTTGAAGAAGTTAAAGCAGATCATGAAGAAAAGGAGGTTTAGTAACTTTATTTTGTTAAGCAGCTTGAAGAGATCGTGCCATGTGAAGTGAAGTTGAAAATTCTGAACAAGAATGATGTAACATTGATGAAAGTTTCAAGCCCAAAGCAACTCAAAGTGAACCAGGAAGCGGTGCACGTTGATTTCATCATACATTACGACTTCAAATGGCATTAATGAGAGAAATGAGTTGTCTCTTTGGCTCTCAAAAGGTCAAATGCACTTCAAAGGATTTCAAGATTTTCAATGCTCGTGGAGTCAAGATTGAAGACCATGATCAGATCTATGGTGCCTCATTCTTCCACACTTATAACTTGAGGACGAGTTTTTCTCAACGGAGAAGAGAATGATAAGGAACGCAGTATGAAGATGAAACAATTATTATCAAATGATTTTGTATTATTATTTAGGGATAAGATAATTTTGTAATTGTAATTAGATTAGAAAACTATAGGGGATTTAGATAAAACTTGATGATAGTTATCATTTAGATCTTGTATTATAGTAGGTTTTTTAATTGTAATAGGTTTCTTAGTTTTAGGGTTTTCTATTTTCTATATAAAAAATGTAATCTCGTTGGTAAACGAGTTTGTTGCTATTTTTGGACTTTAGATGAGTTTGCAGAGGGTAATTTGTTCATGGAGCTTGGATTGTCTAGCTTGTCTTTTATATTTCATGGGGAGATTTTCTATTCTGGTTATGGGGATATTCCGATTGGAGGCAGATTTTTATTTATTAATGATTTACAGCTTCCGTGCCCTTATGTGGTCTTTGTTAACAAACTTACTTGGTCTTTTGTTAACAAATTTACTTCACATATTTTTTTATTTAAAAAAAAAAAGAGGTTAAAAAAGAGCATATGTTATATCATCCCAAGTTGTGGGGATTCTTCTGTGCTCAATAATTGGTTTGCAAGATATGGCGAATGCATACATTTTAGAAACAAAAACATGTTATGCAACTCTAAGCATAAGGGGTACAATTTGGATAAAACAAGGTGGAGACTATTATATTATAGATTTTCATATTCATTTTAATTAGTGTACTGTTGATGTTGATGTGTTCTGCATATTGGCTAGCAAAAGTAATGCAACATTGTAGAAAATCAACCTCGTTGCACCTTTCTCTTTCACTTCTGAAACATTTCTTCGACACTTAATATGACTATCTTATTAACAGGGTATCTGTTTGATCATAATGGCCTTGCAGCTGGCTCAGTTACCTAATATAAAGGTACCTTAATAATTGATAATGTATGTTCTCTCGGCATTTTACATCATTATCTTATTATGTTATCGTTTTCAGGTTGCTACTGTTCTTCTTTGCTGTGCTTTCCTTTACGATATTTTTTGGGTTTTCCTGTCGCCTGAAATATTCGGCAACAGTGTTATGATTGCGGTAAGTGTTAGTCTCCTCTACTATGCCTTTTGTGATTGGTCTCTGAGTGTATGTTCACATTCATGATAATTGCTAGCATTCTAAATATTCATCTTTTACTACTCTGCCTTCTCGAGTAATAGTGATATTGGGCATTGATGTTTTGTACAACAGTTATCCTTGTTTGTTAGAGTATTATATTTCATAAAAAATCTGAAAATTAGATAGATAATCTGCTGTATGGAACTTAAAACATGGCGCGCTCTTATCCTAGGGACCTACACGTGTTATTATTCTTGTACTTTTCTTTAGTCACTTATTGTGCCTGCAGTGAGGAACTAATTCTAAGGACTCAAGTTTATAGTTCTTGCACTTTATGGGTATATAGAGCTCCAATTATCAACTTAGCTAGTTTTACATTTCCTTATTGAAATTGATCTTCCATAATTGAATGAGAAGCCGGAACTTTTTAAGGATATTTGTTACTCAGTTCCATCATCATTGGTATTCAAAATCCTTGGAACTTATATAGAATGTGTCAGGATACCAACTGTTCTATAATACTAGCTGTTAAAGAACCCAACAATGTATATCATGCTTTAACACTCCCCATCACATGCTACTTCTACTTGAATGTGGAGTGAACAAAGAAAGGTGTATCTTAACGTACAAATCAGGCAGAGTGCAGTAGCTCTAAGAGCATAAGGGGGATCTAATTGCAAGTGGGAAGACTAAAACCCAAGACTTTGCATTACCAGAGTTCTGAACCAAGTTAGTGATTAGGGTTTGGACTTGATATGTAAATTCCAAAGAGGAGGGACAGAGAGAAAAAATATTTTATTTTAGTTTTGTAAACACCTTGAATTGATCATAAAAGGCCTTGTGATTTTACAGTTTTGACTACTCTGATCCTTTTAAAGGCTTAGAGATACTCTTGAATAAAAATATTTCCATCGTTGTAACTTGGTAAAAGTAGCTGACCTTAGCATTTTACTTTTTGTGCAATTCAATTATATGTGATTAGGTGTGTGATATACATATATAGATATGTGGAGAATGGTCCATAGCAAATACTTGTTATAGATCATAATAGGGCAAAAACTATCGTTAGCATCCAATACTGGAATAAACATCCTAGATTAAAACTGTAAAAACGTCATCCGCTACTATTAGTAGCTGATGGTAAGCAAAACTAATTACAAATTTACCATAATCTGCTACTAATAGTAGCGGATTTACCCGTCGTCCGCTACTATTAGTAGCGGAAGATGTAATTCCAATTTTAATCTTGGCCGTTTATACATGTATTTAGACCTGACAAACATGGCCCAAGCCCGCGGGCGGCCCGGCTCGGCCCGTGAATTCTTTTTTTTTTTTAAATAAAATGTTGCTACTCATGGGTTGTGAGGCTTGAACACAAGATTTGTAAGTAAATAAATAAGAGTTCAAATGAAACTTATATTATAATATAATGAAACTTATATTATAATATAATAAAACTTAGCTACAGGTTACAGAATAGAATCTTCAATGTAAAGTTTTAAATCATTTGGGTTGTCCAGTCCCCCACCCACATGCCACAATATATATTAAAATAATAAGCAGAAACTGTGGCATATATTGTGCTGTCTAGTTTAAGTTACCATAAAGTGTAATAAATCATTTATGGGATATTCAATTAGATAGGAGTAGGACAACATGCATGCTGGTATTCCACTAATTAAGCACAAATATAAGTACTGCTTGGTCACGCCCTACACTAATACACCAAACAATAAGTAGTTTTGAAGTTTTATTTTGATGAATTTGATTTAAATTTGATTCGAATTGTTTTAATTATAATACAAATATTAAATATATGTTTGAAAAAATAAAATCTTCTTTCGTTTTACAAATATATTTATAATTTTGAAATGGTGAAATGGTGAAATGGTGAAATGGAGGGAGTATTAAGTAATAGATTTATTGACTAATAATTAAGAAGCTGTAAAATTACAATAAGAGCTCACCTAATTCAAAGAAAACAAACTAAAAATTACTAATTAATATATACCTTCCTTCAAAATAAAGAGATCTCATTTATAAAATTGGTTAACAGTAGCTTTCAAACTATACAGCATGTGACATGCCCAGTTCCAAGTCCGGCCAGGGGATTTTGATTACGGCTTTCAAATTATTGTTTATTATAAATTATTTTATTATTTTTAATATTTATTATTATTATTATTTTTGGTGTAGCAAGATTTTACAAAAAAAAAGTAAAGGAAGAAGCCCGCGGGCCGGGCAGGGCCGGCCCAACCCGGGCCACGGGCCTCACATTTTCAGCCCGCCAAAACCCGGGCCATTTTGGCCCGGCCCGGCCCGGCCGTTTGCCAGGTCTACATGTATTGGATGATAGAGATGATGTTTGCCCCATTTTTGATTCATAAAGTATGAATTATTCCCCTATGTATATACACACAAACACACACATACATATACGTATACGTATGTGTGTGTAGATTGAGTCTTGAGGTCATGATGTTATAATATTGAGAGTTGGTAATGTCAAGTAATTTGGGTTTTCTGATATGATTTCAGAGTTTTTGGTTGAGGGATTGATGATTAAGTTATCTCTATTTGTTAATTTCGGTTATATCCCGAAATAACGGAATAGTAAATAAAGTAATTCGGTATTTTGGATAGATTAATATTTTGGTTTTAATTCGGTTACTCAAAATAGGTTAATTTCGGTATTCGGTTATTACCGAATAGACAAATTCGGTCCGGTTATAACCGAATGCTCAGCTCTAGTTGTCTCATATCACACCTGCTATATTAATTTATAGTGAATGTAACCAACACGTGGGAAAAACCTAAAAGGAGTTGCTTATCAGATGCTCTATGTGCTATCAGTGAAATTTTTCTCGCTAGAGTTGTGACTTGTCTATATTTTTGAATAATATAATATAGACCTTTTTTAGATTTCTATGAAATTAAATTTTCATTGTCTATCTAATCGAATTATCTTCATTCTTCCTCATCCTTTATCTATAGGTTGCTGAAGGTGACAATAGTGGCGGTGAATCCATTCCGATGCTTTTGAGAACCCCTCGATTTTTTGATCCCTTTGGTGGTTATAACATGATTGGCTTTGGGGACATCCTCTTTCCTGGTTTGCTCATTGCGTTTTCATTTAGGTACTTCTTTTAGTGTTGCAAACCTTCCCTTTAACTTATAATCTCATATAAACCAACTATATTAAAATTCTCTTGGAGATAATTTTCTGTGTTGCTTCTTTGACAAATGACAATACACACATATTTCTTTGTTGGCTAATATTAGGATTTTTTAGTTTCATAGGGCCTCAAACATTTTTGAGTTGTATAGACCTAAGCTGCATTATGTGTATGACAAATATGGGTTTATCTCAACTCTTTATGGTCTTTTAAGTTCAAAAGTTACATAGAAAGGAAAATCTCGGGATCAAGTTGTCCTTATATATCATAAACCATGGGCACATTAAGCAACTGTTAAAGTTGTATTTTCCTACGCGCAATAGTCTCTGATAGAGAATCCGCAATAGTTTCTGATAGAGAGCCCAACGCTTGCCTGGAGCCCTAGACTGATAATTCTATTTTTGCAATGATTCTGGTTTGGCACAGCTATGCTGGTGTTTTCCAAAGCTTTCAACGATATCTAGCGACTCAAAATTCACAAAATAACACATCTCTTGATACTTTCCAGTCCTGAACATTTATTTGAATGGGTGAAATATCCATTCTGAAACCACCCATATTAGATAACGTTAGGAAGTAAAAGTGTAAAACACTCGGCTAAATTTAACAAAGTCTTGTCCCACTACATGCGGTTGGTAGCGTGAATTCAATTTCCATTTTGCTCTACCGAGTGGAAATATTTGAGTTCAGGAACAAGTTATCGTGTTCTTCATGATCTTCATCCATATTCTTTTCCAACATTAAAGTTCCCTTCACTGAAAGCAAGATCGTAAGATATGTGGACATTAATGGTGTGTTTGGAACTCGGGAAATTTAAGGGGGGAAGGAAGGAAAAGGAAAAGCAAATTAAATCTAAAAATTTATGTGAGCTCTTCTAACCTTTTAATGCACTATATTTTAATATTGTTGTTAATATTATAATTTTTAGAAGTATAGCTAATTAGATTTATTCTCATTAAGATAGTTTTTTCCTTTTTACATTTATTTTTCTTTCCCTTTTCCTCCGCATTTCTAAGTTCCACATGTACCCTAAATAAGATTTAACTTGGAGGTGAATCCAGCTCCCCTATTCAAACCAAAGAGTGTTAACCACCTGCCACCACATCATGGATGATGGAACCAATCTCTTAAGGTAACTGAAAAACATAAAGGAAAAAAAAAGGTTTATGTTAACCCATGTTTATTACATATAAGTCCCGATTTGATGCAACTTTGTCATTATGCTTGTGAAACATAGTGTATGTACCATTGTTAGTATTGTTCACGGAATTTAAAGAACGTTCTTTCTCAAGGTTGAACTCAGGCTTTTGTTAAGTGACTTAAGGGGCAAAGGGGTGACCCTTGATAAGCTAGAAGCCTGGAGCCCTTTGGAAATTGTTTTTTTGTTTAAATTGAGATCTTAGGTCTTTTTGCTCATTTGCATGTGCTATGATCTATATCATGAGCAGAAAAGGTCTCTTGATTTCTACGAGATGCAGCTACTCACAATGGGTGCTAAAGACAACTGTCTCTATTCTTGTGCTAATTATTCCTTTTCTTAAATACTAATCCCCGTTCTTGTGAATCTTATTTATTGTGGATTTGGTTGTGCAGATATGACAAAGCAAAGAAGAAAGGTCTAGGAGATGGATATTTTCTTTGGTTGACAATTGGCTATGGATTCGGTTTGTATTCTTGCATTATGTTTCTTTGGTTGCGTATTTGTGATGCTTGTTGTCATCAGTAATGAAAATTTGTTTTCTACTACTTGTATAAATGCCAAGTATTGGGACACGTCTGCTCGGTCAAACTAGGAATTGGAGCAAATAAATTTGCTTGTCATCTTCATCTAATGGCCACTGATTGGCCACTTATCAAACATGACTTGGATAAGAATGCATTTAATTTGACACAGATAATTGAAGAATGTAAGAAAAGTTTGTTGATATATGTGTTCCCCCCAAATATGAAGTGCCCATCGCTTAGTGTTAGGGAATGCATAGTCAAATTTGTGGCAGTTGAAAGTTGGAGAGAAGTGTGTGGACCTTTCAGGATATATTTTCTAGATTAAGCATGACCCATCTGAAGGAAGTTAGCATAAGGTGTAGGTTTAGAAGTGTTCATTTAGTAGCTACTCTATGTAAGCCCATCTAGTAATACAAGTAAAAAAGTCATGTAATTTAAATTTCAAAGTGTTAGCTTGATATATATTGTTGGAGCCTCTCTTTAACAGCTTACTTGCTTTTAGATAAGTTGGTTACTTAATATGGTATCGGAGCTCTAAATGTGCAATGTTGTACTCCCCTTTATATTGATATGATGCAAATGCATTTTATTTGTCTCTCCACGTATGGATGTGAGGAGAGTGTTAGTTTGATATACATTGTTGGTGTCTCTCCCTAACAACTTAAACTTTTTACTGAGTTGGTTACTTCACACACTGAAAAAACCCCTATGTTTCAAAATATAAGATCAATGTTGACTTTTTAAGAACCAATATGAAACGTATTCAAATTTAAAGTTGATATGAATCTATGTAATTTTAGTCAATATAATTATGAATGAATATTATAAATTATTTAAAAAGTACTATTAATTACAAAAGTTATTGTTTTCAAAAATTAAATGAATCATGTTAATTTTACATTTGAAAATGTCATAAATTGACATATGATTTGAAAATGCAATATTGATCTTATATTTTGGAAAGGAGGGGAGTATATGAAATTTGGCAGTCATATTTGAGCTCTACTCCCTTGTCTCTTTCTCACCTCCATTGTCTCCTTTTTCTGCCCTTTCTTCTCCAACAAGTCCCGTCTCTTTGATCTCTCTTCTTCCCCAAATTATATATAAATATTCAGGATCTTTCAGGTCCTATGAATCTGGTATACGAGCATTTCGAACCTGCTATGACCATAAGCATCTTCTTCTCATTCCTGTCTTCTTATTTTTGAATCTGGTACTTCGGGTGTTAAATCATGGGAGTATAGGAGGAACAATAAGGGGAGTTGGGAGTTTAGAAGGTTAGAGACATCAATGGTGTTGTTAGGTTGTTTTGTGAAGATCATAAGCTGAAATGTCGCCTTGGCGTAAATGGAAGAGGAAAGTGGTAAAGGATATGATTTGAAGGAAGTCCCCAATGTTGTCTTTGATCAAGAGTCAAAGTTTGAGATGGTGGATGTTGAGCTCTGAGATCTGAGGTTTCAAGGATTGGATTTTACCCTGTCTAGTGGTGCCTGAGGAGGCATTTATTATCAGTTGGTCTTGATGTTAGGTGTCGGGGTTATGACCCTAATTGACCTAGGGATTGGCAAATTATTTGGGTGAAATTTTGGATGTATATGGTCCCGTCTCTGTGCGTTGGACATGATTTCAGTGTCATCAGAAGTTATCACAGTAAATATTAATATCAGAAGATAAACATTTTGAAGTTCAGATGGCATCTACTGAATTTGGAATGCTCAATATTTTATCTAATCAAATTTTTGTAGTTGGTTTTACCTTTATCTTCAAACTTGTAACTTACCATACCTGACAATGACACTATAAAATTCGACACAACAACGGACGTGCTAGTATCAACATAATTCTTGATTGATAAGTAGGAAATAATTTATACCAACAACGGACGTGCTAATATTATATTTGTATTTAAACTGGATGGATAGCTTCAGATTGAATAAATTACGCACACCAGCATGGATTTTACACTAATCGAGACTTTCCTACTGCAGGCCTCCTCTGTACTTACCTAGGTTTATATCTAATGAACGGACAAGGCCAACCTGCTCTCTTGTATCTCGTTCCATGTACATTAGGTATGAACCATACTACCATCATAAGGGCGGATTCTATACATATACATATATATATAGGGAAATGATCCATAGCTTCCGTTAGCTATGGGCACTATTCTAGCTATCCCATCTCCTGCCGTCCAATGAAAGATCTAAGGGGCTGGGTTGGGGTCAGCCGCTACTCCCTCTAGCGGCCAGCGAAATTCTTTTATGTTGGCCACTAGATGGAGTAGCGGCTAACATAAAAGAATTTGGTTTAATTAGGACTTAAAATAATTATAATTTAAATTTAAAAAATATAGCTAATTAATACTTCACTCCCTAATTGGTTAACAAATATAAAGAATTATAATAGTAGACTAATATAAGAAATAGTATTTGATTAAGTAATTTAGGAGTAGTAGTTGAATACGTAATTTATTTGAGTAGGAATATAATATAAACTCGATCACTATTTCCTATTTATATAATAATCAGTAATTATCATTATACATACTTATTTTATTAATTAGTTTTATTGATAATCCATATAAGAAATAGTGATTGAGCTTATATTATATTCATACTCAAATAAACTACGTATTCAACTACTACTCCCAAATTACCTAGTCAAGTACTATTCCTTATATTAGTCTACTACTCATTTTATAATTCTTTATATTTGTGAACCAATTAGCGAGTGGAGTATTAATTAGCTATATTTTTTAAATTTAAATTATAACTATTTTAAGTCCCTGATTAAGCCAAATTCTTTTATGTTGGCCGCTACTCCATCTAGCGGCCAGTCAAAACACAGTCGTTTTGACTTGCCGCTAGAGGAAGTAGGTTTTGACTGGCCGCTAGATGGAGTAGCGGCCAACATAAAAGAATTTGGCTGGCCGTTAGAGGGAGTAGCGGCCGACTCCAACCCTGCCCTTTAGATCTTCCATTGGACAGCAGGAGATGAGTTGGCTGAAATAGTGCCCATAACTAACGGAAGTTATGAATCATTTCCCATATATATATATATATATATATATATATATATATATATATATATAAGAAAGCAAGAAAAGAATGAAGAATTCAGTAAAAATTTATTTTTTTATTTTTTTTAACTTTCTTTGTGGCTCAGGGCCAATTGTCGTATTGGGTCAGGTGAGAGGTGACCTGAAAGACCTCTGGAATTACAGCTTGGAGGAATCTTCACCTACGACATCATCTGAAGAAGCTCGACACATATGACTGATCGTGTCTCCAAGCAAGAGAGAATGTGTCTCCAAGCAAGAGAGAGAATGGCTCCGATATGCAGAGTCCATCATCAGTGTAAAGTGTGCTTACCCTCATTATATCCTCAAAAACATCTTTATACATGACTGAAAAATATACAGAACCTGGAAATTAATTCACTATTTGGTTGCCATTATTGTTGTAACATACAACATATTAAAAACTCTAGCAAGCAAACTGTATATCCGATAGTCCATCTTTTCTTGTTGGACATCCAAAAATGAGTCTCGTTTCAAAATCACTGCAAGATCCCACTACATTTACGTATGGTTTTATCTTGACCTTTGAGTAAATTAAAGTCGTTTTTTTCTCTAGTTTAGATATCAAAATTGAATATCGGTTTGGTATGGGGAGGATATGTCCATTTTGAATAAAGATTAAACTGGGATATGTTTAGTTGATTATGTTCCCTGTTTTTTAAAAAAAATAAAAATAAAATATTATTAAGTGCGCTTTCAGTTGAAGGCTTTCGTGGTTTTTGGGACATTTGGAGTACAAATGCACTTATAAACCTTCTTGTTAAATGCAATTTATTTCAAACTCAACTCATTTAATTTTCAAACATGGCTTATAAGCGTTTGATTCATTGAGTTTTAGGGCTTATAAGCCATCCAAATGTCACAAATCCAACATTCTAAGATTGTGTTTATGAGTTTGGAGAGATGAGATTGGAAGCGAAAATATAAAAGAAGGGATGAGAATGAACTATAATTGTTTCGTCATATTTGTGAGTTTAGAAAGGAAGTGAATGTATGTGATTTTAATTATATTTTTTTTTATTTGTGAGTTTATAAAGAGGGAAGGAAAGGTAAAATATGTTCATTTTTAAATTGTACTATTATTATATTATCCTTACATATTATGATATTAATGTAACAAATGATATAATTTATTTTGAAATGTTATTTTAGGTAATATAAAATATATAAATTTCCAATTCCTCCAAATTCTCACTTTTGGGGGGAAAGTTTTGAGTATCCTCCAAATGCAACGAACTAGCCATAAACACTAATAAAAATAAGGGTCCTTTACAATAATATACAATATTTAGTAAGTAATTACACTATTAGTGCATGCACAAAATAATTATAAAAGTAATACACTTTTTCATATTTATTTACAACATTAGTGCAATTAGGATTCTTTAATTTAGGGAATTAATATAGGATTCAATTCATAATAATAAGGAAACCTAAAATCAAGGAGAAATAACTGTCATAATTAATAATTCAAATTAAATATCTTGGATCTAACAACAAAAATAAATTTAAATTCAAAAATAATAATTCAAATTCAAATATTCAAAGTTTGGCAACGTCATCTTCCTCCACCCGGTGAGACACAATTTTATGTCCAAAAAAAAAATAAGAACACTGCATAAGAAAGAGAGAGATAAGAGAGTGATGTGTAATGTAATGTTGATAACCAAACCTTCTTAAAAAATGTAACAACTTTTATACCATTGTAACTAAACCTTTATACCAAGGTAACCAATATACCTCCACACCTGCAGTATGAATTGGTTACCTTGGTCTGAAAGTTTGGCAACCAATTGCATGAAGGTTTGGCTACCAATTGTATCACATTCAAAATAAATTAGCAACCTAATAACACTGAATTGGTTACTTTAGTATGAATGTTTGGCTACTAACTGCACTATGTAAAAATTATCAAACAAAGCCTGCCTTTTAGCCGACTGAAAATATCAAACTCTTTTCAAAGCCTGCTTGCTTTTTACAAATAAGCCTCAGAACTCAAAAGTTGCTGTGTTTTCAGAATTAATCTCGCTTTTTCTCTCTCCAACTTCATGTCTTCCTCCATAAAATCCGACGACCCACAAAACCAAACCAAATGGGTGGACCACCGCCGGAACCAGAGCACCTATCTTGTCCACGCTGCGATTCAACCAATACAAAGTTTTACTACTACAACTACAACTTCTCGCAACTACTGTGTTTCTATCCTTAATGTTCCAAAATACCTTGGTTACCAAACCAATGTTATGGTACTTTGCATACATGTCAACCACTGCACTTTGTACAAAGATATTGGGCTCGGAATTGGTATTCATAATATATCCATGGATTTCCTTCCCTTGGATTTATGGGTAACAATGGAGATTGAGTTTGTGTTTCTAAGAGAGAGAGAGGAAGAGGAGTTTACTTATTAATTACTTAATTTAATAAGTAAATCAATACTAATTCCCTAAATTAAGGAATCATAATTGCATACTAATTCTCTAAATTAAGGAATCATAATTGCACTAATATTGTAAATAATATGAAAAGTGTATTAATTGTGTAAATATTTTATGAGTGCACTATTGTTGTAATTATTTTAAAAAATATAATAGAATATGTAATTGATTCTAAAAATAAATAGTTGCTCTAAATATCAGCTTTATTAATCCAATATTGGTGAATATTGTGACAATAATACAGATGCTCTAGCAAATTGCCTCTACGCTGAAAGCCCACAATTCTTCTAAATATAAAACTATAACATCAACTACTAAAAGCAGCAGCATATTAGAAGTTCATAATCACTTCATATGTAATACTAGTATTATCTAGCAATTAGAGCAACTCCAGCAGGCCGAAACTGCGTGAATCTAGAGTAAATTTAGTCGGGCCATTTTTCCGGCAAGCCAAATCTACCAAATCAGCGAACCGAAATCTAGTGGACTATAATTTATATTATATTTAAATAGAAGGCTCGGTTGGAGAAAAAAAAACAGAGAAGGAGAAGAAGGGAGGTTGAAGAAGAGATGAAAGAGATGAAGGAGAGGGAGGAGTTCACAGATGAAGGAGATGAAGGGGGAGGGGCAATAGATAGATCTGAAAATTCAGAACGGTAATAAAAAGTTATCAGAACGGTAAAAAAAAGAAATCAACGGATAGAAAATGAAAATCTATAAATATGTACCATTATTCAACACATTTTACCTTCTCTCAATCAATTACTTCAACATTTGGCAATTGTAAGTATTTTATTAATTATTGTATTTTTATTATATTTAATTTTAGATTTTATTGATAATATCTCTTTAATTTATTTTTTAGATGGAAAATCATGATCTTCCGATGTATTATTCTTCATTATTATCTGAAGGTTTCTCACTTGATGATCCAAATTTGTTGGATGAATTTCCAATTCAAACTGATGTACCAATTCAGACTCCCGAAAATGAGTCCAATAAAAGAACAGGGCGAAAGGGAAATTACACAATTGATGAAGATACCCTTCTTGTTTCCACATGACTTAATGTAAGCATGGATCCAATTCAAGGAAACGATCAAAAACATGGAAGATATTGGGAAAGAGTTCACGAATACTTTCATGAATACAAAAATTTTGAGTTTGAACGCAATTCTACTGCTTTGGCGAAACGTTGGTCAATAATTCAACTCGCGGTGAATAAATTTTGTGGATATTATGCTTCAATTGAAAGAATGCAACAAAGCGGTGTAGGTGAACAAGATAAGGTATTTCAATTTTTTCATGTAAAATTTCATTAAGTTTTATTCTTATATTTTATATTTAATACTTTGTGAATAATTTTCCAATAGATATGTTAAGCATTAGAGATGTTCAAAAGTATGCAAAACCAATCATTTGGATTTATGCATTGTTGGAGAATATTAAAGGATGCACCGAAATGGAGAACATATAATAGTGAAAAAAAGCATAAAAGTAATAAAAAGTCAAGTCCAGCAGCATCTTCTCCATCAACTGCAGAAGAAGTAAGTTGGGGTGAAGACGATGGTATTGAAGATACAATCTCTGTAGGATTAGAGAGGCCAATGGGAAGAAAGGCTTCGAAAGCATTATTTAAAAAGGGCAAAGGAACCGGTGATACTAGTACACCTATGGAGTTGAGGTTTGAGAAGTTCGAGCATCAGATGAAATTGAACCAACAAAAAAGACAAGAGAACATGGACAAAATATATTTTCAAGAGTAAGAGAAGTTGAATATAATGAAAGCACAAGAGGATGAAAGGATCATGATGATTGACACCGCTAACATGGAGCCTGAAGTAGCTGAATATTACAAACAACGCAAGAAAGAAATTATGAAAAGAGTTACATCTAGTAGTTGACTTGCTTATTATTAGAGAATCATAATTTGCTTATTATTGTAGTAGAATGTAATGGATTACGCTCCGCCATGTAGTGACCAGAAGTGTTGAATAATATCTTCTTGTAGTTTAGAATGAACTTGTTTATCCTTATGCGATGATTTGCTTCAATGAATTCAAGTAATTGTGGGGTATGCTCATGAGACACTTCTACAGTTGGAATCTCGTCATATGTATCGTAGGTTGTTGGTTCTTGATTTTCATCACGTTCATCTTCAGCGATCATATTATGTAATATTATTCATGCAGTCATAATTTCTTTTAGTATTGTTTGATCCCAAAATCGTGCAGGACCACGAACTATCGCAAAACGTGCTTGTAGTACCCCAAATGCTCGCTCAACATCCTTTCTAAGTGCCTCTTGAGTCTTAGCAAATAGTTTTTTTTTATTTCCCCGAGGTGCCGAAATGATTTTAACAAATGTTGCCCATGGGGGATATATACCATCAGCAAGGTAATATCCCATCGTGTACTCATTTCCATTAATTGAGTAGTTCACTGGTGGAGCACGACCTTCAGTAAGTGCAGAGAAGATAGATGATCTCTCCAAAACATTAATATCATTATGAGAGCCTGGTAATCCAAAAAATGCATGCCATATCCAAAGATCGTATGAAGCCACCGCTTCTAAAATAATTGTTGGCTCATGCACATGTCCATAATATATACTGTGACGCCCCCAAAATAGGTATACATCACCCATTCTGAGTCGCCAAACACATGGTACAGAAAACAACTATAACTTTTGTGCAAAATACGACAATACATACTGTGAGTTTAAATACAAATATTGTCTTCTAGACAATATCCACACTCAAATAAGTCCTCATTATAATTATTGATACACTATTTTATAAAAATAACGAGGACTGCTAAAATAACTTTCTAGAACCATCATTCCATACCCCGACTAGTTTCCACTATATTCTCGCCTCCTGAGAAAAAAAATGGAACAAAAAGGAATAGGGTGAGCTCAATTAGCCTAGTAAAGAATATTATGACTAAGATAATGTAGAACAAAGTATCGTTAGCCTTCAATAAATCAGATAAAATATAATGGACAACCAATTTTAGATCAATATTCGCAGCGGAAATAACAATTCATTAGAAAAGTTAAGTAGAGAATGAAATCTACTATCATATATGGATTTAAAAGTCCATCATCAATAGTTTATCCCTTTAACATCAATCAATATACATCTTGAATCAAATATTCATCTTTGCACTATAGGCTAAAGATATTCATTTGTATCACCAGTTGGTCATGTTCATCTCAACACCTGTTCATCTTTGTACCACGGCCAAAGATATTTATCAGGTAATCATTCATCTTTGCACTACATGCCAAAGATATTTAGTTATATCAACATTTAGGACTGAGGATGATAAAAAATATTTTAAAGAAAACGAATCCAGTGAGATAAAAGGACAAAGATTAGGGATTCGTACTTTAGTTTATCCAAGTTTAAAAATACTCCATAATAAACTATAGTAGAGTAAAATTCAAGAATGAAGATCAAAACATGGATACAATCAAAGTTAGTAACCATAATAGACATCTTGGACAAAGAAGAGAAAATTTTATTTTTCGGTGAATAGTGTCGTATTCGTGAATAGTGTCGTATACGTGAATAGTGTCGTATACGTGAATAGTAACCCCGACACGAAAAGGTAAAAATTTCATAATAAAATTCATACTAATATTTCGGTATAATGATATTGAAAGAATAACATCATTTACGAAAAAAATAACATCCCTTACCTCAAAAGAACAGTACTTCTGACTGGAATATCGGATATAATGTTGAAGGAAATTGCATTGAATAGCAATACTCAAGATATCTAAATACTCACAAAAATACGCTCGATATTATAGAGACAGAAAACTTCAGTTTCTGGTGTGATTTTTAATTCTAACTAAGCACCCTATTTATAGGAAAAACTTAGCATGCAAAAGCTGACAAAATTGCCTCTGATGGCTTCTACGCATCCAACTTTGAAAATTTAGCCTACCACTTTTGAAAAATATTTCAGCACATTTCTCACCAACCAAAAGTGGGGCCCACTATATTTTTAATAAAAATATTTATTTTCGAAACTTCAATAATTCATAATAAATAGTTTTTTTATCAGAAAAATTCGAATCTCATGTCTATTCTATAGGAAATTGAATTCTCTACAACTTTGTAAAAGAAATTTTTTCTAAATTCCAAATAAAAAATATTCGAAATCCACATATAGATGATTTTTAATACCTCCATTATGACAAAATACTGATAAAATACCCCAATTCTGACAAAATACTAATAAAGCACCTCAACATTAATTCTTCTATTTATATCCACATAAAATAAATATTTTCTTATCATATAAATTAATAATTAATTATTCACAAATAATATTACAGAATCACAATTATGACAACCAGTTCGTTCTCAGGAAAGAGGGAGCTTTTCGATAAGGATTTCTCCTTACTGGCACGCAATTAGGTGACCAAACCCCTTTCCTAGACAGAACTTCCTTAGACATTGTCAATAATGCTATCTAATAATATTATTCAAATAATATGAATTATTGATCTGATAATGGGAAATACTGTGCAGTGACAATTATTGAAACAACAATAATATAAAATATCAACGTAGCAATTATTGAATCAATAAAATAAAATATTGAACAGTAATTACTGTAACAATTATTGAGTAGTGCCTTCTTACGTAAGAATCAATAATATAAAAATACTGTGCAATACCGTGTGCTACTGTGCAATCACGCGTATTACTGTATTTTAACCACTAGGTATTCCAACAGTGTTAACGGTAACAACTATACCGTTATTTATAAAAACTCAAACTTGTCGTTTTCTTCATCCGACCGTTTTCCGTTATGGGGACCACAAATGGTTGCATTGTCGTACGAATATTCTCCGACAACAAGAATATTTCACAACCAAACGAATATTCCCCGACAACAATGAATATTTTATAACCACTTGCTTATTTTGTAAAATTTATACATTTCACCCATAACCAAAGTATTATATCAAATTAACACCTTATTATTCAAAATAATAATTAGAGGAAATTCAATTTTATTTATAAAAAGTTGGGGTCTTACAACCTCCCCTCCTTATGAAATTTTATCCTTGAAATTGACGTACGTACCTGGTGTTTCGAAAAGGTGAGGGTACCTCGCTTTCATTTTCGATTCCAACTCCCAGGTCATTTCCTAATAGCATGGTTCCTCCACAAAACCTTAACTTGTGGTATAACCTTTGTGCGTAGGACGTGTTCCTTCCTATCCAAAATCTTGATAGGTACCTCCTCGTACGTTAAATCTTCGGCTATCTCGTCTGGTTCTAACTTAATAATGTGGTTTGGGTCTTTCACATATTTACGAAGTATAGATATGTGAAAAACATTATGAACACGAGACATGCTTGGAGGTAATGCGAGTCTATAGGCCACTTTTCCTATTCGGTTAAGAATCTCAAATGGACCAACAAATCATAGATTGAGCTTTCCTCTCTTCCCAAATCTTGTAACTTCCTTCCATGGAGAAATACGTAACAATACATGATTCCCAATATTAAATTCCACGTTCTTTCGATGAAGATCCGCATAACTCTTTTGTCGACTCTGTGCCGTTTGTATACGTTGTCGGATCATTTAAATCTTTTCTATAGTCATGCGTACCAATTTTGGTCCCAACAACGTTGCTTCAGTCACCTCGTCTCAGCATACTGGAGAACGACACTTTCGTCCATACAACGCCTCGAATGGAGCTATGTCTATACTTGCTTGATAACTGTTGTTGTAGGAGAATTCTACCAATGGCAAGTACTTATCCCAACTCTCTTTGAAATTTAGGACACAGAGTCTTAATAGATTTTCAAGAGTTTGAATAGTCCTTTTCGATTGCCCGTCCGTTTGAGGATGGTATGCCGAACTGAATCGTAAATCCGTGCCTATAGCTTTCTGCAAACTAACCCAAAATCGTGAAGTGAATCTTGGGTCACGATCCGAAACTATGGATACTGGCATGCCATGCAATCTCACAATCTCATTCACGTACATACGAGCAAGACGTTCAAGGGAATAAGTCTCTCGTATAAGCAAGAAATGAGTAGACTTCGTTAATCTATCAACAATAACCCAAATCGCATCTATGCCTTGAGAAACCTTGGGAAGACCGATAACGAAATTCATGGTAATGTGTTCTCACTTCCATTTCGAAATCTCAAGTGGTTGCAATGAACCCTTTGGCACTTGATGCTCCGCCTTTACACATTGATAAGTTAAACACCTCGAGATAAACTCCGCGATCTCTCTCTTCATATTGCTCTACCAAAATGTATGTCGAAGATCATGATACATTTTGGTACTCCCAAGATGGATTACAAACGGTATGTTGTGTGCCTCCATCATGATTCTATGTTTCAAGTCAGAATCGTTAGGAATGCAAAGTCTGGAGTTGACTCGAAGTATTCCTTCTTCATCGATTCTTACTTCTGGAATAACACCTTCTTGTACTTTCTTCTTCATACGCATCAGTTCTGGGTCTGTGGCTTGAGCAGCTTTAACTTTATCGATTAAAGTCGGTTCTACTCGTATGTTTGATATCATCACGTGGGTACTTGGAGCTTTTAACTCTATCTCCATCCTTTGTAAGTCATACAAAATGGGTCTTTGCGTTGACATTATCGCACTCGTACCCGCATACGATCTTTTACTCAATGCGTCAGCTACCACGTTTGCTTTTCCAAGATGATATTGAATGCTATGGTCGTAATCTTTCAACAGCTCGAGCCAACGTCGTTGCCGCATGTTGAGTTCCTTTTGGGTGAAAAAATATTTGATGCTTTTATGATTCGTATAAATCTCCACTTTCTCCCCATACAGGTAGTGTCTCCAGATTTTCAATGCGAAAACGACTGCTGTCAACTCCAGATCATGAGTAGAATAATTCCTCTCATATTCTTTGAGTCGCGAGGCATAGGCTATGACTTTCTCATGTTGTATGAGAACACATTCTAACCCTTTGCCTGAAGCAACGCTGTAGATAACAAATCCATTCGAACCAGATGGTATTGTCAGAACAGGTGCTGAAATGAGTCTCCTCTTGAGCTCTTGGAAACTCTTCTCGCATTCCTCGCTTCATACAAATTTTGTATCTTTCTGAGTCTGCTGAGTTAACGGAGTAACGATTCGAGAAAATCCTTCCACGAATCTCCGATAATAACCAGCTAAGCCCAGAAAGCTATGTACTTCGGTTGTTCCCAACTTTGTATTGCTTCAATCTTCGTCGGGTCAACAGATTCTCCATGTTTTGACACCACGTGCCCAAGGAATGCTACTTCCTCAAGCCAGAACTCGCATTTCTTCAGCTTGACATATAGCTTGTTATCACGAAGCCTTTGAAGTACCAGCTTCAGATGGTGCTCATGATCTTCACGACTTTTGGAATAGATGAGGATGCCATCAATAAAGACAACAACAAACTGATCCAAATATTCTTTGAACACACGGTTCATCATATCCATGAAAGCAGCAGGAGCATTAGTCAATCCAAAAGATATGACTAAGAATTCATAATGCCCGTACCGAGTTCTGAAGGCAGTCTTTAGAATATCCTCAGTTTTAATCTTCAGCTGATGATATCCAGAACGAAATCGATCTTTGAAAAGAATTGTGTCCCTTGCAACTGGTCGAACATGTCATCAATGCGAGGTAGTGGATACCTATTCTTGATGGTGACATAGTTTAATTCCCGGTAGTCAATACAAAGTCGCATACTCCCGTCTTTCTTCTTTACAAATAAAATAGGAGTACCCCAAGGAGATGTACTAGGACGAATGAAACTGATGTCCAACAACTCCTGTAGTTGGACCTTTAACTCCTGAAGTTCAATAGGAGCCATTTGATATGGGGTTTTAAAAATGGGCTTTGAACCAGGTTCAAGGTCAATAAAGAATTTAACTTCACGTTCTCGGGGTAGACCGGGAAGTTCTTCAGGAAATACGTCAGGAAATTCACTAACAACAGAAATATTATTCAAATCTGACGTGTTTTTAGTCAAGTCCATGACATGGGCTAAGAAAGCTTGACATCCGTTTTTCAATAAACGAATGGCTTTATGGCTTGATATGACAGTGATTGATTTTAGTGGTTTAGTTGCTTGAATTCGTATAACAGGTTGGTTAGGAATATGAAAACTAACAACCTTACGAAAATAATCAATTTTGGCATGATGAGTAGTTAACCAATCAATCCCTAAAATCACATCCAATGCAAGTATCTTTAGAGAGATAAGATCAACAGGTAATATGATGGTGCCAACTTGGATCAAGCAAGATTTATAAATAGTGGATGTAATGAAAGTTTGTCCTAATGGAGTCTCAACAGATAAGTCAAAGTCCAATTTCTCCGGAGTCAAGTTCAAACGTTGAGCACAAGCAGGAGAGATAACAGAATGAGTAGAACCGGTATCTAGTAAGGTATAAACTTCGCAAGAGTTTATGATTAGCTTACCCGTGATCACCTCGTTCGGGTTCCTCATATTTTGGCCAGTCACGACAAACGCTCTTTCAGGAACCGCTGATTTTGACTTGTCCGGGATAGCCTTTGGAGTCACCATCCCCGCTGGACTTGGTTTTGCTACAGAACAATCTCGAGCTATATGACATTCTTTTTCACAGTTATAACATACCTTGAATTGTTGTGGGCAGTTTGGGCTGATATGTCCTTCTTTCCAGCATTTATAACATACGACCGGTGGTCGTTCTCCTCCCCTAGAAACAGTTGATGCTGGTGCTAACGTCTTCACGTTGTCATTGTTGTACCTTCTCTTTTTGAAATCTCCTCCCGACTCGCTTCTTCTATTATCATGGCCACGATTACCACAAGAGTGATTACCGCTTTTGTCCGTATTTTTTCTTCCCCGCTGGTTATCATTGCTCCGATGACTGCTGCCACCGGTATGACCCTAGTTGTGGTCCCTCGGTTGAACATACTCATTATCTCGCTCTAATAATTGAGCCCTGTTGACAACATCTGGATAACTCCATGAACTTCGCCTCGTATTGGGACACCGTCATGTAGTTTTGTTGCAATCTAATAAACTCTACCTCCTTCATATGATGAATACTTTCAGGAAAGTACTTGTCATTGAACAGTTTTTGAAACGTTTTCCAAGACATATTGAGTGCGGCTAGCTGGGTACCCTTCACAGATTCTCACCAGTAATCTGCCTCACCACGGAACATAAAGGTGGCGAATTGAACCTTCTGTTCCTCCGTGCATCCCAAGACATCAAATATCTTGGTAATTTGATTGACCCACGCTTTCGCCTTAATCGGATCCGACTTTCTCAAGAACTTTGGTGGTCCCAACTCTTTGAACTGCTTGGCTGTGACAAACCGCGCGTTGCTATCATTTCCACCCGTATTTTGTACACGAGTCTCCCTCGTCTGATTTTGTATGAACTGTAAAAAGCTTCTAAACATCCCTTCATTCATCGTTTGTTCTGTAGTGTTACTTACAGGAGGAATATTGCCTTCCTGTTGCACGTTCTCCTGGTTGGTGATTAAAGGTGTCTCCACGGTCTCATTCACTCCATTGTTAACATTTCCAGTTGTCATTCTTAAATATTGCCACAAAATAAGGGTTAATTAAAAAAAATAACATACCACATAATACCCCTATATTTTGACCGACCAACAAATAAGCTTAGGTAGGACACACTAGCGAAGGATTTACTCGTCTTTCCCCTCTTAGTTTTATTTCCCGATCTCCGCCAGAGACCATATCCCTAAGCTCTGATACCAACTGTGACGCCCCCAAAATAGGTATACATCATCCATTTTGAGTCGCCAAATATATGGTACAGAAAATAACTATAATTTTATCATTACAATTGTCGTGCAAAATACGACAATACATACTGCGAGTTTAAATATAAATATTATCTTCTAGACAATATTCACACTCAAATAAGTCCTCATTATAATTATTGATACACTATTTTACAAAAATAGTGAGGACTGCTAAAACAATTTTCTAGAACCATCATTCCATACCCCGACTAATTCCCGCTATATTCTCGCCTCCTGAGAAGAAAAATAGAACAAAACCGAAACGGGTGAGCTCAACTAGCCCAGTAAAGAATATTATGACTAAGATAATGTAGAATAAAGTATCGTTAGCCTTCAATAAATCAGATAAATTATAATGGACAACCAATTTTAGATCAATATTCGCAGTGAAAATAACAATTCATTAGAAGAGTTAAGTAGAGAATGAAATCTACTATCATCTATGAATTTAAAAGTACATCATCAATATTTTATCCTGTAATATCAATTAATATACATCTTGAATCAAATATTCATCTTTGCACTACAAGTCAAAGATATTCATTTGTATCACCAGTTGGTCATGTTCATCTCAACACCTGTTCATCTTTACACCACGACAAAAGATATTCATCAGGTAATCATTCATCTTTGCACTACAGGCCAAAGATATTCAGTTATATCATCATTTAGGACCGAACATGATAAAAAATATCTTAAAAAAAACGAATCCAGTGAGATAAAAGGACAAAAATTAGGGATTCGTACTTTAGTTTATCCAAGTTTAAAAATACTCTATAATAAATCATAGCGGGTAAAATTTAAAAATGAAGATCAAAATATGGATATAATCAAAGTTAGTAACCATAATAGACATCTTGGACAAAGAAGAGAAAATTTTATTTTTCGGTAAATAGTGTCGTATACGTGAATAGTAATCCCGACACGAAAAGGTAAAAATTTTATAATAAAATTCATACAAATATTTTGGTATAATGATATTGAAAGAATAACATCATTTACGAAGAAAATAGCATCCCTTACCTCAAAAGAACAGTACTTCTGACTAGAATATCGGATATAATATTGAAGAAAACTTACACTGAATAGCAACACTAAATATATCTAAATACTCACAAAAATACGCTCGATATTATAGAGAGAGAAAACTTCAGTTTCTGGTGTAATTTTTAATTCTAACTAAGCACTCTATTTACAAGAAAAGCTTAGCATGCTAAAGCTGATAAAATTGCCTCTGATGGCTTCTACGCATCCAACTTTGAAAATTTAGCCCACCACTTTTGAAAAACTTTTCAGCACATTTCTCACCAACTAAAAGTGGGGCCCACCATGTTTTTAATAAAACTATTTATTTCTGAAACTTCAATAATTCATAATAAATAGCTCTTTTATCAGAAAAATTTGAATATCATGTCTATTCTATAGGAAATTTAATTCTCTACAACTTTGTAAAAAAAAGTTTTTCCAAATTCTAAACAAAAAATATCCGAAATTCATATACAGAAGATTTTTAATACCTCCATTATGACAAAATACTGATAAAACACACCCATCCTGACAAAATACTAATAAAACACCTTAGCATTAATTCCTCCATTTATATCCATATAAAATAAATATTTTCTTATCATATAAATCAATAATTAATTATTCACAAATAATATTACAGAATCACAATTATGACAACCAGGTCGTTCCCAGGAAAGAGGGGGCTTTCCGATAAGGATTTCTCCTTATTGGCGCACAATTAGGTTACTAAACTCCTTTTTTAGACAGAAATTCCTTAGACATTGCCAATAATACTATATAATAATATTATTCAAATAATATGAATTATTAATCTGATAATGGGAAATACTGTGCAGTGACAATTATTAAAACAACAATAATATAAAATATCAACGTAGCAATTATTGAATCAATAAAATAAAATATTGAACAGTAATTACTGTAACAGTTATTGAGTAGTGCCTTCTTATGTAAGAATCAATAATTCGAAAATATTGTGCAATACCGTGTGCTACTGTTCAACCACGCGTATTACTGTATTTTAACCACCAGGTATTCCAACAGTGTTAACGGTAATAACTACGTCGTTATTTATAAAAACTCAAACTTGTCGTTTTCTTCATCCGACCGTTTTTCGTTATGGGGACCACAAATGGCTACATCGTCGTACGAATATTCCCCGACAACAAGAATATTCCACAACCAAACGAATATTCTCCGACAATAATGAATATTTTATAACCACTTGCTTATTTTGCAAAATTTGCACATTTCACCCATAACCAAAGCATTATATCAAATTAACACCTTATTATTCAAAATAATAATTAGAGGAAATTCAATTTTATTTATAAAAAGTTGGGGTCTTACACATACCATACCACACAACCGGATAATTCTTTCATTTCCAATGCATGCAGTCGATGCTCCCTAACATCCTAGGAAAACCACGCTCTTCAGCTTTTGATTGCAATCTAACGATGTCATTACTATTGGGGGATCTCAGATAATCATCACCAAAAATTGAAATGACTGCTTTTACAAACCTTTTAAGACTCAATATAACTGTGCTTTCACCGATCCGCACATAATCATCAATGGAATTCGCTGAAACACCATAGGCAAGCATCCGCATTAAGGAAGTTATCTTTTGTAGAAAAGATAAATCGAGTTGTCCTGCAACATTCATTTTTTGGACGAAGTATGAATCATACGCTTCAACTGCTCTTTGAATTCGGAGGAAAAGCGAGCGCCGCATTCTAAACCTTCTCCGAAATAGATACCGGGGGGGGTTGTAGGATGTTCAGCAAAATAATCACGCAAAAGTCGATTATGACCTTCATGTCTACCACGATCAATGGTAATACGACCTTGCACAGAACCACGATGACGTGATGCATGCCTATTGACATTTTGTTGTTCTTCTTCAATAGCCGCCATGCCTTAAAATTCTCCATATGCTTCTTCATCTTCTTCTTCATCCATGTGCAACATAGCTAATTCGAATTGACGAGACATATTTAAAATAACTTATTTGACTGGAAGACTGAAGCTGAGATGAGTGACTATGAGGACTAGATGTGCCTTATATTTATAGATGCTATTTGTTCTTTAAAATATAGCCGTTGGAATATGATCGTTGGAATATGGCCGTTAAAATATCACCGTTGGAATTCTTTTTGAATTCATTGATTATTTTAATATTTTTATATTATAGTCCACGGGATAGTCCACAGGATAGTCCATCTGCTGGAAAGATTAAAGACTAAAGGACAGTTGCTGATGTCATATGGATTAAATATAGTCCAGCAGATAGTCCATCTACTGGAGATGCTCTTAGGTGCATTAGGGGTATAACACTTGGCTGGGAGCTTAGTAGCAAGATCCGGGTCAATTTCGAGAGAAGGCAATAAAATGGATTTTTTGTAGGAGCAGAGGCAATTCAGATTAGCATGGGAGATGGATGGCCGGTAGGTGACGGACGACGGCATCGGGTTCGGACGAGTCACCGACGGCCTGCATGCCATGGAGACGTTGCATATTGCTTGAGCGTTGGATATAAGGGTGTGAATGAACCGAGTCGAGCCGAGTATTGAGTTGCTCAGATTTGGTTTACAAAATGTAACTCGCTCTGTCCTAAGATAAAAGTTTATTACTATTTCAAGTAATTTCAAATTAAATGTCTACTTACCTTAAATGATCTATTTTTTATAATAATTTATCTATAATACACTTTATTATTAATTGTTATATTTTTATTCTGTATGCATACTTATAGAGCATCACTAGTAATGTACAGAAAAATATGCAATTAAATGAGAATTAAAATATGGACAATTTTGTCATATTTCTTACTATGCACAAAAAGTCAACCATGACTTTTATCCTGGGATGAAGGAAGTATAAACTATGGTTTGATTGAGACTTATTTAGCTATCGAGTCGAGCACGATCCCGAATCGAGTCCGAGCAGTTTGAACTTTTTGAACGAATATAATCCGAGTATCAATAGAAAATTACAATTTGAGACAGTTCAAGTAATTTATTGAACTTTAAAATTTGCTCATATTTGACTCATTTATATTTCGAGTCGAGCTCGAACCGAACTTTTAGTCGAGCGAGTACGAATCAAGCTTGAACTGTTTGCTCATTTTACAGCCTTAGTTGGATACTTCAACTAGTAGACCAATACTGCTGGCAATGGCAACCAACAACATAGCCAAAACTCCAACATTCTGGTATGAGGATTTCATGTTGATAGATCTCTTTCTTTTTTTTTTCTTTCATGGTCTGTTTTGTTTGGAAAAGAAAATGAAATGGGGCATCTTGATTATATAGGAAAAAAAAGAGAGTACTCCCTCGGTTCCTATATAACTATCGTTGGAGGTCAAAATCTACTTTTTAAGGAAAGTAATGGTGGGTCAAGGTAAAGTCTAAATTGCCCTTTTTTCTGTTTTTGTTTTTTATAATTATTGAGTAGTAGTAATTGATATCAATAACTTCAACATACAACCTTTACTCTTCTCCATGATTTTTTTTCTTCAAGTCACTTTAATCTCTCTCTTTTTCATATCATCTTACCTCTCTTCTCTGAAAAAAAAATTGAGTTCAAATTCACTCTTTTTTAAAATTTTAAAATTTTGGCTCTACTTTTGAATTGATTAATTTGTTATTTTTATATTTCCCACCATTTTTTCATTCTATAAAAGTGTAATATTGTTCATGACATCTTATGAAAAAAAAGCCTTAAGTTAGCAATATTACATTATGGTTACTATACGAGAATTCGATTTAAATTTTTCGGCAAATATTGAAGAATTTTCGGTGAATGAAATCAACTTATATATAGATTTCAATGTTCCGGCAAGTAACGGGGAGATTTCGGCGCACACTATCGGCTACATCGATTTAAATGATCCTCTATTGTTTGATCCAAATATAGGTTCGTTGTTGTTTAATTATTTTACAATCACATTTTTACTAGGAATTTTTTTAGTTTTTGAGATCACATTTTTGTGATATTTATTAAAATAACAATCTTATTTTGTATGTGGATATATAATATGGCATGAATCTTGCATGAAGTTGTTACATACATTGATATGAATTATTGCTAATACACATGCATTATGTGAACTTGAGAAGATGGTAGAAATTCAATCCACTAACCAACAAAAAAGTACTCCTGTAGCTTTTCTTTACCCAATATTCTGTAATAGAATACTTTTGTAGCTTTTCTCCTGTAGCTTTTCTTTGCTCTACATTTACCAAAGCATGCACACTCATTGTCAAGTACTTGAGCTAGAAAAATTTAAACAGTTTTACTAGAAGAGGTATCTAGCTTTTCTATGTACTTTTATGTGCCAATGTCAATACATCTTACCATCCAAGTCATGTGAACCATCAGTAAATTAAGCTAGATTTCACTTTCTTACAACAAAACTGTATTTGACCAATAAAATATCAAAATGCAAAAAACACTAGAACTTTCTTCAGTGCCATTAGTACATATCATCAACCATCATATCATTAAGAGGGTCTTATAAGGAATATAAGTGGAAACAATGTAACCACAGATTAAAGATGAGAAGATGACTTTCCACAGGTTCAAATAAACATTTTTGAGCAATCAAAATGTTTGAACTCCACCCAAAAAATGAACAGCAAGATCATGATCACAGACGTGATATGTTATGCACAAATAGAACTTGATTTGATCCCATATAATATGTTAGTTAGACTGTTAAACTTAAAGAAGCTAGTACAGATTCTGGTGTCATTCAGGCCTTTACCTCTTTCTCCAGCTACATGATAGAAATTATACATATATTGTTACTGCATTTTCATACACATACTTTGTTGCCTATTTTTTAAAATTAAAATTATTAGTCAATTATTTATTTTAATGACTTTTATATATATTTTTTTATAGGCGAGGAAAGTTTTGATACAAGTGATCAGACTGTAGATATCTCACAAGGAGCCAAAAAAAATAAGAATTTGACCAACAATGAACGTCAAGCAATTTATATTGCTTTACTACAAAGAAGTGTTGATGGAAAATTGAAACGAGATACGACAAAGATTGTTTCTTCAATATTTGGAGTATCGATTCGAACTATTCAACGCATTTGGAAGCAGTCAAAGAATAATTCAAACAATGGAGTGATTGATGTATCTCATAGAAGGACAAAAAATTGTTGTCGCAAAAGAGTTCAACTTGATTTTCAACGAATTCAAGAAATTCCTTTGTCTCGCCGTACATCTCTTGATTCTCTATCATGTGCTTTGAATGTTGGTAAAACAACGTTGTTCAGAAATCTCAAGTTAGGTAACATTAGACGTCACTCAAATGGTATCAAACCATTTTTGAAGGAAGAAAACAAGAGAACCAAATTGCAGTTTTGTATATCAATGCTTCAGAGAAATACATTACCACATGATCCAACATTTGTTGACATGTATAACGTCGTTCATTTTGATGAGAAATGGTTTTACATGACAAAAAAATCAGAGACTTATTATCTTCTTCCTGATGAAGAAGATCCTTTGTGTACCTGTAAAAGCAAAAAATTTATTGGAAAAGTCATGTTTTTAGCTGCTATAGCTCGTCCGAGGTTCGATGCAAAAGGAAATGAAATCTTTTCAGGAAAAATTGGTATATTTCCTTTCGTCACTAAGGAGGCAGCTAAGAGAAGTAGTGCGAGTCGGATCGCTAGAACATTAGAAACAAAAGTGATCGACTCAGTTGGGAAAAACATATCAAGGTCATTTTTGATGGAAAAAGTGTTACCGTCTATTCGACATAAATAGCCAAGTAGAGACTCCAAAAATCCAATTTTTATTCAACAAGATAATGCAAGAACACATGTCGATCCCAATGATATTGAATTTCGTCAAGCTGCAATAGAAGATGGTTTTGACATTCGTTTAATGTGTCAACCTGCAAACTCTCCATACTTAAATGTCTTGGACCTTGGTTTTTTTAGTGTCATTCAGTCATTACAATGCAGAGAATCTCCAAAAATCATAGATGAGCTTATCAACGCCGTTGAGAAAGCATTTGACACATTTTCGACTATAAAGTCGAATCGTATATTTTTGACGTTACAACTATCTATGATAGAGGTTATGAAATCACAAGGTTCTAATAGATATAAAATTCCTCATATTAAGAAAGCCATTTTGGAAAGAGAAGGTCGGCTTCCTCGTCAAATGAAATGTGATCCAAAACTCATACAAGATGTGCTTGATCAACTAAGTACTCAAGTGTGATCCAAACCTCTTTTATTTGAAACAGTTGTTCTTATTTTGGATATGAATGCATCACCTTTTATTTATCTAGTAAAATTTTGTATTTCCTTGTATTTATATTACTTGAGGATTAATCACCATGTGCTTCTTTTGTCTTCCAATTCTCTCCCTATCAGCATGGCCATGATAGTACACAAGGAATGTATAACACTGTATATATGGCAGAAAATGTATATAATTGGAATGAACAAGAAATTTGAATGAGAGAATGAAGAGAGAGATCAAATAAAATAACCTCTGTCATGCCAATACATAACCTCTGTCAATTTTAAGATCATATGCAACCATATCAAAAACCTTTGTTTCCGCATTATGTTTTCTATGTTGATCATCTTCCTCCAAATCTTGAGTTGGCTGCCATTATTGTGAAAGATCATATTCGCGACAATAATAATGAGGCCAAGTAGAACATAGGTTTTGTCACTAGCAGAGGCCAAGAAATTTGAATGAGAGAATGAAGAGAGAGTTCAAATAAAATAACCTTTGTCAATTTTAAGATCATATGCAACCATAGCAAAAAAATAAAATAAAATAATTCATCCAACTTCTACTTCATCCATAATTTCTCCAAAATGATTCTACAAATTTCAATTTTTTTTTTTTACAGAATTTCAAAATTATTCTACAAATTTCAGAATAAAAAAATTACATAAAAAATTGTTGAACATGAAAAGTAGAAGAAGTTAATAAAATTTTGGGAGAAAAATTCTTAACATCTCAAAAATAATCTGTTGTTGATGTTCTTCCATAGAAATTTCTCCTTCATCATTCGGTATCGTGTTCAAATCTATTCCAGTATCCGCCGGCAAATTCAAATCAACATCTCGTACAATCTTCTCACACTCATGGTTTGGTTCCTCATTTAAATCAAAAGAAAATTTATTTTTCTCAATAACGCCATAGAGTTGTATAGGATTTTCCATAAATTTTTTGTAGAAAACATAGATGAAGAGAGAGCATATAATAAAGAATCCATGAGAGAATACAGAGATGAAGAGAATGTATGAAAAATTGAAGCCATATTGAGGGACGTTTAGAATTCTGAGAAAGAGAACAAATTGGGAACACACGTATTGTAAAAGAAAAGGTTGAAATTAAATAGGAGTCTTGCACTTGGAAAGATGAGATGTTTTAAGGGTAATCTAGGAAAATAAGAGAAAAAACCTCTTAGAAATATGACAACGTCAATTATTTAGGAATAAGTTTTTTTCTCTAAAGCGTCAGTTATATGATTCGATCATTTAAATTATTGATGAAATTTAATAATTTTTTACATTATTTTTTTCCCCGAATAAAGACATGATGACAAACAAGTGAAATGGGGCTTCATGATTATCTAGGGAAAAAAATAACAATTCTACGTGCACAATAAATACACGAATAGTTGGACACAAAAAGATAAAAAATAGTAAATGGAGTGTACCATTTGAATTTTATTGATGAGATTATTAACATTTTATATCATTTTCTATAGGAATAATGCTATGGTGATTAATAATTGAATACAAAATGAAGTATCAAATTATAAATAGTTGATGTTTCAATATATGGGTGAACCTAATGGTTGTAATCAATGACAATTATACATATCATTTTCTTATATTATCCTTTATAATTAAATACTACTCACTCCATTCCTAAATAAGTGACGTTTTAGAAGAAAAAATTTGTTCTAATTTATTTGTCGTTTACAAATTTTTAGGAGAATAAATTATTTACTTTCCTATATCACCCCTACCTTCTCTCATTATCCCAAGAAATTTTCACCCTTAGCATTAATAGTTTTCAACTTCCCATAAAGGAGTAGTGATAGAATTTTACACAAATTTTAATTCTTAAATGATAGTATTAAATGACTTTCTTAATCCATATATAAAAATCTTAAACGACACTTATTTAGGAACGGAGGGAGTAGTAATTTCTTTCTCTCATCTTTTCAATAAAATTAAAAGATTAATATTGAAATTTTATACTTAATTTAGTTAATCAGACAAAGTATTTACTCTGTCTTAAAATAAAAGTTCTGGTTGGTTTTTTGCGCATATTAAGAAAGAGGATCAAGTGACAAAATTGTTCATATTTAAATTCTTATCTAATCGCATAGTTTTCTGCACATGACTAGTGATACTTCATAAATATTTATAGAGAATAGAAATATGATATTTAATACTAAGTATATTATAGATAAATCATTGTAAAAATAGATTATTTAAGATAAATAAATACTATTCAATTTAAAATTACTTAAAATAATAATAAGAATTTTTATGAGAGAGTAATTTTTTAATTTATATATATAACTTTAAAACGTGAATTTAAAAAAGACCAAGGGAATACGTCAGATTCCAAATATCAAATGAAATCATTAATTGCAAAGGTTAGCTGGTGGGATATGAAGCTACAGAATTTAGTAACCCGTGGCTGAATTGGCGTTTTTCATGTCATGGGCTTCTGATTTCTGGTACAATAACTCTAGGGGGACAGGAATATTGGACAGTGGTTCCCATAGCATTAATAAAAAGCAATTCCTTCCTATTCTTAACTAAACTTGATATTTTACCGAAGAGTCATTCTACGGCGACATTGTACCGGCAATATTGTAGCGACATTTTTTCTTTTTTTTGGTTTTTTTTTTTGTAATACCTCTCAAAAAATATATAGTATTTATTCTAACTGAAATTTTTATAAAAAACAGTGTTTTAAGTATAATTTGGATACATACAAGAAACAGGGCCTGTACAGTCTGTATAACCCTGTTTCTTGTATGTATCCAAATTACACCTAAAACACTGTTTTTTACAAAAATTTCAGTTGAAATAAATACTATACATTTTTTAGTAGGTACTAAAAAAAAAAACCAAAAATAAATAAATAAATAAATAATGTCACTAAAAAATATCCCCCTAGACTTATTGTTTACCGAACTCCTAAATGTGAATAATATTTATTTAATTTAACATTTCACTCTATTATTTTCCGAAAACACATGGGAAGATACCGTAATTATTCAATATTTTTTTATGTTCCGAAATATAGAATTAAAATCAATATAAAATATTACAAAATAAGAAATTAATATAAAGTTTATTTCTTTTATATATTTTCAAATAAAATACAAAATAAGAAATAAACTTTATATATTTTTTTCTTGGGCTAAATACACTTCTGTCCCTCGAAGTATGACCCCTTTTACATTTATGACCCTTATATTTAAAATTTTACATTAGCATACTCCAAGTACACTTAAGTAAACAAAAGTAACCCCAGAAATTTTTTCGACCAAAAATTATGCCTGAATGCTGACGTGGCGTATTTTACCATTAAAAAAAATAATACATATATATCTTTTACATATTTATTATATATCAAAGAGTAAATATGTCAAAACACATTTTCAGCTTAACATTTTTCCCCCATTGATTTCCCACCAACACACCAACTTTTTTTTCTTCATCTGTCTTCACAATCAATCATTTTTGACTCTAGGGAATTTAAGTTGGTTCAATTCTGAAACCTAGCTCCAGAAAGAATTTGAGCTATTTTCGACATTTGTTAGATTGTTTTTTCCCCTTAAATTTTTATCAGGATTTGGAAAAATCAATATCCGAAATTTAATTCTCAATTCCAATTCTAGGGTTTATCGGATAGAGTTTCCATTCTATATGCAAAGATGAGAGTTGGATTGAGTACAATCCAACAAACCCTGACGTCGGAGGCAGCTAGTGTATTGAACCACTTGATCGCTGAGGCGGGAAGGAGGAACCACGGCCAGACCACGCCGCTCCATGTGGCGGCCACACTCTTGGCTTCCCCTTCTGGATTTCTCCGTCAAGCCTGTATTCGTTTGTCGATGTTGGAAAAAATTTCATCTTTTTTGAAATTCTTCTTTTTACCATTTGTGTTTTCTATGTGTTGAATTTTATTTGAAAGAGCGAGTTTGAAAAGAGTCCGACACAAAATGTCGATAATTTGAAAATTCAGAGTTGTCAGTTGGTAGTTTTGAAATGGTTGTACCAACTCAACCGAATTTAAAAAGGTTTACACAAAGGCCCAATTGTTGGACTATGCTTAACATGCCTTGGAAACTGAGATTCACAAAGTTCGGGGACTTGATTAAGCGGGGGGAGGTGTTAGGCACCCCCCCAACTTTCGTGAAAATACGGTTACCGCGTCTTTTCAATTCCCTAATTTATCTGAAAAGTGTGTGTGTGTTTATTGGGCCTAAGTACAATTATTTGGAAGGAGTGCTATGTCTCATTTGCACCTATATACAAAGGGTTTGATTTATATAAACGTTCAATTTTAAGCAAGATATAGCAATGATGCTTTGAAAATAGATTTTTCAAACCCTTATGCTCACATGGTAATTGAGGGCTTTGATACTTCTATTTTATTCCATATTCGGCTTGATTTGATTTTATTTTCGAGATGCGAAGTATCTTCGACAAAATAATATACATAACAGTGTCGGGCTCTTTATGAGCATGAAAACCATCTAAGGATGTCTAAACACCATAAATAATTTACAAGCTAGCTGTACAACTGAAAAAGAGTCCATCATGGGAACCAAATCTAGATCTGTCAGTTGAATCTTAGATCCTGTGGCTCTTAGGCTCACATGGTTGCTTAATATTTACAAAAAACTAGAAAGAAAACTAGATTTAAATAAATCTTAGCCATTCTAGCTCAACGGTTCCAGTTTTACAACTTTTAAACCGGTTAAAAGTTAGATATGACTAGATTTACATAAATCTAGTCCACAGATTTGAATATTATGGATTTACATTGAATGAGCAGTTAAAACAGATATTTAAATGCAGTAAACAGTTAAATCAAGTCCAACCCCGGAGACAACCTCGGGAGATCAAATCCAAAGCCCGGAGACAACCCCGGAAAATCAAACCAACCTCAAAGACAACCCCAAGGACTGATAAAAGTCAACATCAAACCAACCTCAGGGACAACCCTGAGGACAGTCAAAAGTCAATGACAATCCAATCTCGGAGACAACCTTGAGAAAAGACAGCTACAATTGCATCAAGCTTGGAACCAACCCGAAAGGGGCAAAATAGTACTTTTGCCAACTCAACATCAATTCAGCCCAAATCATTGCAAAATAAGTTGTGCAGAATCATAACATCAATCCTGAGTGAAAACAACACAAGACAGCTCAACAAATGGACTGCGAAGACTTTAAGATCTGATCATGGACCCATCTTCGCAGATTCGGAAAATTTCAAATCCCATGTCATTGTGTAGCTCTTCTCAAGGGCTTTCTGGAAATGTATAGCACGCCTCCATCGGATTCTCAGATTGAAAGTTATGAAGGTTCGAGCAGAGAACACATTGGTCCGAATGCACGTACTTCGAGACAACGGGACCCACGGGGCCTGAGCCCACTCGGCAGAAAGATGATAAGTAGTTTTATATCTACTTATCTTAATATCAATTAACTTCAATTGTTGCTTAAACTCATACGTTTTAGTAGCTTTTTATGCAATTTTGATTTCTGTTGCAGATTGTGTGTTTGGGAACTTTCTTGGTGACTTTTGAAGATTAAAGGAATGTGTGGATGTTAAAAGGAACAACTAATGAAGTGATGGCAGGAGGAGTGATGCTGCAGCAGCAGAAAGTAAAAAGCAGAAAGCATGATCTGGTGTACGGCGCAGCTGCGCCCAAATTGGCCTTGGGTGCAGCGCAATTGCGCCCCATTTAGCTTTGTGGGCAGTGTAGCTGCGCCGGTCCCTGTATTCCAATAGTTGACTTTTTATTTAATTTGACCAATCGAATTTGTTCGTGAGCAAGGAAGGATTAGTGAATTAGTATTTATATGGGCATATTTACAGTTTGTAGAGGAGAGACTAGTTCTAAGACTCCATAAAATCCCTCCTGGGATAAATTTATGTTATTATTAATCTTTAATTTCTTTCTTAGATTAGGAACCCTAGATTAAACTAGAACTGAAGATTGGAGATCTTGATTATCATTGGGGAATCAGATTGGAAGCAAGAGAATGCAGATTTGCTTATCTCAACTATGAGTTCTCTTATTATCTATTTGTATCTTTTAATGCTTAATCAATTGTGGATGACGGATTCTAGTTCAATTATGAATTAAACTCTGTTTTGAGATTACTATGGATCTTATTGTGTAGTTTACTTTATTATACTTCATTGTTAGTCTTATTAGCCGTATTTGGATTGTCTGTTATGGTTTTCCCTTAATTGCTTAACTGCTTAATTGCCTAGCTAACAATTATTGTGATAATCAATATGAAATTGAGAAACATATTATGGGTTTAGATCTGACCATAATAGCATGTGTTTATGTGTTCTACAGTGAAAGTAGTATGCACACAAGCCAATCATGTATGATGATAAAGTATATACTTTGTAATCAATCTTATTCATTTATTAATAAAAATAAGTATTTACTAAAGGCATTTAATTTATCTACATGGTGCTGTTTTAATAATATGTGATAAACCCATAGTTTTGAGCAATGCTTTTAGAATCATGATGAGATCATGCTAATGAGATCTAAATTTTTAGATAGCTTAAAAACTAAAATGTTCCCAATCAACGGATTACTAAAAAGGGGTTTAGTTAATCCAGATTGATTGGTAATTATGTTACTCGCTCATTGGATGAGGATGATCGATCTCATGATCATTTGTGTGGAGACACTAAAGCAAGTATGTAGGTGCTTATTGGAGAATAAGTTCATTGAACGTGACTCGCTAAGGAATACCTAATGGAGTTTTACTTGCCTGCCAATAGAAATTCCTGTAGTGATAGTAGTACAAGTAATCCTTAGTTTTGAGATCAGCATAGTATCTTGTATATAATGATTTACACTTTGACTTATTCCTTAAGACCCTTAGGGTATATCAAAGGGTATGCTTGGGTATAATAAGTTATATATGGAGATAATGAATGATCAATAAAGAATCTACCACTTCTAGTAAAAGAAGAGATATGTCCTATCTGATTCGATAAATGACAACCCAGGAATCCTTAGCCAAGGTGGAATGAAATTAGAAAATAGTTTTTAATTTGCATTCATTAGGAGTTGTGCAGTTAGGAATCGAAATACATATAATTAAATAAAATAAGACTTGACAGTAATTTCATGTCTTATATTTAATTGGGATATTGTATGATGGAAGAATTGAATTATACGGTAATTATTTACTCAAAGGTTCTTTTATGATTAATGTTAAAATTTATATTATATGGAAAGTCGTTGATCTCTAGGGAGACTTATCCCTATTGTAGAATAAATATTATTTATTTAAATAAATTAATAGTTTAATTTATTTATTTAAATAGGATTAGAATTGTTCTAATTGATTTATTCATAACCGGTTTAATATGGAGAACCTAAAGGGTCACACCATAAAAGGAAGAATAATTATTTAAGAAGTTAATGACATAATTGTAATAATATATTAAGTATATTTAATTTAATCTGTGGTAATAGAATAAATTAAATAACTTAATATTTATTATTTAATATTTTGGAAATATTAAATATAAATTAATATGAGGAGTTTTATTAATATTATTACAATTATTATTATTTTAATTTCTAAAGGAGTTTAGGAATTAATTTAATATTAGTACTCTCATTTATTCCTAATAGGATTAGGAGACAAATTAATTAAATGAATTTAATTAATTATCCCTAATTGGATTAGGGAGACTAATTAATTAAAGGAGTTTGATTAATTAAATTTAACCCTAATAAGAGTTAACTGATATCTTTATAAGAGAAGTCTTATATTAGATATCAGTGTGAGTGTGATATACGTGATTCCAATAGTTGGGAGAGTACGTCCTTTTTCTATACAGATAGAAAACTAAGGTTTGAGTCAATACACCCTTCTTCTTGATTTTTCTTCTTCCTTGGTGGATCACCTCTAGAGGCCAAATGCTTGGGTGGCTGACGTTAATCAAAGGAAGGAACCAAACCCACGTAGTCAAGGAGAGCACGAAGGATTAGAAGTTGAACTTGTACCTGAGGAAGCTCGGATCTTCAAGGGTATAATTCTAATTCTCCTTCTCTTTTATTGATTGATAATCTAAACACAAGAACGATCTTGGTTTATGGTTTGTAAGAAATTTTTAAAATATGTTTTTACATCATTTTTGCTTATTTATGTGATTTGATTGAATGCTTTCATTTCTAGCAAACCTAACATACAAAGTGTTGGAATTCATAATTTGTGCTAAGGATAGAGATATACCTATGCATCGCATGTAGTCTAATAAGAACTTGTTCGTAAACCTTATTTAATTATAATTAACATAGAGATATAATGGGTTAGTTAATTAGGGTATTTGGCTTAACTCTATCATCTGTGGATTTAAGTTAATACGAGTATAGTGCATCGGGAGATGGTTATACTTTACCTTCGTGTTCTTGATTAACAATCCAATATAATTAATTTGACGTAACAGGAAATGTATTGATTTAATTGAAACAATAAGTGAAATTATAATCTCAAGTCTTCATTATTTAGTTTCATTCTATGGATAGTTAGTAATAGTTAAATAATTATTTTAATTCAAAACAGTGAATTATTCGTTTAAATAAGATTAAATTGGTTATAGGTTAGTGCTTGGTAATTCTTGTTAAACAATTCTCCATGGGAACGATACTCAACTCATCACTGTATTACTTGTTGATCACATATACTTGTGTGCCGTGTTTAATTATATTACACCCAACAAGTTTTTGGCGCCGTAGCCGGGGAAGTTAGTTTAATATTTTTTTACCAATATTAGCTTCAATCAAATTAGTCTTAATTTAAACAAATTTTTTTAAATTTAATTCTTCTCCTATTTTTCTCTCTTTTCAGGTACCATGGTTGGATGCAATTATTAATGGCCATATTCGAGTATGACTCCGCCAAGGGACACAAGGATTGATGAACTCAATAGAATTTCTGCATTATCAGCACAACTTGAGACACTTTCGAGGAGGTTGGACGATGTTGCAGCCTAACGTATTCGAAGGATAGCAGTTACTTGGAATTATTGTGCTGACAATCACCCGAGTAATCAATGCACCATCAGTCTTGGGCCGGTACAGTATAATGATAACTTACTCAACGAGTACGTGTATGCCAATTATCATCAAGGTTGAAGTATCACCCGGATTCTTCATGGAGCTACAATTATGAAGACCAATATTATGCTCCAAATCCAACATACACACTAGAATTCTCATGTCCACCTCCATTGCCACAAGAAGAAAAGTCAAATTTGGAGGAATTCATGTCGAAGCTCATAGCAAACCAAGAGGAGAGGATGATGAGTCAAGAAATATCGAGCCATAATTTTCAGAACCAAATGGAACAACTCATCACTACTTTAACCCATGGTCCTCAATACATGGATTCCAAAATTGAGACATATAATTTAGGGTTAGAGGAATTGTTGTCCAAGTTTGTAGCATCAAATGAGGAGAGGAGGATTAATCAAGAGATGTCAATTCAAAATCTTCAGAATCAGATAGATCGAATGTTCTAAGCCTTGAACAACTATCCTAAAAAAAATTTGTGTTATGACATGGATTCCGAGATTGACGAAGTGCCCAAACCAAATATACAACTGGATGAGCCACTAGATGATGAAAAAGAGGAGACAAGTTGGGATAATGAAAATAAGGTCGGTAAAGAACTAACTGTGAGTACCAACGATGATGAGCCAATGTTATTAGTTCCCCAAGTGCCTTCTCCACCAAAGATCAAAGATCCAGTTAGTTTTGCAAAACTATGCCCGCTTGATAGTCATGTCGTTGGCAATACTATTTATAACATGAGTGCTAATGCAATTATAGAGCCATGGATGAATGAAAAGGAGAGAGTAGAGAAAGAGACCATTATGTTTGACAAGACTCAATGCCCCATTCAAATTACAGACATAATGGAGAAAATACCTAGTTGCTGGATGTTCATAAATGGGATCCTATCTACAAAAAACAAGCTGGGTGGGTTTGATTTCAGGGCTGTCAATAATGGGAACCTCCTAGATACTACATTGCTCCTGATAGATGGAGAATTCCTTAACTTTCGTAAAAGAATTGGATAACATTGACCATACAAAGTCAGGCTGAAAGACTGTAAATCAAGTGCTCGATGGGAGGCAACCTATCCAATCCAATCTTTTCTCCCTCTATGTTAATTCTTATTTACAGTGTTATTAGTAGTAGATGTTTAATTTAGTTATGTTAATAGGATGTTTATGATAATTCTCAGGTGCAAATTCTATTGGCCAACCATTGCATAACAGAAAAGTGGAAAAAGCTAAGCAGGCTTGGGCTCAGGGTAGCGCAGTTGCGCCCATACCTAAGCCAAATCCAGCACAGCTGCGCTTCATGCTAATACAGAAATTAACGAACAGGGCACAACGCAGTTGCGCCTCTCCCCAAGTCAAACTCAGCGCAGCTGCGCCATAGCTTGAAGTTAATTTTTAAAAACAAATAAAGAGCCAAACTTACATAACATTCATTTCATTTAAACTATCAACTCCCTCTCTCTCTCAAAACCGAATTCCATAGAACTCCAAACTGCTACTACTCCTCTTTAAAATCAAATTCAGGCACTTCAAAGTTTCATATTCAAATCCACCAACCCTCTATCTCTCTCCAACATAAACCCTAATTGTATTCTTACCTAAGTGCAAATCCCGAATTCTGCACAGTCACGGGAGTTTTTATGATTTTCACACAAGTTGTTCAACCAAAGATCAGAGAGGAGTTTAGGCTTTCGTTTGTTAGTTACAGTCATCAACCATGTTTCTTAAATCATGTCACCAAAGAGAATTTGCACCCCATCTCCTCCATCTAGCAGTGATCCTGAGGGCGAAGGCAGTAACAGAGATGTTTGGGACACCTCCAGATTTGTAAACCTCTCAGCCTAACACCATTATCTGGATGTTGTAATAGGAAAATCATTCATGCAAGGGAGGGGCTTCAAACCTGGAAGGGAGGATGGGAAGCTTAAGGACCAGATTATTGCACATGGCTGGACACTAGTGGTAGCCAAGCCAGTGGCTGTCCCAATGTCAATTGTTTGAGAGTTCTATGCCAATGCTCGAGAAACACAGAATGTCATATCTAATGTGAAAGGAAAGCAAGTAATCTAAACCAAGAAAGTGATCAACAAATTATTTCACGTGGATACTCTTGGGCAGAATCTCAGCGTTTTGAAATTAACTTGGATAAGCTTATAAAGGAACTATGCAAACTGGGCACGAAGTGGATAACCAAAGTAGGAATAAACAGGAAAGTTCACTTCCCACAGACCACTCTAAGTCGTTATGCAAAGGCGTGGTACAACTTTATATGTGCTAGTATACTCCCCACCAGTCATCATGCAGATGTCACTACGGACAGAGCCATACTATTATATGTCATAATCAAAGGAAAATCAATCGATATAGGGCATATGATCAATCAATCAATGTTGAGATACATGAGGGGAAGTACTTCTGGGGGAATCCCGCATGCATCAATCATCACTCGACTATGTTTAGCTGCGGAGTAGACTTGGACAATAAAGCTTTGCAGCTGCCGATGCGTGACATTGATCATACAACCATACAGAAGTACAGTATTTGGAATTATGCAGAGTCTCATCCCCGGGGCTTGGGTTTCATTTTGCTAGAAGATGAGTCTGATAGTGATGAAGAAGTGGACAAAGAAGAGTTAAAGGAAGACACCACTGCTCCACAGACAGTAAGAGTACTTCTAGATTACCATGACAGACAGGAGCATGAGATGCGTCACCTACAGAGAAGGATGGATGTGATGCACACTAATTTTCAGGCTTTTACTGCTGAGTTTTTTGGGGTACTATCCGACGTATTTGGCCAAATGGGACCAAAAGTCCAGTTTCCTACATATGGGTCCACCACTCCATATCCATCGCCAGACACACCACCTGAGCAAGAAGAGGATGGCGATGATGAGTTCCACTATGGAAGTTTCTTTAGCCTTTACCTTATAATGAAGACATTGTTATTTTTAAGTTTGGGGGTATTGGCTGCGTTGCATTGTTAGTATAGAGTATAACTTTTAGTTTAGTTTAGTTCATATAGCTGTGTTTTAGTATATTTACATTCTAGTTTAGTTTTAGGTTTCATTTAGTTTAACTTGTTAGTTTATTTTGAGATTAAAAAAAATATAAAAAAATGTTTCTTTATTTGTTGCATTTAGTGTAGATAGGTCATATTGCATGAATCCAAGTTTTTAGTTATTTTGATTTTCATTTGGTTTATGATGAGATTGGAATTGCATGATCTTTAAACAGTTTTGATGACTAAGGCATAGTTATAATGTTATAGCATGCTGTGAATCTCTACTTGTTTAAATCTGATGTAACCAGTTAGCACTCTAAAGTAACCAATACGATTTACTTAGAGTAAATGGTTACATAATTGTCTTCTAACGGGAAATTGATGTTTTAATAAAAGAGGTTTAGTAAACAGTTAGTAATGACTAGGATTGCGTTAAAGCTTAAGTTTGGGGGAAAACAGGGGGTATGAAAAAAAAAGAAAAAAAGAAAAAGAAAATACAGAAAAGAATAAAAATTAGATGAATAAACACTTTGGCTAGTTTAGTTCTGAAGCTTTTGATACTTGAGTAAGTACGCCTTAGGGGATGTCTTTACACCTAGCGCCCTAAAGCCATTCGGTTTGGGAGTCGTTGGTTGAAAACTCATTAATGGGTATCACTAAAAATCCTAAGAAGACTAGACATTGCACAGTCAGGTGTAAAAGTTGGAAAGTGCGAATATCGCCCTGGTGAGTAAATAAAAACATAATAAACCCATTGTTGACTCTTAGCTTGGTTGATGCGTAGTCCTGGTTGGAGCTTAATGTGTTTGCTACCTTCCTTGAGTTAAAGCTGTATTTTTCCCTCTAAGAAGCATATTATGTGAAGTATTTGTTCTGTAGCAAGTTTAATGGTTGCTAAGTACACACACACTACATCGGTGACAACAGGTTTTGATTTATAGAGTGACATACTTTACTGCGTTGCTCTTGGTTGGATATTTTGTTTGAAGTTTTGAGGATTCTCTGAGGCGACTCTCTTGAATTTCTATCTGACTGATATTTCAATTTGTTAACATTTTAACTTAGATTGCATTCTGTTTATTTAGTTTGTTGCATTTTGTTTTGTTGCTTGAGGACAAGCAACAGTTTAAGTTTGGGGGTATTTGATAAGTAGTTTTATATCTAACTATCTTAATATCAATTAACTTCAATTGTTGCTTAAACTCATACGTATTAGTAGCTTTTTATGCATTTTTGATTCCTGTTGCAGATTGTGTGTTTGGGAACTTTCTTGATAAATTTTGAAGCTTAAAGGAATTTATGGATGCTAAAAGGAACAACTAATGAAGTGATGGTAGGAGGAGTGATGCTGCAATAGTAGAAAGTAGAAATCATGATCTGGTGTACGGCGCAGCTGCGCCCAAATTGGCCTTAGGTGCAACGCAGCTGCGCCAAGTCATATATCAGAAATCCTGCAGTGCAGCTGCGCCCCATTTAGCTTTGTGGGCAGCGCAGCTACGCTGGTCCCTGTATTCCAGTAGTTGACTTTTTATTTAATTTGACCAATCGGATTTGTTCGTGAGCAAGGAAGGATTCGTGAATTAGTATTTATAAGGGCATATTTACAGTTTGTAGAGGAGAGACTAGTTCTAAGACTCCATAAAATCCCTCTTAGGATACATTTCTTTTATTATTCATCTTTGATTTCTTTCTTAGATTAGGAACCCTAGATTAAACTAGAACTGAAGATTGAAGCTCTTGATTATCATTGGGGAATCAGATTGGAAGCAAGAGAATGCATATTTTCTTATCTCAACTCTAAATTCTCTTATTATCTATTTGTATCTTTTAATACTTAATCAATAGTGGATGATGGATTCTAGTTCAATTATAAATTAAACTCTGTTTTGAGATTACTATGGATCTTATTATGTAGTTTACTTTATTATACTTCCTTGTTAGTCTTATTAGCCGTATTTGGATTGTTTGTTATGGTTTGCCCTTAATTGCTTAATTACCTAGCAAACAATTATTGTGATAATCCATATGAAATTGAAAAATGGATTATGGGTTTAGATCTAACCATAATAGCATGTGTTTATGTGTTCTACAGTGAAGTAGTATGCACACAAACCAATCATGTATGATGATAAAGCATATACTTTGTAATCAATCTTATTCATTTATTAATAAAAGTAATTATTTACTAAAAGCATTTAATTTATTTACATGGTGATGTTTTAATAATATGTGATAAACCCATAGTTTTGAGCAATGCTTTTAGAATCATGATGAGACCATGCTAATGAGATCTAAATTTTTAGATAGCTTAAAAACTAAAATGTTTCCAATCAACGGATTACTAAAAAGGGGATTAGTGAATCTGGATAGATTGGTAATTACGTTACTCGCTCATTGGATGAGGATGATCGATCTTATGATCATTTGTGTGGAGACACTAAAGCAAGTATGTAAGTGCTTATTAGAGAATAATTTTACTGAACGTGACTCGCTAAGGAATACCTAATAGAGTTTTACTTGCCTGTCAATAGGAATTCCTGTAGTGATAGTAGTACAAGTAATCCTTAGACTTGAGATCATCATAGTATCTTGTATATAATGATTTACACTTTGACTTATTCCTTAAGAGCCTTAGGGTATATCAAAGAGTATGCTTGGGTGTAATAAGTTATATATGGAGATAATGAATGATTAATAAAGAATCCACCACTTCTAGTAAAAGAAGAGATATGTCCTATGTGATTCGATAAATGACAACTCAAGAATCCTTGACCAAGGTGGAATGAAATTAGAAAGTAGTTTCTAATTTGCATTCATTAGGAGTTGTGCATTTAGGAATCGAAATACATATAATTAAATAAAATAAGACTTGACAGTAATTCCATGTCTTATATTTAATTTGGACATTGTATGGTGGAAGAATTGAATTGTACGGTAAGTATTTACTCAAATGTTCTTTTACGATTAATGTTGAAATCTATATTATCTGAAAAGTCGTTGATCGCTAGTAAGGCTTATCCCTATTGTAGAATAAATATTGTTTATTTAAATAAATTAGTAGTTTAATTTATATATTTAAATAAGATTAGAATTGTTCTAATTGATTTATTCACAACTGGTTTAATATGGAGAACCTAAATGGTCACACCATAAAAGGAAGAATAATTATTTAAGAAGTTAATGACAAAATTGTAATAATGTATTAAGTATATTTAATTTAATCTATGGTGATAGAATAAATTAAATAGGTTAATATTTATTATTTAATATTTTAGAAATATTAAATATAAATTAATAAGAGTAGTCTTATTAATATTATTACAATTATTATGATTTTACTTTCTAAATGAGTTTAGGAACTAATTTAATATTAGTACTCTCATTTATTCTTAATAGGATTAGGAGACAAATTAATTAAATGAGTTTAATTAATTATCCTTAATTAGATTAGGGAGACTAATTAATTAAAGGAGTTTGATTAAATATCTGTTTATTTTGTTTAAATAACTGTTTTAATTGTTCATTCAATATAAATTCATAATATTTAAATATGTGGACTAGATTTATCTAAATCTGGCCATGTCTAACTTTTAACCGGTTTAAAAAGTTGTAAAACTAGAACCGTTGAGCTAGAATGACTAAGATTTATTTAAATCTAGTTTTCTTTCTAGTTTCTTATTTTTTGTAAATATTAAGCAACCACGTGATCCTAGATCTATATCTAGAGGGAACGGGAAGCTTGGCTACGCACAGGTAGGGATTTAACTAATGAATATTTTATTTTACGTCGTTTAGATTAAATATCTGTTTTTTTTCATTATTCTCATTATGTAAGATGTTCATATGATATTTATTATGTGAGCCTAGGAGCCACGGAATCTAAGATCCTGTTGACGGATCTAGATCTGGTTCCCATAATGGACCTTTTCAGCTGTACAGTTAACTTGTAAATCATATTTGTGGTATTTGGACATCCTTTGATGGCTTTCATGCCCATAAGGAGCCCAACACTTATATGTATATTTGTGACAACCCCAAAATAGGTCCATTCCATCCAACCTATTCTGAGTCGCCAAATACATGGTACAGAAAACAACTACAACTTTATTACAACAATTGTCGTGCAAAATACAACAACACATATGCTGTGAGTTTGGATACAAATATATACCAAATGTGACTCATGTTCCAACCGTGGACATCACCTCACAATGTCACCTTACATAAAGGTATAGTCAAAAACTGTTTTAGAAATTAGAATCTTTGGGAAGTGCTCAAGGAAACCTTCGTACACGGGAGGCCACGCATCTAGGTTATGATAGATATCATATGGCCACAGAATTATCCTTGGTTGACCCAATAGACCCCAAAGAAAAACGAGAAGATTACTATCATATTCTTTCCAATGGTGAGTCTTCTCTTGACTTATCATTATCTCCACTTTCTCTAATTGAGAATTATACTTCAAACAAACACCAAGATTATATAGGTAGTGTTCGTAGATATACTCAGCAAGTGGATGAGCACAACCCTATCTTATGATGACACGAGGTTGTATGTCATTAGACATCTTGTATGATAGTGACAAAACACCCTTCCATCGTTGGGTTCGCCTCACCCTATTTTCTTCACCAAATATAACTACTAAATGATGACCACCGTTCTATTCCCTTGTTACCCCCGCTCGACCCAGCTACACTCTTATTACCTAAAAGGAATTGTGAAGCAAAAGGGTGAGCACAACTAGCTCAGTAAAGAATATCATGACTAAAGATAATTAAATTATCAATAGCCTTCATCAATAATAAATTAGAGATTTAGAACATATGGTAAATGATAAAAATTTCAACCATAGTTGCAGCGGAACGAGCAATCCATTAGAAGAGTCAAATAGACTATAAAGTCTATTATCTTCTCCATGTTAAAAATCCACCAACAATATTTTATCCATGTAACATCACTCAACAGTTCCTTTCCACAATCATATGAATAACTCATAATCATAATTGTGACTATAAATTTTTCTTCGCACCCAGGACGAAGAATATTTTCATCACCTGTCTTTACCTGAAACATCAAAGATCATGGTTATACCAAATCACAGTTCCTGTTCATAATCATACTAATAAAACCATCTTTGCACTACGGCCAAAGATATTCAACAACAGTTCATCTTTGCACTACAGGCCAAAGATATTCATCAATAATTCATCTTTGCACTATAGGCCAAAGATATTCTTCAACAATTCATATTTGCACTACAGGCCAAATATATTCATATCTCAAAGAAATATATAATTATTTCAGAATTTATATAAACAATAATTATAACCATGTTGATCAATTCACTTTTTCACTTAAGCTTAAGATATTCAATTATAAATTCAATGGTCATGATCATACCAGTCACAATTCAACTTTGCACTACAGGCCAAAGAGAACCCTAGTCATGATCATACCAATAATCTACCCATCTTTACACTCCAGTGAAAGAGAATTTCAACATCAGGGTTATAAAAATGTTATATATGATAATAAAATCAATATAATCAACATATAGATTTAATCTCAAGAGTAATATTCATAAATCAACTATAATTTGGTTAGTAAAATAAACCAATTTTGTCGTAAATAGTAACTCGTGAATAGTAACTCATGAATAGTAACTCGTGAATAGTAACTCGTGAATAGTAACATCGACTCAAAAAGGTAGAAATTCCACAATAAAATTCATACCAATACTTCGGTATAATGATATTGAAAGAATAACATTTCTTAAGCTTATAAACAATTTATTTAAATTGTTTACACTTTACTAATTAATGCATTTAATCATCATAAAATGCCAACTCTTAAGATTTCATCATCAATAACCAAAACCCTCATCAAAAATCTGCATATACCTCATATATAGGATTCTCAAGCCATAAAATCCTATTTTCCAATTTTCTTACTTCACATAACATATTTAATTCATTTTCTCATAACTAGACTATTTTCATGAAAAATACCAAATCCGTTCTAAAAATATTTCTTTTCTGGAATTTAGCATAATATAGTCCCATAGTGAACATATATTTTTCTCAGAATTTTTAAAAGTCATTTACTATTTTTCATATGGCCAAAATAGCCGAATATTTAGACATTTATCAAAAATTGTACTTTTGTCTAAAAATTCTGAAATTTACAGAGTATACTTCTATCATATACATGTACTCCCAATAAAAATTTCATCAATTTTGGAGTTAACCACAAGGAATTATAAGCTGTTACTTCTAAAATAGTCTTTTCTCATAAAATTCATAACTCTCAATCTATACATCCAAAAATCACCATTTTTGGACACAATCAAGAAAACTCATCAAAATATCATTTCAAATTTTTCCAGAATTTTTGAAGATCAGAAAAATTACGAAACTGAAAATCATAACAACCCTTAAAATCCCTTAATATCCCTTACTATCCCTTACTATCCCTTACTATCCCTTACCTCAAAAGTGCAGTACTTCTGACTGGATATCGGATATGATGCTGAAGGAAACTTGCACTAATGAATAGCAACTCACCAAGTATCTAAAAACTCACAAAATATGCTTCATAATATAGAGAGAGAAAGAGAGAAAACTTATGTTTCTGGTGTGATTTTCAATTCTAACTTAGCCCTCTATTTATAGGAAAATTTTGGTAGGTTTGACCTGCAACCTGATGGCTTTACCTGCTACTATTCCTACCCACCACATTTGAAATATAATTCAGCACATTTCTTCACCAACCACAAGTGGGGCCCACCAATTCTATAATTTTCCACCAAAAATGATTTATAACCTGATTTCCGAATCAGCCACCTCTTAAAATTCATAACAAATCATACGTTCATTTTTAACGGTTCAAAATTTATGGACATATACTCAACTTATATATGTATAACATATCCAAAAATTACCACAATCCAACGGTCGGATTAAAAATTATAACACCCGCAATATTTCTCAAAAAATCCTGATTTTTAATACCTCCATTCCGACAAAAATACGGATAAAAATCTCAACATTAACTCCTTCATTTTTTAACCACAAAAATATATCCCTCATTTATATCCACATAAAATAAATATTTTCTTATCATATGAATCAATAATTAATTATTCACAAATAATATTACAGAATCACATTTATGACAACCAGGCCGTTTCCAGGAAAGAGGGGGCTTTCCAATAAGAATTTCTCCTTACTGGCGCGCAATTAGATGACCAACCTCTCCTTAGACAGAACTTTCTAGACATTGCCAATAATGTTATCTAATAATATTATTCAAATAATATGAATTATTGATATGATAATGGGAAATACTGTGCAGCAACAATTATTGAAACAACAATAATATAAAATATCAACGCAACAATTATTGAATCAATAAAATAAAATATTGAACAGTAACTACTGTAACAATTATTGAGTAGTGCCTTCTTACGTAAGAATCAATAATTTCAAAAATACTATGCAATACCGTGTGCTACTGTGCAATAACGCGTATTACTGTATTTTAACCACCGGGTATTCCAACAGTGTTAACGGTAACAACTACGTCGTTATTTGTAAAAACTCAAATTTGTCGTTTTCTTCACCCGACAGTTATTCTGTTATGGGGCCCACAAATAGCTGCGCCGTCGTACGAATATTCCCGACAGAAAGAATATTCCACGACCAAACGAATATTCCCCGACAACAATGATTATTTTATAACCACTTGCTTATTTTAAAAAAAAAAAAAAATTCATATTTCACCCATAACTTTAAACTATTATCAATTTAACCATTTACTAAATAGAAAAATTGAATAATTTTATTTCATAAAATTCGGGGTCTTACAATATTATTTTATCGAAGATGCTTCGTATCTCGAGAATAAAATCAAATCAAGATGAATACGGAATAAAATGGAAGTATTAAAGGCCTCAATTACTATGTGAGCATATGTGTTTGAAAACCTGTTTTCAAAACATCATTTCTGCATATATTGCTTAAAATTGAAATTTTATACAGGTCAAACCCTTTGTATATAGGTGCAAATGAGGCATATCACTACTTCTAAATAATGCACTTAGGCCCAATTAACCACACACACACACTTCAAATAAAATAGGCAATTGAAAAGATGTAGTAATCATGTTTTCACGGAAGTCGGGGGGGGGGGGGAGGGGTGCCTAACACCTCCCCCCCGCTTAATCAAGACCCCGAACTCTATGAATCTCTATTTCTAAGGTCTGTCAAACAAAGTCCAATAATTGGGCCTTTGTGTAAACCTTTTCAAATTCGGTTGAGTTGGTACAACCATTTCACTACTACCGATTGGCAACTTTGAATTTTTAAATCGTTGACATTTTGTGTCGGACTCTTTTCAAACTCGCCCTTTCAAACGAAATTCAACACATAGAAAACATAAAGGGTAAAAAGAAGAATTTTAAAAGAAGGGAAATTTTTCCCGACGTCGACAGGTGGCGATTCTGCTGGGGACAATAGAGGGCTTAAGCCGCATTTCAAACTTTTTAAAACCCCTTCTTATTTGCTTGTGTGTGAATGTTGTCTTTACATTAAATGGATGTGAAAAGATGAGGTAACCGCGTTTTCACGGAATTGGGGGGGGGGTGCCTAACACCTTCCCCCCACTTAATTAAGACCCCGAACTCTATGAATCTTGGTTTCCAAGGCCTGTCAAACAGAGTTTAATAATTGGGCCTTTGTGTAAACCTTTTCAAATTTGGTTGAGTTGGTACAACCATTTCACTACTACCAATTGGCGACTCTGAATTTTTAAATCATCGACATTTTGTGTCGGACTCTTTTCAAACTCGCCCTTTCAAACACATAGAAAACAAAAGGGTAAAAAGTGGAATTTTAAAAGAAAGGAATTTTTTTCCGACGTCGACAGGTGGCGACTCTGTTGGGGACAGTAGAGGGCTTAAGCCGCATTTCAAATGTTTTAAAACCTCTTCTTATCTGATTGTGTGTGAATTTTGTTTTTATATTGAATGGATGTGAATGGATGATTTATTTACTGCACTTTACTGCCTCGCACAATCTCTGCATTTTGTATTAGTGCCTTGCACAATTTCATCATTTCATACGGTGAGACACGATGTATGTGAATGTATGTTGTGTTATTCCTCCTCTAAGAGGCAAACCCGTTGGTGTTTGATTACTTGACTCAACAGAGAATAATCCTGCGAGGCTCAGGAAAGGCACCACTCAGATCCGCTCCAATTGGAAGATTGGATTAACTTCCCATCTAGTAAATTGCGATGATTTAGGGACCTTCATGTCGAAAAGCCGCGAGAGTAGCCTTAGACAGGTCAGCCTTTGATAAACTAAAGGCGAAGGGGAGTCTCTTCATGCCTTTCCCTTTCAATTCCATGTAAATTCTGATTCAATGTAAATTACGATTCCATGTAAATATAAAAGAAAGATGTAAATATACATTCCATTCCTTATCAAAACTTGTTATGCTATCTTGTCATCAAAATAACTGACATCTGTTTTGCAGAAAATATTAAAAAACTCCTAAAACAGACACATTGCATAGCATATAGACTATTAGTGTTTATCCAGACTAAACTATATAATCTTGTTGTAGGGAAATAATTGGTACCGTTACCCATTTAAAGTCTAAAAAGGCACTAAACCCATCTTCAGACATGGCTACAAGTGCCCAACCTGAATCTACTCCTGTTTCTCGAGAGGAGTTTGAGGGACTAAGAAATCAGATAGCAGAATTAGCTATCTTTTTGAAAGAACAAAACAAACAGACTCAGGGTCAACAAATACCCACTCAAACAGACTCAGGGTCAACAAATACCCACTCAAACAGAATCCTATGCACAGGGAGGAGGCCAAGGTACTGACAAGAAAGAAAAGGAAGAACAGATACCTAAACCTCAAACCAAAAAATCTAACAAAACCCCTGAAATCACCAATCTTAAAGAAGATCAAGAAACTGGTGATATTCGAAAGAAAGTTCAGCAAATGGAAGAAACCATCCGGTCAATCAAAGGGACTGGAGCGTGACTTATTCAGACCTTTGCGTCTTTCCTGGGGTTCATTATCCAGAAAAATTCAAAACTCCTGATTTTGAGAAATATTACGGATTGGGAGATTCTTACACTCATTTAGAAGTGTTTATTGGAGAACTCAGATCCTATGCTGAGGATGAAAAATTGAGAATGCAGTTATTCTAGAGAGTCTAACTGGAGAGGCCAGAGCATAGTATGCCAAATTGGACAATTAAAAAATCCATAGTTGGGAAGAACTAGCCCATACTTTTCTAAACCAATATAGTTTCCAATCACAAATGGCTCTAAATAAATATCAAATTACCAAAGTTAAAAAGCATAATACTGAGTCATTCAGAGAATATGCCCAAAGATGGAGACGTTTGGCTGCTCAAGTAATCCCATCAATGACAAAAACTGAGATGGTAATGACCTTTATTGACATACAAGAAGCTCCATTTTATGAGAGGGTCCTAGAAAGCATAGGAAAACCATTTTAAAAATGATTAAACACGGAGAAATGGCTGAGATGGGGTTTGTGACGCCCCCAAAATAGGTATACAACACCCATTCTGAGTCGCCAAATACATGGTACAGAAAGCAAACTACAACTTCAATAATACAATTATCGTGCAAAATACGACAACACATACTGTGAGTTTAAATACAAATATTGTCTTCTAGACAATATCCACACTCAAATAAATCCTCAATACAATTATTCAAACACTATTTTACAGAAATAGTGAGGACTGCTAAAACATCTTTCTAGAACCATCACTCCATACCCCGACTAGATCCTGCTATGTTCTCACCTCCTGAGAAGAAAAATAGAACAAAAAAGAAAAGGGTGAGCTCAACTAGCCCAGTAAAGAATATTATGACTAAGATAATATACAATAAATTATCATTAGTATTCAACAGGGAAAAATCTGATAGAATATAATCGACAACAAGTTTTAGATCAACAACTGCAGCGGAAACAACAAACCATTAGAAGAATCAAGTAGAGAATGAATTCTACTATCTTCTAAGATTTAAAAGTCCATCATCAATATTTTATCCCTGTAACATCAATTACTAATCATCTTTATCCAAATATTCATCTTTGCACTACAGGCCAAAGATATTCATTTGTATCACCTGTCAGTCATGTTCCTCTCAACACCTGTTCATCTTTGCACAACAGGCCAAAGATATTCATCAAGTAATCATACATCTTTGCACTACAGGCCAAAGATATTTAGTAATATCATCATTTAGGACTGAGAATGATGAAAAATATCTCAAAGAGAACGAATTCAGTGAGACAGAATGATAAATAGTAAGGATTCGTATAACAGTTTATCCAAGATCAACAATACTTCATAATAATCAATTGTGAAGCAGAATTCAAAAATAAAGACCAAAACATGGATACAATCAAAGATAGTAACCATAATAGACATCTTGGACAAAAAAGGAAAATTTTTATTTTTTCGATGAATAGTGCCGTATTCGTGAATAGTGCCGTATTCGTGAATAGTACCGTATACGTGAATAGTAACCCCGACACAAAAAGTTCCAAATTTGATAAAAACTCATATCAATAATTCAGCATAATGATATTGAAGAAAATAATATCATTTAAGAAGAAAATAATAACCCTTACCTCAAAATATCAGTACTTCTGGTCGGAATACCGGTATAAGGCTGAAAGAAACTTGCTCTGATGAATAGAAACTCTCAAAGTATCTAAATACTCACAAATACACTCAATAATCTAGAGAGAGAAAGAGAGAAAACTTATTTCTGGTGTGATTTTCAATTCTAACTTAGTCCTCTATTTATAGGAAAATGTTAGCACGCCGAAGCAGACTTAACCTGCAACCTGATGGCTTTACCTGCTACTATTTCCACCCACTACATTTGAATAAAAATCTCAGCACATTTCTTCACCAACCAAGAGTGGGGCCCATCAATTCTAGAATTTTCCACCAAAATAATTAACTCCGAAAATTCAATAATTTCTGAACCAGTCATCTCGTAAAATTCATAATAAATCATACGTTCATTTTTAACGGTTCAAAATTTGTGGACATATACTCAACTTATATATGTATAACATATCCAAAAATTACCACGATCCAACGGTCGGATTAAAAATTATAACCCCCGCAAAATATCTCAAAAATCCTGATTTTTAATACCTCCATTTCAACAAAAATACTGATAAAAACCTCAACATTAACTCCTTTATTTTTAACCACAAAAATATATCCCTCATTTATATCCACATAAAATAAATATTTCCTTATCATATGAATCAATAATTAATTATTCACAAATAATATTACAGAATCACATTTATGACAACCAGGCCGTTCCCAGGAAAGAGGGGGCTTTCCAATAAGGATTTCTCCTTACTGGCGCGCAATTAGATGACCAAACCTCTCCTTAGACAAAACTTTCTAGACATTGCCAATAATGTTATCAAAAATAATTTAAATTATTGATCTGATAAAGAAAAATACTGTGCAGTAACAATTACTGAAACAACAATAATATAAAATATCAACGCAGCAATTATTGAATCAATAAAATAAAATATTGAATAATAACTACTGTAACAATTATTGAGTAGTGCCTTCTTACGTAAGATTTAATAATTGGTGCAATACCGTGTGCTACTGTATTTTAACCACCAGGTATTCCAACAGTATTAGCGGTAACAACTACGCCGTTATTTATAACTTAATAATGTGGTTCGGGTCTTTAACATATTTACGAAGCATATATATGTGAAAAATATTATGAACACGAGACATGCTTAGAGGTAATGCGAGTCTATATGCCACATTTCCTATTCGCTCAAGAATCTCAAATGGACCAACAAATCTTGGATTGAGCTTTCCTCTCTTTCCAAATCTTGTAACTCCCTTCCGTGGTGCAACACGTAACAATACATGATCCCCAATATTAAATTCTACGTCCTTCCGATGAAGATCCGCATAACTCTTTTGTCGATCCTGTGCCGTTTGTATACGTTGTCGAATCGTTTGGATCTTCTCTGTAGTCATGCGTACCAACTCTGGTCCCAATAATGTTGCTTCACCCACCTCGTCCCAGCATACTGGAGAACGACATTTTCTTCCATACAATGCCTCGAATGGAGCCACACCTATGCTCGCCTGATAACTGTTGTTGTAGGAGAATTCCACCAATGATAGGTACTTATCCCAACTCCCTTTGAGATCTAGGACACAGAGTCTTAATAAATCTTCAAGAGTTTGAATAGTCCTCTCTGATTGTCCGTCCGTTTGAGGATGGTATGCCGAACTGAATCGTAAATCCGTGCCCATAGCTTTCTGCAAGCTAACCCAAAATCATGAAGTGAATCTTGGGTCACGATCCGAAACTATGGATACTGGCATGCCATGCAATCTCACAATCTCGTTCACATACATACTCGCAAGACGTTCAAGGGAATAAGTCTCACGTATCGGTAAGAAATGAGTAGACTTGGTTAATCTATCAACAATAACCCAAATCGCATCTATGCCTTGAGAAACTTTGGGAAGACCTATAACGAAATCCATGGTAATGTGTTCCCACTTCCATTTCGGGATCTCAAGTGGTTGCAATGGACCCTTTGGCACTTGATGCTCCGCCTTTACACGTTGACAACTTAAACACCTCGAGATAAACTCCGCGATCTCTCTTTTCATATTGCTCCACCAAAATGTATGTCGAAGATCGTGATACATTTTGGTACTCCCAGGATGGATTGCAAACGGTGTGTTGTGTGCCTCCATCATTATTCTATGCTTCAAGTCAAAATCGTTAGGAACATAAAGTCTGGAGCTGACTCGAAGTATTCCTTCTTCATCGATTCTTGCTTCTGGAATAACACCTTCTTGCACTTTCTTCTTCATACGCATCAGCTCTATGTCCGTAGCTTGAGCAGCTTTAACTTTATCGATTAAAGTCGGTTCTACTCGTATATTTGATATCATCATGTGGGTACTTGGAGCCTTCATCTCTATCTCCATCCTTTGTAAGTCATACAAAATGGGCCTTGTACCGGGTTCAAGGTCAATAAAGAATTCAACTTCACGTTCTGGGGGTAGACCAGGAAGTTCTTCAGGAAATACATCGGGAAATTCTCTAACAATAGAAATATTATTCAAATCTGACTTGTCTTTGTTCAAATCCATAACATGGGCTAAGAAAGCTTGACATCCGTTTTTCAATAAACGAATAGCTTTGTGGCTTGATATGACAGTGACTGATTTTAGTGGTTTAGTAGTTTGAATTCGTATGACAGGTTGGTTAGGAATATGAAAACTAACAACCTTACGAAAATAATCAATTTTAGCATGATGAGTGGTTAACCAATCAATTCCTAAAATCACATCAAAAGCAAGTATCTTTAAAGAGATAAGATCAACAGGTAATGTGATAGTGCCAACTTGGATCATGCAAGATTTATAAACTGTAGATGTAACGAAAGTTTCACCCAACGAAGTTTCAACAGATAAGTCAAAGTCCAATTTCTCCGGAGTCAAGTTTAAACGTTGAGCACAAGTAGGAGAGATAAAAGAATGGGTAGAACTGGTATCTAATAAGGTATAAACTTCGCAAGAGTTTATGATTAGCTTACCCGTGATCACCTCGTTTGGGTTCCTCGCGTTTTGGGCAGTCACGACAAATGCCCTTCCAGGAACCACCGACTTTGACTTGTCCGGAACAGCCTTCGGAGTCATTATCCTCGTTGAACTTGGTTTCGTAATAAGACAATCTTTAGCTATATGACCTTCCTTTCCACAGTTATAACATACCTTGAACTGTTGTGGGCAGTTTGGGCTGATGTGTCCCTCCTTCCCGCATTTGTAACAAACGACCAGTGCTCGTTCTCCTCCCCTAAAAGCAGTTGATGTTTGTCCTGACGTCTTCATGTTATCATTGTTGTACCTTCTCTTCTTGAAATCTCCTCCCGACTCGCTCCTTTTATTATCACGACCACGATTACCACCAGAGTAGTTACCGCTTTTATCCAAATATTTTCCTCCCTGCTGGTTTTCATTGCTTCGATGACTGCCGCCACCGGTATGACCCTGGTTGTGGTCCCTCGGTTGCACATACTCATTATCTCGCTCTAATAATTGAGCCCTGTTTACAACATCTGAATATAAAGAAAATTTATGAGAGATAAGATATTGTCGAATCTCGGGTTTTAGACCTCTCAGAAACATCCTTGTCATTCGTTCCTCATTTTCGACCAAATGAGGTGCAAACCTGGATAACTCTGCAAACTTCACCTCGTACTGGGACACCGTCATGTTGTTTTGTTCCAGTCTGATAAACTCCACCTCCTTCATATGACGAATACTTTCAGGAAAGTACTTGTCATTGAACAGTTTTTGAAATGTTTCCCAGGACATGTTGAGTGCGTCAGGCTGGGTACGCTTCACAGACTCCCACCAGTAGTCTGCCTCACCGCTGAACATAAAGGTGGCGAATGGAACCTTCTGTTCCTCCGTGCATCCCAAGACATCGAATATCTTGGTAATTTGCTTGACCCACGTTTCCGCCATGATCGGATCCGACTTTCCCTTAAATTCTGGTGGTCCCAATTCTTTGAACTGTTTGGCTGTGACAAACCGCGCGTTGTTATCATTTTCACCCGTATTCTGCACACGAGTCTCCCTCGTCTGATTTTGCATGAACTGCAAAAAGCTCCTAAACATTCCATCATTCGTCGTTTGCTCGGTAACGTTGTTTACAGGAGGAATATTGCCTTCCTGTTGCACGTTCCCCTGGGTGGTGATCAAAGGTGTCTCCACGGTCTGATTTACTCCATTATTAACGTTCTCAGCTGCCATTCTTAAATACTGCCATAAAATAAGGGTTAATAGTCATGTCATATATTATCCCTATACTCTGACCGACCAAATAAACACCAAATAAACTTAGTCAGGTCATACTAGCGAAGGAATTCACCGTCTCTCCCCTCCTAGTTCTTGTCTCACATCTCAGCCAGGGATCATATCCCTAAGCTCTGATACCAACTGTGACGGCCCCAAAATAGGTATACAACACCCATTCTGAGTCGCCAAATACATGGTACAAAAAGCAAACTACAACTTCAATAATACAATTGTCGTGCAAAATACGACAACACATACTGTGAGTTTAAATACAAATATTGTCTTCTAGACAATATCCACACTCAAATAAATTCTCAATATAATTATTCAAACACTATTTTACAGAAATAGTGAGGACTGCTAAAACATCTTTCTAGGACCATCACTCCATACCCCGACTAGATCCTGCTATGTTCTCACCTCCTGAGAAGAAAAATGGAACAAAAAAGAAAAGGGTGAGCTCAACTAGCCCAGTAAAGAATATTATGACTAAGATAATATACAACAAATTATCATTAGTATTCAACAGGGAAAAATCTGATAGAATATAATCGACAACAAGTTTTAGATCAACAACTGCAGCGGAAACAGCAAACCATTAGAAGAATCAAGTAGAGAATGAATTCTACTATCTTCTAAGATTTAAAAGTCCATCATCAATATTTTATCCCTGTAACATCAATTAATAATCATCTTTATCCAAATATTCATCTTTGCACTACAGGCCAAAGATATTCATTTGTATCACCTGTCAGTCATGTTCATCTCAACACCTGTTATTCTTTGCACAACAGGCCAAAGATATTCATCAAGTAATCATACATCTTTGCACTACAGGCCAAAGATATTTAGTAATATCATCATTTAGGACTGAGAATGATGAAAAATATCTTAAAGAGAACGAATTCAGTGAGACAGAAGGACAAATAGTAGGGATTCGTATAACAGTTTATCCAAGATCAACAATACTTCATAATAATCAATTGTGAAGTAGAATTCAAAAATAAAGACCAAAACATGGATACAATCAAAGATAGTAACCATAATAGACATCTTGGACAAAAAGGGAAAAATTTTATTTTTTCGGTGAATAGTGCCGTATTCGTGAATAGTACCGTATACGTGAATAGTAACGTATACGTGAATAGTAACCCCGACACAAAAAGTTCCAAATTTGATAAAAACTCATATCAATAATTCAGCATAATGATATTGAAGAAAATAATATCATTTAAGAAGAAAATAATAACCCTTACCTCAAAATATCAGTACTTCTGGTCGGAATACCGGTATAAGGCTGAAAGAAACTTGCTCTGATGAATAGAAACTCTCAAAGTATCTAAATACTCACAAAATACACTCAATAATCTAGAGAGAGAAAGAGAGAAAACTTGTTTCTGGTGTGATTTTTAATTCTAACTTAGCCCTCTATTTATAGGAAAATGTTAGCACGCCGAAGCAGACTTAACCTGCAACCTGATGGCTTTACCTACTACTATTCCCACCCACTACATTTGAATAAAAATCTCAGCACATTTCTTCACCAACCAAGAGTGGGGCCCATCAATTCTAGAATTTTCCACCAAAATAATTAACTCCGAAAATTCAATAATTTCTGAACCAGTCATCTCGTAAAATTCATAATAAATCATACGTTCATTTTTAACGGTTCAAAATTTGTGGACATATACTCAACTTATATATGTATAACATATCCAAAAAATTACCACGATCCAACGGTCGGATTAAAAATTATAACCCCCGCAAAATATCTCAAAAATCCTGATTTTTAATACCTCCATTTCAACAAAAATACTGATAAAAACCTCAACATTAACTCCTTCATTTTTAACCACAAAAATATATCCCTCATTTATATCCACATAAAATACATATTTCCTTATCATATGAATCAATAATTAATTATTCACAAATAATATTACAGAATCACATTTATGACAACCAGGCCGTTCCCAGAAAAGAGGGGGCTTTCCAATAAGGATTTCTCCTTACTGGCGCGGAACTAGATGACCAAACTTCTCCTTAGACAGAACTTTCTAGACATTACCAATAATGTTATCTAATAATATTATTCAAATAATATGAATTATTGATCTGATAAAAGAAAATACTGTGCAGCAATACTTATTGAAACAACAATAATATAAAATATCAACGCAACAATTATTGAATCAATAAAATAAAATATTGAATAATAATTACTGTAACAATTATTGAGTAGTGCCTTCTTACGTAAGATTTAATAATTGGTGCAATACCGTGTGCTACTGTATTTTAACCACCAGGTATTCCAACAGTATTAGCGGTAACAACTACGCCGTTATTTATAAACAACTTATACTTGTCGTTTTATTCATCCAATCGCTTTCGGTTATGGGGTCCACACAAGGCTGTGCCGTCGTACGAATATTCCCCGACAGCAAGAATATTCCACGACCAAACGAATATTCCCCGACAAAATGAATATTTTATAACCACTTGCTTATTTTGCAAAATTTGCACATTTCACCCATAACCAAAGTATTATATCAAATTAACCCCTTATTATTCACAATAATATTTAGAGAAAATTTGATTTTATTCATTAATAAGTTAGGGTCTTACAGGGTTAAAGTCTGGGAAGATTAAAGACCTCACTACATTAGAAGCTGTGGCTGAGCACATTCAAGCTGGAATTATGGGAATAACCCTCGGAGGGTTCATAAAAAGAAAGAAGAAGATGTATCCTTGGTACTGCAAGGATAAACTCAGAGAGGCAATCAAAACTTTTCCATTCAAAGGAAAAATTATTCCCCTTTCCAAGCATTTGCACAATCGTCAAATCCTCTATTGTAAAAAGTTGGAGAGGTCAGACGTCAAAGAGTTTTCACACCCTTAGGTGACTCATTGAAAAATATATTCAAGCTTCTGACAGCACAGAAGAAAATTGTCCAACTCCTTCCTTTAGCCAATCCAAGTGGAAGGAATTTTGATACAGGCAAGAAATGTGCTTATCATTCTTGAGCTCTGGGGCATGATACTCAAGATTGCTGGTCTCTCAAACATAAAATCCAGGATCTGATAGATAATGGGGAAATTATGGTGACTAAACCAGAGCATCCACATGTGCAAGATAATCCTCTGCCTCAACATAAGGAAGAGAATGTCAATATGATCAGTAGAGGGAGTGTAGAAAGTTCCAATTACCTCAAATATGCATGTGATTTCCCCCAAACCAGCAAAGATAATTCTGATAAGTGGGATTATTTAGAATTACTGTTTATGATAGAGCGAGAAATGAAGTCTATCAAAGAACATGGTGATCAACTGGTAGAACTGGTGATACATCAGCACCAAGTAACTCGGCAGCTAATCAGTCAGGGGCATACAAGTCTCCTCTCCATTATCACAAGGACTCAACAAGTCAAAGAGAATGAAACTTTAAAAAAAATACTTGCAAAGAAAGCAAGATCCTAGGCTCGTCGAGACTATACAGACCAAAAGAAGTTCACTCTTTTGGGGCAACCAATGGAGGAAATCCTGCAGATGTTGATCAATGAAGGGAAGATCATATAACTGTTACCCCCAATCAATCCACGTTCCAAGAGATTTGATGCTACCGGGGTCTGTCAATACCACTCCAATACTCAGGCTCATAGCACTAAAAGTTGCTGGGCACTTCGTCATTTAATCCAGAATATGATTGACAGTGGTGACCTGTAAATGGCAAATAATGATACTGTATTGCTTGAAGAAGAGAAGATATTTCCTCCTAGAACACAGAGATGGAGGGAAGTTATAGCAGTCATATCCTTTGAAGGAGACTTTTTTGCAACACCTCTTACAATCCAAGGAATGAAGGTCAAAGGAGTAAAAAAACCCTTTGAAGGTGGCTGCACCATAACCATTGGTGTTGCCATTCAGGCCGCAATATCCCATTATCAGTCTAAAAAAAGTCCCATAGAACTATGGGAGGATGAGGAATCAACTTCAAATCAAACTGCTGCTATATTAAAGGAAAACTCGTTGTATCTACCTCAGCGACTAATGAAACCAGTCATCAAATACAAGGGAAAAGTGCTTGAGGAGAAAGTTGAAGAATTCCTTCGCAAGATGGGGCATAATGAAGGCAAAGTGGTGCAAAGATTGAAAGAAGCACCCCGACAGATATCCATTCTGGACTTGTTATTATCCTCATAAGATCATCTCAAGGTCTTAGTGAAAGTACTGGAAGAAGTTCATCTGCCAAAGACGGTGGACACTGAAAAGTTTTATTATTTGGTAGATCACATTTTCAACAGCAATGTGATATCTTTCATTGATGATGACATACCAACCAAAGGGACGGGTCATTGCAAGTCATTACACATAGCAGTGATGTCTTCAGGATATGTGGTCGGAGGTGTGTTGATAGGTGGAGGGTCTTCCTTGAACATTTGTACCTATGCCATGTTGGAAAGAATGAAGATCAATCCCAATTGAATCCAAAGTAGCCACATAGTCATAAGAGCCTTTAATGGATCTCGACGAAATACTGTAGGAGAAATTGAATTGCCAGTGGAGATCGATCCACATACCTTTTACATATCCTTTTAAGTACTAAACATTACCACAGGATATAATTTGCTGTTGGGAAGGCCATGGATCCATATGGCAAGAGCAGTTCCATCTACCCTTCATCAACAGGTCAAATACATCATCAACGGTAATCTGGTAATTGTCAATGTCGAAACAAAATATCCTGTTCATACACAAAGCGATATGCCTCTAATCAGTCTCAATGAAGGAATTGAGCCTGTCAATTTTTAAGCCTTTGAGGTGAGCAACACTCAATATCAACCTATCGGAGCCCCAACTTTAAAGCCCAGAGTTTCCACCAAAGTAATGTCTGCTAGTCAGAAAATGATATCCTTGGGTTTCCAGCCTGGGCAAGGGTTAGGGAAAGGTCAGCAAAGAATTAGAAGTCCGGTTCACATTCCTACCCAAACAGGGAAGATTGGATTAGACTATTCCTCTGGATCAGATCATCGGAACCCGTACAAATATCCACCGATTCCTTACTCTACCATTCTGTTGCCTAATCTTACAAATGTCAGATTTGTAGAGCCTATGAGGAAAATTCCTATTTTTGTGGCGGATATGCTGATTCTAAGGTCTAAGCCGGCTAGTGGAAAAGAAGTCCTAATTCCGGATCAAGAAAGCAAAGAGAGGAATCAGAAACTCAAATAAGAAGTGCAAAATCGGTTGTCAAAGATGTACTTTCTGGTACATACTGATGGAATGAATGAGGATATCCAAGATGATGACTATTCAGAAGATCAAATCCTGACCCCTCGCATAAATAGGGCTAAGGAGAACCGGTCAAAGGAAAATACTGACCCTGATATGAATTCAGTCATGGTCATCATCAAAGAGGAGGAGGACATCAACTCTCCCTTCATCACAGTTGTCCACAAAGACTTGACCCTAGGAAATTAGAGCAACACTCCTTGCATCTGCTGAAAAGGGTGAAAAGGGCAGAAGTCCATCTGCACTATAATGTAGATACTATTGACTGCTTACTTTATTGCACAGTACTAGCAGTTATTTTTGTTAGGATTTTTCAAATGCTTTGTATGATCAAACAATCATACATATTAAGTGAAAGCATTTTGTTTTTAGGACTTTAAAGATGGTTCTATTTAGTCTTGCTGATGAAATGCCAAATCTCCACAATGACTATAACTTTGATGTAGAGTTGGACTTTGACTTGATAGGGATTGAGCAAGAGGAGATAGAGGACTATGAGGTGCCTGAGGAGATCAAAGAATGGGTCGAAGATAAACCTAAACCAAACTTTGGTCAAACCACCTCTGTCAATATCGGAACCTCAGAAAACCCTAAAGAAATCCAGATAGGCATGTACCTTACCCCAAGCCAAAGAAAAGACCTGGTTGCTATACTAACCTAGTTCGAGGATATGTTTGCATGGTCACATAAAGACATGATCGGTTTGTCTACTGATATTATCATCCATCGACTGCCCATTAAGGAAGGATTCAAGCCAGTCAAACAGAAGCTTAAGCGACTAAAACTTGAGTGGAGTCTGAAAGTCAAAGAAGAAATTGTTAAACAATTCAAAGTTGGCATCATCATAGTATCAACCTACCCTGAGTGGCTATCCAATATAGTTCATATGCCTAAGCTCATAGGGAAGGTACGTGTGACGCCCCCAAAATAGGTTCAATCCACCCAACCTATTCTGAGTCGCCAAATACATGGTACAGAAAATAACTACAACTTTATTATTACAATTGTCGTGCAAAATACGACAACACATATACTGTGAGTTTAAATACAAATATTGTCATCTAGACAATATTCATACTCAAATAAGTCCTCATTACAATTATTGATACACTATTTTACAAAATAGTGAGGACTACTGAAATAACTATCTTGAACCATCATTCCACACCCCGACTAGTTCTCGCTATATTCTCGTCTCCTGAGAAGAAAAATGGAACAAAAAGGAAAAGGGTGAGCTCAACTAGCCCAGTAAAGAATATTATGACTAAGGTAGTGTTTGATAAAATTAAGTGTTAAGACCTGAACAGTTCAGACGTCTAAATAATATAGAGCATCTGAATAGAATTGTGTTTGAATGAAAAAATACTGTTTGATAATTAATTTTTCCAAAATGTCTGAATAACAGTATTTTACCATTTTAACCCTCTGAACAGTTTAAACAAAACCTGTTTGATAATCAGAAGGTCTGAATAATATTTTAAATACATATTTATAATATTTTGTCAAACATGTTATCTCGATTATATTGAGCAAACAATTCATCCTCAATATTATGTTTCCTTATGAAATTATGAACTGCGAAGCAAGATATCCCTTTGTACTGTAAAAGGGTCAGGAGCCATTCGTTTCAAACTATATCTTATACCAAGGGGTTACCATTTCCTATTATTCCTTCTGGCTCTGCATCATTTATTCAAACTTCAAAAGCAACAATTCTTTAGCTCCATATCAATATTGTATTCCTGCCAACAGATGAGGCTAACCTAAACCAGATACATTTTTAATATATCACAACAAATGTATTCAAATGAGTTGAGCATAAAGCCACAATTTACAGAACCAAAAACTAAATGGGAGAAGATAATACAAGGTCACTCAAAATAACTAGAGCAAAAGTTCAGGACAACATCAAGTCTAGAAGTCACAACTCACAAGACAGACATACAAATTTGCCATGCATATAACATAAAGACACTTATGGAAGGAGTTCCACTGAGTTTATACTTCTAACCAACTGATGCTCTCTAATCTACTCTTTCTCACATTCAGCACAAAGTATCTATCGGCATCAACTTTAAATGCTCGGCCTCACATTGAGGCGAGTTGCTATTTTCTCACCAAGAGACTTGTCAACTTGCAACACATACCATAAAATCAAATCAATCAGATATACCTACTCGTTACCTTTTCTTCACTAGACTTCAATTATAAATTGACAAACTCAAAAGGCAAGGAATCAAACCTGAGACCAATATGAGATCCATATGCTGCGGATCTCATGGGTAACACACAGATCAGATAAAGCATCAACCACTCGACGGATAAATCGCTCTTGCCTGAAAAAATTACAAGATCAATGAAGTATGTTATTGTATTATGAAAACAACATACCACTGTGGAAGCACAAGACAAGCATACCTGTCTGGGGAAAAAGATCAGTATCTCTCTCCTGGTTGCTTGAAGTTGTTCTCTTTCTCAATCATGGCATGTCCTCTCAACAAGTAAATTTATTAGACACCCTGGTACATAAAGAAAGTTTCAAGTCTAACGCAAGCCATCAATTATTAAAATGTTAAAAGCTCTATATATTGACTGTAACAAACCCAAAAAAAGATAACCCCTTTTGTTTTAAAATGAGCTAAAAGAACTGAAATCTTCACTCGCCAACTAGTCTAAATTTATCCATTCCAGCTACTGATAACAACACAAAGGTTAAAATAAGGTTGGGCCAACTATTACATGAACCTCTAAGGCAGGATTATTTCACATCCTTCATGAGTCAATATAATCTGAAAAAACCCACTGTTTATCCCTTAATTAGCAGCCCAATAATCATTCATATACTTTAGGGTGTTACAAGCATTATGCAAATAAACATATATCACTAATTTATATATATTTTAGTGTGTTACAGAAATAAAAAACCTGGGCCGGGGCATAGAAGCACAAGCATCTTGACTTCTTTAATAGCCAGTTATACAAAAATGAAGCATTAATTATGCAAATTTAATAAGGAAAGTAATCACATGGTCAAGAGTAACTATAACTGAAAAGATATGTAAAAAATAGAAATTGGTATACATGCTATTAGTTTAAACATGTTAATGGAATAACATAAACACAATCATGATTTAACAGCATAAGAATTCATATAACAATAATCATGCAAGGAAAAGAGTAATTCTACATAAGGGTAAAATTAGGGATTGAAAATTATGAATAATTAGAAAACGATGATCAAATCATGTATAAATGATACACGTCGGCATGAAAAAATTATGGAGACGGATCCCATACACTAAAACAATTCACACAAATCAAATAGATATAACTGATAAGGCTTGCAAATCGAAAGAGATGAAATTAATTAAGGAATCTCGATGGTAGCAACCACAATAGTTCTTTTAAGATTCAAAAATCAATTATTTTTTACACACATACATGTATATGATGCCAACAAAAAATACCCAAAGAAGAGAAAGAGATTTGAAAAAAAAAGGTTTGAAATCATAAAGAATTTATAGTAATCACGAATAGAGCAATAATCAATAGATGAAGAAGATTAATGAGAACAAATCAACAATAATAGATGAAGAAGGGATAAAAGATTTATCGGCGAAGGAAGAGTGAAAATTTGAGAGGGATCAACAGAGTGAAGGGAGAGAAATCAGTAGGTTAGAATTGTATGGGGGATAAAGGAAGATTTTGTAATATTGTTGAGGTTATTTTTGTCTAAAAAAAACAAAACTCGCTCAGATGCTTCTCTGAATTGTATAGACTTATTTTTGAATCTTATCCACTAGGAGGTATTAAGAGGCTTAAAATTTTTTACCAAACAAGTTGTGCCTCTAACCGAATCAGATGCATACCTATTAAGAGGCATTAAGACCCAAACAAACACCACCTAAGATAATATAGAACAAATTATCGTTAGTCCTCAACAGGAAAAAATCTTATAGAATACAATAGATAAAAAGTTTTAGATCAACAACTGCAGCGAAAATAACATTTCATTAGAAGAGTTAAGTAGAGAATAAAATCTACTATCATCTATGAATTTAAAAGTCCATCATCGATATTTTATCCCTGTAACATCAATCAATAAACATCTTGAATCAAATATTCATCTTTGCACTACAGGCCAAAGATATTCATCAGTTGGTCATGTTCATCTCAACACCTGTTCATCTTTGCACTACGGGCCAAAGATATTCATCATAAAATCATTAATCTTTGTACTACAAGCCAAAGATATTCAGTTATATCATCATTTAGGACTGAGGATGATGAAAAATCTTTTAAAGAAAACGAATCCAGTGAAACAAAAGAATAAATATTAAGGATTCGTATTTCAGCTATTCCATGTCCAAAAATACCTCATAAGTAATCATAGTGGAGCAAAATTTAAGAATGATCAAAACATGGATACAATTAAAGCTAGTATCCAGAATAGATATTTTGGACGAAAAATAAAAATTTAATATTTCTATGAATAGTGCCGTATTCGTGAATAGTGTCGTATTCGTGAATAGTGCCGTATACGTGAATAGTGACTCCGACACTAAAAGATAGAAATTTCACAAAAAATATCATCATGCTTCGTGAATAGTACTCATGAATAGTAACTCATGAATAGTAACTCGTGAATAGTAACTCATGAATAGTAATCCCGACATGAAAAAAAGCTCTAAATTTGATAAAAATTTCCAACCAATATTTTGGCGTAATGATATTGAAGAAATAATATCATTTTCGAATAAAATAACATCCCTTACCTCAGAAAGACAGTACTTCTGATTGAAAAACTGGATATAGTGCTGAAGGAACTTGCACCGTATATCAACTCTCAAAGTATCAAAATACTCACAAAAATACGCTCAATATATCAAGAGAGAAAGAGAGAGAAAACTTTAGTTTCTTGTGTGATTTTCAATTCTAACCTAAGCACCCTATTTATAGGAAAATGCTTAGAACACCAAAGTAGAAAATTTAATATAATATTAATAATATAATTAACAAAATTCAAGCACACCTTTGAAATCTGATTTCAGCTCATTTAAATCACATGTGAGGCCAACTTAATTGCAAAAAATGTTTTTCTTTAAAAAATAATTAAAACTTCCAAAAATTAATTATTTCAGAACTACGGAACTTCAATAATTCATAATAAATAACCCTTTTATCAGAAAATTCGAATCTCACAATTTTTTATAGGAAATTCAATTCTCTACAACTTTACAGAAGAATTTTTTTCAAATTCCAAACATAAATTGACCGAAATCCACATACGGACGATTTTACAGGCCATAATCAAATTTCAGTCAAGAAATGGGGTCCACCGACACATAAAACATGTGTTAATCATTTAATGCAACAAAAATACTCTTCCTCCTCATATACTCATATATCCCATATTTATTATAAAAATATCATCATTATTATATAATATAATAAAATATTATTTTATCAAAAAAGATAAAATATCAAAATTTTTTAACAATTATCACTTTAAAATTTCTCCATCTATATCCACATAAAATTAATATTTTCCTCATCATATAAATCAATAATTAATTATTCACAAATAATATTACAGAATCACAGTACTGGCAACCAGGCCGTTCCCAGGAAAGAGGGGGCTTTTCAATAAGGATCTCTCCTTACTGGCGCGCAATTAGGTGACCAAACTTCTCCTTAGACAGAACTTTCTAGACATTGCCAATAATGTTATCTAATAATATTATTCAGATAATATGAATTATTGCTTCGATAATAGAAAATACTGTGTAGTGACAATTATTGAAACAACAGTAATATAAAATATCAACGTAGCAATTATTGAATCAATAAAATAAAATATTAAACAGTAATTATTGTAACCATTATTGAATAGTGCATTCTTACGTAAGAATCAATAATTGGTGCAATACCGTGTGCTACTGTGCAACAACGTGTATTACTGTATTTTAACCACCGGGTATTCCAACAGTATTAATGCTAACAACTACGCCATTATTTATAAACAACTTATACTTGTCGTTTTCGTCATCCAATCGCTTTTCGTTATGGGGCCCACACAAGGCTGCGCCGTCGTACGAATATTCCCCGACAGCAAGAATATTTCACGACCAAACGAATATTCCTCGACAACAATGAATATTTTATAACCACTTACTTATTTAAAATATTTGCGCATTTTACCCATAACTTATCACATTAATCAAATCAACCCTTACTATTTTAAAATAATAAATAGAGAAAATTTGATTTTATTTATAAAAAGTTGGGGTCTTATAGTACGAGTATGCGTGGATTACTGGGACTTGAACAAAGCTTGTCTCAAGGATAATTTCCCAGCACCTTTTATCCACATACTAATAGATAACACGACTCAGTATGACATGTATTCTTTTGTTGCCTGCTTCGCTGGGTACCATCAGATTATGGTTGGTGAAGAGAGCAGGGAGAAAACAACCTTCATCACTCCCTAGGGAACCTTTTGTTACAGACGTTTATCTTTCGGCCTTATCAATGTCGGTGCCACCTATCAACGAGCCATGATGGTCGTTTTCCATGATTTAATACACAAAGAAATAGAGGTCTATGTGGTTTACATCTGTAGACAGTCGAAATTTTGCATTCTTGTTACTAACCTTGCAGGAGGGCAAAATCGTCTTCCAGAGATAGCCTTGGAAGTCAAATCAGCTCAATCCCAAAGACAACCCCATGAAACTCAGTCTTTTTCATCTCGGAGACAACCCTAAGATACTCAGTCCTAATCCCGGAGATAACCCCGGGAGTATCAATTTTAACCTCGGAGATAACCCCGAAGAGTGCAGTTGCAGTTTCGGAGATAACTCCGAAAAAGCTTATTTTAACCCCCAGAAGTGAGCTTCCACCTCGAAGATAACCCTGAGGCACTCAGCTCCAACCTCGGAGATAACCTCGGGAGGTCAGGCATACCTCAGAGACAACCTTGAGGACATTCAGTACCTACAACAGACCAATCTCAGAGATAATCCCGAGCAACAACTGCTAAATCAGCCCAGAGCCAGAGATAACCCTGGTGAGGGACAAAAGCGTCATTTTGCCACCTCGATCCCATATACACGTTGTCTCAACAACATTTAATATCACATTCTACACAGAAGTGTCCTACAAGAACCATAGCTCAAATGCCAACTGACTACTGCACAAGATAGCACACCAGATAGAATTTGAAGACCCTAAGATCTGGGCATGGATCGATCTTCTCGACTTCATACAACCTCTTATCCCATGTCATTGTGTAGCTCGCAATAACATTTTGGAAAGGTATTATACGCCTCAATCAGATGCCCGGACTGAAAGTTATGAAGGTTCGAGCGGACAACACGTTGCATGCGTGCACGTACTTCGAGACGGCTGAGCCCACGGAGCCCGGGGCACCCTAGGTAGCCGCAGGTACACCTGCGGCTCTCCTCTCTATAAATAGAGGGCTTGGGGTGACCATTTTCAAGAGAGAAAAGGCGAGAAAGCCCTTCCCATTTTGCTTTGTACACATTTTAAATTGAGTGCTTTCTCTTTCCAAACACTTGTGAGCTTGAGCTTTGCTATATTTTACCAGTGGAAACTGAGAATTCATTCATTTAAATCTGTTTGAAGTCTTCTTGGCAGCCCACTGTAAGACATCTCACATTTCTTAAAGCTTTTCTCTACTTTTGTTCACACACAGTTATCCATATTGAGAGTCGTGTTGTGTGCGTATGCCTGGACCGTCGATCCGTGGCTTTTATTGCTTATATATATATATATATATATATATATATATATATATATATATATATATATATATATATATATATATATCCTCGAATTATCGATTGAGCCTGGATCGATATATATCCGGTGCGTTTACAACTTTTATATATGTATATATATATATACACATTTTTGTCAGGCCTGGAGATCACTTCGTGGCCATTTACCACTTTTATATATATATATATATATATATATATATATATATATATATATATAAAACTGTTTACAGCTTTTATACATACTGCATCATCATTTGAGCCTAGGAATCATGTGATCACAGATTCAGTCTCCTGAATCTAGATTCGGTTCCCGTGATGGACATTTTCAGCTGCAACCAGCTTGTAAATTATTCATGGTGTTTGAATTTCCTTAGATGGCTTTCATGCCCACAAAGAGTTCGGCACTGCTATGTATCTTATTTTCTCGAAGATGCTTCGCATCTCGAAAATAATAAAAGCAACCAAGCTGAACACAATAAAATGGAAGTATCAAAGGCCTCAATTACTATTGAGCATAAGGGTTTGAAAAACCTCTTTTACAAAATATCATTGCTATATCTTGTTAAAATTGAACTTTTATACAAAATTCAAACCCTTTGTATATAGGTGCAAACGAGGCATAACACTACTTCCAGACAACAACACATAGACCTACACACACACGCATTCAGATAAAAGTTTAAATTAAAAAGTGGCGCTCACCATGTCACCACGGAAGTCGGGGGGTGCCTAACACCTTCCCCCCGCTTAATCAAGCCCCCGGACTCTAATGAATCTCGATTTCACAGACCAGTTAAATAGTGTCACATCACTAGGTCTATGTGCAAACCATTTCTCGGTTGAGTTAGTGCAACCATTTAAAAATACCAACTGGCGACTCTTATAGTCCAATCGTCGACATATACATGTCGGACCTTTTCAAACTTATTTTTTTCAAACAAATCTCACCTAGCATGAGAACATGAAAAGACAAGAACAAAAAGGGATAAATAAAAATCCCGATGTCGACAGGTGGCAACTCTGTTGGGGACTCAAGTAAGAGAGCTTAAGCCGCTATTTACAAACTTTTCAAAACTTTTATCTGCTTGTATGTGGATGTTGCGTTTACATTTGAATGAATGTGTACTAATGCATTTACTTATTGCACTTAGTGCTTCGCACCATATCTGCCTGTGATATTAGTGCTTCACACATGTCATCATTTCTATACGGTGAGACACGATGTATGTGAATGTATGTTGTGTGGTCCCTCCACCAGGAGGCTATCCTGTCAGTGTTTGATTACTCGACTCGTAGGGAGACTAATTCCAATGAAGCTCAGGAAAGGCACCACCCATATTCGCTCCAGTTGAAAGACTAGATTAACTTCCCGTCGAGTAAATTGTGATGATCTGAGAACCTTCATGCCAAAAGCTGCGAGACTAGCCTAAAATAGGCCAGCCTCTAATAAACCAAACGCAGAGGAAAGTCCCTTCATACCTTCCCATTTTAAATTACTTTAAATTTCAATTACTTGTAATTTCATTTCCATGTCAATCTCAATGTAATGGAAAATATGAAGGCATGTGTGTACATGCATTCCCTTTTATATCAAAACTTGACATGTTATCTTGTCATACAAACAGCTGACATCAGTTTTGCTGGATAATACTCCTAAAAATGGACACATCACATAGCATGTAATATTTCCACATTCCCTAAGACTAAACTACATAAGTCTTTTTGTAGGGAAACAATTGGTCCTGTTACCCGTTCAAAGTCCAAAAAGGCAATAAGCCTACAGCCAAGCATGGCTACATCTAGCCAGTCTAATCCTACTCCTATCTCTCGTGAGGAGTTTGAAGGATTAAGTAACTAAATTACAGAGTTGGCTATTCTGCTCAAAGAACTACACAAGTTCACTCAGGGTCCAAAAATGCCCATACATACAAAATCCTCTACACAAGGAGGAACCCAGGGATCAGACAAAGAAATTCCAGTACCTGAGTCTCAGTTAGACAAAACCAATAAAACCCCTAAAATTATCGATCTCAAAGAAGATCCAGACACCGGTGATATCAGGAAGAAGGTCCTATAAATAGAAGAGACCATTCGGTCTATTAAAGGGATTGGAGCACACGGGAGTGTTTCATATTTGGACCTTTGCATCTTTCCTGGGGTTCATTATCCAGAAAAATTTAAGACTCCCAATTTTGAAAAATATGATGGATTGGGAGATCCTTACACACATTTGAAAGTATTCATTGGGGAACTCGGATCTTATGCTGAGGATGAAAAGCTCAGAATGTAGCTGTTTCAGAAAAGTCTGACTAGAGAAGCCAGATCCTGGCACACCAGATTAGATAACTCCAAGATTCATAGCTGGGAGGATCTAGCCCATGCTTTCTTCAGTTAGTATAGTTTTCAAACTCAGATGACACCAAACCGGTACCAAATTACCAAGGTTAAGAAACAAGCCAATGAGTCTTTCAAAGAATATGCCCAAAGATGGAGGCGTCTGGCTGCTCAAGTTATTCCCTCTATGACTGAGTCTGAAATGGTGATGACCTTCATAGACATTCAAGAAGCTCCCTTTTATGAGAGGGTCTTAACTGGCATAGGCAAGCCATACTCTAAAATGATCAAACACGGAGAAATGGCTGAGATGAGATTAAAATTAGGAAAGATTCAAGAACTTATCGCTCTGAAAGCTGTAGCTGAGCACATCCAGTCTAGAAGTTATGGAAACAACCCCCAAAGGGTCCATAAGGAGAAAGAGGAGGATGTTTCCTTGATACTACAAGGACAAAAAGGCAGTCAGCACATGCCTATTCAGAGGAGAAACTACTCCCCTTTCCAAGCACAGTCTTCAAACCATCCATTGCCAAAAGGTGGAGAAGTCAGACGAACTCTAGTGTTCACACCCTTAGGGGACTCACTCGAGAACATTCTCAATCTTCTAACAACATAGAAGAAAATAACCCATCTTCTTCCACCAGCCAACCCAAGTGCGAAGGGTTTCAATGCTAACAGGAAGTGTGTTTATCATGTTGGAGCTCCAGGCCATGACACTCAGGATTGCTGGGCCTTGAAGTATAAGATCCAGGATTTAATTGACAATGGTGAGATCGTGGTGACTAAACCCGACTAACCCCATGTGCAAGACAACCCTCTCCCTCAACACAAGGAAGAGGAGGTTAACATGATTAATTAGAGTAGTGGACAGACTTCCTATTACGACGGTGGATCCTCCCAAACCAGCAAGGATAGTGCTGGCAAATGGGATTATGCACAGTTCCAGTTTATGATGGAACAGAAAATGGAGGCTCTTTGAGAGCAAATCAACCAATTGGCAGAACTAGTGATCCATTAGCACCAAGCCACACATCAATTATTTAGTTAGGAGCATGCTAGCCTCCTTCCCCTTATTACAAGTACTCCACCACTTACTCTAGAAAGTGAAACACTGAAGGATAAAATTGTAAAAAGAGCAAAAGCCAAAGCTCGTCGGGATTTAACTAACAAAAGGGAATTCACCTATTTAGGCCAACCGATGGAAGAAATATTATAGATGCTGATCAATGAGGGAAAAATCACAACTCTGCTACCTCCTATTAGCCCACACTTAAGATGTTTCGATTTTAATAGAGTATGTCAGTACCACTCCCACTCTTACGGTCACAACACTGAAGAATGCTGGGCACTAAGCCATCTTATTCAGAACTTAATTGACATCGGTGTCCTACAAATGGTAGACAATGACGCTGTATTAATTGAGAGTGGGGACGCATTTCCTACAAAATGAAAGGAAGTTGTAGCGGTTATCCTCTGAGGAAGATTTGGCTGCCACACCACTTACAATATAATCAATTCAGCACAAAGGTGTTGAAAATCCTTTGAAAGTGGCTGCGCCAAAGCTAATCATATTGCCATTTAGGCCACAGTATCCTGTTGTCAGCCTGTAAAAAGTGCCATGGAATTATGGAGATGCTGAAGGATCCACATCTAATATAACTGTTGCACTATCGAAGGAAAATCCACTGTATCTTCCCCAACGGGTAATAAAGCCTACCATCAAGTTAAAGGGGAAAGTTCCTATAGAGAAGATTAAAGAATTCCTTCGTACTATGGGACACAATGATGCCAATGTGGTTTTAAGCTTGAAAGAAGCTCCACAATAGATTTCCATACTGGACTTGGTTTTCTCTTCAGAAGATCATAGGAAGGTCTTACTAAGAGTTTTAGAAGAAGCCCACTTGCCAAAATCAGTGGATGTTGAAAAGTTCTATCATCTAGTTGATCACATCTTCAACAGCAATGTGATATCCTTCACTGATGATGATATACGTCCCGAAGGGACGGGTTATTATAAACTATTTCATATAGCGGTTATGTCCTCCGAATATATGGTAGGAGGAGTTTTGATAGATGGAGGATCATCCTTGAACATCTGCCCTTATGCCACCTCGGAGAAGATGAACATCAATCTTAACAGGATCCGAAGCTGTTATATAATTATTAAATCTTTTGATGGATCCCGATGAAGTGCTGTCGGAGAGATTGAACTACCTGTGGAGATGGGTCTACACACATTCTGCATATCCTTTCATGTGCTCAAAATAGCTACATGATACAACCTGCTTTTGGGAAGACCGTGGATTCACATTGCTGGAGCCTTCCCTTCTACCCTTTATCAGCAGCTCAAATACATTATTAACAGTAGTCTGGTTACTGTTAATTTTGAGCCATAATGTCCTGAATAAGGTGACATCCCACTCATCAGTTTCAATGTAGAAGTTGAACCTGTCCGTTTCCAGGCCCTTAAGGTGGGAAACACTCACTATCAACCCATTGGGGCACCACATTTGTTACCCAAAATTTTTGCCGAGGTAATGTCGGCAAGTTAAGAGATGATATCCTTGGGTTTTCAACCTGGACAGGGGTTAGGAAAGGATCATCTGAGCATCAACCGCCCAATTCAAGTTCCCAGTCAAACAGGGAGAGCCGGACTAGGCTATTCTCTTGGGACCAGTCACAGGAATCCTCACAAACACAAACATGTTCCTTCATCTTCAGCCACACGACGATTGCTTAAACCTACAGAGGATGAGCCTGTATGGTCTCCATTAAAGGATCCTACCCATGTGGTGGCTATGTTGTTTCCTAAGCTGATTCCGGTAAAAGGAAAGAAAGTCTTGATGCCAGATTTTGAGGCGAAAGAAAGGGATCGAAGATGTAAACAAGACATTGCAAGGCGGTTATCAAACATGAGCGTCATACTCCATACTGAGGGTATAAACAGAGACATTCCAGATGATGATTGTCCAGACATCATGGTCATCATTCGGGAGAAGGAGGATGAAAACGAACCCTTCATCATAGCTGTCCATCAGGAATTCACCCTTTATAATTGGAGCAGCATTCCTTGCATTTGCCGACAAGGGTAAAAAGGGCAGAAACTCCCTCTGCCCTGTAGATAGCAATAACTGCTTACTTTTTCTATACAGTCTTAGCAGTTGTTTTGCCATTACATGCTAACACTTTGTATGATTGTATAGTTTAATATATTAAATGAAAGCATTTTATTTCAGGACTCTAAAGTTAGATATGCCTATACTTGCTGATGAGGTGCTTATTCTCCACAAGGACTGTAACTTTGATGTTAAGTTGGACTCATACTTGATGGAAATACAAGAGGACTATGAGATACCTCAAGAGATCAAAGAATGGGTCGAAGACAAACCCAAGCCAAATCTTGATCAAACCACCTCTTTCAACCTCGTAAACTCAAAAAACCCCAAATAAATCCAAATTGGTACGGACCTCACTCCAAACCAAAGGAATGACATGGTTACTTTATTGACCCAATTCCAGGATGTGTTTGCATGGTCTCATGAAGACATGGTCGGTTTGTCCACTGACATTGTCATTCATCACCTTCCCATCAAAGAGGGATTCAAGCCAGTCAGGCAGAATCTCAGGCAATTAAAACCTGAGTGGAGTTTAAAAGTTGAAGAAGAAATTGTGAAATAATTTCAAGCCGGCATCATCATGGTGTCAACATACCCTGAATGGCTATCCAACATAGTCCTCGTGCCTAAACCTGGTGGAAAGGTGCGAGTTTGCATGGATTACAGGGATCTGAATAAAGCTTGCCTTAAAGATAGCTTTCCCATGCCATTCATCCACATACTCTGTAACGCCCCAAAATTTGGTCTATCTTCACACCCGGATTCCGTGCATCATGAGTAAATCTACTTCCAAACATACATCATTATATTGTTAAATATAACAACATACATTCTCAAATCCCAGGTTCTAATACCTTATAACCTCATTAATTACAAATAATGATAATTACATTATTCTTTACATCTTATAAGAGTGACTTTAATCCGCCATCAAGGATACATGATAGTTCATTAAACTATTCTACATTTCAAGTCTTGGCTTGATCTTCATGCTCATTCATATATTGAATAGCACTTCGTCTGGATACCGGTTAGCTTGATCTTTACAGGATCCTTAAGTTCTTCTACTCGTATGCTAAAAATGTTTTTCATTTAAAGTAAGTGTGAGCATTCAATTGCTCAGCAAGTCATAGAAGTTGAATAAACAACCTCAAGAATTTAAACATTCTTTTAAAACTTCAATAACCGAACAAAGGTTATGAAGTAGCTTGAATAATAGGAATAAATTCTGATTCCTATCATTTTAAAACATTAGACACATTACCTTTGTAATACTTTCATTCTTCTACCTTTTTCATACACATTCTATCTGGCTAGAATAATTAGCATAGACTTAACAATAACGGTTCATGTATAGACAAAATATTTTCATATTGAACAATTCAACCACATAACAGTTCATTTCATAGAAACACCGAAGTGCTAAAATTATGGCACAAGGCCTCATACATTCTTCCACCTTGTACAAATATCACACATATGCCCATAGGTAAAACTTCTCATGTTCAACATCTGAGAAAGTTTATGCAACTAGCATTCATTTAAAATATGAATGAAGTTAGGAAACTTGCCTTACGCACAACTACAGCTTACAGTTTACGCTGAACTGCTCATTTCAATCCCTATATATCATATAAGAAAATAACACATACATCAATTAGTGATATACTTAACTTACGTAATGGTTTAAACTTAACTTTATTTCTTAGGGTTTGCGTTCTTGCAATCTAAGTTTACGCGACCTACTTTCTTTATCGGTTTACGGCTTCATGACATACGGAGATGTCTTAACTCATACGATCATCATCTTTGATGATTTACATTCTTATCTTCTTCTCATAACCTTTCTAGGACTGAGCACACATCGAATCTCTACTAATAGTCCATATGGTACTCTGAGTGGTTTTCCACAAACAACCAATAAACTAGTTTCTCGTCTCATCTACACTGTTTTTCACAGTGAGTTAGATCGGTTGCCAGTTTTATATATACCTCCGCTCTCTGAAGGAATTGTTTAGCCCAGCTCCCATATGTCAATCATTAAAGATTTCGATTATACTACAACCTAAACTTTATCTTAACTTATCCGAACCATTAAAACTATAATATTTGTTAAGTTAATTTCTCATTTCTTATGGCTTTCTGGCAACTAAATGCCATACCCCATGATTTATTTCTTATCGTCTAAGTCATACAATCTTTTGTATACTTAGAACGATTATTCAATGTTAATACTATGTGATCATAGCGTTAAGCATTTTACATTATCTTATTCATATCTTATAACGTCCGGTTCATTCGACTCAGAATGTTGTCCAAGTTATTATTACTAACTCGACTTCTTAATGTTATACGTCATTAATTCAGTTTCTTCACCGTTCACAGATTTAATCATCATTCTTCATTACCTTACGGTCAAACCATACACAGGGTGTAGGTTCTGTCCATTTAATATTCACATACACTCAACTCTCATCTCTCAACGTCTAAGGAATCACAATCATAGTAATCCTACACGTTCGTTTTATCGCAATTACGGTCCCCGGATATTGGTTACGTATTTTGTGTTTACATTGTTTGTCTTTTAATCCCATTCAACCTTTACTAAAGGTTTAATTCACTTGATTAAGTGTTACATTAGGTGAACTATATATTCATTATCTTTCCATGCACTTCCCCAAGGAGTTGAGCAATTAAAAGCTCATCACTAGGCCTTACCCTGCATCGGCGTTGCGGCGTCGGTTCCTTCCTTTCTTCTCGTGCTGCAGCGTCACTTAGCAGTGATTGGTTGCCCGAGTTGGAGCTGCGGCATCGCCTCCCAAGGCTTAACTGGCGCTGCGGCACCAGGCCTAAAACTTTGAAATTTTTCTAAGTCACGGAAAATGTTTGAGACGCTTACTTCACAATCTCAAAACTTATTCGTTATAACTCGGAACGAGGTCATTACAAAGACATTCTCTTCCTCAGTCATCCGAACTCGAAATTCGTTCATTCTTGAGTTCATGGATTACGTTTTTTACGTTTTCTTACATTCTTATAAAACCCTACACATTCGGGTTTATTTATATGCTTTTTACATTTCGTTCGTCTTTTACGAAATTTTTGCCATAACTTCGTTATAGCTAAGTTTAATCCGTTCTTAATGAATTTTTCTATCGTTCTTAACCAGGAAATAAGTATCTAACTTATACGCGATGGTTTTAAACTTGTCCATCAACAATAAATTATACTACGATGGTTTTAAATTTGTCCATCAACAACGTTCTTCGTGTTCTTCGCGTGTTCTTCGCGTTCTTCGTTTGTTCTTCACTTTTAATCGATACTTTGATTACGATTTCACTTTTTCTTGGAATTTGGTGTTATGAAACACCATTCCTTACTTATTTAATCGAATCGTTCATATGATTCATTCGGATCGTTTAAATTCATTACAAAACTCATACTTCCTTAAGAAATTTATAAACTAAACTTCAAACTCTTATTTCTTCGTTTCTCATGATTTCAACCATATGAAAATTATTCTTAACATCTTTTACTTCTATTCTCATTAAGATATGTTTTTAACATAGAAAACTTAAAGAAAATTTGTATTAAACTAGGTTTTGGATTACCTTTCTTCTTTAATCTTCTTTCGTTGGACAAAGTTTGCACTCGGGCTAGCTTTTTCTCTTTCTTTTCCTCCTCATCTGAACTCTCTCTCTCTCAAGTGTTGGTGATTTTCAAAAATCCCCAACAAATGAGCTATGGCTCTCCTTTTATAAAAAGCCAAGGCGAGGGGCAAAATAGTCATTTTGCCCCCAAAGTTACTATTCACACCTCCTTACTATTTACACCTCCTCACTATTCATACCTCCTTACTATTCACAAGGCTTCTCTTGGAAGCTTTGCGGTTTCATATTTTAGGATTCGTCCGACAGTTCGAAAACTGCGATTCTCGGAATCCAAATATTTTTGGATATTTTGTCTTTCTTTTACAAATTAACTTTTAAGCATTCTTCGGAACTTTGAAAAATTGAAAAACACTTTTTAATGATAAGCATTTTCCTTCACGTTTTCCCCTAACATAGTTAAACGAATGAAAAGTACATAACAGTACTTTTCGTCATTTTTGTTTCGTCCGATTTTTACACATTTTTTGAGAAAAACTTTTATCGACTTACTTAACATTTCACAATAATTTATCGTCAAAACTTTCGACGGAATGTTATTTCGACATATCGAACTCTCGAAAAGGCTTAGGTTATTCAAACCCTAACCCTTAGGGTTTCGTCAGGTGAATAGTGCTTATTTTGGTTTTTTCTTGGGAAATATTTTTGTTCCCGGAAAAATTTTATTTTCATCTTGAAAATTCTTACTCGTTTAGTCTAGCTCGTAGCCAGAATCCTTCCGCTTTATAATCATCCTAAGTTATTATAGAACGATTAATAAACACATAGCACATAATCTTATTAACAAAAATTCATTTTATTAATTACTAATTCTTTAAACTTAATTTCTGGACAATTCGGTTCTCCGGGTTGTCACACTGACTGTTTTGCGGGGTACCATCAAATCATAGTTGCTGAAGATGATCGTGAGAAGACTGCATTCATCACTCCTTGGAGAACCTTTTGCTACAGACGGTTATCATTCGGCCTCATCAATGCCGGAGCTACCTATCAGCAAGCTATGATGGCTCTTTTCCATCATTTAATGCACAAAGAGGTAGAGATCTATGTGGATGACATCATTGTCAAGTTTCGAAGGGAGGAAGACCACCTAGCCCATCTCAGAAAGCTCTTCAATAGGTTGCGTAAGTATAACTTGAAGTTGAATCCAGCCAAGTGCGATTCATCTCCCAACTCACAGCAACCTGTGAGCCTATCTTCAAGTTGTTAAGGAAGAACTCCTCCATGAAATGGAATGATGAGCGTCAGAAAACCTTCCTTACAATCAAAGAGTAGTTAGCCAAAGCTCCTATTTTGGTACCTCGCAAGGATGGTGCTCCCCTATTTATGTATCTGTCAATCAATGACAATGCCATGGGCTGCATGCTGGGATAGAAAGATAATAGAGGCCAAGAGCGAGCAATCTATTACCTCAATAAAAGATTCAGCAACAATGAACACAAGTACACTCTGATTGAGAAAACTTGTTGTGCTTTAGCATGGGCTACCATGAGGTTACATCATTACTTCCATGGTCACACAATCCATCTCATATCTCGTGTGGATCCTCTCAAATATGTTTTTAGCTAACCCATGTTGAATTGTCGACTGTCCAGATGGAAGTTGATCTTACAACAATTTGACATCGTCTACGTGACGCAAAAGTCTATCAAAGGTCAAGGAATTACGGATCAACTGGCCGCTGCACCTTCAGGGGATTTCAAACCCTTGGAAACATATTTCCTCGATGAAGGGGTAATGACAGTTCAACGACACCATCAGGACAATACACACCAATCATGGAAGATGTATTTTGATGGAGCTATAAACACGGAAGGTTCTGGGGCTGGAGCAGTTCTAGTATCCGTTACGGGGGAGCAATATCCCGTCGTCGTCAAATTACAGTTTATCAGCACTAACAACACAGCTGAGTATGAAGGTTGTATCATGGGGTTGAAACTTGCCCAATCAATGGGCATCAGACGGTTAACTGTCTTTGGAGATTCAGAATTGGTAATCAGATTAACCACTGGGATCTATCACACCAAAGAGCTACATTTGCTGCCTTACCATTGACAGGTTATACAGATGGCTTCGAAGTTTGAAGAAATATCCTTCCTCCACATTCCTCGGGATAGGAATGACTTTGCTAATGCATTATCAACTTTGGCCTCCTTGATCAACATACCTGACAAGGAAGACATGCCAAGCTTCACATTTACCCTGCAAAATGCTCTAGCCTATGGGAACTACATTAGAGAAGTATCGGATGAGTTGCCTCCCATCCAACACCCTTGGTATCAACATATCAAGGAGTACCTGCGAGATGGATCTACACCCGCTGAGGATTGAATGGCTATAAAATTTTACCTGAGCGGAGACGCACTATATAAAAGAGATGCAGGATTAGGTCTCCTCAGATGTCTGGACAAAGACCAAGCTCAGAGGCTTATGGATGAAATCCACGGTGGAGTATATGGCCCACACATGAGCGACCCTCTACTTGTCAAGAAAATCCTAAGAACAGGGCATTACTTGCTCTCTCTCAAAGCTGACTGTGATGATCATGTTAAGAGATGTTACCAATGCCAAATTCATGAGACTGCTATCCACGCCCCTCCAAGGGTGCTCCACAATATGAGTTCGTCCTAGCCCTTCTTAATGTGGGGAATGGACGTGATCGGGCCCATCGAGCCCAAAGCCAGTAATGGGCATCGGTTTATCTTCACCATGATCGACTACTTCGCCAAGTGGGTAGAAGCAGCCTCCTTCCCCAGGGTTACCAAAGAAGTTATCATTGATTTCTTCAGAAATAATGTCATTTGTCGATATGGACAACCAGAGGTGATTGTGTTAAATAATGCTAAGAACCTCAACAACCAAATGATGGGGGAGTTATGCAGTAAATTCTACATCAAACATCTCAACTCCGTCATCTATCGTCCAAAGATGAATGGTGCTGTTGGAGCGGCTAATAAGAATATCAAAAAGATCATGCAAAAAATATCCGCCAATCACAAAGGATGGTCTGACTTATTGCCTCTGACTCAATTAGCCTACAGAACATCAATGCACACTTTCACTGGGGCAACCCCCTACTCATTAACCTATGGGATGGAAGCAGTGCTCCCCATAGAAGTGGAAATGGAATCCCTCAGAGTGTTGATAGACGCATAACTGGATGAAGACCAATGGTTACAAGATAGGTATCACCAATTGTCTCTAATAGACGAAAGGCGAACCGATGCCATCTTCCATGGTCAGTTATATGATGAGTGGGTTTTATACCTTCGAATCGGTTTCTAATTCGAGCTTAAACTATGTTAATTCATTATTTTTATGATTCGTTTGACTTGTTTAGTGTTATTTTTATGTTTAGGTATGGTGGCATAGCATTTGGGCTTAAAAGGTGGTTTCGTGGCTAAAGTGGGCAAAAAAAATAAGCGAAAGCTAGACTACAGCAGATTGACCCCCCGCCGGGGCGGATATTATGAAGGCAAAACCCACGCCGGGGCGGGGGTACTTCGTCAAAAACAGTAGCACCCCCCGCCGGGGCGGGCACTTAAAGAAGAAAAACCCCCGCCGGGGCAGGGGTATGAGAAAAGTAAGACTCCTGTCTTAACTGTATTGCTGTAGAGGCGTTGTAACGATCGAGAAAATTTGTAATTTATTTAAATATTTATTGAATTAAATAAATATTTTAAAAATTTATTTATTAAGATAAATAAATAATCGATGATCGAGAAATTTTATAATTTATTTAAATATTTATTGAATTAAATAACTATTTTAAAAATTTATTTATTGAGATAAATAAATAATTGATGAAATTGCGGTGCAATAATTTAGTTAAGTGTGTATGTTAACTAAATTGATTAATAGTAATTTTATTATTTGAAGATTTAATTTAATGAAATAATTAAATTAAATGAATTGTTTAATATTTAAGAAAATAATTAAATTAAATAAAATGATGTTAAATTCGGAGGGGTTACTTCGATTCGAAGGGAGAATTTGGGTTCCGCCAGTACCAAAAATTAAAGAAGAAATTTTAAGCGAGGCTCTTAACTCACGATATTCAATTCACCTTGGAAGTACAAAAATGTACCAGGATCTCAGACATCATTTCTGGTGGGCGAATATGAAAAAGGATGTGGCTGAATGTGTGGCGAAGTGTTTAACGTGTCAAAGAGTTAAAGCAGAACATCAAAGGCCAAGCGGATTGTTGCAACCGTTGGAAATATCGGAATAAAAATGGGAGCATATCACAATGGATTTTGTGGTAGGTTTACCAACGACTCAGCAAGGTTACGATGCGATCTGGGTGATTGTCGATCGATTGACGAAGTCGACACACTTTTTTGCCAATCAAGATTAGATTTAACCTAGTACGATTGGCAAAACTGTACGTGAAGGAAATTGTTTCAAGACACGGTGTCTCGGTGTCCATTGTATCAGACAGAGATCCACGTTTCACATAAAATTTTTGGAAACGACTACAAGAATGCTTGGGAACACAATTAAGAATGAGCACAGCGTATCATCCTCAAACCGACGGACAAAGTGAGAGAACCATCCAGACACTAGAGGACATGCTCAGAGAATATATTATGGATTTCAAAGAAAATTGGGATGACCATCTACCATTGGTTGAATTTGCCTATAATAATAGTTATCACGCGAGTATTGGCATGCCATCTTACGAAGCGTTATACGGCAGGAAATGCAGAACTCCGTTATGCTGGGACGAGGTAGGTGAACGACAGCTATTGGGTCCAGAATTGGTACAATAAATTGTTGAGATCATCAAGGTGATTCAGGTAAGATTGATAGCTGCACAAGATAGACAGAAGAAATATGCCGATCAACACCGATAAAATCAGGAATTCGATGTCGGTAGTTTTGTTTTCTTGAAAGTGTCTCCCTGGAAAGGGAAAATTTGGTTTGACAAAAAGGGAAAATTAAGCCCTAGGTTTATAGGACCTTTTGAAGTGCTACGATGAGTTGGTGAAATGGCATATGAGGTAGCTCTACCTCCAGAATTAGGACATATTCATAATATTTTCTATGTTTCGGTATTAAGGCCATATAAGCCTGATTATAAGCATGTTATAGAATATGAGCCGCTACAGTTTGAGAAAGACCTGTCATATGAAGAAGTTCCTATTCAAATTATTGACAGGAAAGAGTAAGTACTAAGGAATAAAGGGATAGCTTCTGTCAAGGTAATTTAGAAAAACCACAATGCTGAAGAAGCTACGTGGGAACTTGAAGATGTTATGATGAAAAATTATCTTCAGTTATTTGCTTAATCTTGTATAGCAATTCTGGGGACATAATCCTTTTAAGGTGGGAAGGATGTAACGATCGAGAAATTTTATAATTTATTTAAATATTTATTGAATTAAATAAATATTTTAATAATTTATTTATTAAGATAAATAAATAATTGATAATCGAGATATTTTGTAATTTATTTAAATATTTATTGAATTAAATAAATATTTTAATAATTTATTTATTGAGATAAATAAATAATTGATGAAATTGTGGTGCAATAATTTAGTTAAGTGTGCATGTTAACTAAATTGATTAATGATAATTTTATTATTTGAAGATTTAATTTAATGAAATAATTAAATTAAATAAATTGTTTAATATTTAAGAAAATAATTAAATTAAATAAAATGATGTTATAGTCTAATTTAATTATTAAATTAGTTATATAATAATTTATTAAGCATAATTATAACTATAATGAAAATTATAATTATAATAGTAAGAACATAAAATGAATTAAATAAAAGTGTGACACATGGAACTATATAATATAAATATTATTAAAATAAACTAGAATGAGGAGTTTGGGTAGCCAAACAAGGCCTTGTGGCCTTTGGCTTAATCTAACTGACGTAAACTTTTTGGGTTCTTACCTGAAAAATACGCGGGGGAGAGGGAGGCCAGTTTATATTACGCGCAGAATTTTTAAGGCTAAAGGAAAAACACAGAGTTAGGTGAGGAAGAGAGAAAACACAGTGAGATTGAGAGAGAATTTTCTCTATAATTTTGTCAAGAAGGAGAAGGATTGTTAGAACTTGGTTAACATCAAAGAATTCAAGGTATAATTGCTCCTAATATTCCATGTTTTGTTTCCCAATGATTTTTTACTGTAAATTGAAAGTCACATTGGATTGAGGTATATACATGTATGTATGGTTTTATAATCTGTTAATTATCATATATAAACAATTGTTAGAAATCAAATACGTGAAATTGGGTTTGAAGAAGAAAGGATAAGTAAAAGTGTTATATGTATGAAAAATGGCTTATTTGAGTTAAAAATTTGATGTTCAATCTTTGATAGAATCTGGAAATTGGTTTTAGATTGTGTTAGTACATCAAGAAACCAAAACAACGTAGTTCGAATGGTGTCAATTGGTTAAAAAATAAAGATTTGGCAATCAAATTCACTAAAAGTATTGAAATATGAAGAAATTGGAAAAAATATGATTTTGATCCTTATAAGTTAATTATATATAATGTTTATGTTGGTAGAATTATGAAATGCATGCTTGGTGATGTTATTACAATATTTTAGTTGTTGGGTTTTGTGAGTTGTTGTAGGAATTGGAAAAAAATGGGTGTTTCAAGTGTAACGGGGCTCTGCTGTAGTTTCTGTCTGCGCACTGGCGTAGCTGCACTGGTACTACAGGTAGAAATGACGCAGCTGCGCCGGTTGGTCTTTTGAGATCTTGTACCAGCGTAGCTGCACCGGTGCCAAGGCTTGGGGCAGCGCAGCTGCGCCGTGCCCTAAGCAGAGACATCGAGTTTTGATTAATTACAGACTATAATACTAAGACCTAATCTAGTTTGGTATGCATGATAAAGATGTTAAATCATAACATAAGATACAATAACAGATTGTAGTGTAATACCAAAAAGTGAAGATTTTAAATAATCACTTAACAAGCTATGTAATGAATGAAAATTAAGATTTTCAAGAGATAGAAGTGAATGATAAAGCTTTATATTAGGTGATAGTGAGTTTTTAGATTCGTATGAGTGGTTAACCAACATGATTAGACATTAAGTTTAAGGTTATGACTTAGATGGTGGCTTGAACCTATAAAGCTAACGACAATATAACTAATTGGTATGACGATTTCAATGGTACATATAGGGTAATTGGCGAACGTTATTATATTTGTGTAGCTTACACACGAGGCAAGTTCCCTAACTTCATTCTCTTTATAATGAATGCAAATTTCATAATTATGCTTACCCCTTGTTGTTATGCAAGCTTTCTAACCCTAATTTATCATTATGCAAGTTCCTAAGTCTTATATTAAAGTTGAGCAAGCTTATTGATTCCATCTTGTTTATGATCATACAAGTTCTTGTATTTTGATTCTTTACATCGAGCGAGTTTCACATTCCTGACTCTTGCTAGTGCTACTCAAAGCATATACTGTTTAAGTTCATTGTTTCAAATGAGATTTTTCCTAACTCTCTTGGATGTAGTACCTTGCATATATACCATGTCTATTCAATTATATATTGTCACTATTCGATCTTTGAATTAAGTATTATTGTTCAATTCTATATTATTGTACTGAACCTTCGAATAGCAAGCAAGCAAGCTCTTATTGATTGGATTAATCTATACTTGGTAGTGTTCTAAAATTCTAGAATCACAGATAAGCTAGTTCTAAACTAAACTTTCTTTAGTGTGGAGATTCTAAAGTCAAACTGAGATGAATAACCCTAATATAGGGGATTATGTACGTGTTAACGTTTAGATGTTTGTGCACAATACATGGTACAAAGGGCTAATCCCCCTAAGTACGTATGGAAGGGTCTGTATAGTCTAAATGACTGTTAAGGTTGATGTAATAATACCTAATTACCGGGGACATAGTTCGTGGTCTTATAACCCTCAGATATAAATCTTGAACTTGTTTTCTATTTTGATTCGTAGAACGAGTTCACCATTATTCAGCATTCGTTGTCCAATCTCATGTTATTATTATTATTATTCTTTATATTAGTGAGCAATTGTTTACTCACTCTTGCAATTAACACTACAGCTAAAGTTGAGAAAGTCGATGAGCCATCTTCTAGCAAAGGAAAGGGCAAGATGTCCAAATGATGAAGATTTATGTGAATTTATTTAAATGAATTATTTTATAAGACTCATGTTATTTTGTGATGTATTCCACAAGGTTAGATTACTTGGGATTGAATTAAGTTGATGTAACCATTTAATGGGAAAATCATTGTTCAAGTTATTTAAATTACGTCTTTATCCTTTATTATGGGTAGTTAAATATAATTGTTTTGGATAGTGAGCGCCAAATTCTGTGAGAATGGAGTACCCAGATTTGGGGGTGTCACAGGTTGGTATCAAAGCTTTAGGTTATGAATTAGGTGGGGAAAACATTAGGAAGTAGCCTTTAAGGAGACATAAAATATAGTGGTGTTAAACTCTTATCGAGTTCTAAGGAATGAATTAAGGAAATTTATTAAAGATAAACAATAAAAGACTTTATGTGCTATGTGTTAATAACTTATGTACTCGTGAGTATCGAAGAGTGCCACATAATAAATAAAACTTAAAAATATCTTGTTGTCAGGGTGTCTAACGTTGAAGGATCCAATCAAGCTAGGGAAGAAATATCTCAGGTACCCAGAGATGAGGAGCCCCGAGATGTTCATGTGGTTCGGGAACAGTTGACTCAGAGGGAGCCTTCTCTGTTGGTTGCTGAGGAAGAATAGGAGGATGAGCCTGTGTCTGATCCTGAGGAGGAGAACTCTAAGGAGATAGGGCTGGAGGATGAGGAAGAGGATCCTATGGAGTTTCCACCAAACTCCATATTAGCTGAAATGTATGATGAGCTATACGATCGTAACATAGAATTACAGGATAAGATTGAGGAGCTGAAGGAGTTATCTGAGGTTCGTCAGGCCACCATAGAGTAAAAGGATGCCGAGATTTAGGAACTTGACTCGCGACTTGGAAACACGGAGTGGAACCTAGTTCACATAGAAGGACATCGAGAGGAGCTGTTGGCTGAGAATGAGAAGATGAAGACTGAAGTTGGAAAGCTAAAAGATGACTTAAAGGAGGAGTCAGCTAAGCATGCGAGAGCAGAAGATGCCTCGATGAAGGCTACTCAACGTGCAGACCATGCTGAAGCTAAGGTCCAAACAAAGAAGGCCAAGATGAACGAAATGGAGAATGCCTTTAATTTTGCGATTGATAGGGCCCAGGATCGAGTCTTTTATTACCCACCTTAATTTGAAGACTTGTTGTGGTTCATGATGGATTGTAGGATGACATATCATATTATGGAGGAAGAGCGTAGAGAAGCCTCTCGACGTCTTAATATGCCAAGATAGGAAGAATAATAATAATATGTGGTTAAGTATGTGAATAAATAAATTGTAAATCCTTATTTGAGATAAATAAAGGGGTAATATGAGGATGTAATCCTGAAACTTGTTTAGTTCAGGAAAATGGATGTCGATAGCAGAGATGCTATCCTTATTATGTTTTGGAAAATCATGAATGAATAAATATTAAAGTTTAATGGAATGTTATGTGTTATAGCTTTAGTCTTAGAATATTTAAGTTAAACTTTAAATATTCAAGAAGTTGAGTAATGAACTAATAAGCGTATATTGTGAAAAAAAATGCCTCCTAGAAGAACACAACCACGCCAACAACTACCTCCTGAGGGGTCTACTAACAATGATAACGAGGCCAACGCTAACCCGGTTAAGTAGTTAGTGACTTTGTTAACGGGAGCACTTGTGAATCAATCAAAAGCCAACGTCACGACCTTCAAGGAATTCAAAGCAGTTGGACCGCCGGAGTTTCAAGGGTCTATGAATCTAGTTGAAGCCCAAACCTGGATTATGGAAATGGAAAAGGTGTTCGACGCTGCTAGAGTCAATGAGAATTAGAAAACCGCATTCACAACTTTCATGTTGAAATCTGAAGCTAGCTATTGGTGGCAGGCGAATAAGGTTCATGGGGGACAGGGAATAGTAGCATGTGATAGGTTCAAAGAAATATTTTTCGAGATGTACTTTCCAGCAAGTTCTCAGAATGAGTTGGAAGATTAATTTTTGGAATTAAAATAAGGAACCATGACTGTGCCAGAATATGCTGCGAAGTTTAATGAGCTGGCAAGGTTTGCCACTTATCAAGTTAATACTGATGAACATAAGGAGAGAAGGTTCGAACAAGGATTGAAGCCCTGGCTTTATATCAAGGTTTCAATGTTCCAGTTAAACACGTTTACAGCTGTACTAGAAAAGGCAATTATCGCGGAGGGTGGAAGCGATGCCTTAACCAAGTATAACCAAGAACAGAAGAAAAGAAAGAATGAGAATGAAAACAAGGTTAGAGGAAGCAATAATAGAGGTAACAACCATAAGAGGAAGTGGAGTGAGAATTCGAATACGGGAGGACAACAAGGAAGTCAAGAAAAGAAGAAATTTGAAGCTTGTGCTACTTGCGGAAAGAACCACACTGGGGTGTGCTTGAAGGGTAAAAGGGTGTGTTTTAATTGTGGCCAGGAGGGTCACATTGCACCAAACTATTTTAGCCCAAAGAAAGGAGCATGTTTCACCTACGGTTTGAAGGATCACATGGCTCGTGATTACCCTAAAAAGATAGCGGGAAGTGCAAGTGGAGGAAAAAGAAACAACAGTGGAGGTACTTTAACTATCACTGGACCAGTACAAACAAGCCGACCTATTGTGAGGACTTTCAATATGACCGTGCAAGATGCTATGCAGTCAAAGGATGTGGTGTCAGGTATCATTCCGATTAATGGTATTAATGCTTATGTGCTATTTGATTCGGGTGCTACTTGTTCATTTATGTCCGATGAATTTGCTCAGAACTTAGATTTGCCTAAGGAAGAATTAGATTTCCCTTTAAGCATAGAGATTACGAATAGTGAAATGATTCCTATTAGGTTTATATACAAGAATTGTAGAGTGGTTATAAAGGGTCATTTGATACAAATTAAACTTGGGGAGTTTGATGTTATACCGGGAATGGATTGATTATTCAATTACGGGGTAGTAATTGATTGCCAAAAAAAATGTGTTAACCTTATGACTCCATCAAAGGTGGTGTTTTATGGCAGCAAGTTGCCTCGACAAGCAAGTTATCTGACGGTGATGCAAGCCAAGAAGTTACTGAGACAAGGATGTGTAGGATACTTAGCTTACATAGTCGATACACAGAAGAAAAGTGCGAAGTTAGAAGAGATACCGGTCATAAAAGATTTTGCAGACATATTTCCAGACGATTTGCCTGAACTTCTGTCAGATCGAGAAATCGAGTTCGTGATTGATTTAGTACCAAGTACGACCCCGATATCTAAAGATCCATACAGAATGGCCCCAATAGAGATGAAAGAGTTGATGGTTCAGTTCCAAGAACTACTCGACAAGAAGTATATCCAGCCGATTGTATCGCCATGGGGAGCGCCAGTGTTGTTTGTTAAGAAGAAAGATGGATCGATGCGACTCTGCATTGACTACCGAGAATTGAATAAGGCCATGATTAAAAATAAGTATCCGTTACCAAGAATCGATGACTTGTTCGATCAACTGAAGGGGGCAAGATATTTCTCAAAGATAGACTTGAGGAGTGGTTATCAACAGTTGAAGGTGAGGCTAGAAGATGTACCAAGAACAGCGTTCAGAACTCGGTATGGTCATTATGAGTTTCTGGTTATGTCATTTGGTTTAACCAATGCACCTGCAGTGTTCATGGATTTGATTAATAAGGTGTTTAAACCATTCTTAGATAAATTTATGGTGGTTTTTATTGATGATATATTGGTGTATTCCAAGACCAAGGAGGAACATGTTGAACACTTGGAGTGACATTGGAGACATTGAGAAAAGAGAAGTTGTACGCTAAATTCTCAAAATATGAGTTTTGGTTGGAACGTGTACGGTTTCTTGGGCACGTTATTGATAAGGACGGAATTTCGGTAGATCCATCAAAAGTTGAAGCTGTAATAAACTGGGATTAGCCGAATACACCGTCATAAGTAAGAAGTTTCTTGGGATTAGCAGGTTGATATAGGCATTTTATTCAAGACTTTTCCAAGATCGCAACTTCGTTAACGAATTTAACTAGGAAAGCAATTAAGTTTGTCTGGACGAAGAAGTATGAGGAAAGTTTTTGAGAATTAAAGAAGAGATTGAGATCATCACCTATGTTGTCATTACCTAATGATATAGGGAATTTTTTGGTATAGAGTGACGCATCGCATAAAGTACTAGGCTGTGTGCTTATGCAGAACGACAAAGTTATTGTGTATGCATCACGTCAATTGAAAGATTACGAGTTGGTTGCGGTGGTGTTTGCCCTGAAAATTTGGAGACATTATCTTTATGGAGAGAGGTGTGAGATATATACCGACCATAAAAGTCTGAAGTATATCTTTACACAGAAAGATTTGAATATGCAGAGAAGATGGTTAGAGTTGATTAAAGACTATGACTGCGAGATTTTCTATCATCCCGGAAAGGCGAATGTTGTTGCTGATGCCGTAAGTAGAAAGGGACGAGAGAAATTAATGATGTTGACTGCTCAGGAGAAGCTAATGTCAGAAATGGCAAAGATGGAGTTGGAAATTAAATATCCGACAGAATCAGACGAAAAATTATTCCAGATGGGAAACAGTTTAACGTTGGTAGATAAGGTGAAGAATACACAACTTCAGGATAAGAACTGTGAAGAGATAAGAAGAAAAGTGTCTAAAGGTGAGGAAAACAAATTTAAAGTTGATTCGGAGGGGTTACTTCAATTCGAACGGAGAATTTGGGTTCCGCCAGTACCAGAAATTAAAGAAAAAATTTTAAGCGAGGCTCATAACTCACGATATTCAATTATCCTTGGAAGTACAAAAATGTACCAGGATCTCAGACATCATTTCTGGTGGGTGAATATGAAAAAAGATGTGGTTGAATGTGTGGCGAAGTGTTTAACGTGTCAAAGAGTTAAAGCTAAATATCAAAGGCCAAGCAGATTGTTGCAACCGTTGGAAATACCGAAATGGAAATGGGAGCATATCACAATCAATTTTGTGGTAGGTTTAACAACGACTCAGCAAGTTTACGATGCAATCTGGGTGATTGTTGATCGATTGACGAAGTCGGCACACTTTTTGCCAATCAAGATTAGATTTAACATAGAATGGTTGGAAAAAATGTACGAGAAAAAAATTGTTTCAAGACACGGTGTCCCGGTGTCCATTGTATCAGACAGAGATCCACGTTTCACATCAAATTTGTGAAACGACTACAAGAATGCTTGGGAATACAATTGAGAATGAGCACAGCGTATCATCCTCAAACCGATGGACAAAGTAAGAGAACCATCCAGACACTAGAGGACATGCTCAGAGCATGTGTTATGGGTTTCAAAGAAAATTTGGATGACCATCTACCATTGGTTGAATTTGCCTATAATAATAGTTATCACACGAGTATTGGCATGCTGCCTTATGAAGCGTTATACGACAAGAAATGCAGAACTAAGTTATGCTGGGATGAGGTAGGTGAACGACAGCTATTGGGTCCAAAATTGGTACAACAAACTGCCGAGATCATCAAGGTGATTCAGACAAGATTAATAGCTGCACAAGATAGACAGAAGAAATATGCCAATCAACATCGACAAAATCGGGAATTCGATGTCAGTAGTTTTGTTTTCTTGAAAGTGTCTCCTTGGAAAGGAAAAATTTGGTTTGGCAAAACGGAAAAATTAAGCCCTAGGTTTATAGGACCTTTTGTAGTGCTATGACGAGTTGGTGAAGTGGCATATGAGGTAGCTCTACCTCCGGAATTAGGACATATTCATAATATTTTCCATGTTTCGGTATTAAGGCCATAGAAGCTTGATTATAAGCATGTTATAAAATATGAGCCGCTACAGTTTGAGAAAGACCTGTCATATGAAGAACTCCCTGTTCAAATTATTAATAGGAAAGAGCAAGTACTAAGGAATAAAATGATACCTTCTGTCAAGGTAATCTGGAGAAACCACAATGCTGAAGAAGCTACGTGGGAACTTGAAGATGTTATGATGAAAAATTATCCTCAGTTATTTACTTAATCTTGTATAGCGATTCTGGGGACAAAATCCTGTTAAGAAGGGAAGAATGTAACAGATAAATTTATCGAATCGTGATTCTGGGAACATAATCTTTTTAAGGAGGGAAGGATGTAACGATCGAGAAATTTTGTAATTTATTTAAATATTTATTGAATTAAATAAATATTTTAATAAATAATTGATGATCGAGAAATGTTGTAATTTATTTAAATATTTATTAAATTAAATAAATATTTTAATAATTTATTTATTGAGATAAATAAATAATTGATGAAATTGTAGTGCAATAATTTAGTTAAGTGTGTATGTTAACTAAATTGATTAATGATAATTTTATTATTTGAAGATTTAAGTTAATGAAATAATTAAATTAAATGAATTGTTTAATATTTAAGAATATAATTAAATTAAATAAAATGATATTATAGTCTAATTTAATAATTAAATCCGATATATAATAATTTATTAAGCTTAAGTATAACTATAATGAAAATTATAATTATTATAATTATAATAGTAAGAACATAAAATGAATTAAATAAAAGTGTGACACATGGAACTATATAATATAAATATTATTAAAATAAACTAGAATGTGGAGTTTGGGTAGCCAAACAAGGCCTTGTGGCCTTTGGCTTAATCTAACTGACGTAAACTTTTTGGGTTCTTACCTGGAAAATACATGGGGGAGAGGAGGCCAGTTTATATTACGCGCATAAAATCTAAGGCTAAAAAAAACACAGAGAGTTTGGTGAGGAAGAGAGAAAACACAGTGAGATTGAGAGAGAATTTTCTCTATAATTTTGTCAAGAAGAAGGAGAAGGATTGCTAGAACTTTGCTCCTAATATTCCATGTTTTGTTTCCCAATGATTATTTACTGTAAATTGAAAGTCACATTGGATTGAGGTATATATATGTATTTATGGTTTTATAATATGTTAATTATCATATATAAACAATTGTTTGAAATCAAATACGTGAAATTGGGTTTGAAGAAGAAAGGATAAGTAATAGTGTTATATGTATGAAAAATGACTTGTTGGAGTCAAAAATTTAATGTTCAATCTTTGATAAAATCTATAAATTGGTTTTGGATTGTGTTAGTACATCAAGAAACGAAAAGAAAGTAGTTGGAATGGTGTCAATTGGTTAAAAAACAAAGATTTGACAATCAAATTCGCTAAAAGTATTGAAATATGAAGAAATTAGAAAAAATATGATTTTGATCCTTAAAAGTTAATTATATATAATGTTTATGTTTGTTGAATTATGAAATGCATGCTTGGTGATGTTATTACAAAATTTTAGTTGTTGGGTTTTGTGAGTTGCTGTAGGAATTGGAAAAAAATGGGTGTTTGAAGTGTAACAGGGCTCTGCTGCAGTTTCTATCTGCGTACTGGCGCAGTTGCGTCAGTACCACAGGCAGAAACGACGCAGCTACGCCTGTTGGTCTTCTGAGATCCCGCACCAGCGCAGCTGCGCCGTGCCCTGAGCAGAAGCAGTTAGTTTTGATTAATTATAGACTATAATTCTAAGACCTAATCTATTTTGGTATGCATGATAAAGATGTTAAATCATAACATAAGATACAATAACAGATTGTAATGTAATACCAAAAAGTGAAGATTTTAAATAATCACTTAACAAGTTGTGTAATGAATGAAAATTGATGTTTTCAAGAGATATAAGTTAATGATAAAGCTTTATATTAGGTGATAGTGAGTTTCTAGATTCGTATGAGTGGTTAACCAACATGATTAGACATTAAGTTTAATGTTATGGCTTAGATGGTGGATTGAGCATATAAAGCTAACGATAATATAACTAATTGGTATTACGATTTCAATGGTATATGTAGGGTAATTGGCGAACGTTATTATATTTGTGTTGCTTACACCCGAGGCAAGTTCTCTAACTTCATTATTTATATAATGAATGCAAATTTCATAATTATGCTTACCCTTTGTTGTCATGCAAGCTTTCTAACCCTAATTTATCATTATGCAAGTTCCTAAGTCTTATATTAAAGTTGAGCAAGCTTATTGATTCCATCTTGTTTATGATCATGCAAGTTCTTGTATTTTGATTCTTTACATCGAGCTAGTTTCACATTCATAACTCTTGCTATTGCTATTCAAAGCATATACTATTTAAGTTCATTGTTTCAAATGAGATTTTTCCTAACTCTTTTGGATGTAGTACCTTGCATATATACCATGTCTATTCAACTGTATATTATCACTATTCGATATTTGACTTAATTATCATTGTTCAATTCTATATTGTTGTATTAAACCTTCGAATATCAAGCAAGCACTTATTGATTGGATTAATCTATACTTGGTAGTGTTCTAAACTTCTAGAATCACGGATAAGCTAGTTCTAAACTAAACTTTTTTTAGTGCGGAGATTGTAAAATCAAACTGAGATGAACAACCCTAATATAGGGGATTATGTACATGTTAACGTTTAGATGTTTGTGCACAATGCATGATACAAAAGGCTGATCCCCCTAAGTACGTAAGGAAAGGTCTGTATAGTCTAAATGACTGTTAAGGTTGAGGTAATAATACCTAATTACCGGGGACATAGTTCGTGGTCTTAAGACCCTCAAATATAAATCTTGAACTTGTTTTCTATTTTGATTTGTAGAACGAGTTCACCATTATTCTGCATTCATTGTCCAATCTCATGTTATTACTATTATTATTCTTTATATTAGTGAGCAATTGTTTGCTCACTCTTACAATTAACATTGCATCTAAAGTTGAGAAAGTCGATGAGCCATCTTCTAACAAAGGAAAGGGAAAGATGTCCAAATGATGAAGACTTATGTGAATTTATTTAAATGAATTATGTTATAAGACTAATGTTATTTTATGATGTATTCCGCAAAATATGTAATAATTTAAGGTTAGATTACCTAGGATTGAATTAAGTTGATGAAACCATTTAATGGGAAAGATCATTGTTCAAGTTATTTAAATTACGTCTTTATCCTTTATTATGGGTAGTTAAATATAATTGTTTTGGATTGTGAGCACCAAATCTTGTGGGAATGGATTACCTGAATTTGGGGGTGCCACAGGCGTGAAGGAAGGAGGTTGGCATGGTTTGGAGTTGTATTGGGCATCGAATTATGAGCAGAATACATGTCCTAGGCTGGATATTAACAAGAAACAAGAAGGGAGATATCATCTAACAATCAATTAGCAATTGGAAGCCCTAATTTGAGCAAAAGCATTGGAGGAAGGATTGAAGGTCTAAGTCACGAAAATTGCAAGTTGGAGCTAAGGAGAATGGTGGTTTTAGATTCATTCTACTTCTTTAATTCAATAATTGTAATTAGGATGATTCTTACTTTGATGATTTCAGTTTTTAATTCATTATGATGACCTAATTTACTTGTTAGGCTTATAACGGGTCTTGATAGTTGAACAATGATTATGTAGTCTTTAATTTCAGTTTAATAATCTATCATTCAGCTTATCTATAGTGATTTGTGCTTTAATTTATGAATTGCTTGATCACCAATTCTATGTGGATTTGCATGGATTCGAGAGATGATATATGAATCTAGACTTAGTCACTATAGCATGTGTTTTTGAATTCTGTGTTTGAATGGAATCTTGGTTAATGTTAGGGTGGAGACATGCCTAGCATTGCATGTAATCGGTTAGAGAACTTGAACTTAAACCTTATTTGATTGTAATTTACATAGAGATATAGTGAGTTAGTTAATTAAGGTGCTTAGCTTAATTCTATCTAATTTTTGGATTTAAGTTAATATGGTATTAGTGCATCGAGAGATGGCTAGTTCTATTTGAGTGTTCTTGATTAATAAACTGGGATAGTGAATTGAGCTGAAATAAAGTGTAATAATCAGAGTGAGACTTAAAGTGAAGTTATAAGCCTAATTCTCCAATAATTGTTTGAAATTACAATTTTTAAGTTTGTTGACTGCTTGGTATCTTTAATATTTTTTAGTTTTTAATAGTTATAATCTTTAAATTGGATTAGTTTAATAAAATTTGGATTAATATAAGGCTGGTAATTGTTAAGATTAATGTCATACTAATTCTCTGTGGGAACGTTACTCGACTTATCATTATACTACTTGTTGACCATGTGCACTTGCGTGTGAGCGTAATTAGATTTACACCAACATTATACCAACAGAGGATCACCAGATCCTACAATAGAAAAGTTTGGCTACGGCAATTCAAAGAGCATGACTTGGTTTTGAAGAAGATCCTTGACAACCAAGATCAATCCAAAGGGAAATTCGCCTTAAACTGGGAAGGCCCGTTTGTTGTCAAGGAGGTATTGACAAAAGGAGCTCTCAGATTACAAGAGATAGATGATGATGAATTTTCACAACTCATCAACTCAGACACCGTGAAACGGTACTATGTCTGAAGTTACCATCAAGCAAATATCCTGGTTTTGGATCACCAGATCCCCAGTCAATTCAGGTTTTCTAAACCTCACTATATACATCCTTTCTTCACACGCGTTTTCCCCATCAGGGACAAACATACCTTCTAGCCAGGAGCCTAGTTTCGGATCACCAGATCCTTTACTCAACTCAGCTTTTTCAAAAACCTTTCACACCTTCAGTTTGTCCCACTCGGGATAAACATTTCCACACCTTTAGTTTTTCCTGTACATGGGATCAAACTTTTCATCTGCAGTTTGTCCTGTACATGGGGCGAACTATGTCGACCTGATCTCCCCAATACACGGGAGTACGTAGGCAGCCATTTTTATGGTTCGGTCTCACCATAAAAAAAAATAAACACATCTTTACACCCACCTTAACACTTACAGCTTTGGACCTTTACGTCAGGTTCGAACTACGCAGACCTGATCTCCCCTTCTTAATGGGAGTACGTAGGCAGCCACTCATGGTTCGGTCTCACCCCCTACTAAAACACAAAAACTTGTCAACGGTATTGGGATCATCTTCAAACCCACACTTCATCAGCTTTAGACCAAAGGGATGGAACTACCTGACCTCTCTACACCAATGGGAGAATCGGCGACCATCTAAGCTGCGGTTGAGTCCTCAAAGAGAACACCAATGCGTAAGAGATGGAACTACCTGGGCTCCCCCATACAAAGGAGTACCGGCGACCATTTATGGTGCGGTCAACCTTAGAGTGGAAAGCCACACTCCTCTCTATAACCACATACATAAACAAGTCGCAAGACACCAAAAAGGTAGGGAATACACAACAGATCAATGATCCACTCTAAACGATCCTGAGATATCTCAATGTCCATCCATCAAGGGGGAGTTCAGAATACATCAAGATCACTAGTCTTGGAGAAACAGGCAAATATCAAGCAAGTAACCATGTATAACTAAAAGAGAAGTGAATTAAAATATATTTCCCTGCCATAGATAATGTTGTTTGATATATACAATGTGTACTGTACATGACAGAAATGGCTAAGCTAGTTTGTGCAGGAAAATTCAAGCCCATCTATGTAAGACCCCGAATTTTATGAAATAAAAGTATTCAATTTTTCTTATAATTACTATTCAGTAAATGGTTAAATTGATAAATGTTAAAGTTAAGGGTGATATATGATTTTTTTTCAAAATACACAAGTGGTTATAAAATAATCATTGTTGTCGGGGAATATTCGTTTGGTCGTGGAATATTCTTTCTGTCGGGGAATATTCGTACGACGGCACAGCTATTTGTGGGCCCCATAACGAATAACTGTCGGGTGAAGAAAACGACAAATTTGAGTTTTTACAAATAACGACGTAGTTGTTACTGTTAATACTGTTGAAATACCCGGTGGTTAAAATACAGTAATACGCGTTATTGCACAGTAGCACACGACATTGCACAGTATTTTTAAAATTATTGATTCTTACGTAAGAAGGCACTACTCAATAATTATTACAGTAGTTACTGTTCAATATTTTATTTTATTGATTCAATAATTGTTGCGTTGATATTTTATATTATTGTTGTTTCAATAATTATTGCTGCACAGTATTTTCCTTTATCAGATCAATAATTCATATTATTTGAATAATATTATTAGATAACATTATTGTCAATGTCTAGAAAGTTCTGTCTAAGGAGAGGTTTGGTCATCTAATTGCGCGCCAGTAAGGAGAAATTCTTATTGGAAAGCCCCCTCTTTCCTGGGAACGGCCTGGTTGTCATAAATGTGATTCTGTAATATTATTTGTGAATAATTAATTATTGATTCATATGATAAGGAAATATTTATTTTATGTGGATATAAATGAGGGATATATTTTTGTGGTTAAAAATGAAGGAGTTAATATTGAGGTTTTTATCAGTATTTTTGTCGGAATGGAGGTATTAAAAATTAGGATTTTTGAGATATTTTGCGAGGGTTATAATTTTTAATCCGACCGTTGGATCGTGGTAATATTTGGATATGTTATACATATATAAGTTGAGTATATGCCCACAAATTTTGAATCGTTAAAAATGAACGTATGATTTATTATGAATTTTACGAGATGATTGGTTTAGAAATTATTGAATTTTCAGAGTTTATCATTTTGGTGAAAAATTCTAGAATTGGTGGGCCCCACTTGTGGTTGGTGAAGAAATGTGCTGAATTATATTTCAAATGTGGTGGGTGGGAATAGTAGCAGGTAAAGCCATCAGGTTGCAGGTCAAACCTACTAAAATTTTCCTATAAATAGAGGGCTAAGTTAGAATTGAAAATCACACCAGAAACATAAGCTTTCTCTCTTTCTCTCTCTAGACTATTGAGTGTATTTTGTGAGTATTTAGATACTTGGTGACTTGCTATTCATCAGTGCAAGTTTCCTTCAGCCTTATACCGATCAGAAGTACTGCTCTTTTGAGGTAAGGGATAGTAAGGGATAGTAAGGGATAGTAATGGATTTTAAGGGTTGTTATGATTTTCAGTTTCGTAATTTTTCTGATCTTCAAAAATTATGGAAAAATTTGAAATGATATTTTGATGAGTTTTATTGATTGTGTCCAAAAAATGGTGATTTTTGGATGTATAGATTAAGAGTTATGAATTTTACGGGAAAAGACTATTTTAAAAGTAACCGCTTATAATTCCTTGTGGTTAACTCCAAAATTGATGAAATTTTTATTGGGAGTACATGTGTATGATAGAAGTATACTCTGTAAATTTCAGAATTTTTGGACAAAAGTACAATTTTTGATAAATGTCTAAATATTCGGTGGTTTTGGCCATATGAAAAATAGTAAATGAGTTTTAAAAATTCTGAGAAAAATATATGTTCAATATGGGACTATATTATGCTAAATTCCAGAAAAGAAATATTTTTGGAATTGATTTGGTATTTTTCATGAAAATAGACTAGTTATGAGTAAATGAATTAAATATGTTATGTGAAGTAAGAAAATTGAAAAATAGGATTTTATGGCTTGAGAATCCTATATGAGATATATGCAGATTTTTGATGAGGGTTTTGATTATTGGTGATAAAATCTTATGAGTTTGGTATTTTAGAATGATTAAATGCATTATTTAGTAAAGTGTAAACAATTTAAATAAATTGTTTATAAGCTTAAGAAATATTATTCTTTCAATATCATTATACCAAAATATTGGTATGAATTTTATTGTGAAATTTCTACCTTTTTGTGTCGAGTTTACTATTTATGAGTTACTATTCACGATTTACTATTCATGAGTTACGAATATTACTCTTGAGATTAAAACTATATGTTGATCATATTATTTTTATCATCATATATAACATTTTTATAACCCTGATGTTGAAATTCTCTTTCACTGGAGTGTAAAGATGTGTAGATTATTGGTATGATCATGACTAGGGTTCTCTTTGGCCTGTAGTGCAAAGTTGAATTGTGACTGGTATGATCATGACCATTGAATTTATAATTGAATATCTTAAGCTTAAGTGCAAAGGTGAATTGATCAACATTGTTATAATTATTGTTTATATAAATTCTGAAATGATTATATATTTCTTTGAGATATGAATATATTTGGCCTGTAGTGCAAATATGAATTGTTGATGAATATCTTTGGCATGTAGTGCAAAGATGGCCTGTTGATGAATATCTTTGGCCTGTAGTGCAAAGATGAACTGTTGTTGAATATCTTTGGCCCGTAGTGCAAAGATGGTTTGTTGATGAATATCTTTGGCCCGTAGTGCAAAGATGGATTTGTTAGTATGATTATAAACATGAACTGTGATTTGGTATAACCATGATCTTTGATGTTTCAGGTAAAGACAGGTGATGAAAATATTCTTCGTCCTGGGTGCGAAGAAAATTTTATAGTCACAATTATGATTATGAGTTATTTATATGATTGTGGACCAGAACTGTTGATTGATGTTACAGGGATAAAATATTGTTGGTGGATTTTTAACATGGAGAAGATAATAGACTTTATAGTCTATTTGACTCTTCTAATGGATTGCATGTTCCGCTGCAACTATGGTTGAAATTTTTATCATTTACCATATGTTCTAAATCTCTGATTTATTATTGATGAAGGCTATTGATAATTTAATTATCTTTAGTCATGATATTCTTTACTGAGCTAGTTGTGCTCACCCTTTTGCTTCACAATTCCTTTCAGGTAATAATAGTGTAGCTGGGTCGAGCGAGGGTAACAAGGGAATAGAACGGTGGTCATCATTTAGTAGTTATATTTGGTGAAGAAAATAGGGTGAGGCGAACCCAACGTTGGAAGGGTGTTTTGCCACTATCATACAAGATGTCTAACGACATACAACCTCGTGTCATCATAAGACATGATTGTGCACATCCGCTTGCCGAGTATATCTACAAGCACTACCTATATAATCTTGGTGTTTGTTTAAAGTATAATTCTCAGTTAGATACAGTGGAGATAATGATAAGTCAAGAGAAGACTCACCATTGGGAAGAATATGATAGTAATCTTCTCGTTTTTGTTTGGGGTCTATTGGGTCAACCAAGGATAATTCTGTGGCCATATGATATCTATCATAACCTAGACGCGTGGCCTCCCATGTACGAAGGTTTCCTTGAGCACTTCCCAAAGATTCTAATTTCTAAAACAGTTTTTGACTATACCTTTATGTAAGGTGTTATTGTGAGGTGATGTCCACGGTTGGAACATGAGTCACATTTGGTATATATTTGTATCCAAACTCACAGCATATGTGTTGTTGTATTTTGCACGACAATTGTTGTAATAAAGTTATAGTTGTTTTCTGTACCATGTATTTGACGACTCAGAATGGGTTGGGTGGAATGAACCTATTTTGGGGTTGTCACAGGTGGTATCAGAGCTTGGGGATATGATCTTTGGCGGAGATCGGGGAATACAATTAGGAGGGGAGAGATGAGTAAATCCTTCGCTAGTGTGTCCTACCTAAGCTTATTTGTTGGTCAGTCATAATATCGGGATATTATGTGATATGTTAATTTGTTAAATTAACACTTGTTTTGAAGCTGTATTCTAGAATGTTATTTGAAATACAGGAGATGAGCAATGGAGAAATTATGATGACAGAGAAGATGGAATTTGAAATGAAAGGAAGGTATTCTCAACTCTTTGAAATACCAGGTACGTAAATTTCGGGGACGAAATTTCATAAGGAGGGGAGATTGTAAGACCCCGAATTTTATGAAATAAAAGTATTCAATTTTTCTTATAATTGCTATTCAGTAAATGGTTAAATTGATAAATGTTAAAGTTAAGGGTGATATATGATTTTTTTTAAAATACACAAGTGGTTATAAAATAATCATTGTTGTCGGGGAATATTCGTTTGGTCGTGGAATATTCTTTCTGTCGGGGAATATTCGTACGACGACACAGCTATTTGTGGGCCCCATAACGAATAACTGTCGGGTGAAGAAAACGACAAATTTGAGTTTTTACAAATAACGACGTAGTTGTTACTGTTAATACTGTTGAAATACCCGGTGGTTAAAATACAGTAATACGCGTTATTGCACAGTAGCACACGGTATTGCACAGTATTTTTGAAATTATTGATTCTTACATAAGAAGGCACTACTCAATAATTATTACAGTAGTTATTGTTCAATATTTTATTTTATTGATTCAATAATTGTTGCGTTGATATTTTATATTATTGTTGTTTCAATAATTGTTGCTGCACAGTATTTTCCTTTATCAGATCAATAATTCATATTATTTGAATAATATTATTAGATAACATTTTTGTCAATGTCTAGAAAGTTCTGTCTAAGGAGAGGTTTGGTCATCTAATTGCGCGCCAGTAAGGAAAAATTCTTATTGGAAAGCCCCCTCTTTCCTGGGAACGGCCTGGTTGTCATAAATGTGATTCTGTAATATTATTTGTGAATAATTAATTATTGATTCATATGATAAGGAAATATTTATTTTATGTGGATATAAATGAGGGATATATTTTTGTGGTTAAAAATGAAGGAGTTAATATTGAGGTTTTTATCAGTATTTTTGTCGGAATGGAGGTATTAAAAATTAGGATTTTTGAGATATTTTGCGAGGGTTATAATTTTTAATCCGACCGTTGGATCGTGGTAATATTTGGATATGTTATACATATATAAGTTGAGTATATGTCCACAAATTTTGAACCGTTAAAAATGAACGTATGATTTATTATGAATTTTACGAGATGACTGGTTCAGAAATTATTGAATTTTCGGAGTTTATCATTTTGGTAGAAAATTCTAGAATTGGTGGGCCCCACTTGTGGTTGGTGAAGAAATGTGCTGAATTATATTTCAAATGTGGTGGGTGGGAATAGTAGCAGGTAAAGCCATCAGGTTGCAGGTCAAACCTACTAAAATTTTCCTATAAATAGAGGGCTAAGTTAGAATTGAAAATCACACCAGAAACATAAGCTTTCTCTCTTTCTCTCTCTAGACTATTGAGTGTATTTTGTGAGTATTTAGATACTTGGTGAGTTGCTATTCATCAGTGCAAGTTTCCTTCAGCCTTATACCGATCAGAAGTACTGCTCTTTTGAGGTAAGGGATAGTAAGGGATAGTAAGGGATAGTAATGGATTTTAAGGGTTGTTATGATTTTCAGTTTCGTAATTTTTCTGATCTTCAAAAATTATGGAAAAATTTGAAATGATATTTTGATGAGTTTTATTGATTGTGTCCAAAAAATGGTGATTTTTGGATGTATAGATTAAGAGTTATGAATTTTACGGGAAAAGACTATTTTAAAAGTAACCGCTTATAATTCCTTGTGGTTAACTCCAAAATTGATGAAATTTTTATTGGGAGTACATGTGTATGATAGAAGTATACTCTGTAAATTTCAGAATTTTTGGACAAAAGTACAATTTTTGATAAATGTCTAAATATTCGGTGGTTTTGGCCATATGAAAAATAGTAAATGAGTTTTAAAAATTCTGAGAAAAATATATGTTCAATATGGGACTATATTATGCTAAATCCCAGAAAAGAAATATTTTTGGAATTGATTTGGTATTTTTCATGAAAATAGACTAGTTATGAGTAAATGAATTAAATATGTTATGTGAAGTAAGAAAATTGAAAAATAGGATTTTATGGCTTGAGAATCCTATATGAGATATATGCAGATTTTTGATGAGGGTTTTGATTATTGGTGATAAAATCTTATGAGTTTGGTATTTTAGAATGATTAAATGCATTATTTAGTAAAGTGTAAATAATTTAAATAAATTGTTTATAAGCTTAAGAAATATTATTCTTTCAATATCATTATACCGAAATATTGGTATGGATTTTATTGTGGAATTTCTACCTTTTTGTGTCGAGTTTACTATTTATGAGTTACTATTCACGATTTACTATTCATGAGTTACGAATATTACTCTTGAGATTAAAACTATATGTTGATCATATTATTTTTATCATCATATATAACATTTTTATAACCCTGATGTTGAAATTCTCTTTCACTGGAGTGTAAAGATGGGTAAATTATTGGTATGATCATGACTAGGGTTCTCTTTGGCCTGTAGTGCAAAGTTGAATTGTGACTGGTATGATCATGACCATTGAATTTATAATTGAATATCTTAAGCTTAAGTGCAAAGGTGAATTGATCAACATTGTTATAATTATTGTTTATATAAATTCTGAAATGATTATATATTTCTTTGAGATATGAATATATTTGGCCTGTAGTGCAAATATGAATTGTTGATGAATATCTTTGGCATGTAGTGCAAAGATGGCCTGTTGATGAATATCTTTGGCCTGTAGTGCAAAGATGAACTGTTGTTGAATATCTTTGGCCCGTAGTGCAAAGATGGTTTGTTGATGAATATCTTTGGCCCGTAGTGCAAAGATGGATTTGTTAGTATGATTATAAACAGGAACTGTGATTTGGTATAACCATGATCTTTGATGTTTCAGGTAAAGACAGGTGATGAAAATATTCTTCGTCCTGGGTGCGAAGAAAAATTTATAGTCACAATTATGATTATGAGTTATTTATATGATTGTGGACCAGAACTGTTGATTGATGTTACAGGGATAAAACATTGTTGGTAGATTTTTAACATGGAGAAGATAATAGACTTTATAGTCTATTTGACTCTTCTAATGGATTGCATGTTCCGCTGCAACTATGGTTGAAATTTTTATCATTTACCATATGTTCTAAATCTCTGATTTATTATTGATGAAGGCTATTGATAATTTAATTATCTTTAGTCATGATATTCTTTACTGAGCTAGTTGTGCTCACCCTTTTGCTTCACAATTCCTTTCAGGTAATAATAGTGTAGCTGGGTCGAGCGAGGGTAACAAGGGAATAGAACGGTGGTCATCATTTAGTAGTTATATTTGGTGAAGAAAATAGGGTGAGGCGAACCCAACGTTGGAAGGGTGTTTTGCCACTATCATACAAGATGTCTAACGACATACAACCTCGTGTCATCATAAGACATGATTGTGCACATCCGCTTGCCGAGTATATCTACAAGCACTACCTATATAATCTTGGTGTTTGTTTAAAGTATAATTCTCAGTTAGATACAGTGGAGATAATGATAAGTCAAGAGAAGACTCACCATTGGGAAGAATATGATAGTAATCTTCTCGTTTTTGTTTGGGGTCTATTGGGTCAACCAAGGATAATTCTGTGGCCATATGATATCCATCATAACCTAGACGCGTGGCCTCCCATGTACGAAGGTTTCCTTGAGCACTTCCCAAAGATTCTAATTTCTAAAACAGTTTTTGACTATACCTTTATGTAAGGTGTTATTGTGAGGTGATGTCCACGGTTGGAACATGAGTCACATTTGGTATATATTTGTATCCAAACTCACAGCATATGTGTTGTTGTATTTTGCACGACAATTGTTGTAATAAAGTTGTAGTTGTTTTCTGTACCATGTATTTGACGACTCAGAATGGGTTGGGTGGAATGAACCTATTTTGGGGTTGTCACAATCTACAAGTCAGTGTCTATGTTTCGCTATCAAATCCAACATCGCATCCTTCTCAGAAGAAGGAGGTAACGCTGTGAGCTCCTGCCCAAGGGTGTCTATACGAGCCAAAAGATCCACAACCAACTACATGGTGATACTATGCTCATCAATATATGCACTCATCTCTGGAATGATATTAGTAGTGCGAGACCTCACTGCAGTACTGTCTGTAATAGCGGCATCCCGGTCAGATATAGCACCATCCCGCTCAGCAACCACTGCATCTCAGGATGATCTAGCCTCATCCCGCTCAGTAACAACGGTGTCTCTATGAGCTAAAGCATCATCTTTCTCCAATAGAGCGACATCTTTCCCAGCAAGACCTATCAACATCAAGGCCCTAACCTGATCTCTCTCAAATGTCATCAGATAAAAACCCTGCTCTAAATACTCTGTCGAATGCAGGGTCACCGTAGCAGTCATACTTGGAGAATCAATAAGAGCTGCTGTCAAACCAGCAAATAGCTTCTCCTCAGTGGGAGAAACAGTGTCCTCCTTGGGCTCTCCACCATTTGAATCAATCCCCGACACGGTGGATACAGCCCCGACCAATGTAATCTCTACCTCCATCCATGCAGAATACTCTGTAGAACGGCCCAGATGGCTAACAGAAAATTTAGCCCTTTCACGCTGAGCCCAACAGGCATACACCCTAGATCTATCCTCTGCTGACAAATGGCGAGAAGCCAAGCGCTGACCTAATGCCCCCTCAAAAGGATGGACATCCTAAAACTGGTCAAACTGTGCCATCACAGCCAGTGGGTGCCCTACAAACCAGCCAGAGGGAGATAATCCATGCCAGGTGCATGAGTAATGAAGCTGTAGGGAGAACTAAGCCCAGAGCACAACAAAATGTCAAATGGATCCTCGATCCCTGCCAAAAACACTGACTAGAATTCAGCGCCTGTACACTCCGCTGGCCAAAAGGAGTAAGACATGGCTATCTCATGGGAAAAGTAGTACCCATGCCGTCGGAAGGTGCCAATCGGTCTCAGGTGTGACATAAACCACACATACAACATGATTGAGCTTCCTGTAAATACCCCTGTAGAATGGGCGTGGCAATACGTGGTTGATCTCAGCGTCTCTGCCACAATCATCGGTACAATGGTATGTCCCTCCCTGAGAACCCTCACTGTGATAACCTGAGAATTAGGACAATTTAATAAAATCTTAAAAGATTGAATTAAGGTTAAATAATAAACCTATACAGAAAATAAGTGTATGGATTTGATATTTTTGGGAAGGAATTTTATGGATTTAAAAATTTTTGGTGAAGGCTTACAGTGATAAGTGTAAAAGTGCATATGTTCTGTGTATGTGGTTTTATGTGTACAGTTTGTGGTTAAGGGACAATGGTTGACCAGATAACTTATATCAGTGACAAACCCTAATATTATATTAAGAACATCGATGTTCAGTTAGAAAGCCCTAACGATTAATAAGAAACCCTAAAACCGGCTCTAAAAACCCTAATTTCAGTTTTGGGAATCCAAAACCCTAACCGAGAATATTAAAACACAAATTTAGGAGTTCAAAGGATAATTGTAAAGGCTTAAGTATTTATGATTATAATTCTAATTAGGGAAAACCTAACAAATTAGTTAGAAATCCTAATTGCAAAATTAGAAACACTAATGTATAATTAGGGAAAAACCTAATTGTTAATTTAAAAATTTAATGTTAATTAGAAAACCTTAATCCTAATTAGCAAGCCCTAATGTGATTAGGAAATCTTAAGATAATTAGGAAACCCTAATTATACTTTAGAAATTGTAGCGCCCTAAAATTTGGTCTTTCTTCACACCCGGATTCCATACGTCACGAGTACATCATTCATCTAACATACATTATTATATACTGAAATATAACAACATACACTCTCAAATTTCAGGTTATAAAAACCTTATAACCTCTTTCATTACAAATAATGATAGATACATTATACATTTCATCTTACAAGAGTGACTTTTATCCACGACCAAGGATACATAACAGTTCATTAAACTAGTCTATAGTTTAATTTCATATTTCTACATTACAAGTCTTCACTTGATCTTCTCTCTTATCCATATACTGAATGGCACTTCTCCTGGTTACCGATCAGCTTGATCTTTACGGGATCCTTAAGTTCTTCTAATATCGTTCGCAAAAAATATTTTTCATTTAAAGCAAGTGTGAGCATTCAATTGCCCAGCAAGTCATAATAGTTGAACAAACAACTTCAAGAATTCAAACATTCCTTTAGAACTTCGATAATCGAACAAAGGTTATGAAGTAGCTTAAATAATAGGAATAATCTCGATTCCTATCATTTTAAAACAATATTCATTTTTACTTTAAAATACTTTCATTATTCTACCTTTTTCATACACATTCTGTCTGGCTAGAATCATTAGCATAGACTTAACAATAACGAATCATGTATAAACAGAGCATTCTCTTATTGAACAGTTTAATCATAGAACAGTTCATCTCATAGAAACACCGAAGTGTTAACTTTGTGCAACAATGCCTCATACGTTCTACTACCTTGTACAAATATCACACATTCGCACATAAACATAACTTCTCAAGTTCAACATCTGGGAAGTTTAAGAAACCAGCATTCATTTAGAATATGAATGAAGTTAGGAAACTTGCCTTACGCACAGCTACAGCTTACGCTGAACTGCTCATTCCAATTCCTATATAACACATAAGGAAAAACATATGCACCAATTAGTCATATATTTGACTTACGCATTGGTTTACTTAACTTTACTTCTTAGGGTTCGCGTTCTTACAACCTAAGTTTACGCGACCAACTTTCATTATCGGTTTACGGCTTCATGACATACGGAGATGTCTTACTCAAAACGTTCATCATCTTTGATGATTTACATTCTTATCTTCTTCTTATAACTTCTATAGGACTTAACATACATCGCTTCTCTGCTAGTAATCCATATGGTACTCTAAGTGATTTCCCACAAACAACCAACAAACAAGTTCCCGTCTCATCTACACTGCCATCACAGTGAGTTAGATCGGTTGTCAGTTTCGTATATACCTTCGCTCTCTGAAGGAATTGTTTAGCCCAGCTCCCATATGTCAACCATCAAAGGTTACGATTGTACCACAACCTAACTTATCGTAACTTATCCGAACCATTAAACTATAACGTTCGTTAAGTCAATTTTTTATTCCTTATGGCTTTCTGGAAACTAAATGTCATACCTCAGGATTAATTCTTTATCGTCCAAGTCATACAGTCTTTTGTATACTTAGAGCGATCATTCAAGTTAATCATTAACTCGGCTTCGTTACGTTAACGTCATTGTCTTTAATTTAGTTCTTTACCATTCATGGTTTAATCATTGATCTTCATTATCTTACGGTCAAACCATACACAGGGTGTAGGTTCTATCCGTTTAGTATTTGCATACACTCAACCTTCATGTCGGTTAAAATGTTCAACGCTTACATTTCATTCTAACATTCTCCATCTGAATCACTATCGGCTTCCATTAATCTTATTACCGTTCGTTACGGGTTTCTTGATACCATTCGTATCGTAATTAATACTTTAGTTATTCATTACCTTCGTCACTCAACATTTAAGGAATCACAATCATAGCAATCCCCCACGTTTGTTTATCGCGACTACGGTCCCCAGATATCGGTTACGTAATCTACCGCTTTAATTCTCTGTCTTGTACTCTCGTTTAATCTTTCCGTTCAACCTTTACTAAAGGTTTAAATCACTTGATTAAGTGTTATATTAGTTGAACATTATGTTCTTTATCTTCCCTTACGTTTCCCCCAAGAGCTGAGTAATTAAAGGCTCTTCTCTGGCTTTTTCTTCACATCGGCGCTGTGGCGCCACTACCTTCTCTATCTCTCATGCCACAGTGCAAGGCTTCAGTGCCTGGCCCTTCGGTCCAGCGCTGCAGCACCACTCTACAAGGCATGGCTTGTGTCGCGGTGCCAAGCCCTAACCCTAGAAAAGTTCTCTAAGTGTTAAATCCAATTTGAGATGCTTACTTCCGAATCTCATAACTCCTTCGTTATAACTCAGAATGAGGTCATTTCAAAGCCATTCTCCTCCTTATCTTATGTACTTTAATACCCCTTAGATAGAACTTAATTCTGAATATCTTAACGTGCCATTTGATTGGCTTGGTCTTCGTCCTTCGTTTATTTTTTTGTTATTAACGTTCTTCGTTTGTTCGTCCGCAATTCGGTTATCCGAACTCGGAACTCATTCGTTCTTGAGTCCATGACTCACGTTTTCTGCATTCTCTTACTTCCTTATGAAACGCTACACGTTCGGGTTCATTTACATACTTTCTAATTCTCGTTCGTCTTTTACAAATTTTTTGCCATAACTTCGTTATAGCTAAGTGTTAATCCGTTCTTCATGAACATTTCTACCATTCTTAACCAAGCAATAAGTAACTAACTTATACGCGATGGTTTTAAACTTGTCTATCAACAATAATTATCCTACGATGGTTTTAAATTTGTCCATCAACAACGTTCTTCGTGTTCTTCACGTGTTCTTCTTTTTTAATCGATATTTTGGATTACGATTTCACTTTTTCTTAGAATTTGATGTTATAGAACACCATTCTTTACTTATTTCACCCACTCATTCATTTAATCCACTCGGATCGTTCTAATTCATTACGAATCTTTAAGAAATTTATTTACTAAACTTTCAAATGCTTATTTCTTCTTTTCTGAATGATTTCAATCATATGAAATCATTCCTAACATTATTTACTTCTTATTCTCATTAAGTTATGTTTTTGAACATAGAAACTTAAAAAAAAAATTATATAAAAGTTAGGTTTCGGATTACCTTCCTTCTTTAATCTCCTTCCGTCAGACAAAGTTTGCTCACGAGCCAACTTTTCCTCTTTCTTTCCTCTTCTTCCTCCCATCCGAATCCTCTCTCCCTCTCAAGTTGTAGGATTTTCAAAATCCCAAATAAATGAATTAAGTTTCCTATATATAGAAAACCAAGGCTAGGGGCAAAATAGTCATTTCGTCCCCGAAATCACTATTCATGTAACATTCCATATTTTTTAAATGTAAGTTATAAATATTTATTAATTTATATAATTATTTATTGGATATGTTTATTATTGAATAAGTAATTGTTCAATTTGATTGAGTTTATTTAGTTAATTATTTATTTGCTAAATAATTAATGTAATTAGTTAATTATTTATTTGTTAAATAATTAATGTGTTACGTGGATTGAGTTATGTGATTAAGTAATTTATTTAATTGTTATTACATAAAGTTTGACAAATAACTATGTTATAAAGAGTTATTAAATTAAATTAAAGTAATTTTAATTTAGTGTTACAAAACAAGGTGTAAGTATATTAATCTTTTATTTTATAAATGGGTTGCCAAACAAGGCCTTATGGCTTTTGAAATTCTTGTTAATTTTAAATTATATTACTAATAGAATAAAACAAAAATATAAATAAAATATATTTATATTTATAAGATTATACGTTATATGTTTGGTAACTGATAAGATTAAATAGGCTTATTATTGCCATAACAGTTATTTTATGTGTATGATTTATCAGTTTTACGCTCAGTGTTAATACCTAGTCTATTGCTGAGAGAATTAAGAAAAGAGAAAGGAAAAGTTCAGAGAGTTTGAGAAGAAGTCAAGTGCGTGATATTTCAAAACAGATTTTGTTAACAAGGTTTTCTTAACAACAAAAGGTACGTGTTTATAACCTTAATATATATTTTACGGTATATTGTCTCTTTGAATTTGATAGTCGGTGTTCTTCAACTTCACTGTGTATAAGTTTTTACAAAATTCTTGTAATCTATGTGTTGGTTATTGTTATACTAGCATATATATATATATATATATATATATATATATATATATATATATATATATATTTGTATATAATTGTATGCTTAATATATAAATATGATGGTATGCTAAATTACGTATTCAAGAAATTGTTTTTTTTACAGTGAAAATATGTGAGTACGAACTTGAGCGTAGAATTTATCAAAGGTTATATATATATATATATATATATATATATATATATATATATATATATATATATATATATATATATATATATTTGTATACTAACTGAGAAATTGGACTATACATGGTAATTGGGATATATATTGGAATACTTGTATTTCAAAGGAATCAAAATTGGTTGATAACAGTGTAAATTTACATCCACTGTAAATTTATATTTCGTCAATGGAGTTTAATTTTTAAAACACAGTGTTTTCAAAGAATTAGTCTATGATAATGTTAATTAGTGGTTGGTAATTGGTATATGGATGATTGTTAACTTTCATGTGTAATTTTTATGAAGTTATATATGTTGTTGGATGTCATTGACCGTTAAAAATAAATTAGACAGTAGCTTTGCTCTGTCTTTCTGGGTTGGTTCTGTGAGTTGCGGCGCCCCAGCGTCAAAATTCACGCCCCAGCGCCAAATTTCGCGCCCTGGCGCCAAGGTTCGTGCCCCAGCGCCAAAAATGGGCCAGTAGCTTGCGCCCAGCGCTGTAGCTCGCGCCCCAGCGCCACTGTTCCGCGCCCCGGCGCCGGAAAAGTGTCCTAGTTGGGCAGTTTTGACCTCCTGTAGTAAAACGGCCATAACTTTTTCATACAAATTCCGATTGAGGTAATTCAAGATGATTCGGAAAGAGGACGAGTAGACCTACAACTTTCATTCTTTAAGTGTTTTAATTTGAGGTCTGTAACAGTAGTCAAAATGGCCATCTTTAGGACTGTTGTGTATTTGGAGCCAATCGGAGGGCGTCGGGATGCACGAATGCAAGTGCAACCCTTTGGGTATTAGTATAACTTAATGATAACATGTTGGACATGTATTAGGATATTGTATCAAGTTGTTAATGTACATGTGGTGCAATGGCATGATCATTTAAGTAGTTGTAATAAAGCTAAAAAGTAATGTTCATGAAAGATGTGATGTTGTTTAAACTTAAACTTAGTTAGTAGCCATACTAAGAGTAATAAAGGAACACATAAAGGTAATGTTAGTGTAACTAATGTGTATTGTCAATGCATATGGTATGTATAGGACTTGGGGTGAACGTGAATAGTAATTGTTTAACCTACACACGAGGCAAGTTCCCTAACCTTTGCTACTTTATTATTCAGCAAGGTTACTTTTCACTGTTATGTTACACTTATGCAAGTTCTCTAACTCTACTTTTATAATTGTGCAAGTTTTCTTAACTCTAAACTTGTTATATTAGCATGCAAGTACCTTTAGTTTATCGTTCAAGTTATTATTTGTTGTACATGCTTGATATTAAATTCTAAGATGTAACCTTAGCTTAACGTTGTTCAAAGCAAGGTATGATAAGTTATTCAATTGTTATGATATTAGATTATTCCTAAAGCATGAACTTAGAACGAAATATTTATTCAGTATGATCATTCAATAACATAGTGTTATTATCTTGTATTCAACTAATCCTTAGTTGATGTCCGTTGAACTCCAAATTACCTTGAAAACTTATCCAAATCAAACTTACTTTGGTGCGGACTTGTATTCTAAATACTGAGATGAACAACTCTTTTAATAGAGGATTACGCTTAGCGTTAAAATGGTTGTGCACAATACATTGTACGAAGGGTTGATCCCCCTAAGTACGTGGAGTCCTTATAGTCTTATGACTGTTAAAGTTAAAGTTGAAAGATTACTTATAACTGTGGACATGATTCGTGGTCATTAGACCCTCAGTGAATGTTATAATTTTCAGAAAGTTAATATATTGTTCAGTTCTATTGAGCCTAATATTGGCAATTGTTGTGAAAGTTTAAAGATTTACTTATTGTTATTTCAAGTGGGCCTTGTTTGCTCACTCTTGCCTGTAAAATTTCTTACAGCTAAAGTTGAAATGGGTGACGTACCTAGTACCAGTAAGGGAAAAGGAAAGATGAATAAATACTGAAGACTTGTAATAGTTTTGATAGTTTACTTTCAGAATTTGATTTAAAGATTGTAATGAAGTTATTTAATTTTCCGCATTTGAATGATTGCTGTTAAAGGTTGGATAACCTGGGAGATTTCTTTTATTTAAGTTTAATCCTGTATGGGCAGGTTTTCTTTTATTATTCAATTTTATTATGATTGGGTAGTTAGAAATGAATGTTTTGATTACGTGAACACCAAATCTTGAGGTAATGAAGTACCGGGATTTGGGGGTGTCACAGGTTGGTATCAAAGCTTTAGGTTATGAACCTTAGGTGGGGGAAAAGCCCTAGGGAGTAACCTTTGAAAAGATAGTGGAGATAACTCTTATCGAGTTTCAAGGAAGAAGTAATTAAACACTTATGTGCTTATGTGTTTATAACTTATGTGCTCGCGAGTGTCGAGTAGAATGATTAATAACTAAAACTTTAAAATTTTGTTATCAGGATGACTAATGTCGGAGAATCTAGTCAGACTAGGGAGGAGGGACCTCAAATGCCTATAGAGGAGGAGCCTCGCGACATTCAGGTAGTTTGGGAACAACTATTGCCACGGGAGTCAGCCCCGTTGGTCACAGTGGTTGAAGATGAGGATGATGATGTGGAGACGGATGAGGAGGATCCCGTGGAGTTGCCATATGAGGATGAAGATAACGAGGACGAGGAAGAGGAGAATCCACTAACCTCGATGGCTGCTCGTATGTATGATGAGGTCTACGACCGTAACGTGGAACTTCAGGACACAGTTGAGGAGTTGCAGGAGATAATAGCTGAACAACAGACTGCAATGACACAGAAAGATGACGACATCCGGGATCGAGATGAACGTCTAACTAATGCTGAAGAGAAGCTGATGCAGACTGAAGGAGAAAAGGAACAACTGATCGAGACGGTCGTGGAACTGAAGAAAAAGCTGAGTGAAGAAGCTACCAAGAGGGCGAGAGCTGAAGACGCATACGAGGAAGCTTATCAACGAACTGGAAGAGCAGTAAGGGACGCACAAGCAAAGAGGATGAAGATGGAAGAGATGGATAAAGTATTCAATACCGTGATCAATCGAGCTCAAGATCGGGTCATGGGTTATCCAATTCAGTTCGAGACTCTGCCATCATACGTGTTAGATCGCCCAACCATGTTCCGTGTTATGGAAGAAGAGCGTCAAAAGGCGACTGCTTATCTTAATAGATCATCGTAGGAAATTTGTCTGTTTTGCAAGTAATAAGTGTTAAATAATGTGTAAATCCCGAGTGTTAAGTAACCATGGGATATGAGAATGATGATGTTGTCCTATAACTTTTGTAGTTCAGGAAAGGAATGTAAATGGCAGTGATGCTATTATTGTTATGTTTTTCGAAGTTATGATGAATAAATAAAAAGCTATTATTTTATTCAAAAGTATTATGTGGTTATTTTTTTTTATGGAGACAAGTTAATTAGAAAATACTTAAAGAAGTTGGGTAATAGTCTAATAGATGTTTTTTTTTCTTTTTCTAACAGAAAATGCCTCCCAGACGTGAACCACCCCGTCAGAGAACCAATGCGAGAACTAACAATAACGATGTTGAGGATAATCCCGTTCAACAACTAGTGACATTACTAACAGGAGCGTTGCAGAATCAACCTCAAAACCAAGGCACAACGTTTAAGGAGTTTAAGGTGGTCGGACCACTTGATTTTCGTGGGTCAATGAATCCGGTCGAGGCACGGACCTGGATTATGGAGATTGAGAAGATATTTGAAGTCGCTAGGGTAGGGGATGACCAAAAGACTGCTTTTGCAACATTCATGTTGAAAGCAGAAGCTAGTTATTGGTGACAGGCCAATAAAACCTGGGAAGGACCAGGAGTGATGACTTGGGATAGGTTTAAGGAGTTATTCTTCGAGACCTACTTCCCAGAGAGTTCTAAGAGTCAGTTAGAGGTTCAGTTTCTGGAACTAAAACAAGGAACGATGACGGTATCTGAGTATGCCGCAAAATTCAACGAATTGGCAAGATTTGCGCCATATCAAGTCAGCACAGACGAACGTAAGGCGAAGAAATTTAAACAGGGACTGAAGCCCTGGCTGTACAGTAGGGTTTCCCTGTTCCAATTGAAGACATTTGCAGCGGTGATGGAGAAAGCAGTACTCGCTGAAGGTGGAGGTGAGGCAGTGACAAAGTTCAATCAGGAACAGAAGAAGAAAAAGAATGAGAATGAGATTAAGAATGGAGGTGGTAGCAGTGGAAACAACAACAACAACAGCAACAACAGCTTGAAGAGAAAGTGGAATGGGAACATGGGTGTTGGAAACCATCAGGGTAATCAGCAAAACAAAAAGTTTGAAGCATGTGCAACATGTGAGAAATTTCACAAGGGTGCGTGCTTGATGGGGAAACGAGCTTGCTACAATTGTGGCCAGGAGGGTCACATCGCACCAAATTACACTCAACAGAAGAAGAAGGCGTGGTTCACATGCGGATCCAAGGATCATTTTGCTCGTGAATGCCCTAAGAAGAAGGAGGGAGGGACAACCAGAAGCAATGGAGGTAACAATGGAAGTACATGGGCCATTACAGGACCTGCAGCATCAAACAAACCCACAGCCAGAACCTTCAACATGACTGTGCAAGATGCTGTGGAATCAAAAGATGTGGTGTCAGGTATTATCCCAATTAATGATATTAATGCATATGTATTATTTGATTCGGGTGCTACTTGCTCGTTTATATCTGATGAATTTGCCAAGAGGTTAGAATTGCCTAGAGAAGAACTGAATTTTCCTTTGAACATAGAAATTGCAAATAAGGAAGTAATCCCTGTTAGATTCGTCTACAAGAACTGTAGGGTGAACATTAAGGAGAATATCTTGTTGGTAGATTTGATTCCAATTAGACTCGGGGAATTTGATGTAATTTTAGGAATGGATTGGTTGTTCAAATACGGAGCGGTAATTGACTGCCAAAAGAAGTGTGTAAACCTTATGACTCCGTCAAAGGTAGTATTTTATGGTAGCAAGTCGCCTAGACTAATGAAATGTCTGACGACTATGCAGGCCAAGAAATTGTTGAGTCAAGGTTGTGTGGGCTATTTAGCTTACATAGTCGATACTCAGAAGAAGGGGGTAAAACTAGAAGAAATACCGGTAGTGAGAGAATTCGAAGACGTGTTTCCAGAGGATTTGCCAGGACTTCCGCCTGACCGAGAAATTGAGTTCGTGATCGACTTAGCGCCGGGAACAACACCTATATCGAAGGCCCCGTACAGAATGGCTCCGGTAGAAATGAAGGAACTCATGGTGCAACTGCAAGAACTACTGGACAAGAAGTATATTCAACCAAGCGTGTCACCGTGGGGAGCGCCAGTATTATTTATGAAGAAAAAGGATGGATCAATGCGTCTTTGCATTGATTATAGGGAGTTAAACAAGGTCACTATTAAGAATAGGTATCCGTTACCTAGAATAGATGACTTGTTTGATCAGTTGAAGGGTGCTAAATACTTCTCGAAAATAGATTTGAGAAGTGGGTATCACCAATTGAAGGTAAGAAAGGAGGATATACCTAGAACGACATTCAGAACTCGGTACGGACATTACGAGTTTCTGGTGATGTCTTTTGGTTTAACAAATGCCCCTACCACATTCATGGATCTGATGAACAGGGTGTTTAAACCATTCTTAGACAAGTTCGTAGTGGTGTTTATCGACGACATTCTGGTGTATTCAAAAACTCAAGAAGAACACGTGGAACATTTACGTCTGACATTGGAGACACTAAGAAAGGAAAAGTTGTACGCGGAATTCACTAAGTGTGAATTTTGGGTCGACCGTGTACAATTTTTGTGTCATGTTATTGACAAGAATGGGATTTCAGTGGATCCATCAAAAGTGGAAGCTGTAATCAATTGGGAACAACCAAGAACACCGTAGAAGTGAGGAGTTTCTTGGGACTGGCTGGTTATTATAGAGGATTCATTCAAGATTTTTCTAAGATAGCCACTCCGCTAACAAATTTGACAAGGAAAGCTGTAAAATTCGTGTGGAAGGAGAAATGTGAAGAGAGCTTCCAAGATTTGAAGAAGAAGCTAAGTATGGCACCTGTGTTAACCCTGCCGGATAATACAGGAAATTTTGTGGTGTATAGTGATGCCTCACACAAAGGGTTAGGTTGTGTTCTTATGCAGAACGGCAAAGTTATTGCCTATGCATCAAGACAACTGAAGGATTACGAGAAAGGTTACCCGACTCATAATTTAGAATTGGCTGCAGTGGTATTTGCTCTCAAGATATGGAGACATTATCTGTATGGAGAGAAATGTGAGATCTACACAGACCACAAAAGTCTGAAGTATATTTTCAATCAGAAGGACCTGAACATGCGTCAGAGGAGATGGATGGAATTGATAAAGGATTACGATTGTGAGATCTTTTATCATCCGGACAAAGCGAATGTGGTTGCGGATGCTTTAAATAGGAAAGGTTGGGAGAAATTAATGTTGATAACAACTCAGGAGGAGCTCATTTCAGCAATGACAAAGTTAGAACTGGAAATCAAATTTCCACAGGAATCCGACGAACAACTATTTCAGATAGAAGCTGGTCCAACTTTAGTGGACAAAGTGAAGGATGCTCAACTACAAGATGAAGAGTGTGGGAAAATCAAAGAGAATCTGGTTGAAGGCGGTGATGTAAAATACAAGATCGATACCGAAGGATTACTATGGTTCAAGGAAATAATTTGGGTTCCAGCAGTGCTAGAACTGAAAGACAAAATATTAACTGAAGCACACAACACAAGATATTCGATTCATCCAGGAAGCACGAAAATGTATCAAGATTTACGCCGACATTTTTGGTGGCCGAATATGAAAAGGGATGTTGCAGAATGCGTGGCTAAATGTTTGACATGTCAAAGAGTAAAAGCCGAACATCAAAGACCCAGCAGATTACTTCAACCGTTGGAAATACCAGAATGGAAGTGGGAACATATCACGATGGATTTTGTGGTGGGTCTTCCAACTACTCAGAAAGGATACGATGCGATTTGGGTAATAGTAGACAGACTGACAAAATCTGCACACTTTTTGCCAATAAAGATTAGATTCAATCTTGATCAGCTGGCAAAACTATATATTAAAGAGATCGTTGCAAGACATGGAGTTCCAGTGTCAATTGTGTCAGACAGAGATCCGAGGTTCACATCAAACTTCTGGAAGAGACTACAAGAATGTATGGGAACACAGTTACGAATGAGTACGGCATATCATCCGCAAACAGATGGCCAAAGCGAACGAACAATCCAGACATTAGAAGATATGTTGAGAGCATGCGTCATGGATTTCAAAGGAAGCTGGGAAGAGCAATTACCGTTGGTGGAATTTGCTTACAATAATAGTTATCACGCGAGCATCGGCATGCCGCCTTATGAAGCGTTATACGGTAGAAAGTGCAGAACTCCACTATACTGGGATGAAGTTGGTGAACGTCAACTGTTAGGACCAGAATTGGTGCAACAAACTGCTGACGTTGTTAAACTCATCAGGACAAGATTAGTAGCAGCACAAGACAGACAGAAAAAGTATGCTGATCAACACAGACAAGATCGTGCATTCGACGTAGGAACTTTTGTATTCCTAAAAGTTTCTCCTTGGAAGGGGAAAATTCGTTTCGGTAAGAAGGGAAAACTAAGCCCGAGGTTTATTGGACCCTTTGAAGTGCTGCGAAAAGTTGGTGAGGTAGCTTATGAGGTAGCTTTACCTCCAGAGTTGGAAAACATTCATAATGTTTTTCATATTTCAGTGTTACGACCATATAAACCCGATTACAATCATATGATCGAGTACGAACCGTTGCAGTTCGAGAAAGATTTGTCTTATGAAGAGGTTCCTATCCAGATAGTCGACAGGAAAGAACAAGTGCTCAGGAATAAAGTGATACCTTCTTTGAAGGTGATTTGGAGAAACCACAAAGCTGAAGAAGCTACGTGGGAACTCGAAGAGAAAATGTTGAAAGAGTACCCTGAGTTATTTATTTAATCTGTGTCTTCGATTCTGAGGACATAATCTTTGTAAGTAGGGAAGAATGTAACGAATGTGTTGTTTGAGTTGTGATTCTGAGGACAGAATCCTTATATGAGGGGAATGATGTAGCATTCCATAATTTTTAAATGTAAGTTATAAATATTTATTAATTTATATAAATATTTATTGGATATGTTTATTATTGAATAAGTAATTGTTCAATTTGATTGAGTTTATTTAGTTAATTATTTATTTGCTAAATAATTAATGTAATTAGTTAATTATTTATTTGTTAAATAATTAATGTGTTACGTGGATTGAGTTATGTGATTAAGTAATTTATTTAATTGTTATTACATAAAGTTTGACAAATAACTATGTTATAAAGAGTTATTAAATTAAATTAAAGTAATTTTAATTTAGTGTTGCAAAACAAGGTGTAAGTATATTAATCTTTTATTTTATAAATGGGTTGCCAAACAAGGCCTTATGGCTTTTGAAATTCTTGTTAATTTTAAATTATATTACTAATAGAATAAAACAAAAATATAAATAAAATATATTTATATTTATAAGATTATACGTTATATATTTGGTAACTGATAAGATTAAATAGGCTTATTATTGCCATAACAGTTATTTTACGTGTATGATTTATCAGTTTTACGCTCAGTGTTAATACCTAGTCTATTGCTGAGAGAATTAAGAAAAGAGAAAGGAAAAGTTCAGAGAGTTTGAGAAGAAGTCAAGTGCGTGATTTTTCAAAGCAGATTTTGTTAACAAGGTTTTCTTAACAACAAAAGGTACGTGTTTATAACCTTAATATATATTTTACGGTATATTGTCTCTTTGAATTTGATAGTCGGTGTTCTTCAACTTCACTGTGTATAAGTTTTTACAAAATTTTTGTAATCTATGTGTTGGTTATTGTTATACTAGCATATATATATATATATATTTGTATATAATTGTATGCTTAATATATAAATATGATGGTATGCTAAATTACGTATTCAAGAAATTATTTTTTTTTTACAGTGAAAACATGTGAGTACGAACTTGAGTGTAGAATTTATCAAAGGTTATATATATATATATATATATATATATATATATATATTTGTATACTAACTGAGAAATTGGACTATACATGGTAATTGGGATATATATTGGTATACTTGTATTTCAAAAGAATCAAAATTGGTTGATAACAGTGTAAATTTACATCCACTGTAAATTTATATTTCGTCAATGGAGTTTAATTTTTAAAACACAGTGTTTTCAAAGAATTAGTCTATGATAATGTTAATTAGTGGTTGGTAATTTGTATATGGATGATTGTTAACTTTCATGTGTAATTTTCATGAAGTTATATATGTTGTTGGATGTCATTGACCGTTAAAAATAAATTAGACAGTAGCTTTGCTCTGTCTTTCTGGGTTGGCTGGGTTGGTTCTGTGAGTTGCGGCGCCCCAGCGTCAAAATTCACGCCCCAGCGCCAAATTTCGCGCCCTGGCGCTAAGGTTCGCGCCCCAGCGCCAAAAATGGGCCAGTAGCTCGCTCCCAGCGCTGTAGCTCGTGCCCCAGCGCTGAAGGTCGCGCCCCAGCACCGTAGCTCGCGCCCCAGCGCCGCTGTTCCGCGCCCCGGCGCCAGAAAAGTGTCCTAGTTGGGCAGTTTTGACCTCCTGTAGTAAAACGGCCATAACGTTTTCATACGAACTCCGATTGAGATAATTAAAGATGATTCGGAAAGAGGACGAGTAGACCTACAACTTTCATTCTTTAAGTTTTTTAATTTGAGGTCTGTAACAGTAGTCAAAATGGCCAGCTTTAGGACTATTGTGTATTTAGAGCCAATCGGAGGGCGTCGGGATGCACGAATGCAAGTGCAACCCTTTGGGTATTAGTATAACTTAATGATAACATGTTGGACATGTATTAGGATGTTGTATCAAGTTGTTAATGTACATGTGGTGCAATGGCATGATCATTTAAGTAGTTGTAATAAAGCTAAAAAGTAATGTTCATGAAAGATGTGATGTTGTTTAAACTTAAACTTAGTTAGTAGCCATACTAAGAGTAATAAAGGAACACATAAAGGTAATGTTAGTGTAACTAATGTGTATTGTCAATGCATATGGTATGTGTAGGACTTGGGGTGAACGTGAATAGTAATTGTTTAACCTACACACGAGGCAAGTTTCCTAACCTTTGCTACTTTATTATTCAGCAAGGTTACTTTTCACTGTTATGTTACACTTATGCAAGTTCTCTAACTCTACTTTTATAATTGTGCAAGTTTTCTTAACTCTAAACTTGTTATATTAGCATGCAAGTACCTTTAGTTTATCGTTCAAGTTATTATTTGTTGTACATGCTTGATATTAAATTCTAAGATGTAACCTTAGCTTAACGTTGTTCAAAGCAAGGTATGATAAGTTATTCAATTGTTATGCTATTAGATTATTCCTAAAGCATGAACTTAGAACGAAATGTTTATTCAGTATGACCATTCAATAACATAGTGTTATTATCTTGTATTCAACTAATCCTTAGTTGATGTCCGTTGAACTCCAAATTACCTTGAAAACTTATCCAAATCAAACTTACTTTGGTGCGGACTTGTATTCTAAATACTGAGATGAACAACTCTTTTAATAGAGGTTTACGCTTAGCGTTAAAATGGTTGTGCACAATATATTGTACGAAGGGTTGATCCCCCTAAGTACATGGAGTCCTTATAGTCTTATGACCGTTAAAGTTAAAGTTAAAAGATTATTTATAACTGTGGACATGATTCGTGGTCATTAGACCCCCAGTGAATGTTATAATTTTCAGAAAGTTAATATATTGTTCAGTTCTATTGAGCCTAATATTGGCAATTGTTGTGAAAGTTTAAAGATTTACTTATTGTTATTTCAAGTGGGCCTTGTTTGCTCACTCTTGCCTGTAAAATTTCTTACATCTAAAGTTGAAATGGGTGACGTACCTAGTACCAGTAAGGGAAAAGGAAAGATGAATAAATACTGAAGACTTGTAATAGTTTTGATAGTTTACTTTCAGAATTTGATTTAAAGATTGTAATGAAGTTATTTAATTTTCCGCATTTGAATGATTGTTGTTAAAGGTTGGATAACCTGGGAGATTTCTTTTATTTAAGTTTAATCCTTTATGGGCATGTTTTCTTTTATTATTCAATTCTATTATGATTGAGTAGTTAGAAATGAATGTTTTGATTACGTCAACACTTAATCTTGAGGTAATGAAGTACCAGGATTTGGGGGTGTCACAATTCACACCTCCTTACTATTCACGTAGCTTCCCTTGGAGGCTTCGTGCTTCTGTCTTGCGAAATTCGTCCGACAGTTCGAAAACTGCGATTTTAGGAATCCAAATATTTTTAGTTATTTCGTCTTTCCTTTACCGATTAACTTTTACGTATTCTTCGGATCTCCGAAAAACTAAAAAACACTTTGCACCATTAAGCGTTTTCTTTCACGTTTTCCCCTAACGTAGTTAAACGAGTGTGAAGTACATAGCAGTACTTTTCGTCGTTTTTATTTCGTCCGATTTCTGCACGTTTTTCGAGAAAAACTTTTATCGACTTACTTAATTTTTCACGATATATTATCGTCAAATCTTTCGACGGAATGTCATTTTGACATACCGAACTCTCGAAAAGGCTTAGGTTATTCAAACCCTAACCCTAAGGGTTTTGTCGGGTGAATAGTGCCTATTTCGTCTTTTTTCCCGAAAAATATTTTATTCCCGAAAATTTTTCATTTTCATCTTGAAAATTCTTACTCGTTCAGTCTAGTTCGTAGCCAGAATCCTCCCGACTTATAATCATCCTAGGTTATAGAACGATTAATAAACACATAGCACATAATAATATTAATAAAAGTTTATTTTATTAATAACTAATTCTTTAAACTTAAATTCTGGACAATCCGAATTTTCGGGTCGTCACACTCTTCCCCCCTTATAAAAATTCCGTCCTCGGAATTTCTTTAAACCACACCCTTACCCGGGTCATCAGATTCACCCCTTCTTCACAGAATTTCGTCCTCGAATTTTTTTTAGCTTACTCTTTTTCTTAACTTCTCTTCAAAGGAGTCCTAATCTTTCAAACATTCTCTTACCTTTATAACGTATCAAGAATTATGAAGTATAATGAATAACGAGGAATATAAGAATTCCTTTAAAACGTTTCATACTTTTGCTGAGGGATCAAATCGACCATGAACTCTTACTAGGTTTAACATCATTTCACCGTAAATCCTTCTATTCCGGTCAGTTTACAATCACCAAGAAGGTAAACTACCTCTTCCATATGTAGGTGATCAACCCATCGTATAACCCCATTTCGGGGTATGTTCACCTCAGACTTAATTATTATATTCCGGACCAAACAATTTGGCTTGGCATAACTTCTTCAAAAGAAAGCTTGATTTTCTTCTAAACATGATATACAATTTGTCTTAGCCAAAACAATTAGCTTAGACCATACCAATAAATTGGACATCAACTTGAAACATTCGTCTAGTCAACTCAATTGACATCGACTACTTCTTTAAATTCTTTTATAATACATCAAAACGATTTATGACGTCATGATACCGTACTTTTCATAGTACGTTGAGGACTTCGTTAGTTTATGACTTCGTCATTATATATCATACCGTAGTGGGTTGTTGATCCTAAGATCACATCCAACACTAGGTTCAATTGCATTAACAACTCCATCTTTTTACCATCCTTGCATCGAATGCACTAATGATATAAAATTTATTTTGATATTTTAAATCAATTTCTGTCTAGCCGAAACAATTAGCATAGACATACCAAGAATAGTTCTTTTAAAATCCATTGGTTCCAAAAGTTGAACCAATTCTTTCCTTTTCAAAATGTACCTATCAGCACGATTTCAATAAACTTCAAAATCTAGCATAGCTAGATGACTTGGAATATCCTATTTCTCCATCTTTCTTCATTATCTTACTTACGACAATACTTAATCTCCTCTAGCACCTTCAATGCTAAGTCTATTAAAAATACTTACTTTCAGTCTAAACACCCCTATACCTTAGTATAGTCCATCAACCTACCACACTTTATGTGTTTAGAAACTTTCCACAACCATATGTGTTTAAGAACTTATCTTCGCAATATGTAATCCATGAACAAATCAAGGACTATCCATACGCTTAGGGCTAAAAAACATAGCATATAACTATGAGTCACAAACTTTTCATAAGTATGAGTTTCAAGAACTCGCACCTATTTTATCATTCTCTACATATCAAGCATATACATGAGAAAAGATTCACCTTCTCGTCATATACATCTTGATAGCGCAACATACTATTCCAATGATTATCATTGTAATAACTAAGTAATCACAAACCCCTTCCCATTCGAAGTTTCGTACCACCAGCTATCACATGAGTCCTCAATCGAAATCTCAGAACTTCTAACTTTTCCTTTACTTAATAGGAATTTTCTTTAATTTGTATGCTATCCTTCTTAAATTAATTTAAGTTCTTCTTCCCGTACTACTTCGTAGTACCATTCATTCATAGCATTAGCTATAAATCATTCATCGTTTAACAGCTCATTTGTTACTACGATTCACTATGATCACATGGTGATCTTCTTATCCTTCTTTCTACGATTATAGTCTTAGGTACTCATACCTAAGGTTTATAACCTATGGGTTTTGATACCAACTTGTAACTCCCCGAAATCTGGTCCATCTTCACACCCGAATTCCGTATGTCACGAGTACATCATTCATCCAACATACATTATTATATACTGAAATATAATAACAACACTCTCAAATTCCAGGTTCTAAAAACCTTATAACCTCTTTCATTACAAATAATGATAGATACATTATACATTTCATCTTACAAGAGTGACTTTTATCCGCCACCAAGGATACATAACAGTTCATTAAACTAGTCTATAATTCAATTTCACATTTCTACATTACAAGTCTTCACTTGATCTTTTCTCTCATCCATATACTGAATGGCACTTCTCCTGGATACCGATCAGCTTGATCTTTACGGGATCCATAAGTTCTTCTAACATTGTTCGCTGAAAATGTTTTTCATTTAAAGCAAGCGTGAGCATTCAATTGCCCAGCAAGTCATAACAGTTGAACAAACAACTTCAAGAATTCAAACATTCCTTTAGAACTTCAATAACCGAACAAAGGTTATGAAGTAGCTTGAATAATATGAATAATCTCGATTCCTATCATTTTAAAACAATATTCACTTTCACTTTGAAATACTTTCATTCTTCAACCTTTTTCATACACATTCTGTCTGGCTAGAATCATTAGCATACACTTAACAATAACGAATTATGTATAAACAGAGCATTCTCTTATTGAACAGTTTAATCACAGAACAATTCATCTCATAGAAACACCGAAGTGTTTACATTGTGGCACAAGGCCTCATACGTTCTACCACCTTGTACAAATATCACACATTCACACATAAACATAACTTCTCAAGTTCAACATATGAGAAGTTTAAGAAACTAGCATTCATTTAGAATATGAATGAAGTTAGGAAACTTGCCTTACGCACAGCTACAGCTTACACTGAACTGCTCATTCCAATTCCTATATAACACATAAGGAAAAAAATAAGCACTATTTAGTCATATATTTGACTTACGCATTAGTTTACTTAACTTTACTTCTTAGGGTTCGCGTTCTTACAACCTAAGTTTACGCGACCAACTTTCATTACCGGTTTACGGCTTCATGATATGTGGAGATGTCTTACTCAAAACGTTCATCATCTTTGATGATTTACATTATTATCTTTTTCTTATAACTTCTATAGGACTCAGTACACATCGCTTCTCTGCTAGTAGTCCATATGGTACTTTGAGTGGTTTCCCACAAACAACCAACAAACAAGTTTCCGTCTCATCTACACTTCCATCACAGTTAGTTAGATCGGTTGCCAGTTTCGTATATACCTTCGCTCTTTAAAGGAATTGTTTAGCCTAGCTCCCATATGTCAACCATCAAAGGTTACGATTGTACCACAACCTAACTTATCGTAACTTATCCGAACCATTAAACTATAACATTCGTTAAGTCAATTTCTTATTCCTTATGGCTTTCTGGCAACTAAATACCATACCTCAGGATTCATTCTTTATCATCCAAGTCATACAGTCCTTTGTATACTCAGAGTGATCATTCAAGTTAATCATTAACTCGGCTTCATTACGTTAACGTCAATGTCTTTAATTCAGTTCTTTACCATTCATGGTTTAATCATTGATCTTCATTATCTTATTGATCAAACCATACACAGGGTGTAGGTTTTATCCGTTTAGTATTTACGTACACTCAACCTTCACGTCGGTTAAAGTGTTCAACGCTTACATTTCATTCTAACATTCTCTATCTGAATGACTATCGGCTTCCATTACTCTTATTACCGTTCGTTACGGCTTTCTTGATACCATTCGTATCTTACTTAATACTTTCGTTATTCATTACCTTCGTCACTCAACGTTTAAGGAATCATAATCATAGCAATCCCCCACGTGTGTTTATCGCGACTACGGTCCCCGGATATCGGTTACGTAATCTACCGCTTAAATTCTCTGTCTTTTACTCTCGTTTAATCTTTCCATTCAACCTTTACTAAAGGTTTAAATCACTTAATTAAGTATTACATTAGTTGAACATTATGTTCTTTATCTTCCCTTACGTTTCCCCCAAGAGCTGAGTAATTAAAGGCTCTTCTCTGTCTTTTTCTTCACATCGGCGCTGCGGTGCCACTACTTTCTCTATCTCTCGTGCCACGACGCGAGGCTTCAGTGTTTGGCCCTCCGGTTAGACACTGCAGTGCCACTCTACAAGGCATGGCTGGTGCCGCGGTGCCAAGCCCTAACCCTAGAAAATTTCTCTAAGTGTTAAATCCAATTTGAGACGCTTACTTCCCGATCTTATAACTCCTTCGTTATAACTCGAAACGAGGTCGTTCCAAAGCCGTTCTCCTCCTTATCTTACGTACTTCAATACCCCTAAGATAGAACTTCGTTCTGAATCAGTTAACTTGCCATTCTATTGGCTTGGTCTTCGTCCTTCGTTTATTTTTTCATTATTAACGTTCTTCGTTCGTTCGTCCGCAATTCGATCATCCGAACTCAAAACTCGTTCGTTCTTGAGTCCACGACTCACGTTTTCTGCATTCTCTTACTTCCTTATGAAACCCTACACGTTCGGGTTAATTTACACACTTTCTAATTCTCGTTCGTCTTTTACGAAATTTTCGCCATAACTTCGTTATAGCTAAGTGTTAATCCGTTCTTCATGAAAGTTTCTACCATTCCTAACCAAGCAATAAGCAATTAACTTATACGCGATGGTTTTAAACTTGTCCATCAATAAAAATTATCCTATGATGGTTTTAAATTTGTCCATCAACAACGTTCTTCGTGTTCTTCGCGTGTTCTTCATTTTTAATCGATATTTTGGATTACGATTTCACTTTTTCTTGGAATTTGATGTTATAGAACACCATTTCTTACTTATTTCACCTACTCATTCATTTAATCCACTCGGATCGTTCTAATTCATTACGAATCTTTAAGAAATTTATTTACTAAACTTTTAAATGCTTATTTCTTCTTTTCTGAATGATTTCAACCATATGAAATCATTCCTAACGTCATTTACTTCTTATTCTCATTAAGTTATGTTTTTGAACATAGAAACTTAAAGAAAATTATATAAAAGTTAGGTTTCGAATTACCTTCCTTCTTTAATCTCCTTCCGTCGGAGAAAGTTTGCTCACGAGACAACTTTTCCTCTTCATTTCCTCTTCTTCCTCCCATCCGAACCCTCTCTCTCTATCTCTCAAGTTGTACGATTTTCAAAATCCCAAATAAATGAATTAAGCTTCCTATTTATAGAAAACCAAGGCTAGGGGCAAATAGTCATTTCGCCCCCGAAATCACTATTCGCACCTCCTTACTATTCCACCTCCATACTATTCACGTAGCTTCCCTTAGAAGCTTCGTGCTTCCGTCTTGCGAAATTCGTTCGACAGTTCAAAAACTGCGATTCTCGGAATCTAAATATTTTTGGATGTTTCGTCTTTCCTTTACCGATTAACTTTTACATATTCTTCGGATCTCCGAAAAACTGAAAAACACTTTTCACCATTAAGCGCTTTCCTTCACGTTTTCCCCTAACATACTTAAACAAGTGAAAAGTACATAGAAGTACTTTTCATCATTTTTATTTCGTCCGATTTTTGCACGTTTTTCGAGAAAAACTTTTATCGGCTTACTTAACTTTTCACGATATATTATCGTCAAATCTTTCGACAGAATGTCATTGCGATATACCGAACTCTCGAAAAGGCTTAGGTTATTCAAACCCTAACCCTAAGGGTTTCGTCAGGTGAATAGTACATATTTCGTCTTTTTTCCCGAAAAATATTTTGTTCCCGAATTTATTTTATTTTCGTCTTGAAAATTTTTATTCGTTCAGTTTAGCTCGTAGCCAGAATCCTCCCGACTTATAATCATCCTAGGTTATAGAACGATTAATAAACACATAGCACACAATAGTATTAATAAAAATTCATTTTATTAATAACTAATTCTTTAAACTTAAATTCTGGACAATCCGAATTTCCGGGTTGTCACAGAAATCTTAAATTTTCTATTTGAAAACCTAATTAGAAAATCCTAGAATTGAATTTGTAAAACCTAAGGGTTGGATCAAATGACCATTATACCATTAAAATTGGAAGAAAAATAGCTAAAATGCCCTTTTGCAATTCTTTATTAGGTTGGAGTTTAGATCTTTCCATATACTTGGTGGTTTACCAACTCTAGATATCCCACATGTACATTATATCATAGCAATCTCAGCCAACTTGCAACATTAGATACAATGCATCAAATATAAGTAATTCAAGAGAGAGAAAATTCATTATCAAGCTTCATTTGTCCACAAACACTCAACCAAGCCATTCTCTCTCCTAAGCCTCAAAATTCTTTAGTAGATCAGTCCTTAATTAAATCCCTAGCAAGCCAAGAACAGATCAACGATCAGAAATTCAAAGATCAAAGCATAAAGGTATAAACCCTAGCTTTATAAAAATCTTTAAGATCTATGTTATATGTTATGATTTATTGTTTAAAGTTGTGTTTAAGGGTGTTATTCAGTATTTAGTGATCTATGATCTATGATGTTACATCATAGATCCATAACATCTAGATGCACGAAAATAACATTTTTAGAAACTGATCATGAACCCTAAAAAGTTATCTGACAAGCAGATGTCAGGGCTCATAAAGATCTCTCTGTGCTAATAGTTAGGTGTGTTTTATGTTATAGATCTGTTCTATGCCATGTGGACTATGATATGGAACTGGAATCAGGGTCAGATCATGTATTGATTGCAAGTTTTGAGTGGTCAAACCTAGTTGACCGATCAGGAAAACTGAGTTTCTGGGCAACCCAGAAACCCAGAAAGCTTGACAAGCATTTTCTAGGCTTCTGATCTTGCATATGTTTGATAGTTAGGCCATGTTGTTGTTTTAATGTTGTATTGTGACATATGGACTACATATCCATGTCATTAGATCACCCAGATATTGCACAAAATCATAGATAATCGTGGTCAAAGTAGGTTGACCAATCTGCCTAAAGAACAAATCTGGAAAACCTAGATTCTTCAAGAGCGAATTTTCTGACATGGTTTGACCATGCCAGATCTTGTTCATGTGATATTGTTAGATGGATCTAGTGTATGATATATGTTCCTTGACATCAATACTAAATGTTTTAATCTTTAGAACACACTGAGCAAGCCTAGAATGCAAACTATAAGGATCCAAAGTAGCCCACTTGAACTGTTCTTCATTTTTGGAATACCCAGAAATGAAGAACAACCTCTGACAAGGAATTTGAAGGCTTAGATCTCTTTGATCTGTTGTAGAATGGCCATGAAACTTGATTGTAGTTGTAGTATTAAGCTTATACTACATGATTAACATCATTAACCGCCCAGAAAACATTAAAGTCATAGATCAAATGATGGTCAAACCTGGTAACTAGGCAACTGACTATGAAGATCTGGGCAGGCTCAAGAACACCTATAGCGACAGTTTTGTCACTATAGGCACCTTTGGTGACACTTTAATTACAAAATTAATTATTTTTATTAAATAAATAGAAAAAATTAGTTTTTAATTATTAAAAATTCATAATAAATTCCTAAAAATTATTTTAAAACCTAAAATTGGGTTTTTAATAATTTTGAATATATTTCATTAATATTTAATATTTTTGGAATACTAATGGTATTTAATTTATTTAATTATAATATTAAATAAATTACTTAAAAATAATTTTAATACTTAAAAAATTATTTAAAATTATATTATGGGATAAGAAAATATTTTAAGTTATTTTTAATGACTTTTAATATTTTGTGATGAATTTTATTAATAAATTAATATTAATGATAAATGATTTATTTAATGAATATATTAAATAAATTGTGAAAAAAATAGAATTAATGATTTAAAAATCATATAAAAATGAATTAAGGGTTATAAAAATATTTTAAGTTATAAAATATAACTTTTGATATTTTGGCATGAAAAATATTAATATTTTAATATTAATGACAATTATTTGATAATGGATTTAAATGTTTAAAAATCATTTAAAAATGATTTTAAGGTATTAAAAATACTTTGAGATATTATAAATATATTATAATATTATGTTAAGAATTTCATTAATATTTAATATTAAATAAATATTAATGATAATGAAATTAAGTTGTATTTAATTCATATAAATATGATATTTATGATTGAAAAATTATAATAAATGATAATAATAACTTGAAAATTTTTATGAGCCTTTAAAAATTAATTTGACTGATTAATAAATTATCTAAGATAATTGTGTTGCGTTTAGACAGAGTCTTATGGATAATAGGCTCGTGAATTATCCGACTAGGCCGTTAGGATGTCAGAATTGTGTCGGATTCAACTCAAACTGTAATAGTTTGACTTGATACTAGGTCTTATGTGTTGTATAGACTGATAGAGTTATGTGTTTAGGTTATTTTATAATTATATATATAGCAGTATTATATTGTGATGATATTATTCTAATATTTGGAGATCGATATCATCTATATTAGGTTTTCAGACAAAGATAAATAAATTGCGTAACGGTAATCAACGGTACATGCAAGTTCTCTCTAACTCGACCTCAAGTGGTTTCATTCAAATATCCTTATGGTTAATCCTTGTTGATTATCATATTTATGAATTATTGATTCGCACTATGTGCATATTGCATGTGTTCATCAGGTATTAAAGGCTGATTGCCTTCATTACCATTCGATTCAGATATAGTTGTTCATGTTCAATGTCCGTTCAGCTATGAAAATTTGTTCATGCTAGTTTAAAATTATATTGTAGAATTTTAGCCAGCTTATTGTTCAATTCTTTCCAACATGATATATCCTTAATTTATTGAACTTATACTTGCTTGGCAAACTTGTTACTCACCCTTGCTATATCATGATAAATATTGTAGATTAGAACGAATACGTTGGATACAAGAAAAGTCAAGGACAGATCCAACATTGGTTGATAGAACAGATAAATTTGTAACAGTAATGTATGATATTAACATTGTATGTTAGATAGGATATTGATTCAGGTATTAAGTGAAGGTTCTCGACCTTGGGGATATAGTGTAAAGTTTAATGTATAAACAGTTTATATTTATATCTTCCGTAATAGTTATAGAAATAATATACCAGATTTGTGGCGTTTGATACGGATTTGGGGTTATTACACTTGGTATCAAAGCCGTGGAATCAGGGATATTACAGTTGGTATCAGAGTTGTAGGTTATGAACCTAGGGTAGGGTTACCTTAGTCTAATAACCGTAGTGATTAGGATAAGGATTAACTCAAATAGAGTTAGTGAGTCGAAAAGATTCAAAGACGAATCTCGACGAGTTATAAAAGACATGGAGTTCCCTAACTCTGATAATAAAGGTGAGCAATAGTAATGAATAGATAGAGTCTACAAGACTAAAAGTACAGGGATATGAGATTAAAAAATAAAACGATTATAGAATAGAAATGAATCGTAATATATACAATAAGATCACCTTGTGATCTGATAAGGTTATGGTAGAGAAGAGAATTAATCAAATGATTGAAAAGTTTACGGCAAAGATTACAGTGTGTCAGTTGTACTACGAATTGGTATAGATTCGGGAAAGGATTACGAATACGAATTAAACAAAATTCGTATTGAGAAGGGAGCTAGGGTTAAGTGGGAATTTCAATTGAGGACTCATGTTAGCACCTGAGTTGTATGATTCTTTGAATGGGCAGGGAATTTGTACTTGGTTTGAGAACCACTTAGCTTTATATATTGATTAGTGGCTGAGTTTGGTTTGACGACCACTTAGCTTCTGGTATTGACAATCATTGGAATGTTTGTGTCGTTCTGTTTGCTATATGCGTGTTGAGAAGGTGATTCTTTTTTCATATGTATAACAAATAGATAGGGTATAGGTAGAGGATATAAGATTAAGTTGTGAGTTCTTAAAACTTATACTTATGGGAAGTTCATGACTCATAATTATATGAAATGTTTGTGAACACCTCAGAGAATGGACGCCAAAGGTCTGACTAGGACAAGTTCTTAAACTTATATGATTGTGGAAAGTTCCTGAACTCATAAGTGTGGTAAGTTTGACGAACTGGGTAGAGCTGTGTGTGAATGGAGTATTGAGGATAATAGGAATAGATAGATTACTAAGCAATTGATCATTAGTGGAGACATAGGTTTTCCATATCTACTAGCCATGCTAGACTTTGAAATTTTTGACATCAAGCTAAATACGCACTATGTGCTTTTGAAAAATGAATTTTTGTTCTTAGCTTTAAGTGACCATTTTTATACGCCCTGTAGACACTCAAAATTTTGTATTCCTGTTACTAACCTTGCAGGAGGGCAAAATTATCTTTTAGAGATAACCTTGGAAGTCAAATCAGCACAGTCCCGGAGACAACCCCGGGATACTCAGTTTGCCATCTCGGAGACGACCCCGAGATATATAGTTACAATTCCGGAGATAACCCCTGGATACTCAGTTTCAACCTCGGAGATAACCCCGAGGAATGCAGTTCAAATATCGAAAATCACACCGGAGAAGACCGTTTCATCTCAGAGACAACCCCGAGATACTCAGTTTCAATTCCAAAAATAACACCGAGAAAGATAGTATCAACCTCGGAGACAACCCCGAGGGATGCAGTTGCAGTTTCGAAAATGCTCTTTTCCATTCCCAGCAGTCAGCTTCAACACTTGGTGATTACCCCGAGGCACTCATTCCCCAAGGTCGAACATAACCCCGGGAGGTCAGGCACACCTCAGAGACAACCATGAGGATGGTCAACACTTGCAGCAGTCCAATCTCAAAGATAACCCTGAGCAACGACCGCTAAAACAGCTCAAACCAGAGATAACCTCGGTGAGGGGAAAAACCGTCATTTGCCATCTCAATCCCACATTGTGCCGTCTCAACAACATTTAAACATACATTTTACACAGAAATATTCTACAAGAACTAAAGATCTCTAATCCCGAGTGACTACTGCACAAGACAGCACACCGGATAGAATTTGAAGCATGAAGACCAAGGGTATCGTCCCATCTTCCTGACTTCATACAACCTCTAATCCCATGTCATTGTGTAGCTCCCGACAACAGCATGCCAAAAAAGATCTTATACACCTCGATCGGATGCCCGAATTGAAGTTCTGAAAGTTCGAGTGGACATCACGTTGCACGTGTAGCGAATGAGTGGTTTTAGTTGTCATTCTGAGGACATAATCCTTATAAGGAGGGAATGATGTAACAATCCAGATTTTTATTATAATATTTAAATATTTATTGAATTATATAAATATTTAATAGATGTGTTTATTGTTGAATAAGTATTTGTTTAATTGATTTGACGTGATTTGATTATTTATTTGTTTAATAAATAATTAATGAGTTAAGAAAAGTAATTATTTTAAAATTGTAATCTAATTTAATTTAATAATTAAGTTAGAAAATTTATAATGATTAAATAAATTATTATATTATGCAATGAATTGTTATTAGAATTAATTAAATTAAGTATGAAAACTTAATTAATTAGAAGTGTGACAAATACCTATATTATAAGTGGTTATTAAAATAAATTAAAGTAGTTATAATTTATTTTGCCAAATAAGGCTTAAGTTTATTAAGTCTCCCAGTTTTAAATTGTTTTGCCAAACAAAGCCTTATGGCTTTTGATTTTTTTAATTTTGAATTAATAATAAAACAAATTAAATAAATAAAATATATTTATAATGGATATACGTTTATTATAGTGTAACTGATATATTTAGTATTGGAATTAAGGCCATATCGGTTTCTTTTATTTTACGTATGCTTGAGTTATCAGTTTTATTATTTGCGATCCTGAGGAAGAGAGAGTACAGAGAACTTGAGAGAGAATAGAGGGAGAAGTTGAGAGAAAGTCTAAGAATTTCAAATAATTTATGTGGTGTCTAACAAGTATTTTTTAAGCAAGAAAAGGTATGTGACTATAACTTTAATATATGTAAGTATATATGTTTTACGTTATTATGCCTAAGTCTCTGTGTTCTTCACTTATGTATAAAGTTTTTACAAAAATTGTATGTAAACCATGATTTTATAATTGGTTAGGAAATTATGTGTATTTATAATTTTAATGGTTATACTAGCATAAATGTATATATATGTTGTGTGCTAAAATACGTTCAAAGAGAAAGATGAAATTAGTTTTACAGTGGACATGAGGATGAACATGAACATGTTTTGGAGTATAACAAAATTAGTATTTTATCGTATGCTAATTGTGAAATTGAAGCTTATGTATGTTAATTGGGTATGAATTTCAGAGAATCGTACTTTAAAGTAATCAAGTTTGGTTTATTATTGATATTACAGTGTTAAACAACGTTAACAATGGAGTTTTTCTTAAAAACAGTGTTTTCAAATAATGAAGTTTTCTAAAGTAGTTGTTTAATTGTTGGTAATTGTTATATGGATGATTGTTAAACGTTTATGTGTAGTTTGCGATGAAGTTATGGATGTTAATTAGTGTTAAAAATTAAATTATAGACAAAAATTTAGTTGTTCTATTCTTCGTGGTTGGGTTCTGCAAGTTTCGGCGCCCCAGCGCCAAAATTTGAGCCCCAACGCCAAATTTCGCGACCCAGCGCCACTAGCTAGCTTATAATTCGCGCCCCAGCGCTGTAACTCGCGCCCCGGCGCTGGTACTCGCGCCCCGGTGCCACTGATCCTCGCCCCAGCGCCAGATTTGTGGTTCGACTTGGACAGTTTTGACCTTCTGTAGTAAAATAGCCATAACTTTCTCATACAAACTCCGATTGCGGTGATTCAAGATTATCCGGAAAGAGGACGAGTAGACCTACAACTTTTGTTCTTTAAGTTTTTCAATTTTAGGTCATTCAGATGGGTCAAAATGGTCATCTTTAGGACTGATGTGTTTTCGGAGGCAATCGGAGGGCGTCGGACATGCACATATGCATGTGTAGTGCTCTTGATCATAAAAGATGATGTCCTAAGTTATAAAACATGAATATTAGTAATTATAATGATTCTTAACATTAATACATGATGTATTAGATGAGTTATAAAAGCATAGTAAGCATACACAAGAGAGGCAAATCGGGCGTGTGGCGAATGAACGTCGAAACGCCGTGCCAAGTGTTAATGAACTTAAAAAGTATTTCAATTCAATTGAAATGGATATTATAAAATATGGAATGAGTTTAATATAAAACTAATAAGTAGTCCTAGCAAGACTTAAGCACTTAAATGAACTGCGAATATGAAATACAGTGAGATATAAGTTGAAAGTTAACACAATATAATTGAACATTGTGTGCTAATTAATAGGAGAGATTATGAGATATGGAGTAGAGTTTACATTACAATTACTATGTGTTGTTATGTGATTAATATTTGATGTGTATGATTATATAATTGCGTAGGGCACGTGAAGTGCTGATAGCTGTAAGCTGTTAAACTGTTATTGGTAAAGAACGATCAAGGTAAGTCTTTCGGTTCCTATTTTCTACGTGGACTTGATGAACTGTTTTAAATTGCATGATATATTAAGCATGTTGAATCATGAAATGTTAAAGTCAATATATGACTACATTGTTTTGGCTACGTAATGATGATTGAGTAAGGAACTCAATCTTTATATTTGCTATGTGTATTAAAAGCATGTATGCCATGTTACTTTAATGAGATGTATATCGAGCATGTTATTATGTGTTATGTGATGCATGAAAACTGTTAGACTTTGCTGGGCTGTCGAGCTCACTCTTGCAAATAATCACTTTTGCAGGTACAAATTTTAAGGTAAAGATACGTGCTATGTGAGTTATAGAGATCTATATTCACGAAGATTACTTATGTTTTATGAGAAATGTATTTCATATTTTGAACGTAATATGTTGTTGAAATGTAAGATAATATATATGGATATTTAGTTATGATGTAAGACTTTGTATAGTCATTTTGTTGTAACGATTCATGATATAAGATTGAATTAAAGAGATGTAATGTAATGGTTGCGATTCAGGGCAAGGAAGAAGAAAATGTATAAAAGTTTTAAATATTCCGCAATATTATTAAGTTTAACATCGAATAATGATGTAAAATGTAAAATTAGAGATTTAATGTATGGTTAACGACTGAAGTTGAGATTTAAATTGTATAGATTTTGGGGTCGTTATAGTTGGTATCAGAGCTGATAGGTTGGAAACCTTAGGTAAGAGTACCTTAGGCTATAACCTTAGAGAAGAGAGGTGAAGATAAGGAACGAATAAGCTCAACTAGAGTTTGAACAATAAGAAGTAATGTAAGAAACGTATAAAGAAGGGTTAAAACTTGCGTGAAATGATTCAAAGAAGAATCTCGTAGAGTTATAAGGAATATGAATGTGGGGTTACCCAACTCCAATAATAAGGATGTAAGGTGATAATAAATAGATAATGTCTATAAAAAAGAAGAGTGATAAAGAAGTTATGAATAAAGAGTTATGTCTAAGTGTGGTACAATTGTACTCTTTAATAGTTAATGTATGGTATCTGGGCTAAACGATTCCTTCATGGAGCGGAGGTATATACGAACTAGCAACTCGAAACCTAGTTTGTTGGTTGTTTGTGGGAAACCACTCAGCGTACCATATTGAAACTGTTAGAGACTTGAGGTGTACCAAGTGTAGAAATAGATACGTATGATGAAAGTGTAGAACTCGAATGAAATTTTGAGCGATGTAACTGAAGTTAGAATTCTTAAAGGAAGAATTGTTATATAAACAAGAAGATTCAAAGAAGAATCTTGAAGATATAAAGATAAGAAATGAGAGTTTCCTAACTCCAATAGCCAAGATAACGAATAACGTTGTAAATGATGAAAAAAAGGAAAGAATGAGGATCGTAAAACAAAACGATCACGAGTTAACAAAAGAATTTTAAGAGAGATGATTATAGAATAAGGTCACGACGTGATCTGTTTAAGTTATAAAAGGAAGATGGTCTGTACTGTTTGAATGATTATAGCTTAATGCTATGAAGATGGTGTACTATGAAATAGTATGAGAAAACTCATGAGGAGTTATAGATGATGTGATATGAGGAATTCGTATCGAGCAAAGAGCAAGTTAAAAGAAAGATAGAGTTAGGTGGGATTTCAATTGAGAACTAATGTGATGGTTGAGTTGTACAAACCTTTGTATGGGCGAGGGTTTTGTGCTTGCACTCAGTTTATGATAATGATAATCATTAGAATGTTTGTGTCGCGCTATTTGATATATGCATGTTGAGAAGGTGATTATTTTCTCATGTGTATAACAGATAGGTAGAGTATAGTTAGAGAATATTATAAGGTTAAGTGCGAGTTCTTAAAACTCATACTTATGGTAGGTTCGTGACTCATAATTATATGGTATATTTTTGAACCCCTCAGCGAATGGACGCCTATGGTCTGACTAGGATAAGTTCTTAAACTCATATGATTGTGGCAAGTTCCTGAACTCATAATGTGTGGTAAGTTTGATGAATTAGGGTATAATTAACTGTGAATGGAGTATTGAGGATGATAGGAATAGATAGACCTATTAAGCAATGGATCATTATAGAAAGTGGAGTTGATGGTGGAAGCATATGTATTCTAAATCTACTAGCTATGCTAGACTTTCGAAATTTATTGACTTCGTACTGATGTTTGCACTTTTATTTTCTTAAAAAACATTAGATCAAATGATGGAACCAATGAGTTTTAACAACAATACTGTTATTCGTATGCCTATGCTAATTTCTTCGGCTAGACAAAAATGATTTGCAATATATCAAAATATATTTTATATCATTAATGCATCATGTAACCTGGTGCAAAGACGACAAAAACGTTGGAGTCATCAATGCAGTATTACCTAGTGTTGGATGTGATCTAAGGATCGTCAGCCCACTATGTTATGATGTAGTATGATAAAGTCACCAAATGACGGAATCCTCAACAGACTGTAAATACAGTGCAGTATCATGACGTCGTAAAAAGATTTTTGAGATTTCTTTAAGATATGAGAATACATATGTATGTATGTATATGTATATTTCGATTAATGTCCGAGTTATTATAGAGGTCTATGCTATTTGATTCAGCTAGACAAATATTGAAAGATGTTCATAAAATTCAAGAGTTTCTTGAGAAGTTATGCCAAACCAAATTGTTTTGGTGCGGATTCAGATGTTGAAAAGCTGAGATGAACAACCCTATTATTAGGGGTTACGCTTAGTTTATACTTTGCGCTGAAATGTTTGTGCACAATACATTGTACGAAGGATTGATCCCCCTAAGTACGTGGAGTCCTTATAGTCTTATGACTGTTAAAGTTAAAGTTGAAAGATTACTTATAACTATGGACATGGTTCGTGATCATTAGACCCTCAGTTGAATGCTTGCACTCTAAATTCTGAGATGAACAACTCTTTTATTAGAGGTTACACTTAGTTTACACTTTGCGCTAAAATGTTTGTGCACAATACATTGTACGAAGGGCTTAACACCCTAAGTACGGAGGTCCATATAGTCTTATGACTGTTAAAGGTTCAAGTCGAGATATACTTGATAACCTGGGGACGTAGTTCAAGGTCTTGTGACCCCTCAGTATGATTGGATAATCTTTTAAAATCTTGAGTTATTAATACTGCTTCCCAATTATTGAGCAATTGTGGAGGATTCATGTTATTCTGAAGTGAATGTGAAAAAGGAAAATATTCCTTAGAAAGAAGTAAGTCGTAGAATGGAACACTGAATGATGAATGTGTTGATTAAGTGAGAAAAGAGATTTTGAAATGAGATAGGGATGAGTTATCAAAGAAATTTGTGAAACTTTTAATAGAAAAGTTAATAATTGTAGAATGATCTTTGTGGAAGAAGTGGTTATAGAACCTAAGGAATGAATATAGTATTAGCGTAAAATCTACTTTGATAGATGGAATGAATAAATATTAATTGATAAAAATTCGAGGACGAAATTCTTAGAAGAAAGGGTGAATGTAATATCCCGAGTATTGATGATAGTGATCCTTAGAAAAGGAAATGAATGGGTTAAGATATATAATACTCAAAATATAATTGAGTTCAAATGAAAGTTATGAAATGAAACCTAGAATTTGTTAGGTAATGAATGTAGTAGAAAATATAAAATCTATATTTAGATAAAATGATGAAAGATTTCTCTGAGTTATTTGTGTAATTTGTGTCTTCGATTCTGGGGACAGAATCTTTGTAAGTAGGGAAGATTGTAGCGAATGAGTGGTTTTAGTTGTGATTCTGAGGACAGAATCCTTGTAAGGAGGGAATGATGTAACAATCCAGATTTTTATTATAATATTTAAATATTTATTGAATTATATAAATATTTAATGGATGTGTTTATTGTTGAATAAGTATTTGTTTAATTGATTTGATGTGATTTGATTATTTATTTTTTTAATAAATAATTAATGAGTTAAGGAAAGTAATTATTTTGAAATAGTAATCTAATTTAATTTAATAATTAAGTTAGAGAATTTATAATGATTAAATAAATTATTATATTATGCAATGAGTTGTTATTAGAATTAATTAAATTAAGTATGAAAACTTAATTAATTAGAAGTGTGACAAATAACTATATTATAAGTGGTTATTAAAATAAATTAAAGTAGTTGTAATTTATTTTGCCAAACAAGGCTTAAGTTTATTAAGTCTCCCAGTTTTAAATTGTTTTGCCAAACAAAGCCTTATGGCTTTTGGTTTTTTTAATTTTGAATTAATAATAAAACAAATTAAATAAATAAAATATATTTATAATGGATATACGTTTATTATAGTGTAACTGATATATTTAGTATTGGAATTAAGGCCATATCGGTTTCTTTTATTTTACGTATGCTTGAGTTATCAGTTTTATTATTTGCCATCCTGAGGAAGAGAGAGTACAAAGAACTTGAGAGAGAATAGAGGGAGAAGTTGAGGGAAAGTCTAAGAATTTTAAATAATTTATGTGGTGTCTAACAAGTATTTTTTAAGCAAGAAAAGGTATGTGACTATAACTTTAATATATGTAAGTATATATGTTTTACGTCATTATGCCTAAGTCTCTGTGTTCTTCACTTATGTATAAAGTTTTTACAAAAATTGTATGTAAACCATGATTTTATAATTGGTTAGGAAATTATGTGTATTTATAATTTTAATGGTTATACTAGCATAAATGTATATATATGTTGTATGCTAAAATACGTTCAAAGAGAAAGAAGAAATTAGTTTTACAGTGGACATGAGGATGAATATGAACATGTTTTGGAGTATAACAAAATTAGTATTTTATCGTATGCTAATTGTGAAATTGAAGCTTATGTATGTTAATTGGGTATGAATTTCAGAGAACCGTACTTTAAAGTAATCAAGTTTGGGTTATTATTGATATTACAGTGTTAAACAACGTTAACAATGGAGTTTTTCTTAAAAACAGTGTTTTCAAATAATGAAGTTTTCTAAAGTAGTTGTTTAATTGTTGGTAATTGTTATATGGATGCTTGTTAAACGTTTATATGTAGTTTGCGATGAAGTTATGGATGTTAATTAGTGTTAGAAATTAAGTTATAGACAAAAATTTAGTTGTTCTGTTCTTCGTGGTTGGGTTCTATAAGTTTCGGCGCCCCAGCGCCAAAATTTGAGCCCCAACGCCAAATTTCGCGACCCAGCGCCACTGGCTAGCTTATAATTCGTGCCGCCGTGCTAGAGCTCGCGCCCCAGCGCTGTAACTCGCGCCCCGGCGCTGGTACTCGCGCCCCGGCGCCACTGATCCGTGCCCCAGCGCCGGATTTGTGGTCTGACTTGGATAGTTTTGACCTCCTGTTGTAAAATAGCCATAACTTTCTCATACGAACTCCGATTGAGGTGATTCTAGATGATCCGGAAAGAGGACGAGTAGACCTACAACTTTCGTTCTTTAAGTTTTTCAATTTGAGATTATTAGGATGGGTCAAAATGGTCATCTTTAGGACTGTTGTGTTTTCGGAGGCAATCGGAGGGCGTCGGACATGAACATATGCATGTGTAGTGCTCTTGACTATAAAAGATGATGCCTAAGTTATAAAACATGAATATTATAATTATAATGATGCTTAACATTAATACATGATGTATTAGATGAGTTATAGAAGCATAGTAAGCATACACAAGAGAGGCAAATCGGGCGTGTGGCGAATGAACGTCGAAACGCCGTGCCAAGTGTTAATGAACTTAAAAAGTATTTCAATTCAATTGAAATGGATATTATAAAATATGGAATGGGTTTAATATAAAACTAATAAGTAGTCCTAGCAAGACTTAAGCACTTGAATGAACTGCGAATATGAAATACAGTGAGATATAAGTTGAAAGTTAACACAATATAATTAAACATTGTGTGCTGATTAATAGGAAAGATTATGAGATGTGGAGTAGAGTTTACATTACAATTACTATGTGTTGTTATGTGATTAATATTTGATGTGTATGATTATATAATTGTGTAGGGCACGTGAAGTGCAGATAGCTGTAAGCTGTTAAACTGTTATTGGTAAAGAACGATAAAGGCAAGTCTTTCGGTTCCTATTTTCTACGTGGACTTGATGAACTGTTTTAAATTGCATGATATGTTAAGCATGTTGAATCATGAAATGTTAAAGTCAATATATGACTACATTGTTTTGGCTACGTAATGATGATTGAGTAAGGAACTCAATCTTTATATTTGCTATGTGAATTAAAAGTACGTATGCTATGTTACTTTAATGAGATGTATATCGAGCATGTTATTATGTGTTATATGATGCATGAAAACTGTTAGACTTTGCTGGGCTGTCGAGCTCACTCTTGCAAATAATCACTTTTGCAGGTACAAATTTTAAGGTAAAGATACGTGCTATGTGAGTTATAGAGATCTATATTCACGAAGATTACTTATGTTTTATGAGAAATGTATTTCATATTTTGAACGTAACATGTTGTTGAAATGTAAGCTAATATATATGGATATTTAGTTATGATGTAAGACTTTGTATAGTCATTTTGTTGTAATGAGTCATGATATAAGATCGAATCCAAGAGATGTAATGTAATGGTTGTGATTCAGGGCAAGGAAGAAGGAAATGTATAAAAGTTTTAAATATTCCGCAATTTTATTAAGTTTAACATCGAATAATGATGTAAAATGTAAAATTAGAGATTTAATGTATGGTTAACGATCGAAGTTGAGATTTAAATTGTATGGATTTTGGGGTCGTTACAGCACGCGCGCACGTACTTCAAGATAACAGGACCCACAGAACCCAAGGCACCCCGGGCAGTCGCAGGTGCATCTACGCCTGTCGCAGGTACATCTGCGGCTCCCCCCCTCTATAAATAGAGGGCTTGGGGCAGCCATTTTGCATAGAAAAAAGGCGAGGAAGCTCTGTCCAATTTTCTATGTACACACCCTAAATTGAGTGCTTTCTCATTTCAAACACTTGTGAGCTTAAATTTGGCTATATTTTTACAGACAGGGGCCAAGTGTTCATCCATTTAAAGCTATTAAAGTCTTCTTTGACAGTCCACTGTAAGCCTTCTTACACGTTTTAAAGCCTTTCTCCACTATTGTGCACACACAGTTCTTCACATTGAGAGTCATGTAGCGTGTGTATGCCCTGACTTCGGTCCGTGACTTTTATTTCTTTTTGTATATATATATTTATATATATGGACTAACATTATCGAGTTATGCCTCGATTGAGCCTGGATTCACTTCCGGTGCGTTTACCACTTTTATATATATATATATATATATATATATATATATATATATATATATATATATATATATATATATATATATATATCCTCGACCGCGAATTAACGAAACGAGCTTGGATCGATATATGTTCAGTGCGTTTATTGCTATATATATATATATATATATATATATATATATATATATATATATATATATATATATTTTACATTTCCTGTCAGGCCTAGAGTTTACTTCGTGGCCTTTTACAGCTTTATTTACATTTTGTACCCCCTGGAGTTTACTTCGAGGCGGTTGATCACTTTATTGCTTTATTGTTATTTTCCCAATCCCCCATGGAGGTGCTTCGTGCTGGTTGATTGGTTTTTTATTGCTTTATTTACATTTGCAATCCCCTATGGAGGTGCTTCGTGGTGGTTGATTGTCTGCACACACACACACAAAAACATATATATATATATATATATATATATATATATATATATATATATATATATATATATATGTATATATTTACTGCTTTTATATATATAACTGTTTATAGCTTTCATACAAATTGCAACATCATGTGAGCCTAGGAATCATGTGATCACAGATTCAGTCTAATGAATCTATATTCGGTTCCCGTGATTGACATTTTCAGCTGTACACGGCTTGTAAATTATTCATGGTGTTGAATTTCCTTAGATGACTCTCATGCCCACAAGGAGTTCGGCACTACTATGTATATTATTTTCTCGAAGATGCTTCGCATCTCGAAAATAAAAGTAATCAAGCCGAACACATAATAAAATAGAAGTATCAAAGGCGTCAATTACTATTGAGCACAAGGGTTTGAAAAATCTCTTTTTACAAAATATCAATGCTATATCTTGTTGAAACTGAATTTTATACAAAATTCAAACCCTTTGTATATAGGTGCGAACGAGGCATATCACTACTTCCAAATAATTGCACATTGATCCACACACACACACATATTCATATAACAATTTAATTAAAAAGTGGCGGTCACCGTGGCAACACGGATGTCGGGGGGTGCCTAACACCTTCCCTCCACATAACCAAGTCCCTGGACCCTAACTTATCTCGGTTTCACAGACCCGTTAAGCAGTGTCACATCATTAGGTCAATGCGCAAATCTTTTCTCGGTTATGTTGGTACAACCATTTAAAAAACCAACTAGCGACTCTTATAGTCCAATCATCGACATATACATGTCGGACCTTTTCACAACTTATTTTTTCAAACAAATCTCACCTAACATGAGAACACCAAAAGACAAGAACAGAAAAAGGGACAAAATAAAAATCCCGACGTCGACAGGTGGCGACTCTGCTGGGGAATACTGTCAAAGGACTTAAGCCGCTATTTATAAGCTTTTTAAAACTGTTATATGCTTGTGTGTGGATATTGCATTTACATTTGATGAATGTGTACGAATGCATTTACTTACTGTACTTAATGCTTTACACTATATCTACTTGTGATATTAGTGCTTCGCACATTTCATCATTTTCATAAACGGTGAGACACGTTGTATGTGAATGTATGTTGTGTGGTTCCTCCATCAGGAGGCTATCCTGTTGGTGTTTGATTACTGGACTCGTAGGGAGACTAATTCTAACGAGGCTTAGGAAAGGCACCACCCAAATTCGCTCCAGTTGAAAGACCGGATTAACTTTTCGTCGAGTAAATTACGATGATTTATGAACCTTCATGCCAAAAAGCAACGAGAGTAGCCTAAGATAGGTCAGCCTTTGATAAACCAAATGCGGAGGAAAGTCTCTTCATACTTTTCCATTTCAAGTTACTAGTAATTTCAATTACTCGTAATTTCATTCCATATTGATCTCCATGTAATGAGAAATATGAAGAAATATGTGTGCATGCATATTTACAAATATTAACATGTTATCTTGTATTACAAACAGCTAACATCCATTTTGCAGGATAATACTCCTAAAACGGATGCATCATATAGCATGTCAACATTTATACATTCCCTAAAACTAAACTACGCCAATTTTTTTACAGGGAAACAATCGGACCCATTACCCGGTCAAAGTCCAAAAAGGCCACGATCCTACAGCCAATTATGTCTTCATCTGACCAGACAAATCCTAATCCTGTCTCTTGTGAAGAATTTGATGGATTAAGTAAACAAATCACAGATTTGGCTGTTCTGCCTAAAGAACTACACCGATCTACTCAGGGTCCAAAGATACCTATACATACAGAATCCTCTGCACAAGGAGGAACCCAAGGTTCTGATAAAGCCATTCCAGTACCTGATCTTCAGTTAGATACAACTAACAAAATTCATGATACCACCCATCTCAAAGAAGATCTAGACACCGGTGATATCAGAAAGAAAGCCCTTCAAATGGAAGAGACTATCCATTCTATCAAAGGAATTGGAGCACATGGGAGTGTTTCATATGCAGACCTTTGTATATTCCCTAGTGTGCATTATCTAGAGAAGTTCAAGACTCTTGACTTTGAAAAGTATGACGGGTTAGGAGACACACATTTAAAGGTATTCATTGGAGAACTCGGATCTTATGCCGAGGACGAGAAGCTCAGGATGCAACTGTTCCAGAAAAGTCTGACTGGAGAATCCCGTTCGTGGTATACCAGAGTAGACAACTCCAAGATCCATAACTGGGAGGAGCTAGCTCATTCCTTCCTCACTCAATACAACTTCTAGTCTTAGATGGCCCCTGACCGGTACCAAATTACTAAACTCAGGAAACAAGCCAATGAATCTTTTAGAGAGTATGCTCAAAGGTGGAGGCGCCTTGCTGCTCAAGTTGTTCCCTCTATGAATGAGTTAGAAATTGTTATGACCTTCATAGACATACAAGAAGCTCCTTTCTATGAGAGGGTTTTAGCTGGTATTGGCAAACCATTCTCTGAAATGATTAAACATGGGGAGATGGCTGAGATGGGATTGAAGTCAGGAAAGATTCAAGACCTAGCTGCCCTCAAAGTTGTTGCTGAGCACATCTAGTCCTGAAATTATGGAAACAACCCCCGGAGGGTCCATAAAAAGAAAGAGGAGGATGTTTCCTTGATACTACAAGGTCAGAAAGGCAGTTAAAATATGCCTATCCAAAGGGGTAATTACTCCCCCTTCCAAGCACAGCCTTCGAACTCTTCGTTACCAAAGGGTGGAGAAGTCAGACACACTCGAGTGTTCACACCCCTAGGGGACTCACTCAGGAAAATTCTCAATCTTCTGACCAATCAGAAGAAAATTACTCATCTTCTTCCACCAGCAAACCCAAATGGGAAGGGTTTCAACGCTAGTCAAAAATGTGCTTATCATGCTAGAGCTCCAGGTCATGATACTCAAGATTGCTGGGCCTTGAAACACAAGATCTAGGATTTGATTGATAATGGTGAGATTGTGGTAGCTAAACTCGACCAACCCCATGTGCAAGACAACCCTCTTCCTCAACACAAAGAAGAAGAGGTTAATATGATTAATTGGAGTAGTGGACATAGTTTCAATAATCATGGTGGTGGATCATCCCAGACCAGCAAGGATGGTGCTGACAAATGGGATTTTGCTTAGTTCCAATATACGATAGAACGAAAAATGAAGACTCTCTATGAACAAGTTAACTAATTGGCAGAACTGTAGTCCATCAGCACCAAGTCATACGTTGATTATTTAATCAAGAGCATGCCAGTCTCCTTCCTCTTTTTACAAACACTCCATCGCGTACTCCAGAAAATGAAACACTAGAGGATAAAATTGGGAAAAGAGCAAATGCCAAGGCTCGTCGGGATTTTTCCAACAAAAGGGAATTTACATACCTATGCCAACCGATGGAAGAAATACTGCAGATGCTGATAAATGAAGGAAGAATCATAGCTCTGTTACCTCCAATCAGCCCGCGATCAAGACAGTTTAATTTTAATGGAGTGTGCCAATATAACTCCCAATCTCGCGGTCACAGCACAGAAGAATGCTGGGCACTCTGCCACCTTATTTAGAATTTAATTGATAGCGGTATCCTGCAGATGGTAGACGACGATGCTGTAGTACTAGAGAGTGGGGACGCGTTTCCTACAAAGTGGAAGGAAGTCGTAGCAGCCATATCTTTTGAGACAGACTCAGCTACCCCCTCACATACAATCCAACCAATTCAACTTAAGGGTGTTGACAATCCTTTGCAAGTGGTTGCACCAAAGCCAATTATTTTGCCATGCATACCACAATATCCTGTTGTCAGCCTACAGAAAGTTCCATGAAATTATGTAGAGGATAAAGGATCCACATCCCACGTAATTGCTGCAGTGTCGAAGGATAATCCATTGTATCTTCTCCAACGGGTGATGAAGCTTACCATCAAGTCAAAGGGAAAGATTCCCATGGAAAAAGTGGAAGAATTTCTCCGTACTATGGGCCATAATGAAGCCAAGGTGGTTTTAAGCTTAAGAGAATCTCCGCATCAAATTTCCATACTAGACTTGGTTTTCTCTTCTGAAGATCATAGGAAGGTATTGCTCAGGATTTTGGAAGAAGCCCAACTACCTAAGTTAATAGATGTTGACAAATTCCAACACCTGGTGGATCACATTTTTAACAACAATGTGATATCTTTTACTGATGATGGTATACCTCCCGAAGGGACCGATCATTGCAAGTCATTGCACCTAGAGATTTTATCTTCCGGATACATGGTGGGAGGAGTTTTGATAGACGGAGGGTCATCTTTGAATATCTGTCCTTATGCCACTTTGGTGAAGATGAATATCAATCTCAACAGAATCCGAAGAAGCCATACAATCATTAAAGCTTTCGACGGATCCCGATGAAACGCTGTCGGAGAGATTGAACTGCCAGTGGAGATTGTTCCACATAAATTCTACATATCTTTTCACGTGCTCAAAATAGATACAAGATACAAACTGCTCTTAGGGAGACTGTGGATTCATATGGCTAGAGCTATTCTGTCCACCCTTTATGAGTAACTTAAATACATTATCAAAAATAGCCTAGTCATTGTCGATGCTGAGCCGGAATGTCCTAAACAAGGTGACATACCACCCATCAGCTTCAATTCAGAAGTTGAGCCGGTCAGTTTTTATGCCCTGGAGGTGAGCAACACTCACTACCATCCTGTTGGGGCGCCACCTCCCATACCCCAGATTTCTGCCGAAGTAATGTCGGCCACGCAAGAAATGATGTCATTGAGTTATCAACCTGGACAAGGGCTGGGCAAAGATCATCAGGGCATTAAGCGCCCAATTCAAGTTCCCAATCAAACAGGGACAGCTGAACTAGGCTATACTGCTAGTTCCAGTCACATGAATCCTCATAAATATAAACAGATTCCTTCAGCTTTAGCCACATGGCGATTATCTCCAACTACATTTCCTGAGCCTGTACGGTCTCCGGTAAAGGTGCCTGCCCATGTAATGGCTATGTTATTTCCTAAATCGATACCGGTAAAGGAAAAAGAAGTCCTGGTTCCAGATCTCGAAGTGGAAGAAGAGGAACGGAGATGTAAACAAGACATCGTCAGGATGATGTCAAATATACGCATCATTGTCCATGATGATCACATAAATAGATACACCCTAAACGATGATTGTCCAGACGTAATGGTCGTTATTGGGGAGAAGGAGGACGATGACAACCCCTCTATCATTGCAGTCCATCAGGATTTCACGCTTGACAATTGGAGCGGCACTCCTTTTATTGGTCGACAAGGGTAAAACGACCAGAAACTCTTTCTGCCCTGTATATAATAATAACTGCTTACTTTTCTGTATAATATTAGAAGTTATTTTGTCAGTATATGCTAACACTTGGTATAATTGAACAGTTTCATATATAACAAGTGAAAGCATTTTATTTCAGGACTCTAAAGTTAGATGTGCCTATACTTGCTGATGAGGTGCCTTTTCTCCACAAGGATTGTAACTTTGATGAAAAGTTGGACTCAGACTTGATGGAAATACAAGAGGACATTGAGATACCTCAAGAGATCAAAGAATGGGTCGAAGATAAACCCAAACCAAACCTTGATCAAACCACTTCGTTCAATCTTGGGACCTTAAAAAGCCCTAAACTAATCCAGATTTATACAGACCTCACTCCAAACCAAAGGAATGACATGGTTACACTATTAACCCAATTTCAGGATGTGTTTGCATGGTCTCATGAAGACATGGTGGGTTTGTCCACTGACATTTTTATCCATCGCCTCCCCATCAAAGAGGAATTTAAGCCAGTCAGGCAGAAGCTCAGGCGATTGAAACCTGAGTGGAGTTTAAAAGTTAAAGAAAAAATTGTGAAACAATTTCAAGCAGGCATCATCATGGAGTCTACATACCCTGAATGGCTATCCAACATAGTCCCCATGCCTAAACCAGGAGGAAAGGTGCGAGTTTGCGTGGATTACCAGGATTTGAATAAAGCTTGCCTTAAAAATAGCTTTTCCGTGCCATTTATCCACATTCTCATTGACAATATTGCTCAATACGACTTGTACTCCTTTGCTGATTGCTTCGCGGGGTACCATCAGATTATGGTTGCTGAAGAGGATCGTGAGAAAATTGCATTCTTCACTCTTTGGGGAAACTTTTGTTATAAACGGTTGTCATTCGGCCTCATCAATGTCGGAGCTACCTACCAGTGAGCCATGATGGCTCTTTTCTACGATTTAATGCATAAGGAGATAGAGATCTAAGTGGATGACATCATTGTCAAGTCCCAAAGGGAGGAAGACCAATTAGATCATCTAAAAAAGCTCTTCAACAGGTTGCGTAAGTACAACTTGAAGTTGAATCCAGCTAAGTGCGCCTTTGGCGTTAAATCAGGCAAGTTGCTAGGATTCCTAGTTAGCCACAAGGGGATTGAGTTAGATCCCATCAAAATCCAGGCCATCATAGAAATATTCCTCAAATAGAGAAGGAGATACGGGGATTTTTGGGAAGAATCAACTTAATCAGCAGGTTCATTTCCCAACTCACAGCAACCTGTGAGCCTATTTTTAAATTGTTAAGGAAGAACTCCTCTATAAAGTGGAATGATGAGTGCTAGAAGGTCTTCCTTACAATCAAAGAGTAGCTAGTTAAAGCTCCTGTGTTGGTGCCACCCAGGGATGATGTTCCCCTATTCATGTACATGTACATTAATGACTATGCCATGGGCTGCATGTTGGGACAGAAAGATGATAGAGGCCAAGAGCGAGCTATCTATTATCTCAGCAAAAGATTCAGCAGCAATGAACACAAGTACACTGTGATTGAGAAGACTTGTTATGCTTTAGCATGGGCTTCCATGAGGTTACAACATTACCTCCATGGTCACACAACCCATCTCATATCCCGCATGGATCCTCTCAAGTACGTGTTCAGTAAACCCATGCTGAACTGGAGACTGTCCAGATGGCAGTTGATCCTATAATAATTTGACATAGTCTACGTGAGGTAAAAGTCCATTAAAGGTCAAGGAATTGTGGATCAACTAGCCGTCGCACCTTCAGGGGATTTCAAACCCTTGGAAACATACCCTTGAAAACATACTTCTCCGATAAAGGGGTAATGACAATTTAGCAACACCATCGGTGCGATGCACTCCAAACATGGAAAATGTATTTCGATGGAGCTGTAAATATGGAAGGTTCTGGGGCTGGAGCAGTTCTAGTATCTGTTACGGGGGAGCAGCATTCCATTGTCGTCAAATTGTAGTTTGCCAACACCAACAACATAGCTGAGTATGAAGGCTGTATCATGGGGATAAAACTTACCCAATCAATGGACATCAGACAGTTAACTGTCTTTGGAGATTCCGAGTTGATAATTAGACAAACTACTAGAATCTATCACACTAAAGGTCTACACTTTCTGCCTTACCATCGACATGTTCTATAGATGGCTTCGGAGTTTGAAGAAGTACCCTTCCTCCACATTCCTTGGAATAGGAATGATTTTGTCGATGCGCTAGCAACCTTGGCCTTCTTGATGAACATACATGACAAGGAAGACATGCCAACCCTCATATTTGCCCAACAAAAGGCTCCAGCCTATGGGAATTACATCGGAGAAGTATCAAATGAGATACATCCCATCAAACATCCTTGGTATCAGCATATCAAGGAGTACTTATAAGAAAGATCTACACCCGCTGAGGAGAGCCCGACTAAAAGTAGGCGGATCCATCGACTGGCTATTAATATCTATCTGAGCGGGGATGCACTCTACAAAAGAGATGCAGGATTAGGTCTCCTCAGATGTCTGGACAAGGACTAAGCTCAGAGGGTCATGGATGAGATCCATGGTGGAGTGTCGATGTCGGGATTTTATTTGTCCCTTTTCTATTCTTGTTCTTTGGTGTTCTCATGTTAGGTGAGATTTGTTTGAAAAAATAAGTTGTGAAAAGGTCCGACATTTATATGTCGACGATTTGACTGTAAGAGTCACCAGTTGATTTTTTAAATGGTTGTACCAATACAACCGAGAAAAGGTTTGCACATTTACCCAATGATGTGACACTGCTTAACGGGTCTATGAAACTGAGATTCATTAGGGTTCGGGGACTTGCTTATGTGGAGGGAAGGTGTTAGGCTCCCCCCGACACCCGTATTGCCATGGTGACCGTCACTTCTCAAGAAACTATTATATGAATGTGTGTATGTGTGTGTGTAGATCAATGTGCAGTTATTTGGAAGTAGTGTTATGCCTCGTTTGCACTTATATTCAAAGGGTTTGAACTTATAAAAATTCAGTTTTAAACAAGATATAGCAGTGATGTTCTATAAAAAGACGTTTTTCAAACCCTTGTGCTCAATAGTAATTGATGCCTTTGATACTTCTATTTTATTATGTGTTCGGCTTGATTGCTTTTATTTTTCGAGATGCCAAGCAACTTCAAAAAAATAATGTACAAAGCAGTGCCAAACTCCTTGTGGGCATGAGAGCCATCTAAGGACATTCGAACACTGTTCATAATTTACAATCTGCTTACAACAGAAAATGTCTATCACGAGAATCGAATCTAGATTCAGTAGACTGAATCTGTGATCACATGATTCCTAGGCTCACATGATGTCACAATTTATATGAAAGCAATAAGCAGTTATATATATAAAAGTTGTAAATATATATATACAGACTTGATCAACCACCACGAAGCACCTCTATGGGGATCAAAAATGTAAATATATAAAAGCTGTAAATATATACATATATGTGCATACAATCAACCACCACGAAGCACCTCCATCGGGGATTGTAAATATAAATAAAACATAAAAGCCCAATCAACCACCACGAAGCGCCTCCATGGGGGATTGGAAATGTAAATAAAGCAATAAAAATCAATCAACCACCACGAAGCACCTCTATGGGGAATTGAAAATATAAATAAAGCAATAAAACGATCAACCGCCTTGACGTAAACTCTATGCGGGATAAAGAGTAAATAAAGCTGTAAAAGGCCATGAAGTAAACTCTAAGCCTGACAGAATTGTAAATATATATATACATATATATATATATATATATATATATATATATATATATAACGAAATAAAAGTCACAGACCGAAGTCCGGGCATACACATGCTACACGACTCTCAGCATGAAGAACTGTGTGTGCACAGTAGTCGAGAAAGGCTTTAAAAAGTATAAGAAGGATTATAGTGGACTACCAAAGAAAACTTTAATAGCTTTAAAGGGATGAACACTCGGCTCCCGTCGGTAAAAATATAACAATATATAAGCTCACAAGTGTTTAAAATGAAAAAACACTCAGTTTATAGTGTGTACAGAGTAAATTAGACATGGCTTCTCGCTTTTTCTCTTTTCAAAATGGCTGCCCCAGCCCTCTATTTATAGAGGGGGGAGCCGCAGGTGTACCTGTGGCTGCCCAGGATGCCCCGGGTTCTGCGGGTCCTGCCGTCTCGATGTACGTGCATGCGTGCAACGTGATGTTCGCTTGAACTTTCAGAACTTCAATCTGGGCATCCGATTGAGGTGTATAAGACCTTTTTCGGCATGCTGTTGTCAAGAGCTACACAATGACATGGTATTAGTGGTTGTACGACTTAGGAAGATGGGACCATGCCCTTGGTCTTCAAGCTTCAAATTCTATCCGGTGTGCTGTCTTGTGCAGTAGTCACTCGGGATTGGCGCTCTTTAGTTCTTGTAGGACATTGTTGTGTATATATGTATGAATGTTGAGATGACGTAACATGGGATTGGGATGGCAAGATGACGGTTCTGCCCTTCACCGGGGTTATCTCCTGCTTAAGCTGATTTAGCAGTCGTTGCTCAGGGTTATCTCTGAGATTAGACTACTGAAGGTGTTGACCGTCCTCAGTGTTATTTCTGAAGGATGGGTTTGGGTTTTTCTTCGACCCATTCTTTGATTTCATAAGGTATCTCAATGTCTTCTTGTATTTCTATCAAGTCTGAGTCCAACTTTTCGCCAAAGTTACAATCCTTGTGGAGAAAAGACACCTTTTCAGCAAGTATAGGCACATCTAAATTCAGAGTCCTGAAACAAAATATGCTTTCACTTAATATATATAAAACTGTTTAATCATATAAAGTGTTAGCATGTACTGATAAGACAACTGCTTATACTGTACAGAAAAGTAAGCAGTTATTATTATCAACAGGCAGAAGGAGTTTCTGCCCATTTTACCCTTATCGACCAATGAAAGGAGTGCTGCTCCAATTGTTAAGGGTGAAGTCCTGATGGACTACAGTGATGGATGGGCTGTCATCGTCCTCCTTCTCCCGAATGATGACCATAACATCTAGGCAATTATCATCTAGGGTGTATCTATTTGTATGTTCATCATGGATAATGATGCGTATGTTTGACATCATCTGGGTGATGACCTGTTTACATCTCCGTTCCTTTTCTTCCACTTTTGGATCTGGAACTAGGACTTCTTTCTCCTTTATCGGTATCGGTTTAGGAAATAATATGACCATCACATGGGCCGGCACCTTTACCGGAGACCGTATAGACTCAGGAACTGTAGGCGGAGATAATTGCCATGTGGCTAAAGCTGAAGGAATTTTTTTGTGCTTATGAGGATTCCTGGGACTGGAACTAGTAGTATAGCCTAGTCCGGCTGTCCCTATTTGACTAGGACATTGAATGGGATGCTTGATGCCCTGATTGTCTTTTGCCCAACCCCTGTCCAGGTTGATATCCCAACGATATCATTTCTTGAGTGGCCGACATTACTTCGACAAAAATTTGGGGTATGAGAGGGGGCGCCCCAACAGGATGGTAGTGAGTGTTGCTCACCTCCAGGGCATGAAAACTGACCGGCTCAACTTCTAATTTCAAGCTGATGAATGGTATGTCACCTTGTTCAGGACATTTTGGCTTAGCGTTGACAGTGACTAGGCTGTTGTTGATAATGTATTTAAGTTTTTGGTGAAGAGTGGAGGGGACTGCCCCGGCCGTGTGAATTCACGGTCTTCCTAGAAGCAGGTTATATCCTGTATCTATTTTGAGAACGTGAAAAGACATACATAATGTATGTGGACCAATCTCCACTGGCAGTTCAATCTCTCCGACAGAGTTTCGTCGGGATCCATCAAAATCTTTGATAACCGTATGGCTGTTTTGGATCCGATTAAGATTGATGTTCATCTTCACCAATGTGGCAGAAGGACAGATATTCAGAGATGAACCACTATCTATCAAGACTCCCCCCACCATATATCCGGAGAACAAAACCACAATGTGCAACGGCTTGTAATGATCGGTCCCTTTAGGAGGTATATCGTCATCAGTAAAAGATATCACATTGTTATTAAAAATGTGTTCCACCAAATGCTGGAATTTCTCAACATCTATTGACTTAGGCAGTTGGGCTTCTTCCAAAACCCTGAGCAATACCTTCATGTGATCTTCAGAAGAGAACACTAAGTTCAGTATAGAAACTTGATGTGGAGCTTCTCTTAAGCTTAAAACCATCTCGGCTTCATTATGACCCATAGTACAGAGAAATTCTTCAACTTTCTCCATGGGAATCTTCCCCTTTGACTTGATGGTAGGTTTCATCACCCGTTGGGGAAGATACAGTGGATTATCCTTCGACACTACAGCAATTATGTGCGATGTGGATCCTTCAGCCCCTCCATAATTCCATGGAACTTTCTTTAGGCTGACAATAGGATATTGTGGCCTGAATGGCAAAATAATTAGCTTTGGCGTAGCCACTTTCAAAGGATTGACAACTCCTTTGAGTTGAATTGGTTGGATTGTATGTGAAGGAGTAGCTGCTTCTATCTCAGAAGATATGACTGCTACGACTTCCTTCCACTTTGTAGGAATTACGTCCTCACTTTCTAGTATCACATCATCATCGTCTGCCATCTGTAGGACACCGCTGTCAATTAAATTCTGAATAAGATGGCGGAGTGCCCATCATTCTTCTGTGCTATGACCGCGAGATTGGGAGTGGTATTGGCACACCCAATTGAAATCAAACCATTTTGAACGCGGGCTGATTGGAGATAGCAGAGCTGTTATACTTCCTTCATTTATCAGCATCTGTAGTATTTCTTCCATCAGTTGGCCTAGGTATGTAAATTCCCTTTTGTGGGCAAAATCCCGACGGGCTTTAGCACTTACTCTTTTTGCAATTTTATCCTCCAATGTTTCATTTTTTGGAGTATATGGTGGAGGGTTTGTAATAAGAGGGAGGAGACTGGCATGCTCCTGACTAAAAAATTGGTGGGTGGCTTGATGCTGATGGACCACCAGTTATGCCAATTGGTTAAGTTGCTCACGCAGAGCATTCATTTTTCGTTCCATTTTATACTGGAACTTTTCATAGTCCCACTATTCAGCACCATCCTTGTTGGTCTGGGAAAATCCACCATTAAAATTAGAACTTTGTCCATTGCTCCAATTAATCATATTGACCTCTTCTTCTTTGTGTTGAGGAAGAGGGTTGTCTTGCACATTGGGTTGATCCAGCTTGGTGACCACAATCTCACCGCTATCGATCAAATCCTGGATCTTGTGTTTCAAGGCCCAGCAATCTTGAGTATCATGTTCCGGTGCCCCGGCATGATAAGCACACTTCCGAGTAGCATTGAAACCCCTCCCATTCAGGTTGGCTGATGGAAGAAGATGAGTAATTTTCTTCTGAGTGGTCAGAAGATTGAGAATATTCTCGAGTGAGTCCCTCAAGGGTGTGAACACTCGAGTGCGTTTGACTTCTTCACATTTAGGTAATGGAGGGTTTGAAGTCTGTGCTTAAAAGGGAGTGTAATTTCTCCTTTGGATAGGCATATTCTGACTGCCTTTCTGACCTTGTAGTATCAAGGAAACCTCTTTCATTTTATGGACCCTCCAAGGGTTGTTTCCATAATTTTCGGACTAGATGTGTTCTGCAACAGCTTTGAGGCCAGCTAGGTCTTGAATTTTTCCTGACTTCAATCCCATCTCAGCCATCTCCCCATGCTTAATCATTTTAGAGAATGGTTTGCTAATACCAGCTAACACCCTCTCATAGAAATGAGCTTCTTGTATGTCTATAAAGGTCATAACCATTTCTAACTCATTCATTGAGGGAATAACTTGAGCAGCAAGGCGCCTCCACCTTTGAGCATACTTATTGAAAGATTCATTGGTTTGTTTCCTGACTTTAGTAATTTGGTACCGGTCAGGGGCCATCTGAGATTGGAAGCTGTACTGAGTGAGGAAGGCATGAGCTAGCTCCTTCTAGCTATGGATCTTTGAATTGTCTAATCTGGTATACCACGATCGGGCTTCTCCAGTTAGACTTTTCTGGAAGAGCTGCATTCTGACCTTCTCATCCTCGGCATAAGATCCAAGTTCTCCAACGAATACCTTCAAATGTGTGTAAGGATCTCCTAACCCGTCATACTTTTCAAAGTCAGGAGTCTTGAACTTCTCTAGATAATGCACACCAGGGATTATACAAAGGTTTGCATATGAAACACTCCCATGTGCTCCAATCCCTTTGATAGAATGGATGGACTCTTCCATTTGAAGGACCTTCTTTCTAATATCGCCGGTGTCTAGATCTTCTTTGAGATGGGTGGTATCATGAATTTTGTTGGTCATATCTAACTGGAGCTTAGGTACTGGAATGGCTTTATCCGAACCTTGGGTTCCTCCTTGTGCAGAGGATTCAGTATGTATGGGTATCCTTATACCCTGAGTAGAGTGGTGTAGTTCTTTAAGCAAAATAACTAAATCTGTAATTTGTTTACTTAATCCGTCGAACTCTTCGCGGGAGACTGGATTAAGATTAGCCTGGTCAGATGAAGACATAATTAGCTGTAGGCTCGTAGCCTTTTTGGACTTTAACTGGGTAATAGGTTCGATTGGTTCCCTGCGAAAGACTAACGTAGTTTAGTTTTAGGGAATGTATAAATGTTTACATGCTATATGATGTATCCATTTTTAGCAACACGGATGTTAGCAGTTTGTAATACAGGATAACATGTTAATACTTTGTAAATATGTGTGTGCACATATTTCTTCATACTTCTCATTACATGGAGATTAATATGGAATGAAATTACAAGTACTTTACTTTACGGGTAATTTTGAAATGAGATAGCATGAAGAAACTTTCCTCCGTGTTTGGTTTATTAGAGGCTAACCTATCTTAGGCTACTCTTGCGGAGTTTTAGCATGAAGGTTCCCAAATCATCACAATTTACTCGACGGGAAGTTAATCCGGTCTTTCAACTAGAGCAAATTTGGGTGGTGCCTTTCCTGAGCCTCGTTGGAATTAGTCTTCCTACGAGTCCAGTAATCAAACACCAACATGATAGCCTCCTGATGGAGGAACCACACAACATACATTCACATACAACGTGTCTCATCGTTTATGAAAATGATGACATGTGCGAAGCACTAATATCACAAGCAGATATAGTGTAAAACATTAAGTACAGTAAGTAAATGCATTCGTACACATCCATCAAATATAAATGCAACATCCACACACAAGCATATAACAATTTTGAAAAGCTTGTAATAGCGGCTTAAGTCCTCTTACTGGCAAATGGTCCCCAGCAGAGTCGCCACCTATCGACGTCGGGATTTTATTTGTCCCTTTTTTGTTCTTGTTCTTTGGTGTTCTCTTGTTAGGTGAGATTTGTTTGAAAAAACAAGTTGTGAAAAGGTCCGACATTTATATGTCGACGATTTGACTGTAAGAGTTGCCAGTTGGTTTTTTAAATGGTTATACCAACACAACCGAGAAAAGGTTTGCACATTGTCCCAATGATGTGACACTTCTTAACGGGTCTGTGAAACCGAGATTCATTAGGGTCCGGGGACTTGCTTATGCGGAGGGAAGGTGTTAGGCAACCCCCGACACCCATGTTGCCACGGTGACCGCCACTTCTCAAGAAACTGTTATATGAATGTGTGTGTGTGTGTGTGGATCAATGTGCAGTTATTTAGAAGTAGTGCTATGCCTGATTTGCACCTATATACAAAGGGTTTGAACTTATAAAAATTTAGTTTTAAACAAGATATAGAAGTGATGTTCTGTAAAAAGAGGTTTTTCAAACCCTTGTGCTCAATAGTAATTGATGCCTTTGATACTTCTATTTTATTATGTGTTCTGCTTGATTGCTTTTATTTTTTGAGATGCGAAGAAACTTCAAAAAAATAATGTACAAAGCAGTGCCAAACTCCTTGTGGGCCATCTAAGGACATTCAAACACTGTGCATAATTTACAAGCTGCTTATAGCTAAAAATGTCTATTACGGGAATCGAATCTAGATTCAGTAGACTGAATCTGTGATCACATGATTCCTAGGCTCACATGATGGCGCAATTTATATGAAAGCAATAAGCAGCTATATATATAAAAGTTGTAAACATATATATACAGACTTGATCAACCACCACGAAGCACCTCCATGGGGGATCAAAAATATAAATAAATAAAAGCTGTAAATATATACATATATGTGCATACAATCAACCACCACGAAGCACCTCCATGGGGGATTGTAAATATAAATAAAACATAAAAACCCAATCAACCACCACGAAGCACCTCCATGGAGGATTAGAAATATAAATAAAGCAATAAAAATCAATCAACCACCACGAAGCACCTCCGTGGGGGATTGAAAATATAAATAAAGCAATAAAATGATCAACCGTCTTGAAGTAAACTCCAGGCGGGATAAAGAGTAAATAAAGCTGTAAAAGGCCACGAAGTAAACTCCAAGCCTGACAGAATTATAAATAAATATATATATATATATATATATATAAGGAAATAAAAGCCACAGACCGAAGTCCGGACATACACATGCTACACGACTCTCAACGTGAAGAATTGTGTGTGCACAGTAGTCGAGAAAGGCTTTAGAAAGTGTAAGAAGGCTTACAGTGGACTGCCAAAGAAGACTTTAATAGCTTTAAAGGGATGAACACTCGGCTCCCGCCGATAAAAATATAACAATATATAAGCTCACAAGTGTTTAAAATGAGAAAGCACTCAATTTATAGTGTGTACAGAGTAAATTGGACATGGCTTTCTCGCCTTTTCTCTTTTCAAAATAGCTGCCCCAAGCCGTCTATTTATAGAGGGGGAGCCGCAGGTGTACCTGTGGCTGTCCAGGATGCCCCGAATTCTGCGGGTCCTGCCGTCTCGATGTACATGCACGCGTGCAACGTGATGTCCACTCGAACTTTTAGAACTTCAATCCGGGCATCCGATTAAGGTGTATAAGACCTTTTTTGGCATGTTGTTATCGAGAGCTACACAATGACATGTTATTAGAGGTTGTACGAATTAGGAAGATGGGACCATGCCCTTGGTCTTCAAGCTTCAAATTATATCCGGTGTGTTGTCTTGTGCAGTAGTTACTCGGGATTGGCGCTCTTTGGTTCTTGTAGGACATTATTGTGTATATATGTATGAATGTTGAGATGGCGTAAAGTGGGATTTGGATGGCAAGATGACGGTTCTGCCCTTCACCGGGGTTATCTCCGGCTTGAGCTGATTTAGCAGTCGATGCTCAGGGTTATCTCTGAGATTAGACTGCTGCAGGTGTTGACCGTCCTCAGTGTTGTTTCTGAAGGTTGGGTTTGGGTTTGTCTTCGACCCATTCTTTGATTTCCTAAGGTATCTCAATGTCCTCTTGTATTTCCATCAAGTTTGAGTCCAACTTTTTATCAAAGTTACAATCCTTGTGGAAAAAAGGCACCTTATCAGCAAGTATAGGCGCATCTAAATTAAGAGTCCTGAAACAAAATATGCTTTCACTTAATATATATGAAACTATTCAATCATACAAAGTGTTAGCATGTACTGACAAGACAACTGCTAATACTGTACAGAAAAGTAAGCAGTTATTATTATCTACAGGGCAGAAGGAGTTTCTGCCCATTTTACCCTTGTCGACCAATGAAAGGAGTGCTGCTCCAATTGTCAAGGGTGAAATCCTAATGGACTGCAGTGATGGAGGGGCTGTCAGCGTCCTCCTTCTCCCGAATAATGACCATAACATCTGGGTAATCATCGTCTGGGGTGTATCTATTTGTATGTTCATCACGGACAATGATGCGTATGTTTGACATCATCCGGGTGATGTCCTGTTTACGTCTCCGTTCCTCTTCTTCCACTTTTGGATCTGGAACTAGCACTTCTTTCTCCTTTACCGTTATCGGTTTAGGAAATAATATAACCATCACATGGGCCGGCACCTTTACCGGAGACTGTACAGACTCAGGAACTGTAGGCGGAGATAATCGCCATGTGCCTAAAGCTGAAGGAATTTGTTTGTGCTTATGAGGATTCCTGCGACTAGAACTAGTAGAATAGCCTAGTCCAGTTGTCCCTATTTGAGTAGGACATTGAATGGGACGCTTGATGCCTTGATTGTCTTTTGCCCAAACCCTGTCCAGGTTGATATCCCAACGACATCATTTCTTGAGTGGCCGACATTACTTCGACAGAAGTTTAGGGTATGAGAGAGGCGCCCCAACAGGATGGTAGTGAGTGTTGCTCACCTCCAGGGCATGAAAACTGACCGGCTCAACTTCTAATTTCAAGCTGATGAATGGTATGTCACCTTGTTCAGGACATTTTGGCTTAGCGTTGACAGTGACTAGGCTGTTGTTGATAATGTATTTAAGTTTTTGGTGAAGAGTGGAGGGGACTGCCCCGGCCGTGTGAATTCACGGTCTTCCTAGAAGCAGGTTATATCCTGTATCTATTTTGAGAACGTGAAAAGACATACATAATGTATGTGGACCAATCTCCACTGGCAGTTCAATCTCTCCGACAGAGTTTCGTCGGGATCCATCAAAATCTTTGATAACCGTATGGCTGTTTTGGATCCGATTGAGATTGATGTTCATCTTCACCAATGTGGCATATGGACAGATATTCAGAGATGAACCACTATCTATCAAGACTCCCCCCACCATATATCCGGAGGACATAACCACAATGTGCAACGGCTTGTAATGATCGGTCCCTTTAGGAGGTATATCGTCATCAGTAAAAGATATCACATTGTTGTTAAAAATGTGTTCCACCAAATGCTGGAATTTCTCAACATCTATTGACTTAGGCAGTTGGGCTTCTTCCAAAACCCTGAGCAATACCTTCCTGTGATCTTCAGAAGAGAACACTAAGTCCAGTATGGAAACTTGATGTGGAGCTTCTCTTAAGCTTAAAACCACCTCGGCATCATTATGGCCCATGGTACAAGGAAATTCTTCGACTTTCTCCATGGGAATCTTCTTCTTTGACTTGATGGTAGGTTTCATCACCCGTTGGGAAAGATACAGTGGATTATCCTTCGACACTACATCAATTATGTGCGATGTGGATCCTTCAGCCCCTCCATAATTCCATGGAACTTTCTTTAGGCTGACAATAGGATATTGTGGCCTGAATGGCAAAATAATTGGCTTTGGCGTAGCCACTTTTAAAGGATTGTCAACTCCTTTGAGATGAATTGGTTGAAAAAACAAGTTATGAAAAGGTCCGACATTTATATGTCGACGATTTGACTGTAAGAATCGCCAGTTAGTTTTTTAAATGGTTGTACTAACACAACCGAGAAAAGGTTTGCACATTAACCCAATGATGTGACACTGCTTAATGGGTCTGCGAAACCGAGATTCATTAGGTTCCGGGGACTTTGTTATGCGGAGGGAAGGTGTTTGGCAACCCCCGGCGTCCATGTTGCCACGGTGACTGCCACTTCTCAAGAAACTGTTATATGAATGTGTGTGTGTGTGGATCAATATGCATTTATTTAGAAGTACTGATATGCCACGTTTGAACCTATATACAAAGGGTTTGAACTTATAAAAATTTTGTTTTAAACAAGATATAGCAGTGATGTTTTGTAAAAAGAGGTTTTTCAAATCCTTGTACTCAATAGTGATTGAGGCCTTTAATACTTTCATTTTATTATGTGTTCGGCTTGATTGTTTTTATTTTTCGAGATGTGAAGCATCTTTGAGAAAAATAATGTACAAAGCAGTGCCAAACTCCTTGTGGGCATGGGAGCCATCTAAGGACATTCGAACACTATGCATAATTTACAAGCTGCTTACAGTTGAAAATTTTCATCACGGGAACCGAATCTAGATTTAGTAGACTGAATCTGTGATCACATGATTCCTAGGCTCACATGATGCCATAATTTATATGAAAGCAGTATGCAGTTATATATATAAAAGCCGTAAATATATATATATACAGACTTGATCAACCACCACGAAGCAGCTCCATGTGGGATCAAAAATATAAATATATAAAAGCGGTATATATATATATATATATATATATATGTGTGTGTGTGTGTGTGTGTGTGTGTGTGTGTTTATGTGTGTGTGTGTGTGTTTGTGTGTGCATACAATCAACCACCACGAAGCACCTCCATGGGGGATTGTAAATATAAATAAAACATAAAAACCCAATCAACCACCACGAAGCACCTCCATGGGGGATTGGAAATGTAAATAAAGCAATAAAAATCAATCAACCACCACGAAGCACCTCCATGGGGGATTAAAAATATAAATAAAGCAATAAAACGATCAACCGCCTTGAAATAAACTCCAGGCGGGATAAAAAGTAAATAAAGCTGTAAAAGGCCACGAAGTAAACACCAAGCCTGACAGAATTGCAAATATATATATATATATATATATATATATATATATATATATATATATATATATATATATATATATATATATATGTAAGACCCCAAATTTTATGAAATAAAAGTATTCAATTTTTCTATTTAGTAAATGGTTAAATTGATAAAAAGTTAAAGTTAAGGATGATATATTAATATTTTTCAAAATAAGCAAGTGGTTATAAAATATTCATTTTGTCGGGGAATATTCATTTGGTCGTGGAATATTCTTTCTGTAAGACCCCAAATTATTAATAAATGAAATTTAATTTTCTCTATTTATTATTTTGAAATAGTAAGGGTTGATTTGATTAATGTGGTTAGTTATGAGTGAATGCGCAAATATTTTAAATAAGCAAGTGGTTATAAAATATTCATTGTTGTCGGGGAATATTCGCTTGGTCGTGGAATATTCTTACTGTCGTAGAATATTCGTACGACGGCGCAGTCTTTTGTGGGCCCCATAACAGAAAGCGATTGGATGAAAAAAACGACAAAAACAAGTTATTTATAAATAACGGCGTAGTTGTTACCGTTAATACTGTTGGAATACCCGGTGGTTAAAGCACAGTAATACGCGTTGTTACACAGTAGCACACGATATTGCACCAATTATTGATTCTTACGTAAGAAGGCACTACTCAATAATTGTTACAGTAATTACTGTTCAATATTGTATTTTATTGATTCAATAATTGCTGCGTTGATATTTTATATTACTGTTGTTTTAATAATTGTCACTACACAGTATTTTCTATTATCGGAGCAATAATTCATATTATCTGAATAATATTATTAGATAATATTATTGGCAATGTCTAGAAAGTTCTGTCTAAGGAGAGGTTTGGTCATCTAATTGCGCGCCAGTAAGGAGAGATCTTTATTGGAAAGCCCCCTCTTTCTTGGGAACGGCCTGGTGCCAATACTGTGGTTCTGTAATATTATTTGTGTATAATTAATTATTGATTTATATGATGAGGAAAATATTAATGTGGATATAGATGGAGAAAATTTTTAATGTGACAATTGTTGAAAATTAATATTTTATCTTTTTCTGATAAAATAATTCATTTAAATATATTATTTTAATAATATATTGATGGTGATATTTTTACAATGAATGTGGGATATATGAGTATATGAGGAGGAAGAGTATTTTTGTGGCATTAAATGATTAACACATGTTTTGTGTGTTGGTAGACACAATTCTTGACCGAAAATTTATTATAGACTGTAAAATCACCCGTTTGTGGATTTCGGTCAATTTCTGTTTGGAATTTAGAAAAACTTTCTTCTACAAAGTTGTAGAGAATTGAATTTTCTATAAAAACTCGAGATTCGAATTTTCTGATGAAAGGGCTATTTATTATGAATTATTGAAGTTCCGAAATTTCGAAATAATTGATTTTTGGAAGTTTTAATTATTTTTGTTTAGAAAAACGTTTTTTTTTGTATTTTGTGAACATCATTAACATGTGTTATGGCTGAATTCAGATGGTCAAGGTGGGCTAAGGAAAATTTCTTAAATATATTATTATTATATTCAATTTTCTGCTTTGGTGTTCTAAGCATTTTCCTATAAATAGGGTGCTTAGGTTAGAATTGAAAATAACACCAGAAACACAAGTTTCTCTCTATTTCTATCTCTATATCGAGCGTATTCTTGTGAGTATTTGATACTTTGAGTGTTGCTATACGGTGCAAGTTTACTTCAGCACTATATCTAGTATTCTAGTTAGAAGTACCGTCTTTCCGAGGTAAGGGATGTTATTTCTTCTTAAATGATATTATTTTCTTCAATATCATTATGCCGAAGTATTGATCTGAACTTTTTATCAAATTTGGAACTTTTCATGTCGGGATTACTATTCATGAGTTACTATTCATAAGTTACTATTCACGAGTTACTATTCACGAGTTACTATTCATCAAAAAATGAAATTTTCTTCTTTTCGTCCAAAATATCTATTCTGGATACTAGCTTTGATTGTATCCATGTTTTGATCATTCTTGAATTTTACTCCACTATGATTATTTATGAGGTATTTTTGGACATGGAATAGTTGAAATACGAATCCTTAATATTTGTTCTTTTGTTTCACTGGATTCGTTTCTTTAAAATATTTTTCATCATCCTCAGTCTTAAATGATGATATAACTGAATATCTTTGGCCTGTAGTGCAAAGATGAATGATTTCTGATGAATATCTTTGGCCTGTAGTGCAAAGATGAATGATTTCTGATGAATATCTTTGGCCCGTAGTGCAAAGATAAATAGGTGTTGAGATGAACATGATCGACTGGTGATACAAATGAATATCTTTGGCCTGTAGTGCAAAGATGAATATTTGATTAAAGATGGTTATTGATTGTTGCTACAGGGATAAAATATTGATGATGGACTTTTAAATCTTAGAAGATAGTAGAACTCATTCTCTACTTGGCTCTTCTAATGGTTTGCTGTTTCCGCTGCAGTTATTGATTTAAAACTTGTTGTCTATTATATTCTATTAGATTTTTCCCTGTTGAAGACTAACGATAATTTGTTGTATATTATCTTAGTCATAATATTCTTTACTGGGCTAGTTGAGCTCATCCTTTTCCTTGTTGTTCCATTTTCTTCTCAGGAGGTGAGAATGTAGCGAGTACTAGTCGGGGTGTGGAATGATGGTTCAAGACAGTTGTTTTAGTAGTCCTCACTATTTTGTAAAATAGTGTATCAATAAGTATAATGAGTTCTTAATTGAGTATGAATACTGTCTAGATGACAATATTTGTATTTAAACTCACAGTATATGTGTTGTCGTATTTTGCACGACAATTGTAATAATAAAGTTGTAGTTATTTTCTGTACCATGTATTTGGCGACTCAGAATGGGTTGGATGGATTGGACCTATTTTGGGGGCATCACAGTTGGTATCAGAGCTTAGGGATATGATCTCTGGCGGAGATCGGGGAGTAGAACTAGGAGGGGAGAGACGAGTAAAGCCTTCGCTAGTGTGTCCTACCTAAGCTTATTTGTTGGTCGGTCATAATATAGGGATATTATGTGATATGTTAATTTGTTAAATTAACCTTTGTTCTATGGCAGTATTTTAGAATGTCGATTGAGAATGTTAACAATGGACTGAATGAGATCGTGGAGACACCTCTAATCGCCAACCAGGATAATGTGATATCAGGCGAAGAAGGAATTAGAGATATACATGTGGTGAGTGAAGAATTGATAGTCGCAGAGGTAACAGCTGAGAGTGAGGAAGAAGAGGAAGAAGAGGTACCTGAGGAGAGTTTATTAGAGGTATTTTATGATCAAAATGTAGAATTGCAAAATCGTATTCATGAGTTAGAAGAGCAGGCTGAAGAATTGCAGGCAGTCGTGGAGCAAAAGGATGCAATGATTCAAGCTTGTGTTACCCGATATATGATGCTTGAACAGAAGCACTCTTTGGTAGAGTATAAGATGATAAAGCTAGAATCTGAGCTGAAAGAAGAAATAATTGAACGAGTGAGAATGAGTGATGCATGGGTAAAAGTTGCACGACGTGTTGATATTATGGAAAGAGATGCCCAATCTAAGAAGAGAAGATTTAACGATGACGGGAAGACATCGGCAGCAGCATCAGCACCAGCAACAAATTTTAGGGGAAGAGAACAATTGCCAGTTAGATGCTACAGATGCGGAGAGGAGGGACATATAAGGTCAAACTGTTCAAAGCCTTCGAAGGTATGTTATAACTGTGGAAAGGAAGGACATATCGCTCGAGATTGCACTGTAGCAAAACCAAGTCCAACGGGGGTGGTGACTCAAAAAGTTGTCCTAGAAAAGTCAAAGTCAACGGTTCCTGGAAGAGCGTTTTTCGTGACTGGTCAGAATGCGAGGAACTCGAACGAAGTTAGCACGGGTTAGTTAATTATAAATTTTTGCGAAGTCTATACCTTATTAGATACCGGTTCTACCCATTCATTTATTTCTCTTGCTTGCGTTCAACGTTTAAACTTGACTCCGGAAAAATTAGACTTTGACTTATCTGTTGAAACTCTATTAGGAGAAATTTTCATCACATCCATTGTTTATAAATCTTGTTTGATCCAAGTTGGCACCATCACATTACCTGTTGACCTTATCTCTTTAAAGATACTTGCTTTTGATGTGATTTTAGAAATTGATTGGTTAACTACTCATCATGCCAAAATTGATTGCTTTCGTAAGGTTGTTAGTCTTCATATTCCTAAGCAACCTGTTATTCAAATTCAAGCAACCAAACCATTGAAGTCAAACTCTTTCATATCAAGCCGTAAAGTCATTCGTTTATTGAAAAACGGATGTCAAGCTTTCTTAGCTATGTTATGAACTTGAACAAAATACGTCAGATTTGAATGATATTTCTATTGTTAGTAAATCCCTGACGTATTTCCTGAAGAATCTCTTGGCCTACGTGTGATATTAAATTTTGTATCATTTTTGAATCTGGTACAAAACCCATTTCTAAAATCTCATATCGAATGGCTCCTATTGAACTTCAGGAGTTAAAAATTCAACTATAGAAGTTGATAACCGAGCCTCTATCTGGTGACTTCCTTTGTGGAATGCACTGAAGCCAGACTCTCCGTAGGGGATACCATATTCGTGTGGTAGTAAACTGATAGGTGTCATTGTGACGTGCTATCCAAGATTGGGATATGAGTCACAGTTGAGAGCAACCTAAGTCAGTAATCGAAATACGTAGCTTTTTAGTTATTATCGGAGATTCGTAAAAGGATTTTCTCGAATCGCTACTCCATTAACTCAGCTGACTCGAAAAGATACAAACTTCCAATGGACCGAGGAATGCGAGAAGAGCTTCCAAGAATTCAACATGCGACACCGACGTTGGCTCGAGCTGTTGAAAAATTTCGATCACACCATCCAATACCATCCTAGAAAAGTAAACATGGTAGCTGACGCATTGATCGTATGCGAGTACTAGTGCGATATTGTTGAACACAAAGACCTATTTTGTATAATTTATAAATGATAGAGATAGAGTTAATGACTCTAGGGATCCACGTGATGATATACGAGTAAAATCGACTTTAATCGATAACGTTAAAGCCACTCAAGCTACAGACCTGGAGCTGATGAATATAAAGAAGAAGGTGCAAGAATGTGTCATTCTAGAAGTAAGAGTCGATGAAGAGAAGAAAGCTCAAGCCTTCGATTTATTTGAAATCCTCGATCGAGTAGGAACTGTGGCCTATAGACTCGCCTTAACGCTAAGTATGTCACGTGTTCATAACGTTATTCACGTATCGATGTTACGTAAATATGTGGACGACCCGAACCACATTATTGAGTTAGAACCAGACGAGATAGCTGAAGATTTAACGTACGAGGAGGTACCTGTTAAGATCTTAGATAGGAAAGAGCATGTCCTGCGCACGAAGGTTATACCACAAGTTAAGGTTTTGTGGAGAAACCATGCTATTGAGGAAATGACCTGAGAGTTAGAAACGGAAATGAAAGCGAGGTATCCTCATCTTTTTGAAACACCAGGTACGTATGTCAATTTCGAGGACGAAATTTCATAAGGAGGGGAGGTTGTAAGACCCCAAATTATTAATAAATGAAATTTAATTTCCTCTATTTATTATTTTGAAATAGTAAGGGTTGATTTGATTAATGTGGTTAGTTATGGGTGAATGCGCAAATATTTTAAATAAGCAAGTGGTTATAAAATATTCATTGTTGTCGGGGAATATTTGCTTGGTCGTGGAATATTCTTACTGTCGGAGAATATTCGTACGACGGCGCAGTCTTTTGTGGGCCCCATAACGGAAAGCGATTGGATGAAGAAAACGACAAAAACAAGTTGTTTATAAATAACGGCGTAGTTGTTACCGTTAATACTGTTGGAATACCCGGTGGTTAAAGCACAGTAATACGCGTTGTTGCACAGTAGCACACGATATTGCACCAATTATTGATTCTTACGTAAGAAGGCACTACTCAATAATTGTTACAGTAATTACTGTTCAATATTGTATTTTATTGATTCAATAATTGCTGCGTTGATATTTTATATTACTGTTGTTTTAATAATTGTCACTATACAGTATTTTCTATTATCGGAGCAATAATTCATATTATCTGAATAATATTATTATATAATATTATTGGCAATGTCTAGAAAGTTCTGTCTAAGGAGAGGTTTGGTCATCTAATTGCGCGCCAGTAAGGAGAGATCCTTATTGGAAAGCCTCCTCTTTCTTGGGAACGGCTTGGTGCCAGTACTGTAGTTCTGTAATATTATTTGTGTATAATTAATTATTGATTTATATGATGAGGAAAATATTAATGTGGATATAGATGGAGAAAATTTTTAATGTGACAATTGTTGAAAATTAATATTTTATCTTTTTCTGATAAAATAATTCATTTAAATATATTATTTTAATAATATATTGATAGTGGTATTTTTACAATGAATGTGGGATGTATGAGTATATGAGGAGGAAGAGTATTTTTGTGACATTAAATGATTAACACATGTTTTGTGTGTTGGTGGACACAATTCTTGATCGAAAATTTATTATAGACTGTAAAATCGCCCGTTTGTGGATTTCGGTCAATTTCTGTTTGGAATTTAGAAAAACTTTCTTCTGCAAAGTTGTAGAGAATTGAATTTCCTACAAAAACTCGCGAGATTCGAATTTTCTGATGAAAGGGCTATTTATTATGAATTATTGAAGTTCCGAAATTCCGAAATAATTGATTTTTGGAAGTTTTAATTATTTTTGTTTAGAAAAACATTTTTTTTGTATTTTGTGGACATCATTAACATGTGTTATGGCTGAATTCAGATGGTCAAGGTGGGCTAAGGAAAATTTGTCAAATATATTATTATTATATTCAATTTTCTGCTTTGGTGTTCTAAGCATTTTCCTATAAATAGGGTGCTTAGGTTAGAATTGAAAATCACACCAGAAACACAAGTTTCTCTCTATTTCTCTCTCTATATCGAGCGTATTCTTGTGAGTATTTGATACTTTGAGTGTTGCTATACGGTGCAAGTTTCCTTCAGCACTATATCTAGTATTCTAGTCAGAAGTACCGTCTTTCCGAGGTAAGGGATGTTATTTCTTCTTAAATGATATTATTTTCTTCAATATCATTATGTCGAAGTATTGATCTGAACTTTTTATCAAATTTGGAACTTTTAATGTCGGGATTACTATTCATGAGTTACTATTCATGAGTTACTATTCACGAGTTACTATTTACCGAAAAATGAAATTTTCTTCTTTTCGTCCAAAATATCTATTCTGGATACTAGCTTTGATTGTATCCATGTTTTGATCATTCTTGAATTTTACTCCACTATGATTATTTATGAGGTATTTTTGGACATGGAATAGTTGAAATACGAATCCTTAATATTTGTTCTTTTGTTTCACTGGATTCGTTTTTTTAAAATATTTTTCATCATCCTCAGTCTTAAATGATGATATAACTGAATATCTTTGGCCTGTAGTGCAAAGATGAATGATTTCTGATGAATATCTTTGGCCTGTAGTGCAAAGATGAATGATTTCTGATGAATATCTTTGGCCCGTAGTGCAAAGATAAATAGGTGTTGAGATGAACATGATCGACTGGTGATACAAATGAATATCTTTGGCCTGTAGTGCAAAGATGAATATTTGATTAAAGATGGTTATTGATTGTTGTTACATGGATAAAATATTGATGATGGACTTTTAAATCTTAGAAGATAGTAGAACTCATTCTCTACTTGACTCTTCTAATGGTTTGCTGTTTTCGCTGCAGTTATTGATTTAAAACTTGTTGTCTATTATATTCTATTAGATTTTTCCCTGTTGAAGACTAACGATAATTTGTTGTATATTATCTTAGTCATAATATTCTTTACTGGGCTAGTTGAGCTCATCCTTTTCCTTGTTGTTCCATTTTCTTCTCAGGAGGTGAGAATGTAGCGAGTACTAGTCGGGGTGTGGAATGATGGTTCAAGACAGTTGTTTTAGTAGTCCTCACTATTTTGTAAAATAGTGTATCAATAAGTATAATGAGTTCTTAATTGAGTATGAATACTGTCTAGATGACAATATTTGTATTTAAACTCACAGTATATGTGTTGTCGTATTTTGCACGACAATTGTAATAATAAAGTTGTAGTTATTTTCTGTACCATGTATTTGGCGACTCAGAATGAGTTGGATGGATTGGACCTATTTTGGGGGCGTCACACTTTTTGTCGGGGAATATTCGTACGACGGCGCAGCTATTTATGGGCCCCATAACAGAAAGCGATTGGATGAAGAAAACGACAAAATTCAGTTTTTATAAATAACGGCGTAGTTGTTACCGTTAACACTGTTAGAATACCTGGTGGTTAAAATACTGTAATACGTGTAGTTGCACAGTAGCACACGGTATTGCACAGTATTTTTTTCAATTATTAATTCTTACGTAAGAAGGCACTACTTAATAATTGTTACAGTAGTTACTGTTCAATATTTTATTTTATTGATTCAATAATTGTTGCGTTGATATTTTATATTATTGTTGTTTTAATAATTTTTGCTACACAGTATTTTCCATTATCAGATCAATAATTCATATTGTTTAAATAATATTATTAGATAGCATTATTGGCAATGTCTAGAAAGTTATGTCTAAAGAGAGGTTTGGTCATCTAATTACGCGCTAGTAAGGAGAAATCCTTATTGGAAAGCCCCCTCTTTCTTGGGAACGGCCTGGTTGTCATAATTGTGACTCTGTAATATTATTTGTGAATAATTAATTATTGATTCATATGATAAGGAAATATTTATTTTATGTGGATATAAATGAGGGATATATTTTTGTGGTTAAAAATGAAGGAGTTAATGTTGAGGTTTTTATCAGTATTTTTGTCGGAATGGAGGTATTAAAAACTAGGGTTTTTGAGATATTTTGCGGGAGTTATAATTTTTAATCCGACCGTTGGATTGTGGTAATATTTTGATATGTTATACATATATAAGTTGAGTATATGTCCACAAATTTTGAACCGTTAAAATTGAACGTATGATTTGTTATGAATTTTACGAGATGACTGGTTTAGAAATTGTTGAATTTTCGGAGTTAATCATTTTGGTAAAAAATTATAGAATAGGTGGGCCCCACTCTTGGTTGGTGAAGAAATATGCTGAGATTTTTATTCAAATGTGGTGGGTGGAAATAGTAGCAGGTAAAGCCATCAGGTTGCAGGTTAAGTCTGCTTCGGCGTGCTAACATTTTCCTATAAATAGAGGGCTAAGTTAGAATTGAAAATCACACCAGAATTTATAAGTTTTCTCTCTTTCTCTCTCTATATTATGAAGCATATTTAGTGAGTATTTAGATACTTTGGGAGTTGCTATTCAGTGCAAGTTTCCTTCGGCTTTGCATCCCAGTAAGAAATACTGCACTTTTGAGGTAAGGGATAGCAAGGGATTTTAAGGGTTATTATGTTTTTCTGTTCGCAATTCTTTTAACCTTCAGAAAATTCTAGAAAAATTTGAAATGATGTTTTGATGAGTTTTATTGATTGTGTTTAAAAATGGTGATTTTTGGATGTATAGATTAAGAGTTATGAATTTTATGGGAAAAGACTATTTTAAAAGTAACCGCTTATAACTCCTTGTGGTTAACTCCAAAATTGATGAAATTTTTATTGGAAGTATATCTATATAATATCAGTGTACTCTGTGAATTTTGAAATTTTTGGATAAAAGTATAATTTATGATAAATGTCTAAATATTCGACTGTTTTGGCCATATGAAAAATAGTAAATGAGTTCTAAAAATTTTGAGAAAAATATATGTTCAATATGGGACTATATTCTGCTAAATCTCAGAAAAGAAATATTTTTGGAACTGATTTGGTATTTTTTATAAAAATAGTCTAGTTATGAGTAAATGAATTAAATATATTATGTGAAGTAAAAAAATTAGAAAATAAGATTTTATGGCTTGAGAATCCTATATGAGGTATATGCAGATTTTTGATGAGGGTTTTGGTTATTGGTGATAAAATTTTAAGAGTTTGGTATTTTATGACGATTAAATGTATTATTTAATAAAGTGTAAACAATTAAAATAAATTGTTTATAAGTTTAAGAAATGTTATTATTTCAATATCATTATACCGAAATATTGGTATGAATTTTATTGTAAAATTTCTACCTTTTTGAGTCGGGGTTACTATTCACGAGTTACTATTCACGAGTTACTATTCACGAGTTACTATTCACGGGTACTATTCACGACAAAATTAGTTTCTTTTTCTGACCAAATTATAGTTGATTTATGAATATTACTCTTGAGATTAAATCTATATGTTGATTATATTGATTTTATTATCATATATAACATTTTTATAACCCTAATGATGATATTTCTCTTTGACTTGAGTATAAAAATGGGTAGATTTTTGGTATGATCATGACTATGGGTTCTCTTTGGCCAGTAGTGCAAAGTTGAATTGTTGACTGGTATGATCATGACCATTGAATTTATAATTGAATATCTTTAGCTAAAGTGCAAAGGTGAAATGATCAACATGGTTATAATTATTGTTTATATAAATTCTGAAATGATTATATATTTCTTTGAGATATTAATATATTTGGCCTGTAGTGCAAATATGAATTATTGATGAATATCTTTGGCCTGTAGTGCAAAGATGACATGTTGTTGAATATCTTTGGCCTATAGTGCAAAGATGAATTGTTGATGAATATCTTTGGCCTGTAGTGCAAAGATGAAATGTTGATGAATATCTTTGGCCAGTAGTGCAAAGATGAACATGTGTTGAGATGAACATGACCAACTGGTGATACAAATGAATATCTTTGGCCATAGTGCAATGATGAAGTTATTAGTATGATTATGAACATGAACTGTGATTTGGTGTAACCATGATCTTTGATGTTTCAGGTAAAGACAGGTGTTGAAAATATTCTTCGTCCTGGGTGCGAAGAAAAAATTTAGAATCACAATTATGATTATGAGTTATTCATATGATTGTGGAAAGGAACTGTTGAGTGATGTTACAGGGATAAAACATTGTTAGTGAATTTTTAACATGGAGAATATAATAGACTTTATAGTCTATTTGACTCTTCTAATGGATTGCTCGTTCCGCTGCAACTATGATTGAAATTTTTATCATCTACCATATGTTCTAAATCTCTGATTTATTACTGATGAAGACTATTGATAATTTATTTATCTTTAGTCATGATATTCTTTGTTGGGCTAGTTGTGCTCACCCTTTTGCTTCACAATTCCTTTTCAAGTAATAAGAGTGTAGCTGGGTCGAGCGAGGGTAACGGAGAAATAAAACGGTGGTCTCTAGCTGTGGAGTTCTCCCTAAGCAGTATAGAAAAGTTCATTTAGTAGTTATATTTGGTGAATCCAATAGGGTGAGGCGAACCCAACGTTGGAAGGGTGTTTTGTCACTATCATACAAGATGTCTAATGACATACAACCTCGTGTCATCATAAGAAGGGTTGTGCTCATCCACTTGCTGAGTATCTTTACGAGCACTACCTATATAATCTTGGTGTTTGTTTGAAGTATAATTCTCAATTAGAGACAGTGGAGATAATGATAAGTCAAGAGAAGACTCACCATTGGGAAGAATATGATAGTAATCTTCTCATTTTTCTTTGGGGTATATTGGGTCAACCAAGGATAATTCTGTGGCCATATGATATCTATCACAACCTAGAAGCATGGCCTCCCATGTACTAAGATTTTCTTGAGCACTTCCCAAAGATTCTAATTTCTAAAACAGTCTTTGACTATACCTTTATGTAAGGTGCCACTGTGAGGTGCTATCCACGGTTGGGACATGTGTCATATTTGGTATATATTTGTATCCAAAACTCACAGCATATGTGTTGTTGTATTTTGCACGACAATTGTTGTAATAAAGTTGTAGTTATTTTCTGTACCATGTATTTGGCGACTCAGAATATGTTGGATGAAATGGACCTATTTTGGGGTCGTTACAATACATATATATATATATATATATATATATATATATATATATATATATATATATATATATATATATATATATATAAGTGGTGAACACACATGATATATATCGATCCCAGCTCAATTTATCATTTAAGCGATTTATCGCTATATATATATATATATATATGAGAGCGGATTAGGTCCGGGCTCCTGCATTTTAACAAAATGCGGACCTTTTTTTTTTTGCTTTTTTTTAAAACAACTAGAAAAAAAAGTTTAATATTTTATGGAACTGGAATTTTTTTCGTAATACACAATTTTGGGTGTGATTTGGATACATATAACAAAATATGTCTGTACAGAGTGTACAAACTGTACATACATATTTTATTATATGTATCCAAATCACACCCAAAACACTGTATTATGAAAAAATTCTAGTTCCATAAAATATTAAACTTTTGTTTTAGTTGTTTTTTTAAAAAAATAGCAATAAATAAATAAATAAATTTTGGTCCGCATTTTAATCAGGTCCGGATTCCCAGATCTGATCCTTGTTGTATATATATAAAAGCAAATAAATGCTCTTGATGTAAAATCCAGGCTCAATCGAGGCATAACTCGATAATGTTAGTCCATATATATATATATATATATATATATATATATATATAAGCCACAGACCGAAGTCTGGGCATACACACGCTACACGACTCTCAACGTGAAGAAATGTGTGTGCACAGTAGTGGAGAAAGTGTAAGACCCCAACTTATTATAAATAAAATCGAATTTTCTCTAATTATTATCTTGAATAATAAGTTGTTAATTTGATATAATACTTTGGTTATGGGTAAAATGTGCAAATTTTTTAAAATAAGCAAGTGGTTATAAAATATTCATTGTTGTCGGGAAATATTCGTTTGGTCGTGGAATATTCTTTCCGTCGAGGAATATTCGTACGACGGCTCAGCCTTGTGTGGGCCCCATAATGAAAAGCGATTGGATGAAGAAAATGACAAGTATAAGTTGTTTATAAATAACAGCGTAGTTGTTACCGTTAATACTGTTGGAATACCCGATGGTTAAAACACAGTAGCACACAGTATTGCACCAATTATTGATTCTTACGTAAGAAGACACTATTTAATAATTGTTACGGTAATTACTGTTTAATATTTTATTTTATTGATTCAATAATTGCTACGTTGATATTTTATATTATCGTTGTTTCAATAATTGTCGCTGCACAGTATGTTCTATTATCATATCAATAATTCATATTATTTGAATAATATTATTAGATAGCATTATTGGCAATATCTAAAAAGTTATGTCTAAGGAGAGGTTTGATCATCTAATTGTGCGCCAGTAAGGAGAAATCCTTATTGGAAAGCCCTCTCTTTCCTGGGAACGGCCTGGTTGTCATAATTGTGATTCTGTAATATTATTTGTGAATAATTAATTATTGAGGAAATATTTTTTTAATGTGGATATAAATAATGGATTTATTTATATGGTTATAAATGAAGGAATTAGTGTTAAGGTATTTTATCAGTATTTTATCGGATTTGAGGTATTAAAAGATCAAATCGGTGTTCTTAAAGCTCTACTGCGTGAGCTATAATTTTAATCCGACCGTTGGATCGTTGTGATTTTTGGATATGTTATACATATATAAGTTTAGTATATATCCATAAATTTTGAACCGTTAAAAATTAACGCATGATTTGTTATGAATTTTAAAAGGTGTTAAAAATCATCCGTTTATGGATTTCAGATATTTTCTGTCTGGAATTTGGAAAAACTTAAAGCTACTAAGTTGTAGAGAATTCGATTTCGTGTGGAATGGACATAAAATTCATATTTTTCTGATAAACGGGCTATTTTCTATGAATTATTGAAGTTTCGGAAAATAAAATAATTTTTATTAATTTATGGGTGGGACCCACTTTTTTGTTGGTGTTCAATGCACATGGGCTGCTGAAAATTTTCAGAATTGGTGGCTAGCTTGTTCAATTGATGCATGCGTAGAAGAAAGAATGAGAAATAATATTAATTTATTATTTTAGTCTTCTATGGCGTTCTAGTATTTTCCTATAAATAGGCGCTTAGGTTAGAATTGAAAATCACACCAGAAATAAGTTTTCTTTCTCTCTATATTGTTGAGCATATTTTAGTGAGTATTTAGATACTTTGAGAGTTACTAATTAGTACAAGCTTCCATCGGCTTTACATCCGATATTTCGATCAGAAGTACTGATATTTTGAGGTAAGGGATGTTATTTTCTTCATAAATGTTATTATTTTCTTCAATATCATTATGCCGAAATATTGGTTTGAACTTTTTATCAAATTTAAAACTTTTTGTGTCGGAGTTACTATTCACGTATACGACATTATTCACGTATACGACACTATTGACGAAAACGACACTATTCACCAGAACAATAAAAATTTTTTCTTTTTATCCAAGATGTCTATTATGGTTATTATCTTTGATTGTATCCATATTTTGATCTTTATTTTTGAATTCTGCTTCACAATTGGTTATTATAAAGTATTATTGATCTTGGATAAACTGTTATACGAATCCCTACTATTTGTCCTTCTGTCTCACTGGATTCGTTTTCTTTAAAATATTTTTCATCATCCTCAGTCTTAAATGATGATGTTACTGAATATCTTTGGCCTGCAGTGCAAAGATGAATTATTATCTGATGAATATCTTTGGCCCGTAGTGCAAAGATGAGCAGGTGTTGAGATGAACATGACCGACTGGTGATACAAATGAATATCTTTGGCCTGTAGTGCAAAGATGAATATTTGATTAAAGATGTATATTGATTGATGTTACAGGGATAAAATATTGATGATGGACTTTTAAATCTTAGAAGATAGTAGAACTCATTCTCTACTTGACTCTTCTAATGAATTGTTGTTTCCGCTGCAGTTGTTGATCTAAAACTTGTTGTCTATTATATTTTATCAGATTTTTTCCTGTTGAAGACTAATGATAATTTGTTGTATATTATCTTAGTAATAATATTCTTTATTGGGCTAGTTGAGCTCACCCTTTTTTTTTGTTCCATTTTTCTTCTCAAGAAGTGAGAACATAGCAGGATCTAGTCGGGATATGGAGTGATGGTTCTAGAAAGATATTTTATCAGTCCTCACTATTTCTGTAAAATAGTATTTGAATAATTGTAATGAGGACTTATTTGAGTGTGTATATTGTCTAAAAGACAATATTTGTATTTAAACTCACAGTATGTGTCGTCGTATTTTGCACAACAATTGTATTATTAAAGTTATAGTTGCTTTTTGTACCATGTATTTGGCGACTCAGAATGGGTGTTGTATACCTATTTTGGCGGCGTCACAGTTGGTATCAGAGTCATAAGTAAAGAGCCCCGAGCCTCTATCTGGTGACTTCCTGTTGATCGGGGATGCACCGAAGCCAGACTCTCCGTAGGGGACGCCGTTCTGCTGTGGCAAACTGATAGGTATCATTGTGAGGTGCTGACACAAGTTGGTATCAGAGCCAACTCTCGAAAGCTCGGGTTGGGTCATCCGATCGGGTTGTCGGAGGCCCGACGGGTTGCCGGAGGTGGGGACACGAAGGCTGGTGGTATTATCCCACAAGAGATGGACGTCCAGAGGTAGGGACACGAAGCCAGCCGGTATTATCCCACAATGGCTAGAGAGGCAAAGATCTTTGGGCCGTGTGTGTGATGCCAGTCGATATTATCCCACAATGGCTAGAGAGGCAAAGATCTTTGGGCCGTGTGTGTAATCGATTCTGACGATTACATCAAAAATTTAAGTGGGGGAGTTTGTAACACCCCAGTCCCACATCGAAAGATAGGGGAAAAATTTGTCTGCATATAAGGAAATAAGTTACTACCAATAGTACCTTCAAGTCATGACCTTTTGGGTGAGCCTGTGGTGGGCTACGATGACCCAAGAAGATACTATTGGGCCAGTGGTTTGAGACCTTATTTTGATGGATTTGATTCGTTTCGGACTTGGGATTTGACCCGAGATTTGTTCCGGACTCAGAATTTGACCCGGGTTGTTTCACAGTTGGTATCAGAGCTTAGGGACATGGTCTCTGGCGGAGATCGGAAAATAGAACTAGGAGGGGAAAAACGAGTAAATCCTTCGCTAGTATGTCCTACCTAAGTGCTGAGAACGTTAACAATAAAGTGTATGAGACCGTGGAAACACCTTTAGTTACCAATCAGGAGAATGTGCAACAGGCTGACAATGTTCCTCCTGTAAACAACATTACCGAACAAACGATGAATGATGGGATGTTTAGAAGCTTTTTGCAGTTCATACAAAATCAGACGAGGGAGACTCGTGTGCAGAATATGGGTGGAAATGATAGCAACGCGCGGTTTGTCACGGCCAAGCAGTTCAAAGAGTTGGGACCACTAGAATTCTGGGGAAAGCCAGATCCGATTAAGGCGGAGACGTGGGTCAAGCAAATTACCAAGATATTCGATGTCTTAGGATGCACGGAGGAACAGAAGGTTCCATTCGCCATTTTTATGTTCCGTAATGAGGCAGATTACTGGTGGCAATCTGTGAAACATACCCATCCAACTGCACTCAGCATGTCTTGGGAAACGTTTCAAAAACTATTTAATGATAAGTACTTTTCTGAAAGTATTCGTCATATGAAGGAGGTAGAGTTTATTAGACTGGAACAAAACAATATGACTGTGTCTTAGTACGAGGTGAGGTTCGCGGAGTTATCCAGGTTTGCACCTCATTTGGTGGAGAACGACGTATGACGAGGATGTTTTTGAGAGGTCTAAAACTCGAGATTCGACACTATATTATCTCTCATAAATTTTCTTTATATTCAGATATTGTAAACATGGCTCAATTATTAGAGCTAGATAATGAGTATGTTCAATCGAGGGACCACAACCAGGGACATATCGGTGGTGGCAGTCATTGGAGCAATGAATATCAGCAGGGAGGAAAACATTCGGACAAAAGCGGTAACCACTCTGGTGGTAATCGTGGCCGTGAAAATAGAAGAAGCGAGTCGGGAGGAGATTTCAAGAAGAGAAGGTACAACAATGATAACGTGAAGACGTCAGCACAAACATCAACTGTTTCTAGGAGAGGAGAACGACCACCGGTCGTATATTAGAAATGCGGGAAAGAGATACATATCTGCCCAAACTGCCCACAACAATCCAAGATATGTTATAACTGTGGAAAGGAGGGTCATATAGCTCGAGAGTGTTCTGTAGCAAAACCAAGTTCAACAGGGATGGTGACTCCAAAAGCTGTCCCGGATAAGTCGAAATCAGCGGTTCCTGGAAGAGCATTTGTCGTGACTGGCCAAAATACGAGAAACCCAAACGAAGTGATCACAGGTAAGCTAATCTTGAATTCTTGTGAAGTTTATACTTTACTAGATACCGGTTCTACCCATTCTTTTATCTCTCCTGCGTGTGCTCAACATTTAAACTTGACTCCGGAGAAATTAGACTTTGACCTATCTGTGGAGACTCCGTTAGAAGAAACTTTCATTACATCTACAGTTTATAAATCTTGTTTAATCTAAGTTGGCACCATCACATTACCTGTTGAACTTATTTCTTTAAAGATACTTGCTTTTGATGTGATTTTAGGGATTGATTGGTTAACCACTCATCATGCCAAAATTGATTGCTTTCGTAAGGTTGTTAATTTTCATATTCCTAACCAACCTGTTATGCAAATTCAAGCAACTAAACCACTAAAATCAATCACTGTCATATCCAGCCATAAAGCTATTCGTTTATTGAAAAACGGATGTCAAGCTTTCTTAGCCCATGTTATGGATTTGAATAAAGACACGTCAGATTTGAATAAAATTTCTATTGTTAGTGAATTTCCTGACGTATTTCCTGAAGAACTTTTCGGTCTACCCCCAGAACGTGAAGTTGAATTCTTTATTGACCTTAAACCTGGTACAAAGCCCATTTATAAAACCATATCGAATGGCTCCTATTGAACTTCAAGAATTAAAAGTCCAATTACAGGAGTTGTTAGACATCGGTTTCATTCGTTCTAATACATCTCCTTGGGGTGCTCCTGTTTTATTCGTGAAGAAAAAAGACGAGAGTATGCAACTTTGTATCGACTATCGGGAATTGAACCATGTCACCATCAAGAATAGGTATCCGCTAGTTCGCATTGATGACCTTTTCGACCAGTTGCAAGGAGCACAATTCTTTTCAAAGTTCTATCTTCGTTCTGGATATCATCAACTGAATATTAAAACTAAGAATATTCCAAAGACTGCCTTTAGAACTCGGTACGGGCATTATGAATTCTTAGTCATGTCTTTTGGATTGACTAATGCTCCTACTATTTTCATAGATATGATGAACCGAGTATTCAAGGAATATTTGGATCAGTTCGTTGTTGTCTTTATTGATGACATCCTCATCTATTCCAAAAGCCGTGAAGATCATGAGCGCCATTTGAAGTTGGTACTGCAAAGGCTTCGCGATAACAAGCTTTATGCCAAGCTGAAGAAATGTGAGTTCTGGCTTGAGGAAGTAGCATTCCTTGGGCACGTGGTGTCAAAACATGAAGTATCTGTCGACCTGGCGAAGATTGAAGCCATACAAAGTTGGGAGCAACCGAAGTCGGTGACCGAAGTACATAGTTTTCTGGACTTAGCTGGTTATTATCAAAGATTTGTGGAAGGATTTTTTTGAATTGCTACTCCGTTAACTCAGCTGACTCGGAAAGATACAAAATTCGTATGGAGCGAGGAATGCGAGAAGAGTTTCCAAGAGCTCAAGAGGAGACTCATTTCGGCACCTGTTCTGACAATACCATCTAGTTCGGATGGATTTGTTATCTTCAGCGATGCTTCAGGCAAAGGGTTAGGATGTGTTCTCATGCAACATGAGAAAGTCATAGCCTATGCCTCGCGACAACTCAAAGAATATGAGAGGAATTATCCTACTCATGATCTAGAGTTGGCAGCAGTCATTTTCGCATTGAAGATCTGGAGACACTGCCTGTATGGGGAGAAAATCGAGATTTATACGAATCATAAGAGCCTCAAATATTTCTTCACCCAAAAGGAACTCAACATGCGACAACGACGTTGGCTCGAGTTATTGAAAGATTACGACCATACCATCCAATACTATCCTAGAAAAGCAAACGTGGTAGCTGACGTATTGAGTATAAGATCATATGCGGGTACAAGTGCGATATTGTCAACACAAAGGCCCATTTTGTATGACTTGCAAAGGATGGAGATAGAGGTAAAGGCTCCAAGTACCCACGTGATGATATCAAATACACAAGTAGAACCAACTTTAATCGATAAAGTTAAAGCTGCTCAAGCTACAGATATAGAGCTGATGCGTATGAAGAAGAAAGTGCAAGAAGGTGCTATTCCAGAAGCAAGAATCGATGAAGAAGGAATACTTCGAGTCAACTCCAGACTTTGTGTTCCTAACGATTCTGACTTGAAGCATAGAATCATGATGGAGGCACACAACACACCATTTGCAATCCATCCTGGGAGTACCAAAATGTATCATTATCTCTAGGTGTTTAACTTGTCAATGTGTAAAGGCTGAGTATCAAGTGCCAAAGGGTCTATTGCAGCCACTTGAGATCCCGAAATGGAAGTGGGAACACATTACCATAGATTTTTTACGGGTCTTCCCAAGGTTTCTCAAGGTATAGATGTGATTTGGGTTATTGTTGATAAATTAACCAAGTCTGTCCATTTCTTGCCTATACATGAGACTTATTTCCTTGAACGTCTTGCTCGTATGTACGTGAATAAGATTCTGAGATTGCATGGCATGCCAGTATCAATAGTTTCGGATCGTGACCCAAGATTCATTTCACGATTTTGGGTTAGCTTGCAGAAAGCTATGGGCACGGATTTACGATTTAGTTCGGCATACCATCCTCAAACGGACGGACAATTGGAAAGGACTATTCAAACCCTTGAAGATCTATTAAGACTCTGTGATCTAGATTTCAAAGGAAGTTAGGATAAGTACTTGCCACTGGTGAAATTCTCCTACAACAACAGTTATCAGGCAAGTATAGGTATGGCTCTATTTGAAGCCTTGCATGGACGAAAGTGTCGTTCTCCAGTATGCCGGGATGAGGTAGGAGAAGCAACGTTGTTGGAACCAGAATTAGTTCGCGTGACTACAGAAAAGATTCAAATGATCCGACAACGTATAAAGACCTCACAAGATCGACAAAAGAGTTATGCTGATCTTCATCGAAAGGACGTGGAATTTAATATTGGGGATCATTTATTATTGCGTGTTGCTCTATGGAAGGGAGTTATAAGATTTGGGAAGAGAGGAAAGCTCAATTCACGATTTATTGGTCCATTTCAGATTCTTGACTGAGTAGGAAAAGTGGCCTATAGACTCGCGTTACCTCCAAGTATGTCTCGTGTTCATAATGTGTTTCACATATCTATGCTTCGTAAATATGTGAAGGACCCAAACCACATTATTGAGTTAGAACCAGACGAGATAGCCGAAGATTTAACATACGAGGAGGTACCAGTCAAGATCTTGGATAGGAAAGAGCATGTCCTACGCACAAAGGTCATACCACAAGTTAAAGTTTTGTGGAGGAACCATGCTATTGAGGAAATGATCTGGGAGTTAGAATCGGAAATGAAAGCGAGGTACCCTCACCTTTTCGAAACACTTGGTACGTATGTCAATTTCGAGGACAAAATTTCATAAGGAGGGGAGGTTGTAAGACCCCAACTTATTATAAATAAAATCAAATTTTCTCTAATTATTATCTTGAATAATAAGGTGTTAATTTGATATAATGCTTTGGTTATGGGTAAAATGTGCAAAATTTTTAAAATAAGCAAGTGGTTATAAAATATTCATTGTTGTCGGGAAATATTCGTTTGGTCGTGGAATATTCTTTCTGTCGGAAAATATTCGTACGACGGCGCAACCTTGTATGGGCCCCATAACGAAAAGCGATTGGATGAAGAAAACGACAAGTATAAGTTGTTTATAAATAACGGCGTAGTTGTTACCGTTAATACTGTTGGAATACCCAGTGGTTAAAACACAGTAGCACATGGTATTACACCAATTATTGATTCTTACGTAAGAAGGCACTACTTAATAATTGTTACGGTAATTACTGTTTCATATTTTATTTTATTGATTCAATAATTGCTACGTTGATATTTTATATTATTGTTATTTCAATAATTGTATCAATAATTCATATTATTTGAATAATATTATTAGATAGCATTATTGATAATGTCTAGAAAGTTCTGTCTAAGGGAGAGATTTGGTCATCTAATTACGTGCCAGTAAGGAAAAATCCTTATTGGAAAGCCCCCTCTTTCTTGGGAACGGTCTGGTTGTCATAATTGTGATTCTGTAATATTATTTGTGAATAATTAATTATTGAGGAAATATTTATTTGATGTGGATATAAATGATGGATTTATTTATGTGGTTATAAATGAAGGAATTAGCGTTGAGGTATTTTATCAGTATTTTGTCAGATTGGAGGTATTAAAAGATCAAATCGGTGTTTCTTAAAGCTCTACTGTGTGAGCTATATTTTTAATCCGACCGTTGGATTGTTGTGATTTTTGGATATGTTATACATATATAAGTTGAGTATATATCCACAAATTTTGAACCGTTAAAAATTAATGCATGATTTGTTATGAATTTTAAAAGTTGTTAAAAATAATCCGTTTGTGAATTTCGGATATTTTATGTCTGGAATTTGGAAAAACTTAAAGCTACAAAGTTGTAGAGAATTCGATTTCATGTGGAATGGACATAAAATTCGTATTTTACTGATAAACAGACTATTTTTTATAAATTATTGAAGTTCCAAAAAATAAAATAATTTTTATTAATTTATGGGTGGGACCCACTTTTTGGTTGGTGTTCAATGCACATGGGTTGCTGAAAATTTTTAGAATTGGTGGCTAGCTTTTTCAATTGTTGAATTCGTAGAAGAAAGAATGAGAAATAATATTAATTTATTATTTTAGTCTTCTATGGCGTTCTAGCATTTTCCTATAAATAGACGCTTAGGTTAAAATTAAAAATTACATCAGAAACAAGTTTTCTTTCTCTCTATATTGTCGAGCATATTTTAGTGAGTATTTAGATACTTTGAGAGTTGCTATTCAGTACAAGCTTCCTTCGGCTTTACATCCGATATTCCGATCAGAAGTACTGATATTTTGAGGTAAGAGATCTTATTTTCTTCTTAAACGATATTATTTTCTTCAATATCATTATGCCAAAATATTGGTTTGAACTTTTTATCAAATTTAGAACTTTTTATGTCGGAGTTACTATTCACGTATACGACACTATTCACGTATACGGCACTATTCACGAATACGACACTATTCATCGAAAAAATAAAATTTTCCCTTTTTGTCCAAGATGTCTATTATGGTTACTATCTTTGATTGTATCCATGTTTTAATCTTTATTTTTGAATTCTGCTTCACAATTGATTATTATGAAGTATTATTGATCTTGGATAAACTGTTATACGAATCCCTACTATTTGTCCTTCTGTCTCACTGGATTCGTTTTCTTTAAGATATTTTTCATCATCCTCAGTTTTAAATGATGATGTTACTGAATATCTTTGGTTTGTAGTGCAAAGATGAATTATTATCTGATGAATATCTTTGGCCCGTAGTGCAAAGATGAACATGTGTTGAGATGAACATGACCGACTGGTGATACAAATGAATATCTTTGGCCTGTAGTGCAAAGATGAATATTTGATTAAAGATGTATATTGATTGATGTTACAGGGATAAAATATTGATGATGGACTTTTAAATCTTAGAAGATAGTAGAACTCATTCTCTACTTGACTCTTCTAATGAATTGTTGTTTCCGCTGCAGTTGTTGATCTAAAACTTGTTGTCTATTATATTTTATCAGATTTTTTCCTGTTGAAGACTAATGATAATTTGTTGTATATTATCTTAGTCATAATATTCTTTATTGAGCTAGTTGAGCTCACCCTTTTCCTTTTTGTTTCATTTTTCTTCTCAGGAGGTGAGAACATAGTAGGATCTAGTCGAGGTATGGAGTGATGGTTCTAGAAAGATGTTTTAGCTGTCCTCACTATTTCTGTAAAATAGTGTTTAAATAATTGTAATGAGGACTTATTTGAGTGTGGATATTGTCTAGAAGACAATATTTGTATTTAAACTCACAGTATGTGTCGTCGTATTTTGCACAACAATTGTATTATTAAAGTTGTAGTTGCTTTTTGTACCATGTATTTGGCGACTTAGAATGGGTGTTGTATACCTATTTTGGGGGCGTCACAGAAAGGCTTTAGAAAGTGTAAGAAGGCTTACAGTGGACTGCCAAAGAAGACTTCAATAACTTTGAAGGGATGAACACTCGGCTCCCGCTGGTAAAAATATAACAATATATAAGCTCACAAGTGTTTAAAATGAGAAAACACTCAGTTTATAGTGTGTACAGAGCAAATTGGACAGGGTTTCCTCGCCTTTTGTCTTTTCAAAATGGCTGCCCCAAGCCCTCTATATATAGAGGGGGAGTCGCAGGTGTACCTGCAGCAGCCGTAGATGTACCTGTGGCTGCCCGAGGTGCCCCGGGTTTTACGGGCCCTGCCGTCTCGAAGTACGTGCATGCGTGCAACGTGATGTCCGCTTGAACTTTTAGAACTTCAATCCGGGCATCTGATTGAGGTGTATAAGACCTTTTTCGGCATGCTGTTGTTGAGAGCAACACAATGACATGGGATTAGAGGTTGTACGAAGTCAAGAAGATGGGACTATGCCCTTGGTCTTCAAGCTTCAAATTCTATCCGGTGTGCAGTCTTGTGCAGTAGTCACTCGGGATTGGTGCTCTTTGGTTCTTGTAGGACATTGTTGTGTATGTATGTATGAATGTTGAGACGGCCCAAAGTTGGATTGGGATGGCAAGATGACGATTTTGCCCTTCACCGGGGTTATCTCTGACTTGAGCTGATTTAGCAGTCGTTGCTCAGAGTTATCTCTAAGATTGGACTGCTGCAGGTGTTGACCGTCCTCAGTGTTGTTTTTGAGATGTGCCTGACTTTCCGGGGTTATCTATAGACTTTGGAAATGAGTGCCTCGGGGCCATTGCCGAGTGTTTGAAGTTGATTGAATGGGTTTGAAACAAGCATTTCCGGGGTTATCTCCGGAACTGCAACGGCAACTGCATGCCACGGGGTTATCTCCGAGGTTGACGCTGTCTTTCTCGGTGTTGTTTTTGGGACTGAGACTGAGTATCTCGGGGTATCTCCGAGATGATACGGTCTTCTTCAGTGTGATTTTCGGTATTTAAACTGCATTCCTCGGGGTTATCTCTGAGGTTGACGCTGAAACTCCCGGTGTTGTTTCTGGGGTTGAGGTTAAAACTTTTGGTGGTATTTTCGGGACTGAGCTGAATGTCTCGGGGTTATCTCCGTGATGGTAATACTGAATATTCCAGGATTGTCTCTGGGATTGAACTAAGCTGACTTCCAGGGTTATCTCTGAAAGACGATTCTGCCCTCCTGCAATGTTAGTAACAGGTATGCAGAAAATTTTGAGTGTCAACAGATGCCCCTCTTTATCATATTCATGCAATGCAATGGCATGGATAGGATAAAGAATACTAGACACTTGAAATGTGATAAGATAAACATGATGCAATGTACAGCAGCATGATACAAATGTATGTGGTTTGTTGGATTGTTCTCCAACATGGTGGGATGATTGCCGGCTCCCCTTGACTTCTACCGAGATCAGGGTTTTTCATGACCACCCTGGTAAACTATTTGGACGTATAATCCAAAGTGACCACAAACTTCCAAGATGTTGACGTTGGGATTGTCACCAAAGCCCTTAATCCTTGGTACAAACCTACACTGAAGATGTATCTCTCATGTACAAGAGTTTCTGTGGGGATGCGTTCTGTCTGTTGAGGATGTGTATAACATTTTCCATCATCGGTCCTTCCCGATGAGGATGCTCTATCGGAGTTACTGCCAGTAGTCTGTGTTGTCAGGATTGCATAACCCTCGCTGAAATGTATATCAACGGATGAAATCCCTGCTGGGAAAATGTCAAGGCTGCTTGACCTTTGTTGACGTGTGCATCAACGGATGACATCATCGGATGGCTTCCGATGCTTCGATGGATTTACTTGCCAACATCTGAAGTGATGTTAAGGTTGCTTGACCTTCGTTGACATGTGCATCAACGAATGGAAATGTGTGATACCCCCACCGGGGAATATGAACTTGAGAATGCGTGATGACCCCACCGGGGATTGTGCATCAATGGATGCAAATGCGTGATAACCCTGCCGGGGATCTGCTTGATCTTCGCTGACGTGTTCATCAACGACTGAAATCATCGGATGGCTTCCGACGCTTCGTCCAACAGATGAAGTGATGTCAAGGTTGCTTGACCTTCGTTGACATATGCATCAACGGATATAAATGTGTGATACCCCCGCCGGGGAATGTGAACTTGAGAATGCATGATGCCCCCACCGGGGATTGAACATCAAAGGATGCAAATGGGCGATACCCCTGCCAGGGATCTGCTTGATCTTCGCTGACGTGTGCATCAATAGCTAAAATCATCAGATGGCTTCTAACCCTCCTATGGATTTACTTGCCAACAGATGAAGTGATGCCAAGGTTGCTTGACCTTCGTTGACATGTGCATCAACGGATACAAATGCGTGATACCCCCGCCGGGGAATGTGAACATGAGAATGACGACCCCAAACTGACGGCATTGGACCTTTGTGCGGTATTGTCGAATGTGATCTGCAACTGCTGAGATCATCGGTATAGTATACCCTATGTTTGGGCGAATACCAATGAATGATATTAAAGCCACAGTCGGGCCCAGGAAAACCAGGATTTCAGGCTATCCTGCTCAATCGCGTAGGGTTTTTATCCCTGATTTGGCCTTTTCAGCTTGTGAGAACTCCTTTGCAACTCGAACTGGACCGATCCGGAGGGGTGGACCCCAACCAGGGGAGCAGCAGGTACACTTGATGCAGTCGCAGGTGGACCTGCGGCCAGTCGTGGATGTCCTTAAATGGGCTGGTTGGTTTCACAAGTCAATATCAAGTTGTGCCGCAAAAGAAATCTAAGAGCTCTTCTTCAGATCTGCTGAGTTCGGGTGTCTTTCTATAAATTATGTCACCGTACAAGTGTTCTACACTGTCCTGGTAACGTATGTATGTCTTTTTTTTCCAGTTTTTATCCGTTGGAAAATGACTTTTTATATAAAATGCGTTTAAACACATAATAGTGAATATGCATGCTCATATGTCTTTATAAAAAATATTCAACATGGTAAATGTTAGTATTAAATCATGCTGAACATAATGATGTGAAAAAATTTTACTTTTGAAACAGTTAAATTGGCACCTTTTTTCTGCTATTTCTTATCCTATTTGAGGACAAATGAGCAAAGGTAATAAAGCAAAGTAATTATGCTACCCTTATGGATTGATGACTTCTACATTTTAATGCAAATAGTATGTATATGATTGTGGGCAGGTGTGCTACTGAATTGCCACCTAGTCATGCCTATGTGCATGTGGATAGTCCTATTTATAGAGTAAACTATGGCAAAAAAATTTCAAAATGTAGGCATTGGGTAGTAATTCATTTTAAATTCTACTGTAAGCGTATGTTAAAATAATGCATGCATGCATATGGTCATTAAATGCATTTTGAAAAGATCAAGGTTTAGAAAATACCACACCCTTTCTGAGGTGATTTGGAGACTTGTGTCCAGATATTATGGATCCAGATCAGCCGAGCAGTTCTCGCAGGACCACTTCAGGTGTGCGGAGGAGGGCTTCTGAAGTGCCTCGACCCTGTTCAATTAAACAGCGTCGTCGTCTGGCGGAGGCGGTGATTTATCCTATTCGAGTTGATGTACCGGATGTCGAGGACGAGGAGGAGGATGTACCGGTAGCGGCTCCAGCTCCTACTGCTCATATTCCCTGTAGGGATTTCCTAGGCATTCAGGTGGCTATCCCAGATCTTCTGGGTGATTTGAGTCACCACCCCTCAGTTTACTTGCATGCAAATGAGGTAAAAGCTGGATTTGATCTTCCTTTTTCCTATTGAGGAGGAGCAAGGATTTTGACATTGATTTGCATGTGATGTAGGTCCCCGGCTTTACACAACCTCGAGGGAACTGGTTTAGCATACACTCCGTGTGACAACCCGAGAATTTAGAAAAATTTATAAAATTCTAAAATGATGGATTAAAGGTTATAAGATGAACCTAGACAGAAAATAAGTGTATGAATTTGCCGTTTCTATGAAGGAATTTTAAAGATTTCAAAATTTTTGGAGAAGAACTTGAATGATTTGATAGACTATAAGTGATAGTCTGATAATAACGTATATATTTAGTGTATGAGTTCAAAAGAATATGTGTATGTGGTTCTATGTGTACAGGATTGTAGATAAAGATCAAACATTGATCATATAATTTATATCAATGATTTTATGTGCTTAGTTTGTGGATTAAGGATCAATTATTGATCAGGATAAGTATAACTTTAGCAAACCCTAAAGTTATGTTAATAAAATTGTTGTTCAGTTACTAAACTTTAACGAACTGTTAGAAACCCTAACGATACGTTTAGAAACCCTAATTTTAGTTTCGGGAATCAAATACCCTAATTTGGGAATTCAAAAGCTAAGTATAAAAGCTTAAATGTTAAAAGTTATGGGATATATTTGAAATGTCCAAAATACCCTTCAATTTATAGGAGAAAAGACCAAATTACTCTTAGTAGGTACGAAATGATCGAAATACCCTTTTACTTAAAACTTAAGTAAAAGATTTGCCAAATCTTTGGTGACTCATCAAGCTAGTTTATCCCATGTGTATTATATCTTCCAAGATAAGCCATCAAGTGTCACCTTGCACATATAGATACATGAATCTAAAAATCAAAGATTTAAGTAAGTAAAAATCTTACTTTATCTCTCATTCTTGCCAAGACCATTCTCTCTCTACAATTTCGAAATCTAGAGTGAGAGAGAGTGAGAAGATGAACCATGATCAGTTCATTGCCTTCTAAGAACAGATCACAGGGACAGAAATCAAGAATTAAAGTTCACGAGGTATAAAAACCCTAAACTTAGAAATCTATTTGCTTCATGTTATTTGTTGTGGTTTGTTGGTTAAAGTTGTGTTAAGGGATGTTATTGAGTGATCCAAAATGTTATATCAAGGATCCATAACATCTAGAAGCCAGAAAATCAAGTTTTAGAACTAACTTAGAACCCTAATTTTAAGGCCTAACAGTCTAATGTCAAGGCCTCTAGATCTGTCTATGTTAAGTGTTATGTTAGTTTTAAGTTATAAACTTGTTCTTTGCCATGAGGAGAGTAGACTGGAAGTGGAATCAACTCCATACCATGTCTAGATCTCCGAATATAAGCAGTCAAACATGATTGACCGACCATGACCAAACTGTTTCTAGGCAACCCAGATTTCCAGATTTGGTCTGACAACGTTTTGCAGGGCCTTGATCTTTCTTGTGTTTATGTTTTGGACCATGTTGTTGTATTAAGGTTGTTTTCTGACATGTAGGCTACATATTAAAGTCATTAGAACACGTAGATCCATAACAGGATCAAAGATATTGTGGGTCAAACAAGCGTTGACCATCAGTCGAATGAGTTTTCTGGAAAACCCAGAAAACTCAAGAAAAGCTGCTCTGACAAGGTTTGACCAGCCTTGCATGATCTGTCTGGTGTGATGATGTTATGATGATCTGATGTTATAAGGCTGTTCTTTGACATCTCTACTACATGTGTGAACTCTTAGATCACACAAAGAAAATCCAGAACTCAAGATATAAGGATCCAAAGTAGCACACTCGAACTGCTCTTCATTTCTCGAAAACTCAGAAATGAAGAACAACCTCTGACATGATTTTCTAAAGCTTAGATCTTTCTGTTATGATGTTTTTTGGCCATGAAATTTATTTAGGGTTATAGTACTACAACATTAACACAAATACAAGCCCATAAACTTAATGGTCTAAGATCTATGCATGGTCAAACATGGTAACCTGTTAACTGGGTTTGAATGTTTGGGTTTGGTGAAGAACACCTATAGCGACGGTTCTGTCTCTATATGGCCTTTTAGTGGCATTTAATTTCTGAAAATTATTATTTTTATTAAATAAATAGAGAAAATTAGTTTTTAATTAATAAAAATTCCTAAAAATTATTTTAAAGCCTAAAAATGGGTTTTTAATAATTTTTAATATATGTTATAAGTATTTAATATTTTTGGAATATTAATTGTATTTAATTTATTTAATTATAATATTAAATAAATTACTTAAAAATGATTTTAATACTTGAAAAATTATATTATGGTGTTAGAAAATATTTTAAGTTATTTTTAATAACTTTTGATATTTTGTGATGAATTTCATTAATAAATTAATATTAATGGTAATTGATTTATTTAATGAATATATTAAATAAATTATGGCTAAATAGAATTAATGATTTAAAAATCATATAAAAATGAGTTAAGTGTTAGAAAAATATTTTAAGTTATAAAATATAACTTTTGATATTTTGTCATGAAAATATTAATATTTTAATATTAATGTCAATTACTGAATAATGGATTTAAATGTTTAAAATTCATTTAAATGAGAAATTAAGGTATTAAAAATACTTTGAAATATTATAAATATATTATAATATTATGTTATGATTTTTATTAATATTTTATATTAAATAAATATTAATGATAAGAGGATAATGTGGTATTTATATCATATAAATACGATATAAGTGATGGAAAAATTATGATAAATGTTAATAATTACTTAAAAATTATTACGAGTCTTTGAAAAATGTTTTGACTGAATAGAAAATTATATAAGTTAATTGTTAAGTGTTTAGACCGAGTCTTAGTGATATTAGGCTCGAGAATAGTCTGACTAGACCGTCGGGATGTTAAAATTGTGTTGGATTCAACTCAGACTGAAATAGTTTGACTTGATACCGAGTTTTAGGTAGTTTGTAGACTGATAGAATTATATGTTATGTGTTTAGGATGATTTTATAAATATATTTATAACAGTATTATACTGTGATGATATTATTCTAATATTAGAGATCTATATTATCAATATTAGGTCTACGGATAAAGCGATATAAACTGTGTAACAATAGTCGGTGAAACAAGCAAGTTCCTAACCTTGAACTTTTAATTATTGTGCAAGTTCTTTAACTCGACCTTGAGTTGTTCTTTCAATTATGCTTATGGCTAATCATTACTGATTATCATGTCTATGAATTATTGATTCGCACTCTGTGCATATTGCATGTATTCATCAGGTATGAAAGGCTGATCACCTTCATTACCATCCGATCCAGATATTGTATTCTTGTTTATTATTGACATTTATTCATGTCGTTCTGATCGGTCAGTTATGAAATTTAATTCCTGCTAGTTCACAATTATATTATTGAACGTAGCCAGCCTTTTATTCATATTCTTTCAATCATGATATATCCTCAAATAAATTTATATTTGCTGGGCAAACTTGTTGCTCACCCTTACTATATCATGATTAAACATTGCAGATTAAGACAAATACGTCGGATACAGGAAAAGACCAAGTCAAGCCTAGCTTTGGATTATATGTGTAGATAAAGTTGTAACAGTATTGTATATTAATGACATTGTAAGTCAAATAGGTTATGAATTGTGTTATAAGTTAAGGTTACTCGACCTTGGGGATTAATGTGTAAAGTTTAATTTATAAACAATTTATATTTATATCTTCCGCAATTAGTTATAGAATGATTGTACCAGATCCGCGGTGATACGGGACCGGGATATGGAGCTTTTACAGTTGGTATCAAAGCTGTAGGTTATGAACCTTAGGTAGGAATACATGAGACTAATAACCGTAGTGATTAGGATAAGTACTAACTCAAATAGAGTTAGTGGGTCGGTAAGATTCAAAGACAAATCTCTACGAGTTTTAAAGATACGGAGTTCCCTAACTCTGATAATAAAGGTGAACATTAGTGATGAATATATAGCGTCTAGAAGATTAAAAGTATGAGAAAATCGTAAAACAAAAATATCAAAGCATAGAAATGAATCATAATATATACGATGAGATCACTCTGTGATCTGATAAGGTTATATTATGGATAAGGATCAAGCGAATGATTGATAAGTTTACAGTAAATTGATGTGTGTCAGTTGTACTATGAATTGGTACGAGGCAAATTTAGGAAAGGATTATGAATATGGATTAAATGAAATTCGTATTGAGAATGGAGTTAGGAATAAATGGAATTTCAGATGTACTATAAATTGTGTCGCGTTATTTGCTATACACGTGTTGAGAAGGTAATTCTTTTCGCATGTGTATAACAGATAGGTCGGGTATAGGTAGAGAATATAAGGTTAAGTACGAGTTCTTAAAACTCATACTTCTGGCATGTTCATGACTCATAGTTATATAAAATGTTTATGAACCCCTCAGCGAATGGACGCCAAAGGTCTGACTAGGACAAGTTTTTAAACTCATATGATTGTGAAAAGTTCCTGAACGCATGAGTGTGATTTGACGAAATGGGTATAGATATGTGTGAATAGAGTATTGAGGATAATAGGAACAGATAGACTGTTTAAGCAATTGATCATTAGTGGTGACATAAGTTTTCTAAATCTTCTAGCTATGCTAGACTCAAAATTTTTGACATCAAGCTAAATACGCATTTGTGCTTTTGGAAAATGAATTTTTATTCTCAACTCTTGGTGACCATTGTGTATGCGTGGACTTCGGGCCATCGACACCTCGTTACTTGTTGAGATGATAAAACTGATTTGCAAAGATTTTTGAGCGGTTTAAAGAATAGTCTATGCTAATTGTTTTGGCTAGATGACAACTTTTTGAAATATCAAAATGTATTTTTATTTATCATTTACGTACCATGTAACCTGGTGTAAAGATGATAAAAAAATTGATGGAGTTGTAAATACAGGAATACTTAGTGTTGAATTCGATCTGATTATCGTTGTCTCACTATTGTATGATGTGTTATGACAAAGTCATATAATGACGGCATCCTCAAACGGGCTGTTAATACAGTACGACATCGTGACGTCATTTTCAAACTAAATATTCTCAAAAATTTAATTTGTCAATGGTGTTTGGCTATACACATTCATATTTCGATTGAAATTAATTATTGATATGGGTCTAAGCTATTTGATTCGGCTAGACCAACTTTCACGAAAATCCTAAGCGTTCTTTGAAAAATTTCCTGAACCAAATTGTTTTGGTGATTTATTCGATAAGAGGTAAAATTTTTGTGCCTATAGCAGTGACGAGAAACAGATCAGACCAGCATTACTTAATAAGTATAGGGCATATCGGGCTAACTACCCACTATGTCTGTAAGATAAGACGGTTTGGGGATGAATTTCTATATAAACCTTTTCGAAAATGATAGTTTGTAGTCCATATGACTCCTCAGCACTATTTGAAAATTTTTACTCTTGTGAGAGGTGTATTGGGTAGCATGTGATGATATGTATGAATGGTGTAAGCTGTATGGTGTAAGCTGTAAGGTGTAAGGTGTAAGGTGAATTTCGGGGATGAAATTCTTAGAAGAAAGGGTGAATGTGACAACCCGAGAATTTTAAAAAAAATTATAAAATTCTAAAATGATGGATTAAAAGATATAAGATGAACCTAGACAGAAAATAAGTGTATGGATTTGACGTTTCTATGAAGGAATTTTAAAGATTTCAAATTTTTTGGAGAAGAACTTGAATGATTTGATAGACTATAAGTGATAGTCTGATAATGACGTATATGTTTAGTGTATGAGTTCATAAGAATATGTGTATGTGGTTCTATGTGTACAGGAATGTAGATAAAGATCAAACATTGATCAGATAATTTATATAAGTGATTTTATGTGCTCAGTTTGTGGATTAAGGATCATTTATTGATTAGGATAAGTATAACTTTAGCAAACCCTAAAGTTATGTTAATAACATTGCTGTTCAGTTAGTAAACTTTAATGAACTGTTAACGATACGTTCGAAAACCCTAATTTTAGTTCCAGGAAACCAAAACCCTAATTTGGGAATTCAAAAGCTAAGTATAAAAGCTTAAATGTTAAAATTTATGGAATTTATTTGAAATGTCCAAAATACCCTTCAATTTATAGGGGAAAAGACCAAATTACCCTTAGAAGGTGCGAAATGATCGAAATACCCTTTTACTTAAAACTTAAGTAAAAGATTTGCCAAATATTTGGTGACTCATCAAGTTAGCTTATCCCATGTGTATTATATCTTCCAAGATCAGCCATCAAGTGCCACCTTGCGCATATAGATACATAAATCTAAAAATCAAAGATTTAAGTAAGTAAAAATCTTACTTTATCTCTCATTCTTGCCAAGACCATTCTCTCTCTACAATTTCAAATCTAGAGTGAGAGAGAGTGAGAAGATGAACCATGATCAGTTCATTGCCTTCCAAGAACAGATCACAAGGACGGAAATCAAGAATCAAAGTTTACAAGGTATAAAAACCCTAAACTTAGAAATCTATGTGCTTCATGTTATTTGTTGTTGTTTGTTGGTTAAAGTTGTGTTAAGGGATGTTATTAAGTGATCCAAGATGTTATACCAAGGATCCATAACATCTAGAAGACAAAAAATTAAGTTTTAGAACTGACTTAGAACCCTAATTTTAAGGCCTGACAGTCTAATGTCAGGGCCTCTAGATCTGTCCATGTTAAGTGTTATGTTAGTTTTAAGTTATAAACTTGTTCTTTGCCATGCGGAGAGTAGACTGCAAGTGGAATCAACTCCATACCATTTCTAGATCTCCAGATATAAGCAGTCAAACAAGGTTGACCGACCATGACCAAACTATTTCTGGGCAACCCATATTCGTTTTGCAGGGCCTTGATCTTTCTTGTGCTTATGTTTTGAACCATGTTGTTCTATTAAGGTTGTTGTCTGACATGTATGCTACCTATTAAAGTCATTAGAACACTTAGATCCATAACAGGATCAAAGATATTGTGGGTCAAACAAGCGTTGACCTTCACCCGGATGAGTTTTCTAGAAAACCCAAAAAACTCAAGAACAGCTGCTCTGACAAGGTTTGACCAGCCTTGCATGATCTGTCAGGTGTGACGATGTTATGATGATCTGATGTTATAAGGTTGTTCTTTGACATCTCTACTACATGTGTGAACTCTTAAATCACACAAAGAAAATCCAGAACTCAAGATATAAGGATCCAAAGTAGCACACTCGAACTGTTCTTCATTTCTGGAAAACCCAGAAATGAAGAACAACCTCTGACATGATTTTCTAATGCTTAGATCTTTCTGTTATGATGTGTTTTGGCCATGAAATTTATTTAGGGTTGTAGTACTATATTAGTACTACAACATTAACACAAATACAAGCCCAAAAACTTAATGATCTAAGATCTATGCATGGTCAAACATGGTAACCTGTTAACTGGGTTTGAATATCTGGGTTTGGTGAAGAACACCTATCGCGACGGTTATGTCGCTATGGGGCCCTTTAGTGGCATTTAATTTCTGAAAATTATTATTTTTATTAAATAAATAGAGAAAAATAATTTTTAATTATTAAAAATTCATAATAAATTCCTAAAAATTATTTTAAAGCCTAAAAAATGGGTTTTTAATAATTTTGAGTATATTTCATTAATATTTAATATTTTTAGAATATTAATGGTATTTAATTTATTTAATTATAATATTAAATAAATTATTTAAAAATGATTTTAATATTTAAAAAATCATAAAAAATTATATTATGGTATTAGAAAATATTGTAAGTTATTTTTAATAACTTTTGATATTTTGTGATGAATTTCATTAATAAATTAATATTAATGGTAATTGATTTATTTAATGAATATATTAAATAAATTATTGAAAAATAGAATTAATGATTTAAAAATCATATAAAAATGAGTTGAGTGTTAGAAAAATATTTTAAGTGATAAAATATAACTTTTGATATTTTGTCATGAAAATATTAATATTTTAATATTAATGTCAATTACTGAATAATGGATTTAAATGTTTAAAATTCATTTAAATCAGAAATTAAGGTATGAAAAATACTTTGAAATATTATAAATATATTATAATATTATGTTATGATTTTCATTAATAATTTATATTAAATAAATATTAATGATAAGAGGATAATGTGGTATTTATATCATATAAATACGATATAAGTGATGGAAAAATTATGATAAATGGTAATAATTGTTTAAAAATTATTACGAGTATTTGAAAAATGTTTTGACTGAATAGAAAATTATTTAAGTTAATTGTTAAGTGTTTAGACCGAGTCTTAGTGATATTAGGCTCGAGAATAGTCCGACTAGACCGTCGAGATATTAGAAATGTGTTGGATTCAACTCAGACTGAAATAGTTTGACTTGATACCGAGTCTTAGGTAGTTTATAAACTGATAGGGTTATGTGTTATGTGTTTATGATAGTTTTATAAATATATTTATAACAATATTATACTGTGATGATATTATTCTAATATTAGAGATCTATATTATCAATATTAGGTCTTCGGATAAAGCGATATAAACTGTGTAGCAGTAGTCGGTGAAACAGGCGTGTTCCTAACCTTAAACTTCTAATTATTGTGCAAGTTCTTTAACTCGACCTCGAGTTGTTCTTTCAATTATGCTTATGGCTAATCAATACTGATTACCATGTCTATGAATTATTGATTCGCACTCTGTGCATATTGTGTGACGCCCCCAAAATAGGTATACATCACCTATTCTGAGTCGCTAATACATGGTACAGAATACAAATACAATCTTTAATATATAACAAGAGAGCTGTGAGTTTTAATACAAATACTATTTTCTGGACAATATCCACTCTCAGAATAAGTCCTCATTACATTTATTTTCTCACTATTTCATAGAATAGTGAGGACTACTAATGCTATCCTCTGAATCGTCACTCCGTTCCCTGACTAGTCCTAGCTACGTTCTCATTTTCTGAAGAGAACAATGAAAGCAAAAGGGTGAGCTCAACTAGCCCAGTAAGAAATATTATGACTAAGATAATGCAGAATAAATTATCGTTAGCCTTCAACAGTGTTAAACTGATAAACTATAACAAACATCAAGTTTAACTGCAGCGGAACAAGCAATCCATTAAAAGAGTCAAGTAGAGAATAAAATCTACTATCTTTTATGATTTAAAAGGTTTTTCATAACTTTTATCGCTGAGACTCAGCTTAATAAATAATCCACATCATCCCTGCACTATGGCCAAGGATATTCATTAGTATCACAACCACAAATTATCCATGCATCACAACCAAGGATATTCGTGTATTCATCAATGGTCATGATCATGCCAACAACTGTCCATCAATGCACTACGGGCCAATGAGGACTTTTACCACATCATTTGTAACATTACGGTCATGATTACACCGAATAATCCTTGGTTATAATCATACCAAGTCCATCTATACACTACATGCCATAGATGACTTTCAACAAAATATAAACATGAGGATGATGACAATGATATAAGAATTCAATAAAACAAGTTCAAGAATTAATTAATCCAAGAACCAATAACGTCTAAATTGTCAATATGATACTGCTTTGTGCAGTAAGATTCAAGAATGCTCAGAAGAATATTTTCATGAAAATATACTGGATGAAGCGCAAATATCAAGGATATTCCACTAATTTTATGGAGTATAAAAGCCAAAACTTTAACCAACTGAGTATAATAAAGAATGGAATAACAAAAGAAATCACCAGGCATGCAATGGACCGCACAGACAAGTTATTCTAACAGAATAATAAATAATAGAACCAGGTCATGCATAAACTCACTGACAAGATATTCTGACAGAATAATAAATAATAGAACCAGGTCCGGCGTAAACGAACTGACAGGATATTCCGACAGAATAATAAATAATGGAACCAGGTCTAGCGTAAACGCACAGACAGGATATTCTGACAGAATAGTAGATAATGGAACCAGGTCCGGCGTAAACGCACAGACAGGATATTTCGATAAAATAATAAATAATGGAACCAGGTCCGGCGTAAACACACAGACAGGATGTTCCAACAGAATAATAAATAATAGAATAACAGAAGAATTTCACCAAGTATAGGGTAGCCCACGTATATAGGTTATTCCAACAGAATAATAAATAATGGAATAACAGAAGTTCTCTTCATGAATACAAAAGAAATAATACCCCTTACCTTAAGAAGAAGAATACTGGATATATGACTAGTGCAGTAGCAGAATACTTTTCTTCTTTCTCTCTATAACTTCTCTCTCTAGAGTTTCAGTGAATTCGTAAGAAATAATGAAGGAATGAGCTTCTATTTATAGAAGAATGGACTGCATAGTAACTAACTCATGAACGGTCCAGATTGATTTACTTTAATCTGACGGTCCATATTTAAAGCAAAATCTTTTAAATATGATATATTCTATTTATAATCTAATAAAACGAATAACTTTATAAAAGATTTTACTATGCAAATACTATGCAGGCACTATATAAATACTATACATAATAAAATATAATATATTCTAATTAGTGTCTAATAAAACAGATAACTTTATAAAAGTATTATGTTTTATATAAAAAGATTTTACTATTAGCCTAATAAAACAAATAACTTTATAAAAGTATTATGTTTTATATAAAAAGCTTTTCTGTTTTATTACATTAATAATACCAATAAAATAAGACTGAGTGACTTATCACGTAAGCATCAATAATCAATACCGTATGCTACTATGTAACCATGTGTATTACTATACTTTTATTACCGAGTAGTTCAACAGTATTAATGGTAAAACTTTCGCCGTTATTTTCATAAAGTATTTTTGTCATTTTCTCAATCCGATAATAATTTCGTTGTGCGGTCCACCAATAATTGTGTCGTCGTACGAATATTTCCTGTTAAAACGAATATTTCCCGACCAATCGAATATTATATAGCAACTTGCGTACTTTGTAAAATTTATAAATATTACCCACAACTATAACATTATATCAATTTCACTCCATAATATTCAAAAATGATATTTATGGAAAATTCATCTTTATTTATAAAAGTTGGGGTCTTACATATTGTATGTATTCATCAGGTATGAAAGGCTGATCACCTTCATTACCATCCGATCCAAATATTGTGTTCATGTTTATTATTGACATTTATTCATGTCGTTCTGATCGTTCAGTTATGAAATTTGATTCCTGCTAGTTCACAATTATATTGTTGAACGTAGCCAGCCTTTTATTCATATTCTTTCAATAATGATATATCCTCAAATAAATTTATACTTACTGGGAAAACTTGTTGCTCACCCTTGCTATATCATGATTAAACATTACAGATTAAGATAAATACGTCGGATATAAGAAAAGATCGTGTCAAGTCTAGCTTTGGATTATATGTGCAGATAAAGTTGTAACAGTATTGTATATTAATGACATTGTAAGTCAAATAGGTCATGAATTGTGTTATAAGTTAAGGTTACTCGACCTTGGGGATTAATGTGTAAAGTTTAATGTATAAACAATTTATGTTTATATCTTCCACAATTAGTTATAGAATGATTATACCAGGTCCGCGGTGATTTGAGACCGGGATCTGGGACTTTTATAGTTGGTATCAAAGTTGTAAGTTATGAATCTTAGGTAGGAATACCTGAGACTAATAACCGTAGTGATTAGGATAAGTACTAACTCAAATAGAGTTAGTGGGTCGGTAAGATTCAAAGACGAATCTTTGCGAGTTATAAAGATACAGAGTTCCCTAACTTTGATAATAAAGGTGAACAGTAGTGATGAATAGATAGCATGAGAAAATTATAAAACAAAACGATCAAAGCATAGAAATGAATCGTAATATATATGATGAGATCACTCCGTGATCTGATAAGGTTATAGTATGGAGAAGGATCAAGCGAATGATTGAAAAGTTTAAAGCAAATTGTTGTGTGTCAGTTGTACTATGAATTGGTACGAGGCAGATTTAGGAAAGGATTATGAATACGGATTAAATGAAATTCGTATTGAGAATGGAGTTAGGAATATGTGGGATTTCAGATGTACTATAAATTGTGTTGCGCTGTTTGCTATATATGTGTTGAGAAGGTAATTCTTTTCGCATGTGTATAACAGATAGGTAGGGTATTGGTAGAGAATATAAGGTTAAGTACGAGTTCTTAAAAGTCATACTTATGGTATGTTCATGACTCATAGTTATATGAAATGTTTATGAACCCCGCAGCGAATGGACGCTAAAGGTTTGACTAGGACAAGTTCTTAAACTCATATGATTGTGGAAAGTTCCTGAACTTATGAGTGTGGTTTGACGAACTGGGTATAGATATGTGTGAATGGAGTATTGAGGATAATAGGAACAGATAGACTATTTAAGAAATTGATCATTAGTGGAGACATAAGTTTTCCAAATCTTCTAGCTATGTTAGACTCGAAATTTTTGACATCAAGCTAAATACGCACTATGTGCTTTTGGAAAATGAATTTTTATTCTCAACACTTGGTGACCATTGTGTATGCGTGGACTTCGGGCCACTGACACCTCGTTACCTGTTGAGATGATAAAACTAATTTGCAAAGATTTTTTGAGCAGTTTAAAGAATAGTCTATGATAATTATTTCGGCTAGATGATAATGTTTTGAAATATCAAAATGTATTTTTATTTATCACTTATGTACCATGTAACCTGGTGCATAGATGATTAAAAAATTTATGGAGTTGTAAATAAAGGAATACTTAGTGTTGAATTCAATCTGATTATCGTTGTCTCACTATTTTATGATGTTTTATGACAAAGTCATATAATGACGGCATCCTCAAACGGGCTGTTAATACAGTACGGCATCATGACATCATTTTCAAACTAAATATTTTCAAAAATTTAATTTGCCAATGGCGTTTGGCTATACATATTCATATTTCGATTAAAATTAATTATTGATATGGGTCTAAGCTATTTGATTCGGCTAGACCAGCTTTTATGAAAATCCTAAGCGTTCTTTGAAAAATTTCCATAACCAAATTGTTTTGGTGTAAAATCCGATAAGACTGAGATAAAAAAAATTTACCTATGGCAGTGACGAGAAACAGATCAAACCAACAGTACTTAATAAGTACAGGGCATATCGGGCTAACTACCCACTATGTCTGTAAGATAAGATGGTTTACGAGTGAATTTCTATATAAACCTTTTCGAAAATGAAAGTTTGTAGTCCATATAAGTCCTCAGCACTATTTTAAAATTTTTACTCTTGTGAGAGGTGTATTGGGTAGCATGTGATGATGTTTATGAATGGTGTAAGCTGTATGGTGTAAGGTGTAAGGTAAATTTTGGGGACGAAATTCTTAGAAGAAGGGGTGAATGTGACAACCCGAGAATTTAGAAAAATTTATAAAATTCTAAAATGATGGATTAAAGGTTATCAGATGAGCCTAGAAAGAAAATAAGTGTATGGATTTGACGTTTCTGTGAAGGAATTTTAAAGATTTCAAAATTTTTGGAGAAGAACTTGAATGATTTGATAGACTATAAGTGATAGTTTGATAATGAGTTATATGTTTAGTGTATGAGTTCATAAGAATATGTGTATGTGGTTTTATGTGTAAAGGATTGTAGATAAAGATCAAACATTGATCAGATAATTTATATCAGTGATTTTATGTGCTCAGTTTGTGGATGAAGGATCAATTATTGATCAGGATAAGTATAACTTTAGCAAACCCTAAAGTTATGTTAATAACATTGTTGTTCAGTTAGTAAACTTTAACGAACTGTTAGAAACCCTAACGATACGTTCGGAAACCCTAATTTTAGTTCAAGGAATTCAAAACCCTTAGTAGGTGCGAAATGACTAAAAATCCCTTTTACTTAAAACTTAAGTAAAAGATTTGACAAATATTTGGTGACTCATCAAGCTAGCTTATCCCATGTGTATTATATCTTCCCAGATCAGCCATCAAGTGCCACCTTGCACATATAGATACATGAATCTAAAAATCAAAGATTTAAGTAAGTAAAAATCTTACTTTATCTCTCATTCTTGCCAAGACCATTCCTTCTCCACAATTTTGAAATCTAGAGTGAGAGAGAGTGAGAAGATGCACCATGATCAGTTCATTGCCTTCTAAGAACAGATCACAAGGACATAAATCAAGAATCAAAATTTACATGGTATAAAAACCCTAAACTTAGAAATCTATGTGCTTCATGTTATTTGTTGTTGTTTGTTGGTTAAAGTTGTGTTAAGTGATGTTATTGAGTGATCTAAGATGTTATATCAAGGATCCATAACATCTAGAAGCCAGAAAATCAAGTTATAGAACTGACTTAGAACCCTAATTTTAAGGTCTGATAGTTTAATGTCAGGGCCTCTAGATCTGTCTATGTTAAGTGTAAGACCCCAACTTATTATAAATGAAATTTAATTTCCTCTATTTATTATTTTGAAATAGTAAGGGTTGATTTGATTAATGTGGTTGGTTATGGGTGAAATGCACAAATATTTCAAGTAAGCAAGTGGTTATAAAATATTCATTGTTGTCGGGGAATATTCGTTTGGTCGTGGATTATTCTTACTATCAGGGAATATTCGTATGACGGCGCAGCCTTGTGTGGGCCCCATAACGGAAAGTGATTGGATGAAGAAAACAACAAGTATAAGTTGTTTATAAGTAACGGCGTAGTTGTTACCGTTAATACTGTTGGAATACCCGGTGGTTAAAACACAGTAGCACACAGTATTGCACCAATTATTGATTATTACGTAAGAAGGCACTACTCAATAATTGTTACAATAATTGTTGTTCAATATTTTATTTTATTAATTTAATAATTGCTACATTGATATTTTATATTACTGTTGTTTCAATAATTATCACTACACAGTATTTTTTATTATCGGAGCAATAATTCATATTATCTGAATAATATTATTAGATAACATTATTGGCAATGTCTAGAAAGTTCTGTCTAAGGAGAGGTTTGGTCACCTAATTATGCGTAAGTAAGGAGAGATCCTTATTGGAAAGCCCCCTCTTTCCTGGGAACTGCCTAGTTGTCAGTATTGTGATTCTGTAATATTATTTGTGAATAATTAATTATTAATTTATATGATGAGAAAAATATTCATTGTATGTGGATATATATGGAGAAAATTTTAAAGTGACAATTGTTGAAAAATTAATATTTTATCTTTTTAGATAAATAATTCATTTAAATATATTATTATATTTTAATAATATAATAATAGTGATATTTTTACAATGAATGTGGGATATATGAGTATATGAGGAGAAAGAGTATCTTTGTTACTAAAAATATTTAAAACATGTTTTTCATGTTTGTGGACCCCATTTCTTGACTGAAATTTGATTATAGCCTGCAAAATCGTCCGTATGTGGATTTTGGTCAATTTCTGCTTGGAATTTGAAAAAACTTAAAGCTACAAAGTTGTAGAGAATTGAATTTTCTATAGCATGGATATGAGATTCAAATTTTTCTGATAAAAGGGCTATTTATTATGAATTATTGAAGTTCTGAAATATTGGGTCTAAACTAATTGTTGTCGTATTTTGCACGACAATTGTAATAATAAAGTTGTAGTTGTTTTCTGTACCATGTATTTGGTGACTCAGAATGGGTTGGGTGGAATGAACATATTTTGGGGGCGTCACTGTAATAATAAAGTTGTAATTATTTTCTATACCATGTATTTGGCGACTCAGAATGGGTTGGGTGGAATGGACCTATTTTGGGGGCGTCACATTAAGTGTTATGTTAGTTTTAAGTTATAAACTTGTTCTTTGCCATGTGGAGAGTAGATTGGAAGTGGAATCAACTCCATACCATGTCTAGATCTCCAGATATAAGCAGTCAAATATGGTTGACCAACCATGACCAAACTATTTCTGGGCAACCCAGATTTCCAGATTTTGTCTGACAACGTTTTGCAGGGCCTTGATCTTTCTTATAGTTTATGTTTTGGACCATGTTGTTGTATTAAGGTTTTTGTCTGACATGTAGGTTACCTATTAAAGTCATTAGAACACCTAGATCCATAACAGGATCAAAGATATTGAGGGTCAAACAAGCGTTGACCATCAGCCGGATAAGTTTTTTGGAAAACCCAGAAAACTCAAGAACAGCTGCTCTGACAAGGTTTGACCAGCCTTGATCTGTCAGGTGTGATGATGTTTTGATGATCTGATGTTATAAGGTTGTTCTTTGACATCTCTACTACCTGTGTGAACTCTTAGATCACACAAAGAAAATCCAGAACTCAAGATATAAGGATTCTAAGTAGTACACTCGAACTGTTCTTCATTTCTGAAAAACCCAGAAATGAAAAACAACGTCGGACTTGATTTTCTAAAGCTTAGATCTTTCTGTTATGATGTGTTTTGGCCATGAAATTTATTTAGGGTTTTAGTACTATATTAGTACTACAACATTAACACAAATACAAGCCCAGAAACTTAATGATCTAAGATCTATGCATAGTCAAACATGATAACCTGTTAACTGGGTTTGAATATCTGGGTTTGGTGAAGAACACCTATAGCGGCGGTTCTGTCGCTATAGGACCCTTTAGTGGCATTTAATTTCTGAAAATTATTATTTTTATTAAATAAATAGAGAAAATTAGTTTTTAATTATTAAAAATTCATAATAAATTCCTAAAAATTATTTTAAAGCCTAAAAATGAGTTTTTAATAATTTTGAGTATATTTCATTAATATTTAATATTTTTGAAATATTAATGGTATTTAATTTATTTAATTATAATATTAAATAAATTACTTAAAAATAATTTTAATACTTGAAAAATTATGAAAAATTATATTATGGTGTTAGAAAATATTTTAAGTTATTTTTAATAACTTTTGATATTTTGTGATGAATTTTATTAATAAATTAATATTAATGGTAATTGATTTATTTAATGAATATATTAAATAAATTATGGTAAAATAGAATTAATGAATTAAAAATCATATAAAAATGAGTTAAGTGTTAGAAAAATATTTTAAGTTATAAAATATAACTTTTGATATTTTGTCAGGAAAATATTAATATTTTAATATTAATGTCAATTACTGGATAATGGATTTAAATGTTTAAAATTCATTTAAATGAGAAATTAAGGTATTAAAAATACTTTGAAATATTATAAATATATTATAATATTATGTTATGATTTTTATTAATATTTTATATTAAATAAATATTAATGATAAGAGGATAATGTGGTATTTATATCATATAAATACGATATAAGTGATGGAAAATTTATGATAAATGGTAATAATTACTTAAAAATTATTACGAGTCTTTGAAAAATGTTTTGACTGAATACAAAATTATATAAGTTAATTGTTAAGTGTTTAGAACGAGTCTTAGTGATATTAGGCTCGAGAATAGTCCGACTAGACCGTCGTGATGTTAGAAATGTGTCAGATTCAACTTAGACTGAAATAGTTTGACTTGATACCGAGTTTTAGGTAGTTTGTATACTGATAGGGTTATGTGTTATGTGTTTAGGATGGTTTTATAAATATATTTATAATAATATTATATTGTGATGATATTATTCTAATATTGGAGATCTATATTGTAAGGCCCCAACTTTTTAATGAATAAAATCGAATTTTCCGCTATTTATTGTTGTGAATAATAAAGTGTTAATTTGATATAATACTTTTGTAATAACCAAGAATTTCTGTGATACATCGTAAATAAATATATTAAATAATCTGTAATAGATTGTGAATGATTAAGTGATTATGTGGATAATATGATATAATATTAAAGAAAGTCTCACCAATAAGTTATATAAGTTAGTGAACTAATCTAAGTATTTTAATAATCTAGGAAATAGATTTAAGATGTTAAACCCTAAGTAAGTACTCAATAAGTTTGAATAAGACAAGTCTAATTGGGTTATGTAAGTTAATTAACATTATTGATTGATGTGAATGTGTAAATATCAATAATAATGAGTAATAGTTTATGTAATAATAGAGTTAATATTACTAAGGATGGCTAGTAGTTTAAACAAGCCCAATAATTATTTAAGCATTGGACTTGTAGATAATTTGATTGTTAAGCTAGCCCACTATTAAATTTAATGGGCAAGTATGCTAGTAGCATAATATTTAAGAGTGGAGGCCCAAGTTCATTTTAATTAGTAAGTCAAACTAGTTAATTAAAAGTCCAATAGGTTATTTGTGGAAAGCCCAAAACATCTTTTATAATGGCCCAACTTTTAGCCAATTGAAGAGGATACTTTAGACATTTAGTATGCTAGATATTTTCATAAAAACAAAAGCAAAACTTGGAGATAAGAAGGCCAGTTGGCCGGCCAAGCAAGGAGAGAATAAGGGGGATGGATGTAATTATTATTTGCTACACATCATCCAAAAGATAATTACTTAATTAACTAGGCGTCATGTTGTTTATGGAGCCAACATATTAGTAAGTAATCTTGTAAAAATTAAGAGAAAGAGAGGAGATATGTTAGTGGATTAGATATAGATATACTAATGTATCTATATATTTTTGTCCAACACATTAAACCATCTTCTCTTTCATCTTTTATTTTATCTCATCGATCTTTCTCTTTAGTTAACCAGGCAAAACATAAGAGAAAGAGAGAGAAAGGGAAAATTTGGTGGAAAGGAGGAGAGATAGAGGAAGAGATACACCATTGATGCATCCTAAGTTTGTTAGTTACTTTGGAAGATTAAGAACAAGTGCTCAAAGATCTAGGTATAAATCTGAAACTTGTGGATTTCCTTTTTATTTTGTTTAATTTTGGTTATCTAAGGTTTATGATCTAGAGGTCTAAAACCCTCTATCTACATGTTTTATATGGTTTCATGTATTGATCTAACATATTTGAGTGTTAGAAAGTGAATCAAAAGGATTGAAAAGAAACTAGTTTTGTTTTGTAAGAACACTCTAGTTTTTTTTACTTCCTTTGATCGTCTACCATTTTTGATCTACACCTTCTTTTTGTGATCCGTCAAAGAGGGATACTAGATATGTAAGTTCACCACTAAACCCAAGTGGTAGCATTCAAAAATGTTGAATACACAAGTGGTAGCAACTGTTTTAGCAAAAATAGTTTTGTCTTTTGAAAGAAAAATAAATTATTTTTGGACAGTCAATGCAAGGAGTATTTTCATCATATTTCAGGCATTTAAAAATTCTGGAAAAATTTGGGAGAGTAATATGATGAGTTATCTTTCAAACCCAAGTGGAATCACCTAAAAAGGAGTTGTACATTTCCGTATGGACTGATTTTAGCAAAGTAGGTAAAAGCCAAAAATCACGAAAACAAGCTACGAAAGAAATTGCAAGGGCAGTTTCGGCCGCTTAAATTATGGAATAAATACCAGCCTTTTGGAAAATGAAAATATATGGTATAAGGTAGCTCCTGTCCAAAAATGAGCTCATTCCGACTTAAATTGAGCAAGTTATGGCCATTTCAATATTTAGATTTTTCGGACGAAAATTGCTATAACCGGAGTTCTATAACTCCGATGGCCACGAAATATAAACTGGAAGGTCAGGTTAATGTGTATAACATTATGCCAAGAGATGGGAATTTCTGGGGTTAAGCGTGATGGGGCTAATTTCTTAAGCTACGTACTAAAAATAATTTTTGGAAAAATACTAAAAGAAATTGAAAAATTACGGAAAAATACTTTTTGTGTATGAAATATATGTATATATGTTTGGCCAAAGGATAGAAAAATAATAAGTTGATTTGGTATTTTCGTAAAGGAGATTTGAAATCCAGGCTTGTTGGATTGAATGATTTGAAATCCAGGCTTGCTGGATTGAAGGATTTAGAATCCAGGCTTGCTGGATTAAAGGATTTAGAATCCAGACTTGCTGAATTGAACGATTTAGAATCCAGGCTTGTTGGATTGGAAGTTTATTGAATCCAGTTTGCTGGATTAGCCAATCCAGGTGGCTGGATTGCATGTTTGAATAATCTAGACTATGATGTTAGTATTTAACTTACTAGATTATAAGGAAGAGCTAATAAAAGAAAAAGATTAAGTGTTAAATCACAAGGAATATGATAAAGTAATTAATATATTATCAAAGAATGATAATAATAAAGATGTTTTCAGGTAATTGATTATGTGGTTAAGTAAATTACTGTTAGAGTAATTATATTTTGATATAAAGTATTATATGCTGATTGTAAGATCAATCTTAACAATGATATGTCTTTACAATAAAGAGATTAAATTAAATTGTGTAGTAGTAGATCGCAGTCAAGGCAAGTTCTCTAACTCAAACTTGAGTTATTCTTTTCAAAGCATGTTAGTGAATAATTATTGTTTATTATTCACATCCATATTGATTATTGATGCTCGCACTTAGTGCAATTAAATTCATGTTCTATTATTATTGAACTGTGAATTGGTTAAAGTTCTTTTATTCATGAACTGTTTAAGATATAGATCTATGCTCATTGTATCAGCTAGATCAAGTATGTTTAAATTTGTTTAATCAAATATGTTGTTAAAAGCTGTTCTTCACCAATTGATTTGGTAAGGACTCAAGACTGAGAAAAAGAATAATTTGATTAAAGCATTATTGATAAACAATTATTGCTCGTACATTAAGTGTTTATGCATAATACACCGAGTATGAAAGGCTGATCCCCTTGATTACCAAAACTTATTAAAAGGACCAGTTTAAATACTGACAACCTTAGCATATGTTCATGGTCATTATGACCACTCAGTATCTGTTATTCAATTGTTCGAATATTCAGTTGCCAAGACTTAATTCATGTTCTTTCGTAATTAATTTCTATTGTTAAACATTGAACGGTAAAATTCTTGCTAATCATGATATATCTTCTTTTACTTAAACTTGCTAAGCAAATTAGTTGCTTACCCTTGCTATATCATGACATTTATTTCAGCTAAGCCAGAGAGTTCAAGTAAGAAGGACAAGGGCAAGGGAAAGGTCCAAGAATAGTTATTATAAATATTTAAGTATCATGAAATACTATGTTTGATGTTTATGTAAACATTTTGTGTTACTTTATGTAACTTAAGTAAGGTATGTTTATGTTAAGGTAATAGACCTTGGGGTATTGTATAAGACTTTATTATAATGAACAACGTATGTTTATTATTCCGCAATAGTATATAGAATGCTTATGTTGATGATGGATAGTGAGCACCAAGCCCGGGGTTGAGAACTCGGTTTTGGGGGCGTCACAGCTTTGGTTATGGGTAAAATGTGCAAATTTTTTAAAATAACCAAGTGGTTATAAAATATTCATTGTTGTCGGGAAATATTCGTTTGGTCGTGGAATATTCTTTCTGTCGGGGAATATTCGTATGACGGCGCAACCATTTGTGGGCCCCATAACAGAATAACTGTCAAATAAAGAAAATGACAAATTTAAATTTTTATAAATAACGACGTAATTGTTACCGTTAACACTATTGAATTACTCGGTGGGTAAAGTAAAGTAATACTCGTTGTTGCACAGTAGCACACGGTATTGCGCAGTATTTTTGAATTATTGATTCTTACGTAAGAAGGCACTACTCAATAATTATTACAGTAATTACTGTTCAATATTTTATTTTATTGATTCAATAATTGCTACATTGATATTTTATATTATTGTTGTTTCAATAATTGTCACTGCACAGTATTTTCCATTATCAGATCAATAATTCATATTATTTGAATAATATTATTAGATAATATTACTGGCAATGTCTTGAAAGTTCTGTCTAAGGAGAGGTTTGGTCATCTAATTGCGCGCCAGTAAGGGGAAATCCTTATTGAAAAGCCCCCTCTTTCCTGGGAACGACCGGGTTGTCATAATTGTGATTCTGTAATATTATTTGTGAATAATTAATTATTGATTTATATGATAAGAAAATATTTATTTGATGTGGATATAAATGATAGATTTATTTATGTGGTTATAAATGAAGGAGTTAATATTGAGGTGTTTTATCAGTATTTTGTCGGATTGAAGGTTTTAAAATATCAAATCGGTATTCTTAAAGCTCTATTGCGTGACTTATAATTTTAATCCGACCGTTACATCATTGTGATTTTTGGATATGTTATACATATATAAGTTGAGTATATATCCACAAATTTTGAACCGTTAAAAATGAACGAATGATATGTTATGAATTTTAAAAGGTGTTAAAAATCAACCGTTTGTGGATTTCAGATATTTTCTGTCTGGAATTTGGAAAAACTTAAAGCTACAAAGTTGTAGAGAATTCGATTTCGTGTGGAATGGACATAAAATTCATATTTTTCTGATAAACAGGCTATTTTCTATGAATTATTGAAGTTTCTAAAAATAAAATAATTTTTATTAATTTATGGATGGGACCCACTTTTGTTTGGTGTTGAATACACATGGGCTGCTATTTTTCTTCCATGTTGGCTGGCTTGGTTGGTGGAGGATGTGTAGAGACAAAAAAAAGAATAATAATATTTTATTATTTTAGTCTCCTTTGGCGTTCTAGCATTTTCCTATAAATAGGCGCTTAAGTTAGAATTGAAAATCACACCAGAATTCATAAGTTTTCTCTCTATATTATCGAGCGTATTTTAGTGAGTATTTAGATACTTTGAGAGTTGCTATTCAGTGCAAGTTTCCGTCGGCATTACATCCGTTATTCCAGTCAGAAATACTGCTATTTTGAGGTAAGAGATTGTAAGGGTTATTATGTTTTTCAGTTTCGTAATTTTTCTGAGCCTCAAAAATTCTGGAAAAAATTAAAATGATAATTTGATGAGTTTTCTAGATTGTGTCCAAAAATGACGATTTTTAGATGTATGGATTAAGAGTTATGAATTTTATGGGAAAAGACTATTTTAAAAGCAAACCATTATAACTCCTTGTGGTTAACTCCAAAATTGGTGAAATTTTTATTGGGAGTACATGTATATAACAGAAGTATACTCTGTAAATTTCGGAAATTTTTGGATAAAAGTACATTTATGATAAATGTCTAAATATTCGGCTATTTTGGCCATGTGAAAAATAGTAAATGAATTTTAAAAATTCTAAGAAAAATATATGTTCAATATGGAACTATATTCTGCTAAATTCTAGAAAAAAAAATTTATTTGTACTGATTTGGTATTTTTTATGAAAATGGACTAGTTATGAGTAAATGAATTAAATAGGTTATGTGAAGTAAGAAAATTAGAAAATAGGATTTTATGGCTTGAGAATCCTATATGAGGTATATGCAGATTTTTGATGAGGGTTTTGGTTATTGGTGATGAAATCTTATGAGTTTGGCATTTTAGGATGATTAAATGTATTATTTAGTAAAGTGTAAACAATTAAAATAAATTATTTATAAGTTTAAGAAATGTTATTATTTTAATATCATTATACCGATATATTGGTATGGATTTTATTGTAAAATTTTTACCTTTTTTATGTCGGACTTACTATTCATGAGTTACTATTCACGATAAAATTAGTTTCTTTTACTGACCAAATTATCGTTGATTTATGAATCTTACTCTTGAGATTAAATTTATATGTTGATTATATTATTTCTATTATCATATATAATATTTTTATAACCCTAATGATGATGTTTCTTTTTGACTTGAGTGTAAAGATGGGTAGATTATTGGTATGATCGTAACTATGAGTTCTCTTTGTCCAGTAGTGCAAAGATGAATTGTTAACTGGTATGATCATGACCATTGTAGTTATAATTGAATATCTTTAGCTTAAGTGCAAAGGTGAATTGATCAACATGATTATAATTAATGTTTATATAAATTCTGAAATGATTATATATTTCTTTGAGATGTTAATATCTTTGGCCCGTAGTGCAAAGATGATATGTTGTTGAATATCTTTGGCCCGTAGTGGAAAGATGAACTGTTATTGAATATCTTTGGCCTATAGTGCAAAGATGAACTGTTCTTGAATATCTTTGGCATGTAGTCCAAAGATGAACTGTTGATGAATATCTTTGGCCTGTAGTGCAAAGATGAGTTTATTAGTATGATTATGAACAGGAACTGTGATTTGGTATAACCATGATCTTTGATGTTTCAGGTAAAGACATGTGATGAAATTATCTTCATCCTGGATGCAAAGAGGAATTTAGAATCACAATTATGATTATGAGTTATTCATATGATTGTGGACCAGAACTGTTGATTGATGTTACAGGGATAAAACATTATTGATGGATTTTTAACATGGAGAAGATAATAGACTTTATGGTCTATTTGACTCTTCTAATGGATTGCTCGTTCCGCTGTAACTATGGATGATAATTTTTATCATCTACCATATATTCTAAATCTCTGATTTATTACTATTGAAGGCTATAGATAATTTATTTATCTTTAGTCATGATATTCTTTACTGGGCTAGTTGAGCTCACCCTTTTATTTCACAATTCCTTTCAGGTAATAAAAGTGTAGCTGGGTTGAGTGGGGGTAACAAGGGAATAGAACGGTAGTCTCTAGCTATGGAGTTCTCCCTAAACAGTATGAAAAAGTATGTTGTATTTTATACATCATTTAGTAGTTATATTTGGTGAATCAAATAGGGTGAGACGAACCCAACGTTGGAAGGGTGTTTTCCCACTATCATACAAGATGTCTAATGACATACAACCTCGTGTCATCATAAGACAGTGTTGTGCATATCCACTTACTGAGTATATCTACGAGCACTACCTATATAATCTTGGTATTTGGTTGAAGTATAACTCTAAATTAGACACAGTGGAGATAATGATATGTCAAGAGAAGACTCACCATTGGAAAGAATATGATAGTAATCTTCTCGTTTTTCTTTGGGGTCTATTGGGTCAACCAAGGATAATTTTGTGGACATATGATATCTATCATATCCTAGACGCATGGCCTCCTTTGTACGAAAGTTTTCTTGAGCACTTTCCGAAGATTTTAATTTCTAAAACAGTTATTGATTATACCTTTATGTAAGGTGCGATTGTGACGTGCTATCCAAGGTTGGGATGAGAGTTACAGTTGGTATCAGAGCCATAAGTAAAGAGCCCCGAGCCTCTATCTGGTGACTTCCTGTTGATGGGGGATGCACCAAAGCCAGACTCTCCGTAGGGGACGCCGTTCTGCGGTGGCAAACTGATAGGTATCATTGTGAGGTGCTGACACAAGTTGGTGTCCAAAGTCACAGTTGGTATCAGAGCTTAGAGATATGGTCTCTGGCGGAGATCGGGGAATAGATCTAGGAGGGGAGAGATGAGTAAATTATTCGCTAGTATGTCCTACCTAAGCTTATTTATTGGTCGGTCATAATATACGAATATTATGTTATACGTTAATTTATTTAATTAACCCTTGTTTTATGGCAGTATTTGAGAATGACAGCTGAGAATGTTAACAATAGAGTGAATGCGACCGTGGAGACACCTCTAATCACCAACCATGATAATGTGATGTCAGGCGAAGAAGGAATTAGAGATATTCTTGTGGTAAGGGAAGAATTAATAGTTGCACCCGAGCTAGTTGCAGAGGTAGCAGCTGAGAGTGAGGAAGAAGAGGAACCTGAGGAGAATTTATTAGAAGAATTTTATGATCGAAATGTGGTATTGCAAAATCGTATTCATGAGTTAGAAGAGCAGGCTGAAGAGCGGTAGGCGGTCGTGGAGCAAAAGGATGCAACGATTCAAGCTTGTGTTACCCGATATGTGATGCTTGAACAGAAGAACTCTTTGGCATAGTATAAGATGATAAAGTTGGAATCTGAGCTGAAAGAAGAAACAACTGAATGAGTGAGAATGAGTGATGCATGGGTAAAAGCCACACGACGCGTTAATATTGTGGAAAGAGATGTCCGATCTAAGAAGGCTAAAATAGATGATATGTATTTCTCTTTTTGAACAGCAATTGAGAGAACCCAACATCGAGTTTTGAATTACCCTATACATTGTGGTCAACCCCAATTCGATATGGATCAAAGATTAATGATTCAAATCATGAAATAAGAGTATGACGAAGCAGTTGAGGGTGGAATATGCCCTATAGAAAAGTCAATTCCAACGGTAGTGATGACACCAAATGCTGCCCTAGACAAGTCAAAGCCGGGTAGTTCAAGGGAGAGCGGTTGTCATGACTTCTAAACAAGTGAGGAACCCAAATGAAGTTATCACGGGAGATGAGCAATGGAGAAATCATGATGACCGGGGAGATAGAATCTGAAATGAAAGCAAGGTATTCTCAACTCTTTGAAATATTAGGTACGTAAATTTCGGGGATGAAATTTCATAAGTATGGGAGGTTGTAAGACCCCAACTTTTTAATGAAGAAAATCGAATTTCCTCTATTTATTATTGTGAATAATAAGGTGTTAATTTGATATAATGCTTTGGTTATGGGTAAAATGTGCAAATTTTTTAAAATAAACAAGTGGTTATAAAAAATTTATTCTTGTCGGGAAATATTCGTTTGGTCGTGTAATATTCTTTCTGTCGGGGAATATTCGTACGACGGCGCAGCCATTTGTGGGCCCCATAACAGAATAACTGTCAGATGAAGAAAATGATAAATTTGAATTCTTATAAATAACGGCGTAATCGTTACCGTTAACACTGTTGGAATACCCAGTGGGTAAAGTAAAGTAATACTCGTTATTGCACAGTAGCACACGGTATTGTGCAGTATTTTTGAATTATTGATTCTTACGTTAAAAGGCACTACTCAATAATTGTTACAGTAATTACTGTTCAATAATTTAATTTATTGATTCAATAATTGCTACATTGATATTTTATATTATTGTTGTTTCAATAATTGTCACTGCACAATATTTCCCATTATCAGATCAAGAATTTATATTATTTGAATATTATTATTAGATAACATTATTGACAATGTCTTAAAAGTTCTGTCTAAGGAGAGGTTTGGTCATCTAATTGCGCGCCAGTAAGGGGAAATCCTTATTGGAAAGCCCCCTCTTTCCTGGGAACGACCTGGTTATCATAATTGTGATTCTGTAATATTATTTGTGAATAATTAATTATTGATTTATATGATAAAAAAATATTTATTTGATGCGGATATATATGATGGATTTATTTATGTGGTTATAAATGAAGGAGTTAATATTGAGGTGTTTTATCAGTATTTTGTCGGATTGGAGGTTTTAAAATATCAAATAGGTATTCTTAAAGCTCTATTACGTGAGTTATAATTTTAATTCGACCGCTGGATCATTGAGATTTTTGGATATGTTATACATATATAAGTTGAGTATATATCCACAAATTTTAAATCGTTAAAAGTGAACAAATAATTTGTTATGAATTTTAAAAGGTGTTAAAAATCATCCGTTTCTAGATTTCAGATATTTTCTGTCTGGAATTTAGAAAAACTTAAAGCTACAAAGTTGTAGAGAATTCAATTTCGTGTGGAATGGACATAAAATTCGTATTTTTCTGATAAACAGACTATTTTCTATGAATTATTGAAGTTTCGAAAAATAAAATAATTTTTATTAATTTATGGGTGGGACCCACTTTTGGTTGGTGTTGAATACACATGGGCTGCTATTTTTCTTCCATGTTGGCTGGCTTGGTTGGTGGAGGATGCGTAGAGAAAAAAAAAAGAATAATAATATTTTATTATTTTAGTCTCCTTTGGCGTTCTAGCATTTTCCTATAAATAGGCGCTTAGGTTAGAATTGAAAATCACATCAGAATTCATAAGTTTTCTCTCTATATTATCGAGCGTATTTTAGTGAGTATTTAGATACTTTGAGAGTTGCTATTCAGTGCAAGTTTCCGTCGGCATTACATCCGATATTCCAGTCAGAAATACTGCTCTTTTGAGGTAAGAGATTGTAAGGGTTATTATGTTTTTCAGTTTCGTAATTTTTCTGACCCTCAAAAATTCTAAAAAAATTTGAAATGATAATTTGATAAGTTTTTTAGATTGTGTCCAAAAATGGCAATTTTTGGATGTATGGATTAAGAGTTATGAATTTTATTAGAAAAGTAAACCCTTATAACTCGTTGTGGTTAACTCCAAAATTGGTAAAATTTTTATTGGGAGTACATGTATATAACAGAAGTAAACTCTGTAAATTTTGAAATTTTTGGATAAAAGTACAGTTTATGATAAATGTCTAAATATTCGGCTGTTTTGGCCATATGAAAAATAGTAAATGAATTTTAAAAATTTTGAGAAAAATATATGTTCAATATGGAACTATATTCTGCTAAATCTCAGAAAAGAAAATTTGTTTGTACTGATTTGGTATTTTTCATGAAAATAGACTAGTTATGAGTAAATGAATTAAATAGGTTATGTGAAGTAAGAAAATTGGAAAATAGGATTTTATAGCTTGAGAATCCTATATGAGGTATATGCAGATTTTTTATGACGATTTTGGTTATTGGTGATGAAATCTTATGAGTTTGACATTTTAGGATGATTAAATGCTTTATTTAGTAAAGTGTAAACAATTAAAATAAATTATTTATAAGTTTAAGAAATGTTATTCTTTTAATATCATTATACCGATATATTGGTATGGATTTTATTGTAGAATTTCTACCTTTTTCATGTCAGAGTTACTATTCACGAGTTACTATTCACGGGTACTATTCACGACAAAATTGGTTTCTTTTACTGACCAAATTATCGTTGATTTATGAATCTTACTCTTGAGATTAAATCTATATGTTGATTATATTGTTTTTATTATCATATATAATATTTTTATAACCCTAATGATGATGTTTCTCTTTGACTTGAGTTTAAAGATGGGTAGATTATTGGTATGATCGTGATTATGGGTTCTCTTTGTCCAGTAGTGCAAAGATGAATTGTTGACTGGTATGATCATGACCATTGAAGTTATAATTGAATATTTTTAGCTTAAGTGCAAAGGTGAATTGATCAACATGGTTATAATTAATGTTTATATAAATTCTGAAATGATTATATATTTCTTTGAGATGTTAATATCTTTGGCCCGTAGTGCAAAGATGATCTGTTGTTGAATATCTTTGGCCCATAGTGCAAAGATGAACTGTTATTGAATATCTTTGACCTGTAGTGCAAAGATGAACTGTTGTTGAATATCTTTGGCATGTAGTGTAAAGATGAACTGTTGATGAATATCTTTGGCCTGTAGTGCAAAGATGAATTTATTAGTATGATTATGAATAGGAACTATGATTTGGTATAACCATGATCTTTGATGTTTCAGGTAAAGACATGTGATGAAATTATCTTCATCCTGGATGCAAAGAGGAATTTAGAATCACAATTATGATTATGAGTTATTCATATGATTGTGGACCAGAACTGTTGATTGATGTTACAGGGATAAAACATTATTGATGGATTTTTAACATGGAGAAGATAATAGACTTTATAGTCTATTTGACTCTTCTAATGGATTGCTCGTTCCGCTGTAACTATGGATGATAATTTTTATCATCTACCATATATTCTAAATCTCTGATTTATTACTGTTGAAGGCTATAGATAATTTATTTATCTTTAGTCATGATATTCTTTACCGGGCTAGTTGAGCTCACCCTTTTATTTCACAATTCCTTTCAGGTAATAAAAGTGTAGCTGGGTTGAGCGGGGGTAACAAGGGAATAGAACGGTAGTCTCTAGCTATGGAGTTCTCCCTAAACAGTATGAAAAAGTATGTTGTATTTTATACATCATTTAGTAGTTATATTTGGTGAATCAAATAGGGTGAGACGAACCCAACGTTGGAAGGGTGTTTTCCCACTATCATACAAGATGTCTAATGACATACAACCTCGTGTCATCATAAGACAGTGTTGTGCATATCCACTTACTGAGTATATCTACGAGCACTACCTATATATTCTTGGTATTTGGTTGAAGTATAACTCTAAATTAGAGACAGTGGAGATAATGATATGTCAAGAGAAGACTCACCATTGGAAAGAATATGATAGTAATATTCTCATTTTTCTTTGGGGTCTATTGGGTCAACCAAGGATAATTTTGTGGACATATGATATCTATCATATCCTAGACGCATGGCCTCCTTTGTACGAAAGTTTTCTTGAGCACTTTCCGAAGATTTTAATTTCTAAAACAGTTATTGATTATACCTTTATGTAAGGTGCGATTGTGACGTGCTATCCAAGGTTGGGATGAGAGTTACAGTTGGTATATATTTGTATCAAAACTCACAATATATGAGTCGTTGTATTTTGCACGACAATTGTAGTAATAAAGTTATAGTTATTTTCTGTACCATGTATTTGGCGACTCAGAATAGGTTGGATGGGTTAGACCTATTTTGGGGGTTGTCATATATATTATCAGTATTAGGTCTTCGGATAAAGTGATATAAACTGTGTAGCAGTAGTCGGTGAAACAGGCAAGTTCCTAACCTTGAACTTCTAATTATTGTGCAAGTTCTTTAACTCGACCTCGAGTTGTTCTTTCAATTATGCTTATGGCTAATCATTGTTGATTACCATGTCTATGAATTATTAATTCACACTCTGTGCATATTGGATGTATTCATCAGGTATGAAAGGCTGATCACCTTCATTACCATCTGATCCAGATATTGTGTTCATGTTTATTATTGACATTTATTCCTGTCGTTCTGATCGTTCAGTTATGAAATTTGATTCCTGCTAGTGCACAATTATATTGTTGAACGTAGCCAACCTTTTATTCATAATCTTTCAATCATGATATATCCTCAAATAAATTTATACTTACTGGGCAAACTTGTTGCTCACCCTTGCAATATCATGATTAAACATTGCAGATTAAGACAAATACGTCGAATACAGGAAAAGACCAAGTCAAGTACAACTTTGGATTATATGTGCAGATAAAGTTGTAACAGTATTGTATATTAATGGCATTGTAAGTCAAATAGGTTATGAATTGTGTTATAAGTTAAGGTTACTCGACCTTGGGGATTAATGTGCAAAGTTTAATGTATAAACAATTTATGTTTATATCTTACGCAATTAGTTATAGAATAATTGTACCAGATCTGTGGTGATTCGGGACCGGGATCTGGGGCTTTTACACTCTCTGTATCAGGCTCTGCATCCAGATTACCGAGGTATAGTGCATGATTGGGGCTTTGGGGCGTTCTTTTCCATTCTTCCCCGCCGTTGTTCCTGGGGTTACCTCAGGGCATTGTCTGAGCGCTGGTTTCACCATACTCAATCTCTCTATTTGTTAGACTGTGAGGTGATGATAACGCAGATAGATTGGCGATTTATCACTGGTATGGAGTTTGGAGGGGCGTCAGTGCCATGTACGGCGGATATTACCCCGACTGCCTGAAAGTATTATGCATACAAGCCAATCATGTATGATGATAAATCATATACTTTGTAATCAATCTTATTTATTTATTAATAAAAGAATTATTTATTAAACGCATTTATTATCTACATGGTGTTGTTTTAATAATATGTGATAAACTCATAGTTTTAAGCAATGCTTTTAGAATCATGATGAGATCATGCTAATGAGATCTAAATTCTTAGATAGCTTAAAACTAAAATGTTCCCAATCAATGGATTACTAAAAAGGGGATTAGTGAATCCGGATAGATTAGTACGTACGTTGCTTGCTCATTGGATGAGGATGATTGATCTCATGATCATTTATGTGGAGGCACTAAAGAAAGTATGTAGGTGCTTATTAGAGAATAAGTTCACTGAACGTGACTCGCTAGGAATACCTAATGGAGTTTTACTTTCCTGTCAATAGGAATTCATGTAGTGATAGTAGTACAAATGATCCTTAGACTTGAGATCATCATAGTATCTTATATATAATGAATTACACTTTGACTTAGTCCTTAAGACTCTTAGAGTATATCAAAGGGTATGCTTGGGTGTAATAAGTTATATATGAAGATAATAAATGATCAATAAAGAATCCACCACTTCTAGTAAAAGAAGAGAAATGTCCCATGTGATTCGATAAATGACAACCCATGAATCCTTGGCCAAGGTGGAATGAAATTAGAAAGTAGTTTCTAATTTGCATTCATTAGGAGTTGTGCATTTAGGAATCGAAATACATAAAATTAAATAAAATAAGACTTGACAGTAATTCCATGTCTTATATTTAATTAGGACATTGTAGTGGAAGGATTGAATTGTACGGTAACTATTTACTTAAAGGTTCTTTTATGATTAATGTTAAAATCTATATTTTCTGGAAAGTCGTTGATTGCTAGGGAGGCTTATCCCTAATGTAGAATAAATATTATTTATTTAAATAAATTATTCGTTTAATTTATTTATTTAAATAAGATTAGAATTGTTCTAATTGATTTGTTCACAACCGGTTTAATATGGAGAACCTAAAGGGTCACACCATAAAAGGAAGAATAATTATTTAAGAAGTTAATGGCATAATTGCAATAATATGTTAAGTATATTTAATTTAATCTATGGTGATAGAATAAATTAAATAGCTCAATATTTATTATTTAATATTTTAGAAATATTAAATATAAATTAATAAGAGGAGTCTTATTAATATTATTACAATTATTATTATTTTAATTTCTAAAAGGGTTTAGGAATTAATTTAATATAAGTACTCTCATTTATTCCTAATTGAATTAGGAAGGAAAATTAGTTAAAGGAGTTTAGCTAATTATCCCTAATAGGATTAGGGAGCCCATTTAATTAAAAGAGTTTAATTAAATAAATAATACCTTATTTTAATTGAAATAGGGTTACATGATATCTTTATAAGAGGAGTCTTATATCAAATATCATACATACGTAATTCCAAGAGTTGGAGAGTATGCCCCCTTTTTCTATAGATATAGGAAAAACTAGGGTTTGAGCCAATACACCCTTCTTCTTGAAAATTCTTTTTCCTTAGTGGATCACCTCTAGAGGCCATACACTTGGGTGGCTTACATTGATCAAAGGAAGGAATCTACCCAGAGATTCAAGGAGATCGCGGAGAAGTAGGAGGTGAACTCGTACATGAGAAAGCTTGTTTCTACAAGGGTATGATTTCATAATTTTTTGTTCTTTGTTTTAATTAATAATATGCATAAAGGATGATCCGGGTAATTAGTTTGTGAAAAAAATTTAAAATCTAATTTTATTATGCTTCCGCTATTTTTGTAATTTGATTGCTACTTTGATTTTCACAAAACCTTACACTGCCATCAGATCCTTGTTGGGAGTTTTGACTGAGGCGCTCAAGGGTAGGACCATCCATACTGGTCCTTTGAGCGTAGATGCTATGAGTGGGCTATTGAGTGAGCCCATGCCCACTGATGTGAGAGTCAGGGATCGTATTCTTCGGCAATTGTTCCTGGTTATCATCAGGGGTTGTTTCATAGCAGATAACTCTTCTACGGTGTCATTTACTTTGATCAGTGCCACGCGGGAGGTGGACTGTATCAGATAGTATGATTGGGGTTCTTACACCTTCGCCTACTTCCTTAGGGGAATGCACATGCGTTTGCGGGGCTTGACCGAGGCTTGGCTAGGATTTTACCCGTTTCTGTGGGTGATCATTTCTCATTTGATTTCCCATGTACAGGTTAAGAGTGTTCACTGACAGTAGGTGTTTTGCCTTTGTGTTGGCAGTTTTGGGCCTATGAGAGGCTTCCATGTTTGTGTCCTATGAGCGTGTTAGGTTTAGACACCTATCCACGAGGACGGCGATGGCATCACTCCATTTTGTCGGAGGTTCTTGTAGTGGAGGGTTTCACCCATTGTTGCTTACAGTTGGAGCTGTTGACAGTCGATGTCATCACTTGGGTTCCCTACTCTAGGGAACATTTGACCATTAGATTTGAGGATGGATTCCCAACTTGTGTTGAGCATGTGATATCCACCCGTAGGATTCCTCTCTTAACAGATGAAGGATGGGAGCTTTATTTAGGAGAACGTGCTATTAGGAGCACCACATAAGAGATTCGTGTACCAATCTTGCCTTCTGCCAGGCGTTATTAGCCTGTGTTACAGTCATCTGCCGATGACATCCCATTGATGGGTATGGAGGGATATGCTTTGTCAGAGGGTTCACATACTCAGGATTTATTCCATCACTGGTGGTCCCCTCATACCATTGGAGCCTAGACCCGAGCCACTCAGTTTATTGGGGATATGGTTCCTGGATCCGTGATGATGGTGGATTGGCTGACCTATGTCTGAGATCCAACTCATTTGACATAGATTGATCGTTTGACCCGGCAGTTGGACCGGGCACATTTTTTCATCTGGCACTTGGGTAGAGATCCTTCAGAGGCAAATACTTTTGATCCTTCCAGCTCAGGCGCTGGCCCCTTAGGTGACCCATATGGCTTTGCCAATGCAGATCCTCCCTTATATAGGCCTGACATCCCTGTTGATAGAGATCTAGTGACTCAGGAGGAGTTACATCAGGTGGACAGGATTGATGATGTAGATATTGACACCATTATCTTTTTCTGATGTGTATTCTCGTTATCTCTTTTGATAGGCCTCTGTTAGATATTGGGTGGTTGTGCCCCATTCTAGCTATATTTTTTGATAGGCCTCTGTTAGTATTTGGGTGTTTGTGCCTCATTTCCCTGTATTTTTAGCTGTACAGAGATGATGCATATAGATGATGATGTACTTAGGAATGTATGTACTGTTTTCCATTCCCTACATCATATTACCATCTATTATCTGTCATTCATGTATTATGTTATGCATATGTATGTGTGTCCAGAGATATTCAGCATTGACCCCTAGATGGTCTTATGATACGGCCTACACAAATGTCTTCTTTGACAGTCAGTCACATAGATCATACCCCACCAGTATTGGTAGCTTCCCGTCTGAGGTCGTGGTATGATAGTATGTCACCTATACATAGGGTGACTGTAGATCAGCTATTACAACATTCTATGACCCTCTTGATGTTTCAGGTTCTCGCAGGCTTTGTGGAGGGTATGCTAGAGCATTGGATACCGGAGAGACAGGTTTTCCGATTTGGTATCCAGGAGTTGACTCCTACTTTGGAGGAGTACGAGTGGTTGACGGCCCTGCCCTTAGACAGACCTTGCGCTTATATGGCTGTCGGAGATATGCGCTGACAGTTCATGACCCTCACCTGGTTACGGCGTAGAGTAGTAGAGGATGAGATTACATTCGGCCATGTATTGCCCCAGCGCTTCCTGATAGACAGATTTCGCTCGGTGGACAGCTTCGCATAACATTCTGGGGATTTCATCTCACCAGAGGATCAGTGGCATTTGTCCAAAGTGGATGTACTCGTGATGTGCGTGGTGGCATATGTGTACATGTTCGGTATATGGATGAGATGGACATAGGTGTCATCATGGCAGTGAGAGCTCTCAGGGAGGGTCATACCATCATCCCGATGATTGTGGCAGAGACGTTGAGGTCGACCACGTTCTGTAGTACCTACCTTACAGGGGTCTTTATAGGTAGTTCGGTCATGTTATACGTGTGGTTTATGTCACACTTGAGACCGATTGGCACATTTCGCCGACACGGATACTGCTTCACCCATGATATAGCTATGTCTTACTTCTTTCAGCCATCGGAGTGTACAGACGCTATGTCGTGCTCGGTATTCTTGGCAGGGATCAGAGATCCGTTTGGCATCCTATCGTGTTTAGGGCTCAGCTCACCCTATAGCTTCATTACTCATGCTTCTGGCATGGATTATCTCCCTCTAGCTGGTTTGAGGGGCATGTCTACCTACCACCCACTGGCCGTGATGTCACAGTTTGACCAGTTTTAGGACTTTCATCCTTTTGAGGGGGCGTTAGGTCAGCGTTTAACTTCTCGCCATTTGTCAGCAGATGACCGATCCAGGGTGTATGCTTATTGGGATCAGCGTGAGATAGCTACTTTTTCTGTTAGCCATCCGGGCTATTTTCCAGAGTATTCTGCGTGGATGGAGACAGAGACTTCATCGGCTGCTGCAGTATCCACAGTGCCGAGTATTGATTCAGATGGTGGAGAGCCCATGGAGGACGTTGATTCCCACACTGAGGATGAGCCATTCCTTGGGTTGCCAGCAACTCTTTTAGATTCTCCCAGTACTAGCACTGTCATGTTCAAACATTCAAGACAGTACTTTGAGCAGAGTCTTGATCTGATGACCTTTGAGAAGGATCAGGCTAGAGACCTGATGTTGACCGCTCTTGATGGGAGAGGTGCCGCTCTATTAGAGAGAGACGATGCCTTAGCACATAGAGATACCGCTATTGAGGAGCGGGATGAGGCCAGATCAGCCAGAGATGCTGTGATAGTTGAGCGGGATGTCGCTATATCTTGCTGGGATGTAGCCGTTAAAGATAGTACCACAATGAGGTCCCTTACTACTGGCATGATTGCAGAGATGATCATGTATATTGATGAGCACAGTGTCACCAAGCAAATGGCTATAGATATGTTAGCTCGTGTGGATACCCTCGTGCAGGAGACCATAATGTTACCTCCTTCTTCTGATAGAGATGCCATAGTGGGCTTGATAGCTCGCATATACACTGACTTGCAGATGGCTTGTGTTTTCCTGTATAGACTAGCTTAGCCATTTTGTCATGTACAGTTCATATTGTATATATCAAACAACATTATATATAGCATAGAAATATTTTTTTTTATCACTTCCCTTTTAGTTATGCCTTGTTGCTTGCTTGATATTTACCTGTTTCTTCAGGGCTTGTGATCTTGATGTATTCTAAATTCCTCCTTGATGGATGGATATTGAGATGTCTCCAGATATTTCAGAATGGATCGTTGATCTGTGTGTTTTCCCTACCATTTTTGGCGTCTTGGGACTGGTTTCTGTATGGAGATGTGGAGAGGAGTGTGACTTTCCTCTCCGAGATTGACCGCACCACAGATGGTCGCCAGTACTCCTATTTAAGAGGAGCTCAGTTAGTTCCATCTCTTATGGATTGTTGTTTCTCTTTGAGGAAGAACCGCAGCTTAGATGGTCGCCAATGCTCCCATTTAGTGGGAGGTCAGGTAGTTCCATCCCTTTGGTCTGAAGCCGATGAAATGTGACGTATTAAGGGTTGATCCCAGTACCGCTGACAAGTGTTTGTGTTTCGGTAGGGGGTTAGACCGAATCATGACTGGTTGCCTACGTACTCCTATTGAAGAGGAGATCAGGTCTGCGTAGTTTGAACTTGGTGTAAGAGGTTCAACTCTGTATGTGGCAAAAAGGGTGTAGAGATATTTTTGTTGTTTTTGCTTTTGTAAGGAAAAGGGTGTAGAAATGTTTTTGTTGTTTTTATTTTATTGCGATCAGACCATATAAAATATGGCTGCCTACGTATTCCCGTGTATCAAGGAGATCAGGTCGGCGTAGTTCGCCCCATGTTCAGGACGGTTTGCATCCAATGAAAAGTTTGATTCCATGTTTAGGACAAACTGTGAGTGAGAAAGTTTAATCTCATATACAGGACAAACTGCGAGTGTGAAAAGTCTTATCCCTAGTGGGGTAAAACTGTGGGTGTGAAAGGTTTAATCCCTGGTGGGATAACTGGAGTTGAGTAAGGGTTCAAAACCAAATAAAGAGAAGGATCTAGCGATCCGCAACCAGGCTGCTGGTTAAAAACTGTGTTTGTCCCTAATGTGGCAGATGAGTGTGAAGAAAAGTTGTATGTAGTAAAGGGTTAGAAAACCTAAAATGATTGGGGATCTGGTGATCCAAAAACAGGATGTTTGCTTGATGGTAACCTCAAATATAGTACCGTTTCACGGTGTCCGAGTTGATAAGCTATGGAAATTCATCGCCATCCATTTCCTGTAACCTTAGAGCACCTCTTGTCAATACCTCCTTGACAATAAATGGACCTTCCCAGTTCAAGGCGAATTTTCCCTTAGACTGATCTTGGTTTTCAATGATCTTTTTCAAAACCAAGTCGTGTTGTTTAAATTGTCATAGCCAGACTTTTCTGTTGTAGGACCTGGCGATCCTTTGTTGATATAACTGACTGTGGAAGATAGCTGCGGCACGCCTTTCATCTATTAGAGACAATTGGTGATACCTATCTTGTACCCATTGGTCTTCATTCAGCTTAGCGTCTATCAACACTCTAAGGGATTCCATTTCCACTTATATGGGGAGCATTGCCTCTATCCCATAGGTTAATGCATAGGAGGTTGCCCCAGCGGAAGTGCGCATTGATGTTCTGTAGGCTAACAAAGTCAGAGGCAATAAGTCAGGCCACCCTTTATAGTTGGCGGACATCTTCTGCATGATCTTCTTGATGTTTTTGTTAGCGGCTTCAACAGCACCATTCAACTTTGGACGGTAGATGACGGAGTTGAGATGTTTGATGTGGAATTTACTGCACAACTCCTCCATCATTTCGTTGTTGAGGTTCTTAGCATTGTCTGATACAATTGCCTCTAGTTGTCCATATCGACAAATGACATTGTTTCTGATGATAGCAATGATGACTTCTTTGGTAACCCTGGGGAAGGAGGCTGCTTCTACCCACTTGGTAAAGTAGTCAATCATGGTGAAGATAAACCGATGCCTATTATTGGCTTTAGGCTCGATGGGCCCGATCACGACCATTCCCCACATTGAGAAGGGCCAAGGAGAACTCATATTGTGGAGCTCCCTCGGAGGGGCGTGGATAGCATTCCCATGAATTTGGCACTGATAACATCTCCTGACGTGGTCCTCACAGTCAGCCTTGAGAGAGAGCCAGTAATGCCCTATTCTGAGGATTTTCTTAACAAGTAGGGGGCCACTCATGTGTGGGCCACATACTCCACCATGGAACTCATCCATGAGCCTCTGAGCTTGGTCCTTGTCCAGACATCTGAGGAGACCTAATCCTGGATATCTTTTGTAGAGTGCATCCCCGCTCAGGTAGAATTTCATAGCCAGTCGATGGATCCGCCTTCTTTCAGTCGGGCTCACCTCAGCGGGTGTAGATCCATCTTGAAAGTACTCCTTGATATGCTAATACCAATGGTGTTGGATAGGAGGTAGCTCATTTGATACTTCTCCAATATAATTCCCATAGGCTGGAGCCTTTTGTTAGGCAAATGTGAGGGTTGACATGTCTTCCTTGTCATGTATGTTGATCAAAGAGGCCAAGGTTGCTAGCGCATCCACAAAATCATTCCTATTTTGAGGAATGTGAAGGAAGGATATTTCTTCGAACTCCGAAGCCATATGTAGAACCTTTCGATGGGAAGGCAGCAAATGTAGACCTTTGGTGTGATAGATTCCTGTGGTTTGTCTGATTACCAACTCGGAATCTCCAAAGACAGTTAACCGTTTGATACCCATTTATTGGGAAAGTTTTAGCCCCATGATACAACCTTCATACTCAGCTGTGTTGTTGGTGTTGGGAAACTGTAATTTGTCGGCAACGGGATGCTACTCCCCCGTAATGGATACAAAAACTGCTCCCGCTCCAGAACCTTCCATATCTACAGCTCCATCAAAATACATCCTCCATGATTGGCGTGCATCGTACTGATGGTGTTGCTGAATTACCATTACCCCTTCATCGGGGAAGTATGTCTCCAAGGGTTTGAAATCCCCTAAAGGTGTTGCGGCCAGTTGATCTGCAATTCCTTGACCTTCAATGGACTTTTGTGTCACGTAGACGATGTCAAATTGTTGTACGATCAACTGCCATCTGGATAGTCGACAGTTCAGTATGGGTTTACTAAACACGTACTTGAGATGATCCACTTGGGATATGATATGGGTTATGTGGCCATGGAGGTAATGCTGTAACCTCATGGAAGCCCATGCTAAAGCACAACACGTCTTCTCAATCAGAGTGTACTTGTGTTCACTGCTGTTGAATCTTTTGCTGAGGTAGTAGATAGCTCGCTCTTGGCTTCTATCGTCTTTCTGTCCCATCATGCAGCCCATGGCATTGTCACTTATGGACAGGTACATGAACAGGGGAACATCATCCCAGGGTGGTACCAAAATAGGAGCTTTGACTAGCTGTTCTTTGATTGTAAGGAAGGCCTTCTGGCACTCATCATTCCATTTCATGGAGTTCTTCCTTAACAACTTGAAAATAGGCTCACAGATTGCTGTGAGTTGGGAGATGAACCTGCTAATGAAGTTGATTCTTCCCAAAAATCCCCGTATTTCCTTCTCTGTCTAAGGAATGGGCATTTCCGTGATGGCCTGTATTTTGGTGGAATCCAGCTCAATCCCCTTGTGGCTGACTAGGAATCCTAACAACTTTCCTGATTTAACTCCAAAGGCGCACTTGGCTGGATTCAACTTCAAGTTATACTTACGCAACCTGTTGAAGAGCTTTTTGAGATGGTCTAGGTGGTCTTCCTCCCTTCAGGACTTGAAAATGATGTCATCCATGTAGATCTCTATCTCCTTATGCATTAAATCGTGGAAAAGAGCCATCATGGCTCGCTGGTAGGTAGCACCGACATTGATGAGGCCGAATAACAACCGTCTATAACAAAAGGTTTCCCAAGGCGTGATGAATACATTTTTCTCACGATCTTCCTCAGCAACCATGATTTGATGGTACCCTGCGAAGTAATCAGCAAAGGAGTACATGTCATATTGAGCAGTATTGTTAATGAGAATGTGGATAAATGGCACGGGAAAGCTATCTTTAAGGCAAGCATTATTCAGATCCTGGTAATCCACGCAAACTCGTACCTTTCCTCCTGATTTAGGCACGGGGACTATGTTTGATAGGCATTCAGGGTATGTAGACACCATGATGACTCCTGCTTGAAATTATTTCACAATTTCTTCTTTAACCTTTAAACTCCACTCAGGTTTCAATCGTCTGAGCTTCTACCTGACTGGCTTGAATCCCTCTTTGATGGGGAGGCGATGAATGACAATGTTAGTGGATAAACCCACCATGTCTTCTTAAGACCATGCAAACACATCCTAGAATTGGGTTAATAGTGTAACCATGTCATTCCTTTGGTTTGGAGTGAGGTCTGTACCAATCTGGATTAGTCTAGGGCTTTATAAGGTTCCGAGATTGAAGGAGGTGGTTTGATCAAGGTTGGGTTTGGGTTTATCTTCGACTCATTCTTTGATTTCCATCAAGTCTGAGTCCAACTTTTCATCAAATTTATAATCCTTGTGGAGAAAAGGCACCTCATCAGCAAGTATAGGCGCATCTAAATTCAAAGTCCTGAAACAAAATATGCTTTCACTTAATATATATGAAACTGTTCAATCATACAAAGTGTTAGCATGTACTGACAAAACAACTGCTAATACTGTACAGAAAAGTAAGCAGTTATTATTATTTACAGGGCAGAAGGAGTTTCTGCCCGTTTTACCCTTGTCGACCAATGAAAGGAGTGCTTCTCCAATTGTCAAGGGTGAAGTCCTGATGGACTGCAGTGATGGAGGGGCTGTCATCATCCTCCTTCTCCCGAATGATGACCATTACATCTGGGAAATCATCGTCTGAGGTATATCTATTTGTATGTTCATCATAGACAATGATGCGTATGTTTGACATCATCCGGGCGATGTTCTGTTTACGTCTCCGTTCCTCTTCTTCCACTTTTGGATCTGGAACTAGGACTTCTTTCTCCTTTACCGGTATCGGTTTAGGAAATAACATGGCCATCACATGGGCCGACACCTTTACCGGAGACCATACAGACTCAGGAACTGTAGGTGGAGATAATCGTCGTGTGGCTAAAGCTAAAGGAATCTGTTTATGCTTATGAGGATTCCTATTACTGGAACTAGTAGTATAGCCTAGTCCAGCTGTCCCTGTTTAACTGGGACATTGAATGGGATGCTTAATGCCCTGATTGTCTTTCCCCAACCCCTGTCCAGGTTGATATCCCAACGATATCATTTCTTGAGTGGCCGACATTACTTCGACAGAAATTTGGAGTATGAGAGGGGGCGCCCCAACAGGACTATAGTGAGTGTTGTTCACCTCCAAGGCATGAAAACTGACCGGCTCAACTTCTGAATTGAAGCTGATGAATGGTATGTCACCTTGTTCAGGACATTCCGGCTCAGCGTTGACAGTGATTAGGCTGTTGTTGATAATGTATTTAAGTTATTGGTGAAGAGTGGAGGGGACTACCCCGGCCACATGAATCCACGGTCTTCCCAGAAGTAGGTTGTATCCTGTATCTATTTTGAGAACGTGAAAAGATACGCAGAATGTATGTGGACCAATCTCCACTAGCAGGTCAATCTCTCCGACAGAGTTTCGTTGGGATCCATCAAAAGCTTTGATAACCGTATGGCTGTTTTGGATCCAATGTGGCATAAGGACAGATATTTAGAGACGAACCTCCATCTATCAAGAATCCCCCCGCCATATATCCGGAGGACAACACCGTAATGTGCAATGGCTTACAATGACCGGTCCCTTCGGGAGGTATATCATCATCAGTAAAAGATATCACATTGTTGTTAAAAATGTGTTCCACCAGATGCTGGAATTTCTCAACATCTATTGATTTAGGCAGTTGGGCTTCTTCCAAAACCTTGAGAAATACCTTCATGTGATCTTCAGAAGAGAACACTAAGTCCAGTATGGAAACTTGATGTGGAGCTTCTCTTAAGCTTAAAACCACCTCGGCTTCATTATGGCCCATAGTACGGAGAAATTCTTCCACTTTCACCATGAGAATCTTCCCCTATGACTTGATGGTAGGCTTCATCACCTATTGGGGAAGATACAGTGGATTATCCTTCGATACTGCAGTAGTTATGTGCGATGTGGATCCTTCAGCCCCTTCATAATTCCATGGAACTTTCTTTAGGCTGACAATAGGATATTGTGGCCTGAATGGCAAGATAATTGGCTTTGGCGCAACCACTTTCAAATGATTGTCAACTCCTTTGGGTTGAATTGGTTGGATTGTATGTGAAGGAGTAGCTGCATCTATCTCAGAAGATATGACTACTACGACTTCCTTCCACTTTGTAGGAAACGCGTCCTCACTTTCTAGTATCACAACATCATCGTCTGCCATCTGCAGGACACTGCTGTCAATTAAATTCTGAATAAGATGGTGGAGTGCCCAACATTCTTCTGTGCTGTGACCGCGAGATTGGGAGTGATATTGGCACACCCTATTGAAATCAAACCGTCTTGAATGCGGGCTTATTGGAGGTAGCAGAGCTATGATTCTTCCTTCATTTATCAGCATCTGCAGTATTTCTTCCATCGGTTGGCCTAGGTATGTAAATTCCTTTTTATGGGCAAAATCCTGACGGGCTTTAGCACTTGCTCTTTTTGCAATTTTATCCTCCAATGTTTCATTTTATGCAGTATGTGGTGGAGGGTTTGTAACAAGAGGGAGGAGACTGGCATACTCCTGACTAAATAATTGGCGGGTGGCTTGATGCTGATGGACCACCAGTTCTGCCAATTGGTTAAGTTGCTCACGCAGAGCATTCATTTTTCGTTCCATTGTATATTGGAACTTTGCATAGTCCCACTTGTCAGCACCATCCTTGCTGGCCTGGGAAAATCCACCATTAAAATTAGAACTTTGTCCATTGCTCCAATTAATCATATTGACCTCTTTTTCTTTATGTTGAGGAAGAGGGTTGTCTTGCACATTGGGTTGATCGGGCTTGGTGACCACAATCTCACCGCTATCGATCAAATCCTGGATCTTATGTTTCAAGGCCCAGCAATCTTGAGTATCATGTCCCGGTGCCCCGACATGATAAGCACACTTTCGAGTAGCATTGAAACCCCTCTCATTCGGGTTGACTGGTGGAAGAAGATGAGTAATTTTCTTCTGAGTGGTCAGAAGATTGAGAATGTTCTCAAGTGAGTCCCCCAGGAGTGTGAACACTCGAGTGCGTCTGACTTCTCCACCTTTAGGTAATGGAGGGTTTGAAGACTGTGCTTGAAAGGGAGTGTAATTTCTCCTTTGGATAGGCATATTCTGACTGCCTTTCTGACCTTGTAGTATTAAGAAAACATCCTCTTCTTTCTTTTTATGGACCCTCCGGGGGTTGTTTCCATAATTTCCAGACTGGATGTGTTCTGCAACAGCTTTGAGGGCAACTAGGTCTTGAATTTTTCCTGACTTCAATCCCATCTCAGCCATCTCCCCATGCTTAATCATTTCAGAGAATAGTTTTCCAATACCAGCTAACACCCTTTCATAGAAAGGGGATTCTTGTATGTCTATAAAGGTCATAACCATTTTTGACTCATTCATAGAGGGAACAACTTGAGCAGCAAGGTGCCTCCACCTTTGAGCATACTCTCTGAAAGATTCATTGGTTTGTTTCCTGACTTTAGTAATTTGGTACCGGTCAGGGGCCATCTGAGACTGGAAGTTGTACTGAGTAAGGAAGGCATGAGCTAGCTCGTCCCAGCTATAGATCTTTGAATTGTCTAATCTGGTATACCACGATCAGGCTTCTCTAGTTAGACTTTTCTGGAAGAGCTACATTCTGAGCTTCTCGTCCTCGGCATAAGATCTGAGTTCTCCAATGAATACCTTCAAATGTGTGTAAGGATCTCCTAACCCGTTATACTTTTCAAAGTCAGGAGTCTTGAACTTCTCTGGATAATGCACACTAGGGAATATACAAAGGTCTGCATATAAAACACTCCCATGTACTCCAATCCCTTTGATAGAACAGATGGACTCTTCCATTTGAAGGACCTTCTTTCTGATATCACTGGTGTCTAGATCTTCTTTGAGATGGGTGGTATCATGAATTTTGTTGGTCGTATTCAACTGGAGCTCAGGTACTGGAATGGCTATATCCGAACCTTGGGTTCCTCCTTGTGCAGAGGATTCAGTATGTATGGGTATCCTTGTACCCTAAGTAGATTGGTGTAGTTCTTTAAGCAGAACAGCCAAATCTGTAATTTGTTTACTTAATCCGTCGAACTCTTCGCGGGAGACAGGATTAAGATTAGCCTGGTCAGATGAAGACATAATTGGCTGTAGGCTCGTGGCCTTTTTGGACTTTAACCGGGTAATAGGTCCAATTGCTTCCTTGCGAAAGACTAACGTATTTTAGTTTTAGGGAATGTATAAATGTTTACATGCTATATGATGTATCCATTTTAGGAGTATTATCCTGCAACACAGATGTTAGCTATTTGTAATACAGGATATCATGTTAATACTTTATAAATATGCGTGTACACATATTTCTTCATACTTCTCATTACATGGAGATTAATATGGAATGAAATTACAAGTTATTTACTTTACGGGTAATTTTGAAATGAGAGAGCATGAAGAGAATTTCCTCCGCATTTGGTTTATCAGAGGCTGACCTATCTTAGGCTACTCTTACGGCTTTTTGGCATGAAGGTTCCCAAATCATCGCAATTTACTCGATGGAAAGTTAATTCGGTCTTTCAACTGGAGTGAATTTGGGTGGTGCCTTTCCTGAGCCTCGTTGGAATTAGTCTTCCTACGAGTCCAGTAATCAAACACCGATAGGATAGCCTCCTGATGGAGGAACTGTACAACATACATTCACATACAACGTGTCTCACCGTTTATGAAAATGATGACATGTGCGAAGCACTAATATTAAAAGTAGATATAGTGTAAAACATTAAGTACAGTAAGTAAATGCATTCGTACACATCCATCAAATGTAAATGCAGCATCCACACACAAGCATATAACAGTTTTGAAAAGCTTGTAATAGCGGCTTAAGTCCTCTTAATGGTAAATGGTCCCCAACAGAGTCGCCACCTGTCGACGTTAGAATTTTATTTGTCCCTTTTCTGTTCTTGTTCTTTGGTGTTCTCATGTTAGGTGAGATTTGTTTGAAAAAATAAGTTGTGAAAAGGTCCGACATTTATATGTCGACGATTTGACTGTAAGAGTCGCCAGTTAGTTTTTTAAATGGTTGTACCAACACAATCAAGAAAAGGTTTGCACATTGACCCAATGATGTGACACTGCTTAACGGGTCTGCGAAATCGAGATTCATTAGGGTCCGGGAACTTGCTTATGCGGAGGGAAGGTGTTAGGCAGCCCCCGACACCCGTGTTGCCACGGTGACCGCCATTTCTCAAGAAACTGTTATATGAATGTGTGTGTATGTGTGGATCAATGTGCAATTATTTGGAAGTAGTGCTATGCCTCGTTTGCACCTATATATAAAGGGTTTGAACTTATAAAAATTCAGTTTTAAACAAGATATAGCAGTGATGTTTTGTAAAAAGAGGTTTTTCAAGCCCTTGTGCTCAATAGTAATTGAGGCATTTGATACTTCCATTTTATTATGTGTTCGGCTTGATTGCTTTTATTTTTCGAGATGCGAATCATCTTCGAGAAAATAATGTACAAAGTAGTGCCAAACTCCTTGTGGGCATGAGAGCCATCTAAGGACATTCGAACACTGTGCATAATTTACAAGCTGCTTACAGCTGAAAATGTCAATCACGGCAACCGAATCTAGATTCAGTAGATTGAATCTGTGATCACATGATTCCTAGGCTCACATGATGCCGCAATTTATATGGAAGCAGTAAGCAGTTATATATATAAAAGCTGTAAATATATATATACAAACTTGATCAACCACCACAAAGCACCTTCATGGGAGATCAGAAATGTAAAAATATAAAAGCGGTAAATATATATATATATATATATATATATATATATATATATATATATCTGTGTGTGTGTGTGTGTGTGCATACAATCAACCACCACGAAGCACCTCCATGGGGGATTGTAAATGTAAATAAAACAATAAAAATCAATCAACCACCACGAAGCACCTCCATGGGGGATTAAAAATATAAATAAAGCAATAAAATGATCAACCGCCTTGAAGTAAACTCTAGGCAGGACAAAAAGTAAATAAAGCTGTAAAAGGCCACGAAGTAAACTCCAGGCCTGACAGAAATGTATATATATATATATATATAAGTAAATAAACGCTCCGGATGTAAAATTCAGGCTCAATCAAGGCATAACTCGATAATGTTAGTCCATATATATAAATATATACATATATATATATATAATATATATATACAAAAAGAAATAAAAGCCACGGACCAAAGTCCGGGCATACACACGCTACACGACTCTCAACGTTAAGAACTATGTGTGCACAGTAGTGGAGAAAGGCTTTAGAAAGTGTAAGAAGGCTTATAGTGGACTGCCAAAGAGGACTCAATAGCTTTAAATGGATGAACACTCGGCTCCTGCCGTTAAAAATATAACAATATGTAAGCTCACAAGTATTTAAAATGAGAAAGCACTCAGTTTATAGTGTGTACAAAGCAAACTAGACAGGGCTTCCTCGCCTTTTCTCTTTTCAAAATGGCTGCCCCAAGCCCTCTATTTATAGAGGGGGGAGCCGTAGGTGTACCTGCGGCTGCCCGGGGTGCCCCAGGTTTCGTGGGTCCCATCGTCTTGAATTACATGCACGCGTGTAACGTGATGTCCGCTCGAACTTTCAGAACTTCAATCTGGGCATCTGATTGAGGTGTATAAGACCTTTTTTGGCGTGATGTTATCGAGAGCTACACAATGACATGGGATTAGAGGTTGTACGAAGTTAGGAAGATGGGACCATGCCCTTGGTCTTCAAGCTTCAAATTCTATCCGGTGTGCTGTCTTGTGCAGTAGTCACTCGGGATTGGCGCTCTTTGGTTCTAGTAGGACATTATTGTGTATGTATGTATGAATGTTGAGACGGTTCAAAGTGGGATTGGGATGGCAAGATGACGGTTCTGCCCTTCACCATGGTTATCTTCGGCTTTAACTGATTTAGCAGTCGTTGCTCAGGGTTATCTCTAAGATTGGACTGCTGCAGGTGTTGACCGTCCTCAGTGTTGTTTTTGAGATGTGCCTGACTTCCCGGGGTTATCTCTGAACTTTGGAAATAAGTGCCTCGGGGCCATTGCCGAGTGTTTGAAGCTGATTGCATGGGTTTGAAACAAGCATTTCTGGGGTTATCTCCAGAACTGCAACTGCAACTGCATGCCTCGAGGTTATCTCCGAGGTTGACGCTGTCTTTCCTGGTGCTGCTATCGTCCATGGTCAATTATATCAACAAAGGATCACCAAGTCCTACAACAAAAAAGTTCGGCTATGGCAGTTCAAACAATACGACTTGGTTTTGAAGAAGATCATTGACAACCAAGATCGGTCTAAGGGAAAATTCACCCCGAACTGGGAAAGCCCATTTATTGTCAAGGTGGTATTGACAAGAGGTGCTCTCAGATTACAGGAAATGTATGGCGATGAATTTTCACAGCTTATCAACGTGGACACTGTGAAACGGTACTATGTCTGAGGTCACCATCAAGCAGACATCCTGGTTTTGGATCATCAGATCCCCCCAGTCATTTCAGGTTTTCTAACCCTCCACTACATATAACTTCTCTTCACACTCATCCGCCCCATTAGGGACAAACACACTTTTCTAACCAGCAGCCTGGTTTCGAATCGCCAGATCCTTTTCTCTCCACTTGGTTTTGAACCCTTACTCAACTTTGGTTATCCCACCAAGGATTAAACCTTTCACACTTGCAGTTTTACCCCACTAGGGATAAGACTTTTCACACCTGCAGTTTGTCCTGTACATGGGATTAAACTTTCTCCCCCGTAGTTTGTCCTGAACATGGGTTCAAACTTTTCATTGGCTACAAATCGTCCTGAACATGGGGTGAACTACGCCGACCTGATCTCCTTGACACACGGGAGTACGTATGCAGCCATATTTTATATGGTCCGGTCGCAATAAAAAAAATAACAAAAACATTTCTACACCCTTCTCTACAAACACATCTCTACACCTTTTTACCATATACAGTGTTGAACCTTCACACCAAATTCGAACTATGCAAACCTGATCCCCTCTTCAATAGGAGTACGTAGGCAGCCATTCATGATTCAGTCTCACCCTCTACCAAAATACAAACACTTGTCAACGGTACTGGGATCATCCTTCAATCCACCATATTTCATCGGCATCAGACCAAAGGGATGGAACTACCTGACCTCCCCATGTAAACGGGAAAGTCGACGACCATCTAAGTTGCGGTTGATCCTTAAAGAGAAACACCAATCCATAAGAGATGGAACTAACTGGGCTCCCCCATACAAAGGAGTACTAGCGACCATCTGTGGTGCGGTCAACCTCAGAGAGAAAAGCCACACTCCTCTCCACATCTACATACAGAAACTAGTCCCAAGACACCAAAGATGGTAGGAATACATACAGATTAATAACCCATTCTGAAATATCCTGAGACAACTCAATGTCCATCCATAAAGGAGGAATTCAGAATACATCAAGATCATAAGCCCTGAAGAAACAGGAAAATATCAGGCAAGCAACAAAACATAACTAAAAGGGAAGTGATTAAAAATATATTTCCATGCTATATATAATGTTGTTTGATATATACAATATGAACTGTACATGACAAAATGGCTAAGCTAGTCTGTGCAGAAAAATACAAACCCATCTACAAATCAGTGGATATGCGAGCTATCAAGCCCAACATGGCATCTCTCTCAGAAGAAGGAGGTAATGTTATGGTCTCCTGCATAAGGGTATCCACACGAGCTAACAAATCTACAACCATCTGTATGGTGACATTGTGATCATCAATATACGTGCTCATCTCTACAATCATGCTAGTAGTAAGGGACCTCACTGTGGTACTATCTGTAACGGCTACATCCCAGGCAGATATAGCGCCATCCTGCTAAACTATCACGACATCTCTGACTTATCTGGCCTCATCCCACTCCTCAATAGGAGCATCTCTATGTGATAATGCCTCGTCTATCTCTAATAGAGCGGCATCTCTCCCATCAAGAATTGTCAACATCAAGGCTCTAGCCTGATCTCTCTCGAAGGTCATCAGATGGAGACTCTGCTCGAAATACTGTGCTGAATTCTGGATCACGACAGTACTAGTACTAGGAGAATCTACAAAAGCTGCTAGCAACCCAGTGAATGGCTCCTCCTCGGTGTGAGAAGCAATGACCTCTATAGGCTCCCCATCTTCAGAATTAATACCCGACATTGTGGATACTGCTGCAGCCGATGAAGTCTCTATCTCCATCCACGCAGAATACTCTGGCGAACAACCCTGATGGCTAATAGAAAAAGCAGCTATCTCACGCTGATCCCAACAAGCATACACCCAGGATCAGTCCTCTGCTAATAAATGGCGAGAAGCCATAAGCTGACCTAACGCCACCTCAAAAGGATGGAAGTCTTGAAACTTATCAAACTGTGGCATCACAACCAATGGGTGGTAGGTAGTCATGCCCCTCAAACCAGATAGAGGGAGATAATCCATGCTCGGAGCATGAGTAATGAAGCTGTAGGGTGAGCTGAGCCCTGAACACGGCAGCATGCCAAACGGATATCCGATCCCTGCCAAGAATACCGACCAAGACATAGCGTCTGCACACTCCGATGGCTGAAAGGAGTAAGACATAGCTATATCATGGGTAAAGCAGTACACATGTCGTCGAAAAGTGCCGATCGGTCTCAAGTGTGACATAAACCACACGTATAACATGATTGAACTGCCTGTAAATACCCCTGTAGGGTAGGTGCTGCAGAACGTGGTCGACCTCAACATCTTAGCCACGATCATCAGGATGATGGTATGACCCTCCCTGAGAGCTCTCACTACCATGATGACACCTATGTCCAGCTCATCCATATACTATGGCATGTACACATACACCACTATGCACATCACGAGTACATCCACTCTGGCCATATGCCACTGATCCTCTGGTGTGGTAAAATCCCCAGAGTGCCGCGCATAGCTATCCACTGAGCCAAATCTATCTATCAGAAAACACTGGGACAATACATGGCCGGATGTAATCTCATCCTCTACTACTATACGCCGTAACCCGGTGAGGGTCATGAAATGTCGGTGCATATCTCCGACAGCCATACGAGCATAAGGTCTGTCTAAGGGAAAAGTTGTCAATCGCTCGTACCCCTCCAATGTAGGAGTCAACTCCTGGGTATCAAACCGGAAAACCTGTCTCTCCGGTATCCAATACACCAGCATATCCTCTACACAGCCTGCGGGAACCTGAAACATCAAGAAGGTCATAGAATACTGTAATAGGTGATCTAAAGTCACCCTATGTGTAGGTGACATACTATCATACCACGACCTCAGACGGGAGGCTATCAACACTGATGGGGTGTGATCTATGCGGCTAACTGTCGAAAAAGACATCTGTGTGGGCCGTATCATAAGACCATCCAGGGGTCAATGCTGAATATCTCTAGACATACATACATATGCATAACATGATACATGCATGACAAATAATAGATGGCAATATGATGTAAGGAATGGAAAACAGTTCATGCATTCCTAAGTACATCATCATCTAAATACATCATCTCTGTACAGCTAAAAAATACAGGGAAATGGGACATATCCGCCCAACAACTAACAGAGGTTCCCCTGGGTGGGGCCCACCCCTCCGGCTCGGTCCAGTTCAACTTGCAAAGGAGTTATCAAAAGCTGAAAAGGCCAAATCAGGAAAAAAGATGCTACGCGATTGAGCGGTTTAGCTTGAAATCCTGGTTTTTGTGGACCAAACTACAGGTCTACATGTCATTCACTGGTATTCGCCCGGACATAGGTTTACTATACCAATGAGCAATCCTGTTGCAAAATACATCTGGCAATACCTCACTAAGGTCTGATGCCGTCAGTTTGGGGTCGCAACTCCAAAGCGCTTCTCCCCGGCGGGGGTGTCATGCATTTCAACCGTTAAAGCACATTTCAACGAAGGTCAAGCAACCTTGACGTCACTTCAGCAGTTGGCAAATAAATCCAATAAAGCATCGAAAGTCGTCCAATGATTTCAGCCGTTGATGGACACGTTAACAAAGGTCAAGCAGCTTGACATTATCCACAGCAAGGATTTCATCCATTGATGTACATTTCAGCGAGGGTCATGTAACCCTGACAAACACAAACTGTTGGTAGTAACTTCAACAGAACACTAGAAGGACTTGGTAATACAAACCAGGGATGAACATCCTCATCGGGGAGGACCGATGATGGAATATGTTATACACATCCTCAAAAGGCAAAGTACATCCCCACAGAGTCTCTTGCACATGAGAAGAACATCTATGGTGGAAAATCAGTACCAAGGATTAAGGACTTCGGTGATGACCCCGACGTCAACATCCTTGAAGTTTTTGAAAACTTTGGAGCACACATCCAAGCAGTTCGTCAGGGTTATCTGTGATAATTCCAGTCCCCATCACAAGTTATGAGGGTAACGGTCAACACTTTTCGTTGGAAAATGGTCCAAACAAACATGTATCACACATTTGCATCATGCTGCAGTACATTGCATCATTAATATCTTATTGCATTTCAAATGTCTAGTATTCTTTATCCTATCCATGCCATTAAACTGCATGAATATGATAAAGAGGGGCATCTGTAGACACTCGAAATTTTGCATTCCTGTTACTAACCTTACATGAGGGTAAAATCGTCTTCCAGAGATAACCCTGGAAGTCAAATCAGCACAGTCCCAGAGACAACCCCGGGATTCTCAATTTGTCATCTCGGACACTACCCTGAGATATACAGATGCAATCTCAGAGATAACCCCGGGATACTCAGTTTCAACCTCGGAGATAACCCCGAGGAATGCAGTTCAAATACTGGAAATCACACCGGAGAAGACCGTTTCATCTCAGAGATAACCCAGAGATACTCAGTCTCAGTCCCAAAAACAACACCGGGAAAGATAGTATCAACCTCGGAGATAACCCCGAGGGATGCAGTTGCAGTTTCAGAGACCGAAAATGCTCTTTTCCATTCACAGCAGTTAGCTTCAACAGTCGGTGATAGCCCCAAGGCACTCATTCCCCAAGCTCGGAGATAACCCCGAGAGATCAGGCACACCTCAGAGACAACCATGAGGATGGTCAACACTTGCAACAGTCCAATCTAAGAGATAACCCTGAACAACGACCGCTAAAATAACTCAAACCAGAGATAACCCCAGTGAGGGGCAAAACCATCATTTGCCATCTTAATCCCACATTGCACCGTCTCAACAACATTTAAACATACATTCCACACAGAAATGTTCTACAAGAACCAAAGAGCTCCAATCCCGAGTGACTACTGCACAAGACAGCACACCAGATAGAATTTAAAGCTTAAAGACCAAGGGCATGGTCCCATCTTCCTGACTTTCATACAACCTCTAATCCTATGTCATTGTGTAGCTCTCGACAACAGCATGCCGAAAAAGGTCTTATACACCTCGATCGGATGCCTGAATTGAAGTTCTGAAAGTTCGAGCAAACATCACGTTGCACGCGTGCACGTATTTCGAGACGGCAAGACCCGCGGGACCCGGGGCACCCCGTGCAACCGCAGGTACACATGTGACTCCCCCCTCTATAAATATAGGCCTTGGGGCAGCCATTTTTCATAGAGAAAAGGCGAGGAAGCCCTGTCCAATTTGCTCTGTACACACCCTAAACTGAGTGTTTTCTCATTTCAAACACTTGTGAGCTTATATTTGGCTATATTTTTACCGGCGGGAGCCGAGTGTTCATCCATTTAAAGCTATTGAAGTCTTCTTTGATAGTCCACTGTAAGCCTTCTTACACGTTTTAAAGCCTTTCTCCACTATTGTGCAGACACAGTTCTTCACGTTGAGAGTCGTGTAGCGTGTGTATGCCCGGACTTCGGTCCGTGGCATTTATTTCTTTTTGTATATATATATATATATATATATATATATATATATATATATATATATATATATATAGTTCGGATCTTAAGCTCATCCCTTATCCAACTCACCCGAGCTCACCCCCTCTTTAGCGACGGACCCTGCGACTATTCGGTCATATAACCTTCGTCTATACTTTTAGTGACACTATATGTTGTTCGTTGCTAAAAGTATAGACGACGGTTGTATGACCGAACCGTCGCTAAAGGGGGGGTGAGCTCGGGTGAGTTAGATAAGGGGTGAGCTTAAGATCCGAACTATATATATATATATATATATATATATATATATATATATATATATATATATAGGGTCAGGATCAGGTAAGGGATCCCTTACTTTCTTAAAATGAGAGGCTTTTTTTTTGAAACAACAAAAAAAAGAAGTTTAATATTTTATGGAACTAAAATTTTTTCATAATACAGTATTTTGGGAGTGATTTGGGTATGTATAACAAAATATGTATGTACAGTCTGGGCAGACTGTACCACCACTTTTTGGTATAGGTATTAAAAATACGCCCAAAACATTGTATTATGGAAAAATTTCAGTTCCATAAAATATTAATCTTTTTTTTAGTTGTTTTTAAAAAAAACAAAAAAAAATAAAAAAAAAAGTCCCTCATTTTACGAAAGTAAGGGATCCCTTACTTGATCATTTCTGTATATATATATATATATATATATATATATATATATATATATATATATATATATATATATATATATATTTATATTTTCTGTCAGGCATGGAGTTTACTTCGTGGCCTTTTACAGCTTTATTTACATTTTGTCCCGCCTGGAGTTTACTTCGAGACGGTTGATCGCTTTATTGCTTTATTGATATTTTCCCAATCCCCCATGGAGGTGCTTCGTGGTGGTTGATTGATTTTTTATTGCTTTATTTACATTTGCAATCCCCTATAGAGGTGCTTCGTGGTGGTTGATTGTCTGCACACACACACACACACATATATATATATATATATATATATATATATATATATGTATATGTATATATATATACTGCTTTTATATATATAACTGTTTACAACTTTCATACAAATTGCTACATCATGTGAGCCTAGGAATCATGTGATCACAGATTCAGTCTACTGAATCTAGATTTGGTTCCCATGATGGATATTTTCAGCTGTACACGACTTGTAAATTATTCACGGTGTTAAATTTCCTTAGATGGTTCTCATGCCCACAAGGAGTTCGGCACTGCTATGTATATTATTTTCTCGAAGATGCTTCGCATCTCGAAAATAAAAGCAATCAAGCCGAACACATAATAAAATGGAAGTATCAAAGGCCTCAATTACTATTAAGCACAAGGGTTTGAAAAATCTCTTTTTACAAAACATCACTGCTATATCTTGTTAAAACTGAATTTTATACAAAATTAAAACCCTTTGTATATAGATGCGAACGAGGCATAGCACTACTTCCAAATAATTGCACATTGATCCAAACACACACACTTTCATATTACAGTTTAATTAAAAAGTGGGGGTCACCGTGGCAACACGGATGTCGGGGGGTGCCTAACACCTTCCCTCCGCATAACCAAGTCCCTGGACCCTAACAAATCTCGATTTCACAAACCCGTTAAGCAATGTCACATCACTGAGTCAATGTACAAATCTTTTCTCAGTTGTGTTGGTACAACCATTTAAAAAACCAACTAGCGACTCTTATAGTCCAATCGTCTACATATACATGTCGGACCTTTTCACAACTTGTTTTTTCAAAAAAATCTCACCTAACATGAGAACACCAAAAGACAAGAACAGAAAAGGGACAAAATAAAAATCCCGACGTCGACACGCCCAAGGCGGATAAGAGGAATAGGAAAAGTAGTTTTGACCAGAAGTCCTTAATAAGTACAGGGCATAACGGGCTAACTACCCAATGTGTCCGTAAGACATGACATTTTAAGAATAAATTTTTGTGTAACCTTTTTCGAAAATGAAAGATTCATAGTCTATATGACTCCTCAGCACAATTTGGAAAAAAAAAATTTAACACTTGTGAGCGATGTTTTGGGTAGCATGTGGTGATAAGAATGCAAGGCATAAGGTGTAAGTTGAATTTTGGGGACGAAATTCTTAGAAGAAGGGGTGAATGTGACAACCCGAGAATTTAGACAATTTAATAAAATCTTAAAAGATTGGATTAAGGTTAAATAATAAACCTAGACAGAAAAATAAGTGTATGGATTTGATATTTTTGGGAAGGAATTTTATGGATTTAAAAATTTTTGGTGAAGGCTTACAGGGATAAATGTAAAAGTGTATATGTTCTGTGTATGTAGTTTTATGTGTACAGTTTGTGGTTAAAGGACAAGGGTTGACCAGATAACTTATATCAGTGACAAACCTTAATATTATATTAAAAACATCGACGTTTAGTTAGAAAACCCTAACGATTGATAAGAAACCCTAAAATTGGCTCTGGAAACCCTAATTTCAATTTCGGGAATATGAAACCCTAACCGGGAATATTAAAACCCTAATTTGGGAGTTCAAAAAATAATTGTAAAGGCTTAAGTATTTATGATTATAATTCTAATTAGGGAAAACCTAACAAATTAGTTAAAAATTCTAATTACTAAATTAGCAACCCTAATGTATAATTAAAAAAAACCCTAGTTGTTAATTTAACAATTTTAATGTTAATTAGGAAACCTTAATCCTAATTAGCAAGCCCTAATGTGATTAGCAAATCTTAAGGTAATTAGGAAACCCTAATTATAATTTAGAAATCTTAATTTTTCTATTTGAAAACCTAAGTAGAAAATCCTAGAATTGAATTTGTAAAACCTAAAGGTTGAACCCTAAGGATTGAAACCTAAAGGTTAAACCCTAAGGGTTGGATCAAATGACCATTATGCCATTAAAATTGGAAGAAAAATGACTAAAATGCCCTTTTGCAATTCTTTATTAGGTTGGAGTGTAGATCTTGCCATATACTTGGTGGTTTACCAACTCTAGATATCCCACATGTGCATTATATCTCAACAATCTCAGCCAACTTGCAACATTAGATACAATGCATCAAATATAAGTAATTCAAGAGAGAGAAAATTCATTATCAAGCTTCATTTGTCCATAAACACTCAACCAAGCCATTCTCTCTCCTAAGCTTTGAAATTCTTTAGTAGATCAGTCCTTAATTAAATCCCTAGCAAGCCAAGAACATATCAAAGATCAGAAATTCAAAGATCAAAGCATAAAGGTATAAACCCTAGCTTTATAAAAATCTTTAAGATTTATGTTATATGTTATGATTTATTGTTTAACGTTGTGTTTATGGGTGTTATTTATTGATCTATGATGTTACATCATAGATCCATAACATCTAGATGCACGAAAATAGCATTTTTAGAAACTGATCATGAACCCTAAAAAGTTGTCTGACAAGCAAATGTCAGGGCTCATAGATCTCTCTATGTTAATGGTTAGGTGTGTTTTATGTTATAGATCTGTTCTATGCCATGTCAACTATGATCTGGAACTGGAATCAGGGTCAGATCATGTATAGATTGCAAGCTATGAGTGGTCAAACCTAGTTGACCGATCAGGAAAACTGAGTTTCTGGGCAACCCAGAAACCCAGAAAGCCTGACAAGCATTTTCTAGGCTTCTGATCTTGCATATGTTTGATAGTTAGGATATGTTGTTGTTTTAATTTTGTATTGTGATATATGGACTACATATCCATGTCATTAGATCACCCAGATATTGCACAGAATCATAGATAATCGTGGTCAAAGTAGGTTGACCAATCTACCTTGAAGAACAAATCTGGAAAACCCAGATTCTTCAAGAGCGAATTTTCTGACATGGCTTGACCATGCAGATCTTGTTCACGTGATATTGTTAGATGGATCTAGTGTATGATATATGTTCCTTGACATCAATACTAAATGTTTTAATCTTTAGAACACACTGAGCAAACCTAAAATTCAAACTATAAGGATCCAAAGTAGCCCACTCGAACTGTTCTTCATTTCTGGAAAACCTAGAAATGAAGAACAGCCTCTGACAAAGAATTTGAAGGCTTAGATCTCTCTGATCTGTTGTAGAATGGTCATGAAACTTGATTATAGTTGTAGTATTACACTTATACTACATGATTAACATCATTAGCGGCCCATAAAACATTAAGGTCATACATTAAATGATGGTCAAACCCGGTAACTAGGCAACTTACTATGAAGATCTAGGCAGGCACAAGAACACTCAAGAACACCTATAGCGACAGTTTTGTCGCTAAAAACACCTTTAGTGACACTTTAATTACAAAATTAATTATTTATATTAAATAAATAGAAAAAAATAGTTTTTAATTATTAAAAATTCATAATAAGTTCCTAAACATTATTTTAAAGCCTAAAATGAGTTTTTAATAATTTTGAATATATTTCATTAATATTTAATATTTTTGGAATATTAATGGTATTTAATTTATTTAATTATAATATTAAATAAATTACTTAAAAATAATTTTAATACTTGAAAAATTATTTAAAATTATATTATGGGATAAGAAAATATTTTAAGTTATTTTTAATGACATTTAATATTTTGTGATGAATTTCATTAATAAATTAATATTAATGATAATTGATTTATTTAATGAATACATTAAATAAATTGTGAAAAAAATAGAATTAATGATTTAAAAATCATATAAAAATGAATTAAGGGTTATAAAAATATTTTAAGTTATAAAATATAACTTTTGATATTTTGGCATGAAAAACATTAATATTTTAATATTAATGGCAATTATTTGATAATGGATTTAAATGTTTAAAAATTATTTAAAAATGATTTTAAGGTATTAAAAATACTTTGAGATATTATAAATATATTATAATATTATGTCAAGAATTTCATTAATATTTAATATTAAATAAATATTAATGATAATGGAATTAAGTGGTATTTAATTCATATAAATATGATATTTATTGTTGGGTAAAATCTAATTACGCACAACACGCAAGTATACGTGGTCAACAAGTAATAAAGTGTAAGTAGAGTATCGTTCCCACGAGGAATTGTTTAATAAAAATCACCCAGTACTTGTGACGCCCCCAAAATTAGGTATACATCACCCATCTTGGGTCGTCAGATACATAGTATAGAATACAAATACAACTTACTAATACAACTGTCGTGTACAATACGACAAAATATAAACTGTGAGTTTGAATACAAATATTATCTTCTAGAGAATATTCATACTCAAAAGGAGTCTTCATTACATTTATTAACACACTATTACATAGAATAGCGAGGACTACTAACTAATACTATCATTCGGACCATCACTCCGTTCCCCGACTTGCCCCAGCTACGTTCTCATTTCCTGAAGAGAACAGTGAAAGAAAGGGTGAGGTCAACTAGCCCAGTAAAAAATATTATGACTAAGATAATGCAGAACAAATTATCATTAGCTTTCAATAATGTTAAACTGATAAAATATAATAGACATCAAGTTTAACTGTAACGGAACCAGCAATCCATTAAAAGAGTCAAGTAGAAAATAAACTCTACTATCTTTTATGATTTAAAAGGTTTTTCAACATTGTGATCGCTGGGACTCAGCTTAATAAAATAATTCACATCATCGAATCACCCCTACACTACGGCCAAGGATATTTGTGTATTCATTAATGGTCATGATCATGCCAACAACTGTCCATCAATGCGCTACAGGCCAATGAGGACTTTTACCACATCATTTGTAATATTATGGTCATGATTGTACCGAATAATCCCTGGTCATAATCATACCAAGTCCATCTATGCACTACAGGCCACAGATGACTTTCAACATTTTATAAACATGAGGATGATGACAATGATATAAGAATTCAATAAAATAAGTTCAAGAATTAATTTATCCAAGAATTAACAACGTCCAAATTGTCAACATGTTACTGCTTTGTGGAGTAAAATTCAAGAATACTTAGAAGAATGTTTTCATGAAAAGATACTGGATGAACCGCAATTATCAAGGATATTCCACTAATTTCATGGAGTATAGAAGTCAAAACTTAACCAACTGAGTATAATAAAGAATGAAATAACAAAAGAAATCACCTGACATGCGATAGACCGCACAGACAGGTTATTCCAATAGAATAATAAATAATGGAACCAGGTCCGGCGTAAACGCACAGACAGGATATTCTGACAGAATAATAAATAATGGAACCAGGTCCGGTGCAAAACACACAGACAGGATGTTCCAACAGAATAATAACAAGACGGAACCAGGTCCGGTGTAAAACACACAGACAGAATGTTCCAACAGAATAATAATAAAAACAGAACCAGGTCCGGTGTAAAACACACAGACAGGATGTTCCAACAGAATAATAATAAAAACGAAACTAGGTCCGGTGTAAAACACACAAACAGGATGTTCCAACAGAATAATAGAAGAATGTCACCAAGTATAGGGTAGACCGCATATATAGATTATTCCAACAGAATAATAAGAAATGGAATAACAACAGTTCTCTTCATGAATAAGAAAGAATAACACTCCTTACCGTTTTAAAGAAGAGCTGAAATAAGAAAGTAGTTAAGTAGTGGAATACTCTTCTTCTCTCTCTCTCTCTATAGTTTCTCTCTATAGTTTCTCTCTCTAGAGTTCAGTGAATTCGTAAGAAATAATGAAGGAATGAGCTGCTATTTATAGAAAAATAGAATGCATAGTAACTAATCCATGAATGGTCCAGATTGATTACTTTAATCTGACGGTCCATATTTACAGAAAAATCTTTTAAATAAAATATAATATATTCTATTTATAGAATAACTTTAATAAAGTATTTTGTTTTATATAAAAAGATGTTTCTGTTTTATTACGTTAATAATACGAATAAAACAAAACGTCATTATCGCTAAATAATTCATATTATTAACTGACAATAATTGAATCAAACTGAGTGACTTCTCACATAAGCATTAATAATTAATACCGTGTGCTACTATGCAACCACACGTATTACTGTAGTTTTACTACCGAGTAGTTCAACAGTATCAATGGTAAAACTTCCACCGTTATTTTTAATAAAATATTTTTATCGTTTTCTCAATCTGACAATAATTCCGTTTTGGGGTCCACCAATGATTGTGCCGTTGTACGAATATTTCCTGTTAAAACGAATATTCCCCAACCAATCGAATATTATATAACAACTTGCGTACTTTGCAAAATTTATAAATATTACCCACAACTATAACATTATATCAAATTAACTCCATAATATTTAAAAATGATATTTATAGAAAATTCATCTTTATTTATAAAAGTTGGGGTCTTACAACCTCCCCTTCTTATGAAATTTCGCCCTCAAAATTAGGGTACGTACCTGGTATGTCGAAGAGGTAAGGATACCTTGATTTCATTTCAGATTCTAACTCCCAAGTCATTTCCTCAACATCGTGGTTTCTCCACAAAACTTTGACTTGAGGTATAACCTTGGAGCGTAGAATATGTTCCTTCTTATCCAAGATTTGAACAAGAACTTCTTCATACGTCAAATCTTCTGCTATTTCGTCCGGTTCTAACTCAACAATGTGGTTCGGGTCTTCCACATATTTGCGTAACATGGATATGTGAAAAACGTTATGAACACGATACATACTTGGCGGTAAAGCGAGTCTATAAGCCACAGTTCCTACTCGATCGAGGATTAAAAATGGACCGATGAATCGAGGGTTGAGCTTTCCTCTCTTTTCAAATCTCGTAACTCCTTTCCATGGAGCAACACGTAAGAACACATGATCTCCTACATCAAATTCCACGTCCTTTCGATGAAGATCAGCATAACTCTTTTGTCGATCTTGTGAGGTTTTTATACGTTGTCGGATCGTTTGAATCTTTTCTGTAGTCATACGTACCAACTCCGGTCCCAACAACGTTGCTTCACCCACATCATCCTAGCATACTAGAGAACGACATTTTCTTCCATACAATGCTTTGAATGGAGCCATGCCAATACTTGCTTGATAACTGTTGTTGTAGGAAAACTCCACCAATAGTAAGAACTTGTCCCAACTTCCCTTGAAGTCAAGGGCACAGAGTCTTAATAAATCTTCTAGAGTTTGAATAGTCCTCTCTGATTGTCCGTCCGTCTGAGGATTATATGCCGAACTAAATCATAAATCTGTGCCCATAGCTTTTTGTAAACTAACCCAAAATCGTGAAGTGAATCTTGGGTCTCGATCAGAAACTATGGATACTGGCATACCATGCAGTCTTACAATCTCATTTATGTACATACGAGCAAGACGTTCAAGTGTATAAGTTTCTCGTACCGGTAAGAAATGAGCAGACTTGGTCAATCTATCAACAATGACCTAAATCGCATCAATACCTTAAGAAACCCTAGGAAGACCAGTAACGAAATCTATGGTAATGTACTCACACTTCCATTTTAGAATTTCAAGTGGTTGCAATGGACCTTTTGGTACTTGATGCTCCGCTTTGACTCGTTGACAAGTTAAACACCTTGAGATAAACAGCGCTATCTCTCTCTTCATATTGCTCCACCAAAATGTATGACGAAGATCATGATACATTTTGGTACTTCCAGGATGGATTGCAAATGGTGTGTTGTGCGCCTCCATCATGATTTCATACTTTAAATCAGGGTTGTTAGGAACACAAAGTCTAGAGTTGACTCGAAGTATTCCTTCTTCATCGATTCTTGCTTCCGGCATAGCACCTTCTTGCACTTTCTTCCTCATACGCATCAGCACCAGGTCTGTAGCTTGAGCAGCTTTAACTTTATCGATTAAAGTTGGTTCTACTCGTATATTCGTCATCATCACATGGGTCCCTGAAATCTTTAACTCTATCTCCATCCTTTGCAAGTCACACAAAATGGGCCTTTGTGTTGACAATATCGCACTCGTACTTGCATATGATCTTCTACTCAATGCTTAGCTACCATGTTTGCTTTTCCAGGATGGTATTAAATGGTATTATCATAATCTTTTAACAGTTCAAGCCAACGTCGTTGTCGCATGTTGAGTTCCTTTTGAGTGAAGAAATATTTGAGGCTTTTATAATCCGTAAAGATCTCCACCTTCTCCCCATACAAGTAATGCCTCCAAATTTTAAGTGCAAAGACAACAGCTGCCAACTCTAGATCGTGAGTAGGATAATTCCTCTCATATTCCTTGAGTTGTCTTGATGCATAGTCTATGACTTTTCCATGTTGCATGAAAACGCATCCCAACCCTTTGCTCAAAGCATCACTGTAGATGACAAATCCCTCCGAGCCAGATGGTATTATTAGAACAGGTGCTGAAATGAGTCTCCTCTTGAGTTCTTGAAAACTCTTCTCACATTCTTTGCTCCAACCGAACTTTGTATCTTTCCGAGTCAGCTGAGTTAATGGAGTAGTGATTTGAGAAAATCCTTCCACGAATCTCCGATAATAACCAGCTAAACCAAGAAAGCTACGTACTTCGGTCACTGATTTAGGTTGCTCCCAGCTTTGAATAGCTTCAATCTTTGCCGGGTCAACAGATATTCCACGACTTGATACTACGTGCCCAAGGAATGCTACCTCCTCCAACCAGAACTCGCATTTCTTCAACTTGGCATAAAGCTTGTATTCACGAAGCTTTTGGAGTACTAGCCTCAAGTGTTGCTCATGATCTTCACGGCTTTTGGAATAAATAAGGATGTTATCAATAAAGACGACCACAAAGTGATCTAAATATTCCTTGAATACCCGGTTCATCATATCCATGAAGGCAGCAGGAGCATTAGTCAATCCAAAAGACATGACTAGGAATTCATAATGCCCGTACCGAGTTCTGAATGTCGTCTTTGGAATATCCTCAGTTCTAACCTTCAGCTGATGATATCCAGAACGAAGATCGATCTTTGAAAAGAATTGTGCTCCTTGCAACTGGTCAAACATGTCATCAATACGTGGCAATGGGTACCTATTTTTAATGGTGACATGATTCAACTCCCGATAATCAATACAAAGTCGCATACTTTCATCTTTCTTCTTTACGAATAGCACAGGAGCACCCCAAGGAGAAGTACTAGGACGAATAAAGCCAATGTCTAACAATTTCTGCAGTTGGATCTTTAACTCCTGAAGTTCAATAGGAGCCATTCGATATGGGGCTTTGGAAATGGGTTTTGTACCGGGTTCAAGATCGATACAAAATTCAATTTCACGCTCTGGGGGTAGGCCAGGAAGTTCTTCAGGGAATACGTCAGGGAATTTATTAACAATAGAAATATCATTCAAAATTGACGTATTTTTGTTTAGATCCGTGACATGAGCTAAGAAAGCTTGACATCCGTTATTCAATAAACGAATAGCTTTATGGCTTGAGATGGCATCGATTGATTTTAATGGTTTGGTTGCTTGAATTCGCATAATAGGTCGATTAGGAATATGAAAGCTAACAACCTTACGAACATAATCAATTTTTTCATGATGAGTAGTTAACCAATCAATCCCTAGAATCACGTCAAATGCAAGTATTTTTAATGAAATCAGATCGACGGGTAATGTGTGGGTACCAACTTAAACCAAACAAGACTTATAAACCGTGGATGTAATGAAGGTTTCTCCCAATGGAGTTTCAACAGATAAATCAAAGTCTAATTTCTCCGGAGTCAAATTTAATCGATGAGCGCAAGTAGGAGAAATAAAAGAATGGGTAGAACCGGTATCAAATAAAGTATAGACTTCGTTAGAGTTTATGATAAGTTTACCCGTGATGATCTCATTCGGGTTCCTTGCTTTCTGGGAGGTCACAACAAACGCTCTCCCTTGCACTACCGGTTTTGACTTTTCTGGGACGGCCTTTGGTGTCTCCATCTTGGTTGAACTTATTTTTGGTAAACGACAAAATCGAGCTAAATGACCTTCTCTTCCACAATTATAACATGCTTTAGACGGCATCGCTCAGTTTGGACTGATGTGCCCCTCCCCTCCGTATTTGAAACATATGATAGGTGGTCGTTCTCCTTCCTTAACAACGGGTGCTGGTGCTGACGTCTTTCCATCATTGTTGAATCTCCTCTTCTTGAAATGATCATTCTTATTATTTTGGCCCTGATTACCACCGAAGTGGTTACCATTTCTGGCCTGTTAATTCCCTCCACGCTTGTTGTCACCGCTTCGATGACTGCTCTCACTGGTATTATCATTTTGCCGACTGCTCTCTTTTAGTTGCGTTGACTCGTTATCGCGCTCCACTAACTGAGCCCTATTCACAACATCTGAATACAAACACAATTTATGAGAAATAAGATGTTAACGTATCTCAGGTTTCAAACCTCACAAAAACATTCGCGTCATTCGCTCTTCATTATCCACCAAGTGGGACGCAAACCGGGACAACTCAGCAAATTTAGCCTCATACTGCGACACGGTCATATTATTCTGCTCCAATTTGATGAACTCCACCTCCTTCATGTGACGAACACTTTCGGGAAAGTATTTTTCATTGAATAGCTCTTGGAACTTCTCCCAAGACATCTTCAGTGCGGCAGGTTGAGTACGCTTAATCGATTTCCACCAGTAATCTGCCTCTCCTCGCAACATAAAGGCGGTAAAGGGAACCTTTTGCTCCTCGGAGCATCCCAAGACATCAAATATCTTGGTAATCTGCTTTATCCATGTTTCCGCTATAAGTGGTTTTGGCTCTCCCTTAAACTCTGGTGGTCCCAGCTCCTTGAACTGTTTAGCAGTGACCGTCCGAGAGTTTTCAGTGTTTCCACCTATATTTTGGACAGGAGCCGCTCTCGCCTGTTGTTGCATGAACTGCATAAAGTTTCTGAACATTCCATCATTCATCATCTGGTCAATGTTGTTATTTACATGAGGATTGTCACCTTCCTGATGCACATTATCCTGATTATTGATATGTGGTGAATCAACAGTCGCCTGTGCTCCATTTCTATTCTCAACATTCTCAGATGTCATTTTCAGATATTGCCACAAAATAAAAGTTAATTGATATATCATATATTATCCTTATATTATGACCGACCAATTAAATACCATGCAAATAAACTTAGGTAGGTCATACTAGCGAAGGAATTCCCCGTCTCCCCCCTCCTAGTTCTATTCTCACATCTTAGTCAGGGATCATATCCCTAAGCTTTGATACCAACTGTGACGCCCCCAAAATTAGGTATACATCACCCATCTTGGGTCGTCAGATATATAGTATAGAATACAAATACAACTTACTAATACAACTGTCGTGTACAATACGACAAAACATAAACTGTGAGTTTGAATACAAATATTATCTTCTAGAGAGTATTCATACTTAAAAGGAGTCCTCATTTCATTTATTAACACACTATTACATAGAATAGTGAGGACTACTAACTAATACTATCATTCGGACCATCACTCCGTTCCCCAACTTGCCCCAGCTACGTTCTCATTTCCTGAAGAGAACAGTGAAAGAAAGGGTGAGCTCAACTAGCCCAGTAAGAAATATTATGACTAAGATAATGCAGAATAAATTATCATTAGCCTTCAACAATGTTAAACTGATAAAATATAATAGACATCAAGTTTAACTGCAGCGGAACCAGCAATCCGTTAAAAGAGTCAAGTAGAAAATAAACTCTACTATCTTTTATGATTTAAAAGGTTTTTCAACATTGTGATCGCTGGGACTCAGCTTAATAAAATAATCCACATCATCGAATCACCCCTGCACTACGGCCAAGGATATTCGTGTATTCATTAATGGTCATGATCATGCCAACAACTGTCCATCAATGCGCTACGGGCCAATGAGGACTTTTACCACATCATTTATAACATTACGATCATGATTATACCGAATAATCCCTGGTCAAAATCATACCAAGTCCATCTATGCACTACAGGCCACAGATGACTTTCAACATTTTATAAACATGAGGATGATGACAATGATATAAGAATTCAGTAAAACAAGTTCAAGAATTAATTTATCCAAGAATTAACAACGTCCAAATTGTCAACATGATACTGCTTTGTGGAGTAAAATTCAAGAATACTTAGAAGAATATTTTCATGAAAAGATACTGGATAAACCGCAATTATCAAGGATATTCCACTAATTTCATAGAGTATAGAAGTCAAAACTTAACCAACTGAGTATAATAAAGAATGGAATAACAAAAGAAATCACCCGGTATGCGATAGACCGCACAGACAGGTTATTCCAACAGAATAATAAATAATAGAACCAGGTCCGGCGTAAACGCACAGACAGGATGTTCCAACAGAATAATAAATAATGGAACCAGGTCCGATGTAAAACACATAGACAGGATGTTCCAATAGAATAATAACAAGACAGAACCTGGTCCGGTGTAAAACACACAGACAGGATGTTCCAACAGAATAATAATAAAAACGGAACCAGGTCCGGTGTAAAACACGCAGACAGGATGTTCCAACAGAATAATAGAAGAATGTCACCAAGTATAGGGTAGACCGCGTATACAGATTATTCCAACAGAATAATAAGAAATGGAATAACAATAGTTCTCTTCATGAATAAGAAAGAATAACACCCCTTACCGTTTTAAAGAAGAGCTGAAATAAGGAAGTAGTTAAGTAGTAGAATACTCTTTTTCTCTCTCTCTCTCTATAGTTTCTCTCTATAGTTTCTCTCTCTAGAGTTCAGTGAATTCGTAAGAAATAATGAAGGAATGAGCTGCTATTTATAAAAAAATAGAATGCATAGTAACTAATCCATGAACGGTCCAGATTGATTACTTTAATTTGACGGTCCATATTTAAAGAAAAATTTTTTAAATAAAATATAATATATTCTATTTATAAAATAACTTTAATAAAGTATTTTGTTTTATATAAAAAGATGTTTCTGTTTTATTACGTTAATAATACGAATAAAACAAAACGTCATTATCGCTAAATAATTCATATTATTAACTAACAATATTTGAATCAAACTGAGTGACTTCTCACATAAGCATTAATAATCAATACCGTGTGCTACTATGCAACCACGCGTATTACTGTACTTTTACTACCGAGTAGTTCAACAGTATCAATGGTAAAACTTCCGCCGTTATTTTTAATAAAATATTTTTGTCGTTTTCTTAATCCGATAATAATTTCGTTGTGGGGTCCACCAATGATTGTGCCGTTGTACAAATATTACCTGTTAAAACGAATATTCCCCGACCAATCGAATATTATATAACAACTTGCGTACTTTGCAAAATTTATAAATATCACCCACAACTATAACATTATATCAAATTAACTCCATAATATTCAAAAATGATATTTATAGAAAATTCATCTTTATTTATAAAAGTTGGGGTCTTACAGTACTAACCCATAATCAACTCAATCTTATTTAAACAAATGAATTTCAAATTATATAATTAAACTACTATTAAATTCCACTAGTTAAATTAAGATTACGGAGATTTAAAATCACAACTTTACTTATTGCTTCATTTAAGTTAACACACTTCTCATCAATTATTCTCTATCCTGAATTGTTAATCAAGAACACTAAAGCAAATAAAACCACCTCTCGATGCATAATACCCATACTCACTTAAATCCATAAATGATACAATTAAGCAAGACACCCTAATTAACTAATCCACTATATCTCTATATGAATTACAATAAAAAAGGATTTAAAACACAAGTTCTCTATAAAATTACATATGGCGTAAAGGCATATCTCTATTCTAAACACGAATCATGAATTCTATCTATGCAGAAATCACAAACACATGCTATCATGATCAGATCTAAATCTATACTCCTCTTCCGATTTCATATAGATTCTCACGGTAATTGATGGCCAATCAGTTAAACAATTAAGTCCAAATCACAATAGATAAAGCTCACAATAAAACATAATAATTGATAGTGAAACATATTAAAATAAACTACACAATAAGATCCATTGTAATCTCAAACAAAGAATTAGTTCATTGAATTAAAACTAAGAATCCACACTTGAATACACATTAAAAGATAAGAATAAGATTAGAGTGAAGAATAAATCTGTTATCAGCAAATCTCCATCTTCCTCAAGCTCCTGCTCTTGATCTTCAATGGTCTCCAAGTTGCTTCAATCTCCAAAACTAATAAGAACTGGGATTTTGGTCATAATCTACTCTAATCTAATCTCATGGAATCCTCAAAACTATCCTCCCAATCCAAGTTAAAATCAAGTATTTATAGTTCTAATGGACACCCTAGCAAGTTAGGCAACTAAGAATCCTATTCTAGATCATTGGACATCAAATAACCCAAATCAGCTGTTTCCCCGACGATCGGCGTGCCCACCCCTGCTCCTAGGCAAATTTGGGCGTGCCCCGCGCTATTGTAGCAAAGAATCTACTGGCCCGGCGCGCCTCGCACTGTTTCTGGCGCGCCCCGCATCGCTCTGTTTTATGTTGCGACGTCCTTTGGTAAAATAAGCATAACTTTTGATCCGCTAGGAGTTACGGGGCCTGCCACCTATCGAATCGAAGATATCGATAAGATCTACAACTTTCGTTCTTCAAGAATTGACAGATTCTAGTCCGATCAAGATCGAAATCGTGCTTGAAGTAGATGCTATGTAAATTACAAGTAGGACAACTTTGAGCTTTTTTGATCTTTGTTGATAAAAAGGCCATAACTCTCGCATCCGAACTCCGATTGGGACGATTCAAGATGTTCCAAATTGTTTTTTCTTGTTTCTTCATGCCAATGTCGTGTCATAGCCTACAAAATAACATAACATGTATGAAATGAACACATAATGCATGCAAAGTAACTACAAAACATAGGTTTAAGCCTACTTATCCTTTATGATTGAAAAATCATAATAAATGATAATAATTACTTGAAATTTTTTATGAGCCTTTAAAAATTATTTTGACTGATTAATAAATTATCTAAGATAATTGTGTTGCATTTTGACAGAGTCTTATGGATAATAGGCTCGTGAATTATCCGACTAGGTTGTCGGGATGTCAGAATTGTGCCAGATTCAACTCAGACTGCAATAGTTTGACTTGATACTAAGTCTTATGTGTTGTATAGACTGATAGGGTTATGTGTTTAGGTTATTTTATAATTATATATAACAGTATTATACTGTGATGATATTATTCTAATATTTGGAGATCGATATTATCTATATTAGGTTTTCAGACAAAGATAAATAAATTGTGTAACTATAATCAACGGTACATGCAAGTTCTCTCTAACTCGACCTCGAGTTGTTTCATTCAAATATGCTTATTGTTAATCCTTGCTGATTACCATGTTTATGAATTATTGATTCGCACTCTGTGCATATTGCATGTGTTCATCAGGTATGAAAGGCTGATCACCTACATTACCATTAGGTTTAGATATAGCTATTCATGTTCAATGTCCGTTCATCTATGAAAATTAGTTCATGCTAGTTCAAAATTATATTATAGAATTTTAGCCAGCTTATTGTTAAATTCTTTCCATCATGATATATCCTTAATTTATTGAACTTATACTTACTGGACAAACTTGTTGCTCACCCTTGCTATATCATGATAAATATTACAGATTAGAACGAATATGTCAGATACAAGAAAAGTCAAGGACATATCCAACATTGGTTGATAGAACAGATAAATTTGTAACAGTAATGTATGATATTAACATTGTATGTTAGATAGGATATTGATTCAGGTATTAAGTGAAGGTTCTCGACCTTGGGGATAGTGTGTAAAGTTTAATGTATAAACAATTTATGTTTATATCTTCTGCAATAGTTATAGAAATAATATACCAGATTCGTGGCACTTGATACCAAATTTGGGGTTATTACACTTGGTATCAAAGTCATGGATTCAGGGATATTACAGTTGGTATTAGAGTTATAGGTTATGAACCTAGGGTAGGGTTATCTTAGTCTAATAACCGCAGTGATTAGGCTAAGGATTAACTCAAATAGAGTTAGTGAGCCGGTAAGATTCAAAGACGAATCTTGGCGGGTTATAAAAGAAATGGAGTTCCCTAACTCTGATAATAAAGGTGAACAGTATTGATGAATAGATAGAGTCTAAAAGACTAAAAGTACAGGGATAGGAGATCGAAAAACATCATAGCATAGAAATGAATCGTAATATATACGATAAGATCACCCCGTGATCTGATAAGGTTATGGTAGAGAAGAGAATTAATCAAATGATTGAAAAGTTTACAGCAAAGATTGCAGTGTGTCAGTTGTACTACGAATTAGTACAGATTTGGGAAAGGATTACGAATACGAATTAAACAAAATTCGTATTGAGAAGGGAGCTAGGATTAAGTGGTGATTTCAATTGAGGACTCATTTCAGCAACTGAGTTGTATGATTCTTTGAATGGGCAGGGAATTTGTACTTAGTTTTAGAACCGCTTAGCTTTCTATATTGATTAGTGGTTGAGTTTAGTTTGACGACCACTTAGCTTCTGGTATTGACAATCATTGGAATGTTTGTGTCGCGTTGTTTGCTATATGCGTGTTGAGAAGGTGATTCTTTTCTCATGTGCATAAAAGATAGATAGGGTATAGGTAGAGGATATAAGATTAAGTTGCAAGTTCTTAAAACTCATACTTATGGTAAGTTCGTGACTCATAATTATATGAAATATTTGTGAACCCCTCAGCAAATGGACGCTAAAGGTCTGACTAGGATAAGTTCTTAAACTCATATGATTGTGGAAAGTTCCTAAACTCATAAGTGTGGTAAGTTTGACGAACTGGGTAAAGCTGTGTGTGAATGGAGTATTGAGGATAATAGGAATAGATAGATTACTAAGCAATTGATCATTAGTGGAGACATAGGTTTTCCACATCTGCTAGCCATGCTAGACTTTGAAATTTTTGACATCAAGCTAAATACGCACTATGTGCTTTTTAAAAATAAATTTCTGTTCTCAACTTCAAGTGACCATTGTGTATGTGTGGACTTCGGGACACTAACACATCGTTACCTATTAAAATAATAAAATTGATTTACAATGATTTTTGAACTGTTTAAATAATCGTCTATGCTAATTGTTTCGGCTAAACAAAAATGATTTGAAATATCAAAATTTATTTTAGTTATCATTAATGTATCATGTAACCTGAAACACAGATGAAAAAAAAATGACGGAGTTGTAAATACAAGAATACTTAGTGTTGAATTCGATTGAAAAATCGTTGTCCCACTATTGTATAATGTGTTATGACAAAGTCACACAATGACGAAATCCTCAAATGGACTGTTAAATGCAGTACGGTATCATGACATTATTTTCAAACTATTTATAAAATAATAATTTGCCAACGGGGTTTGGCTATACATAAATATTTCGTTTGAAATTGAATTCTTGATTTGAGTCTATGCTATTTGATTCGGCTAGACAAACTTTTATGAAAATTCTAAGTGTTCTTTTAAAATTTTCCCGGACCAAATTATTTTGGTGCGGATTCCGATAAAGACTGAGGTAAAAGAATTTTTATGCGCCCAAGGCGGATAAGAGGAACAGGAAAAGTAGTTTCGACCAGAAGTACTTAATAAGTACAGGGCATAACGGGCTAATTACCCAATGTATCCGTAAGACATGACATTTTACGGATAAATTTATGTGTAACCTTTTCGAAAATGAAAGATTCGTAGTCTGTATGACTCCTCAGCACAATTTGGAAAAAAAATTTAACACTTGTGAGCGATGTTTTGGGTAGCATGTGGTGATAAGTATGCAAGGCATAAGGTGTAAGTTGAATTTCGGGGACGAAATTCTTAGAAGAAGGGGTGAATGTGACAACCCGAGAATTTGGACAATTTAATAAAATCTTAAAAGATTGAATTAAGGTTAAATAATAAACCTAGACAGAAAATAAGTGTATGGATTTGATATTTTTGGGAAGGAATTTTATGGATTTAAAAATTTTTGATGAAGGCTTACAGGGATAAGTGTAAAAGTGTATATGTTTTGTGTATGTAGTTTTATGTGTACAGTTTATGGTTAAAGGATAAGGGTTGACCAGATAACTTATATCACTGACAAACCCAAATATTATATTAAAAACATCGACGTTCAGTTAGAAAACCCTAACGATTGATAAGAAACCGTAAAACTGGCTTTGGAAACCCTAATTTCAGTTTCGGGAATTTAAAACCCTAACCGGGAATATTAAAACCCTAATTTGGGAGTTCAAAGAATAATTGTAAAGGCTTAAGTATTTATGATTATAATTCTAATTAGGGAAAACCTAACAAATTAGTTAAAAACTCTAATTACTAAATTAGAAACCCTAATATATAATTAGGGAAAACCCCAATTGTTAATTTAACAATTTTAATGTTAATTAGGAAACCTTAATCCTAATTAACAAGCCCTAATGTGATTACGAAATCTTAAGATAATTAGTAAACCCTAATTATAATTTAGAAATCTTAATTTTTCTATTTAAAAATCTAATTAGAGAATCCTAGAATTGAATTTGTAAAACCTAATGGTTGAACCCTAAGGGTTGGATCAAATGACCATTATGCCATCAAAATTGGAAGAAAAATGACTAAAATGCCCTTTTGCAATTCATTATTAGTTTGGAGTGTAGATCTTGCCATATACTTGGTGGTTTACCAACTCTAGATATTCCACATGTGCATTATATCTCAGCAATCTCAGCCAACTTGCAACATTAGATACAATGCATCAAATATAAGTAATTCAAGAGAGAGAGAATTCATTATCAAGCATCATTTGTCCACAAACACTCAACCAAGCCATTCTCTCTCCTAAGCTTTGAAATTCTTTAGTAGATCAGTCCTTAATTAAATCCCTAGCAAGCTAAGAACAGATCAAAGATCAGAAATTCAAAGATCAAATCATAAAGGTATAAATCCTAGCTTTATAAAACTCTTTAAGATCTATGTTATATGTTATGATTTATTGTTTAAAGTTGTGTTTAAGGGTGTTATTTACTGATCTATGATGTTACATCATAGATCCATAACATCTAGATGCACAAAAATAGCATTTTTAGAAACTGATCATGTGACAACCCGAGAATTTAGAAAAATTTTAAAATCTTAATTAATTGATTTAAGGTTCAAAATTAGAACCTAGACAGAAAATAAGTGTATGCGTTTGATATTTTTAAGAAGGAATTTTGAGGATTTCAAAATTCTGTGAAGGATTTAAGTGAATTATTCAGGATTAAGGGAATAAGTGAATATGTTCTGTGCATATGGTTGTTTATGTGTTCAGTATGTGGTTAAGGGTCAAGGGTTGACCAGATAAATTTTTATCAGTGTCAAACCCTAATATAATTAAGAACGTCAACGTTCGGTTAGAAAACCCTAGCGATTAACAAGAAACCCTAAAAACCGGTTCTGGAAACCCTAATTTCAGTTCCGGGAATTCGAAACCTTAATTCGGGAATTTGAAACCCTAATATGGGAACTTAAATGATTATTATATTGCTTAAATGCTATTAATTATAATATTAATTAGGGTAAAGCTTAATTAATGATAATAATTACTTGAAAATTTTTATGAGCCTTTAAAAATTATTTTGACTGATTAATAAATTATCTAAGATAATTGTGTTGCGTTTAGATAGAGTCTTATGGATAATAGACTCATAAATTATCCGACTAAGCCGTCGGGATGTCAGAATTATGTTGGATTCAACTCAGACTGCAATAGTTTGACTTGATACTAGGTCTTATGTGATGTATACATTGATAGGGTTATGTGTTATGTGTTTAGGTTATTTTATAATTATATATAATAGTATTATACTATAATGATATTATTCTAATATTTGGACATCGGTATTATCTATATTAGGTTTTCTGACAAAGATAAACAAATTGTGTAACGGTAATCAATGGTACAATCAAGTTCTCTCTAACTCGACCTCGAGTTGTTTCATTCAAATATGATTATGGTTAGTCCTTGTTGATTACCATGTTTATGAATTATTGATTCGTACTCTGTGCATATTGCATGTGTTCATCAGGTATGAAAGGTTGATCACTTTCATTACCATTCGGTTCAGATATAGTTGTTCATGTTCAATGTCCGTTCAGCTATGAAAATTTGTTCATGCTTGTTCATAATTATATTGTAGAATTTTAGCCATCTTATTGTTTAATTCTTTTCGTCATGATATATCCTTAATTTATTGAACTTATACTTGCTGGGAAACTTGTTGCTCACCCTTGCTATATCATGATAAATATTGCAGATTAGAACGAATACTTCGGATACAAGAAAAGTCAAGGACAGATCCAACATTGGTTGATAGAACAGATAAATTTGTAACAGTAATGTATGATATTAACATTGTATGTTAGATAGGATATTGATTCATGTATTAAGTGAAGGTTCTAGACCTTAGGGATAGTGTGTAAAGTTTAATGTATAAACAATTTATGTTTATATCTTCCACAATAGTTATAGAAATAATATACCAGATTCGTGGTGTTTGATACCAGATTTGGGGTTATTACACTTGGTATCAAAGCCGTGGATTCGGGGATATTACACTCACTACCATAACAACACCGATATTCAAATGATCCATATATAGTGGCATGTACAGATAGGCCACTACACACATCAACAATACATCTACTCTGGCAATACGTCACTGATCCTCCGACGTGGTGAAATCCCTGGAGTGCTGCGCATAGCTGTCCAATGAGACAAATCTGTTTATCAGAAAATGTTGGGACACTACATGCCCAGATGTAATCACATCATGTGCTACTCTACGCCTCAACCCGATGAAGGTCATGAACTGCTGGCTCATATCGCCAATAGCCATCTGAGCGCAATGCCTGTCCAATGGCAAAGCCGTCAACCGCTCATACTCCTCTAAGGTGGGAGTCAACTCCGGGGTCTCAAACCAAAAAACCTGCCTCTCTGGTACCCACTGCTCTAGCATGTGTAACAACCCGATATTTTTTATATAAATAAATAAGAAATTTTGTGAATAAAATTTTTTTTTATTTAAGGATGAGGATTTGTACAAGATTATGTGTATATGTATTTATGTGATAAGTAAAAATATATTTATTACATAAATATTTACAAATGAATTTATTTTAGAATTATTGATTTTTATAAGGTATATTCTTATAATAATTAATTTTAAGGTAGAAATGTTTTTATTAATTATTTTCCACGAAATATATAATCATATATTATTTAATTAATATATGGAGTGATTTTTAGAATAATTATAATAATTATTTTATTATATGAATTTTTGTATGGATTATTAAAGTAAATATTTTACCTTAATTATTAAGGTTAAATATGAAGAATAAATCAGATATGGAATCCAAACCCTAATTTTGGATTATTGCCAAGGTATGAGAATAATAATAATATAATATTAATTATATTTTGATTTTTCAGTGCTATAAATATGTACTGTATGTATGTATTGTTAATGATTGGTCAATTATGGTATTTAATTTCAAAACCCTAGTATTAATTGGTTAAACCCTAATTTTACTTAGGGAAACTCTAAATTGAAAATCAATTGTGAGCTTAAGACTGTTATATAACTATGTTATATGTTTTATGTTGTGTATTAAGTGATTAATTAGGTAAACCCTAATTAAAGTTTTAGAAACCCTAATAAATTTATTAAAAACCATATTTTAAGTGTTAAACCCTAGTTTGAAACTCAATTATGAGTTCGAGATTATTATTATGTAGCGATGTTATGTGATTTTATGCATAATTAGGTAAACCCTAGTTAACATTTTGAAATATTAATTTCTAGAAACCCTAATTTCTTTAATTAGTAACCCTAATTAGAAATTATAAAACTTAATTACCATTTGTAAACCCTGATTGCTATTTTAGCAAAGTTAATGATAATTATATGATTTAAACCCTAATGTTCCTATATAAGGTAATTATAAAATTAATCACAATTAGAAAATCCTAATTTCAAAATTTTAGGAAACTAAAATTTTATTTAATTTTTTTTATTTGATTTTATTTATTTTTGTGTAAACCCTAAAATGTAATTTTAGAAAAGTAAATGTTGGAAAATCTTAGGGTTAAACCCTAAGGGTTAAACCCTAAGGGTTTGCCAAGTCCAAGTATGCCATTTAATAAATTACCAATTGACCATTTTGCCCCTAGTTACATTATTTTGGCTAATATGTAGGTTTTGACATTAGGTTTAGTTGGTGAACCAAACCCAACAACTCCATGTGCTGAAAATGACAGCCACAAGCTACTTTCATCAGCCATTCATGCATCAAGACTTGTATAAATAGATTGGAGGAGAGAGCAATGTTATTTGTTACTTACATTTTTCACAATACACATCCAAGACCTCCCTCTCTCCAAACCAACGAAATTATCTAGCATTATAGTTCCATTATCAAGCCCCACTAACACCATACCCAAATCAGAAACACAAAATCAAAAATTTGTTCATCAAAGGTATAAACCCTAACCATAATTTTTTTTCAATGATCTGTTGTTAGATCTTGTAATTTGTTGTTAAAAGATGTTGTTTATAGTCTACTTTAATGATCTGGGTTGGTATATTATAAGTCCATAACATCTAAATGCTCAAATCAATGATTTTTAAATTTCTGGAAAAATTTCATGTTATGGTCTGACAACGAATGTCAGACCTTGTAGATCCATTTCTGTAATTGTGTTTTGTGTTTTAAGTGTTGGATATTGTAGTCTGATATGTTGGCTTTGATCTGGATCAAGAATCAGGCTTAGATCAGTTGTAGATTATAAGTTATAACCGGTCAAAGCTCGTTGACCGGCATTGACCGGGCCATTTCTGGGTTACCCAGAAAGCTTCTAGAACATGTCTGGCAGTAGATTCATGGCCTTGGATCTTGCAGGTGTTAGTTTATTTGTTGTTGATGTTGTAATATGTTTGTACTATGGTATATGGACTTTAAGATTAAGCTTGTATATCGCCTAAATATCTAGTGGATCGAAGTCAGTGGATGGTCAAACCAGGCCGGAAGATCACGAACTTAGTTTTCTGGGTAACCCAGAAAACTTAAGTGCATGATCTTTGACAAGGTTTGACCAGCTTATGTCTTTTGATTTTGTTGTTGTTATTATGATTTTATGTAATGGATCTCTAGACTTACATGTGTTCTACAACCTGAAAGCCTAAGATCACGAAACTCGTTCATGTGTTGCAAGATATAAAGATCGAGAGAAGGCAGTATGAACTGTTCTTCATTTATGGAAAACCCAGAAATGAAGAACAGCTCTGACAAGGTTTTTGGGAAGGCCAGATCTCGTTCGGTTTATGTAGTATGGTCATGATTGTTGTTGTAGCCTGAAGTGTTACACTAGTACTACATGCTCTAATGCTTAGTTGGTCCAGAATCACACTACACACTGAATTATTGTTGGTCAAAGTAAGCAACTCGGAAACTGACTATGAATTTCTGGGTTTGGCCAAGAACATGAAGAACACCTATAGCGACGGTTCTATCGCTATAGGTGGTCTTTAGCGACAGATTATTTAATATTTTTCAGAAATTAATTATTAAATAGAAAAAATTAGTTTTTAATTATTAAAAATACAAAATAAATTATTAAAAATTATTAAAAATTCTGAAAATTAGTTTTTAATTATTTTTAATATATTTCATAAATATTTAATATTTTTGAAATATTAAAAGTATTTAATTATAATATTAAATAAATTATTTAAAAATGATTTTAATATTAGAAAAATCATTAAAAATTATACTATGATATAAGAAAATATTTTAAGTTATTTTTAATGACTTTTAATATTTTATGATAAATTTCATTAATAAATTGATATTAATGGTAATTAATTTATTTACTAAATGAATTAAATAAATTAATTAAAAATGATTTTATTATATTAAAAATCATATTAAATGAAAATAAAGTGTTTAAAAATATTTTAAGTTATAAAATATAACTTTTAATATTTAAAGGATAATTTCATTAATAATTAAATATTAATGATTATTAAGTTATTAGTTATGATATTAAATTTATTTAATAATTATATTAAATAAATAGTTTATAAATGGTTTTATTACTTTAAAAATCATTTAAAAAGGATATAAATGAATTAAAAATATTTTAAGTTATGAATAATGACTTTTAATATTTTGATAAATAGAACATTAATACTTTAATATTAATGATAATTATTTAAAAATGATTTTAAATGTTTTAATATTAATACTTTAAAAGTATTTTGAGTTATTATACATAACTTTAATATTTTTGAAATGATTTCATTAATAGTTTAATACTAATTAAATATTAATGATAATAGAATTGATTAGTATTTAAATCATTTTAATATGATTCCGATGTTTGAAAATTTATGATAAATTATAATAAATATTTTAAAATTATATTGAGTCATTTAAAAATAAAATGACTGATACGTACTGATGTTAAGTTATAAAATAGAGTCTTAGACTCGATAATTATCCGATAAAGTTGTCGGTAGACTGACATATTTCAGAAATTGATCTGGACTTAGATAATGTGATTAGATAAATGATTATTTGTGATTCAATGGTTGTTAAATTTATATGTCAATGTGATTAGGGTATGTGCTGACTGCAATAAGCAGTATTACGTGTTATAGTATATTGTTCTAATCGAACGAACTATCTTATTAATGATAGGTCGTGAGATAAGCGATAGATCTTAATTACAAGTTGTAAACAGCGCTTCAGGCAAGTATCTAACCTTTGCATTTTCTTTATGCAATGGATGTGAGTAAGAATGTTTCTAAACTATATTATTATTGTACAGATTATGAACTTTATATTATATAAGCTCATTGAATATCAACATGTTAGTATATGATAATTCGGATATATATATATATTCTGTTCGTTAATTTCTAGAAGTGGTTAAACAAGTGTCCCCACTTGGATAATCATTGTATTTAATCACATGTTGATATACCTTTGTCAATTACCCGTATACAGATATATTGAATTATAGATTATTGTTGAACAAGATAAAACCTTTGATTTAGAACCCAGACAGGTATGAACATCCCTACATGGGAAAATTTTTATGCGCTCCGGCGGACAAAGGATGAACGATAATATCGTTCTAGCAATGTAGTATTGATCAATGCAGGGCATAACAGGCTGATCACCCCCATGCCCGTAAGTTATGACGGTTTACAGATGAATTTCTGTTTAACCTTTTCGAAAATGAAAACAATGTTCATGGCATGTCACCATAACCCCAGTTATAGTCATTATGTAGTTTCAAAAAATTTGAAAGAGAGTTGTTATGTTATTATTATTGGTCCAGTATACTTCACAACTATTGACTAGTTGTAGAAGAATAGTACAAAGAAAACATTTAAATCCTTTCAGCTTATATATATATATATAATTGCTATTGCTTGCTGGGCACTCAAATGCTCATCCTTGCTTAAATTTAAATGTTTTCAGCTAAGTGCGAACGACTAGAGAACTCTGCTAAGAACAAAGGAAAAGGGAAGGTTGCTGAATGAACGAATTACTATGTTATGTAATAGTTTAATGTTATTAAGACAATTATGATATATATTATCTATCATGGGTTGTAATGAATGTTTAAAGGTTTCGTACTTGGGAGTTAGACTCTGATAATTATGTAAATTAATTTGATCTTTTATATTATTGTTATTATTATTAGTATTATTCTGCTCATAGAAATGGTATCGTGAAGAACCGAGTTCGGGTTTCAAGTACCTGAATTTGGGGTCCTCACAGCATGCCATCCATAAAATCCACAGGAACTTGGAACATCAGGAGGGTCATGGAATGCTGCAACAGCTGATCTACAGTCACCCGATCTGGATGTGACAGACTATCATACCATAACCTCAAACGGGAGGCCACCAATACTGGTGGGGTGTGATCAATGCGGCTAACTATCAAAGAAGACATTTATGTGGGCCGTATCATAAGACCATCCAGGGGCCAATGCTAAACATCTCTGGGCATACATATGCATAACATGATACATGTATGATAAACAATATATGTCAATATGATGTAGGGAATGGAAAACAGTACGTACATTCCTAAGTACATTATAATCTAATACATCATATCTGTGTGCAGCTGGAAAATACAAGGAAATGGGGTAGAGCCGCCCAGTATCTAACAGAGGCCTTTCTAAAGATATAACGAGAATGGGGCACAACCACCAAGTATCTAACAAAGGCCTATCAAAAGATATAACGAGAAAATACATCAGAAGAAGTCAACGGTGTTGATGTCTACATCATCTATTTTATCCATCTGATGTAACTCCTCCTAAGTTACTAGATCTCCACCATGAGGGATGTCAGGCCTATACAATGGAGTATTTGCACCGGCAAAACCATATGGGTCACCTAAAGGGCTAGCCCCTGAGCTGGAAGGATCAAAAGTATCCGCCTCGAAAGGATCTCTGCCTAAATACCAAATAAAGAAATGTGTCCGGTCCAACTGCTGGGTTAAACTGTCAATCTGCATCAAATGAGTCAAATCTCAGACGCAGGCCATCCAATCCGTCATCATCACAGATCTAGGAACCATATCCCCCATGAACTGAGTGGCGCGGGTCTGGGCTCCAATGGTACGAGGGGACCACTAGCAGTATGATGCCTCCTGAGTAAACGGACCCTCTGACAAAGTAAAGCCGTCAACGTCCATCAACGGGATATCACTTATAGGCGACTGCGACACAGGCTAATAACGCCTGGCAGGAGGCAAGATCAGTACATAAATCTATCCTGTAGTGTTCCTAATAGCACGCTCTCCCAAATAAAGCTCACATCCTCCATCTGTGAAGAGAGGAATCATAGGGGTGGATATCACATACTCAACACCAGTCGGGTACCCATCCTCAAAACCAACTGTTAAATGGTCCCCAGAATAGGGAACCCAAGTGATGACATCGGCTGTCAACAACTCTAATTGTAGGTGACAATGGGTGAAACCCTCAGCTATAGGAACCTCCGCCAACGTGGAGTGATGCCATCGTCGTCCCCGTGGATAGGTGTCTAAACCTAATACGCTAATAGGACATAAGCATGGAAGCCTTTTATAGGCCCAAAACTGCCAACATAAAGGTAAACATCTGTGGTCAGTCAACACTCTTAACCTGTACATGGGAAATCAAAAGAGAAATACTCACCAGCAGAAAAAGGAAAAATCCTAGCCAAGCCTCTGTCAAGCCCTGTGAATATATGCGCATTCCCCTAAGGAAATAGGCAAAGGTATAGGAGCGCCAATCATACTCTCCGATACGGTCCACCTCCCGAGTGGCCCTGACCAAAGCGAATGACACCGTGAAAGAGTTATCCGCTATGAAGCAACCCCTGAGAATGACCAGGAACAATCGCTGAAGAATGCGATCCCTGACTCTCACATCAGCGGGTATGGGCTCACTCAAAAGCCCACTCATAGCATCTATGCTTAAAGGACCTGTACGAACTATTCTGCCCTTGAGCCCCTCAGTCGGGACTCCTAGTAAGGATATGATGGCAGTCGAGGTAATGTTTACCGCACAAGGCACAGGCGCCCCTCCAAACTCCATATCGGTGATAAATTGCCAATCCATCGGCGTCATCATCACCTCACAGTCCAACAAATGGAGACATTGAGTCCGGTGAAACCAGTGCTCAGACAATGCCCTGAGATAACCCTAGGGACAACGACGGGGGAGGATGGAAAAGAACGCCTCAAATCCCCAACCATGCACAATCTCTCGATAATCGGTATGAAGAGCCTGATATAGAGAGTGTATTCTGAACCAGTTCCCTCAAGGCTACGTAAAGCCGGGAACCTACATCACAAAAGCAGATCAACATCAGAACCTTTGCTCCTCATTAATAGGAAAAAAGGATAATCAAACCCAGCTTTTACCTCATTTGAAAGCAAGTAGACCAAGGGGTGGCGACTCAAATCACCCAGAAGCTCTGGAATCGTTACATTAATGCCTAAATGATCCCTGCGGGGAGCATGAGCAGCAGGAGCGGGAGCCACAATCGGAACATCCTCCTCCTCATCCTCAACATCCGATACCTCAACCCGAATAAAAAGAATCACCGCCTCCACCAACCGACGAGGCTGTCTGACTGAACGGGGTCGAGGCACATCAGAAGCCCTCCTTCGTATACCTAAAGTGGTCCTACGGGAACTACTCGGCTGATCTGGATCCATATATCTGGACATAAGTCTCCAAATCACCTCAAAAAGGGTGTGATAAATTTTAACCTGGAGCTTTTCAAATACATTTTATGACTATATGCATGCATGCATTGCTTTAACATACGCCTACAATAGGGTAAAAAATACATGTCTACCTAATGCCTAGACTCAGGAAAATTTTTGCCAAAATCTCCTTTGTAAAAAGGATAAACCACATACACGTAGGCATGACTAGGTGGCCATTCAATAGCACACCAACCCGCAGTCATAAAAATCCTATATGCATAAAAATATCAAAGTCATAATCTGTAAGGGTAGCCTAATTACTAGGATTACTTTGCTTTACAACCTTTGCTTATTTGTCCTCAAATAGGATAAGAAATAGCAGAAAAAGGTGCCAATTTGACTGTTCCAAAAGTAAAATTTTTTTACATCATTATGTTCAGCATGGTAAAATACTAACATTTACTGTGTTGAATATTTTTTATCAATATGAGCATGCATATTCACTACTATGTGTTTAGACGTATTTCATCTGATAACTCATTTTCCAAACGGACAAAAATTGGAAAAGAAGACATGCATACGTTGCCAGGATAGTGTGAAACACTTGTACAATGACAGATTTTATAGAAAGCTGCCCGAACTCAGCAAATCTGAAGAAGAACTCTTGGATTCTCTGTGTGGCTCAACTTGAAAATGACTTGTGAAAGGAAAATAGCCTATAAGTACACCCATGGATGGCCGCACGTGTACCTACGACTGTCCTAGGTGGGTCCCACCCCTCCGGCTCGGTCTAATTTAAGTTGCAAAGGAGGTCTCACAAGCTAAAAAAGTTAAATCAGGAAAAAGACGCTACGTGATTGAGCGAAAAAGTCTGAAATCCTGATTTTCAAGACCAAACTGCGGGTCTACATATCACTCATTGGTGTTCGCCTATACAAAGGGCTCACAACACCAATGATAACAGCTATTACAAATTGCATTTGGCAATACCTCACAAAGGTCCGATGTCGTCAGGTCGGGGTCGCAACTCCAAAAACCTCTCCCCAGCAGAGACTTCATATAACTTCTGCTGTTGAAGCACATTTCAACAAAGTTCAAGCAATCTTGACATTATCTCAGCCGTTGGCAATTATATCCAGCGAAGCATCGAAAGTCATCTGATGATATCAGCAGTTGAAGCACATTTTAACGAAGGTCAAGTAGCCTTAACATCACCATCCATTGGCAAGTAAATCCAACGAAGCGTCAAAAGTCATCTGATGATTCCAGACATTGGCAGTTAAACCTAATAAAGCATCGGAGATAATCTGGTGATGGTATCCGTTGAATTACATTTCAGTGAAGGTCGGGCAACCCTAACCACATAGACTGTTGTAAAAATAAACTCAAGAATGGTCATACGCTTGTGTGGGAACCTCTAGCATGTATGTATGTTAAAGTATAAGTGTATATGTGTATTAAAGTTTGGACTGAAACCAGGAGTGCAAAGCTCAACTTTGGTCTGGCCAGGGGACAGCGCAACTGCGTCGTCCCTAGCCTAAACATGGTGTAGCTGCCCCATTCTACAGTCATGAATAGATTCTATTTTTGATCTGAAGTTTAAGGCATGCTTATATGATTACTTTAACTTGTAATATATGACCAATATGCTATGTAATGTGTAAGAAGCATGCTATGTGATAGAGATGAATGTTAATTATGACTTTCAAATGATAAGTCCAAAAGAATGTTTCCAAAATATAAAGCAATAATACGTTGTTTGAATTTGTGATGTCTTATAATCTGAATTGTGCTATGAAAATATAGGATAGGTGATGTTGTATGAAGTTACAACTAAGTTAGATATTTATGTGTACGTTTAAACTTACCTAAATGAGTTTTAAATGTGTCGAACACATAGCGAGTCAAGTGTGTGATATATATATATATATATATATATATATATATATATATATATATATATATATATATATGAATGTTGATGTCAAGTACGAGTGGTTAAGGTATACCTATACATACCTAGCTATTCTAAGAGTATGATGAGAAAGTGAAATGTAGGTTTTACAAACCTAGTTAGGAAACAATGTAACATTATTGTTACATTAAGAATGTATGAAATATATGACTAATGGATATGAATCCATGATTATATAACTGTGTAAGAATACACGAAGTGCAGATAAGCAATAAGCAGTTAAGTCATAGTTGATAAACTACGAATCAGGCAAGTCTTTCAGTTCCTATTTGTTATATGAATTCGATAACTGTTAGTTGAGCTATATTATGCTATGAGAATGTTGATGTATATATATGAAATGCATATGAGATATGTATGAAATGTGAAAGTTGATCTTTGATGATATTCTTATGATTTAAACTTATATGCCTGTTATTTGAGAAATAACATGTGCAGTAAATATTAATGAATTATGAATGCATGTACTGAGTATGCTATTATATGCTATGTGCTGCATGAAAACTGTCAGAATTACTGGGCTGTCGAGCTCACCCTTGCAAACAATCACTTTTGCAGGTTAAGGACTCACGGTAAAGAATATGTGCTACTTGATTGATAAAGTTCAATAGTATCAAAGGAGATTAATTCGTTTGTATAAATATATACTCTTGAACCATGTTTAGGTTCTAGGAAATGTACATGATAGTAGTTTATGATGTGTAATACATGTTAAGTTGTACTATGTGATACATAGAGGGATTCGAATCGAGATGTAAAGCTTTATATAGTAATTTGAATAGAATGAGTCATAACATAATTTGATTCAAGAATATGTAATTGATTCAAGTTAAGATGTCAATAAAAAGATTTATTTTTAAAGGAGATTGAAAAAGTTTAAATTATTCCGCATATTTATATAACATCGAATATGATGTAAGACAGAAATGATAAATGACTAAGATTTGAAACTTATAAAAGTTTGGGGTAATTATACAGATCCTAGAAATGGAAATAATTTATATTCTAAATTGTAATAAGCATATTTATATTCATTAAGTTATGAATAAAAGATAAATATTTTGATGATAGTAGTATCGTGGCAGACTGGATCCAAGGTTTAAAGGGACCCGAATTTGGGGACGTCACAAAGGCTGAATGACCTCAGGGTTATCTCTGAGGTGTGCTTGACCTCCCAGGGTTATCTCCGAGGTTGGAACTGAGTGTCCCGGGGTTGTCTCCAGGGTTGAAACTAATTATTTTGGGGTTATCTCCGGAACTAGAATTGCATCCCTCGGGGTTATCTCCGAGGTTGGAACTGCATCTCCTGGGGTTGTCTCCGGGATTGAAACTAAATATCTCGGGGTTATCTCCGAGATTAAAAATTGCTTCCCTCGGGGTTATCTCCGAGGTTGGAACTGAATCTCTCGGGGTTATCTCCGACATTGAAAACTGAGTATCCCGAGGTTGTCTCCGGGATTGAGCTGATTTGACTTCGAGGGTTAACTCTGGAAGACAATTTTTCTCTCCTGCAAGGTTAGTAACAGGAATGCAAAATTTTGAGTGTCTACAGATGCCCCTCTTTATCATATTCATGCAATGTAATGGCATAGATAGGATAAAGATTGTTAGACACTTAAAATGTGAAAAGATAATTATGATACAAAAGTAAGGTAACATGATGTGAGTGTATGTTGAGTGCATGAAGGATGGAATGGAGGTTGCTCCATAAATGAGACCAGAGGATGTAGACATTGGGGTTATCACCAAAGTCCTTAATCCTCCATGCAGGATTTCCACCGAAGAAGTTCTTCTCATGTGCAAGAGACTCTTGGGGAATTGTGTTCTGTCTGCTAAAGATTTGTATAACAGATTCCATCATCGGTCCTCCCCGATGAGGATGGTTTTCCCTAGTTTATATAGTCAGGCCTTTTCAGCTCTTTGTTGGAGTTACTGCTAACAGTTTGTGCTGTCAAGGCTGCCTGACCTTCGTTGAAATGTCCTTTAACAGCTACTATCATCGGACCATCTCCGACACTTCGTTTAATTTACTTGTCAACGGCTAAAACATGTTAAGGCTGCTTGACTTTTGTTGAAATGTACTTCAATGGTTGAACATCATCGGACCACCTCTGATGCTTCACTGGATTTACTTGCAAATAGCTGAAAAAGTCAAGGCTGCTTGACCTTCGTTGAAATGTACTTCAACGGTTAACATCATCGGACCACCTCCGATGCTTCACTGGATTTACTTGTCAATGGCTGAAAATGTCAAGGTTGCCTGACATTCGTTGAAATGTTCTTCAACGGTTGATGATGTATGAAATCTCCGCTGGAGATGAACTTCTAACGAGATGTATGTTTTTTATTGTAATTACAACCAGGTTAATGGCATTAGACCTTCGTGAGGTATTTCCACATGTAACCTTCAAGAGTTATGATCATTGGCTTTGTGAACCCTATGTCTGGGCGAATACCAACGAGTGATATGTAGACCCGTAGTTTGGTCTCTGAAAATCAGGATTTCATGTTTTTCTGCTTAATCACGTAGCTTCTTTTTCCCTGATTTGACTTTTTAGCTTGTGGAACCTCCTTTGTAACTCAAATTTGATCGAGTCAAAGGGGTTGGGGGCCACCTAGGATAGCCGCAGGTAGACCCGCGGCCATCTATGGGTCAATTTTAGGCACATTTCCCTTTCACAAATCATTTTAACTTGAAGCCACATAAAGAATCCGAGAGTTCTTCAGATCTACTGAGTTCAGGCTGTTTTCTGTAAAATCCGTCACCGTACAAGTGTTCTGCACTATCCTGGTAACGTATGCATGTCTTCTTTTCCAGTTTTGATCGTTGAAAAGTGAGTTATCATATGAAATGCTTCTAAACACATAGTGGTGAATATGCATGCACATATGACTTGATAAAAAATATTCAACATAGTAAATGTTAGTATTTAACCACGCTGAACATATTGATGTGAAAAAATTAACTTTTGAAACAGTCAATTTGTCACTTTTTTCTGCTATTTCTTATCCTATTTGAGGACAAATGAGCAAAGGTTGTAAGGCAAAGTAATCCTGGTAATTAAACTACCCTTATGGATTCTGACTTTAACATTTTTCATGCATATAGGATTTTTATAACTGTTAAATAGTGTGCTACTGAATGGCCACCTAGTTATGCCTACGCGCATGTGGATATTCCTTTTTACAAAGGAGACTCTAGCGAAATAATTTACAAGAGTCTAGGCATTGAATGAACATACATTTTAAACTCTACTGTAGTCGTATGTTAAAGTAATGCATTTAATGAGCTCCAGGTTAGAATTTAACACACCCTTGCTGAGGTGATTTGGAGACTTTTGTCTAGATATATGGATCCAGACCAGTCGAGTAGCTCCAGTAGGACCTCTTCAGGTGTAAGGAGGAGAGCTTATGATGTGCCTCAGCCTCGCCCAGCCCGACAGCCTCGTCGATTGACGGAGTCAGTGATTCGTCCTAACTGGGTTGATGTACCAGATGTGGAGGAAGAGAAGGAGGATGTACCGGTTGTGGATCCTACTCTTTCTGCTTTTATTCCCCGCAGGGAGCTTCCAACCATAAATGTGATGATCCTAGAGCTTCTAGATGATTTGAGTTGCCACCCCTTGATCTATTTGCATGCGAACAAGGTAAGAGCTTTGTTGATCTTCCTTTTTCCTATTGATGAGGAGTAGTGGTTCTCATATTGATTTGCATTGTGATGTAGGTTCCCGGCTTTACGCAGCCTTGAGGGAAATGGTTCATCATGCATTCTCTGTACCAGACTCTTCACCCAGAGTACCGAGAGGTTGTGCATGCTTGGGGTTTTGAGGTGTTCTTTTCCATCCTCCTCCGTCGTTGTACCTGGGGTTACCTCAGGACGTTGTCTGAGCGCTGGTTTCAGCAGACTCAGTCTCTCCATTTGCAGGATTGCGATGTGATGATGACGCCGATGGATTGGCAGTTTATCACTGGTATGGAGTTTTCTGGGGCGCCAGTGCCTTGTGTGGCTAACATTTCCCCTACTGTCGTTAGATCCTTGCTAGAAGTCCAAGCTACGGTGCTCAAAGGAAGGACAGTCTGCACTGGTCCTTTTAGTGTAGACGTCATGAGTGGGGCTTTCACTGAGCCATTACCCGATGATAAGAGGGTCAGAGATCGCATTCTTTGGCGATTATTCCTGATCATCCTCCGGGGTTGTTTCCTAGCGGATAACTCTTCCATGGTGTCATTCGCTTTAGTCAGCGCCACACGGGAGGTGGACGGTATTGGAGAGTTTGATTGGGGCTCCTACACCTTTGCCTATTTTCTTAGGGGAATGCGTCTGCGCTCGTAGGGCTTGACTGAGGCTTGGCTAGGATTTTAACCATTCCTGCTGGTGAGTATTTCTCTTTTGATTTCCCTTGTACGGGTTAAGAGTGTTGACTGATCGCAGATATTTAATCTTGTATTGGTAGTTTTGGGCCTACGAGAGGCTCCCATATCTTCGTCCCATTAGTTTTTTAGTTTTTTAGGTTTGACAGAGGTTCCTATAGCTGAGGGTTTCACCCATTCACGCTTACAGTTAGAGCTGTTGACAGTCGATTTCATTACATGGGTTCCCTACTCTAAGGAGCACTTGACAGTTAGCTTTGAGGGTCATTTCTCGACTGGTGTCGAGCATGTGAAGTCCACCCGTAGGCTTCCTCTCTTCACAGATGGAGGTTGGGGGCTCTATTTAGGAGAGAGTGCTGTTAGGAGCATCACAGGAGAGATCCGTATACTAATCTATCCTCCTGCCAGGAGTTATTGGCCTGTGTCGCAGCCGCCGATCAGTGATATCTTGTTGGTGGGAATTAATGGCTTTGCTTTGTAAGAGGAACCGTTCACTCAAGAGGCATTTTACCACTGGTGGTTCCCTCGTACCATCGGAGCTCAGACCCGCGCCACACAGTTCATGGGGGATATGGTTCATGGCTCTGTCATGATGGCAGATTGGATTGCCTGCATCTGAGAGCCTGCTCACCTAACACAGATTGATAGCTTGACCTAGCAGTTGGACCAGGCGCATTTTCTCATCTGGCATTTGGGCAGAGATCCTTTCGAGGTGAATACTTCTGATCCTTCTAGCTCAGGGGCTGGCCCATTCAGCTGGCCCATATTCAGATGGTTTTTTCGATGCAGATCCTCCGTTGTATCGGCCTGATATCCCTACTGGTGGAGATATCATGACTTAGGAGGATTTACATTAGATGGATAGGTTAGATGATGTAGACATCAACCCTATTGACTTCTTCTGATGTATTTCTCGCTATATCTTTTGATAGGCCTCTATTAGATATTGGACGGTTGTGCCCCATTCTTGTTATGTCTTTTAATAGGCCTCTGTTAGTTGTTGGGCAGCTGTGCCCCATTTCCCTATATTTTCCAGCTGTATACAGAGATGATGTATTTAGATGATGATGTACTTAGGAATGTATGTATACTGTTTTCTATTCCCTACATCATATTGTCATCTATTGTTTATCATGCATGTATTATGTTATGCATATGTATTTCCAGAGATGAGTTCAGCATTGACCCCAGGATGGTCTTATGACACGGCTCTACAGATGTATTCATCGATAGTTAGCCAGATAGATCATACCCCGTCAGTATTGGTGGCCTCCTGTTTTAGATCGTGGTATGACAGTTTGTCCTCCCTAGATCGGGTGACAGTAGATCAGCTGATGCGGCACTCTGTGACCCTCATGATGTTCCAGGTTCCATTGGGTTTTGTAGAGGCATGCTGGAGCACTGGGTACCGGATAGGCAGGTGTTCTGGTTTGAGACCCAGGAGTTGACTCCTACCTTGGAGGAGTACGAGCATTTGACAGATTTACCGCTGGATAGGCCTTGCGCTCAGATGGATATCGGCGACATGAGCCGACAGTTTATGACCCTCACAGGTTTGAGGCGCAGAGTTTCCCTAGATGAGATCTCCCCTGGGCATGTAGTGTCCATGCATTTTCTAATAGACAAAATTGGTTCTTTGGACAGTTATCTATAGTACTCCGGGGATTTCACCACTTCAGAGGATGATTGGCGTGTTGCTAGAGTAGATGTACTTTTGATGTGTATGGTGTCTTATATGCACATTCCATTGTATATGGCCCACTTAGACATTAGCGTGATTATGGTAGTACGAGCTCTCCGGGACGAACATACCATTTTATCGATGATTGTGGCAGAGACCTTGAGTTCGACCATATATTGTCATACCCATTCTGTGGGGGTATTTACAAGTAGTTTGGTCTTGTTGTACGTGTGGTTTATGACACACTTGAGACCTATTGGCACATTCCAACGCCATGGGTATTATTTTTCCCATGAGATAGTCATGTCCTACTCCTTTCAGCCGGCAGAGTGTACAGACGCTGCTTCTTGGTCGGTTTTCTTGTCAGGAATCGAGGACCCATTTAATATTCTATCGTGTTCAGGGCTCAGTTCTCCCTATAGCTTTATCACTCATGCATCTGGCATGAATTATCTTCCTTTGGCTGGTTTGAGGGGCATGACCACATATCACACACTGGCTGTGATGGCACAGTTTGACCAATTTCAGGATGTTCATCCCTTTGACGGGGCATTGGGTCAGCGTTTGTCATCTCGACTTTTATCAGTGAAGGATTTATCCAGGATTTATGCCTTTTGGGCCCAGCGTGAGAGGGCTGATTTTACGACTAGCCATCCAGGCCGTTCTACAAAGTATTCAGCATGGTTAGAGGCAGAGATTGCATCAGCTAGGGTTGTATCCACAGAGCCAGAGATTGATTCTGATAGCGGGGAACTTATGGAGGACTCTGATTCTCCCACTGAGGATGAGTTATTTGTTGGGTTGTCAGCAACTCTGATTGATTCCCCCAGTATTCCTGCTTTTGTGACTCCACCTTCTGCAGAGTATTTAGAGCAGAGTCTGCATCTGATGACATTTGAGAGGGATTAGGCTAGGGCCTTGATGTTGACAGCTCTTTCTGGTAGAGATGTCGCTCTAGTTGAGAGAGATGATGCTCTGGCTCATATATGAGCGGGACGAGGCTCGATCATCTAGGGATGCTGCTGTTATTGAGCGAGATGGTGCTTTATCTGCCCGAGATGCCACTACTGCAGATAGTACTGCATTGAGATCCCATACTGCTGATATCATTGTAGAAATGAGCATGTTTATTGATGAGCATAGTGTCACCATGCAGATGGTTGTAGATCTCTTGGCTCGCGTTGATACGCTAGGGCAGGAGCTCATAGAGTTACCCCAATCTTCTGAGAGGGATGCCATGTTAGACTTGATGGTGCGCTTATCCACGAGTTTGTAGATTAGCTTGGATTTTCCTGCACAGACAAGCTTAGCCATTTTTGTCATGTATAAGACTTATTGTATATATCAAACAGTATTATATGGCAAGGAAATATATTTTGATTCACTTCCCTTTTAGTTATGCCTTGTTACTTGCTTGATAGTTGCTGTGACGCCCCCAAAATAGGTCCATTCCACCCAACCCATTTTGAGTCGCCAAATACATGGTACAGATAACAACTACAACTTTATTATAACAATTGTCGTGCAAAATACAACAACACATATGCTATGAGTTTGGATACGAATATATACCAACTGTGACTCATGTCCCAACCTTGGATAGCACGTCACAATGACACCTTACATAAAGGTATAGTCAAAAACTGTTTTAGAAATTAGAATCTTTGGGAAGTGCTCAAGGAAACCCTCGTACATGGAAGGTCATGCTTCTAGGTTATGATAGATATCATATGGCCACAGAATTATCCTTGGTTGACCCAATAGACCCCAAAGAAAAATAAGAAGATTACTATCATATTCTTCTCAATGATGAGTCTTCTCTTGACTTATCATTATCTCCACTGTCTCTAATTGAGAATTATACTTCAAACAAACACCCTTCCAAGTTAAATTCACCTCACCCTCAATATCTATAGACCACCGTTCTATTCCCTTGTTATCCCTCGCTCGACCCAGCTACACTTTTATTACCTGAAAGGAATTGTGAAGCAAAAGGGTGAGCACAACTAGCTCAGTAAAGAATATCATGACTAAAGATAAATTATCAATAGTCTTCAACAGAATTAAATCAGAGATTTAGAACATATGGTAGATGATAAAACTTTTCAACCATAGTTGCAGCGGAACGAGCAATCCATTAGAAGAGTCAAATAGACTATAAAGTCTATTATCTTCTCCACGTTAAAAGTCCACCAACAATGTTTTATCCCTGTAACATCAATCAATAGTTCCTTTCCACAATCATATGAATAATTCATAATCATAATTGTGATTCTAAATTTCGCATCCAAGACGAAGATAATTTTCATCACCTGTCTTTACCTGAAACATCAAAGATCATGGTTATACCAAATCACAGTTCCTGTTCATAATCATACTAATAAATTCATCTTTGCATCACGGGCCAAAGATATTCATCAACAGTTCATCTTTACACTACATGCCAAAGATATTCAACAACAAGTCATCTTTGCACTACGGGCCAAAGATATTCATCAACAACTCATCTTTGCACTACAGGCCAAAGATATTCCTCAATAGTTCATATTTGCACTACAGGCCAAATATATTATTATCTCAAAGAAATATATAATCATTTCAGAATTTATATAACCAATAATTATAACCATGTTGATCATTTCACCTTTGCACTTAAGCTAAAGATATTCAATTATAAATTTAATGGTCATGATCATACCAGTCACAATTCAACTTTTCACTACTGGACAAAGAGAACCCTAGTCATGATCATACCAATAATCTACCCATCTTTACACTCAAGTCAAAGAGAAATATCATCATTAGGGTTATAAAAATGTTATATATAATAATAAAAAAATAATATGATCAACATATAGTTTTAATCTCAAGAGTAATATTCATAAATCAACTATAATTTGGTTAGAAAAAGAAACCAATTTTGTCATGAATAGTAACTCGTGAATAGTAACCCATGAATAGTAACTCATGAATAGTAACTCATGAATAGTAACTCATGAATAGTAACTCGTGAATAGTAACTCATGAATAATAACTCGTGAATAGTAACTCATGAATAGTAACTCGTGAATAGTAACTCATGAATAGTAACTCGTGAATAGTAACTCGTGAATAGTAACCCCGACATGAAAAGTTCCAAATTTGATAAAAAATTCAGATCAATACTTCGACATAATGATATTGAAGAAAATAATATCATTTAAGAAGAAATAACATCCCTTACTATCCCTTACTATCTCTTACGACAATATCCCTTACAATCCCTTACAATCCCTTACCTCAAAAGAGCAGTATTTCTGACTGGAATAACGCTGAACGAACTTGCACCGTATAGCAACACTCAAGATATCAAAATACTCACAAGAATACACTCGATAATATAGAGAGAGAAATAGAGAGAAAACTTCAGTTTCTGGTGTGATTTTCAATTCTAACCTAAGCACCCTATTTATAGGAAAATGCTTAGAACACCAAGCAGAAAATTTAATATAATAATAATATATTTAACAAATTTTCCTTAGCCCACCTTGACCATCTGAATTCAGCCATAACACATGTTAATGATGTCCACAAAATACAAAAAAAACGTTTTTCTAAACAAAAATAATTAAAACATCCAAAAATCAATTATTTCGGAATTTCAGAACTTCAATAATTCATAATAAATAGCCCTTTTATCAAAAAATTCAAATCTCGCGAGTTTTTATAGGAAATTCAATTCTCTACAACTTTGCAGAAGAAAGTTTTTCCAAATTTCAAACAAAATTGACCGAAATCCACAAACGGGCGATTTTACAGTCAATAATAAATTTTCGGTCAAGAATTGTGTCCACCAACACACAAAACATGTGTTAATCATTTAATGCCACAAAAATACTCTTCCTCCTCATATACTCATATATCCCACATTCATTGTAAAAATATCACCATCAATATATTATTAAAATAATATATTTAAATGAATTATTTTATCAGAAAAAGATAAAATATTAATTTTCAACAATTGTCACATTAAAAATTTTCTCCATCTATATCTACATAAAATCAATATTTTCCTCATCATATAAATTAATAATTAATTATACACAAATAATATTACAGAATCACAGTACTGGCAACCAGGCCGTTCCCAGGAAAGAGGGGGCTTTCCAATAAGGATCTCTCCTTACTGGAGCGCAATTAGATGACCAAACCTCTCCTTAGACAGAACTTTCTAGACATTGCCAATAATGTTATCTAATAATATTATTCAGATAATATGAATTATTGCTCCGATAATAGAAAATACTGTGTAGTGACAATTATTAAAACAACAGAAATATAAAATATCAACGCAGTAATTATTGAATCAATAAAATAAAATACTGAACAGTAATTACTGTAATAATTATTGATTAATGCCTTCTTACGTAAAAATCAATAATTGGTGTAATACCGTGTGCTACTGTGCAACAATGCGTATTACTGTATTTTAACCACCGGGTATTCCAACAGTGTTAACGGTAACAACTATCTCGTTATTTATAAACAACTTACTCTTGTCGTTTTCTTTATCCAATCGCTTTCCGTTATGGGGCCCACAAAAGACTGCGCCGTCGTACGAATATTCTCCGACAGTAAGAATATTCCACGACCAAGCGAATATTCCCCGACAACAATGAATATTTTATAACCACTTGTGTATTCCGAAAAAAATTCATATATCACCCTTAACTTTAATATTTATCAATTTAACCATTTACTAAATAGTAATTATAAGAAAAATTGAATACTTTTATTTCATAAAATTCGGGGTCTTACAATCTCCCCTCCTTATGAAATTTCGTCCTCGAAATTTACGTACCTAGTATTTTAAAGAGTTGAGAATACATTGCTTTCATTTCAGATTACATCTTTCCTGTCATCATAATTTCTTCATTGCTCATCTCATGTATTTCAGATATCATTCTAGAATACAAATTCAAAACAAAGGTTAATTGAACAAATTAACATATCACATAATATCCCGATATTATGACTGACCAACAAATAAGCTTAGGTAGGACACACTAGTGAAGGATTTACTCGTCTCTCTCCTCCTAGTTCTATTTCCCGATCTCCGCTAGAGATCATATCCCTAAGCTCTGATACCAAATGTAACTCTGGACACCAACTTGTGTCAGTACCTTACATTGATACCTATCAGTTTGCCACCGCAGAACGGCATCCCCTACGGAGAGTCTGGCTTCGGTGCATTCCCCATCAACAGGAAGTCACCAGCGAAAGGCTCGGGGCTCTTTACTTATAGCTCTGATACCAACTGTGACGCCCCCAAAATAGGTCCATTCCACCCAACCCATTTTGAGTCGCCAAATACATGGTACAGATAACAACTACAACTTTATTATAACAATTGTCGTGCAAAATACAACAACACATATGCTATGAGTTTGGATACGAATATATACCAACTGTGACTCATGTCCCAACCTTGGATAGCACGTCACAATGACACCTTACATAAAGGTATAGTCAAAAACTGTTTTAGAAATTAGAATCTTTAGGAAGTGCTCAAGGAAACCCTCGTACATGGAAGGTCATGCTTCTAGGTTATGATAGATATCATATGGCCACAGAATTATCCTTGGTTGACCCAATAGACCCTAAAGAAAAATAAGAAGATTACTATCATATTCTTCTCAATGATGAGTCTTCTCTTGACTTATCATTATCTCCACTGTCTCTAATTGAGAATTATACTTCAAACAAACACCAAGATTATATAGGTAGTTCTCGTAAATATACTCAGCAAGTGGATGAGCGCAACCTTGTCTTATGATGACACGAGGTTGTATGTCATTATACATCCTGTAAGATAGTTGCAAAACACCCTTCCAAGTTAAATTCACCTCACCCTCAATATCTATAGACCACCGTTCTATTCCCTTGTTATCCCTCGCTCGACCCAGCTACACTTTTATTACCTGAAAGGAATTGTGAAGCAAAAGGGTGAGCACAACTAGCTCAGTAAAGAATATCATGACTAAAGATAAATTATCAATAGTCTTCAACAGAATTAAATCAGAGATTTAGAACATATGGTAGATGATAAAACTTTTCAACCATAGTTGCAGCGGAACGAGCAATCTATTAGAAGAGTCAAATAGACTATAAAGTCTATTATCTTCTCCACGTTAAAAGTCCACCAACAATGTTTTATCCCTGTAACATCAATCAATAGTTCCTTTCCACAATCATATGAATAATTCATAATCATAATTGTGATTCTAAATTTCGCATCCAAGACGAAGATAATTTTCATCACCTGTCTTTACCTAAAACATCAAAGATCATGGTTATACCAAATCACAGTTCCTGTTCATAATCATACTAATAAATTCATCTTTGCATCACGGGCCAAAGATATTCATCAACGGTTCATCTTTACACTACATGCCAAAGATATTCAACAACAAGTCATCTTTGCACTACGGGCCAAAGATATTCATCAACAACTCATCTTTGCACTACAGACCAAAGATATTCCTCAATAGTTCATATTTACACTACAGGCCAAATATATTATTATCTCAAAGAAATATATAATCATTTCAGAATTTATATAACCAATAATTATAACCATGTTGATCATTTCACCTTTGCACTTAAGCTAAAGATATTCAATTATAAATTCAATGGTCATGATCATACCAGTCACAATTCAACTTTTCACTACTGGACAAAGAGAACCTTAGTCATGATCATACCAATAATCTACCCATCTTTACACTCAAGTCAAAGAGAAATATCATCATTAGGGTTATAAAAATGTTATATATAATAATAAAAAAATAATATGATCAACATATAGTTTTAATCTCAAGAGTAATATTCATAAATCAACTATAATTTGGTTAGAAAAAGAAACCAATTTTGTCATGAATAGTAACTCGTGAATAGTAACCCATGAATAGTAACTCATGAATAGTAACTCGTGAATAGTAACTCATGAATAGTAACTCGTGAATAGTAACTCATGAATAATAACTCGTGAATAGTAACTCATGAATAGTAACTCGTGAATAGTAACTCATGAATAGTAACTCGTGAATAGTAACCCCGACATGAAAAGTTTCAAATTTGATAAAAAAAATTCAGATCAATACTTCGACATAATGATATTGAAAAAAATAATATCATTTAAGAAGAAATAACATCCCTTACTATCCCTTACTATCCCTTACTATCTCTTACGACAATATCCCTTACTATCCCTTACAATCCCTTACGATCCCTTACCTCAAAAGAGCAGTATTTCTGACTGGAATAACGCTGAACGAACTTGCACCGTATAGCAACACTCAAGATATCAAAATACTCACAAGAATACACTCGATAATATAGAGAGAGAAATAGAGAGAAAACTTCAGTTTCTGGTGTGATTTTCAATTCTAACCTAAGCACCCTATTTATAGGAAAATGCTTAGAACACCAAGCAGAAAATTTAATATAATAATAATATATTTAACAAATTTTCCTTAGCCCACCTTGACCATCTGAATTCAGCCATAACACATGTTAATGATGTCCACAAAATACAAAAAAACGTTTTTCTAAACAAAAATAATTAAAACATCCAAAAATCAATTATTTCGGAACTTAAGAACTTCAATAATTCATAATAAATAGCCCTTTTATCAGAAAATTCGAATCTCGCGAGTTTTTATAGGAAATTCAATTCTCTACAACTTTACAGAAGAAAGTTTTTCCAAATTTCAAACAGAAATTGACCGAAATCCACAAACGAGCGATTTTACAGTCAATAATAAATTTTCGGTCAAGAATTGTGTCCACCAACACACAAAACATGTGTTAATCATTTAATGCCACAAAAATACTCTTCCTCCTCATATACTCATATATCCCACATTCATTGTAAAAATATCACCATCAATATATTATTAAAATAATATATTTAAATGAATTATTTTATCAGAAAAAGATAAAATATTAATTTTCAACAATTGTCACATTAAAAATTTTCTCCATCTATATCTACATAAAATCAATATTTTCCTCATCATATAAATTAATAATTAATTATACACAAATAATATTACAGAATCACAGTACTGGCAACCAGGCCGTTCCCAGGAAAGAGGGGGCTTTCCAATAAGGATCTCTCCTTACTGGAGCGCAATTAGATGACCAAACCTCTCCTTAGACAGAACTTTCTAGACATTGCCAATAATGTTATCTAATAATATTATTCAGATAATATGAATTATTGCTCCGATAATAGAAAATACTGTGTAGTGACAATTATTAAAACAACAGAAATATAAAATATCAACGCAGTAATTATTGAATCAATAAAATAAAATACTGAACAGTAATTACTGTAATAATTATTGATTAATGCCTTCTTACGTAAAAATCAATAATTGGTGTAATACCGTGTGCTACTGTGCAACAATGCGTATTACTGTATTTTAACCACCGGGTATTCCAACAGTGTTAACGGTAACAACTATCTCGTTATTTATAAACAACTTACTCTTGTCGTTTTCTTTATCCAATCGCTTTCCGTTATGGGGCCCACAAAAGACTGCGCCGTCGTACGAATATTCTCCGACAGTAAGAATATTCCACGACCAAGCGAATATTCCCCGACAACAATGAATATTTTATAACCACTTGTGTATTCCGAAAAAAATTCATATATCACCCTTAACTTTAATATTTATCAATTTAACCATTTACTAAATAGTAATTATAAGAAAAATTGAATACTTTTATTTCATAAAATTCGGGGTCTTACAGTTGCCTGTTCTCCCGGGCTTTTGATCTTGATGTATTCTGAACTCCCCTTTGATGGATGGACATTGAGATGTCTTAGAATCTTTCAGAATGGATCTTTGCTCTTTGTATTCCCTACCCTTTGGTGTCTTGGGACTGGTTTCTTTATGTGGTTATGGAGAGGATTGTGGCTTTCCTCTCTGAGGTTGACCGCCCCACAGATGGTCGCCGGTACTCCTTTGTATCGGGGAGCCCAGGTAGTTCCATCTCTTATGGATTGGTGTTTCTCTTTGAGGACTCAACCGCAACTTCGATGGTCGTCGGTTCTCCCATTTGTATAGGGAGAATAGGTAGTTCCATCCCTTTAGTCTAAGCCGATGAGGTGTGGTTTGAAGGTTTGAAGGATGATCCCAGTACCATTGACAAATTTTTGTTTTTTGGTAGGGGTGAGACCGCACCATGAATGGCTACCTACGTACTCCCATTGATGAGGGGAGATCAGGTCTGCGTAGTTCCAACCTAGCGTGAATAGGTTGAAAATTGTAGGTGGTAAAGAAGGTGTAGAGATTTTTTTTTTGTTTTTTCTATAGTTAGACCGGACCATAAAAATGGCTGCCTACGTACTCCCGTGTATTGGGGATATCAGGTCCGCGTAGTTCACCCCTGATGGGACAAACTAAAGTTGTGAGGAAATGTTTTATCCCTAGTGGGACAAACTAAAGGTGTGAAATGTTTGATCCCTGGTGGGACAAACTGAAGTTGTGAAAGGTGTAACGAGAAAGGTTTTGAAAACCTGAATTGAGTGATGGATCTAATGATGCCGAACCAGGCTGCTGGTTGGAAGGTATGTTTGTCCCTAATGGGCCAAACTGATGTGATGAAAGGTTGTAGGTAGCGAAAGGTTTTGAAAACCTGAATTGACTAGGGATCTGATTATCCAGAACCAGGATGCTGGTTTGTAGGTAACCTCATACATAGTATCGTTTCACTGTGTCCGAGTTGATGAGTTAGGGAAATTCCTCGCCATCCATCTCTTATAATCTGAAGGCACCTCCTATCAATACTTTCTTGACAAAAAATGGGCCTTCCCAGTTTGGGGAAAATTTTTCTTTGGATTGATCTTGGTTGTCAAGAACCTTCTTCAAGACCAAGTCATGTTCCTTCAATTATCGTAGCCGGACTTTCTTGTTGTAGGATCGAGCGATCCTCTGTTGGTATAACTGACCATGGAAGATGGTGTGGCCCGCCTTTCATCTATCAAAGACAATTGGTGGTACCGATTTTGTAACCATTGGTCTTCATCCAGCTGAGCATCTATCAACACTTTGAGGGATTCCATTTCCACCTCTATTAGGGAGCACTGCTTCCATGCCATAGGTTAATGAGTAGGGGGTTACCCCAGTGGAAGTGCGCATTGACGTTCTGTAGGCTAATAGAGTCAGAGGCAACAAGTCAGGACAACCTTTATGATTGACAGACATCTTTTGCATGATCTTTTTGATATTCTTATTAGCCGCTTCAACAGCACCATTCATCTTTGGACGATATATGACGGAGTTGAGATGTTTGATGTGGAATTTACTGCACAACTCCTCTATCATTTAATTGTTGAGGTTTTTGGCATGTCTGATACAATCACCTTTGGTTGTCCATATCGACAAATGACATTGTTTCTAATGAAACCAATGATCACCTCTTTAGTAACCCTGGGGGAAAAGGCTGCTTCTACCCACTTGGTGAAGTAGTGAATCATGGTGAAGATAAACTGATGACCATTGCTGGCTTTGGGCTCGATGGGCCCGATTACGTCCTTTCCCCACATTGAGATGGGACAGGGTAAACTCATATTGTAGAGCTCCTTTGGAGGGGCATGGATAGCATTCCCATGAATTTGGCATTGGAAACATCTTTTAACGTAATCATCACTGTCAGCCTTTAGAGAGATCCAGAAATGCCCTATTCTTAGGATTTTCTTGACAAGTAGAGCGTCTCTCATGTGTGGGCCGCATACTCCACCATGGATTTCATCTATGAGTCTCTAAGCTTAGTCTTTGTCCAGACATCTGAGAAGGCCTAGTCCTACATCTCTTTTGTAGAGTGCGTCTCCGCTCAAATAGAATTTCATGGCCATTCTACGGATCCTCTTTCTTTCACCTTGACTTGCCTCAGCGGGTGTAGATTCATCTCGCAGATACTCCTTGATATACTGGTACCAGATTACCAAGGTCAAGAAACAGTCCAATGAGTCTTTCAGAGAGTATGCTCAAAGGTGGAGGTGCCTTGCTGCTCAAGTTATTCCTTCTATGACAGAGTCAGAGATGGTTATGACCTTTATTGATATACAAGAAGCTCCTTTCTATGAGAGAGTCTTAGCTGGCATCGGTAAACCATTTTCTGAAATGATTAAACATAGGGAGATGGCTGAGATGGGATTGAAGTCAGGAAAGATTCAAGACCTAGCTACCCTTAAAGCTGTTTCTGAGCACATCCAATCTGGAAATTATGGAAACAACCCCCGGAGGGTCCATGAAAAGAAAGAAGAGGATGTTTCCCTGATACTAAAGGGTCAAAAAGGCAATCAGAACATGCATATCCAGAGGAGAAATTACACTCCTTTTCAAGTACAGTCTTCAAACCCTCCAATACCAAAAGGTGGAGAAGTCAAACGCCCTCGAGTGTTCACACCCTTAGGGGATTCCCTCGAGAACATTCTTACTCTTCTGACCATGCAGAAGAAAATCACGCATCTTCTTTCACCAGCCAGCCCTAATGGTAGGGGTTTTAATGCTGCTCGAAAATGTGCTTATCATGCCGGGGCACCTGGACATGATACTCAAGATTGTTGGGCCTTGAAACATAAGATCCAAGACCTGATAGACAACAGTGAGATTGTGGTCACCAAACTAGATCAACCTCATATGCAAGAGAACCCTCTTCCTCCACACAAAGAGGAAGAAGTCAACATGATTAATTAGAGCAGTGGACAGAGTTCCAATTCTAACGGTGAAGCATCCCAGATCATCAAAGACGATGCTGACAAATGGGATTATGCCAAGTTCCAGTTCACAATGGAACGAAAGATAAAAGCTCTTTGCAAACAAATTGAGCAATTGGCAGAACTGGTGACCTACTAGCATTAAGTTACATGCCAGTTAGTAAGCCAAAAGTATGCTAGTCTCCTTCCTCTTGTCATGAATATTCCCCCTTTACCTCCTGAAAGTGAAACAATGGAGGACAAAGTGGCAAAGAGAGCGAATGCCAAAGCTCGTCAGAATTTTGCCAACAGAAGGGAATTTACATATCTGGGCCAACCTATGGAGGAAATCCTTTAAATGCTAATCAATGAAGGAAGAATTAATTCCCTTCTACCTCCAATCAATCCCCGTTCAGGACGGTACAATTCTGATGGAGTATGTTAATATCACTCCCATTCTCGCGGTCATAGCACAGAAGAATGTTGGGCACTCCGCCACCTTATCCAGAATCTCATTGATAGCGGTGTCCTGCAACTAGCAGAAGATGATACTATGCTACGTGGTAGTGAGAATACCTGTCCTACTAAATGGAAGGGATTAGTAGCAGTTATCTCCACTGAGGCTGATGGCATTATCAAGCCACTCACTATACCAACAATTCAACTCAAAGGAAGCAACAATCCTTTGAAAGTGGCCGCTCCCGAGCCAATCAACTTACCATGCAGAGCACAATATCATATTGTTAGCTTGCACACAGTTCCGTGGAATTATGAAGAAAGTGAAGGATCCACCTCGCATACAACTGCTGCAGTGTCGAAGGAGAATCCACTATATCTTCCCCAACGGGTGATGAAGTCTATCATCAAATCAAAGGGGAAAATTCCCATGGAGAAGATTGAAAAATTCCTCCGTGTCATGGGTCATAATGAAGCAAAGGTGGTTTTAAGCTTAAGAGAAGCTCCACATCAAATTTTAATACTAGACTTGGTTTTAACTTCCGAGGATCATAGGAAGATTCTACTAAAGGTTTTGGAAGAAGCCTACTTGCCAAAATCAGTGGATGTGGAAAAATTTCAACATCTGGCTGATCACACTTTCAACAACAATGTGATCTCTTTCAATGATGATGACATACCGCCCGAAGGGACTGGTCATTGCAAGCCGTTACACATTACGGTCTTATCCTCCGGATATATGCTAGCTGGAGTCTTAGTAGACGGAGGTTCATCTTTGAATATTTGTCCATACGCTACATTGTTGAAGATGAACGTCACTCTCAATCGAATCCGAAGTAGCCATATGATCATCAAAGCTTTTGATGGATCCCGTCGGAATTCAGTCGGAGAGATTGAACTGCTAATTGAGATTGGTCCCCATACATTCTGCGTGTCTTTCCACGTACTCAAGATAGATTCAGGATATAACCTACTCTTGGGAAGACCGTGGATTCATATGGCTGAGGCAGTCCCCTCTACCCTTCATCAGTAACTGAAATACATTATCAACAATAGCCTAGTTATAGTCAACACTGAACCGGAATGCCCTCAACAAGGTGACATACCGTTCATTAGTTTTAATTCCGATGTTGAGCCGGTCAGTTTCCACAGTTTGGAAGTAAGCAACCCTCAATTTCATGCCCTGGGAACGCCATTGCCAGTACCCAAGATCTCTGCCAAAGTAATGTTGGCTACTCAGGAAATGATGTCTTTGGGTCATCAGCCAGGACAAGGGCTGGGTAAAGATCACCAAGGAATCAAATACCCCATCCAAGTAGCCAGTCAAACTGGGACAGCTGGACTAGGTTATTCTGCCAGTTCTAGTCAGAGGAATCCTCATAAGCATCAGCAGATTCCTTCAGCTTCAATCATGCGGTGTTTATCTTCCTCTTCAAACGCTGAGTCTGCACAACCTCCTATAAAGGTGCCAACCAACGTGATGGCTATGCTATTTCCCAAGCCAGTGATGTTCAAAGAAAAAGAAGTCTTTGTTCCAGATCCCATAGTGAAGGAAGAGAAACAAAGAATCAAACAAAACGTCATCCGAATAATGTCGGGCATGCGCATCATTGTTCATGATGAACATACAAACAGATACACCCCAGACGATGATTGCCCAGATGTTATGGTCATTATTCGGGAGAAGGAGGACGATGACAGCCCCTCCATCAATGCAGTCCACCTAGACTTTATCCTTGCCAATTGGAGCAGCACTCCTTGCATTGGTCGACAAGGGTAAAATGGGTAGGACTTCTTTCTGCCCTGTAGATATAATAACTGCTTACTTTTCTTTATAGTATTAGCAGTTATTTTGTTTGTACATGATAACATTATGTATGATTAAACAGTTTCATATATATTAAGTGAAAACATATTTTCTTTCAGGACTCTGAACTTAGATGTGCCTGTACTTGCTGATAAGATGCCTCTTCTCCACAAGGATTGTAACTTTGATGAAAAGTTAGACTCAGACTTGCTGGAAATACAAGAGGACATTGAGGTGCCTTCGAAGATCAAAGAATGGGTCGAAGACAAGCCTAAACCCAACCTTGATCAAACCACCTCCTTCAATCTTGGAACCTTAGAAAACCCTAAGTTAATCCAGATTGGTTCAAACCTTATCCCAAACCAACGGAATGACATGGTTACGCTATTAACCCAATTCCAGGATGTGTTTGCATGGTCTCATGAAGACATGGTGGGTTTGTCCATTGACATTGTTCTTCATCGCCTTCCCATTAAAGAGGGATTCAAGCCAGTCAAGCAGAAGCTCAGGCGGTTGAAACCTGAGCGGAGTTTGAAGGTGAAAGAAGAAATTGTGAAATAATTTCAAGCTGGCATTATCATGGTGTCCACATATCCTGAATGGATATCTAACATCGTTCCCGTGCTTAAGCCTAGAGGAAAGGTGCGAGTCTGTGTGGATTATCGGGATCTGAATTAAGCTTGGCTTAAAAATAGCTTTCCCGTGCCCTTTATCCACATTCTCATTGACAATACTACTCAATACGGCATGTACTCCTTCGCTGATTACTTTGTGGGGTACCATCAGATCATGGTTGCTGAGGAAGATCGTGAAAAAACTGATTTCATCACGCCTTGGGGAACCTTTTGCTACAGACGGTTGTCATTCGGCTTCATCAATGCCAGAGCTACCTATCAGCGAGCTATGATGGCTCTTTTCCATGAATTAATGCATAAAGAGATTGAGATTTACGTGGATGACATCATTGTCAAGTCCCGGAGGGAGGATGACCACTTAGACCATCTCAGAAAGCTCTTCAACATGTTGCGTAAGTACAACTTGAAGTTGAATCCAGCCAAGTGCGTCTTTGGCGTTAAATCAGGTAAGTTTATAGGATTTCTAGTCAGCCACAAAGGGATTGAGCTGGATCCTACCAAAATCCAGGCCATTACGGAAATGCCCATTCCTCAGACAGAGAAGGAAATACGGGGATTTTTGGAAAGAATCAACTTCATTAGCCGATTTATTTCTCAACTCACAGCAACCTGTGAGCCTATCTTCAAGCTGTTAAGGAAGAACTCCTCCATGAAATGGAATGATGAGTGCCAGATTGCCTTCCTTACAATTAAAGAGCAGCTAGTCAAAGCTCCTATTTTGGTACCACCCGGGGATGATGTTCCCCTGCTCATGTACCTGTCCATAAGTGATAATGCCATAGGCTGCATGCTGGGCCAGAAAGATGATAGAGGCCGAGAACGAGCTATCTATTACCTCAGCAAAAGATTCAGCAACAGTGAACACAAGTACACTCTGATTGAGAGGACTTGTTGTGCTTTAGCATGGGCTGCCATGAGGTTACAATATTACCTCCATGGGCACACAACCCATCTCATATCCCGTGTGGATCCTCTCAAGTATGTGTTCAGTAGACCCATACTAAATTGTCGGTTGTCCAAATGGCAGTTGATCCTACAACAATTTGACATTGTCTACGTGACTCAAAAGTCCATTAGAGGTCAAGGAATTGCGGATCAACTGGCTGCTGCACCTTCAGGGGACTTCAAACCCTTGAAAACATACTTCCTAGATGAAGGGGTAATGACAATTCAGCAACAACATCAGTACGATGCACGTCCAATATGGAACATGTATTTTGATGGAGCTGTTAATACGGAAGGTTCTGGAGCTGGAGCAGTTCTAGTATCCGGTACAGGAGAACAGTATCTCGTCGCCGTCAAATTATAGTTTGTCAACACCGACAACACAGCTGAGTATGAAGGCTGTATCATGGGGCTTAAACTTGCCCGTTCAATGGGTATCAGATGGATAACTGTCTTTGGGGATTCAGAATTGGTAATCAAACAATCCACAGGAATCTATCAAACCAAAGAGCTGCGATTACTGCCTTACCATCGGCAAGTTTTACAGTTGGCTTCGGAGTTCGAAGAGATCTCCTTTCTACACATTCCTCGTAATAGGAATGACTTCGCTGACGCATTAGCAACTTTGGCCTCCTTGATTTACATACCTGACAAGGAACACATGCCAAGCGTCACATTAGCCTTGCAAAAGGCACCAACCTATGGGAACTATGTTGGAGAAGTATTGGATGAGCTACCTTCCATCCAACAACCTTGGTATCAACATATCAAGGAGTACCTACAAGATGGATCTACACCTGCTGAGGCGAGCCTGACTGAACAAAGGCGGATTCATCGACTTGCTATGAAATTCTACCTGAGCGGAGATGCACTCTACAAAAGAGATGCAGGACTAGGTCTTCTCAGATGTTTAGACAAAGACCAAGCTCAGAGACTCATGGATGAGATCTAATATGGAGTCTGTGGCCCACACATGAGTGGCATCCTCCTTGTCAAGAAGATCCTCAGGATAGGACACTCTTTCAGAGCTGATTGCTATGACCACGTCAAGAGATGTTATCAATGCCAAATTCATGGGAATGTTATCCATGCCCCTCCACGGGAGCTCCACAATATGAGTTTACCTTGGCCCTTCTCACTGTGGGGAATGGACGTGATCGGGCCCATCGAGCCCAAAGCCAATAATGGACATCGCATCATCTTCACCATGATCAACTACTTTACCAAGTGGGTAGAAGCAGCCTCCTTCCCCAGGGTTACCAAAGAAGTCGTCATTGCTTTCATCAGAAATAATGTCATTTGTCGATACAGACAACCCGAGGTAATTGTATCAGACAATGCTAAGAACAACAAAATGATGGAGGAACTATGCAGTAAATTCCACATCAAACACCTTAACTCTGTCATCTACCTTCCAAAGAAGAATGGTGTTGTTGAAGCGGCTAACAAAAACATCAAGAAGATTATGCAAAAGATGTCCGCCAACCACAGAGGATGGCCTGACTTATTGCCTCTTACTCTGTTAGCCTACAGAACATCAATGCGCACTTCAACTGGGGCAACCCCCTACGCATTAACCTGTGGGATGGAAGTAGTACTCCACATAGAAGTAGAAATAGAATCCCTCAGAGTGTTGATGGACGCTCAGCTGGATGAAGATGGTACAAGATAGGTATCACCAATTATCTCTAATAGATGAAAGGCGAACCGCGGCTATCTTCCATGGTCAATTATATCAACAAAGGATCGCCAGATCCTACAACAAAAAAGTCTGGCTACGGCAGTTTAAACAACATGACTTGGTTTTGAAAATGATCATTGACAACCAAGATCAATCTAAGGGAAAATTCGCTCCTAACTGGGAAGGCCCGTTTGTTGTCAAGGAAGTATTGACAGGAGGTGCTCTCAGATTGCAAGAAATAGATGGCGATGAATTTCCACAACTCATCAACTCGGACACCGTGAAATGATACTATGTCTGAAGTTACCATCAAGCAAACATCCTGGTGTTGGATCATCAGATCACCAGTCATTCTGGTTCTTTAACCCTTCACCACATACAAATCTTTTCCACACTTTGCCCCTCAGGGAAACATACTCTTCAAGCCAGCAGCCTGGCTCCATTGCGCTCATACAACTTAGGTCATCCCACTACGGATTGAACCTCTCGCGTTTGTAGTTTGGCTACCCATACATGGAATCAAACTTCTCGTACCTGTAGTTTGTCCTCAACCTAGGATCAAACTTTCTCTTCCCCACAGTCTATCTTGCACATAGGATTAAACTTTCTTCCCCACAGTTTGACCTGTACATGGGATTAATCTTTCTTCCCTGCAGTTTATCCTGCACATGGGATCACGCTTTTTCAACTCGCCTTGAGGGGCGAACTACGTCGACCTGATCTCCTTGATACACAGAAGTACATAGGTAACCATATTCTATATGGCCCGTTCGTAATAAACAAAAAACAACAAAAACATTTCTACCCTTTTCTATAAAAACAAAAACCACAAAAACACTTCTACAACCTTTTTCATCAATAAAGCTTCTACACCCATCTGCCTTTCATAAACAGCATTGAACCTCTTACACCAGGTTCGAACTACGCACACCCGATCTCCTTTTCAATAGGAGTACGTAGGCAGCCATTTATGGTTCAGTCTCACCCCCTACCAAAACACAAATACTTGTCAATGGTACTGGGATCAAACTTCAATTCACCACATTTCATTGGCTTCAAACCAAAGGGATGGAATTACCCAACCTCTCCTCGTGAATAGGAGATTCGGCGACCATCTAAGCTGCGGTTGTTCCTTTAAGAGCAACACCAATTCATAAGAGATGGAATTAACTAGGCTCCTCCTAAATAGGAGTACTGGCGACCATCTATGGTGCGGTCAATCTCAGAGAGGAAAGCCACAATCATCTCCACATTTCTATACAGAATCCAGTCCCAAGACACCGAAAGATGGTAGGGATACACACAGATCCATGATTTATTCTGAACTATCCAGAGACAACTCAATGTCTATCCATCAAGGAGGAATTCAGAATACATCAAGATTACAAGTCCTGAAGAAGCAGGCAAATATCAAACAAGTATCAGAGCATATCTAAAAGGGAAGTGATCAAAAATATATTTTCCTGCTATATAATGTTATTTGATATACACAATGTAAACTGTACATGACAAAATGGCTAAGCTAGTCTGTGTAGGAAAGTACGAGCCCATCTACAAATCGATGTATATGCGAGCTAACAAGCCCAAGATGGCATCCCTCTCTGAAGAAGAAGGCAAAGCTGTGGTCTCCTGTACGAGGATATCCACACGACCCAATAGATCTGTAGCCATCTGCATGGTGACCATGTGCTCATCGATGCAAGCATGCCAGTGGTAAGGGACCTCACTGCAGTACTATCTGTGACGGCTACATCCCAGGCAGATATGGAGCTATCCCGCTCAACTATCACTGCATCTCTGGCTGATCTGGCCTCATCCCGCTCAACAACAGCGGTATTTCTATGAGCCAATGCCTCGTCCCTCTCTAACAGGGCTGCGTCTCTCCCATCAAGAACTGTCAACATCAGGGATCTAGCCTAATCTCTCTCAAAGGTCATCAGATGAAGACTCTGCTCAAAGTACTGTGCTGAATGCTGAATCACGACAGTGCTAGTACTGGTAGAATCTAAAGGAAATATTGGCAACCCAGTAGATGGCTCCTCCTCGGTGTGAGAATTAATGTCCTCCATGGGCTCTCCACCATCTGAATCAATACTCGACAATGTGGATACTACCTCAGCCGGTGCAGTCTCTATCTCCATCCATACGGAATACTCTGTAGAACAACCTGAATGACTAATAGAGAAAGCGGCTATCTCGTGCTGATCCCAACATGCATACACACGGGATATGTCCTCTGCTGAAAGATAGCGAGAAGCTAAACACTGGCCCAGCGCCCCCTCAAAAGGATGAAAATCTTGAAACTGGTCAAACTGCGACATCACGGCCAGTGGATGGTAAGTAGTCATGCCCCTCAAACCAGCCAAAGGGATGTAATCCATGCCCGGAGCATGAGTAATAAAGTTGTAAGGTGAGCTGAGCCCTGAGCACGACAATATACTAAACAGGTCTACAATATCAGCTAAGAAAGCGGACCAAGATGCAGCATCCGTACACTCCGCAGGCTGAAATGAATATGTCATGGCTATATCATGGGTGAAGCAATATCCATGCCGTCTGAAAGTGCCAATCGGTCTCAAGTGTGGCATGAACCACACGTATAGCATGACCGAACTGCCCGTAAATACTCCTGTCGGATAAGTGCAGCAGTATGTAGCTGACCTCAATGTCTCGGCTATAATCATAGGTATGATGGTACGACCCTCCCTGAGAGCTCTCACCGCCATGATAACTCCTATGTCCAACTCATCCATATACAGTGGCATGTAAACATATGATAGTACGTACAATAGCAGTACATCTACTCTGGCCAGATGCCAATGATCCTCCGGTGTGGTGAAATCCCCGGAATGTCGTCTATAACTATCCTCAGAGCCAAATCTATCAAACAGAAAACGCTGGGACATAACGTGGCCAAATGTAAACTCTTCCTGCACCACTCTACTCCTCAGTCCAGTGAGGGTCATGAACTGCCGACTCATGTCCCCCAAAGCTATATGCATGCAAGGTCTGTCCAGTGGTAGCATCATCAACCGTGCATACTCCTCCAGAGTGAGAGTCAACTCCTGGGTTCCAAATCGAAAAACTTGCCTCTCCGAGGCCCAGTGCTCCAGCATGCCATCCACAAATCCTGTGGGAACCTGAAACATCAACAGGGTTATAGTATGCTACAATAAATAATCTATGGCCACCCTATCTGATGATGGCATGCTATCATACCACGATCGCATACCATATACCACCAATAATGGTGTGGTATGATCAATACGACTAACTGTCGAAGAAGACATTTGCACGAGCCGTGTCATAAGACCATCCAGGTGTCAATTTTGAATATCTCTAGACATACATACATATGCATAACATGATACATGCATTACAGATAATAGATGGCAATATGATTTAGGGAATGAAAAACTGTGCATACATTCCTAAGTATATCATCATCTAATACATTATCTCTGTACAGCTAAAAATACAGAGAAATGGGGCACAGACGCCCTACTACTAACAGAGGCCTATCAAAAGATATAGCGAGAATGGGGCACAGACGCCCTACTAGCTAACAGAGGCCTATCAAAAGATATAACGAGAATACACATCAGAAGAAGACAATGGCGTCGATGTCCACATCATCAATCCTGTCCACCTGATGTAACTCCTCCTGAGTCATTGGATCTCTATCAACAGGGATATCAGGCCAATACAAAGGAGGATCTGCGCCGGAAAAACTAAATGGGTCATCTGAGGGGCCAGCGCCTGAGCTGAAAGGATCAAACGAATCTGTCTCTGCCGGATCTCTGCCCAAATACCGGATAAAGATATGTGTCTGGTCCAACTGCCGAGTCAAGCTGTCAATCTGTGTCACATGAGTCGAATCTCGGACACAGGCTAACCAATCCATCATCATCACGGATCCTGGAACCATATCCCCCATGAACTGAGTGGTGCGGGTCTGGGCTGCAATAGTACGAGGGATCCACCAGCGCTGGAATACATCCTGAGTGCAAGGATCCTCTGACAATGCAAAACCGTCAACACCCAACAATGGGATATCAATGACGGATGACTGTGACACATGCCAATAACGCCTGGCAGGAGGCAAGATCGGAATACGAATCTCTCCTATGGTGCTCCTAATAGCACGCTCTCCTAAATAGAGCTCTCATCCTCCATCTGTAAAGAGAGGAAACTCTACTGGTGGAAATCACGTACTCGACACCAGTCGGGTATCCATCCTCAAATCTGATGGCCAAATGCTCCCCAGAATAGGGAATCCATGTGATAATGTCAGCTGTCAACAACTTTAGCTGCAAGCGGTAGTGAATGAAACCCTCAACTACAGGGACCTCCGCCAATATAGAATGATGTCATCGCCGTCCTTGTGGGTAGGTAACCAATCCTAGCACACTCACCAGACGCAAACATGGGAGCCTCTCATAGGCCCAAAACTACCAACACAAAGGCAATCATCTGCTGTCAGTTAACTCTCTTAACCTATACATGGTAAATGACAAGAGAAATACTCACCAGCAGAAATGGGTAGAATCCTAGCCAAGCCTCGGTCAAGCCCTGCGAGCGCATACGCATGCCCCTAAGGAAATAGGCAAAGGTGTAGGAACCCCAATCATACCTCCTATACAGTCCACATGTCGAGTGGTGTTAATCAAAGCGAACGACACCGTAAAAGAGTTATCTGCTATGAAGCAGCCCCTAATAATCATCAGGAACAATAGCCGAAGAATGCGATCCCTGACTTTAACATCATCTGGCATGGGCTCGTTCAATAGCCCACCCATAGCATCTACGCTCAAAGGACCCGTACGGACAGTCCTGCCCTTGAGCGCCTCCGCCGGAACTCCTAATAAGGGTCTGACGGTAGTCGGGGTAATATCAGCCGTGCAAGGCACTGACGCCCATCCAAACTCCATACCTGTGATAAATCGCCAATCCATCGGCGTCATCATTACCTCACAGTCCAGTAAATAGAGTGACTGAGTCTGGTGAAACCACCGCTCAGACAATACCCTGAGGTAACCCCAGGGGCAACGATGGGGAAGGATGAAAAAGAATGCTCCAAAACCCCAGTCATGCACAATCGCTCTATAGTCAGGATGAAGAGCCTGGTACATGGAGTGTATACTGAAGCAGTTCCCTCGAGGCTGTGTAAAGCCAAGAACTTGCATGAAATGCAGATCAACATTAAATCCTTTTACTCCTCACAAATAGGAAAGAAGGAAGATTAAGTTCTAACGTCATACCTCGTTGGCATGAAAATACATCGAGGGATGTCTACTCAAATCACCCAGAAGCTCTGGGTTTGCTACCTGAATACTCGGGAGCTCCCTACAAGGGACATGCGCAGCAGGAGCGGGGTCCGCAACCGGAACATCCTTCTCCTCATCCTCGACGTCTGGCACATCAACTTGGACTAGATGTATCACCGCCTCTACCAATCGACGAGGTTGTCGTACAGAACAGGGTCGAGGCACTTCAAAAGCCCTCCTACGTACACCAGAAGTGGTCCTGTAGGAACTACTCGGCTAACCCGGATCCATAATATCTGGACAACAACTCTCCAAATCACCTCAAAAAGGGTGTGGACAGTGTTGAACACTTGTACGATGACAGAATTTACAGAAAGACATCTGAACTCAGCAGATCTGAAGAAGAGCTCTCAGATTTCCTTCGCGGCGCAAGTTGAAATTGACTTATGAAAGCAACCTGCTGGTCTTTATCATCTACGGTTAGTCGCAGGTCCATCTACGGCTGTAACAGGTGTACCTTCGGCACACCTATATGGGTCCTACCCCTCTAGCTCGGTCCAGTTTGAGTTGCAAAGGAGTTCTCACAAGCTAAAAGGCCAAATCAGTGATAGAAACGCTACGCGATTGAGCATAATAGCCTACAACCCTGGTTGAATCGTGGGTCTTCACATCATTCATTGGTATTCGCCCAAACACAGGGAACACTATGCCAATGATCTCAGACGATACAAGTCACGCTCAGCGATACCTCATGTAGGTCCAATTCCTCTCATTTAGGATCGTCATTCTACTTTGCCACATAACCCCGGCGGGGGTCACAACGCGGTACATATGTCAAAGTACATAACCCCGGTGGGGGTCACAACGCGGTACATATGTCGAAGTACATAACCCCAGCGTAATGCGATACATATGTCGAAGTACATAACCCCGGTGGGGGTTACAACGCATTTCATCCGTTGACATACATATCAACGAAGGTCAAGTAGCCTTGGCGTTATTTCAGCCGATGGCAAGTAAACCCATCGAAGCATCGAGAGATATTCGAGGATTTCATACTCGGGTACTCATATTCCCCAGCGAATCCCCAGCGGGGTTACAGTGCGTTCTGCCATTGACACACACATCAATGAAGGTCAAGCAGCCTTGACACTCTGCCCATAAAGTATCAGCCGTTGATTCACACGTAGGTGAAGTACACGTCAACGAAGGTCAGGCAACCCTGACAGCATATGTTGTTGGCAGTAAATCCAACAAAACATTAACATACTCTGGCGATACAAACCAGGAAAGGTCAACGTCATCAAGGAGGATTGATGGCAGAATATGTTATACACATCCTCAAACAGACAAAGCTTTATCCCCACAGATCTCTTACACATAAGAGGCACTTCTTCAGAATTAAGTCTGTATCAAGGATTCAAGACTTCGGTGATAACCCCAAAGTTAACATCCTCAAAGATTTGGATCACACATCCAATCTGGTCATAATTGCCAAATCCCTAGTAAAAGCTATAGGGAGATAGCAATCATCCTCATCATGTTAGGCAACAACCCCATACACATGCATCACCTAGTTGCTTCATGTTATATTTCAAGTGTCTAGGACTCTTTATCCTATCCATGCATTGCATTTCATGAATATGATAAAGAGGGGCATCTGTAGACACTCGAAATTTTCTGCATATCTGTTACTAACATCGTAGGAACACAGATTCGTCTTTTAAGAGGAAACCCTGGAAGACGGTTCATATCCATTCCGGATACCACCGGGAGGAACAGCTCAATCCCAAAACACACACTGGGAGTAACAGCTCAACCCCGGAACACACACCGGGAGTAACAATTCCAACCTCGGAGATAACCCCGAGGCATGCAGATCCAATACCAGAACACAAATCGGAGAAGATCAATTCATCCCAGAGATAACCTTGAGATGTTCCGTCTCAGTCCCAACACTGGAAATAGCATATTCCAACCTTGGAGATAACCCCAAGGAAGGCAGTGGCAGTTCCGGAGATAACCCCAAAAATGCTTGTTTCAAATGCATGCCATCAGCTTCAACCTTAGTGCTCACACCGAGGCACTCAGTACAAGACAGGTACATCTCAGAGATGACACTGAGGACCTTCAACATTTGCAGCAGTCCAATCTCAGCGATAACCCTAAGCAACGTCTGCTTTATCAGCCCAAACCGGAGATAACCCCGGTGAGGGGCAAAGTCGTCATATTGCCACCATAACGCCATATCATGCCGTCACAACATTTCAGACATATATTTCTACACAACAATATCCCACAAGAGCCAAGGAAAACCAATCCCGAGTGACTATTGCGCATGATAACGGATAGAATTTGAAGATGAAGACCGGAGGGCATCGTCGCATCTTCATGACTTTGTACAACCTCTAATCACATGTCATTGCATAACTCTCGACAACAACAGTCCGAAATAGGTCCTATATACCTCAGTCGGATGTCCGGATTATAATTCTGAAACTTCAAACGGATATCACGTTGCCTACGTGCATGTACTTCGAGACGGCGGGACCCGCGAAGCCCGAGGCACCCCGGGCAGCCTTAGGTACACCTGCAGCTCCACCCTCTATAAATAGAGGGCTTGGGGTGGCCATTTTGAAGAGAGAAAAGGTAAGGAAGCCCTGTCCAATTTTCTCTGTACACACCCCAAACTGAGTGCTTTCTCATTTTAAACACTTGTGAGCTCAAATTAGCTACTTCTGTACCCGCGGAAGCCAGTGTTTATCTACTTTAAAGTTATTAAAGTCTTCTTTGGCAGCCCACTGTAAGCCTTCTTACACATTTTCAAGCATTTCTCTTCACATTTGCACACACCCTTTTTTACGTTGAGAGTCGTGTTGCATGTGTTTGCCCGGACTTCGGTCCATGGTTTTATTTCAGTTTGTATATACATATATTTATATATATATATATATATATATATATATATATATATATATATATGTTTATATATATATAGACTAACATTATCGAGTTATGCCTCGATTGAGCCTAGACTTCGGTCTGGAGCGTTTACTTGCTTTTGTATATATATACATTTATATATATGAATTGCATGTCGAACTCTGTTCGATGAGCCTAGACTTCGGTCTGGAACGTTTACCGCTTTAATATATATATATATATATATATATATATATATATATATATATATATATATATATGAACTGTGTATCGAACTTTGTTCGATGAGGCTGGATTTTATATCTGGTGCATTTACTACTTTAATATATATATATATACTTATATATATTAACTGTTGTTGGACTTTCTCCGATGAGCCTGGATTTTATATTCGGTGCGTTTATCATTTATATATATATATATATATATATATATATATATATATATATATATACACACACACACACATTTTGTCCCACCTGGAATTTAATTCGTGGTGGTTGACCGTTTTTACTGCTTTCTGTACATTTCGTCCCACCTGGAGTTTTCTCTGTGGCGGTTGATCACTTTTACAGCTTAATTTACATTTTTGATCCCCCATGGAGCTGCTTCGTGGTTGGTGATCATGTTTGTATATATATATATATATATATATACTTACAGCTTTTATATATATACCTGGTTATTATGTTTATATCAATTGCGGCATCATGTGAGCCTAGGAATCATATGATCACAGATTCAGTCTACTGAATCTAGATTCGGTTCCCATGATGGACCTTTTCAGCTGTAAGCAGCTTGTAAATTTATCTGTGATGTTTGGATCTCCTCAAATGGTTTTCATACCTACGAGAAGTTCAACACCTTTTTGTACATTATTTTCTTACAGATGCCTCGCATCTGGAAAATAAAATCAATCCAGCCGAATATGGAATAAAATGGAAGTATCAAAGGCCTCAATTACTATTGAGCACAAGGGTTTGAAAAACCTCTTTTCTAAAACATCATTGCTATATCTTGTTTAAAATTAAATTTTTTATATAAATTCAAACCCTTTATATATAGGAGCAAACGAGGCATAGCACTACTTCCAAATAACAGCACATTGACCCACACACACACATTCATATAACAGTTTCTTGAAAAGTGGCGGTGATCGTGGCAACACAGATGTCGGGGGGTGCCTAACACCTTCCCTCCGTATAAGCAAGTCCCCGGACCCTAAATAAATCTCGGTTTCACAGACCCGTTTAGCAGTGTCACATCACTGGGTCAATGTGCAAACTTTTTCTCGGTTGTGTTGGTACAACCAGTTAAAAAACCAACTGGCGACTCTTACAGTCCAATCGTCGACATTATACATGTCGGACCTTTTTCACTTGTTTTTTCAAACAAATCTCACATAAAATGAGAACACAAAACAGGTAATGAAAAGGGACAAATAAAAATTCCGACATCAACAGTCTTCATAAGACCATGCAAACACATCCTGGAATTGGGTCAATAGAGTAACCAAGTCATTCCTTTGGCTTGGAGTAAGGTTCAATATGGCTTGGAGTAACCATGTCTCCTGAGGTATCTCATAGTCCTCTTGCTCAATCTCCATCAAGTCAGAGTCCAACTTTACATTAATGTTGCAGTCCTTGTGAAGAATAGGTACCTCATCAGCAAGTTTAGGCATATCTAACTTTAGAGTCCTGAAACAAAACGCTTTCACTTAATATATGAAACTATTTAATCATACAAAGTGTTAGCATGAAATGACAAAAACAACTGCTAATACTATGTAACAAAAGTACGCAGTTATTGCTATCTACAGGGTAGAGGGATTTTCTGCCCTTTTTACCCTTGTCGGCAAATGCAAGTAGTGTTGCTCCAATTGCCAAGGTTCAAGTCCTGGTGGATGGCTGTGATGAAAGGTATGTTATCGTTCTCCTTCTCTTAAATGATGACCATGATGTCTGGACAGTTGTCATCTAAGATATTCTTATTTATTCCCTCGGTATGTGCCAGGAAGTACATCTTTGATAATCGCCTCTCAATGTCTTGTTTACGCCTTTGATTCCTTTCTTCCACATTCGGGTCTGGAATCAGGACTTCCTTTCGTTTAACCGGTATCGGTTTAGGAAATAGCATAGCTACCATAGGGGCAGAAACTTTTCATAGAGACCGTACAGGATTAGCACCTGTAGGTTTAGGCAACCGCCTTGTAGATGAAGGAACCGGTGTATGCTTGTGCGGGTTCCTATAAATGGACCCAAAGGAGTAGCCTAGTCTGGCTGTCCATGTCTGGCTGAGAACTTGAATTGGGTATTTGATTCCTTATTGATCCTTTCCTAACCCTTGTCCAGGTTGAAAACCCAAAGATATCATTTCTTAACTTGCCGACATTACCTCGGCAGAAACTCTTGTTATCAGAGGTGGAGCCCCAATGGGTTGATAATGAGTGTTGCTCACCTCAAGGGCCTAGAAACCTACATGCTCAACTTCTTCATTAAAACTGATAAGGGGTATATCACTTTGAGCAGGACATTCTGGCTAAGCATTGACAGTGACCAGATTACTGTTGATGATATACTTGAGTTGCTGACGAAGAGTGGATGGGACGACCCCTGCAATATGAATCCAAGGTCTTCCCAACAATAAATTATATCATGTAGTGATTTTGAGCACTTAGAAGGATACGTAGAATGTATGTGGACCGATTTCCACTGGTAATTCAATCTCTCTGACATCATTTCGTCGAGATCCATCAAAGGCTTTGATGATTATATGGCTGCTTCGAATCCTGTTGAGATTGATGTTCATTTTTTCCAATATGGCGTAGGGGCAGATGTTTAGGGATGATCCTCCATCTATTAGCACTCCTCCGACCACATCCGGAAGATATAACTGCTATGTGTAATGATTTGCAATGACCCATCCCTTCGGGAGGTATGTCATCATTGGTGAAGAATATCACATTGCTATTGAAGATGTGATCAACTAGATGATGGAATTTTTCAACATCCACTAGCTTTGGAAAGTGGGCTTCTGATGAGTGCATATTATTCATTTATTTTGATTCCTTTATGTTTAGTTTTATCCCATGTTTCATGTGTATATGAGCTTATTAATGTGTTTAATGATTTCAGGAAGAATTGGAGCTGAAATGAGGAGAAAGGGAAAATTACAGGATTTTTAGCATTAAGTTGGATGCATGGTCTTGGCTTGGGACATAGATTTTATTTTAGAGTTCTTCCTTAGCTTTTCGGAACATATTGAATCATCCCAATCGGAGTTCATATGAAAAAGTTATGATCTTTTTACCAGACGGAAGTTGAACCTCAAAGTTTCGAAGTTGTAATTTGCATAGCAGTCAATTGGAGCCTGATTTCGATCTTGATCCAGCTATAATCTATCAAAACTCAAATAATGAAAGTTGTGGATCTCGTCGATATCGTCGTTTTGATAGGTAGCAGGTCCCGTAACTCCTCCCGGATCAAAAGTTATGCTCGTTTTACCAAAAGACGTCGCAGTAAGAAATGGAAATTCACCCCAGCGAATTTGAGCGGGAAAATTGGAAATCTTGGATTTTGGAAAGTTTCTAAATGTAGATTTTGACAGACTTCTACATGGAATTGGATTGATATTTCTATTAGCTTTAGGATTTCCTTTAGACAACGATTTATTTCTAAATTAGATTCTATTTCTTTATGGAAATTAGTGTGATTTGTAATTCCTTTTAGGATTTGGATTTATACTTCCCACAGGATTTAAGACTTTGTCTAGCACTATAAATAGAAGATGATAGTCAGGATTTTATTCATTCAATCATTTACCATATTCTCTCATCTACAACATTGGAGGATTGAAGACATGAGCTAAGTTCTTTTTATTTAGTTCTAAGGGATGTTGAACCTTATTTATAATTAATGGTTAATTGAGTACTCATTATTTATTCTTTCTCACATGAAATTCATTCTTGATAATCTTATTTAATTTCTGAATGTTATTTGGCTTAACTGATTTGATTTCTACAGGATTGAGTTGGTTAACGAATATCATATGCTAGATCAAGGAATAATATTACGTGTAATTGATATTGTTTCTAATCACAAGTAGTAATTAGTAATACCTAATTGTGGACAAGCTTTTGAGTATTGCTATGATTATCAGAAGACAAGTTAAACAATCCGAGCTTATGTATTTGTTGCTTGGAATAGTCTAATTTCCTAGTTCATAATGCTGCTATTATATTAAATCTAGAGAGCTTGTTCTAGGTTATATAATTGTTAGAATCTTGTGAAGAGCTTATTTCATTGAGTGACAATCAAAGGGGAGTTTCGGGTAGCAGAGCTTGTTGTTACCTAGGGCTATTAGTTTCATTGAAGGGTAAATAATATTACACTTTATTAATCTATTGTTGTAAAAAGGTGATACTGAACTGAAGAACTGAAGCTTTTTATTCATTGTTTATTCTTATTATTTTATTCTTGTTAATTTAGGTAATTAATTAAAAATCTCCTTTTCATTAGAAATCATAGGATAAATATAAAATAAATCACTCTCTGTGGGATCGATCCTTGCTTACTATTGTGCTAATTATTTGAATTTGTAAAGTGAAAGTGAGGTTAATTTAGGAGTGTAAACGACATCTCCCAAATTTTGGCGCTGTTGCCGGGGAGTGTTATTTGTTTTTGTTTATTCTTTATTTTCATTTATTTTTATTATTTTCTTTTTGTTTTTGTTTTATGACTCAATCCTCTAACTTTGTTGACTTAAATTTTGATCAAGAGATAGAAAAAACTGCAAATACAAAAAAAGTTTTTGTTCCATCACTTGAAGTGGAAGAGATGGCGGTGCCACACAATAACAAAACTTTAAAAGAACTGGCTACTCCTAATCTGACTCAACCATCTTTTTGTATTGGGTATCCTACTTTAGATGTTTCTTTTGAACTTAACTCTAGACTAATTCATCTTTTGCCTACTTTTCGTGGTCTTACAGGTGAAAATCCATATAAGCATCTAAAGGAGTTCCATGTGGTGTGTTCCACGATGAAAGCACAAGGAGTGGAAGAGGAGTAGATCAAGCTTAGACTTTTTCCATTCTTATTAACAGATTTGGCTAAAGATTGATTATACTATCTACCTTTAGGATCAATACGCTCATGGACTGATATGCAAAGGTTATTCTTAGAGAGCTATTTTCCTGCGTCAAGAGTTAGCGATATAAGAAAGGAGATATATGGAATCGGGCAGTTTAATGGAGAGAATCTCTATGAGTATTGGGAAAGGTTCAAGAAGTTATGTTCCAGTTGTCCACCTCATGGAATTGATGAACATTACTTGATCCAGTACTTCTATGAGGGGTTGCTACCAATGGAAAAAAGCATGATTGATGCAGCAAGTGGAGGAGCACTGGTAGACAAGACTCCAGAAGTGGCAAGGAACTTAATTGCAAACATGGAAGCTAACTCACATCAGTATGGAACTAAGATGGATCACACACCACAAAGGGTAAATGAGGTAAGCACGAGAGACTTGGGGCAGCAGATTTCTGATTTAACTACTTTGGTTCGACAAATGGCTGCAAGGAATATGCAAGGTATTCAGCAAGCTCAACCTCAGTACCACATAGAAAACCAAGAAGTACCTGTCAATTCTGGGACATCTATGGAGGATATGTTCAAGGCATTCATGAACCAAACACAACAGTTCATGAGTCAGACACAGCAATTCCAGCAGGAGACAAGAACTTCTGTTCAAGATCTGAGGGACCAAGTTGGTCAACTTGCAATCACGGTAGGAAGGTCACTTTCTCAAACTATTGAAAATGTAAGTGCCATAACATTGAGATGTGGTGCAGAGGATCAACAGCAAGAAAAGTCAATACAAAGCAAGTCCGACAATAGTGAAATAGGCAGCAGTGATGTACTCAAGCATACATTTCCACCTCTTTCAGCTTATGAACCGAAACTACCTTTTCCCCAAGTTCTATCAAGGAATTAGAAAGTTGGAAAAAATTCAACGTGGTATACAGAGTCTAATGAAAAATTCCTTGAAGAAATGGCGAATAGGGAACAAGAACTTAAAGATGATAAGGAGTTCACTAGTGGAAACCATTTGGATGTGCTCGAGACCACTGCTAAATTTGAAGAAATCAAGTATTCAAAGTATGAAAAGGATGAACAAGAGGTAGAGATGGAAGAATTAATAATTTCTGCAGATTTCTATAAGGACGACATAGATGATGATACTTTCCTTGTACCAGCAACAACACACAATGATAAACACCATGGGACCTTACACATTGAATTGGAAGATGCACATGTCCAGTTCGGCATATATAAAGTTAAGAGGTATCTTGGTAATATTAATTCTATTTTTGCTATTGATGTTGTTGACTTTATAGTGCAGGAATCTCTTGAACAAATATACAAAGAGGATTTGAGGGCTGGAATGGAGCAAAATTAGGATCTGAAGGATGCTCCTAATGAAGAATTGAAATTGTTACCAGTCCACTTGAAGTACACAAGTCCAATTACATAGGATGAGAAGGATGATGTCAAGCCAATGACAATAAACAAGGGCAGCTGCTTAGGAGGCAACCCAATATCTCAGATTTGATTTTTCTATCCCTTCACTTTTTAGTTTTTTTATTACATGTTAGCTACTAGTATTTTCTTCTTTGCATGATTTTCTTATATTGGGGACAATGTAAGGTTTGAGTGTGGGGGGAAGATTTAGATTTTTATTTATGTAGGAATATTGATCCTATTTTGATGGGGAATTTGAAAAATTGATGCTTTTGAAATTTTAAAAAAAAATTGGTTTCATGATTATATTTGGCTATGTGTTAAAAGGTTAAAGTCAAAAATTGAAAATTAATACTAAATTTTAGAATCTATTTAATGCTTAATTAGTTAATAAATGATGAAGAGTAAGCCATGATCCATAGTAATTGATTTAAATTAAATTTGTGATACATGAGTACTTGAATATGAGAAACATGTTTATTTGGCTAAGTTATTTATGAAGTTGTCTATGTGCACTGATTTCATGACTTAGAACTATTTAACTTACTTATGTTGTTGCAGGACCATGTGAAAAAATGATGAATGAAAAACAAAAGAAAAAAAGAAGGAAATAATGAAAAATAAAAATTTACTTTAATGTCCATTGTGCGAAATAACTGGGTATCCAAGCCTCGGGAAGCATCGATATTCACGTTGAAAAGTGTGATGGATAAAAGCAGGTTGACCAGTCGACTTTTGTGGCCTTTGTTAGTTAAATAATTAAGCAGTGACAACCCAAGAATTTAGAAAATTATTTAAATCTTAAATTATTGAATAAAGGTTAAATAATAAACCTAGACAGAAAATAAGTGTATCTATTTGATATTTCTGAAAAGAAATTTTTGGATTTAAAAATCTTTGTGGTAAATTATTCAGGATTAAGTATATAAGTGTATATGTTCTGTGTATATGGTTGTATATGAGTAAAGTATGTGGTTAAGGGTCAAGGGTTGACCAAATAACTATATCAGTGTCCGACCCCTAAGTATATATTAGAACATCAACGTTCAGTTAGAAAACCCTAACGTTTGACAAGAAACCCTAGAAATCGGTTCTGAAAACCCTAAATTCAGGTCCAAAAATTTAAAACCCTAATTCGGATATTAAAATCCTAATTTGAGAATTTAAATACTATGTATAAAGTTTATGTATTTTAATTACAAACCTAATTAGGGATAACCCTAATGATTAATTAGATTTTTAATAATTTTAAAACCCTAATTCTTGGGTTATAAACACTAATGCATGATTATGAAACCTAATTGTTAAATTAACAATTTTAATTAGAAAATATTAATCCTAATTAGCAATCTTGAATAATGACTAGTAAATTTTAATATAATTAGAAAATCCTAATTATAATTTTGAAATATTAGTTATCTATTTCAAAAACTGAAATTTGGAAATCCTAAAAATTAAATTTCTAATATTTTAGGGTTAAACCCTAAACCCTAAGGGTCAAACCCTAAACCCTAAGGGTTTGGATAATTTACTAATATGCCATTAAATTAGAAAAAACAAATGACCAATTTGCCCTTTGTGCATTGGAGGAGATATAAGAATCTTGCCAAGATATTGGGTGATTAACCAAATCTAGTTACCCTATATGACTGAATTCAGCAAATATTAGCCCCCATACCAGCCATTTCATTTGCATTCAAGTTTATAAAATAATTGAACAGAGAGAAAGTTTACAAACTTTGCTAAATTGCTATCAAACTCTCAATCAACTCTTTCTCTCTCTAGACCCACGAAATTCTGAAGTGATTCAATCCCCTATTTGATCTATAGTTTTCCATAAACAGATTCAAAAGTCAGAATCATGGATCAAAGCTTAGAAAAGGTATAAACTCTAAATTCTGTAAACCATGTTGTTTGATGTTGTTTGTTGTTTAAAGTTATGTTAGAGGGTATCTTTTAATGATCTGGGTTGTTGGATCATAGATCCATAACACTTAGATGCACAAAATAGAAGCTTTGAAATATCTGGAAAAAGGCTGACAACCGAAAGTCAAAGCCTCTAGATTCTTCTCTGTTAATCTTTTTAGTGTTATAAAGTTTTGTATTTGTAGTATGTTGTAAGGTCTTGGATCTGGAACTTACATCATGGTCAGATCATGTCTAGAACTCAAGTTATGAGTGGTCAAAGTGAGTTGATCGATCAAAAATTCTGAGTTTCTGGGCAACCCAGAAACCCAGAATTTCTGACAGTCACTTTTGACGGTTTAGATCTCACTGATTTTATGTGTTTTTGTTATGTTGTTGGTTTACGATTGTAGTCTGACCTGTAAGCTACATACTCAAACCTTTAGATAACTCAGATCTTGCTCAGACTCAAACTTATTTGCGGTCAAACCCGTGTTGACCACCAGATTTTTGACAAAATCTGGGAAACCCAGATTTCTCAAGAACAGCCCTGATCCCTACTTTGACCATACCATATCGTGATCATGTGATGTTGTTAGGTTGAGTTAGTGAGATGGTAGTATATACTAACATGAGGACTACAATATTGAACCTTAAGATCACATAAACATGTCATGGAAATCAAAGATTGAAGGCTGCTTAGAAGGACTCTTAACACTGCTTGAGTTTCTGGGCTACCCAGAAACTCAAGAACAGCGTTGTCAGGTTTTTGGGACAGCTTGAATCTCTCTGATTGGTTATGTTTTGGATATGAAATTGATTGTTCGTTGTAGTATGACATAAGTACTAGAATCCTATCACTTAAACAAACCTAAAAATCAACAGGAACCAAGATCTATTTACGGTCAAAGTACTAACCTCGAACACTGGCATGCTTTTCTGGGCAGCTCAAGAACACCTATAGCGACAGTTCTGTCTCTATAGGGCTCTTTTATTAATAATTAAATTTTGAAAATAATTATTTTAATTAAATAAATCGAAATAAATGGTTTTTAATTATTAAAAATACAAAATAAATTCCTAAAAATTATTTTAAATTCTAAAAATGAGTTTTTAAGAATTTTGAATATATTTCATAAATATTTAATATTTTTGGAATAAAGATGATATTTAATTTATTTAATTATAATATTAAATAAATTATTTAAAAATGATTTTAATATATGAAAAAATCATGAAAAATTGTATTATGGTATAAGAAAATATTTTAAGTTATTATTAACGACTTTTAATATTTTGTGATGAAATTTATTAATTAATTAATATTAATGATAATTAATTTATTTAATAAATATATTAAATAAATTACGAAAAAATAGAATAAATGATTTATATATCATATAAAAATGATTTAAGTGTTGTAAAAATATTTTAAGTTATAATATATAACTTTTGATATTTTGTCATAAAAATATTAATATTTTAATATTAATAGCAATTATCGGATAATGAATTTAATTGTTTAAAAATCATATAAAGGTGATTTTAAAGTATTAAAAATACTTAGTGATATTATAAACATATTATAATATTATGACATGTATTTCATTAATATTTGATATTAAATACATATTAATGATAAAGAAATTAAGTGACATTTAATTCATTTAAATATGTTATTAATGATTAAAAAATCATTTGTAATAGTAATAATTATCTAAAAATTATTATGAGCTTACGAAAAATATTTTGACAGATAATATGATTATCTAAGATAATGGTTAAGTGTTTAGACATAGTTTAATTGAACTTAAACTTGATATTTATCCGACTAGACTGTCGGGATGTCAAAATTGTACCGAACTCGATTCAGACTGTAAAAGATTAACTTGAGGTTAAGTTTTATGTGTTTTATAGACAGATAGGATTACATGATAATGTGTTTGGGTTATTTTAAGTACTATGATGATAGTATTCTAATGTGTAGATCGGAATTATTTATACTAGGTTTTCAGATAAAGATTATTAAATTGCATAGCGGTAATCAACGGTTCAGGCAAGTTTTTCTTAACTCGACCTCGAGTTGTTTCATTCAGATATACTTGTGGTTAATCATTACTGATTGTCATGTCTATGAATCATTTAATCGCACTCTGTGCATAATGCAATCATTCATCAGGTATGAAAGGCTAATCACCTTCATTACCATTCGGTCCAGATATAATTGTTATGTTCATGTTCAATGTTCGTTCAGCTATGAAAGTTTGTTCATGTTAGTTCTCAATTATATTATAGAATTATAGCCAGCTTATTGTTCAATTTTTTTCAATCATGATATATTCTTAATTTATTGAATTTAAACTTGCTGGGCAAACTTATTGCTCACCTTTGCTATATCATGATTAACATTGCAAATTAAGATAAAAACTTCGGATATAGGAAAGGATAAAGCCAAGTTCAGCTTGGGATTTTATTTGTATGTTAATAATGTTGTATGTCAGATAGGATAATGAATTGTGTTTATGTGAAGGTTACTCGACCTTGGGATTAGTGTGTAAATGTATTGTATAAGCAATTTAAGTTTATATCTTCCGCAATAGTTATAGAATAATTGTAATAGTTTTAAAATTAGCATACCAGATCCGTGGTGATTTGGGACCCGGGTTCGGGGATGCTACAGTTGGTATCAAAGTTGTTGGTTATAAACCTAGGGTAGTGATACCTTAGTCTAATAGCCGCAGTGATTAGGATAAGTACTAACTCAAATAGAGTTAATGTGTCGGTAAGAGTCAAAGACGAATCTCGGTGAGTTAAAAGATACAGAGTTCCCTAACTCTGATAATAAAAGTGAACAGTAGTAATGAATAGATAAAGTCTGAAAGACTAGAAGAATCGATATAGGAGATAGTAAAATAAAACGATCAAGACATAAAAATAAATCGTAATATATACGATGAGATCACCCCGTGATCTGATAAGCTGATAGTAGGAGAAGAATTAAGTGAATGATTGAAAAGTTTACAGTCAAGTTTGTTGTGTGTCTGTGAATTGGTACAGATTCAGGAAAGGATTATGAATACGGATTAAATGAAATTCGTATTGAGAATGTAGTTAGTATTAAGTGGGGATTTCGATTAAGGACTCATGTCAACAGCTAAGTTGTATGATTCTTTGTATGGGAGTTGAATTGTACTTGGTGTAACAACCACTTAGTTTCTGACACTGATATTCATTGAAATGTCTGTGTCGCGCTATTTGCTATATACGTGTTGAGAAGGTGATTCTTTTCTCATGTGTATAACAGATAGATAGGTTATAGGTAGAGAATATAAGGTTAAGTACGAGTTTTTAAAACTCATACTTATGGTACGTTCGTGACTCATGATTATATGAAATGTTTATGAACCCCTCAGCGAATGGATGCCAAAGGTCTGACTAGGACAAGTTCTTAAACTCATATGATTGTGGAAAGTTCCTGAACTCATAAGTGTGGCAAGTTTGACGAACTGGGTAGAACTATTAAGTGAATTGAATATTGAGGATAATAGGAACAGATAGCATTATTAAGAAATTGATCATTAGTGGAGACATAGGTTTTCCAAATCTCCTAGCTATGCTAGACTCAAAATTTTTGACATCAAACTAAAAACGCACTAAGTGCTTTTTAAAATAAATTTTTATTCTCAACTCCGGGTGACCATTGTGTATGAGTGGACTTCGGGCCACCGACACGTCATTACCTGTTGAGTAATAAAACAGATTTGCAAAGATTTTTGGAACGGTTTAAAGTACAGTCTATGCTAATTATTTCGGCTAGACAATAATGATTTGAAATATCAAAATATATTTTTATTTATCACTTATGTACCATGTAACCTGGTGCAGAGATGATAAAAAGTTGATGGAGTTATAAATGCAGGAATACTTAGTGTTGAATTGATCTAAAATCGTTGTTCCACTATTATATGATATGTTATGACAAAGTCATACACTGACGGCATCTTCAAACGGGCTGTTAATACAGTACGGCATAATGACGTCATTTTTCGAACTAATTTTAAAAGTTTTAATTTGCCAACGAGGTTTGGCTACACCTAAATAATTCGATTGAATTGAATTATTGATATGAGTCTATGCTATTCGATTCAGCTAGACTAATGTTTATGAAAACTCTAAGTGTTCATTGAAAGAAATTTCTCGAACCAAATTGTTTTGGTGCGGAATCTAATAAGACTGAGGTAAAATTTTGTGCCTACGGCAGAGACAAGAAACAGATTCGACCAGCAGTACATAACAAGTACAGGGCATATCAGGCTAATTACCCACTATGTCTGTAAGTTATGATGGTTTACGGATGAATTTTCATATAACCTTTATGAAAATGATAGACAATAGTCTATATAACCCCTCAACATAATTTCAAAATTTTTATTCTTGTAAGGAATGTATTGGGTAGCATGTGATGATGAGAATGAACGGTGTATGGTGTATGGTGTAGGGTGTAAGGTAAATTTCGGGGACAAAATTTTTAGAAGAATGGGTGAATGTGACGACCCAGGAATTTAGAAAATAATTTAAATCTTAAATTATTGAATAAAGGTTAAATAATAAACCTAAACAGAAAATAAGTGTATGGATTTGACATTTCTGAAAAGAATTTTTTGGATTTAAAAATTTTTGTGGTAAATTATTCAGGATTAAGTATATAAGTGTATATGTTCTGTGTATATGGTTGTATATGAGTACAGTATGTGGTTAAGGGGCAAGGGTTGACCAGATAACTATATCAGTGTCCAACCCCTAAGTATATATTTAGAACATCAACGTTCAGTTAGAAAACCCTAACGTCTGATAAGAAACCCTAGAAACCGGTTCTGGAAACCTTAATTTCAGTTCCGGGAATTTGAAACCCTAATTCAGATACTAAAATCCTAATTTGGAAATTTAAATACTATGTATAAGGTTTATGTATTTTAATTACAAACCTAATTAGGGGTAACTCTAATGATTAATTAGATTTTTAATAATTTAGAAACCCTAATTCTTGGGTTATAAACCCTAATGCATGATTATGAAACCTAATTGTTAAATTAGTAATTTTAATTAGGAAATATTAATCCTAATTAGCAATCTTGAATAATGATTAGTAAATTTTAATATAATTAGAAAATCCTAATTATAATTTTGAAATATTAATTTTCTATTTCGAAAACCAAAATTTAGAAATCCTAGAAATTAAATTTCTAATATTTTAGGGTTAAACCCTAAACTCTAAGGGTCATTATTGGAGGATTGGAGGAGACATGAGAAACTTGCCAAGATATTGGGTGATTGACCAAATCTAGCTACCCTATATGACTGAATTCAGCAAATATTAGCCCAATACCAGCAATTTCATTTGCATTCAAGTTTATAAAATAACTAAAGAGAGAGAAAGTTCACAAACTTTGCTAAATTGCTATCAAACTCTCAATCAACCCTTTCTCTCTCTAGACCCACGAAATTCTGAAGTGATTCAGTCCCTTATTTGATCTATAGCTTTCCATAAACAAATTCAAAAGTCAGAATCATGGATCAAAGCTTAGAAAAGGTATAAACCCTAAATTCTGTAAACCATGTTGTTTGATGTTGTTTGTTGTTTAAAGTTATGTTAGAGGATGTCTTTTAATAATCTAGGTTGTTGGATCATGGATCCATAACACTTAGATGCACGAAATAGAAGTTTTGAAAAATCTGGAAAAGGGTTGAAAAGTAGCCTGACAACCGAAAGTCAGAGCCTCTAGATTCTAATCTGTTAATCTTTTTAGTGTTATAAAGTTTTGTATTTGTAGTATGTTGTAAGCTCTTCGATCTGGAACTTACATCGTGGTCAGATCATGTCTAGAACTCAAGTTATGAGTGGTCAAAGTGAGTTGACCGATCAGAAATTCTGAGTTTTTGGGCAACCCAGAATTTCTGACAGTCACTTTTGACGGTTTAGATCTCACTGATTTTGTGTTTTTGTAATGTTGTTGGTTTACGATTGTAGTCTGACCTGTAAGCTACATACTCAAACCTTTAGATCACTCAGATCTTGCTCAGACTCAAACTTATTTGCGGTCAAACCCGCGTTGACCACCAGATTTTTGACGAAATCTGGGAAACCCAGATTTTTCAAGAACAACCCTGATCCCTACTTTGACCATGCCATATCGTGATCATGTGATGTTGTTAGGTTGAGTTAGTGAGATGGTAGTGTATACTGACATGAGGACTACAATATTGAACCTTAAGATCAAAGATTGAAGGCTGCATAGAAGGACTCTTAACACTGCTTGAGTTTCTGGGCTACCCAGAAACTCAAGAACAGCGTTGTCAGGTTTTTGGGACAGCTTGAATATCTCTGATTGGTTATGTTTTGGATATGAAATTGATTGTTCATTGTAGTATGACATAAGCACTAGAATCCAATCACTTAAACAAACCTAGAAATCGACAGGAACCAAGATCTATTTACGGTCAAAATACTAACCTCGAACACTGGCATGCTTTTCTGGGTAGCTCAAGAACACCTATAGCGATGGTTCTGTCTCTATAGGGCCCTTTTATTAATAATTAAATTTCGAAAATAATTATTTTAATTAAATAAATCGAAATAAATGCTTTTTAATTATTAAAAATACAAAATAAATTCATAAAAATTATTTTAAATTCTAAAAATGAGTTTTTGAGAATTTTGAATATATTTCATAAATATTTAATATTTTTGGAATAAAGATGATATTTAATTTATTTAATTATAATATTAAATAAATTATTTAAAAATAATTTTAATACATAAAAAATCATGAAAAATTATGTTATGGTATAAGAAAATATTTTAAGTTATTATTAACGACTTTTAATATTTTGTGATGAAATTCATTAATTAATTAATATTAATGATAATTAATTTATTTAATAAATATATTAAATAAATTATAGAAAAATAGAATAAATAATTTATAAATCATATAAAAATGATTTAAGTGTTGTAAAAATATTTTAAATTATAATATATAACTTTTGATATTTTGTCATAAAAATATTAATATTTTAATATTAATAGCAATTATCGAGTAATGAATTTAATTGTTTAAAAATCATATAAAGGTGATTTTAAAGTATTAAAAATACTTAGTGATATTATAAACATATTACAATATTATGACATGTATTTCATTAATATTTGATATTAAATAAAAATTAGTGATAAAGGAATTAAGTGATATTTAATTCATTTAAATACGTTATTAATGATTTAAAAATCATTTTTAATTGTAATAATTATTTAAAAATTATTACGAGCTTACGAAAAATATTTTGACAGATAATATGATTATCTAAGATAATGGTTAAGTGTTTAAACATAGTTTAATTGAACTTAAACTCAATATTTATCCTTCTAGACCGTCGGGATGTCAGAATTGTACCGAACTCGATTCAGATTGTAAAATTTTGACTTGAGGTTAAGTTTTATGTGTTTTATAGACGGATAAGATTACATGATAATGTGTTTGGGTTATTTTAAATGATGTGATGATATTATTCTAATATGTAGATCGGTATTATTTATACTAGGTTTTCAGATAAAGCTTATTAATTTGCATAGCGGTAATCAACGGTTCAGGCAAGTTTATCTTAACTCGACCTCGAGTTGTTTCATTCAGATATACTTGTGGTTAATCATTACTGATTACCATGTCTATGAATCATTTAATCGCACTTTGTGCATAATGCATGTATTTATCAGGAATGAAAGGTTGATCACCTTCATTACCATTCGGTCCAGATATAATTGCTATGTTCATGTTCAATGTTCGTTCAGCTATGAAAGTTTGTTCATGTTAGTTCTCAATTATATTGTAGAAGTATAGCCAATTTATTGTTCAATTCTTTTCAATCATGATATATTCTCAATTTATTGAATTTAAACTTGATGGGCAAACTTATTGCTCACACCTACTATATCATGATTAACATTGCAGATTAAGAAGAAAACGTCGGATACATGAAAGGATAAAGCCAAGTTCAGCTTGGGATTTTATGCTCAGCTTAATTGTAATAAAATAGTATGATAATAATGTTGTATGTCAGATAGGATAATGAACTGTGTTTATGTGAAGGTTACTCGACCTTGGGATTAGTGTGTAAATGTATTGTATAAGCAATTTATGTTTATATCTTCCGCAATAGTTATAGAATGATTGTAATAGTGTTAGAATTAGCATACTGGATCCATGGTGATTTGGGACCCAGGTTCGAGGATGTTACATAAGCCCTAGGGGTGTCTCTACACCTAGCGCCCTAAGATCATCTGGTTTGGGTGTCATTGGTGGAAAGTTCACTAATGGGTAACTCCAAAAAGCCTAAGAAAAGGAGACATTACACATGTCAAGAAAAGAAAAAAAAAATACGGGCAAAGCATGAAAATACATTCATCTGTGCTAAAGAAAAGGTTCTATGAAAAAAATTAAAAAGCAAGAAAATTTGTTCTTGGTTGTGAGTCAGTGTACACGGTTTTTGTTCCATAATAACCAAGTTGAGTAAGTATGTGGACAGTAGGTAAGTTTCTTTTGTTGTTACAGGTTATTTTAATGAAGTTTGTTAGTGAAATGGTAAGGTTGTTCATTGTGAGTTAACTGATGAGGCATTGATTAGATTTCTGCAAATTTAGTGTTGATAGCCATAATTTATATCTTGAAATCTTTTGACATAATGGTTGAATAAAATTTTTCTAGAAATACACGAGGACGTGTAAAGGCTAAGTGTGGGGGAATTTGATGAGTGCATATTATTCATTTATTTTGATTCCTTTATGTTTAGTTTTATTCTATGTTTCATGTGTATATGAGCTTATTAATGTGTTTAATGATTTCAGGAAGAATTTGAGCTGAAATGACGAAAAAGGGAAAACTACAAGGTTTTTAGCATTAAGTTGGGTGCATGGTCTTGGCTTGAGACTTGGATTTTATTGTATAGTTCTTCCTTAGCTTATCGGAACACATTGAATCATCCCAATCGGAGTTCATATAAAAAAGTTATGATCTTTTCACCAAACGGAAGTTGAACCTCAAAGTTTCGAAGTTGCAATTTGCATAGCAGTCACTTGGAGCCTGATTTCGATCTTGATCCAGCCAGAATCTATCAAAACTCAAAGTATGAAAGTTATGGATCTCGTCGATATCGTTGTTTTGATAGGTAGCAGGCCCCGTAAATCCTCCTGAATAAAAAGTTATGCTCGTTTTACCAAAGGACATTGCAGCTGAAAATGAAAATTCGCCCCAGCGAATTTGAGCGGGAAAATTGGAAATCTTGGATTTTTGGAAAGTTTCTAAATACAGATTTTGGTAGACTTCTACATGGAATTGGATTGATATTTCTATTAGCTTTAGGATTTCCTTTAGACAAAGATTTATTTCTAAATTAGATTCTTTTTCTTTATGGAAATTAGTGTGATTTATAATTCCTTTTAGGATTTGGATTTCTACTTTCCACAGGATTTAGGACTTTGTCTAGCACTATAAATAGAGGATGATATTCAGGGTTTTATTCATTTAATCATCTACTATATTCTCTCATCTACAACATTGGAGAATTGAAGACATGAGCTAAGTTCTTTTTATTCAGTTTTAAGGGATGTTGAACCTTATTTATAATTAATGGTTAATTGAGTATTCGTTATTTATTCTTTCTCACATGAAATTCATTCTTGATAATCTGATTTAATTTATGAATGCTATTTGGCTTAATTGATTTGATTCCTGTAGGATTGAGTTGGTTAACGAATATCATATGCTAGATCAAGGAATAATATTACGTGTAATTGATATTGTTTCTAATCACAAGTAGTAATTAGTAATACCTGATTGTGGATAAGCTTTTGAGTATTGTTATGATTATCAGAAGATAAGTTAAATAATCTGAGCTTATATGTTTGTTGCTTGGAATAGTCTAATTCCCTAGTTCTTAATGATGCTATTATATTAAATCTAGAGAGTTTGTTCTAGGTTTTATAATTGTTAGAATCTTGTGAAGAGCTTATTTTATTGAGTGACAATCTAAGGGGAGTTTCGGGTAACAGAGCTTGTTGTTACCTAGGGCTATTAGTTTCATTGAAGGACAAATAATGTTACACTTTATTAATCTATTGTTGTAAAAAGGTGATACTGAACTGAAGAACTGAAGCTTTTTATTCATTGTTTATTCTTATTAGTTTATTCTTGTTAATTTTGTTAATTAATTAAAAATCTCCTTTTCATTAGAAATCATAGGATAAATATAAAATAAATCACTCTCTGTAGGATCAATTCTTGCTTACTACTATGCTAATTATTTGAATTCGTAAAGTGAAAGTGAGATTAATTTAGGAGTGTAAACGACATCTCCCAGCTTCTTCTAATACTTTCAGTAAGACCTTCCGATGATCTTCTAAAGTGAAAACCAAGTCCAGAATAGAGATCTATTGTGGAGCTTCTTTCAAGCTTTGAATCACCTTGGCTTCATTATGTCCCATCTAACGAAGAAATTCTTCAATCTTCTCATTGGACACTTTCCCTTTAGATCTGATGATATGCATCATCACTCGTTGAGGGCGATACAATTGATTTTCTTTAGACACTGCAGCAGTTGTGTTTGATGTTGATCTTTCACCCTCTCCATAATTCCATGGGACTTTCTTAAGGCTAATGACAGGATACTGTGGCCTGAACGGTAATATGATTGGCTTTGGTGCAACCACTTTCAAAGGGTTTTCAACTCCTTTGAGCTGAATATGTTGAATTGTAAGTGGTGTGGCAGCCAACTCTCCCTCAAAGGATATCATTGATACAACTTCCTTACATCCTGGAGGAAATGTGTCTCCACTCTCAGATGATATGGCGTCATTGTCTGCCATTTACAGGTCACAGCTGTTAATCATGTTTTGAATAAGATGGCGGAGTGCCCAACATTCTTCAGTGCTGTAACCACGAGAGTAAGAGTGTTATTGACATATTCCAGTAGCATCAAATCTCTTTTAGCGTGGATTGACTGGAGGTAGCAGTGCTGTGATTTTTCCCTCATTGATCAGCATCTGTAATATTTCTTCCATCGGTTGGCCTAAATAGGTGAATTCCCTTTTGTTGGCAAAGTCCCGACGGGCTTTAGCTTTTGCTTTTCTTACAAACTTTTCCTCCAAGGTTTCACTTTCTTGGGTAAGTGGTGGAGTACTTGTGCTAAGAGAAAGGAGGCTAGCACGCTCCTGACTGAACAACTGCCATGTGACTTGGTGTTGATGAATCACCAGTTCTGCCAGTTGATTGGCTTATTCGCCAAGAGACTTTAACTCTTGCTTCATCATGAACTAGAATTGTGAATAATCCCATTTGTCAGAATTATCCTTGCTGATTTGGGATGAACCACCCACATATTTGAGGTATCTGGAGCTTTCTCCACTGCCCATGTTGATCATGTTAACCTCCTCTTCCTTGTGTTGAGGGAGAGGGTTGTCTTGAACATGTGGTTGGTCGGGCTTGGTCACCACGATCTCACCATTGTCAATTAAATCCTTGATCTTATACTTAAGGGTCCAACAATCCTGAGTGTTATGGCCTGGAGCTCCAGCATGATAAGCACACTTCTTGCATGTATTGAATCCCTTTCCACTTGGGTTGGCTGGTGGAAGGAGATGAGTGATTTTCTTCTGAGCTGTCAGGAGTTTAAGAATGTTTTTGAGTGAGTCCCCTAAGGGTGTGAATAATCTTGTACGTCTGACTTCTCCACTCTTTGGCAAGGGAGGGTTTGAAGACTGTGCTTGAAAAAGGGAATAGTTTCTCCTTTGGATAGGCAAGTTTTGATTGCCTTTTTGTCCTTGCAGTATCAAGAAAACATCCTCTTCTTTCTTCTTATGGACCCTTCAAGGGTTGTTCCTATAACTTCCAGATTGGATATGCTCAGCTACGGCTTTTAAAGCGGTGAGGTCTTGAATCTTTCCTGATTTCAATCCCATTTCTGCCATTTCTCCGTGCTTAATCATTTCTAAGAATGACTTTCCTATTCCAGCTAGGACCCTCTCATAAAATGGAGCTTCTTGAATATCTATGAAGGTCATCACCATTTCAGACTCTGTCATGGATGGGATAACTTGAGCAGCCAGACGCCTCCATCTTTGGGCATACTCTCTAAATGACTCATTGATCTGTTTCTTGACCTTGGTAATTTGATACCGGTCTAGAGCCATCTGAGTTTGGAAGCTGTATTGACTGAGGAAAGCATGGGCTAACTCCTCCCAGCTATGAATTTTGGAGTTATCCAATCTGATGTACCATGCTCTGGCTTCTTCAGTCAGACTTTTCTTAAATAGCTGTATTTTAAGCTTTTCATTCTCGGCATAGGATCCGAGCTTTCCAATGAACACTATTAAGTGGGTATAAAGATCTCTTAATCCATCATATTTCTCAAAATCGGGAGTCTTGAATTTTTCCGGATAATAAACCCCAGGAAAGATGCAAAGGTCTGAATATAAAACACTTCCGTGTGTTCCAATCCATTTGATGGACCGAATGGTCTCTTCCATTTGTAGAACCTTCTTCCAAATATCACTGGTTTCTTGATCTTCTTTAAGATGGGTGATTTTAGGGAGAGCAAATCCTTTGTCCCCATTTTCCATGTCCCCCACTTAAATTTTGACACCTAGCCTCTTATTTAATTTTAGAGTTAATTGGTGTTAAGTAAAAGGCTAGGTGTCAACATTTAAGTGGGGGGACACAGAAAGGACAGAGGTAATGGGGACAGAGGATTTGCTCTCGATTTCAGGGGTTTGTTGGTCTTATCAGTCTGAGACTCGGGTTATTTTAAATACTGTGATGATATTATTCTAATGTGTAGATCGGAATTATTTTAGGTTTTCAGATAAAGATTATTAAATTGTATAGCGGTAATCAACGGTTCAGGCAAGTTTTTCTTAACTCGACCTCGAGTTGTTTCATTCAAATATACTTGTGGTTAATCATTACTGATTGTCATGTCTATGAATCATTTAATCGCACTCTGTGCATAATGCATGCATTCATCAGGTATGAAAGGCTGATCACATTCATTACCATTCGGTCCAGATATAATTGTTATGTTCATGTTCAATGTTCGTTCAGCTATGAAAGTTTGTTCATGTTAGTTCTCAATTATATTATAGAATTATAGCCAGCTTATTGTTCAATTTTTTTCAATCATGATATATTCTTAATTTATTGAATTTATACTTGCTGGGCAAACTTATTGCTCACCCTTGCTATATCATGATTAACATTGTAGATTAAGATAAAAACGTCGGATACAGGAAAGGATAAAGTCAAGTTCAGCTTGGGATTTTATTTGCAGCTTAATTGTAATAGAATAGTATGTTAATAACGTTGTATGTCAGATAGGATAATGAATTGTGTTTATGTGAAGATTACTCGACCTTGGGATTAGTGTGTAAATGTATTGTATAAGCAATTTAAGTTTATATCTTCCGCAATAGTTATAGAATGATTGTAATAGTGTTAGAATTAGTATACCGGATCCGTGGTGATTTGGGACCCGGGTTCGGTGATGCTACAGTTGGTATCAAAGCCATTAGTTATAAACCTAGGGTAGTGATACCTTAGTCTAATAACCGCAGTGATTAGGATAAGTACTAACTCAAATAGAGTTAGTGTGTCGGTAAGAGTCAAAGACGAATCTCGGTGAGTTAAACAATACAGAGTTCCCTAACTCTGATAATAAAAGTGAACAGTAGTAATGAATAGATAAAGTCTAAAAGACTAGAAGAATCGGGATAGGAGATCGTAAAACAAAATGATCAAGACATAAAAATAAATCGTAATATATACGATGAGATCACCCCGTGATCTGATAAGGTGATAGCAGGGAGAAGAATTAAGTGAATGATTGAAAAGTTTACAGTCAAGATTGTTGTGTGTCTATGAATTGGTACAGATTCAGGAGAGGATTATGAATACGAATTAAATAAAATTCGTATTGAGAATGTAGTTAGCATTAAGTGGGGATTTCAATTGAGGACTCATGTCAGCAGCTAAGTTGTATGGGAGTTGAATTGTACTTGGTGTAACAACCACTTAGTTTCTGACACTGATATTCATTGAAATGTCTGTGTCGCACTATTTGCTATATGCGTGTTGAGAAGGTGATTCTTTTCTCATGTGTATAACAGATATATAGGTTATAGGTAGAGAATATAAGGTTAAGTACGAGTTTTTAAAACTCATACTTATAGTACGTTCGTGACTCATGATTATATGAAATGTTTATGAACCCCTCAGCGAATGGATGCCAAAGGTCTGACTAGGACAAGTTCTTAAACTCATGTGATTGTGGAAAGTTCCTGACCTCATAAGTGTGGCAAGTTTGACGAACTGGGTAGAACTATTTAGTGAATTGAATATTGAGGATAATAGGAACAGATAGCATTATTAAGAAATTGATCATTAGTGGAGACATAGGTTTTCCAAATCTCCTAGCTATGCTAGACTCGAAATTTTTGACATCAAACTAAAAATGCACTAAGTGCTTTTTGAAATAAATTTTTATTCTCAACTCCGGGTGACCATTGTGTATGAGTGGACTTCGGGCCACCGACACGTCGTTACCTGTTGAGTAATAAAACAGATTTGCAAAGATTTTTGGAACGGTTTAAAGTACAGTCTATGCTAATTGTTTCGACTAGACAATAATGATTTGAAATATCAAAATATATTTTTATTTATCACTTATGTACCATGTAACCTGGTGCAGAGATGATAAAAAGTTGATAGAGTTATAAATGCAAGAATACTTAGTGTTGAATTGATCTAAAATCGTTGTTCCACTATTATATGAAATGTTATGACAATGTCATACAATGACTGTGAGAGCCCCGAATCCAGGTCCTAAATCACCTCAGATCCGGTTCGATCATTCTATCACTATTGCTATATTTGCGGAAGATATAAACATAAATTGTTTATACAATAACTTATACATAATCCCTAAGGTCGAGTAACCTTAACTTAATACACATTTCATAACTTTTCTAACATATAACATTATTAACATACAATACTTATACAATTTAGCTGCACACATATCCTAACGCTGAAACTGTCTTTAACCTTTCCTTGTATCCGACGCATTTGCCTTAATCTGTAATGTTTTATCATGATATAGCAAGGGTGAGCATAAGGATTGCCCAGTAAGTTTAAGTTCAACAATATAATGATATATCATGATTGAAATGATTTGAATAATTAGCTGGCTATAATTCAACAATATAATTGTGAACTAGCAGGAACAAACTTTTGACTGAACAAGTATTATACATGAACAAATATATCTGAACCAACTGGTAATGAAGGTGATCAGACGTTCATACCTGACTTATACATGCAATATGTACAGAGTAAAATTATACATGGCAATTAGCAATGATTAACCATAAGCTTATCCGAATGAAACAACTCTTATTAGAGTTAAGTAAAAACAAACTTGCCTGAACCGTTGATTACCGCTACGCAATTTATACCGCTTTATCCGAAGACCTAATATTAGTAATATAGATCTCCAATATTAGAATAATATCATTACAATATAATATTATAATATATATATATATACACAAAGAATAACCTAAACATATAACACATAACCCATAACCCTATCAGTCTATAACACACATAAGACTCGGTATCAAGTCAAACTATTGTAGTCTGAGTTGAACCCGACATAAAACTGACATTCCGACGGTCTAGTCGGACTTTTATCGAGTCTAAGTTCAATTAAACTATGCCTAACACTTAACAATTATCTCAGATAATTTCAATAACAGTCGAAATATTTTCGTAAGCTCGTAATAATTTTTAAATAATTATTACTATTTATCGTGAATTTTCAATCATTAAAACCGTACTTAAACGAATTAAATACCACATAATTCTTTAATCATTAATATTTATTTATTATCAAATATTAATGAAATACATGTCATAATATTATAATATATTTATAATATATCAAAGTATTTTTAATACCTTAAAATCATTTAAATATGATTTTTAAACACTTAAATTCATTATCCAATAATTTCTTTTAATATTAAAATATTAATATTTTCATGACAAAATATCGAAAGTTATATTTTATAACTTAAAATATTTTTATAACACTTAAATCATTTTTATATGATTTTTAAATCATTAATTCTATTTTTCTTTTATTTATTTAATATATTTATTAAATAAACTAATTATCATTAATATTAATTTATTAATGAAATTCTTCACAAAATATTAAAAGTTATTGAAAATATCTTTAAATATTTTCTTATACCATAATATTATTTTTCATGATTTTTCATGAATTAAAACCATTTTTAAATCATTTATTTAATATTATAATTAAATAAATTAAATACCATTTATATTTCAAAAATATTAAATATTTATGAAATATACTCAAAATAATCAAAAACTATTTTTCAGACTTTAAAATAATTTTTCAGAATTTATTTAGTATTTTTTAATAATTAAAAACCATTTTTCTCTATTTTTAATTAATTTCAGGAAAATAGAAAATAAAACTGTCACTAAAGGGCCCTATAGCGACAGACCCATCGCTATAGGTGTTCTTGGTGTTCTTGATGTCTGCCCAGATCTTCATCGCCAGTTAACTAGGTGGGTGGTTTGACCGGTGGTAGATCTTTGTTCATTACGTTTCTGGGCTGGCTAAAGTGTTAGGATTGTAGTATTAATGTAACATTACAACCTCAAACTGATTTAATGGTCATTACATAACCAAGTTGCAAGATCCAAGCTCCAGAAAAGTCTGACACCGCTTTTCTTCATTTCTAGGTTTTCCAGAAAATGAAGAACAGACGATGGTACTATATCTTGATCCTTATAACTTGAATTCTGGGTTTTGTTTGTGTAAAGTAATGGTTGTATCTTGTAGTGGAGATGTCAGGCTTCATTTATTAAACAACATATCATCATAAAAACATCACATATGTACGATCTGGGCCGGTCAAACTAGTGGTCTGAAACTGTTCTTGAAGATTCTGGGTTTTTTCCAGAATCTTCATCCGAGCAGTCGGTCAACGGTGGCTTGACCACTCATATCTTGTATTCCATTACGGATCTGGTTGATCTAAAGCCTGGAATATGTAGAGTACACAACAGGCTACAAGGATCAACCAAAAACATGGACTAAACACCAACACACAGCAAGATCAAGACCCTGCAAAGTCACTGTCAGAAAAATCTGGGTTTCTGGGTTACCCAGAAACCAGATTTCGTGAACGGTCAACGGGTTTTGACCACTGATAACTTGAGATCTAGACATAGTATGGAGTTGATTATACTTCCAGATCAAAGATCTCCTGACAGACTACAAGTCTAAAACTTTAAACAACACAAAACATAAACACATCAAAATTTAAAGCCACTGACATATGACTGTCAGACAACATTTTTAACTTTTTCCCAGATTTCTAAAAATTGCTAATTCGTGTACTTTGATGTTATGGATTCACTATATAGCAACCCAGATCATCAATTGACACCTTCTAACACAACTTTAAACAATAGATCCTAACATCCAACATCAAATCAAGAGATTTCAAAATTTAGGGTTCTTACCACTTTGAGCTTTGATTCATGATTTCTGACATTGTGATCTGATCCTTAGCTAGTTAATACTTGATCATGGCTTATCTTATCTCACTCTCTCACTCTTCATTCCCGAAATTCTAGAGAGAGGTTGGGTTTGGAGAAAATAAAATGTCAAGTGGCCTTTCTCTCTCTCTTAATCTATATAATTGATTGGATTCAATGAATTTGCTAGCAACTTGTGGCTGATCTTTGGACACATATCTAGGTCTAGAGTTAGGGTTAGTCACCAACCCAAGATCTTGGCAAGATTTGCAAGCTACCAATTAAAGAATGTGACATAAGGGTAAAATGGTCATTTAGCAATTAATTTTAATGGCAATTATGTCAATTAGCCCAAACCCTTAGGGTTTAGGGTTTGAAAAACCTTAGGGTTTAGGGTTTGAAACCCTTAGGGTTTGTAATTTAATTTTCTAAATTTTCCAATTTAGGTTTTCAAAAATAGAAAATTAACATTTCTAAATTATAATTAGGATTTTCTAATTATATTAAAATTTCTTAATCATTACTTAAATCTTTCTAATTAGGATTAAAAATTCCTAATTAAAATTGCTAATTAAGCAATTAGGGTCAAAATGGTCATTAGGGTTTATAAACCACTAATTAGGGTTTCTAATAGAAAAATAATTTTCTAATTTAAAAATTAGATTTTTTAATTAGATTAGGATTTTCTAATTACTTAAAACTTGAAAATTAGGATTAAGGTTTCCTAATTAACATAAAATTACTAAATTAATATTTAGGTTTTCCTAATTATAAAATTAGGGTTTCTAACCTAGAAATTAGGGTTTCAAATTTGGAATTAGTTTTGTAACCAATTTGTTAAGATTAACCCTAATTAATCCTATAATTATTTACACTTACGCCATTAAGTTCCCAATTTAGGGTTTCATGCACCGAATTAGGGTTTCGGATTCCCAGAACTGAAATTAGGGTTTCGAGAACCAGTTTCTAGTTAAACGCTAGGATTTTCTAACCGAACGTTGACGTTCTTACTATATACTTAGGGTTTGTTACAGATATCGTTTATCTGGTCAACCCTTGACCCTTAACCACATAGTGTACACATATACCCAAAACATATTCACGTATTACTTAATCCTGAAAAATTCACCTAAATTATTCAAAAAAAATTTAAAATCCTCAAAATTCCATCTTAAAAATATCAAACGCATACACTAATTTTTTGTCTAGGTTCTAATTTTGAACCCTAAAATTATTTTATAAAAATTTTAAAAATATTCAAAATTCTCAGGTTGTCACATTCACCCCTTCTTCTAAAAATTTCTTCCCCGAAATTTACCTTACTCCATACTCCATACACCATACTGCTTACACCATTCACACATATTATCACATGCTACCCAATACACCACTCACAAGAGTAAAAGTTTTCAAATTGTGCTGAGGGGTCATATAGACCATGAACTATTGAGGTTTATAGGTATTACTACCTGCGACCTATTTCAATTAAGAAAAAGGTACTCGACCCCTTACATAGGTTAACAGTATGTTTACAATCACGAAGAAGGTAAACTACTGATGCTAGTACGTACATTTATCATGTCTTGCGAATATTCTCGCTATTGAATTATTTAATCCAATCTGCATAGTTCACCTCAGTCTTGTCATAGAATTTCGCACGAAAACAATTTGGGTCGGGAAATTTATTTCAATGAACACTTAGAGTTTTCATAAACATTGGTCTAGCTGAATCGAATAGCATAGACTCATATCAATAATTCAATTCAATCGAATTATTTATGTGTAGCCAAACCCCGTTGGCAAATTAAAATTTTTGAAAATATTTTCGAGAATGACGTCATGATGCCGTACTGTATTAACAGTCTGTTTGAGGATGCCGTCATTATATGACTTTGTCATAACACATCATACAATAGTGGAACAGCGACTTTAGATCAAATTCACACTAAGTATTCCTGCATTTACAACCCCATCAAATTTTTATCATCTCTGCACCAGGTTACATGGTACATGAGTGATAAATAAAAGATATTTGGATATTTCAAATCATTTGTGTCTAGCTGAAATAAGTAGCATAGACTATACTTTAAACCGTTTCAAAAATGATTACGAGTCTACGTATATATATATATATATATATATATATATATATATATATATATATATATATATATATATATATTCAAAAGCACAAAGTGCGTATTTAGCTTGATGTCAAAATTTCGAAGTCTAGCATAGCTAGGAGTTTTGGAAAAACTTAATTCTTCACTAATAATTATTTGCTTAACAATCTATCTGTTTCTATTATCCTCAATTCTCCATCCACACACAACTATACCCAATTCGTAAAACCACACTTATGAGTCCATAAATTATCACAATCATATAAGTTTAACAACTTGTCCTAGTCAGACCTTTGGCGTCCATTCGCTGAGGGGTTCATAAACATTTCATATAACTATGAGTCAAGAATGTCACATAAGTATGAGTTTTAAGAACTCGTACTTAACCTTATATCCTCTACCTATGACATATCTATCTGTTATACACATGAGAAAGGAATCACCCTCTTAACATGCATATAGCAAATAACGCGACACAAACATTTCAATGATTATCATTGCCAGAACTAAGTAGTTTTTACACCAAGTACAATTCTCTGCCCATACAAGGAATCATATAACTCAGTTGCTGACATGAATTCTCAATTGAATCCCCACCTAACACTAACCCCCTTCTCAATACGAATTTCATTCAACTCGTATTCATAATCCTTTCATGAAACTGTACCAATTCATAGTACAACTGTCACCCAGCAAACTTGCTGTAACTTTTCAATCATTCGCTTGATCCTTCTTCATACTATAACCTCATCTGATCACGGAGTGACCTCATCGTATACATTATGATTCATTTCTATGTCCTGATCGTTTTGTTTTATAATCTCCTATCACTTCACTTTCAGTCTTTTAGACTCTATCTATTTCTCACTACTATTCAACTTTTATTATCAGAGTTAGGGAACTCTGTATCTTATAACTCGCCGAGATTCATCTTTGAATCTTACCAACCAACTAACTCTATGTGAGTTAGTACTTATCCTAATCACTGCGGTTATTAGTCTTAGGTATTCCTACCTAAGGTTCATAACCTACAGCTTTGATACCAACTGTGAGAGCCCCGAATCCAGGTCCTAAATCACCTCGGATCCGGTTCGATCATTCTATCACTATTACTATATTTGCGGAAGATATAAACATAAATTGTTTATACAATAACTTATACATAATCCCCAAGGTCGAGTAACCTTAACTTAATACACATTTCATTACTTTTCTAACATATAACATTATTAACATACAATACTTATACAATTTAGCTGCACACAAATCCTAACGCTGGAACTGTCTTTAACCTTTCCTTGTATCCGACGCATTCGCCTTAATCTACAATGTTTTATCATGATATAGCAAGGGTGAGTATAAGGATTGCCCAGCAAGTTTAAGTTCAACAATATAACAATATATCATGATTGAAATGATTTGAATAATTAGCTGGCTATAATTCAATAATATAATTGTAAACTAGCAGGAACAAACTTTTGACTAAACAAGTATTATACATGAACAAATATATCTGAACCAACTGGTAATGAAGGTGATCAGCCTTTCATACCTGACTTATACATGCAATATGTACAGAGTACAATTATACATGACAATCAGCAATGATTAACCATAAGGTTATCCGAATGAAACAACTCTTATTAGAGTTAAGTAAAAATAAATTTGCATGAACCGTTAATTACCGCTACGTAATTTATACCGCTTTATCCGAAGACCTAATATTAGTAATATAGATCTCTAATATTAGAATAATATCATCACAATATAATATATATATATATATATATATATATATATATATATATATATATATATACATAGAATAACCTAAACACATAACACATAACCCTATCAGTCTATAACACACATAAAACTCGGTATCAAGTCAAACTATTGCAGTTTGAGTTGAACCCGACACAAAACTGACATCCCGACGGTCTAGTGGGACTTTTATCGAGTCTAAGTTCAATTAAACTCCGCCTAACACTTAACAATTATCTCAGATAATTTCAATAACAGTCGAAATATTTTCGTAAGCTCGTAATAATTTTTAAATAATTATTACTATTTATCGTGAATTTTCAATCATTAAAACCGTACTTAAACGAATTAAATACCACATAATTCTTTTATTATTAATATTTATTTATTATCAAATATTAATGAAATACATGTCAAATAATTATAATATATTTATAATATATCAAAGTATTTTTAATACCTTAAAATCATTTAAATATGATTTTTAAACACTTAAATTCATTATCCAATAATTGCTTTTAATATTAAAATATTAATATTTTCATGACAAAATATCAAAAGTTATATTTTAAAACTTAAAATATTTTTATAATATTTAAATCATTTTTACATGATTTTTAAATCATTAATTCTATTTTTTTTAATTTATTTAATATATTTATTAAATAAACTAATTATCATTAATATTAATTTATTGATGAAATTGTTCACAAAATATTAAAAGTTACTGAAAATATCTTTAAATATTTTCTTATACCATAATATTATTTTTCATGAATTAAAACCATTTTTAAATTATTTATTTAATATTATAATTAAATAAATTAAATACCATTTATATTCCAAAAATATTAAATATTTGTGAAATATACTCAAAATAATCAAAAACCATTTGTCAGACTTTAAAATAATTTTTCGAAATTTATTTAGTATTTTTTAATAATTAAAAACTATTTTTCTCTATTTTTAATTAATTTCCAAAAAATAGAAAATAAAACTGTCACTAAAGGGCCCTATAGCGACAGACCCGTCGCTATAGGTGTTCTTGGTGTTCTTGATGTCTGCCCAGATCTTCATCGCCAGATAACTAGGTGGGTGGTTTGACCGGTGGTAGATCTTTGTTCATTACGTTTCTGGGCTGGCTAAAGTGTTAGGATTGTAGTACTAATGTAACATTACAACCTCAAACTGATTTAATGGTCATTACATAACCAAGTTGCAAGATCCAAGCTCCAGAAAAGTCTGACATCGCTGTTCTTCATTTCTGGGTTTTCTAGAAAATGAAGAACAGACGATGGTACTATATCTTGATCCTTATAACTTGAATTCTGGGTTTTGTTTGTGTAAAGTAATGGTTGTATCTTGTAGTAGAGATGTCAGTCTTTATTTATTAAACAACATATCATCATAAAAACATCACATATGTACGATCTGGGCCGGTCAAACTAGTGGTCTGAAACTGTTCTTGAAGATTCTGGGATTTTTCCAGAATCTTCATCCGAGCAGTCGGTCAATGGTGGCTTGACCACTCATATCTTGTATTTCGTTACGGATCTGGTTGATCTAAAGCCTGGAATATGTAGAGTACACAACAGGCTACAAGGATCAACCAAAAACATGGACTAAACACCAACACACAGCAAGATCAAGACCCTGCAAAGTCACTGTCAGAAAAATCTGGGTTTCTGGGTTACCCAGAAACCAGATTTCGTGAACGGTCAACGGGTTTTGACCACTGATAACTTGAGATCTAGACATAGTATGGAGTTGATTATACTTCCAGATCAAAGATCTCCTGACAGACTACAAGTCTAAAACTTTAAACAACACAAAACATAAACACATCAAAATTTAAAGCCACTGACATATGACTGTCAGACAACATTTTTAACTTTTTCCCAGATTTCTAAAAATTGCTAATTCGTGTACTTTGATGTTATGGATTCACTATATAGCAACCCAGATCATCAAGTGACACCTTCTAACACAACTTTAAACAATAGATCCTAACATCTAACATCAAATCAAGATATTTCAAAATTTAGGGTTCTTACCACTTTGAGCTTTGATTCATGATTTCTGACTTTGTGATCTGATCCTTAGCTAGTTAATACTTGATCATGGTTTATCTTATCTCACTCTCTCACTCTTCATTCCCGAAATTCTAGAGAGAGGATGGGTTTAGAGAAAGTAAAATGTCAAGTGGCCTTTCTCTCTCTCTTAATCTATATAATTGATTGGATTCAATGAATTTGCTAGCAACTTGTGGCTGATCTTTGGACACATATTTACGTCTAGAGTTAGGGTTAGTCACCAACCCAAGATCTTGGCAAGATTTGCAAGCTACCAATTAAAGAATGTGACATACGGGTAAAATGGTCATTTAGCAATTAATTTTAATGGCAATTATGTCAATCAGCCCAAACCATTAGGGTTTAGGGTTTGAAAAACCTTAGGGTTTAGGGTTTGAAAAACTTTAGGGTTTAGGGTTTGAAACTCTTAGGGTTTGCAATTTAATTTTCTAATTTTTTCAATTTAGGTTTTCAAAAATAGAAAATTAACATTTCTAAATTATAATTAGGATTTTCTAATTATATTAAAATTTCTTAATCATTACTTAAATCTTTCTAATTAGGATTAAAAATTCCTAATTAAAATTGCTAATTAAGCAATTAGGGTAAAAATGGTCATTAGGGTTTAAATGGTCATTAGGGTTTATAAACCACTAATTAGGGTTTCTAATAGAAAAATAATTTTCTAATTTAAAAATTAGATTTTTTAATTAGATTAGGGTTTTCTAATTACTTAAAACTTGAAAATTAGGATTAAGGTTTCCTAATTAATATAAAATTACTAAATTAACACTTAGGTTTCCCTAATTATAAAATCAGGGTTTCTAACCCAGAAATTAGGGTTTCAAATTTGGAATTAGGGTTTTGTAACCAGTTTGTTAAGATTAACCCTAATTAATCCTATAATTATTTACACTTACGCCATTAAGTTCCCGATTTAGGATTTCATGCACCGAATTAGGGTTTCGGATTCCCAGAATTGAAATTAGGATTTCGAGAACCGGTTTCTAGGGTTTCTAGTTAAACGCTAGGGTTTTCTAACCGAACGTTGACGTTCTTACTATATACTTAGGGTTTGTTACAAATATCGTTTGTCTAGTCAACCATTGACCCTTAACTACATACTGTACACATATACCCAAAATATCTTCACGTATTACTTAATCCTGAATAATTCTCCAAAATTATTCACAAAATTTTTTAAATCCTTAAAATTTCATCTTAAAAATATCAAACGCATATACTAATTTTCTGTCTAGGTTCTAATTTTGAACCCTAAAATTATTTTATAAAAATTTTAAAAATATTCAAAATTATCGGGTTGTCACAATGACGGCATCTTTAAACGGGCTGTTAATACAGTACGGCATAATGACGTCATTTTTCGAACTAATTTTAAAAGTTTTATTTGCCAACGGGGTTTGGCTACACCTAAATAATTCGATTGAATTGAATTATTGATATGAGTCTATGTTATTCGATTCAACTAGACTAATGTTTATGAAAACTCTAAGTGTTCATTGAAAGAAATTTCTCGAACCAAATTGTTTTGGTGCGGAATCTAATAAGACTGAGGTAAAATTTTGTGCCTACGGCAGAGACAAGAAACAGATTCGACCAGCAGTACTTAATAAGTACAGGGCATATCGGGCTAATTACCCACTATGTCCGTAAGTTATGATGGTTTACGGATGAATTTCCATATAATCTTTACGAAAATGATAGACAATAGTCTATATAACCCCGCAGCACAATTTCAAAATTTTTATTCTTGTAAGGATTGTATTGGGTAGCATGTGATGGTGAGAATGAACGGTGTATGGTGTATGGTGTAGGGTGTAAGGTAAATTTCGGGGACGAAATTTTTAGAAGAATGGGTGAATGTGACGACCCAAGAATTTAGAAAATTATTTAAATCTTAAATTATTGAATAAAGGTTAAATAATAAACCTAGACAGAAAATAAGTGTATGGATTTGACATTTCTGAAAAGAAATTTTTGGATTTAAAAATCTTTGTGGTAAATTATTCAGGATTAAGTATATAAGTGTATATGTTCTGTGTATATGGTTGTATATGAGTACAGTATGTGGTTAAGGGTCAAGGGTTGGCCAGATAACTATATCAGTGTCCAACCCCTAAGTATATATTTAGAACATCAACATTCAGTTAGAAAACCCTAACGTCTGATAAGAAACTCTAGAAACCGGTTCTGGAAACCCTAATTTCAGTTCTGAGAATTTGAAACCCTAATTCGGATATTAAAATCCTAATTTAGAAATTTAAATGCTATGTATAAGGTTTACGTATTTTAATTATAAACCTAATTAGGGATAACCCTAATGATTAATTAGATTTTTAATAATTTAGAAACCCTAATTCTTGGGTTATAAACCCTAATGCACGATTATAAAACCTAATTGTTAAATTAGTAATTTTAATTAGGAAATATTAATCCTAATTAGCAATCTTGAATAATGATTAGTAAATTTTAATATAATTAGAAAATTCTAATTATAATTTTGAAATATTAATTTTCTATTTCGAAAACCGAAATTTAGAAATCTACAAATTAAATTTCTAATATTTTAGGGTTAAACCCTAAACTCTAAAGGTCAAACCCTAAACCTTAAGAGTTAAATCCTAAACCCTAAGGATTTGGACAATTTACTAATATGCCATTAAATTAGAAAAACAAATGACCAATTTGCCCTTTGTGCATTATTGGTGGTGACATGAGAATCTTGCCAAGATATTGGGTGATTGACCAAATCTAGCTACCCTATATGACTGAATTCAGCAAATATTAGCCCCCATACCAGCAATTTCATTTGCATTCAAGTTTATAAAATAACTAAAGAGAGAGAAAGTTCACAAACTTTGCTAAATTGCTATCAAACTCTCAATCAACCCTTTCTCTCTCTAGACCCACGAAATTCTGAAGTGATTCAGTCCCTTATTTGATCTATAGCTTTCCATAAACAGATTCAAAAGTCAGAATCATGGATCAAAGCTTAAAAAAGGTATAAACCCTAAATTCTGTAAACCATGTTGTTTAATGTTGTTTATTGTTTAAAGTTATGTTAGAGGGTGTCTTTTAATGATCTAGGTTGTTGGATCATGGATCCATAACACTTAGATGCACGAAATAGAAGTTTTAAAAAATCTGGAAAAAGGTTGAAAAGTAGCCTAACAACCGAAAGTCAGAGCCTCTAGATTCTTCTCTGTTAATCTTTTTAGTGTTATAAAGTTTTGTTTTTGTAGTATGTTGTAAGGTCTTGGATCTGGAACTTACATCATGGTCAGATCATGTCTAGAACTCAAGTTATGAGTAGTCAAAGTGAGTTGACCGATCAGAAATTCTGAGTTTTTGGGCAACCCAGAAACCTAAATTTTTTGACAGTCACTTTTGATGGTTTAGATCTCACTGATTTTATGTGTTTTTGTAATGTTGTTGGTTTACGATTGTAGTCTTACCTGTAAGCTACATACTCAAACCTTTAGATCACTCAGATCTTGCTCAGACTCAAACTTATTTGCGGTCAAACCCGCGTTGACCACCAGATTTTTGACGAAATCTAGGAAACCCAGATTTCTCAAGAACAGCCCTGATCCCTACTTTGACCATGCCATATCGTGATCATGTGATGTTGTTAGGTTGAGTTTGTGAGATGGTAGTGTATACTGACATGAGGACTACAATATTGATCCTTAAGATCACATAAACATGTCATAGAAATCAAAGATTGAAGGCTGCATAGAAGGACTCTTAACACTGCTTAAGTTTCTGGGCTACCCAGAAACTCAAGAACAGCGTTGTCAGGTTTTTGGGACAGCTTTTGATTGGTTATGTTTTGGATATGAAATTGATTGTTCGTTGTAATATGACATAAGTACTAGAATCCTATCACTTAAACAAACCTAAAAATCGACAGGAACCAAGATCTATTTACGGTCAAAGTACTAACCTCGAACACTGCCATGCTTTTCTAGGCAGCTCAAGAACACCTATAGCTACGGTTCTGTGTCTATAGGGCCCTTTTATTAATAATTAAATTTCGAAAATAATTATTTTAATTAAATAAATTGAAATAAATGGTTTTTAATTATTAAAAATACAAAATAAATTCCTAAAAATTATTTTAAATTCTAAAAATGAGTTTTTAAGAATTTTGAATATATTTCATAAATATTTAATATTTTTGGAATAAAGATGATATTTAATTTATTTAATTATAATATTAAATAAATTATTTAAAAATAATTTTAATATATGAAAATCCTGAAAAATTATGTTATGGTATAAGAAAATATTTTAAGTTAATATTAACGACTTTTAATATTTTGTGATGAAATGCATTAATTAATTAATATTAATGATAATTAATTTATTTAATAAATATATTAAATAAATTATAGAAAAATAGAATAAATGATTTATAAATCATATAAAAATGATTTAAGTGTTGTAAAAATATTTTAAGTTATAATATATAACTTTTGATATTTTGTCATGAAAATATTAATATTTTAATATTAATAGCAATTATCGGATAATGAATTTAATTGTTTAAAAATCATATAAAGGTGATTTTAAAGTATTAAAAATACTTAGTGATATTATAAACATATTACAATATTATGACATGTATTTTATTAATATTTGATATTAAATAAATATTAATGATAAAGGAATTAAGTGATATTTAATTCATTTAAATACGTTATTAATGATTTAAAAATTATTTTTAATAGTAATAATTATCTAAAAATTATTACGAGCTTACGAAAAATATTTTGACAGATAATATGATTATCTAAGATAATGGTTAAGTGTTTAGACAGAGTTTAATTGAACTTAAACTCGATATTTATCTGACTAGACCGTCGGAATGTCAGAATTGTACCGAACTCGATTCAGACTGTAAAAGTTTGACTTGAGGTTAAATTTTATGTGTTTTATAGAAGGATAGCATTACATGATAATGTGTTTTGATTATTTTAAATACTGTGATGATATTATTCTAATGTGTAGATCGGTATTATTTACACTAGGTTTTCAGATAAAGCTTATTAAATTGCATAGCGGTAATCAACGGTTCAGGCAAGTTTATCTTAACTCGACCTCGAGTTGTTTCATTCAGATATACTTGTGGTTAATCATTACTGATTACCATGTCTATGAATCATTTAATCGCACTCTGTGCATAATGCATGTATTTATCAGGTATGAAAGGCTGATCACCTTCATTACCATTCGATCCATATGTAATTGCTATGTTCATGTTCAATGTTCGTTCAGCTATGAAAGTTTGTTCATGCTAGTTCTCAATTATATTGTAGAATTATAGCCAGTTTATTGTTCAATTCTTTTTAATCATGATATATTCTTAATTTATTGAATTTAAACTTGATGGACAAATTTATTTCTCACCCTTTCTATATCATGATTAACATTGCAGATTAAGACGAAAACGTCGGATACAGGAAAGGATAAAGCCAAGTTCAGCTTGGGATTTTATGTTCAGCTTAATTGTAATAAAATAGTATGATAATAATGTTGTATGTCAGATAGGATAATGAATTATGTTTATGTGAAGGTTACTCGACCTTGGGATTAGTGTGTAAATGTATTGTATAAGCAATTTATATTTATATCTTCCGTAATAGTTATAGAATGATTGTAATAGTGTTAGAATTAGCATACCGGATCCGTGGTGATTTGGGACCCAGGTTCGGGGATGCTACATAAGCCCTAGGGGTGTCTCTACACCTAGCGCCCTAAGATCATCTGGTTTGGGTGTCGTTGGTGGAAAGTTCACTAATGGGTAACTCCAAAAAGACTAAGAAAATGAGACATTACACATGTCAAGAAAAGAAAAAAAGTACGGGCAAAGCATGAAAATACATTCATCTGTGCTAAAGAAAATGTTCTATGAAAAAAATTAAAAAGCAAGAAAATTTGTTCTTGGTTGTGAGTCAGTGTACACGGTTTTTGTTCCATAATAACCAAGTTGAGTAAGTATGTGGACAGTAGGAAAGTTTCTTTTGTTGTTACAGGTTATTTTAATGAAGTTTGTTAGTGAAATGGTAAGGTTGTTCATTGTGAGTTAACTGATGAGGCATTGATTAGATTTCTGTAAATTTAGTGTTGATAGCCATAATTTATATCTTGAAATCTTTTGACATAATGGTTGAATAAAATTTTTCTAGAAATACACGAGGACGTGTAAAGGCTAAGTGTGGGGGAATTTGATGAGTGCATATTATTCATTTATTTTGATTCCTTTATGTTTAGTTTTATTCTATATTTCATGTGTATATGAGCTTATTAATGTGTTTAATGATTTCAGGAAGAATTTGAGCTAAAATGACGAAAAAGGGAAAATTACAGGGTTTTTAGCATTAAGTTGGGTGCATGGTCTTGGCTTGAGACTTGGATTTTATTGTATAGTTCTTCCTTAGCTTATCGGAACACATTGAATCATCCCAATCGGAGTTCATATGAAAAAGTTATGATCTTTTCACCAAACGGAAGTTGAACCTCAAAGTTTCGAAGTTGCAATTTGCATAGCAGTCACTTGGAGCCTGATTTCGATCTTGATCCAGCCAGAATCTATCAAAACTCAAAGTATGAAAGTTATGGATCTCGTCGATATCGTTGTTTTGATAGGTAGCAGGCCCCGTAAATCCTCCCAAATCAAAAGTTATGCTCGTTTTACCAAAGGACGTCGTAGCAAAAAATGGAAATTCGCCCCAACTAATTTGAGCGGGAAAATTGGAAATCTTGGATTTTTGGAAAGTTTCTAAATGCAGATTTTGGCAGACTTCTACATGGAATTGGATTGATATTTCTATTAGCTTTAGGATTTCCTTTAGACAAAAAATTATTTCTAAATTAGATTCTATTTCTTTATGGAAATTAATGTGATTTGTAATTCCTTTTAGGATTTGGATTTCTACTTTCCACAGGATTTAGGACTTTGTCTAGCACTATAAATAGAGGATGATAGTCAGGGTTTTATTCATTCAATCATCTACTATATTCTCTCATCTACAACATTGGAGGATTGAAGACATGAGCTAAGTTCTTTTTATTCAGTTTTAAGGGATGTTGAACCTTATTTATAATTAATGGTTAATTGAGTATTCATTATTTATTCTTTCTCACATGAAATTCATTCTTGATAATCTGATTTAATTTTTGAATGCTATTTGGCTTAATTAATTTGATTCCTGCAGGATTGAGTTGCTTAACGAGTATCATATGCTAGATCAAGGAATAATATTACGTGTAATTGATATTGTTTCTAATCACAAGTAGTAATTAGTAATACCTGATTGTGGACAAACTTTTGAGTATTGTTATGATTATCAGAAGATAAGTTAAACAATCCGAGCTTATGTGTTTGTTGCTTGGAATAGTCTAATTCCCTAGTTCTTAATGTTGCTATTATATTAAATCTAGAGAGTTTGTTCTAGGTTATATAATTGTTAGAATCTTGTGAAGAGCTTATTTTATTGAGTGACAATCTAAGGGGAGTTTCGGGTAACAGAGCTTGTTGTTATCTAGGGCTATTAGTTTTATTGAAGGATAAATAATGTTACACTTTATTAATCTATTGTTGTAAAAAGGTGATACTAAACTGAAGAACTGAAGCTTTTTATTCATTGTTTATTCTTATAAGTTTATTCTTGTTAATTTTGTTAATTAATTAAAAATCTCCTTTTCATTAGAAATCATAGGATAAATATAAAACAAAACACTCTCTGCGGGATCAATCCTTGCTTACTACTGTGCTAATTATTTGAATTTGTAAAGTGAAAATGAGATTAATTTAAGAGTGTAAACGACGTCTCCCAGCTTCTTCTAATACTTTCAGTAAGACCTTCCGATGATCTTCTAAAGAGAAAACCAAGTCCAGAATAGAGATCTGTTGTTGAGCTTCTTTCAAGCTTTGAACCACCTTGGCTTTATTATGTCCCATCTGACGAAGGAATTCTTCAATCTTCTCCTTGGACACTTTCCCTTTAGATCTGATGATATGCATCATCACTCGTTGAGGGCGATGCAGTGGATTTTCTTTAGACACTGCAGCAGTTGTGTTTGATGTTGATCCTTCAACCTCTCCATAATTCCATGGGACTTTCTTAAGGCTGATGACAGGATACTGTGTCCTGAACGGCAATATGATTGGATTTGGTGCAACCACTTTCAAAGGGTTTTCAACTCCTTTGAGCTGAATATGTTGAATTATAAGTGGTGTGGCAGCCAAATCTCCCTCAGAGGATATAATTGCTACAACTTCCTTACATCCTGGAGGAAATGTGTCTCCACTCTCAGATGATATGGCGTCATTGTCTACCATTTGCAGGTCACAGCAGTCAATCATGTTTTGAATAAGATGGCGGAGTGCCCAACATTCTTCAGTGTTGTGACCGCGAGAGTAAGAGTGGTATTGATATATTCCAGTAGCATCAAATCTCTTTTAGCATGGATTGACTGGAGGTAGCAGTGCTGTGATTTTTTCCTCATTGATCAGCATCTGCAATATTTCTTCCATCGGTTGGCCTAAATAGGTGAATTCCCTTTTGTTGGCAAAGTCCCGACGGGCTTTAGCTTTTGCTTTTCTTGCAAACTTTTCCTCCAAGGTTTCACTTTCTTGGGTAAGTGGTGGAGTACTTGTGATAAGAGAAAGGAGGCTAGCACGCTCCTGACTGAACAACTGCCATGTGACTTGGTGTTGATGAATCACCAGTTCTGCCAGTTGATTGGCTTGTTCGCCAAGAGACTTTAACTCTCGCTCCATCATGAACTAGAATTGTGAATAATCCCATTTGTCAGAATTATCCTTGCTGATTTGGGATGAACCACCATATTTGAGGTATCTGGAGCTTTCTCCACTGCCCATGTTGATCATGTTAACCTCATCTTCCTTGTGTTGAGGGAGAGGGTTGTCTTGAACATGTGGTTGGTCGGGCTTGGTCACCACAATCTCACCATTGTCAATTAAATCCTTGATCTTATGCTTAAGGGTCCAACAATCCTGAGTGTTATGGCCTGGAGCTCCAGCATGATAAGCACACTTCTTACTTGTATTGAAACCCTTTCCACTTGGGTTGGCTGGTGGAAGGAGATGAGTGATTTTCTTCTGAGCTGTCAGGAGTTTAAGAATATTTTTGAGTAAGTCCTCTAAGGGTGTGAATAATCTTGTACGTCTGACTTCTCCACTCTTTGGCAAGGGAGGGTTTGAAGACTGTGCTTGAAAAAGGGAATAGTTTCTCCTTTGGATAGGCAAGTTTTGATTGCCTTTCTGTCCTTGCAGTATCAAGGAAACATCCTCTTCTTTCTTCTTATGGACCCTTCGGGGGTTGTTCCCATAACTTCCAGATTGGATATGCTCAGCTACGGCTTTTAAAGCGGTGAGGTCTTGAATCTTTCCTGATTTTAATCTCATTTCTGCCATTTCTCCGTGCTTAATCATTTCTAAGAATGACTTTCCAATTCTAGCTAGGACCCTCTCATAAAATGGAGCTTCTTGAATATCTATGAAGGTCATCACCATTGCAGACTCTGTCATGGATGGGATAACTTGAGCAGCCAGACGCCTCCATCTTTGGGCATACTCTCTGAATGACTCATTGATCTGTTTCTTGACCTTGGTAATTTGATACCGGTCTAGAGCCATCTGAGTTTGGAAGCTGTATTGACTGAGGAAAGCATGGGCTAACTCCTCCCAGCTATGAATTTTGGAGTTATCCAATCTGGTGTACCATGCTCTGGCTTCTTCAGTCAGACTTTTCTTAAATAGCTGTATTTTGAGCTTTTCATTCTCGGCATAGGATCCGAGCTCTCCAATGAACATTATTAAGTGGGTATAAAGATCTCCTAATGCATCATATTTCTCAAAATCGGAAGTCTTGAATTTCTCTGGATAATAAACCCCGGGAAAGATGCAAAGGTCTGAATATAAAACACTTCCATGTGTTCCAATCCATTTGATGGAACGAATGGTCTCTTCCATTTGTAGAACCTTCTTCCAAATATCACTAGTTTCTTGATCTTCTTTAAGATGGGTGATTTCAGGGAGAGCAAATCCTCTATCCCCTACTTAAATTTTGACACCTAGCCTCTTATTTAATTTTAGAGTTAATTGGTGTTAAGTAAAAGGCTAGGTGTCAACATTTAAGTGGGGGGACACAAAAGGGACAGAGAAAATGGGGACAGAGGATCTGCTCTCGATTTCAGGGGTTTTGTTGGTCTTATCAGTTTGAGACTCGGGTGCTAGAACTTCTCTGTCCGGACCCTGGATTCCTCCATGTACAGAAGGTTCTGTGTGGATGGGTATTTGTGGACCCTGAGTTGACTTGTGTAATTCTTTGAGCAGAACAACCAACTCTGTTATTTGATTGCTTTATCCTTCGAACTCCTCGCGAGAGACAGGAGTAGGATTAGGCTGGCCAGATGTAGCCATGTTTGGTTGTAAGCTTATTGCCTTCTTGGACTTTGAACGGTTAACGGGACCAATCGTTTCCCTACAAAAAAGGCTTATGTAGTTTAGTCTGGGGAAATGTGGTAAGGTTACATGCTATGTAATGTGTCTGCTTTTTATGAGTATTATCCTACAAAACGGATGTCAGCTATTTTAATGGCATGATAGCATGAGAGGTTTTAATATGCATGTTCACATATTGCATTATATTTTCTATTACATTGAGATTGACATGGAAATGAAATTACAAGTAATTAAAATTACAAGTAATTGAAATGGGAAGGTATGAAGAGACTTCCCTCCGCGTTTGGTTTATCAGAGGCTGACCTATCTTAGGCTACTCTCGAGACTTCCTAGATCATCGTAATTTACTTGATGAGAAGTTAATCTGATTTTTAACTAGAGCGAATCTGGGTGGTGCCTTTCTTGAGCCTAGTGTAATTAGTCTCCCGACGAGTCTAGTAATCAAACACCGACGGAATAGCCTCTTGGTGGAGGGACCACACAATATACATTCACATACATCGCGTCTCAACGTATGGAAATGATGACATGTGTGAAGCACTAATATCATAGGCAGATATGATGATAAGCATTAAGTGCAGTAAATAAAGGATTAGTACACATTCATTCAAATGTAAATGCGCATCCACATACAAACAGATAAAAGTTTTGGAAAGCTTTGATAGCGGCTTAAGCCCTCTTACTGGAGTCGCCAGCGGAGTCGCCACCTGTCGACGTCGGGACTTTTATTTGTCCCTTTCTGCTCTTGTCTTTTGGTGTTCTCATGTTAGGTGAGATTTGTTTGAAAAAATAAGTTTGAAAAGGTCCGACATGTATATGTCGACGAGTTGACTGTAAGAGTCGCCAGTTAGTATTTTTAAATAGTTGCACCAACTCAACCGATAAAAGGTTTGCACAAAGACCTAGTGATGTGACACTGTGTAACTGGTCTGCAAAACCGAAATTCGTTAGGGTCCGGGGGCTTGATTAAGCGGAGGGAAGGTGTTAGGCACACCCCGACTTCCGTTATAACACGGTTACCGCCACTTTTCATTTTAAACTTTTATCTGTTTGTGTGTGTGTATAGGTCTATGTGCAGTTGTTGGGAAGTAGTGCTATGCCTCGTTCGGACCTATATACAAATGGTTTGACTTTTGTATAAAAGTTTAATTTTAACAAGATATAGCAGTGATGTTTTGTAAAACAGGTTTTTCAAACCCTTGTGCTCAATAGTAATTGAGGCCTTTGATACTTCTATTTTATTATGTGTTCGGCTTGATTGCTTTTATTTTCGAGATGTGAAGCATCTTTGAGAAAATAAGGTACATAGCATTGCCGAACTCCTTGTGGGCATGAGAGTCATCTAAGAAAATTCAGACACCGTGAATAATTTACATGTTGGTCGTCTCGAAGTACGTGCACTTATGCAACACGCTGTCCGCTCAAACCTTCATAACTCTCAATCCGGACATCCGATAGAGGTGTGTTGTACCTTTTCGGAATGCTGTTGTTGAGAGCTACATAATGAAATGGGATAAGACGTTGTACGAAGCCGGGAAGATGGGTCCATGACCAGATCTTCAAGTCTTCAAATTCTATTCGGTGTGTTGTCTTATGTAGTAGTCACTCGGGATTTGAGTTATGGTTCTTGTGGGTCACTTCTGTATGAAATGTGGATTGAAAAGATGTTGAGACGACGTGAATGTAGTATCGAGGTGGCAAAATGACAATTTTGCCCCTCACCAGGGTTATCTCCGGCTCTGTGTAGATGTAGCAGTCGTTGCTCAGGGTTATCTCTGAGATTGGGTTGCTATAAAAGCTAAATGTCCTCAAGGTTATCTCTGAGGTGTGCTTGACCTCCTGGAGTTATCTTCGGGGTTGGAACTGAGTGTCCCGGGGTTGAAACTGATTATTCTGGGGTTATCTCTAGAACTGGAACTTCATCCCTCAGGGTTATCTCCGAGGTTGGAACTGCATCTCCCAGGGTTGTCTCCGGAATTGAAACAGAATATCTCGGGGTTGTTTTCGAGATTAAAAACTACTTCCCTCGGGGTTATCTCCGAGGTTGGAACTGAATCTCCCGTGGTTGACTTTGAGATTGAAAACTAAGTATCCCGGGGTTGTCTTCGGGATTGAGCTGATTTGACTTCCAGGGTTATCTCTGGAAAACGATTTTGCCTTCCTTCAAGGTTAGTAAGAGGAATGCAAAATTTTGAGTGTCTACAATTTAATTTATGGTGATAGAATAAATTAAATAGCTTAATATTTATTATTTAATATTTTTAAAATATTAAATATAAATTAATAAGAAGAGTCTTATTATTATTTAATTCCTAAAGGAGTTTAGTAATTAATTAATAAAATTACTCTCATATATTCCTAATTAATTAGAAGAGTTTAATTAATTATTCCTAATTAGATTAGAAGCTTAATTAATTAAAGAAGTTTATGTGATACCCCAAAATTCGGGTCCCTTCGAACCTCGGATCTGGTCTGCCACGATACTACTATCGTCAAACTATTTATATCTTTTATTCATAACTTAATGAATATAACTTTGCTTATTACAATTTAGAACATAAATTCTTTCCATTTCTAGGATTTGTATAATGACCCCAAACTTTTATAAGGTTCTAATCTTGGTCATTTACCATTCCTGTCTTACATCATATTCGATGTTATATAAATATACGCAATAATTTAAACTTTTTCAATCTCCTTTAAAAATAAATCTTTTATTGATGTCTTAACTTGAATCAATTACATATCCTGAAATCAAATTATGTTATGATTCACTTTATTCGAATTACTGTATAAATATTTATATCTCGATTCGAATTCCTCTATGTATCACATAATACAACTTAACTTGTATTACACATTGTAAACTACTATCATGTACATCTCCTAAAACCTAAATATGGTTCAAGGGCATATATTTAAATAAATAAATCAATCTCCTTCGATTACTATTGAACTCTATCAATCGAGTAACATGTAACCTTTACCGTGAGTCCTTAACCTGCAAAAGTGATTATTTGCAAGGGTGAGCTCGACAGCCCAGCAATCACTACAAAAAAATAGACATTTGGCAATAATTTTTCGGGCAACAACTTTTAAAGTCGTTGCCAAAAATGCATGTTTAGCAACGAAATTTGTCATTCGTTGCAGTTTATGAAAGGCTTTCATTTTTCGTAACGAAATTCATAAGTCGTTGCAAAAATTTGTTACCAAACCGTTAGCGGGAAAAAAAAACACACTGCCTATTTTCTTTTTTGTTGCCGATGAGATTTCTTCTCATCGTTGGCAACAAAAAATTTTTTTTGCTATATTTCGTTGCCTAATATAGGCCGCATTTATTGGCAATAATTTTTTTTCGTTGCGTATTTAATACATTTTTTTGCAACGACTAGTAAATTGTTGTCCAAAATTAAGACAAATCCAATAAGCATGCCTCTTTTTCCCCCCCAAAACGCATCATTTTTCATTTAAATTTATTTATTTATTTGGACACAATTTTATACAGTAAAATGTTTCATTCCGTCCGTCTCAAAATAAATGCTCAGTTTTATTTTTATTAAAGTTATAATTTTTGAAATTAAAATTGAGAACATAATAGATATATTTTCTAATTTATAAAAATTAAAATTTGTAGTTAATTGGATGTAGTTTATAATGATCATATTCGCACACTTATAATTTTTTTAAAAAATATAATTAATTTCTAAAATAATTTATATGAATTTTTCTTGTAACTCGTTATTTTACATATATAATTTTTGATAAGGGATGGACAAGGAATCGAAATCGCTCCCGAAATTGCACCAAAAATCGACCAAACTGCACCGATTAAGTCGCGCCAATAGTTCCGGCATAGATCAATTAAGTTGCATCAATGGTGTGTAAGTTCTTTTTTAACTCTCCTTTTTTAAATTCTCCTTTTTCTTGACTTGTAAATTTTTTTATAATCAAATATTAATTTCTCTTTATATCTTGAATTAGAGGGTGTTTGGCAATGACTTATAAGTTGGTCAAACTAAGTTATAAGTCATTTGTTATTATTTAGTGTTTGACAATAACTTAAATTTTAACTTTTTTTTGACTTATAAGTCATTATTACAATTTTTTCATGCTTCATGTGCTATATTTTTTATGTATTAGATAAATTTTACTACCATATATATATATATACATATTCTTTTCAAAAATTCTTGTCAAACTAAATAAATCTCAACATTAAACTAAATATATATAAAGTAACTATGAATATATATATATATATATATATATATATATATATATATGTATAAACAAATATTCATATAAATATTATAAATATTTGTTTATAAATTTTAAAGATAAAAAAAAATATTACAACTAGGTTTCAAACCTAAGACCTATGGGTTATTGGGCTATTAAGCTACCACTGAGCCATTCTAATTTATTAGTTAACTAAACTACTGTCATAGCTTGTAGTGGTAGACAGTGTAGCACATGAACAAATGAGGGACAAATGAGTAATTTCTCATGTCGCTACAGCCTGTAGCGGCAGGGAGAAATCCATTTCAATCCGTGTCATCTAATGTTGCGATCAACGGTATAGATTATGGTTGTTAAAATAGTACCCGTGACAACCGATTGCCAAACATGTTAGTTCCGGCCCTCCGACCCAAATAAACTCAACCTCATCAAACCTGATTATTATATCTATGCTTCCCAATGTTTCCTATTTCTAGATAGAAGTAGGATATACTTACAAGTACTCTCTCACTCCGAGAATGAAAGTAATAATTGATTTTATGCGAATTTTAAAAAAATGTCAAATGATAAAATTATTTATATTTAAATTCTCATTTAATTGCATATTTTTCTATACATGACTAGTGATATTATATAAATATTTATAAATAATAAACATATGACATTTAATACTAAGGATATTACACACAAATTATTGTAAAAAATAGATTATTTAATATAAGTAAATATTTAACTTGAGATTACATAATATAATAAGAACTTTTATTTTTAGACGGAGGGAGTAACTTAAATCATAAACATATTTTTAAGTCCAAAAATAAAACATAAAAAGAAGAATAGTAATGGTATACCCCTAGCTATTCCTAGTTCTCCTTTTACCTTTTTTCCAAATATATTATAAAATTAAATTATAATACTATCAGTTCTAAGAGAAAACATAAAAGATGAAGAAAAATTTATTATGTTATATGAACTAAAACAGAATAAAGTTATTTAAAAATGACTTATAAATCATTCCTAATAAATTAGTTTCACCCATATTAATATAATATTAATTTTATTCCTATTTTATTTAAATTTTTATTTTTTATAACTGAAGTAATATATACTCATTCATTTCGATATGTATAATTAATTATATTCTTACTATAGTAGTATACAACTACAAGTGAACTTTATAACCCATTTTGGCCGGAAAGATCCATTTCCACTCTAAAATTCTCTCTCCTGTTGCTTCACCTTCTCTTTATTTCTATTCTCTTTTTTTGGCTCGGTCGGATAACCAGAAGAGAATGACGTCAGTCAAGAAGATGAACGGACCACCGCTGGAGCCCTTTACTCGAAGCAGCGGAGTACCACCTCTCTCAGTACAACTTCGACAGCTCCCGGAGCTACGCCCTCCGGGTCCTAAAATCCGCCCCCAACCACACTGGCGCTACCCAAATCCTCGCCGTCTCTGACACCCTCGCCGCCTCGGTGACCCGCATTTCCGAAAGCCTACCGGACTGGTACGCAATTTTGTAAATCTATCGCTACTCACAAGACTCAAATCTCATCAGGGACTGTGTCCGTACTGTTATTGTATGTACGAGTATCTTAGGGTTTATGAGGATTGTTGCTTGAGGTGTCAGAATAAGAGATGTGGAAGAGGGTTTCATGCGGTGGCTGTTAAGTCGCCGCCGTTGGAGGTTGTGGAGAAGGGCCAGTACACGTGTATGGGGTTTTTCTCGCTAGGGTTTGATGGAGGCGAGAGAAAGGGGGTTTCTTCGTGGGGTCCATTTTCACCCATGGTTAGGGTGAATGAGAATGTTAAAAAGAACAATGATGGGGCTGGGGTTGGTAATGAATGCAATAGCGAGAATTTTGTTGAACTATCTGATGAAAGTAATGATTCAAATTATGGGTTTGTGAGGAAAAATGTGGGGACGTATGTCAATGACAATGGTGAAGTAGTTGAAACAAGGGTAATGCAGCAGAAGGCTGTCGGTGTTGGGAGGCCTGTAGTGAAGAGGATGAAAAAATCAGTGCCTAGAAATGCAAAGAAATTTATGGGAAAAGGGTCCAGGATTGGGAAAATGGAGACTGTTGCTCAGAGTGCAGAAAGATTGAATTTGAATGCAGAAGCTGGTGTAGACGATGCTGATGGTGGCAATGGCAATGTCAATGCCAATGAGCTTGGGGGTGTTGGAGCGGATGTGGGAAATGGGCCTGATTTTAATACGAGTGGAGTCGAACTTTTTGCAGGAGATGATGATATCTTTGTGAGTTTTCCAGATTGCTTCTAATGTGGGATGTTGGGAATGTTTTGCACTACTTAGGTATGTAATTGGAATCTCTCTGTTCATAAGTTCTAGGAATAGGTGATACAACAGATGGCAACCTCTTTTTTGTTTCAGTGGTTGCATCATTGTCAAATGGAAATGCAAATACTTTAGTGTAGTGACTGACCGTATCTTATGCTCTAACTATGTATATTGACTACATGAATTTCTATATTGTGGAAGTAGATCACAGTACTTATTCCACTCTCTTTCCTTTCTATTTTTGGTTGAGGATATTCAAATTATTATGCTCTTTGTTTAGCCTTACTGGTCTTCCTGGTTAAATTATGGAATGCAGAATTAACAGTTTAGCAGATTGTCATTGTCACAATTGAACTTATTGTAATGCCAGCTCTTATAGAGATCTTGGAAAGATCTATGCTATTTGATACTTTTCTTCCCTATTATACTTTGTACTATTTGATACTTTGGGACTATCACAGACTAGATAAGAGCTTTACCTTGATAAATTTATAACACTTGAAGGATAAATGAAACTCTTTCTCAATAAGAATTGTTTGTCCATAGACTGAGAAGATTAGTAATTGGTCAATATCTTATTGAGCCTTTTATAGTCGTACCTTTTATTGGAACTTTAGCTTTAAAGTGCATTAGTGGTTGAAGATTATTTCATAGTGAAACAGAAATTTGCATCAACATCAGAGTTATTCTAGGTTTTGAAGCAGTCCAGCATCATCTTATGCACATGTCATCCAGTTGGAAATTAATTGGAGGTTTTCAGTGTTATCTTTATTGATTAATTCCTATTTTTGAGTTGCATTGTTTTTGGAACAAAAACCAAGGTGAACATAAGACAAACTACCAGAATTAGATACTTTATTTTGCTTATAATCCACCAACAATTATTATGTTAACATGCTTGTAGATATCTTAAGCAACTTGAATTCTTATCTGTAGCTTTTGTTCCTGCGTTACCTTTTATCTGTTATTCAGTTTCTGGATGGTTGCTTTCTCAAAACTGTGAGATGTTTTAGCTGCCAATTGGTATATAGTGTTCAAGTCATCCAACAGGATCAATGCTCTCTTCTGTTGGTGCAATTCTTTCTACAACTAAGCTAATGTCACTAACTGTAAAGTATAATAGGCACGTGCCCATGCAGAATCAATCTGACTCGTGCGGCCCCAAGTGATGCCTGTTGTAGTGTATCATCTATTGCATACCATGTTATTTACAACGTCGGATTATAATTAGTGGAATAGATGATATGTCAGATTATAATTAGTGTATTCCACCATAAATGGGTGGGTCCAATGGTTATAATCAATCACTGTCATACACATAATTTTGTATTCTATTTTTAATCAATCACTGTTATAATCTTTTTGTGCATTGAGACTGAAGACGAAGATGCTAACAAAGAGTATGTTGAGGAGACAAATTGGGATGCGGTCATGATTGTTGCGGCTAAGTTGGTTGCTATTGATGCAGTTCCTAAGGTTATCATTATGTTTCTTATTTTCTGTACATGGATTTTTTGACTCTTAAAAAGTATCAGGTGGACAACACCCCATTGAGAATCCTTCATAGGGTATAATTGAACTTATGACTTGAGAATATATTGTTTGGGGTACAGGAGTGTAACAGGAGTTCTTGAGTTGTTTCCATTTAATTTTTTTTTGGTCGAACATAGAAACATGGTTGCCATTCTATTGTGCTTTAATGTATCTTAAAAACATGCTTATAAACATATTTTTTTTTTAATGTCAAATTTGACTGCAGGAGTATCTTGGTCCAGAAATTATTTCTCACTTTGTGATGCATGGAACAAGTGTGGCCGAGATTGTTAGGCATCTGATAGTTGTTCTAAAGAAAAAGGATGATGATGTCTCTTATATATTTCTAGAAGCATTGAAAAGGGTGAGTAAACTTTGTGGAGGAAAATAAAGTTCATTTTAATTTAGTTTTCTATAATGCATCAAATTGTAAGCTATGCCGACTTTTATGTGCTCTATTACATAACCGTAGATGGTGAATGAGTAAAACTGAGGAAAATAAAATAAAATTTGAAGTCCTTTACATTTTTAAGTTTCAACAATGTCTTTCTCCTATGTAGATGGTAATAGATTTATGTATTTGTTGGCATGAGTTAGAAAGTGTCCCTCCTTTTTTCCTTTTGTTTTCATTTTTACTTTTTAATATGTATGCATTTATGTTCATATTTGTGTGTTCGTAATTTTTTATTAATTTTCTAGCATTCTATTTTTCTATGTATTTTATTAATTGTATTTGTTTCTTATTTATTTATTTCCTTTCTTGTCTTTCTATTTTTTTGTTGTCAAATCTGCATACCCCGATTAGTGGGGGGTGAAAGACATCAGTAAGTTGAGTTACATGCTAATATTGATGGTATATTTCATCCTGCCTTGGTTTGACTAGGCCTATCGGCGACATTTGGTGGTACTCTCTAATAGTAATTATGAAGAAGACTTGTCAGTCAAATCATTTCAGGAGTGCAAAGATCTGGCTGCTCGGCTTTCTGGAACTTTTGTTGGTGCTGCTCGAAGCAAACATAGAGCAGACATTTTGAAAATTGTGAAGGATGGTATTGAGTTTGCCTTTTTGGATTCTCCAAAATAGTTGTCATTCTTGGATGGTGGTGTTCTTCACTTTGTATCCAAACTTCCTACACTTGATATACTGGACATGTAAGATGTTCCCTTTTAACTATGTTATAATAGAAGTTCTATAATTGCTCTTCCAAAAAGGCAAGGGTTAATGATATAAAATTGTTTTTGCAAGTAGTCTGAAGGATGTCCAAAAACAAACAAAAAATGTGGACAGATGAAGATCCCAGTGGTTGGCGCCCCTACTACAGATTTGTAGACGGCCTGAATGAGAAGTATGTCAAAAATGAAGGTGTACAAGGTACTGTCATACTGCAATACCAATATTTTCATTTCTTTATGAGGCTAAAGTTGGTATTTCGTGGAATAATCCTTTTCTGCTGATACCATTGTTAATCTTAAATAATCACTAATCCACGGTAAAAAAATTAACGAAAGGATGATTAGAGATCATAATAGCCATGCGTTGGGAGCATATATTGAATTCATGATCTTCTCTGCTTTTTCCCAATCATGGTTTTTCTACTACGTGTAGGGGAATCCTATATTCCTCTTCATATTCTTCTGATTCCATAGGAAAGGAAATACTTTTCCCTCTTTTGTATCAGAGGCAATATATTTTTCTTGTTAAAGTAAATAATGAATAGCTTTATATTGGTAGGAGATCACCATTTTTTCTTTAGTTCTTTTTTACCAACTTTCCTGCATTTTACAACGATTAGAGAGATAATTCTAGAAAATTTATCCAAAATGAGAACATTTATTTTTGGGTCAATGTAACTCTGAACCCAACTTTGTGCCAGATTGAGATGCTATCTGTTATGTCTATCTTCCTTGTTTTCTTTATGGTGTTATATGTGGGGGAGAGACAGAGAGAGCATTATGTACAATTTTTTTCTATTGTAGCCATCATGGAATTGCTTAAACAATTTGTAGACGAATAATAAAGCATTGATTTCACTTGTTGAAAAAATAAAACATTGATTTCTCTTTTTGATTTTTTTATTGGCTATATGAAAAGTAAACGATAACGTATAGTGTCGTCGTTAATTGACAATAACTTTTGTTCTTTAAAAACAATCACCTTCGAGTAGCATCGTTGCTAATTCATAATAATTATTCATAAAAAAACCAACGGCAACGCAAAATTTCGTTGCAAATTAATATATAAATGGTTTATTTTGTACATTTAGCAACAAACATCGTTACCAAAAAAGTACACAATTATCAACGAAAATCAATCAAGGCGACAATTTCTATATTGTTCAGTAACGGCAAACTTCGTTGGCAAATGTGTATCAAATGCAACGAATTTTATTTTCGTTGGAAAATAAAAAGATTCTTTTTGTTGTCAATTAGGCGTATTTTGCAACGAAAATTGTTTTTCAGTAACAATTTCTTAATAAATTTTCTACAAAATATTTCGTTGCTAAACGATTTATGATTTTACACGAAAAAAAATTTCGTTGCGAAATATATTACTTTCTGCAACGAAAAAAAAAATTCGTTGTTAGACAATTAGCAACGCTTATTGCGCCATGAAATGTCCAACGATCGAAAAATAGTTGCAAATGATATTTGGCAATGAAATTTCGCACATTTAGCAACGAAAACTGTTTGTTGCAAAATTACCATTTTTTGTAGTGAATTCTAATAGTTTTTATGCAGCACATAACATATAATAGCATATTCAGCTCATGCATTCATAATCCTTTAATATTTAGTACGCATGTTACTTCTCATATAACAGGCATATAGATTTACTTCACAAGCATATCATCAAAGATTAACTTTCAAATTGTATACATATCTCATATGCATTTCATATATATACATCAACATTCTCATAGCATAATATAGCTCAACTAACAGTTATAGAATTCATATATCAAATAAGAACTGAAAGACTTGCCTATCAATTATAACTTAACTGCTTAAAGCTTATCTGCACTGCGTGTATTCCTACAAAGTTATATAATCATGGATTCATACCCATCAGTCATACATTTCATACGCTTTTAATATAAGAACAAATATTGTTTCCTAACTTGGTTTCATTTTTACTTGAACTTAGGATAACCAAGAGACTAGCTCATTCTACTATTATATTTATTTCAACAATTCTGTTTCATAACTTGTAGTCCTTAAGGACAACATAACTTAAGACCATGCAGTTAACAAACTGCTCTAGGTCACTCTGCAGAACGGTGCGGCTGCGCTGCATTTAAGCTTGGGAGTGGCGTGGTCGCGCTACTCCCTGCCAAAATCAGACTTGAGCTTTTCATTGCTCAGTTTAGTCCTAACCTACTATCCATTCTGATACATACTATAAACATACATCAAGTAGGTTCTGTTATTTCTTCAAGTTCATATTTCAAATCATTTAATTTTGAATTACATAGGTCTATGTTGAATTATTTACATCAACAAGGCTTAACAATTTATTCTAACAAAGGTTCAATGTTTATAAGCTTTTAAACCTTATATTGGTACTAACAAGCCTTTAATACGCATTTTCACATGTATCTATCTCATTTACATAAGACATAACATAGTTCATTTACTTGAAAATTTATTTTAAACCATGCTTGAAAGATCTAATTCATGTTTAGCTATGAACACACTTGACACGTTCTAGAGGCATAAAGCGTCCTAGTATACATGCTTTGAAAAGTCAAAATACCATTTACAAAATGTTTGAAGCTATTAGTTCTCAAAACTTCAGAGTTTTTTTTCAAAACATTTTAAACCAAGCTATATCAATCTAGTATATGAAAGGTAACTTTCAAACTACATTTAATGCATGTTGACATGCGTACATAGGGTCCAAGGTCAAAACCTAAAGGACACCAAATTCATCAACTTCCGTTTCTCAAAAATTTTAAGTTTTCTCTTAGAAAATCATGTTAAAACATTCCATTATGAGTAAAGTAATCTTAGTTATATGACATGTCTATTATCATGCATAATTATGTTTTATCACTTAGAATAACATATTTTATCGTCCGGAGCACTACATTTGCGTATGTGCATGTCCGACGCCCTCCGATTACCTTTGAATACGTAACAGTCACAAAGATGACTATTTCAATCCCTTCTAAGGACCTCAAATTGAAAAACGTAAAGAACAAAATATGTAGGTCTATTCGTCCTCGTTCCGGATCATCTTGAATCGCCTCAATCGGAGTCAGTATGAAAACGTTATGACCATTTTACCAAAATAGGTCAAACCAATCACACTTTAGGCGCGACCGCGTCCAATTCCTTCACACTCCAGCGCGCCCGCGCCACTTGGCAGCGCCCAGCTGCGCGCCCGCGCTCCTGGATGGCGCGCTTGCACTTAGCCTTGCCCAGTTTACAGTTTTTGCCATAACTTACTCATTTTAAGTCCGAATTAGTTGGTTTTTGATTCGTTGAACTCGTTAAACTCTTAGCTACTCATCTACAGAATAAGTATAACACTTCAAAAACATTAACTAACCCAAATAATAATCCAAAACTCATGTTCATACTAAATTTTCATGTTTTGACAAATTTAGCGAATTCATTCACTACGAATTCGTTTCTAAACGAAATTGGTCCGTTTAACTCTCGTTGTCTTCAATTTTAGCTGTATTAACATCTAGAAACAATTCATGGATTACAACCACCCTTAGCCATCAAATTTGTGACTCAAAAGTGAGTATTTCTTGACATTTCTAAGGAATTGTAAAACTTAGGAATCAAGAACATATAGGTTAGAATTATTACCTCTTGATTACTCCAATTTGCTAAGTATAGCTCTTCAATACTCACATTGCTCTCCAATTCTCCTAACTCTAGCTAAGTTTTCTCAAACAATTCATCTAACGAGAATTGAGAAGGAGAAGGCTCTATTTATAGCAAATCTAATACTCAGTTAATAGTTTTGCACAAGGAATTAATCCAAGAGGAAGAAGAAGAAATCAAAGGGTAATAAGGAGTTGGTTACCAACTCTTTCTTCCTCCATTCTCGTAGCCATCATCAGCTCTAAATTTTATTAATAACAGTAGACTAGGCCAATGGCCTATACACGGTTGATATATAAAAGTGTGACACTGATTTTGGGACAAGGCTTAATACTCTCTAACTTAGGGTAAATGTCTAAAAATACCATTGACTTTTACCCCGAATTTTCACTTACACCCTAAATTATTTTTTTCCCAAAAGTACCTCTAACGTTATAAAATATGGCTCAAATATACCCCTCCCGTTAAAAAAATGACGGCTAGACAAACGGATGTTAATTTGTTTGTGATGTGACTGCCACGTGGCAAGATTTACTGACTGACAAATAATTAAAACAAAAATTACTAATGTGACATCTGATGGATATAAAAAATAATATTTTAGATATATTTTATAATTTATATATTATAGATATTTTATTAATTAAGTTTTATTTATTTCTAATTTTATTAAGTAAAAATGATTAGGTAGAATGAACTATCTTTTTTAAATAACTATATTTTATGTAAATAATTATTTTTTAAAATAATTATTTCTTTCCAGACTTAATTTTTTAAGTAATTATCACATGACTATTTAGTGAAATAAGTTTTTTTGGATCTAATTAATTCAGATATCCACCACCATGCACCGTCACGCCATCAACAGATCCACCACCACCACCACGAGATCCACCCCCCTGACAAGGCGTTAGCACAACCCACCACCACCGCTAAGGTATTAGCACAACCCACCATCGTAACACCACTCACCACAACACCACCATAGCCCAAATCGAAAAAATAAAACAACAAAAAATGGAAAGAAATCACCCACCGAAAAATTTCATCACTACCATCACCCACAATAAGATAAACCAGAACACAATAACAACAATTTTAACAAGGTAGAGAAATGAAATAAAGCAAAATCAACCACTCAAATAAATCAAATTTAAAAGGACCCCAAATTGTAGCAAAACCCTAACACCTAAATCAACAAATTTATTGTCACCAACAAGCCCAAACGAAAGCAAAAAGAAAAAGAAAAAAAGAAAAGAAAATAAAGATGAAAAATAACAAGGGGGAGAACAGTGAAAATGAAAGTATGTTTGTAGATCTGCTCGTGGGTGACTTCACTTGTTGCCGATTAGATCGCCGACATCTTCACTCGTTGCCAATGGTACAGATGGTTTATTTTGTGCTAATCTTTTTATTTTTTTTCCTTTTGTTGATATCTAGTATGGATGAAAGGAACATGAATAAGAGATGACAGGAAAGGGGAATGAAATATCTTTTAAAGAGAATGGGGGAAAGGGATGTCAGGTAAAGGGAATAGGATGACGGGGAAGGGGGAAGGGGGAAGGGGGAAGGGACGGGGAAGATAAAAGAAGGGAAGTGGGGAAGGGGGGAAGTGGGGAAGAGGGAAGGGGAAAGCGCAAGGGAGGAGGGTAGTTTATTTACTTTTCTTTTTTTGGTTAATTGTTTAATTTAATTATTATTTTATTTTTATTATAATTTATTAGTATTATTTTTGCTTTTTAACTCACATAAATGATAAAAGAAAATTTATAAAATAACTCATTTTTTACACATAAGCATCAATCTTGCCACGTGGCAGTCACATCATAAATAAATTAACATTCGTTTGTCTAGCTGTCATTTTTTAACGAGAGGGGCATATTTGAGCCACGTTTTATAACGTTAGATGTACTTTTGAAAAAAAAAATAGTTTAGGGTGTAAATGAGATTTCAGGATAAAAGTCAAGGGTATTTTTGGACCTTTGCCCCTTTAACTTCTCAGTAAAATGGGTCTCATTCTACTAAAGTTAATTCCTTTTTGCTTATTAAATCAATTATAATGATTTAACATTACTACATTAAATTAAGTTATGGGCACATATATACACATATATATGTGGTACCCACATATACTTATATTTTAAATATACACCCATATATAATCTTATATCTCATGTATATTGTTTTAATCCAATAATATTTTAATTGAGCTAATTATAAATTAGTTGGATATTCTCAATCCATCATTTTTCATAAAATAATTAATATGTACAATACCAATATTATATTATAATTCTTCAATTCCTTTTCTTCCACAAATCGTCCCAACACATTTCAGTTCGTCATAATTTCATTATTAACTTAATGCGCAAATCTCCAACCATTATCTATTTATAATTATATTAGTTTTCTCTTATTATCCTTTACTTATTTTCCATTATCATCTTTCAAATATTAAATTCTTTCATATATTATCATTTTATGTAATATATGAAAATATCAAAATTAATTAACATAATCATTTCATTTTCTTCATGTAAAGCACATATTTTAATTCACCACTTTACTTAAGTGAATTACTCATTTCATTCAATTTACTATCATGCCACTGCCACACAAGACTTTAATACTCAAACTATATTATTCCATAATATAATGTTCAACTTAATTCAAGTAAACTAATTTTTATTCTTGTTTAGTTAATTTTCATAACTAACTCTCATTCAATTCATGTTTTGCTATCTCAATCCATTCATGGACACTATAAATATCAAATATGACCTATATGATAACATATTAGCCACTAATATACAATTTTTATAGTTTAGATTATACAACTCATCAAATTACACAAACTCATTATGAGCTGTCAACAGATCGGCACGACCGCGCTGGTCTTAGGCTTGAGAGTGGCGCGGCCGCGCCACCTTAAGTTCAAACGCAGACATGTTCTGCTTCAACATAAACATAAACTTTACTTGCCAATCCTTTACATGCTAACTTATTATACTGGCCAAAGATAAATCCCTTTTTTGACTTTACGATATCAATTACTACATTCTTCAAAAATTTTAGAGATTAAACTTCAAGTTCAAACTCTTCTTTCTTTAATCTATACATTTAACCATATTCCCATATTAGTCAATAAATCTCTAACCAATATTTATCTAAGGATATATCGATTTTCTTCTCTCGTCAACAACCTACTTATATACAAGTCTAAACCTAGCACACATCAAGTCTTTAATAGTATTCAATATAGTACACTGAGTGGTTTCCCACAAACAACCAACAAATTAGGTTTTGTCTCGTCTACACTGTTTTCACAGTGAGTTAGATCAGTTACTAATTCGTATATACCTCCGCTCTCTGAAGGAATCGTTTAACTCAGCTCCTATACATCCACCATTAAAGGGTACGGTTGCACTGCCTTAGACTTGATACCTATTCGTACATATACTCTAAAGATTGGTGATTATTTTAATGTCACCAACTTACTATGATAAAATAATTTTACATAAATTATTTAATATCTATAGATAAATTTCTATCCATCTTCTTTACTTCAAATAACTCGCCACTTCAATAAATAACAAATATATAATATATTTATTAAACACAGAAATCACTTATTGCATAGTTTATATTACCCCATGCAACACCATACCATCACTTATTGCATAGTTTATATTACCCCATGCAACACCACATTCCTCACAACACATTTATATATATATATATATATATATATATATATATATATATATATATATATATATATATATTTTCTTATTCGAACCCTTTTCATGCCTTAAGAATTTTATTTACCAAATTTTTATTTTAATATTTTTTGAAAATTCGGGCTCTTACATCATCTCCCCCTTATAAGGATTTCGTCCTCGGAATCACCGAAATCTCCTCTACTCGGTGCTATTCCGAATATTACACATTCTTTTGAATAATTTTATCCATTCTCTTTTCGAAATTTTTTATTATTATAACTTTCACCAATGTATACTACCACTTTTTCCTTTCTTAGGAACATTCTACTTACTACATTCATCCTTTAGAAGAATAAGAATCTTCCACAATTTTTCAATAATCGGGAAGTAGTATGAGAAATCTTAGATTCCAAATTATGCTGAGGAGTCACAAGACCGTGAACTCTTCTCTAACCAGAGTGTTTATCAATCACTAAGACTGAAAACACCCTCCACACGTACATTAGGTGGCCAGCCTATTGTACCACTACGTTGGGCCGTAACGTAGTGTTTTGTAACGACTATATGCCTTATGCTCGGAACCATTATCCCCGAAAATATGTCCCCTTATAGGGTTGTTCACCTCAATTTTTTAACATCTGAATCCGCACCAGAGCAATCTGGTTTGGCATAAATACTCAAGAATGCTTGAATTCCATAAATATTTTTCAACAGCCGTCTAGCTGAATCAAATAACTTAGACTTTTATCAACAACTCGGACATCAATCGAAATAATTTAGCCAACTTAATTGACCTTCTTCATAATTTAAAAGAAAACCAAAATTTTTTTTATGACGTCATGATATCGTACCAAATTGATAGTACGTTGAGGATTCCGCCATTATGTAACTTTGTCATATTACATCATAGCATAGTGGGCTGATGATCTTTCGATCACTACCAGCACTAAGTTCGACTACATTGATGACTCCATCGTTTACCATTTTCTACACCATATCAAATGATGCACATGGTTGGAAATACATTTTAAAAATTTTCAAATCATTTTTATCTTAGCTGAAACAATTAGCATAGACATATGAATAACGATATTGTTTTTAAACATCATTGGTTCAATCACATGATCCAATGTTTTTCAAGAAAATAGAAGAACAAACATCAGCACGAAGTCAATAAATTTTGAAAATCTAGCAGATCTAGAAGATTTAGAAAATTTATGTTTCTCCATTAACTTCAATCTTTACTCCATTGCTTTATTTTATCAATCTCTAACACCATCAATGCTTACTATACCAAAATTTCTTAGTTCTTACCTCGAAAGTTTTCTATACCCAGTACAGTTCATCAAACTTACCACACTTTGAGGAACTTGCCACAATCATATGAGTTTAAGAACTTATCCTAGTTAGACCATAGGCGTCCATTCGTTGAGGAGTTCTAAAACATACCATATGATTATGAGTCACGAACTTACCATATGCATGAGTTTTAAGAACTCGCGCCTAATCTTAATATTCTCTATCTTAATCTTAATAGTCTCTATCTATCAAATATGATATGAGAAAAGAATCACCTTCTCACCATAAGCATATCGATAGCGTGACACCGACATTCTATTGATTATCATTGTGAGGAACCGAGCGCGAGCACAAAACCTCCGTCCATACAAAGGTTTGTATAACTCAACTCTCACATGAGTTCTCAACTGAAATCTAACTCAACTCTATCTCACTCTTAACTTGCTCTTTGCTCAATACGAATTTTTTGTATCTCATCATTTATAACTCATGAGTTTATCTCGTACCATTTCATAGTACCTTCTCTTAGAGCATCAAGCTATAGCCACTTAGTCGTTACAGACTATTTATCATTTCATAGCTCAATCTGATCACGTCGTGATCATCGGTTTACCTTAGGGTTCTTTCCCATTATCAACTAGGCTCCATTCGAGTTCATTCTTATTATCTTTGTCATCTTCATCTTATAGACATCATCTTAACATTTTTATTACCGGAGTTAGGAAACTCCTAAATTCTCATTCTCTAGATATTTAAAGATTCTTCGTTGAATCTTCGCTTATATATATTTAAATCTTTATCTTTCTCTCTCTCAGGTTATAGCCTAAGGTACTCCAACCTAAAGTTTATAACCTACAACATTGATACCAACACGTGACGCCCCCAAATTCGGGTCCCTTCGAACCTCGGATCTGGTCCGCCACGATACTATTATCGTCAAACTATTTATATCTTTTATTCATAACTTAATGAATATAACTTTGATTATTACAATTTAGAATATAATTTTTTTCCATTTTCAAGATCTGTATAATGATCCCAAACTTTTATAAGTTTCCAATCTTGGTCATTTACCATTCCTGTGTTGCATCATATTCGATGTTATATAAATATGCGGAATAATTTAAATTTTTTCAATCTCCTTTAAAAATAAATCTTTTATTGATGTCTTAACTTGAATCAATTACATATCATTGAATCAAATTATGTTATGATTCACTCTATTCGAATTACTGTATAAATATTTACATCTCAATTCGAATTTCTCTATGTATCGCATAGTACAACTTAACATGTATTACACATCGTAAACTACTATCATGTACATCTCCTAGAACCTAAACATGGTTCAAGGGCATATATTTAAATAAATACATCAATCTTCTTCGATTACTATTGAACTCTATCAATCGAGTAGCACGTAATCTTTACCGTGAGTTTTTAACCTGCAAAAGTGGTTATTTGCAAGGGTGAGCTCTACAGCCCAATAATTCTAACAGTTTTCATGCAGCACATAGCATAGAATAGCATATTCAACTCATGCATTCATAATCCTTTAATATTTACTACGCATGTTACTTCTCATATAACAGGCATATATATTTACTTCACAAGCATTTCATCAAATATCAACTTTCAAATTTTATACATATCTCATATGCATTTCATATATATACATAAACATTCTCATAGCATACTATAGCTCAACTAACAGTTATAGAATTCATATATCAAATAGGAACTGAAAGACTTGTCTGATTCGTAATTTATCAATTACGACTTAACTGCTTAAAGCTTATCTGCACTGCGTGTATTCCTACACAATTATATAATCATAGATTCATACCCATCAGTCATACATTTCATACGCTCTTAATATAAGAACAAATATTGTTTCTTAACTTGGTTTCATTTTTACTTGAACTTAGGATAACCATGAGACTAGCTCATTCTACTATCATATTTATTTCAACAATCTTGTTTCAGAACTTGTAGTCCTTGAGGACAACATATAACCATAACTTAAGACCATGCAGTTAACAAACTGCTTTTGGTCACTCTGCAGAACGGCGCGGCCGCGCTGCATTTAAGCTTGGGAGTAGCGCGGCCGAGCTAGTCCCTGCCAAGATCAGACTTGAACTTTTCATTGCTCAGTTTAGTCTTAACTTACTATGTATTCTGATACATACTATAAACATACATCAAGTAGGTTCTGTTATTTAATCAAGTTCACATTTCAAATCATTTAGTTTTGAATTACTTAGCTCTATGTTGAATTATTTACATCAACAAGGCTTAACAACTTCTTCTAAGAAAGGTTCAATGTTTATAAGCTTTTAAACTTTATATTGGTACTAACAAGCCTTTAATACGCATGTTCACATGTATCTATCTCATTTACATAGACATATCATAGTTCATTTACTTGAAAATTTATTTTAAACCATGCTTGAAAGATCTAATTCATGTCTAGCTTGATGGTGAACACACTCGACACGTTCTAGAGGCATAAAGCGTCCTAGTATATATGCTTTGAAAAGTCATAATACCATTTACAAAATGTTTGAAGCTATTAGTTCTCAAAACTTCAGAGTTTTCTTTCAAAATATTTTAAACCAAGCTATATCAATCTTGTATATGCAAGGTAACTTTCAAACTACATTTCATGCACGTTGATATGCGTACATAGGGTCCAAGGTCAAAACTCAAAGGACACCAAATTCATCAATTTCCGTTTCTCAAAAACTCTTAAGTTTTCTCTTAAAAAATCATGTTAAAGCATTCTATATGAGTAATCTTAGTTATATGACATGTCTATTATCATGCATAGTTATGTTTTACCACTTATAATAACATATTTTATCGTCGAGAGCACTATACTTGCATATGTGCATGTCTGACGCCCTCTGATTGCTTTCGAATACGTAACAGTCACAAAGATGACTATTTTGATCCCTTCAAACGACCTCAAATTGAAATTCTTAAAGAACAAAAGTTGTAGGTCTATTCGTTCTCATTCCTGATCATCTTGAATCGCCTTAATCGGAGTCCGTATGAAAACGTTATGACCGTTTTACCAAAATAGGTCAAAACAGTCACACCTATCACACTTTGGGTGCGGTCGCGCCCAATTCCTTCACACTCCAGCGCGCCCGCACAACTTGGCAGTGCCCAGCTGTGCGCCCACACTCCTGGGCGGCGCGCCCGCGCTTGGCCTTGCCCAGTTTACAGTTTTTGCCATAACTTACTCATTTTAAGTCCGAATTAGTTGGTTTTCGATTCGTTGCACTCGTTAAACTCTTAGCTACTCATCTACAGAATAATTATAACACTTCACAAACATTAACCAATCCAAATATTAATCCAAAACTCATTTGCATACTAATTTTTTATGTTTTAACAAATTTAGCGAATTCATTCATTACGAATTCGTTTCTAAACGAAATTGGTCTGTTTAACTCTCGTTGTCTTCATTTTTAACTGTATTAACATCTAGCAACAATTCATGAATTACAACAACCCTTAGCCATCAAATGTGCGACTCAAAAGTGAGTATTTCTTAACATTTTTAAGGAATTGTAAAACTTAGGAATCAAGAACATATAGGTTAAAATTATTACCTCTTGATTGCTCCAATTTGCTAAGTATAGCTCTTCAATACTCTCATTGCTCTCCAATTCTCCTAACTCTCTAGCTAAGTTTTCTCAGACAATTCATCTAACGAGAATTGAGAAGGAGAAAGCTCTATTTATAGCAAAATCTAATACTCAGTTAATAGTTTTGCATAAGGAATTAATCCAAAGGGAAAAAGAAGAAATCAAAGGGTAATAAGGAGTTGGTTACCAACTCTTTCTTCCTCCATTCCCGTAACCATCATCAGCTCTAAATTTCATCAATAACATTAGACTAGGCCAATGGTCTATACACGACTGATATATAAAAGTGTGACACTGATTTTGGGACAAGGCTTAATAGTCTCTAACTTATCAGAAAAAAGGGTCTCATTCTACTAAAGTTAATTCCTTTTTGCTTATTAAATCAATTATAATGATTTAATATTACTACATTAAATTAAGTTATGGGCACATATATACACATATATATGTACATACTCACATATATGAAGTATACTTATATTTTAAATATACACACATATATAATCTTATATCTCATGTACATTGTTTTAATCCAATAATATTTTAATTGGGCTAATTATAAATTAGTTGGATATTCTCAATCCATCATTTTCTATAAAATAATTAATATGTACAATACCAATATTATATTATAATTCTTCAATTCCTTTTCTTCCACAAATTTTCCCAACACATTTCAGTTCGCCATAATTTTATTATTGACTTAATGCACAAATCTCCAACCAATATCTATTTATAATTATATTAGTTCTCTCTTATTATCCTTTATTTATTTTTCATTATCATCTTTCAAATATTAAATCCTTTCATATATTATCATATTACGTAATATATGAAAATACCAAAATTAATTAACATAATCATTTCATTTTCTTCATGTAAAGCACATATTTTAATTCACCACTTTACTTAAGTGAATTACTCATTTCATTCAATTTACTATCATGACACTGCCACACAAGACTTTAATACTCAAACTATATTATTCTATAATATAATGTTCAACTTAATTCAAGTAAACCAATTTTTATTCTTGTTTAGTTAATTTTCATAACTAACTCTCATTCAATTCATGCTTTGCTATCTCAATCCATTCATGGACACTATAAATATCAAATATGACCTATATGATAACATATTAGCCACTAATATACAATTTTTATAGTTTAGATTACACAACTCGTCAAATTACACAAACTTATTATGAACTGTCTACAGACCGGCGCGGCCGCGCTAGTCTTAGGCTTAAGAGTGGCGCGGTCGCGCCACCTTAAGTTCAAACGCAGACATGTTCTGCTTCAACAGAAACATAAATTTTACTCGCAAATCCTTTACATGGTTCTTACATGCTAACTTATTATACTAGCTAAAGTTCATTTCCCTTTTTGACTTTACGATATCAATTACTACATTCTTCAAAAATTTTAGAGATTAAACTTTAAGTTCAAACTCTTCTTTCTTTAATCTATACATTTAACCATATTCCCATATTAGTCAATAAATCTCTAACCAATATTTATCTAAAGATATATCGATTTTCTTCTCTCGTCAACAACGTACATATATACAAGTCTAAATCTAGTACACATCGAGTCTTTAATAGTATTCAATATAGTACACTGTATGGTTTTCTACAAACAACCAACAAATTAGGTTCCGTCTCGTCTACACTGTTTTCACAATGAGTTAGATTAGTTACTAATTCGTATATACCTCCGCTCTCTGAAGGAATCGTTTAGCCCAGCTTCTATACATTCACCATTAAAGAGTACGGTTGCACTGTCTTAGACTTGATACCTACTCGTACATATACTCAAGAAATTGGTGATTATTTTAATGTCACTAACTTACTATTATAAAATAATTTCACATAAATTATTTAATATCGATAGATAAATTTCTATCCATCTTCTTTACTTCAAATAACTCGCCACTTCAATAAATAACAAATATATAATATATTTATTAAACACAGAAATCACTTATTGCATAGTTTATATTACTCCATGCAATACCATACCACATACCTCACAACGCATATATATATTCTTATTTGAACCCTTCTCATGCCTTAAGAATTTTATTTACTAAATTCTTATTTTAATATTTTCTGAAAATTCGGGTTCTTACAGTTTAACTAGTTAAATCAAATCCCTATTCTAAATGGTTTAGGAAAGTTTTCTACATCTATAAATAAGATGAGTCTTATTTTGATTTAGGGTTAATGACAATTCCAAGAGTTGGGAGAGTACACAATATTCTATAGAGATAGAATTAAGGTTTTGCCAAACACTCATCTTCTTGAATACTTGTTCTTCCTTAGTGGATCACCTCTAGATGCTAAACACTTGGGTGACAAAATGTTAATCAAATGAAGGAATCAAACCTGGTGGATTAAAGTTGAATGTGAAAAGGAATTGGAGGTGAACTCGTACATAAGGAAGTTAGTTTCTACAAGGGTATGAATCTAATTTCCTTTTCCTTTTTATTGATTGATAATTATGCAAAAAGTTTGATCATGGTAATGATTTGTATGAAAAATTTTAAATTCTATTTTATCACGCTTCCGCATCTTTTATGTAATTTGATAGCATGATTGCGATATATACAAACTTAACAGTTGTATTAAAGCCTAACTTTGTGCTAATTACTGATCTTGATGATTCCATGTATGTATGGTATGCAATTGGATCAGATTTTTTGGGCAAGAAATTTTTTTTGATTCTTCTACGCGGTGCGGCCGCGCTGCCTCCAGTTCATTTGAGAGCGTAGCCGCGCCCTAACCCAGAAAACCTTTCTAGGGTTGCAGCGCGGCCGCGCCGTGTCCCAGTTCATTCTCGGCGCGGCCACGCCCAACATCAGAATTTGAAAAGTTTTTATTTTATTTTTATTTATTTCAATTAAGATAAAAGATTTATTTTAAATTGGAATATGTTTTAAAAATAAAATTTTTATATTAACTTGTAATTGGATTGCACGTTAGCTTGAATAAAGGAGTTTATTTACATATGGAATGAGATTCCATGTTTTCTAGCATAAAAAAGTTTAATTACATATGGAATAGAATTATATGTTTCTTAAAAGTAAAGGTGTTTAATTTTGATAAGGAATAGGATTTAATTTATTTTATTTTTTCAGTAATTTTAAGTTAAAATAAAGGAGCTTATTTGGTACTTGAAATTAGATTTCATGTTAATTAAAATAAATGAGTTTATTTTGATTTGGAATTTGATTAAAAATAAAGGAGTTTATTTTTATTCAAAATTGGATAAAATAAAATAAAGAAGTTTATTGTGATTTAAATTTTGATTAAAAGGAGTTTATTTTGTTTCAAAATTGAATTTTTAGTAAACTTTTAATTGCCCATTAAAATGATATCGATGCATATATGGAATAGATTTATTATTTATGGGATGAATGTTATTTATTGATACATATGATGATATGTATGATAATAAATGGGGTTGATTATGAAATGTTGACAAATGTGATTGAATTTTATTTTAGTTGGATACATGAATGTGTGGGTTTTATAAATAGGATCTGCGTACCTTATTTTCTCTAATTTTTCTTGGTGTAATTTTTATCTCCCTCCTATGTACTTTTTATTGACTGCTAATCAAGGTTTTTATTTATTGTAAATAGTTTTGTAATCGAAATAATTAGAATTAATTTTGAAGAATTAGAGATCAAGGAGTAATGAGCGCTTGAAGACCCGTGTGTAATGGAGCCCGAGATTTAAATGTAATAGTTATATTTAAATTTAATTCTTGCATCCTAGGTTTGACCCTTTGGTTCATTTGGTGGCTCTAGTGAACAAAACTATAATAAAGTTCATAATCAACTCGGGTAGAATATAGTATTCTATATGTGCATGCTTATATTATATACATTATATATTATACAACTATATATATATATATATATATATATATATATATATATATATATATATATATGTGTGTGTGTGTGTGTGTGTGTGTGTGTGTGTGTGTGTGTTTGTATGTGTGTGCGCGCGCTCGCGCGTGTGCGCTAAATAAGATGAGACAAAATAATAACAAACCTCTCAAATATTTATATTAAGTCCTAAGAGTTCAAAGATATTTGAAATATCGAACGTCGCCTTCTAGCATGATAAAAATTAATAGAGTATCAGTTAATTATTTTAATTTTGGTGTCACCACAAGGCTTATCTTAATTTTTTGAGATGTTATTTTATCAAATTTGATGCTTATAAATAAATTGAATGATGTTGTTTTGTTATGTTATCGCAAGAACAGTGTTTTTATTTTGAATATATGGAGTGCTAGGACTTAACTTGGATAATTTTGATTCGGATGTGTCACAACTTAATCATAATAATCTAAGATGTAAAATAAAATGAGTTACATGATGTAATTGACAAGAGTTGTCTACCTATTTATTTATATATAATTTTTTGTGTCACCACAAAGCTATATATATTTGAAATAGGATCCTTATTCTCACTAGCAAATCTTTAATTAGATTTTGTCGAACTATATAAGTGAGGGTAATATAGTTTGATGAAAATAGTGGGAGATGTCAATTTAAAACACGACCTAATTTATTTTGTTAATTAATAAAAGAATGTATGCTAAAATGTTGTTAATTACAAATTCATATACAGAATTTGACAATGTCTAAAATTACTATCATTGTGTAGCATATTAGGTGTTAATTAAATGGACCGAATTACTCGGATTGGTTAAGAAATTTGAGAATAGTTCTCAAGGCTTAAAAGTTATTTTATGTTCTTAATATGCTTATTTCTGTAATGGTTGTAGACAATGCCTATGTGGAAGAGATTGCTACTTTTAGAAAGTGACAAGATGATGCACAGTTAGCTCAATGCATCATGCTCGCATTCATGAGTAACGAGCTTCAGCGTCAGCATGAAACTATGGATGCTCTTATTATACTCTTGCACATCAAGTAGTTAATGGTGAGGAAATTAAGACTGATAGATATCAGATATTTAAAGAGCTCTTCCGATCTAGAACGATCGATGACACTACAGTATAGATAAAAGTCCTTAAAATGATTAATTTGATTTAATAATTAGGACAACAGGTTTTGTCAAGGAAGGAGAGTTGAGTCAAAATTTGATCTTATAGTCACTCCCGGACTCCTCACAATTGTTGTGAATTTTCACATGAACAAGCTAGATATGAGCCTCACTAATTTGCATAACATGTTAAAAATGCTAAGAGTCACTTTCCAACCAAGAAAGACTAAGTCTTACTGGTATGGGCCAAAGGATCCTCTGAAAAGAAAGATTTTAAGAAGGTAAATAGAAAGGCAAAAATAAAGGATAATAAGAATAAAACTGATACGAATAGCAAATGAGTTTGCTTCCACTACAATAAGTCAGGACACTAGAAACAAATTGCGAGAAGCATCTTGCGGTGGCTAACCAAAAGAAGATTAGTGAAGTTTTGGTTACAAATACAATTTTGTTCATGATTAAAATAAATCTTTCAGTAAGTTAAGTTTCTATTTGGGTATTGGATACCGGCTCTGGTTCTCATAAATATAGATTTATGAAGGGACCAAGTATAAGTAGAAAGCTAAACAAATGATAAGTAATTCTATGTCTGAGAAATGAAGCAAATGTTGATGCACTAGCCATATGTACTTACAGTTTAGCATTGCCTACAGGCAAGTCTATTAAGTCAATAAGTTATTATATTCTAATTCTCGTTAGAAATATTATTCTCATTTTGTTATTGCATAACAAATTTTTTGGTATTATATTTAAGAACAAATGTTCTATTTATAATAATAATGTTTTGTGTAGAACTGGAATATTACTTAATAGGATTTTGTATACTTGACTCACATAAGAGCTATGGACATGAAGGTTTCCTAATCTTAAGTATGTTAAGATAAAGGATTTTCCAACTTATGTGAAAAAGGTTTCAAAAGGATAGGTTTAGGATAAGATTTGACAAGTGCAGATTTGTGAAAAATCCTAAAGTAAGTTTAGGGTAAATATTCTATAATCCTACTTAGCAAAGGTGTTTGTTGCAAAACACGCTGCCTTCTAAGATAAAGATGTTTATCATTGAAGAGCTAGTGAGAGGATAATAGATCTTGAAGATTTCAAGAACCACAAAGCTCTATAAGTCAAAAAGAGGAACCTGTAGATACACCTAATATACCATAACTGAATCGTAAATCTAGAATAGTGTCAAAGATACCTGGGAGGTATGGATTCATCATGAAACATTATGATGAGGTACGCATCATAGAAGATGATGATCCAGTTACATACGATGAACTAAGATTTGTAGACACTCAAAGAAATGGCAAAAGGCCATAAAATTAAAAATGGATCTTTGAAGCAAATCATGTATGTGAGCTACAACAATCCATTTATGGATTAAAGTAAGCTTCCCAAAAATGAAACACTCGATTTGATGAGATAATCAAAAGAGTTTGATTTTATCAAAAATGATGATGAACCTAATGTGTACAAAAGGGTCAGTGGGAGCATCGTGACATTTTTAGTATTATATGTTGATATACTATGGATAAGGAATGACATACTAATGCTACAATCAGTAAACATAAAGTTGTCTAAACAATTTTCCATGACTTATTAGGGAAGAGTATCTTAATTGGGGATACAAATCTATATAGATAGATTTAAAAGGATGCTCGACTTAACCCAAGGAGCATATATTCATTTGATGCTAAAGCGGTTTAGTATGGCAAAATTCAAGAGATGTCTCATGGTTATGAGAAATGGAGTGTATCTCTATTAATAATCCACATAAACTCCTGAAAATTGAGATCACATGAGTAACTATCTGTATGCAATGAAATGTACGAGATCTGATGTTGATCTGTCTTGTTCGGGAGAAGATCTGTATAAGACAGTAAAAAATATTTTAAAGTACTTAACTAACACTAAAGATGTTATCAAAATTTATGGTGGGTCTTTATTAAAACTAAAGGGCTTAACATACTCAAGTTTATACTCAAGTTTTTTAGACTGACCAAGACGACAGAAAATTCACTTTATGGTAAATCGTTATCTTGAACGGTGTGTTAGGTTTGTAATATACATGAACTCAATCAAATTGCACAAAATAAGCGAAAACGTGGAAAATTAGAGTTTTAAAATTTTACAAACCATATACTCGGATCATTCTTTATGCATAATTATTAATTAAATAAAAAGATAAAGAACAAAAATCATACCCTTGAAGATTCAAGCTTCCTCAGGTACAAGTTTATCTCCAAATTCTTTTCGCGTTCAACTTGAATCTATCGGGTTTGGTTCCTTCATTTGATCAATGTTAGACACCCAAGTGTTTGGCCTCTAGAGGTGATCCACCAATAAAGAATAAAAATTTAAGAAGATGGGTGTTTGACAAAATCTTAATTTTTTTATCTCTCATAGAAAAGGTGTACTCTCTCAACTATTGGAATTACGTATTCACATGTATTGTAAAAGTGTCAACCACCCTCATCTATAATAAGACTTCTCTTATTTATAGATGTGGGCAACCCTCCTTAACAAGTAAGGAATTGAGTTTTATTTTAATTAATTAAATTTTTTTAATTAATTAGGCTCCCAATCTTATTATGAATAATTAATTAGCCTCCTAATTTATTATTACGATTATGCCATTTGCTTCTTAAATAATTATTCTTCCTTTTATGGTGTGACCCTTTAGGTTCTCTATATTAAACCGGTTGTGAATAAATTAATTAGAATAATTTTAATCTTATTTAAATAAATTAAACTATTAATTTATTTAAATAAATAATATTTATTCTACAATAGGGATAAGCCTCCCTAACGATTAACGACTTTTCAGATAATATAGACTTCAACATTAATCATAAATGAACCTTTGAGTAAATAGTTACCGTACAATTCAATACTTCCACCATACAATGTCTCAATTAAATAGAAGACATGAAATTACTGTCAAGTCTTATTTTATTTAAATATATGTATTTCGACTCTTAAATGCACAACTCCAAATCATGCAAATTAGAAACTCCTTTCTAATTTCATTCAGCCTTGGTCAAGGACTACTGAGTTGTCATTTATCGAATCAGATAGAACATTTCTCTTCTTTTACTAGAAGTGGTAGATTCTTTATTGATCATATATTATCTCCATGTACAACTTATTATACCCAATTATGTCCTTTGATATACCTTAATGGTCTTAAAGAATAAGTCAAAGTATAACTTATCATACACAATATACTATGATGATCTCAAGTTCAAGGATCATTTGTACTACTATCACTACATGAATTCATATTGACAGACAAGTAAAACTCCATTAGGTATTCCTTAACGAGCCACGTTCAGTGAACTTATTCTCTAATAAACACCTACATACTTGCTTTAATGTCTCCACACAAATGATTATGAGATCAATCATCCTCATCCAATGAGCAAGCAATGTATGTACCAATCTATCCGGATCCACTAATTCCCAATTTAGTAATCCAACGATTGGGAACTATTTTAGTTTTAAGTTTTCTAAGAATTTAGATCTCATTAGAATGATCATCATCACTATTCTAAAAGCATTGCTTAAAACTATGAGTTTATTGTAAGACCCCAACTTTTATAAATAAAGATAAATTTTCTATAAATATCATTTTTGAATATTATGGAGTTAATTTGATATAATGTTATAGTTGTGGGTAATATTTATAAATTTTACAAAGTACACAAGTTGTTATATAATATTCGATTGGTCGGGGAATATTCGTTTTAACAAGGAATATTCGTACAACGGCACAATCATTGGTGGACCCCACAACAGAATTATTGTCGGATTAAGAAAACGATAAAAATATTTTATTAAAAATAAAGGCGAAAGTTTTACCATTGATACTGTTGAACTACTCGGTAGTAAAAGTACAGTAATACGTGTGGTTGCATAGTAGCACACGGTATTGATTATTAATGCTTATGTGAGAAGTCACTCAGTTTGATTCAATTATTGTCAGTTAATAATATGAATTATTTAGCGATAATGACGTTTTGTTTTATTCGTATTATTAACGTAATAAAACAGAAACATCTTTTTATATAAAACAGAATACTTTATTAAAGTTATTCTATAAATAGAATATATTATATTTTATTTAAAAGATTTTTCTTTAAATATGAACCGTCAGATTAAAGTAATCAATCTGGACCGTTAGCGGATTAGTTACTATGCATTCTATTTTTCTATAAATAGCAGCTCATTCCTTCATTATTTCTTACGAATTCACTGAACTCTAGAGAGAGAAACTATAGAGAAAAACTATAGAGAGAGAGAGAGAGAGAGAAGAAGAGTATTCTGCTACTTAACTATTTTCTTATTTCAGCTCTTCTTTAAAACGGTAAGGGGTGTTATTTTTTCTTATTCATGAAGAAAACTATTGTTATTTCATTATTTATTATTCTGTTAGAATAACCTGTATACGCGGTCTACCCTATACTTGGTGACATTCTTCTGTTATTCTGTTGGAACATCCTGTCTGTGTGTTTTACACCGGACCTGGTTCCGTTTTTATTATTATTCTGTTGGAACATCCTGTCTGTGTGTTTTACACCGGACCTGGTTCCGTTTTTATTATTATTCTGTTGGAACATCATGTCTGTGTGTTTTACACCGGACCTGGTTCCGTCTTGTTATTATTCTGTTGGAACATCCTGTCTGTGTGTTTTACGCCGGACCTGATTTCATTATTTTTTATTCTGTCGGAATATCCTGTCTGTGCGTTTACGCCGGATCTGGTTCAATTATTTATTATTCTGTTGGAATAATCTGTCTGTGCGGTCTATCGCATGCCGGGTGATTTTTTTTGTTATTCCATTCTTTACTATACTCAGTTGGTTAAGTTTTAACTTCTATACTCCATGAAATTAGTGGAATATCCTTGATAATTGCGGTTCATCCAGTATCTTTTCATGAAAATATTCTTCTAAGCGTTCTTAAATTTTACTCCACAAAGCAGTATCATGTTGACAATTTGGACGTTAATTCTTGGATAAATTAATTCTTGAACTTGTTTTATTGAATTCTTATATCATTGTCATCATCCTCATGTTTATAAAATGTTAAAAATCATCTGTGGCCTGTAGTGCATAGATGGACTTGGTATGATTATGACCAGAGATTATTCGGTATAATTATAACCGTAATGTTACAAATGATGTAGTAAAAGTCCTCATTGGCCCGTAGTGCGTTGATGGACAGTTGGCATGATCATGACCATTAATGAATACACGAATATCCATGCCGTAGTGCAGGGGTGATTCGATGATGTGAATTATTTTATTAAGCTGAGTCTCAGCGATAACAGTGTTGAAAAATCTTTTAAATCATTGAAGATAGTAGATTTTATTTTCTACTTGACTGTTTTAATGGATTACTTGTTCCGCTGCAGTTAAACTTGATGTTCGTTATATTTTATCAGTTTAACACTGTTGAAGGCTAATGATAATTTATTCTGCATTATCTTAGTCATAATATTTCTTACTGGGCTAGTTGAGCTCACTCTTTCTTTCACTGTTCTCTTCAGGAAATGAGAACGTAACTGGGGCAAGTCGGGGAACGGAGTGATGGTCCGAATGATATTATTAGTTAGTAGTCCTCACTATTCTATGTAATAGTGTGTTAATAAATGTAATGAGGACTCCTTTTAAGTATGAATACTCTCTAGAAGATAATATTTGTATTCAAACTCACAGTTTATGTTTTGTCGTATTGTACACGACAGTTGTATTAGTAAGTTGTATTTGTATTCTGCACTGTGTATCTGACGATCCAAGATGGGTGATGTATACCTAATTTTGGGGGCGTCACAGTTGGTATCAGAGCTTAGGGATATGATCCATGGCTAAGATGTGAGAATAGGACTAGGAGGGGAGAGACGGGGAATTCCTTCGCTAGTATGACCTACCTAAGTTTATTTGCATGACATTTAATTGGTCGGTCAGAATATAAGGATAATATATGACATATCAATTAACTTTTATTTTGTGGCAGTATCTGAAAATGACATCTGAGAATGTTGAGAATAACAATGGAGCACAGACGACTATTGATTCACCACATATCAATAATCAGGATAATATGCATCAGGAAGGTGACAATCCTCATGCAAACAACAACACTGACCATATGATGAATGATAGAATGTTCAGAAATTTTATGCAGTTCATGCAACAGCAGGCGAGAGCGGCTCCTGTCCAAAATATAGGTGGAAACACTGAAAACTCTCGGACGGTCACCGCTAAACAGTTCAAGGAGCTGGGACCACCAGAGTTTAAGGGAGAGCCAAAACCACTTATAGCGGAAACATGGATAAAGCAGATTACCAAGATATTTGATGTCTTGGGATGCTCCGAGGAGCAAAAGGTTCCCTTTGCCGCCTTTATGTTGCGAGGAGAGACAGATTACTGGTGAGAATCGATTAAGCGTACTCAACCTGCCGCACTGAAGATGTCTTGGGAGAAGTTTCAAGAGCTGTTCAATGACAAATACTTTCCCGAAAGTGTTCGTCACATGAAGGAGGCGGAGTTCATCAAATTGGAGCAGAATAATATGACCGTGTCGCAGTATGAGGCTAAATTTGCTGAGTTGTCCCGGTTTGCGTCCCACTTGGTAGATAATGAAGAGCGAATGACACGAATATTTTTGCGAGGTTTGAAATCTGAGATACGTCAACATCTTATTTCTCATAAACTGTGTTTGTATTCAGATGTTGTGAATAGGGCTCAGTTAGTGGAGCGCGATAACGAGTCAATGCAACCAAAAGAGAGCAGTCGGCAAAATGATAATACTAGTGAGAGCAATCCTCGAAGCGGTGACAACAAGCGTGGAGGGAATCAACAGGCCAGAAATGGTAACCACTTCGGTGGTAATCAGGGCCAAAACAATAAGAATGGTCATTTCAAGAAGAGGAGATTCAACAATGATGGAAAGACGTCAGCACCAGCACCCGTTGTTAAGGAAGGAGAACGACCACCTATCACATGTTTCAAATGCTGAGGGGAGGGGCACATCAGTCCAAACTGCGCGATGCCGTCTAAAGCATGTTATAATTGTGGAAGAGAAGGTCATTTAGCTCGATTTTGTCGTTTACTAAAAACAAGTTCAGCCAAGATGGAGACACCAAAGGCCGTCCCAGAAAAGTGCAAACCGGTAGTGCAAGAGAGAGCGTTTGTTGTGACCTCCCAGAAAGCAAGGAACCCAAATGAGGTCATCACGGGTAAGCTTATCATAAACTCTAACGAAGTCTATACTTTATTTGATACCGGTTCTACCCATTCTTTTATTTCTCCTACTTACGCTCATCGATTAAATTTGACTCCGGAGAAATTAGACTTTGACTTATCTGTTGAAACTCCATTGGGGGAAACCTTCATTACATCCACGGTTTATAAGTCTTGTTTGGTTCAAGTTGGTACATACACATTACCTGTCGATCTTATTTCATTAAAAATACTTGCATTTGACGTGATTCTAGGGATTGATTGGTTAACTACTCATCATGCAAAAATTGATTGTTTTCGTAAGGTTGTTAGCTTTCATATTCCTAATCGACCTATTATGCGAATTCAAGCAACCAAACCATTAAAATCAATCGTTGTCATCTCAAGCCATAAAGCTATTCGTTTATTGAAAAACGGATGTCAAGCTTTCTTAGCTCATGTCACGGATCTAAACAAAAATACGTCAGTTTTGAATGATATTTCTATTGTTAATAAATTCCCTGACGTATTCCCTGAAGAACTTCCTGGCCTACCCCCAGAGCGTGAAATTGAATTTTATATCGACTTTGAACCCGGTACAAAACCCATTTCCAAAGCCCCATATCGAATGGCTCCTATTGAACTTCAGGAGTTAAAGATCCAACTGCAGGAATTGTTAGACATTGACTTTATTCATCCTAGTACTTCTCCTTGGGGTGTTCCTGTGCTATTCGTGAAGAAGAAAGATGGAAGTATGCGACTTTGTATTGATTATCGGGAGTTGAATCATGTCACCATCAAAAACAGGTACCAATTACCACGTATTGATGACCTGTTTGACCTGTTGCAAGGAGCACAATTCTTTTCAAAGATCGATCTTCGTTCTGGATATCATCAGCTGAAGGTTAGAACTGAGGATATTCCAAAGACGGCTTTCAGAACTCGGTACGGGCATTATGAATTCCTAGTCATGTCCTTTGGATTGACTAATGCTCCTGCTGCCTTCATGGATATGATGAACCGGGTATTCAAGGAATATTTAGATCACTTTGTGGTCGTCTTTATTGATGACATCCTTATTTATTCCAAAAGCCGTGAAGATCATGAGCAACACTTGAGGCTGGTACTCCAAAAGCTTCGTGAATACAAGCTTTATGCCAAGTTGAAGAAATGCGAGTTCTGGTTGGAGGAGGTAGCATTCCTTAGGCACGTAGTATCAAGTCGTGGAATATCGGTTGACCCGGCAAAGATTGAAGCTATTCAAAGCTGGGAGCAACCTAAATCAGTGACCGAAGTACGTAGATTTCTTGGTTTAGCTGGTTATTATCGGAGATTCGTGGAAGGATTTTCTCGAATCGCTACTCCATTAACTCAGTTGACTCAGAAAGATACAAAGTTCGGTTGGAGCAAAGAATGTGAGAAGAGTTTTCAAGAACTCAAGAGGAGACTCATTTCAGCACCTGTTCTAACAATACCATCTGGCTCGGAGGTATTTGTCATATACAGTGATGCTTCGAGCAAAGGGTTGGGATGCGTTCTCATGCAACATAGAAAAGTCATAGCCTATGCATCAAGACAACTCAAGGAATATGAGAGGAATTATCCTACTCATGATCTGGAGTTGGCAGCTGCTGTCTTTGCACTTAAAATTTGGAGGCATTACTTATATGGGGAGAAGGTGGAGATCTTTACGGATCATAAAAGCTTCAAATATTTCTTCACTCAAAAGGAACTCAACATGCGACAACGACGTTGGCTTGAACTGTTAAAAGATTATGATCATACCATTCAATACCATCCTGGAAAAGCGAACGTGGTAGCTGACGCATTGAGTAGAAGATCATATGCAAGTACGAGTGCGATATTATCAACACAAAGACCCATTTTGTGTGACTTGCAAAGGATGGAGATAGAGTTAAAGACTCCAGGGACCCATGTGATGATGACGAATATACGAGTAGAACCAACTTTAATAGATAAAGTTAAAACTGCTCAAGCTACAGACCTGGAGCTGATGCGTATGAGGAAGAAAGTACAAGAAGGTGCTATGCCGGAAGCAAGAATCGATGAAGAAGGAATACTTCGAGTCAACTCCAGACTTTGTGTTCCTAACAACCCTGATTTAAAGTATGAAATCATGATGGAGGCGCACAACACACCGTTTGCAATCCATCCTGGAAGTACCAAAATGTATCATGATCTTCGTCATACATTTTGGTGGAGCAATATGAAGAGAGAGATAGCGCTGTTTATCTCGAGGTGTTTAACTTGTCAACGAGTCAAAGCGGAGCATCAAGTACCAAAAGGTCCATTGCAACCACTTGAAATTCTAAAATGGAAGTGGGAGCACATTACCATGGATTTCGTTAGCGGTCTTCCTAGGGTTTCTCAAGGCATTGATGTGATTTAGGTCATTGTTGATAGATTGACCAAGTCTGCTCATTTCTTACCGATACGAGAAACTTATACACTTGAACGTCTTGCTCGTATGTACATAAACGAGATTGTAAGACTGCATGGTATGCCAGTATCCATAGTTTCTGATCGAGACCTAAGATTCACTTCACGATTTTGGGTTAGTTTACAAAAAGCTATGGACACAGATTTACGATTTAGTTCGGCATATCATCCTCAGACGGACGGACAATCAGAGAGGACTATTCAAACTCTAGAAGATTTATTAAGACTCTGTGTCCTTGACTTCAAGGGAAGTTGGGACAAGTTCTTACCATTGGTGGAGTTTTCCTACAACAACAGTTATCAAGCAAGTATTGGCATGGCTCCATTCGAAGCATTGTATGGAAGAAAATGTCGTTCTCCAGTATGCTAGGATAAGGTGGGTGAAGTAACGTTGTTGGGACCGGAGTTGGTACGTATAACTACAGAAAAGATTCAAACGACCCGACAACGTATAAAAACCTCACAAGATCGACAAAAGAGTTATGCTGATCTTCATCGAAAGGACGTGAAATTTGATATAGGAGATCATGTGTTCTTACGTGTTGCTCCATGGAAAGGAGTTACGAGATTTGGAAAGAGAGGAAAGCTCAATCCTCGATTCATCGGTCCATTTTTAATCCTCGATCGAGTAGGAACTGTGGCTTATAGACTCGCTTTACCGCCAAGTATGTCTCGTGTTCATAACGTTTTTCACATATCCATGTTACGCAAATATGTGAAAGACCCGAACCACATTATTGAGTTAGAACCGGACGAAATAGCGGAGGATTTGACGTATGAAGAAGTTCCTGTTCAAATCTTGGATAAGAATGAACATATTCTACGCTCCAAGGTTATACCTCAAGTCAAAGTTTTGTGGAGAAACCACGATGTTGAGGAAATGACTTGGGAGTTAGAATCTGAAATGAAATCAAGGTATCCTTACCTCTTCGACATACCAGGTACGTACCCTAATTTCGAGGGTAAAATTTCATAAGAATAGGAGGTTGTAAAACCCCAACTTTTATAAATAAAGATGAATTTTCTATAAATATCATTTTTGAATATTATGGAGTTAATTTGATATAATGTTATAGTTGTGGATAATATTTATAAATTTTATTTTCTACTTGACTCTTTTAATGGATTGCTTGTTCCGCTGCAGTTAAACTTGATGTTCGTTATATTTTATCAGTTTAACACTGTTGAAGGCTAATGATAATTTATTCTGCATTATCTTAATCATAATATTTCTTACTGGGCTAGTTGAGCTCACCCTTTCTTTCACTGTTCTCTTCAGGAAATGAGAACGTAGCTGGGGCAAGTCGGGGAATGGAGTGATGGCCCGAATGATAGTATTAGTTAGTAGTCCTCACTATTCTATGTAATAGTGTGTTAATAAATGTAATGAGGACTCCTTTTGAGTATGAATACTCTCTAGAAGATAATATTTGTATTCAAACTCACAGTTTATGTTTTGTCGTATTGTACACGACAGTTGTATTAGTAAGTTATATTTATATTCTGTGCTGTGTATCTGACGACCCAAAATGGGTGATGTATACCTAATTTTGGGGGCGTCACATTTATCACATATTATAAAACAGCATCATGTAGATAATTAAAAGCCTTTAATAAATTAATATTTTTTATTAATAAATGAATAAGATTGTTACAATGTATATGTTTTATCATCAAACATGATTGGCTTATGTACATACTACTTTCAATCCCCCACTTGCATTAAAATCAATCGCCATGGTATCTCATACCATTCTTCTCTAAGTGACGATTATCCTGTTATTGGATAAGCTTTAGGTAATGGATATGTAATGTTGTACTTGAGAGTCCACTATCTCTGTAGTGATTTCTCATCTTTCAATGATTGCTATAATCAAATGAAAGTGCCACAACACATGTTTAGATCTAAGATGAGACTTAGAAACTATTCCTAGTTCTGTAATAAACTTTTCATCCAAATAATCAAATTGCAGCTTCATTTATAATTATACTTTGTTTTTATCACTAAATCAGCAACTCTTTACTGTTTGAAACCTTTTCAATTTCACTGCACCACCGTTCAAGGTAACGCTTTACCTTAAAGTGGATTTTCTGTCGTCTTGGTCTGTCTGAAAAAATTTGAGTCTGTTAAGCCCTCTAGTTTTAATTCAGACCCACCATAAATATGATCGCATCCTTAGTGCCGGTAAAGTACTTTAAGATATTTTTCACTGTCTTACAGTGATCTTCTCCAGAATTTGATCGATCATCATCAGATCTCGTATATTTCATTGCATACATGATTGTCACTCATGCGATCTCTCTTTGTTAGGAGTCTATAGAGACTATTAAGAGAGATTCATTCCATGACTCATCAACATGAGACATCTCTTAGAGTTTGCCATGCTAAACGACTTTAGAATCAAATGAATATATGTTCTTTAGGTTAAGTCGAGCATCCTCTTGAATCTATCTATATAGATTTTATCCCCAATTAAGATACACTTCCAAAATCATTCATAGAGGAATGTTTAGACAACTTTATCTTTACTGATTATAGCATTAGTATGTTATTTCTTATCCATAGTATATCAACATATAATATTAAGAATGTTACGGCGCTCCCACTGACCCTTTTTTACACACTAGATTCATTCTTATTTGTGATAAAATCAAACTCTTTTGATTTTTTTCCATCAAAACGAATGTTCTATTTTTGAGAAGCTTGCTTCAATCCATTTCTCTGAGTGTCTAAAACTCTTATCTCATCATATGTAACTGGATCATCTTTTATGATGTGTACCTCATCATCATCATCTATGATGAATCCATACCTCCTAGGTATCTTTGGTACTATTCCAGATTTACGATTCGATTGTGGTACAATAGGTCTATCTACCGGTTTCTCCTATTTGACTTATAGTGTTTTGTGGTTCTTGAACTCTTCAAGATGTATTATCCTCCCACTAGCCCCTTCAATGATAAACATCTTTATCTTAGAAGGCAACATGTTTTGCAACAAACACCTTTTGCTAAGTAGAATTATAGAACATATACCCTAAACTTATTTTAGGATGTCCCACAAATCTATACTTGTCAAATCTTGTCCCAATCTTATCCTTTGAAATCTTTTCACATAAGCTGGACAACCCCTTATCTTAACTTAAAATTAGGGATCGTTCCTGTCCATAACTTTTATGGAGTCTTGTGGCCGGATTTTGAGGTTACCTTTTCGTAGATATGCAGTCATTTCTAGAACATTACCCCAGAAGGATACTGGAATGTCGGTAAAATTATTATGGACCGTACCATGTCCAATAAGGTATGATTTTTCCTTTCAGATATATCGATCAATTATTACGTATCAGGAGGCGTCCAATGTAAGAAAACCATTTGAGATGATCTAGAAACTTATTGCACAAATATTTATTCCCTAATCTAATCAAAGAATTTTTATACTTTGCCAATTTGTTTCACTTCTGAATTCTTTGAATCTTTCAAATAATTCACACTTATATTTCAGCAAATACACTCATTCAACTCTTTGAATGATCATCTCCTTTTCTTATACTAATTTGTTCAATATGTAAAATTATTTTCACGTAAGTCAAGTATACTAAATCCATTAAGTAATATTCCAGTTTTATACAAAACATTCTTATTATAAATAGAATAACAATTGTTCTTAAATATAATACCAAAGATTTCATTGTCCAACAACAAAATAAAAATAATATTTCTAACGAGAACTGGAATACAATAACAACTTATTAACTTAATAGATTTGTCTGTAGGCAGTGCTGAATTATAAGTTCCTATGGCTAATGCAGCAACATTTGCTTCATTTCCCACACATAGAATTACTTATCTTTGTTTAGCTTTTTACTTCTGCTTGGTCTCTTCATAAATCCATATTTATGAGAACCAAAGTCGGTATCCAATACCCAAGTAGAACCTTGACTTAAAGAAAATTTTATTTTAAATCATGAACAAAATTATATTTGTAACCGAAACTTCACTAAGCTTCTTCTGGTTAGCCTCTGCAAGATGTTTCTTGCAGTTTCTTTCCAGTGTTCAGGCTTATTGCAGTGGAAGCAAACTCCTTTGCTATCCGTATCAGTTTTGTTCTTATTATCCTTTGTTTTTGCCTTTTCTATTTACCTTATTAAAATTGTTCTTCTTTTTAGAAGATCCTTTGACCCTTTCTAGTAAGACTTGGTCTTTCTTGGTTGGAAAGTGACTCTCAATATTTTTCAACATGTTAAGCAAATCAGCGAAGCTGATATCTAGTTTGTTCATATCAAAAATTCGCAAAAATTGTGAGGAGTCCGGGAGTAACTGCAAGATCAAATCTTGGTTCAACTCTCCATCCATGATAAAACCTGTTGCCCTAATTGTTCAATCAAATTGGTCATGTTTAGGACATGTGTCTGTACTGTAGTGTCGTTGGTCATTCTAGATCGGAAGAGCTCCTTAGACATCTGATTTCTATTAGTCCTACTTTTTTGACCATCAACTACTTGACGTGCAGGAGTATAGTAGGAGCATTCGTAGTTTCATGCTGACGCTGAAGCTCGTTACTCATGGATGCGAGCATAATGCATTGAGCCAACTGTGCATCATCTTGCCACTTTCTAAAATAGCAATCTCTTCATCAGAGGCATTATCTGCAACCATTGCAGGAATGGGCGTATTAAGGCTATAAGATGACTTTTCAGCCATGAGAACTATTCTTAATTTTCTTAACCAATCCGTTTAATTCGGTCTGGTTAATTAGCATCTAATATGCTACGCAGCGATAGTAATTTAGATATTGTAAAATTCTGTAAATGAATTTGTAATTAACAATATTTTAGCATACATTCTTTTATTAATTACCAAAATAATTTAGGTCTTGTTTTAAATTGGTATCTTCCACTATTTTCATCAAACTATATTACCCTCACTTATATAGTTCGGCAAAATTTAATTAAAGATTTGCTAGTGAGATTAAGGATCCCATTTCAAATGTATATAGCCTTGTGTGTGCATAACAAACTATATATAAATAAATATGTAGACATCTCTTGTCAATTACATCAACTATGTAATTCTTTTTATTTTGCCTCTTAAATCATAATGGTCACATCTGAACTAAAATGATTTAAGTTAAGTCAGACCCAGTATTTCCATATAAGTGAAGAGAAAACTACAGTCCTTGTGTGTGCATAACAAAGCAGTAGTGTTCAATTCCTTTTAAACATCATATGTAATAAAAACATCTTAAATATTTAATACTTGCCTTGTGTGTGCACAACAAACTTATATTAAATATTCAATACTTTATTATTTCTATCATGCTAGAAGGCGACGTTCGATATTCCAAATATCTTTGAACGTTACAACTTAATATAAAAAATTTGAGGGGTTTATTATTAATTTGTCTCATCTTGTTTAGCGCGCATGCACATATAGAATTTCTATCCGGATTGATTTTGGACTTTATTCTAGTTTGGTTCATTAGAGCCACCAAGTGAACCAAATGGTCAAACCCTAGGGGTGCAAGAATTAATATTTAAATATAACTATTACATTTAAACCCTGACTCCATTACAAACGGGTCTTCAAGCGTTTCTTGTTCCATGATATCCAATTCTTCAAAATTAATTCTAACTATTTCTATTACAAAACTATTTAAAATAAATAAAAATCTTGATCAGCAGTCAAGGGGAAGTACATAGGAGGGAGATAGAATTTACATTAAGAAAAATTAGAGAAGACGAGGTACGCGGATCCCATTTAATAAAACTCATACATTCATGCATCCAACTAAAATAAAATTCAATCACATTGGTCAATAGTCCATAATCAATCTCATTTATTATTATACACATCACTATATGCATCAATAAATAACATTCATTTCATGAATAATAAATATTTAATATATATTGATATTATTTAATGGGAAAATTTAGTTAGCATAAAATCTAATTTTGAATCAAAATAAACTACTTTATTTTGATCCAAATTTAAATCAAAATAAACCTATTTTATTTTAATATATCTAATTTTGAATAAAATAAACTATTTATTTTAATCAAAATTTTTAATCAAAATAACTTATTTATTTTAATTAATTATGGAATTCAATTTCATGTATAATATCTTGCATGATTTCGTTAATAATAATATATATATATATATATATATATATATATATATATATATATATATATATATATATATATATATATATATATAACGTCCTTATTACCGAAGAAACCATACTAATCAGCGAAAAAACAAATTTCAAAAAATAGTTTTGCAATTTTTTTAAAAATAAATTTTATACAACAAATTATGCCCAATTAAATTGTTTTAAACACATATCAATATACATATAAAATTAAACAATTAATAATTCGTATAAAGGTTTGACTCTGATACCACTGTTAGGTTTGTAATATACATGAACTCAATTAAATTGCATAAAATAAGCGAAAACGTGAAAAATTAGAGTTTTAAAATTTTACAAACTATATACCCGGATCATTCTTTATGCACAATTATTAATTAAACGAATAGATAAAAAATAATAATCATACCCTTGAGATTTAAGTTTCCTTAGATACAAGTTCACCTCCAAATTTTTTTCGCGTTCAACTTGAATCTACCGGGTTTGGTTCCTTCCTTTGATCAACGCTAGCCACCCAAGTGTTTGGCCTCTAGAGGTGATCCACCAAGGAAGAAGAAAGTTTCAAGAAGATGAGTGTTTGGTAAAACCCTAGTTTTTTTATCTCTCATAAAAAAGGTGTACTCTCCCAACTATTAGAATTACGTATTCACGTGTGTTGTAAAAGTGTCAACCACCCTCACCCATAATAAGACTCCTCTTATTTATATATGTGGGCAACCCTCCTTAACAATTAAAGAATTGAGTTTAATTTAATTAATTAGGCTCCCAATCTTATTAGGAATAATTAATTAATTTTTTTAAATTAATTAGCCTCCTAATCTTATTAGGATATTCGAGAGTACTTTTATTAATTAATTCTCAAACTCCTTTAGAAATTAAATAATAGTAATAGTAATAATAATAATAAGACTCATCTTATTAATTTATATTTAATATTTTTAAAATATTAAATAATAAATATTAAGCTATTTCATTTATTTTATCACCATAGATTAAATTAAATATACTTAACTTATTATTAAGATTATGTCATTTGCTTCTTAAATAATTATTCTTCCTTTTATGGTGTGACCCTTTAGGTTCTCTATATTAAACCGGTTGTGAATAAATCAATTAGAACAATTTTAATTTATTTAAATAGGTAAATTAAACTATTAATTTATTTAAATAAATAATATTTATTCTACAATAAGGATAAGCCTCCCTAGCGATTAACGACTTTTCAGATAATATAGATTTAAACATTAATCATAAAAGAACCTTTAAGTAAATAGTTATTGTACAATTCAATCCATCCACCATACAATGTCCCAATTAAATATAAGATATGAAATTACTGTCAAGTCTTATTTTATTTAATTATATGTATTTCGACTCTTAAATGCACAACTCCAAATAATACAAATTAGAAACTCTTTTCTAATTTCATTCTGCCTTGGCCAAGGACTACTGAGCTGTCATTTATCGAATCACATAGGACATTTCTCTTCTTTTACTAGAAGTGATAGATTCTTTATTGATCATACATTATTTCCATGTACAATTTATTATACCCAAGCATACCCTTTGATATACCCTAAAGGTCTTAAGGAATAAGTCAAAGTATAATTCATCATACACAAGATACTATGATGATCTCAAGTCCAAGGATCATTTGTACTAGTATCACTACAGGAATTCCTATTGATAGACAAGTAAAACTCCATTAGGTATTCCTTAGCGAGCCACGTTCAGTGAACTTATTCTCTAATAAGCACCTATATACTTGCTTTAGTGTCTCCACACAAATGATTATAAGATCAATCATCCTCATCCAATGAGCAAGCAACGTATGTACCAATCTATTCGGATTCACTAATCCCCAATTTAGTAATTCAACGATTGGGAACTATTTTAGTTTTAAATTTTCTAAGAATTTAGATCTCATTAGAATGATCATCATCACTATTCTAAAAGCATTGCTTAAAATTATGAATTTATCACATATTATAAAACAGCATCATGTAGATAATTAAAATTCTTTAATAAATTAATACTTTTTATTAATAAATGAATAAGACTGTCACAAAGTATATGCTTTATCATCAAACATGATTACCTTGTGTGCATACTACTTTCAATCTCCCACTTACACTAAAGTCAATCGTCATGATATCTCATACCCTTATTCTCCAAGTGACAATTATCCTGCTGTTGGATAAGCTTTAGTTAATAGATATGTAATATTGTACTTGAGAGTCCATTATCTCTGTAGTAATTTTTCATCTTTCAATGATTCCTATAATCAAATGAAAGTGCCCCAACACATGTTTAGATCTAAGATGAGACTTAGGAACTATTCTTAGTTCTGTAATGAACTTTTCATCCAAATAATCAACTTGCAGCTTTATTTATAGCTATATACTTTATCTTTATCATTAAACTAGTAACTCTTTGCTGTTTGAAACCTTTCCAATTTGACTGCACCACCGTTCAAGGTAACGCTTTATCTTTAAGTGGATTTTTTCTCGTCTTGGTCTGTCTGAAAAAATTTGAGTCTGTTAAGCCCTCTAGTTTTAATTCAGACCCACCATAAATATGATCACATCCTTAGTGCCGGTAAAGTACTTTAAGATATTTTTCACTGTCTTACAGTGATCTTCTCCAGAATATGACCGATCATCATCAGGTCTTGTATATTTCATTGTATACATGATTGTCACTCATGCGATCTCTTTTTTTTCAGGAGTCTATGGGGACTATTAAGAGAGATTCACTCCATGACTCATCAATATGAGACATCTCTTAGAGTTTGCCATGCTAAACAACTTTAGCATCAAATGAATATACGTTCCTTGTGTTAAGTTGAGCATCCTCTTGAATTTATGTATATAGATTTTTTTTCCTAATTAAGATACTCTTCCCAAATCATCCAATGAGCAAGCAACGTATGTACCAATCTATCCGGATTCACTAATCCCCAATTTAGTAATCCAACGATTGAGAACTATTTTAGTTTTAAGTTTTCTAAGAATTTAGATCTCATTAGAATGATCATCATCACTATTCTAAAAGCATTGTTTAAAACTATGGGTTTATCACATATTATAAAATAATATCATGTAGATAATTAAAAGTCTTTAATAAATTAATACTTTTTATTAATAAATGAATAAGATTGTTACAAAGTATATACTTTATCATCAAACATGATTGGCTTGTGTGCATACTACTTTCACGGTGGTGCAGTGAATTGGAAAAGTTTCAAACAGCAAAAATTTACTAGTTTAGTGATAAAGACAAAGTATATAGCTGTAAATGAAGCTGGAAGTTGATTATTTGGATGAAAAGTTTATTACAGAACTATGAATAGTTCCTACATCTCATCTTGGATCAAAATATATGTTGCAGCATTTTCATTTGATTAGAGAATCATTAAAAGAGGAGAAGTCACTATAGAGATAGTGAACTTTCAAGAACAACATTATATATCCATTAACTAAAGCTTATCCAATAGCAGGATGATCGTCACTTCAAGAAAAAGGGTATGAGATACCATGGCGATTACACAATCTTATTTATTAATAAAAGAATTGTTTAATTAAAGGCTTTTAATTTATCTACATGGTACTGTTTTATAATATGTGATAAACTCATAGTCTTGATCAATGCTTTTAGAATCATGATGATGATCATGCTAATGAGATATAAATTCTTAGATAGCTCACAAACTAAAATTTATCCAAATCGTTGGATTACTAAAAACAGGATTAGTGAATTCAGATAGATTGATACATAAGTTGATTGCTCATTGGATGAGGATGATTGATCTCATTATCATTTGTGTGGAGACACTAAAACTAGTATGTGGGTGCTTATTGGAGAACAAGTTCACTGAACGTGGCTCTCTAAGTAATACATAATGGAGTTTTATTTTTTTGTCAATAGGAATTCATATAGTGATGTTAGTACAAGTGATCTTAAGACTTGAGATCATCATAGTATCTTGTGTGTGAGGAGTTATACTTTAAAATGTCCCTTAAGACCCTTAGGGTATATCAAATGGTATGATTGGGTGTAATAAGTTGTACATTGAGATAATGAATAATCAATAAAGAATCTATCGCTTTTAGTAAAAGAAGAGAATGTCCAATATGATTCGATAAATGACAACCCAATAGTCATTGACTAAGGCAGAATGAAATTAGAAAGGAGTTTCTAATTTGCACTTTTTGGAGTTGTGCATTTAAGAATCGAAATACATATAATTAAATAAAATAAGACTGAACAGTAATTTCATATCTTATATTTAATTGGGACATTGTATGGTGGAAGGATTGAATTGTACAGTAATTATTTACTCAAAGGTTCTTTTATAATTAATGTTAAAATCTATATTATCTGGAAAGTTGTTGATCGCTAATAAGACTTATCCTTATTGTAGAATAAATTTTATTTATTTAAATAAATTAAATAATTTAATTTATTTTTTAAAATAAAATTAGAATTGTTCTAATTGATTTATTAACAACCGCTTTAATATGGAAAACTTAAAGGGTCACACCATAAAAAGAAAAATATTTATTTAAGAAGCAAATGACATAATCGTAATAATAAGTTAAGTATACTTAATTTAATCTATGGTGATAAAATAAATAAATAGCTTCATATTTATTATTTAATATTTTGAAAATATTAAATATAAATTAATAAGAGGAGTCTTATCATTATTATTATTATTACTATTACTATTATTATTTAACTCCTAAAGGAGTTTGAAAATTAATTAATAAAATTACTCTCATATATTCTTAATAAAATTAGGAGGCTAATTAATTATTCCTAATTAGATTAGGAGCCTAATTAATTAAAGGAGTTTAATTAATTAAATCAAAACCTTATTTTAAATGGTTTAAGAGGGTTTCCTACATCTATAAATAAGAGGAGTCTTATTTTGATTTAGGGTTAATTACAATTCCAATAGTTGTGAGAGTACACAATATTCTATAGAGATAGAATTAGAGTTTTGCCAAACACTCATCTTCTTGAATACTTATAATTTCATTGGCGGATCACCTATAGAGGCCAAACACTTGGGTGGCTAACTTTGATCAAAGGAGGGAATCAAATCCGGTGGATTCAAGTTGAACTTGATGAAGCTAGTTTCTACAACGGTATGAATTTGATCTCCTTATCCTTTCTATTGATTGATAATTATGCACAAAGTATGATCATAGTGATGGTTTGTATGAAATTTTTTAAATTCTATTTTATCGCACTTCCGCACCTTTTATGTAATTTGATTGCGTGATCGCGCTATATACAAACCTCACACTTAATATGCCTATCACTGCAATGGTTGCAGACAATTCCTTTGAAGAAGAGAATGCTGCTTTTAAAAAGTGGTAAGATGATGCATAGTTGGCTCAATGCGTCAGGCTAGCATCCATGAGTAAAGAAGAGCTTCAGCGTCAGCATGAAACTATGGATGTTCCTACTATTATCTTGCACATCAAGTAGTTGATGGTGAGGAAAGTAGGACTGATAGATATCAGATATCTAAGGAGCTCTTCTGATCTAGAATGACCGATAGCACTACAGTACAGACACAAGTCATCAACATGATCAATTCGATTGAACAATTAGGACAACATATTTTCTCATTGATGGAGAGTTGAGCCAAGATTTGATCTTGGATTCACTCCCAAACTCCTCACAATTGTTGTGAATTTTTCATATGAACAAGCTAGATATCAACTTTTCTAATTTGCTTAACATGTTGAAAATGCTGAGAGTTACTTTCTAATCAAGAAAGACCAAGTCTTATTAGTAGGGACCAAAGGATCTTATGAAAAATAGAGCGATTCTAAGAAGGTAAATAGAAAGGAAAAAATAAAGGATAATAAGAATAAAAACTAATATAGATAGCAAAGGAGTTTGCTTCCATTGCAAAAAGTCAGGACACTAGAAAGGAAACTGCTAGAATAATCTTCAAGAGGCTGACCAGAAGAAGCTTAGTGAAGCTTAGGTTACAGATACATGTTTGTTCATAAACGAAATAAATTTTCCTATAAGTTAAGGTTCTACTTTGGTACTGGATTCCGGCTTTGGTTCTCATAAATAAAGATTTATGAAATGACCAAGCAGAAGTAGAAAGCTAAACAAAGGATAAGTAATCCTATGTGTGGAAAATGAAGCAAAGGTTACTGCATTAGCCATAAGAACTTATAGTTTAGCATTGCCTATGAGTAAGTCTATTAAGTCAATAAGTTGTTATTGTATTCCAGTTCTCGTTAGAAACAATATTTTCATTTGAAAGTTCAATAATAATCTAGAAGAGGGGTTGAATAGATTATTACAGGTTAAAAATTATATTAGGCCTTTTTGTATTTTTGAATAATTGATTTGCAGTGTTAATAATTAGTATGCAAGACAGTAAAAAATTCAATCACACAATGCACAGAGATTTATCTGGTTCACAACATACACCCCTGGTATGTTGTTACGTCCAGTCTCAAGTTCCTATTTGGAGCTTGAGATCCTATTACTATCAGTAATAAATACTTCTTCAACAGGTGGAGAAGCCTTTATAAAATTTTATAGACAAACTTCCAACTTATTCATAACTAATTATCTTGGACAGCAAGCTCCCCGCTCCCTCCTCAAGCTTAGTTGTACTTTTTTTGAGTTCAGTTCTATTCTATGATTTGGTCTTGAAACAACAGCCTCTTCCTTACCTCACAAGTTCACTAGAGACCCAACTCCCAGCTGACCTCTCTACGACTCTAGTCTTGGTCGAAGAATTGTTCATCTTTCTCACATGTACATAAAATAAACTAACTCTATCCTTTTCTTTTTACAGAGAATTTTACAATAATTTGCTTCTAAAATTAGCATATCAGATTTAGTACTGATTGATGCTTCTTCAAATAAACAGATATCAATTAAAGAGTAAATATATTTATAAAAGTTCAAAGACTTTTATACTTGGAAAAATATGCTTCTTTGTAAGCAGATAGTAATTTATGCTTTGATTAAATAATGCTTCTATGTAAGCAAATAGTAAATTATGCATTGTTTAAAAAGGTTTAAATAACTTTTGTATTTTTTGTAAAAAGTGCTTCTTGAATAAGAAAATAAATAAATTTTAGCTTTAGCTCAAAAATTGCTTATGTATAAGCAGATATATAGTTTAATGAAAATTTATAAAGAAATATTTATTGTTTATAATAAAGAGTATTTTTCTATGGATTAAAAGAACTTGTTTCTCAAATATTTTCTAACAAGTATTATATGAATGACTTTATGTTCAAGTACTTGTATTTAAAAGAATAAATCAATTTAAACAATGATTATCAAGTATAACTATTTAATTAGTTAAGCACAACTTGATATAACAAATATACTTGTTTAACTAAAATAATATATAATAAAATTTTATCTATTATGTGATTTATAAATAAAGTCACTTAGTACTATAAGGAATTGTACGATTCGATTCCCTCACTTAAGAGAAATATCTTCGTAGCCTTTCGGCGTTTAACTATGACAGAATTTATATTCTCACAATTGATATTTATATAAATACTTTCAATAGATCACTTTGATTTTCAAATCCGGTTCGGATGATTCACTCTTTTCGGAGGAATATCTCAGTGTCGTTTTGAACTATCAAGTGTATTAACTATTTTACAATATTTTTATAAATAATATCAATAAAAAGTTATTTAGTACTATAAGGAATCGTACGATTCGATTTCCTCTCCGTAGAGGAATATCTTCGTAGCCTTGCGGCGTCTAAGTATAACTTTTTATTTGATAAATAGATGAAATATAGATATATACAAGTGTGTATAACAGTTGATATTCGTATATCTATAACAAGTAAGAAATAATTCAACTAAGTTAACTCAAATGACTTATCTCAATTACTTGGACCAATTTCTTTTTCTCAAATAATCAAACATTTGATAAGAAAAGATATAAAGTTTTAGAGAGAGTATGTAGGCAAGGAGAGTAAGCTTTTCTTTTCACTTGAATTGATAAAAACCAAATGAATGAAAGACTCCCTATTTATAGAATTTTGAAGTCGGGGGCAAAATGATAATTTTTGAAATCTGTTTTTGAATGAATGGATGAGACTGCTTCAATTTTATTTTAATGGTTCGGATGAAAAATGAAGCACGCGGATTGCTAAAAATAAGGAATTCAAATTTTTGCCCGTACATATCTTTGATAACTTTAATGCAATTAATGTCCATTTTAAATTCGGTCAAAGTAAAAAAAAAAAGCCATGTTTCATACACACATACGGCTTGTATATATATATATATATATATATATACACACACACACACACACACACACATTCATGCATGCAATAAAATAATTTTTGCCCGATTTTACTTTTTTGAGTTTGAAAAAAAATAGGATTTCCTTACCTTGGATATTTATATGAATCAATTAATTTAACACTTGATATTTAAATTATCAAGATCAATAAAAATTAATTCAAAATAAATTTAGAAAATAGTTTAGATAAAAGTAAAAATAATTAATTAAATTTTAAAACTATTTAATTACTTCATAATTGTTATCATCAAAATATACTAAAAAAATGAAACCTATCAATCTCCCCCTTTTTGATGAAGACAATTATATAAAAATATTTTCTATTAAGGACTTTCCCTTACTGTTAAGAAGCTCCCCCTCACATTATGAATATTTTAAGTTATAAAAGTTTTAGTAGTTTGTACGACATCTCATAGCAGTTAAAACATCTCACAGCAGTTTATAAGCATAATAGCAGTTAAAACATCAGCAGTTTATAAGCATAATAGAGCAGTTATAGCATAATATTTTTCTTTCTTCTCCACCTTTGTCATCATAAAAAATGATAGGAAAAAATTAATCCTGTAGAAAAGAATTAGTTGTTTGTTCCTGCACAAAAAGTTAGTAACACGCATAGCATTCATAGAACTAGATAAGTTGGTCTAGGAGGAGGAGGAGGAGTAGTAGTAGTAGTAGTAGTAGTAGTTGTTGTTGTGACGCCCCCAAAATAGGTATATATCACATATTCTGAGTCGTTAAATACATGGTACAGAAAATAACTACAACTTTATCATTACAATTATCGTGCAAAATACTACAATACATACTGCGAGTTTAAATATAAATATTGTCTTCTAGACAATATTCATACTCAAATAAGTCCTCATTATAATTATTGATACACTATTTTACAAAAATAGCGAGGACTGCTAAAACAACTTTCTAGAACCATCATTCTATACCCCGACTAGTTCTCGCTATATTCTCGCCTCCTGAGAAGAAAAATGGAACAAAAAGGAAAAGGGTGAGCTCAACTAGCCCAGTAAAGAATATTATAACTGAGATAATGTAGAACAAATTATCGTTAGCCTTCAATAAATCAGATAAAATATAATGAACAACCAGTTTTAGATCAATATTCGCAACAGAAATAACAATTCATTAGAAGAGTTAAGTAGAGAATGAAATCTACTATCATCTATAAATTTAAAATTTCATCATCAATATTTTATCCCGGTAATATCAATCAATATACATCTTGAATAAAATATTCATCTTTACACTACAGGCCAAATATATTTATTTGTATCACCAGTTGGTCATGTTCATCTCAACACCTGTCCATCTTTGCACCACAGCCAAAGATATTCATCAGGTAATCATTCATCTTTACACTACATGCCAAAGATATTCAGTTATATCATCATTTAGGACTGAGGATGATGAAAAATATCTTAAAGAAAACGAATCCAGTGAGATAAAAGAACAAAGATTAGGGATTCGTACTTTAGTTTATCCAAGTTCAAAAATACTCCATAATAAACCATAATTGAGTAAAATTCAAGAATGAAGATCAAAATATGGACACAATTAAAGTTAGTAACCATAATAGACATCTTGGACAAAGAAGAGAAAATTTTATTTTTTGGTGAATAGTGTCGTATTCGTAAATAGTGTTGTATACGTGAATAGTAACCCAGAAACGAAAAGGTAAAAATTTCACAATAAAATTGATACCAATATTTCGGTATAATGAAATTGAAAGAATAACATCATTTACGAAGAAAATAACATCTCTTACCTCAAAAGAATAGTAATTCTGACTGGAATATCGGATATAATATTGAAGAAAACTTGTACTGAATAAAAACACTCAAGATATCTAAATACTCACTAAAATACGCTCGATATTACAGAGAAAAAACTTCAGTTTCTGGTGTGCTTTTTAATTCTAACTAAGCACCCTATTTATAGAAAAAGCTTAGCATGCCAAAGCTGACAAAATTGCCTCTGATGGCTTCTACGCATCCAACTTTGAAAATTTAGCCAACCACTTTTGAAAAATATTTCAGCACATTTCTCACCAACAAAAAGTGGGGCCCACCATATTTTTAATAAAAATATTTATTTTCGAAACTTTAATAATTAATAATAAATAGCTCTTTTATCAAAAAAATTTAAATCTCATATCTATTCCATAGAAAATTTAATTATCTACAACTTTTTAGAAGAAAGTTTTTTCAAATTCTAAACAAAAAATATCCGAAATCAATATACGGATGATTTTTAATACCTCCATCCTGACAAAATACTGATAAAACACCCCAATTTTGACAAAATATTAATAAAACACCTCAGCATTAATTCTTTCATTTATATCCACATAAAATAAATATTTGCTTATCATATAAATTAATAATTAATTATTCACAAATAATATTACTGAATCACAATTATGACAACCAGGTCGTTCCCAGAAAAGATGGGGCTTTCTGATAAGAATTTCTCCTTACTGACGCGTAATTAGGTGACCAAACCCCTTTCCTAGACAGAACTTCCTTAGACATTGCCAATAATGCTATCTAATAATATTATTCAAATAATATGAATTATTTATCTGATAATAGAAAATACTATGCAGTGATAATTATTAAAACAACAATAATATAAAATATAAATGTAACAATTATTGAATTAATAAAATATAATATTGAACAGTAATTACTGTAACAATTATTGAGTAGTGTCTTCTTACGTAAGAATAAATAATTCAAAAATATTGTGCAATACCTTGTGCTACTGTGCAATCACGCGTATTACTGTATTTTAGCCACCAGGTATTCCAACATTGTTAATGGTAACAACTACACCGTTATTTATAAAAACTCAAAATTATCATTTTTTTATCGGACCGTTTTCCGTTATGGGGCCCACTAATGGCTGCACCGTCGTACGAATATTCCCCGACAACAAGAATATTTCACGACCAAACGAATATTCCCCGACAACAATGAATATTTTATAACTACTTACTTATTTTGCAAAATTTACACATTTCACCCATAACCAAAGCACTATATCAAATTAACACCTTATTATTCAAAATAATAATGAAAGGAAATTCAATTTTATTTATAAAAAGTTAGGGTCTTACAACCTCCCCTCCTTATGAAATTTCATCCTCGAAATTGACGTGCATACCTGGTGTTTCGGAAAGGTGAGGGTACCTCGCTTTCATTTCTGATTCTAACTCCCAGGTTATTTCCTCAATAGCATGGTTCCTCCACAAAACCTTGACTTGTGGTATAACCTTTGTGCGTAGGACATGCTTCTTCATATCCAAAATCTTGACAGGTACCTCCTCGCACGTTAAATCTTTGGCTATCTCGTCTGGTTCTAACTCAATAATGTGATTCGGGTCTTTCACATATTTATGAAGCATAGATATGTGAAAAATATTATGAACACGAGACATGCTTGGAGGTAATGCGAGTCTATAGGCCACTTTTCCTATTCGGTCAAGAATCTCAAATGGACCAACAAATCATGGATTAAGCTTTCCTCTCTTCCCAAATCTTGTAACTCCCTTCCATGGAGCAATACGTAACAATACATGATCCCCAATATTAAATTTCACATCCTTTCGATGAAGATTCGCATAACTCTTTTGTGGATCCTGTGCCGTTTGTATACGTTGTCGGATCATTTGGATCTTTTCTGTAGTTCTGCGTACCAATTCTGGTCTCAATAACGTTGCTACACCCACCTCATCCCAGCATACTGGAGAATAACACTTTCGTCCATACAATGCCTCGAATGAAGCCATGCATATACTTGCTTGATAACTGTTGTTGTAGGAGAATTTCACCAATGGCAAGTACTTATCCCAACTCCCTTTGAAATCTAGGACACAGAGTCTTAATAGATCTTCAAGAGTTTGAATAGTCCTTTCCGATTGCCCGTCCGTTTGAGGATGGTATGCCGAACTGAATCGTAAATCCGTGCACATAGCTTTCTGCAAACTAACCCAAAACCGTGAAGTGAATCTTGGGTCATGATCCGAAACTATGGATACTAGCATGCCATGCAATCTCACAATCTTATTCACGTACATACGAGTAAGACGTTTAAGGGAATAAGTCTTCCGTATAGGCAAGAAATGAGCAGACTTAGTTAATCTATCAACAATAACCCAAATCGCATCTATGCCTTGAGAAACCTTGGGAAGACCGGTAACGAAATCCATGGTAATGTGTTCCCACTTCCATTTCGAAATCTCAAGTGGTTGCAACGGACCCTTTAGCACTTGATGCTCCGCCTTTACACGTTGACAAGTTAAACACCTCGAGATAAACTCCGTGATCTCTCTCTTCATATTGCTCTACCAAAATGTATGTCGATGATCATGATACATTTTGGTACTCCCAGGATGGATTGCAAACGGTGTGTTGTGTGCCTCCATCATGATTCTATGCTTCAAGTCAGAATCATTAGGAATGCAAAGTCTGGAGTTGACTCGAAGTATTCATTCGTCATCGATTCTTGCTTTTGGTATAACACCTTGTACTTTCTTCTTCATACGCATCAGCTCTGGGTCTGTGGCTTGAGCAGCTTTAACTTTATCGATTAAAGTCGGTTCTACTTGTATGTTTGATATCATCACGTGGGTACTTGGAGATTTTAACTCTATCTCCATCCTTTGTAAGTCGTACAAAATGGGTCTTTGCGTTGACATTATCGCACTCATACCCGCATACGATCTTCTACTCAATGCGTCAGCTACCGCGTTTGCTTTTCCAAGATGATATCGAATGCTATTGTCATAATCTTTCAACAGCTCGAGCCAATGTCGTTGCCGCATGTTGAGTTCCTTTTAGGTGAAAAAATATTTGAGGCTTTCATGATCCGTGTAAATCTCCACTTTCTCCCCATACAGGTAGTGTCTCCAGATTTTCAACGCGAAAACGACTGCTGCCAACTCCAGATCATGAGTAGGATAATTTCTCTCATATTCTTTGAGTTGTCGCGAGGCATAGGCTATGACTTTCTCATGTTGCATGAGAACACATCCTAACCCTTTGCTTGAAGCATCGCTGTAGATAACAAATCCATCCGAACCAGATGGTATTGTCAGAATAGGTGTCGAAATAAGTCTCCTCTTGTACTCTTGGAAACTCTTCTCGAATTCCTCGCTCCATACGAATTTTGTATCTTTCCAAGTCAGCTGAGTTAACGGAGTAGCGATTCGAGAAAATCCTTCTATGAATCTCCGATAATAACCAGCTAAGCCCAAAAAGCTACGTACTTTGGTCACCGACGTCAGTTGTTCCCAACTTTGTATTGCTTCAATCTTCGTCGGGTCAATAGATACTCTATGTTTTACACCATGTGCCCAAGCAATGCTACTTCCTCAAGCCAGAACTCGCATTTCTTCAGCTTGGCATATAGCTTGTTATCACGAAGCCTTTGAAGTACCAGCTTCAAATGGTGCTCATGATCTTCACGGATTTTGGAATAGATGAGGATGTCATCAATAAAGACAACAACGAACTGATCCAAATATTCTTTGAACACACGGTTCATCATATCCATGAAAGCAACAGGAGCATTAGTCAATCCAAAAGACATGACTAAGAATTCATAATGCCCGTACTGAGTTCTGAAGGCAGTCTTTGGAATATCCTTAGTTTTAGTCTTCAGCTGATGATATCCAGAACGAAGATCGATATTTGAAAAGAATTGTACTCCTTGCAACTGGTCGAACAGGTCATCAATGCGAGGTAGTGAATACCTATTCTTGATGGTGACATGATTTAATTCCTAGTAGTCAATACAAAGTCGCATACTCCCGTCTTTCTTCTTTGCAAATAAAATAGGAGCACCCCAAGGAGATGTACTAGGACGAATGAAACCGATGTCCAACAACTCCTGTAGTTGGACTTTTAACTCCTGAAGTTCAATAGGAGCCATTCGATATGGGATTTTAGAAATGAGCTTTGTACCAGGTTCAAGGTCAATAAAGAATTTAACTTCACGTTTTGGGGATACACCGGGAAGTTCTTCAGGAAATACGTCAGGAAATTCACTAACAACAGAAATATTATTAAATCTGACGTGTTTTTGTTAAAGTCCATGACATGGGCTAAGAAAGCTTGACATCCATTTTTTAATAAACAAATGGCTTTATGGCTTGATATGACAATGATTGATTTTAGTGGTTTAGTTACTTGAATTCATATAATAGGTTTGTTAGGAATATGAAAACTAATAACCTTACGAAAATAATCAATTTTGGCATGATGAGTAGTTAACCAATCAATTCCTAAAATCACATCAAATGCAAGTATCTTTAGAGAGATAAGATCAACAGGTAATGTACTGGTGCTAACTTGGATCAAGCAAGATTTATAAACAGTGGATGTAATAAAAGTTTCTCCTAACGGAGTCTCAACAGATAAGTCAAAGTCCAATTTCTCCGGAGTCAAGTTCAAACGTTGAACACAAGCAGGAAAGATAAAAGAATGGGTAGAATCGGTATCTAGTAAGGTACAAACTTCGTAAGAGTTTATGATTAGCTTACTCGTGATCACTTCGTTCGTGTTCCTCACGTTTTGGCCAGTCACGACAAACGCTCTTCTAGGAATCGCTGATTTTGACTTGTCCGGGACAGCCTTTGGAGCCACCATCCCCGCTGGACTTGGTTTCGCTACAGAACAATCTCGAGCTATATGACCTTTCTTTCCACAGTTATAACATACCTTAAATTGTTGTGGGCAGTTTGTGCTGATATGTCCCTCTTTCCCGCATTTATAACATATGACCGGTGGTCGTTCTCCTCCCTTAGAAATAGTTGATGCTGGTGCTGACGTCTTCACGTTGTCATTGTTGTACCTTCTCTTTTTGAAATCTCCTCCTAACTCGCTTCTTTTATTATCATGGCCACAATTACCACCCGAGTGGTTACCGCTTTTGTTTGTATTTTTTCCTCCCCGCTGGTTATCATTGCTCCGATGACTGCTGCCACCGGTATGACTCTGGTTGTGGTCCCTTGGTTGAACATACCCATTATCTCACTCTAATAATTGAGCCCTGTTGACAACATCTGAATATAGAGAAAATTTGTGAGAGATAAGGTATTGACGAATTTTGGATTTTAGACCTCTCAGAAACATCCGCGTCATACGTTCCTCATTCTCTACCAAATGAGGTGCAAACCTGGATAACTCTGCGAACTTTACCTCGTATTGGGACACCGTCATGTTATTCTATTCCAGTCTAATAAACTCTACCTCCTTCATATGACGAATACTTTGAGGAAAGTATTTGTCATTGAACAGTTTCTGAAACGTTTCCCAAGACATTGAGTGCGGCTGGCTAGGTACGCTTCATAGATTCCCACCAGTAATCTGCCTCACCATGGAACATAAAGGTGGCAAATGAAACCTTCTGTTCCTCCGTGCATCCCAAGACATCAAATATCTTAGTAAGTTGTTTGACCCACGTTTCCGCCTTAATCGGATCCGGCTTTCCCAAGAACTCTGGCGGTCCCAACTCTTTGAACTGCTTGGCTGTGACAAACCGCGCGTTGCTATCATTTCTACCCGTATTTTGTACACGAGTCTCCCTCGTCTGATTTTGCATGAACTGCAAAAAGCTTCTAAACATTCCATCATTCATCGTTTGTTCGGTAGTGTTATTTACAAGATGAGTATTTCCTTCATGTTGCACGTTCTCCTAGTTGGTGATTAAAGGTGTCTCCACGGTCCCATTCACTCAATTGTTAACATTTTTAGCTGCCATTCTCAAATACTGCCACAAAATAAGGGTTAATTAAAGAAAATGACATACCACATAATACCCATATATTCTGACCGACCAACAAATAAGCTTAAGTAAGACACACTAGCGAAGAATTTATTCGTCTATCCCCTCCTGGTTCTATTCCCCGATCTCCGCCAGAGACCATATCCTTAAGCTCTGATACCAATTGTGACGCCCCCAAAATAGGTATACATCACCCATTCTGAGTCGCCAAATATATGGTACAGAAAACAACTACAACTTTATCATTACAATTGTCGTGCAAAATACGACAATACATACTGCGAGTTTAAATACAAATATTATCTTCTAGACAATATCCACACTCAAATAAGTCCTCATTATAATTATTGATACACTATTTTATAAAAATAGCGAGGACTGCTAAAATAACTTTCTAGAACCACCATTCCATACCCCGGCTAGTTCTCGCTATATTCTCGCCTCTTGAGAAAAAAAATAGAACAAAAAAGAAAAGGGTGAGCTCAACTAGCCCAGTAAAGAATATTATGACAAGATAATGTAGAACAAATTATCGTTAGCCTTCAATAAATCAGATAAAATATAATGGACAACCAGTTTTAGATCAATATTCGCAGCGAAAATAACAATTCATTAGAAGAGTTAAGTAGAGAATGAAATCTACTATCATCTATGAATTTAAAAGTCCATCATCAATATTTTATCTCTGTAATATCAATCTATATACATCTTGAATCAAATATTCATCTTTGCACTACAGGCCAAAGATATTCATTTGTATCACAAGTTGGTCGTGTTCATCTCAACACCTGTCCATATTTACACCACGGCCAAAGATATTCATCAGGTAATCATTCATCTTTGCACTACAGGCCAAAGATATTCAGTTATATCATCATTTAGGACTGAGGATGATGAAAAATATCTTAAAGAAAACGAATCCAGTGAGATAAAAGGACAAAGATTAGGGATTCGTACTTTAGTTTATCCAAGTTCAAAAATACTCCATAATAAACCATAGTGGAGTAAAATTCAAGAATAAAGATCAAACCATGGATACAATCAAAGTTAGTAACCATAATTGACATCTTGGACAAAGAAGAGAAAATTTTATTTTTTGGTGAAGAGTGTCGTATTCGTGAATAGTGTCGTATACGTGAATTGTGCCGTATACGTGAATAGTAACCCCAATACAAAAAGGTAAAAATTTTATAGTAAAATTTATACCAATATTTCGGTATAATGATATTGAAAGAATAACATCATTTACGAAGAAAATAACATTCCTTACCTCAAAAGAATAGTAATTCTGACTGGAATATCAGATATAATGTCGGAGAAAACTTGCACTGAATAAAAATACTCAAGATATCTAAATACTCACAAAATTAAGCTCGATATTATAGAGAGAAAACTTCAGTTTCTGATGTGATTTTTAATTCTAACTAAGCATCCTATTTATAGGAAAAGCTTAGCATGCCAAAGCTGACAGAATTGCCTCTGATGGCTTCTACGCATCCAACTTTGAAAATTTAGCCCACCATTTTTGAAAAATATTTCAGCACATTTCTCACCAACCAAAAGTGGGCCCCACCATATTATTAATAAAAATATTTCTTTTCGAAACTTCAATAATTCATAATAAATAGCTCTTTTATCAGAAAAATTCGAATCTCATGTCTATTCTATAGGAAATTTAATTCTTTAAAATTTATAGAAGAAAGTTTTTCCAAATTCTAAACAAAAAATGTCCGAAATTCACATATGGATGATTTTTAATACCTTCATTCTGACAAAATACTGATAAAACACCCCCATTCTGACAAAATACTAATAAAACACCTCAGCATTAATTCTTCCATTTATATCCACATAAAATAAATATTTTCTTATCATATAAATCAATAATTAATTTTTAACAAATAATATTACAGAATCACAATTATGACAACTAGGTCGTTCCCAGGAAAGAGGGGGCTTTCCGATAAGGATTTCTCTTTACTAGCGCGCAATTAGGTGACCTAACCCCTTTTCTAGGCAGAACTTCCTTATACATTGCCAATAATACTATTTAATAATATTATTCAAATAATATGAATTATTGATATGATAATGAGAAATACTGTGCAGTGACAATTATTAAAATAACAATAATATAAAATATCAACGTAGCAATTATTGAATCAATAAAATAAAATATTAAACAGTAATTACTGTAACAATTATTGAGTAGTGCCTTCTTACGTAAGAATCAATAATCCAAAAATACTGTGCAATACCGTGTGCTACTGTACAACCACGCGTATTACTATATTTTAACCACCAGGTATTCTAATAGTGTTAACGGTAACAACTACGCTGTTATTTATAAAAACTCAAACTTGTCGTTTTCTTCATCCGACCATTTTTCGTTATGGGGCTCACAAAAATCTGCACCGTCGTACGAATATTCCCCGACAACAAGAATATTCCACGACCAAACGAATATTCCTCGATAACAATGAATATTTTATAACCACTTATTTTACAAAATTTGCACATTTCACCCATAACCAAAACATTGTATCAAATTAACACCTTATTATTCAAAATAATAATTAGAGAAAATTTAATTTCATTTATAAAAAGTTGGGGTTTTACAGTAGTAGTAGTGGTAGTGGTGGTGGTGGTGGCGGTTAGTATTAGTTAGTTACAGTCATCTAGAATAGTTAGTAATATTACAATCTCTACAAATAGTTAGATGTCATCAAGATTAACAAGAGAGAAATGCTAAGCAATTTCTGGAATATTGTCATCCTGATCAATTGGTTTAGAACTGGTGTTTGCAAGAAACTGATATGGACCCATGAACAGTCTATTGTTCTCCATCATAAAACAAACCATAGACTTAACAGCATGTAAGGACATATGCATATCTTCCAAATTTTATAGCATGAGATTTTGGTTGTGCAGAAGAAGTTGATTCATACTGTTAAGAGAGTCTATTTTGGCGACCATATTGATGTTAGACTCTATGACCTAATGATCAAAAGGTTTAAAGATAATCAAAGATTGAGGTTGAAGATTAAGATGGGAGACAATGTTGCTAGTTAGAACCAATTGAGACTGATGTTGTGTGACATTTATTTCCAAATAGTTAAAGATGTGAGTGAGCAGCAGACCAAAACCCAGAGAGTTATTTTGAAAACAGAACTCAAAAGAGGATAACAGAAAGTAAGCTAAATTGTAAGGCATGCATTCATTCAAAATACTTTTGATAAGTTCCAAGTCAAAAGGCAGTAATTTTCTATCTTCTTTAACATGCATGAAATTATTTCTACGGATTTCCCCAAGAAATGACTTTCAGCAGTAAGAAATTCCAGACCAACCTTACAAGGATAATCAAACACTAAAGCAGGTACCATTTGATTAGTGACAACAGACAGATTGTGTTTAAATAGCATGCATTCTTCAACAGAAATACCAGAGGGATGAAGATAAGAATTGACCCTAGGTAACTTTAATGTGGAAGGATGAAGTTGAAGTGCATTTATAAGAAAATGTTCATCAATGACATATGCTTGACCCTGTATGCATATGGTGATACTAGTTAATAGTCCAGATGAATTTTAAGAAAATTTCATGTGAGTATAAAATTCAGAGATGAGACCAGGATAGATAGATTTGTCATAAAAAGTAACCAAACAATCCCACCCAAAACTCTTAATTTTTTCAAACAAGTCTGGAAAACTGTTAAAAGTGATCACATTTTTGGAGACAGATTATGTCTCATGATTCTATATTTAGCTTGAGCAGATGCAGTAGTAAGATGAGGAACACCATGAGAGAAATGTAGTTCAGTGTGCAGAGGAAGTTTCTTACGTTTAGATGAAAAAATATTAGACATGATTAACAGAGAAGCAGGTAATAGAGATGAGAAGATGAAGCTAAATAATAATCGAATATATGAATGCACCATACTTGAAACAAAACTTATATATATTGAAGAGAAGTAATGATATGCTTCAGAGAATTCAGAATATATGTATAATCAGTCAAGATTATCAATAAATATAAGTATAGATTCACAAGTAATATAACCTTACTGAGAACTGTAGAGAAAAATAAAAAATATTTAATCTAAACAGTGAATTGGAAATTTTATATTGAAGAGAGTCTAAAACAAGATTCAATCAACCAAGGAATGTGCCACATGTCAAATGTATAACACAGAATTGGGTCATATTTAGTCAGTTTCTCAAAATGAAGTATAGGATTATAGAAACATATAACGGTGTTCATCATTTATAGCATGCCATAATAGAACATGGCAAATAATTATTTCACACACGAGGATAGAAATGAGTTATACCAGAATATGAAAACTAACAATACAAAAAATATCAGAGAGGCATGTATTATGTGATATCAAGCATTTATATCATAACACAGTAGGACATGGCAAACATTGGGAATAAATAAGTTGAAAAATATCAGAACAGAGAATGACTTATGACTAGACGAGAGAACAACAAAAATTAACCCAGTGGACATCAGTATCCACACATAATGTATATAGCAAACAACAGTGACTATAATTAAAAAATTAAGGAGATACACAAAGGGTTTTACCTGATTGAGCATATTAAGCACTAAATATACCAGTTTCGAGTATCATAGATGCAGATGTCCTAAGGAGAGTAGTCCTGTTGCATGCACAACTTTTTGCTGTTTCTCAGAGAGAGAAACACATTCGTTCAAACATAGGTATATAGATACACGGACATATATATATATATATATATATATATATATATATATATATATATATTTATATATATATATAGCTGTTTAATAGATAGCTTCAAAAAGTTGTATAAAATATACATTGAAGAATATGTAAGATTTTCAGAAGATATATATGAAACTTTGAAGTAAAAGAAATGCAGATCTTAAAAGATAAAAAGTAGGGGAAAAATTAGCTTAGATTAGAAGGTTTTTGATTTGGACAGTCGTGAGATTTAGGCAAAATAAAAATTAAGTAGAGAAAGTAATGAAACTTAAAACAGATTATAGTGAGTAGAACTTTCTGAGGTTAAAAAATTCAGATCATGACTAAAGAGATTTTAAAAAAATAGATTTTGAAGAAAATAAAGTTAAAAATATACTTTTTGATCTGTAAAACTGACAAGAAAAATGTCAAAAAGAAACTGATTTAGTTTAGTGAAGTTTAGGTTTTTGAGAATGATGAGTCAAAAATGATAATAGTGATCCTGTTAGATCTGTGAGGAATAGAAATCGACTTTTGGCCAAAAACTGAAACCCTAAATGGAAGAAATGAAGATACCTTTTATAAAAACATGAAGAGCTAACAAATCTTGGTGAAGCGAGATAAAAATTATTCAGATCATGACTGATGAAGTTTAGTTTTAAAGATCGAAAAGTCATAAACTGAAACATTCAAAAAAAATTGGGATGAAAAGTTTTAAAAAATTCCAGATCTGAGATTATATATCAAATTTGAGCAAAAAAATGAATATCAATAGATTCGTCATGCGAAGGTGTTGGTTTTGGAAATAAAAGAGGAAAGAAACGAATTAAAGATGATTTTCATTAGGAGTGATAGATCAGAGAAGATATAGAGAAATAGAGGCGAGAGAGTGAACCGAAGAGGAGAGAGAGAATCGATGGTGAGAGACGATATGAGAGAGAGAGAGAGAAAAGATGAAAAATGAATAAAAAATTAATTTTGCTATTTATAGTTTGACTCACCGGATGAATTGGACGGTGGATGTTTGATCTTATTTTAGATGAACGGTTGGGATGTTATCTGAGATTGAAACCGTTGTGTTTCTTTGCTGACTTTGATCCATTGGTTGAGATTTAATTTAAAGATCGATCTAACGGTGCAAGGAGTTGATCCGAACACTTTAATGGCTGAATGATGATTGGTCCATTTGGGAAGACACGGATTGAAAAAGATAGCCATTGGATCTGTACTTATATGAATGGTCCAGATTTAACCCTGATATATATATATATATATATATATATATATATATATATATATATATATATATATATAACCAAAAAGGCTAAATTGATAAACATTATTTACTAATAATTAATTTAAAAAATAAAATAAATGATATTAAGGATTTATAATACACAAAAATTATACTAATGTTTTGTGAACATAATTATAATATAAATATATAGAAGTATGATATAATATGATTAAAAAATAATAAGTAAAAAAAATGAGTTAGAATTTAAAGGAATAATAAACAATTAAGTGGAAATATCTAACATACCTAATTCAATTCGTAATTTGCAAAATCTATCCGAACTAAGTGGTTTAGTGAATATATCAGCGATATTTAATTCAGTGTCAATGTGTTCTAGTTTAATTATTCTGCTATTAACATGATCACGTAAAAAATGATGCCTAATGTTTATATGCTTTGACCTCACATGCAGAACAGTATTTTTACTAAGATTGATAGTGCTTGCATTATCACATAGAATTGACACACAGTCAAATTTCAAGTTATGGTCAGCAAGAGTTTGTTTCATCCACATTATTTGTGCACAGCAACGTGCAGTAGCAATATATTCAGCTTTAGTGGTTGAAATAGATACCGAGTTCTGTTTCTTAGAGAACCAAGAAACTAAACATCCTTCCAGAAACTGACATGTACCACTAGTACTTTTTCGATCGACATGATGACCTGTATTGTGACGCCCCCAAAATAGGTATACAACACCCATTCTGAGTTGCCAAATACATGGTACAGAAAGCAAACTACAACTTCAATAATACAATTGTCGTGCAAAATACGATAACACATATTGTGAGTTTAAATACAAATATTGTCTTCTGGACAATATCCACACTCAAATAAATCCTCATTACAATTATTCAAACACTATTTTACAGAAATAGTGAGGACTGCTAAAATATCTTTCTAGAACCATCACTCCATACCCCGACTAGATCCTGCTATGTTCTCACCTCCTGAGAAGAAAAATGGAACAAAAAGGAAAAAGGGTGAGCTCAACTAGCCCAGTAAAGAATATTATGACTAAAGATAATTAAATTATCAGTAGCCTTCATCAATAATAAATCAGAAATTTAGAACATATGGTAAATGATAAAAATTTCAACCATAGTTGCAGCGGAACGAGCAATCCATTAGAAGAGTCAAATAGACTATAAAGTCTATTATCTTCTCCATGTTAAAAATCCATCAACAATATTTTATCCCTGTAACATCAATCAATAATTCTGGTCCACAATCATATGACTAACTTATAATCATAACTGTAGTTCTAAATTCCTCTTCTCATCCAGGACGAAGATAATTTTCATCACCTATCTTTACCTGAAACATCAAAGATCATGGTTACACCAAATCACATTTCCTGTTCATAATCATACTAATAACTTCATCTTTGCACTACGGCCAAAGATATTCATTTGTATCACCAGTTGGTCATGTTTATCTCAACATCTATTCATCTTTGCACTACTGACCAAAGATATTCAACAACATGTCATCTTTGCACTACGGGCCAAAGATATTCATCAACAATTCATCTTTGCACTACAGGCCAAAGATATTCATCAATAATTCATCTTTGCACTACAGGCCAAAGATATTCCTCAACAGTTCATATTTGCACTACGGCCAAATATATTCATCAACAGTTCATATTTGCACTACAGGCCAAATATATTAATATCTCAAAGAAATATATAATCATTTCAGAATTTATATAAACAATAATTATAACCATGTTGATCAATTCACCTTTGCACTTAAGCTAAAGATATTCACTTATAAATTCAATGGTCATGATCATACCAATCAACAATTCAACTTTGCACTACTGGCCAAAGAGAACCCAGAGTCATGATCATACCAAACATCTATCCATCTTTACACTCAAGTCAAAGAGAAATATCATCATTAGGGTTATAAAAATATTATATATAATAATAAAAATAATATGATCAACATCTAGTTTTAATCTCAAGAGTAATATTCGTAAATCAACTATAATTTGGTTAGAAAAAGAAACCAATTTTTATCGTGAATAGTAACTCGTGAATAGTAACTCATGAATAGTAACTCGTGAATAGTAACTCATAAATAGTAAACCTGACACAAAAAGGTAGAAATTTTACAATAAAATCCATACCAGTATTTCGGTATAATGATATTGAAAGAATAATATTTCTTAAGCATATAAATAATTTATTTAAATTGTTTACACTTTACTAAATAATGCATTTAATCATTCTAAAATACTAAACTCATAAGATTTTATCACCAATAATCAAAACCTTCATCAAAAATCTGCATACACCTCATATAGGATTCTCAAGTCATAAAATTCTATTTTTCAATTTTCTTACTTCACAAAACATATTTAATTCATTTACTTATAACTAGACCATTTTCATAAAAAATACCAAATCAGTTCTAAAAATATTTCTTTTCTGGAATTTATCATAATATAGTCCCATAGTAAACATATATTTTTCTCAGAATTTTTAAAAGTCATTTACTATTTTTCATATGGCCAAAACAGCCGAATATTTAGACATTTATCAAAAATTGTACTTTTATCCAAAAATTCTGAAATTCACAGAGTATACTCCTATCATATACATGTACTCTCAATAAAAATTTCATCAATTTTGGAGTTAACCACAAGGAATTATAAGCGGTTACTTTTAAAATAGTCTTTTTTCATAAAATTCATAACTCTCAATCTATACATCCAAAAATCACCATTTTTGGACACAATCAAGAAAACTCATCAAAATATCATTTCAAAATTTTCCAGAATTTTTGAAGGTCAGAAAAATTACGAAACTGAAAAACATAACAACCCTTAAAATTCCTTACTATCCCTTATCTCAAAAGAGCAGTACTTCTGATCGGTATGCAAAGCCGAAGAAAACTTGCACTGAATAGCAACTCTCAAAGTATCTAAATACTCACAAAATATGCTTCATAATATAGAGAGAGAAAGAGAGAAAACTTGTTTCTGGTGTGATTTTCAATTCTAACTTAGCCCTCTATTTATAGGAAAATTTTAGTAGGCTTGACCTGCAACCTGATGGCTTTACCTGCTACTATTCCCACCCACCACATTTGAAATATAATTCAACACATTTCTTCACCAACCACAAGTGGGGCTCACCAATTCTAGAATTTTTCACCAAAATGATTAACTCCGAAAATTCAACAATTTCTGAACCAGTCATCTCGTAAAATTCATAACAAATCATACGTTCATTTTTAACGGTTCAAAATTTGTGGACATATACTCAACTTATATATGTATAACATATCCAAATATTACCACGATCCAACGGTCGGATTAAAAATTATAACCTCCGCAAAATATCTCAAAAACCCTGATTTTTAATACCTCCATTCTGACAAAAATACTGATAAAAATCTCAACATTAACTCCTTCATTTTTAACCACAAAAAATATATCCCTCATTTATATCCACATAAAATAAATATTTCCTTATCATATGAATCAATAATTAATTATTCACAAATAATATTACAGAATCACATTTATGACAACCAGGCCGTTCCCAGGAAAGAGGGGGCTTTCCAATAAGGATTTCTCCTTACTGGCGCGCAATTAGATGACCAAACCTCTCCTTAGACAGAACTTTCTAGACATTGCCAATAATGTTATCTAATAATATTATTCAAATAATATGAATTATTGATCTGATAATGAAAAATACTTTGCATCAACAATTATTGAAACAACAATAATATAAAATATCAACGCAACAATTATTGAATCAATAAAATAAAATATTGAACAGTAACTACTGTAACAATTATTGAGTAGTGACTTCTTACGTAAGAATCAATAATTGGTGCAATACCGTGTGCTACTGTGCAATAACGCGTATTACTGTATTTTAACCACTGGGTATTCCAACAGTGTTAACGGTAACAACTACGCCGTTATTTATAAAAACTCAAATTTGTCGTTTTCTTCACCCAACAATTATTCTGTTATGGGGCCCACAAATGGCTACGCCGTCGTACGAATATTCCCCGACAGAAAGAATATTCCACGACCAAATAAATATTCCCCGACAACAATGATTATTTTATAACCACTTGCTTATTTTGAAAAAAATTCATATTTCACTCATAACTTTAAACTTTTATCAATTTAACCATTTACTGAATGGTAATTATAAGAAAAATTGAATACTTTTATTTCATAAAATTCGGGGTCTTACAATCTCCCCTCCTTATGAAATTTCGTCCCCGAAATTTACGTACCTGGTATTTCGAAGAGTTGAACCTTGCTTCCATTTCAGATTCTATCTCTCAGATCATCATGATTTCTCCATTGTTCATCTCCCATGATAACTTCATTTGGGTTCCTCATTTGTTGGAAAGTCATGACAACCTCCATCCCTCGAACTACTCGGCTTTGACTTGTCTAGAGCAGCATTTGGCGTCATCATTACCGTTGGAATATACCTTTCTATAGGACATATTCCTCCCTCAACTGCCTCTTCGTACTCCTCATTCATGATCTGAATCATCAATCTTCGATCCATATCGGATTCAGGTTGACCGCTATGTACAGGATAATTCAAAACTCGATGTTGGGTTCTCCCAATTGCTTTCCAAAAAGAGAAATTCATATCATCTATTTTAGCCTTCTTAGATCGAACATCTCTTTCCACAATATCCACGTGTCGTGCGAATTTTGCCCATGCATCACTTATTCTCACTCGTTCAGTTTTTTCTTCTTTCAGCTCAGATTCTATTTTTATCATCTTATACTCTGTCAAAGAATGCTTCTGTTCAAGCATCACATATCGGGTAACACAAGCTTGAATTGTTGCATCCTTTTGTTCCACGACCGCCTGTCGTTCTTCTGCCTGCTCTTCTAACTCATGAATACGATTTTGAAATTCTACATTTTGATCATATAATACCTCGAATAAACTCTCCTCTGGTACTTCTTCTTCCTCTTCTTCCTCAGTCTCAGCTGTTACCTCTGCGACTATCTCGGGTGTAACTATCAATTCTTCACTCACCACATGGATATCTCTAATTCCTTCTTCGTCTGACATCATATTATCACGGTTAGTGATTAGAGGTATCCCCACAGTCTCATTCACTCCATTGTTAGCATTCTCAGTTGCCATTCTCAAATACTGCCATAAAACAAGGGTTAATTAAACAAATTAACATATCACATAATATCCCAATATTATGACTGACCAACAAATAAGCTTAGGTAGGACACACTAGCGAAGGATTTACTCATCTCTCCCTTCCTAGTTGTATTCCCCGATCTCCGCCAGAGATCATATCCCTAAGCTCTGATACCAACTGTAACTCTGGACACCAACTTGTGTCAGCACCTTACATTGATACCTATCAGTTTGCCACCGCAGAACGGCGTCTCCTACGGAGAGTCTGGCTTCGGTGCATCCCCCATCAACAGGAAGTCACCAGCGAGAGGCTCGGGGCTCTTTACTTATAGCTCTGATACCAACTGTGACGCCCCCAAAATAGGTATACAACACCCATTCTGAGTCGCCAAATACATGGTACAAAAAGCAAACTACAACTTCAATAATACAATTGTCGTGCAAAATACTACAACACATACTGTGAGTTTAAATACAAATATTATCTTCTGGACAATATCCACACTCAAATAAATCCTCATTATAATTATTCAAACACTATTTTACAGAAATAGTGAGGACTGCTAAAATATCTTTCTAGAACCATCACTCCATACCCCGACTAGATCCTGCTATGTTCTCACTGTAACGACCCCAAAATTCATACCATTTAAATCCCGACTTCGATCGTTAACCATACATTCAACCTCTAAATAATACATCATTATTCGATATTAAACTTAATAAAATTGCGAAATATTTAAAACTTTTATACATTTCCTTCTTTCTTGCCCTGAATCGCAACCATTACATTACATCTCTTTGATTCAATCTTATGTCATGAATCGTTACAACAAACTAACTATACAAAGTCTTACATCATAACTAAATATCCATATACATTAGATAGCTCAACTTACATTTAACAACATCTTACTTTCAAAATAGGAAATACATTTCGCATAAAACATAAGTAATCTTCGTGAATATAGATCTCTATAACTCACATAGCACGTATCTTTACCTTAAAATCTTGACCTGCAAAAGTGGTTATTTGCAAGAGTGAGCTCGACAGCCCAGCAAAGTCTAACAGTTTTCATGCATCATATATCACATAATAACATGCTCGACATACATCTCATTAAAGTAACATGGCATACATGCTTTTAATTCACATAACAAATATAAAGATTGAGTTCCTTACTCAATCATCATTACTTAGCCAAAATAATGCAGTCATATATTGACTTTAACATTTCATGATTTCAACATGCATAACATATCATGCAATTTAAAACAGTTCATCAAGTCCACGTAGAAAATAGGAACCGAAAGACTTGCCTTGATCGTTGTTTACCAATAATAGCTTAACAGCTTACAGTTATCTGCACTTCACGTGCCCTACACAATTATATAATCATACACATCAACTATTAGTCACATAACAACACATAGCAATTGTAATGTAAACTCTACTCCACATCTCATAATCTTTCCTATTAATAAATACACAATGGTCAATTAGATTGTGTTAACTTTTCGACTTATGACTCACTATATTTCTTCTTAGTCAAACTCGAAGTTCAAGTGCTTAAGTCTTGCTAGGACTACTTATTGGTTTTATATTAAACCCATTCCATATCTTATAATATCCATTTCAATGGAATTGAAACACCTTTTAAGTTCATTAACACTTGACACGGCGTTTCGACGTTCAACCGTCACACGCCCGATTTGCCTCTCTTGTGTATGCTTACTATGCTTCTATAACTTATCTAATACATTATTTATTAATGTTAAGCATCATTATATTTACTAAGATTCATGTTTTATAACTTAAGACATCATCTTTTACGGTCTGGAGCACTACACATGCATATGTGCATGCCCGACACCCTCCGATTGCCTCCGAAAACACAACAGTCCTAAAGATGACCATTTTGACCCATCCTAATGACCTCAAATTGAAAAACTTAAAGAACAAAAGTTGTAGGTCTACTCGTCCTCGTTCCGGATCATCTTGAATCACCTCAATCGGAGTTCGTATGAGGAAGTTATGGCCATTTTACTACAGGAGGTCAAAACTGTCCAAGTCAGACTTCTGTCCCCGCGCTGGGGCGCGAGTACTAAGCCAACTAGTGGCGCTGGGGCGCAAATTTCAGCGCTGGGGCGCCAGCTTCTGGCGCTGGGGCGAAAATTTTGGCGCCGGGGCGCGATTTTTGGCGCTGGGGCGTGAATTTTGACGCTGGGGCGCCGAAACTCGCAGAACCCAACCACGAAGAACAGAACAACTCAATTTTCTGTCTATAACTTCAATTCCAACACTAATTAACATGAATAACTAATGCAAATTACACATAAACTTTCACCAAGCATACAAATATTAAATTAACCCAACTTAAACCATAATTTTAGAAAAATTAAATACTAGAATAACATATTTTAAAACCCAAAAACTCCATTTTTGATATTTCTTGACACAGTGCATACTGTAATCATAATGATACACCAATTTGATTCTTTTGAACTAAGTTCTCTGTAATTCTTAACAAACTAACTAATATAGTCACAGTTCAATTTCACACACTAAATTGATCATCATAATTGTTATTTACATAAGCTACATAAGAAATACATATACTGACATTATTTCTTCCTACTGTCAAACGAATTTATCATGCAATTCTCGTTTAAGCACTACCTCTAATCATCATAAACTCATATAATAACTATATAATCAAGTACCATACCAAGTTATACATGTATATCAACAATTCATCCCATAAAATATTTTACAGTGAACTTTTTGGGAAGAAGAAAAACATGAAACTTTTAGAGAAAGAGATTGAGCTCCTACCTTGGATTAGGAAGATGATTATTATTATTTTCTCCAAATTCTTTTCTACAACACCTGTTAAAATCACTCTCAAATTCTCTCTAGTTTTCCTCTTTTCTTCTTTTTCTCTCTGTAAACTTCAACTGAGTCTTTCTTCTCCCTAACTCTAACATACGTATAATATTATAACGTATAATAATAATATAATATTAAGTATAGGATTTAACTGACATCAGTTATAATTTTTTTTTTTGAAAATCAAAAGCCATAAGGCTTGTTTGGCTAAGCTTAATAAAAATAACCCATTAAATCCTTACACCTTGTTTGGCAAATCTAACTAAAACAAATAGATTAATCCTTATACCTTGTTTGATAAAACATCATTAAATTAAAGACTTATTATGCAATAAGACATGTTTAGAAAAACCAAATTAAACTCTTTTTATTTATTTTAATAACTCCTTTATAGCAAGGTTATTAGTCACACCTTTATTAAATTAATAAATCAATTAAAACACTAATCTATTAAATTACTTTAACACATAAATCATTATCACATAATTATAATTTCTTTTATAATTATAATTTTATTTAACCAACGAATATTTTAAATTAATTTCCCATTTAAAATATTATAACTTATTTAAATCACCATAAGCTCTCTAGCTTACTTATTAAATTATATTATTATATAATCTCATAACAATTAATTTACTTAGCTCCTTAATTATTTACTCAACAAATAATTAAATCACATCAACTCAAATTGCCATATAATTCAATAAATATTTAATATTGCCAATAAATATTTAATATTTAATTATTTATTCAACAAATAATTAAATAAACCACATCACTCAAATTGAACAATAACATATCCATTAAATACTTAAATAAATCAATAAATATTTAATATCACGCTTTAAAATTATGGAATGTTACATCATTCCCTCCTTACAAGGATTCTGTCCTCAGAATCACAATTCAAATAAATCATTCGTTACATTCTTCCCTACTTACAAAGATTCTGTCCCCAGAATCACCGAAACCCTACCTTACTCAGGTTTTCCTCAAATCTATTCATTGAATAACTTCAACACATTATCTTTATATAGGTTTTATATTTTCTACTATCACCATTCTTGATAATAAATTCTTATAAGTTTTATTTCATAAGATTTACTTAGACTCAATTATATTTGAGTATTATATTTTCTTTGACCCGTTCATTATCTTTCTCTAAGGATCATTATCATATATTATATGATCAAACTCTCGGGACATTACATTCACCCTTTCTTCTAAGAATTTCGTCCTCGAAATTTTTATTAATTAATCTTTATTCATTCAATCTATCAGAATAGATTTTACGTTAATACCTTATTCATTCATTGGATTCTATAACCACTTCTTTTCCACAAAGATCATTCTACAATTATTAAACTTTTCTATTAAAAAATTTCACATTATTCTTTGATAACTCACATCATTCTCACTTCAAAATCTCTTTTCTCACTTATTCAACATATTCATCATTCAGAGTCGTATTCTATGACTCACTTCTTTCTAAAGAATATCATCCTTACCACATTCACCTTTTAGAATACCAAGAATCTTCCACAATTGCTCAATAATTGGGAAGCAATATGAATAACAGGAATTTAATAGATTCCAAATCATGCTGAGGGTCATAAGGCCACGAACTATGTCCACAGTTGCAAGTAATCTTTCAACTTCAACTTTAACAGTCATAAGACTATAAGGACCCCCGTACTTAGGGTGTTAAGCCCTTCGTACGATGTATTGTGCACAAACATTTAAACGCTATGCATATGTCCATAGTTATAAGTAATCTTTCAACTTAAACTTTAACAGTCATAAGACTATAGGGACTCCTCGTACTTAGGGTGATCAGCCCTTCGTACAATGTATTGTGCACAAACATCTCAACGCCTCCGCGTAATCCCCTATAAAAGGGTTGTTCATCTCAGCTTTTCAACATCTGAATCCGCACCAAAACAATTTGGGTGGCATAACTTCTCAAGAAACTCTTGAATTTCATGAACATCTTTTAATATTTGTCTAGCTGAATCAAATAGCATAGACCTCTACAATAACTCGGACATTAACCGAAATATACATATACATACATACATATGTATTCTCATATATTAAAGAAATCTCAAAAATCTTTTTATGACGTTATGATACCGCACTGTATTTACAGTCCGTTGAGGATTCCGTCATTTGGTGACTTTATCATACTACATCATACCATAGTGGGCTGACGATCCTTAGATCACATCCAACACTAGGTAATACTGCATTGATGACTCCATCGTTTTTATCATCTTTGCACCAGGTTACATGATGCATTAATGATATAAAATACATTTTGATATATTGCAAATTATTTTTTTGTCTAGCCGAAGTAATTAGCATAGACATACGAATAATAGTATTTGTTGTTAAAACTCATTGGTTCCATCATTTGATCCAATGTTTTTCAAGAAAATAAAAGTGTAAACATCAGCACGAAGTCAATAAATTTCGAAAGTCTAGCATAGCTAGTAGATTTAGAATACCTATGCTTCCACCATCAACTCCACTTTCTATAATGATTCATTGCTTAATAGGTCTATCTATTCCTATCATCCTCAATACTCCATTCACACTTAATTATACCCTAGTTCATCAAACTTACCACACGTTATGAGTTCAGGAACTTGCCACAATCATATGAGTTTAAGAATTTATCCTAGTCAGACCATAGGCGTCCATTCGCTGAGGGGTTCAAAAACATACCATATAACTATGAGTCACGAACCTACCATAAGTATGAGTTTTAAGAACTCGCACTTACCTTATAATATTCTCTAACTATACTCTACCTATCTGTTATACACATGAGAAAAGAATCACCTTCTCAACATGCATATAGCAAATAGTGCGACACAAACATTCCAATGATTATCATTGTGATAAACTGAGTGCAAGCACAAAACCTTCGCCCATACAAAGGTTTGTACAACTCAGCCATCACATGGGTTCTCAATTGAAATCCCACCTAACTCTATCTTTCTTTTAACTTGCTCTTTGCTCGATACGAATTCCTCGTATCACATCATCTATAACTCCTCATGAGTTATCTCGTACTATTTCATAGTACATTATCTTCATAGCATCAAGCTATAATCATTCAAACATTACAGACCATCTTTCTTTTATAACTTAAACAGATCACGTCGTGACCTTATTCTATAATCATCTTTCTTAAAATTCTTTTGTTAACTCGTGATCGTTTTGTTTTACGATCCTCATTCTTTCTCTTTTTCATCATTTACGACATTATTCGTTATCTTGGTTATTGGAGTTAGGAAACTCCCATTTCTTATCTTTATATCTTTTCAAGATTCTTCTTTGAATCTTCTTGTTTTATATAACAATTCTTCCTTTAAGAATTTCTAACTTTCTAACTTCATTTACATCGCTCAAAATTTCATTCAAGTTATACACTTGGTACACATCGAGTCTCTAACAGTTTCAATATGGTACACTGAGTGGTTTCCCACAAACAACCAACAAACTAGGTTCCGAGTTGCTAGTTCGTATATACCTCCGCTCTATGAAGGAATCGTTTAGCCCAGATACCATACATCAATTATTAAAGAGTACAATTGTACCACACTTAGACATAACTCTCTATTCATAACTTCTTTATCACTCTTCTTATAGACACTGTCTATTTATTATCACATTACATCCTTATTATTGGAGTTAGGTAACCCCACATTCATATTCCTTATAACTCTGCGAGATTCTTCTTTGAATCCTTTCACGCAAGTTTTAATCCCTTATTGTTCAAACTCTATTTGAGCTTATTCGTTCTTTATCTTCACCTCTCTTCTCTAAGGTTTTTGCCTACGGTACTCCTACCTAAGGTTTATAACCTACAGCTTTGATACCTACTGTAACGATCCCAAAATTCATACCATTTAAATCCCGACTTCGGTCGTTAACTATACATTCAACCTCTAAATAATACATCATTATTCGATGTTAAACTTAATAAAATTGCGGAATATTTAAAACTTTTATACATTTCCTTCTTTCTTGCCCTGAATCGCAACCATTACATTACATCTCTTTGATTCAATCTTATGTCATGAATCGTTACAACAAAATAACTATACAAAGTCTTACATCATAACTAAATATCCATATACATTAGATAGCTCAACTTACATTTAACAACATCTTACGTTCAAAATAGGAAATACATTTCGCATAAAACATAAGTAATCTTCGTGAATATAGATCTCTATAACTCACATAGCACGTATCTTTACCTTAAAATCTTGACCTGCAAAAGTGGTTATTTGCAAGAGTGAGCTCGACAGCCCAGCAAAGTCTAACAGTTTTCATGCATCATATATCACATAATAACATGCTCGACATACATCTCATTAAAGTAACATGACATACATGCTTTTAATTCACATAACAAATATAAAGATTGAGTTCCTTACTCAATCATCATTACTTAGCCAAAATAATGCAGTCATATATTGACTTTAACATTTCATGATTTCAACATGCATAACATATCATGCAATTTAAAACAGTTCATCAAGTCCACGTAGAAAATAGGAACCGAAAGACTTGCCTTGATCGTTGTCTACCAATAATAGCTTAACAGCTTACAGTTATCTGCACTTCACGTGCCCTACACAATTATATAATCATACACATCAACTATTAGTCACATAACAACACATAGCAATTGTAATGTAAACTCTACTCCACATCTCATAATCTTTCTATTAATAAATACACAATGGTCAATTAGATTGTGTTAACTTTTCGACTTATGACTCACTATATTTCTTCTTAGTCAAACTCGAAGTTCAAGTGCTTAAGTCTTGCTAGGACTACTTATTGGTTTTATATTAAACCCATTCCATATCTTATAATATCCATTTCAATGGAATTGAAACACTTTTTAAGTTCATTAACACTTGGCACGACGTTTCGACGTTCAACCGTCACACGCCCGATTTGCCTCTCTTGTGTATGCTTACTATGCTTCTATAACTTATCTAATATATTATTTATTAATGTTAAGCATCATTATATTTACTAAGATTCATGTTTTATAACTTAGGACATCATCTTTTACGGTCTGGAGCACTACACATGCATATGTGCATGCCCGACACCCTCCGATTGCCTCCGAAAACACAACAGTCCTAAAGATGACCATTTTGACTCATCCTAATGACCTCAAATTGAATAACTTAAAGAACGAAAGTTGTAGGTCTACTCGTCCTCGTTCCGGATCATCTTGAATCACCTCAATCGGAGTTCGTATGAGGAAGTTATGGCCATTTTACTACAGGGGGTCAAAACTGTCCAAGTCAGACTTTTGTCCCCGCGCTGGGGCGCGAGTACTAAGCCAACTAGTGGCGCTGGGGCGCGAGATTGGCGCTGGGGCGCCAATTTCAGCGCTGGGGCGCCAGCTTCTGGCGCTGGGGCGCGAATTTTGGCGTCGGGGCGCGATTTTTGGCGCTGGGGCGTGAATTTTGACGCTGGGGCGCCGAAACTCGCAGAACCCAACCACGAAGAACAGAACAACTCAATTTTCTGTCTATAACTTCAATTCCAACACTAATTAACATGAATAACTAATGCAAATTACACATAAACTTTCACCAAGCATACAAATATTAAATTAACCCAACTTAAACCATAATTTTAGAAAAATTAAATGCTAGAATAACATATTTTAAAACCCAAAAACTCTATTTTTGATATTTCTTGACACAGTGCATACTGTAATCATAATGATACACCAATTTGATTCTTTTGAACTAAGTTCTCTGTAATTCTTAACAAACTAACTAATATAGTCACAGTTCAATTTCACACACTAAATTGATCATCATAATTGTTATTTACATAAGCTACATAAGAAATACATATACTGACATTATTTCTTCCTACTGTCAAACGAATTTATCATGCAATTCTCGTTTAAGCACTACCTCTAATCATCATAAACTCATATAATAACTATATAATCAAGTACTATACCAAGTTATACATGTATATCAACAATTCATCCCATAAAATATTTTACAGTGAACTTTTTGGGAAGAAGAAAAACATGAAACTTTTAGAGAAAGAGATTGAGCTCCTACCTTGGATTAGGAAGATGATTATTATTATTTTCTCCAAATTCTTTTCTACAACACCTGTTAAAATCACTCTCAAATTCTCTCTAGTTTTCCTCTTTTCTTCTTTTTCTCTCTGTAAACTTCAACTGAGTCTTTCTTCTCCCTAACTCTAACATACGTATAATATTATAACGTATAATAATAATATAGATATTAAGTATAGGATTTAACTGACATCAGTTATAATTTTTTTTAAAAAATCAAAAGCCATAAGGCTTGTTTGGCTAAGCTTAATAAAAATAACCCATTAAATCCTTACACCTTGTTTGGCAAATCTAACTAAAACAAATAGATTAATCCTTATACCTTGTTTGATAAAATATCATTAAATTAAAGACTTATTATGCAATAAGACATGTTTAGAAAAACCAAATTAAACTCTTTTTATTTATTTTAATAACTCCTTTATAGCAAGGTTATTAGTCACACTTTAATTAAATTAATAAATCAATTAAAACATTAATCTATTAAATTACTTTAACACATAAATCATTATCACATAATTATAATTTCTTTTATAATTATAATTTTATTTAACCAACGAATATTTTAAATTAATACAACTGTAACGACCCCAAAATTCATACCATTTAAATCCCGACTTCGGTCGTTAACCATACATTCAACCTCTAAATAATACATCATTATTTGATGTTAAACTTAATAAAATTGCGGAATATTTAAAACTTTTATGCATTTCCTTCTTTCTTGCCCTGAATCGCAACCATTACATTACATCTCTTTGATTCAGTCTTATGTCATGAATCGTTACAACAAAATAACTATACAAAGTCTTACATCATAACTAAATATCCATATACATTAGATAGCTCAACTTACATTTAACAACATCTTACGTTCAAAATAGGAAATACATTTCGCATAAAACATAAGTAATCTTCGTGAATATAGATCTCTATAAACTCACATAGCACGTATCTTTACCTTAAAATCTTGACCTGCAAAAGTGGTTATTTGCAAGAGTGAGCTCGACAGCCCAGCAAAGTCTAACAGTTTTCATGCATCATATATCACATAATAACATGCTCGACATACATCTCATTAAAGTAACATGGCATACATGCTTTTAATTCACCTAACAAATATAAAGATTGAGTTCCTTACTCAATCATCATTACTTAGCCAAAATAATACAGTCATATATTGACTTTAAACATTTCATGATTTCAACATGCATAAACATATCATGCAATTTAAAACAGTTCATCAAGTCCACGTAGAAAATAGGAACCGAAAGACTTGCCTTGATCGTTGTTTACCAATAATAGCTTAATAGCTTACAGTTATCTGCACTTCACGTGCCCTACACAATTATATAATCATACACATCAACTATTAGTCACATAACAACACATAGCAATTGTAATGTAAACTCTACTCCACATCTCATAATCTTTCCTATTAATAAATACACAATGGTCAATTAGATTGTGTTAACTTTTCGACTTATGACTCACTATATTTCTTCTTAGTCAAACTCGAAGTTCAAGTGCTTAAGTCTTGCTAGGACTACTTATTGGTTTTATATTAAACCCATTCTATATGTTATAATATCCATTTCAATGGAATTGAAACACTTTTTAAGTTCATTAACACTTGGCACGGTGTTTCGACGTTCAACCGTCACACGCCCGATTTGCCTCTCTTGTGTATGCTTATTATGCTTCTATAACTTATCTAATACATTATTTATTAATGTTAAGCATCATTATATTTACTAAGATTCATGTTTTATAACTTAGGACATCATCTTTTACGATCTGGAGCACTACACATGCATATGTGCATGCCCGACACCCTCCGATTGCCTCCGAAAACACAAAAGTCCTAAAGATGACCATTTTGACCCATCCTAATGACCTCAAATTGAAAGACTTAAAGAACAAAAGTTGTAGGTCTACTCGTCCTCGTTCCGGATCATCTTGAATCATCTCAATCGGAGTTCGTATGAGGAAGTTATGGCCATTTTACTACAGGAGGTCAAAACTGTCCAAGTCAGACTTCTGTCCCCTCGCTGGGGCGCGAGTACTAAGCCAACTAGTGGCGCTGGGGCGCGAGATTGGCGCTGGGGCACCAATTTCAGCGCTGGGGCGCGAATTTTGGCGTCGGGGCGCGATTTTTGGCGCTGGGGCGTGAATTTTGACGCTGGGGCGCCGAAACTCGCAGAACCCAACCACGAAGAACAGAACAACTCAATTTTCTGTCTATAACTTCAATTCCAACACTAATTAACATGAATAACTAATGCAAATTACACATAAACTTTCACCAAGCATACAAATATTAAATTAACCCAACTTAAACCATAATTTTAGAAAAATTAAATACTAGAATAACATATTTTAAAACCCAAAAACTCCATTTTTGATATTTCTTGACACAGTGCATACTGTAATCATAATGATACACCAATTTGATTCTTTTGAACTAAGTTCTCTGTAATTCTTAACAAACTAACTAATATAGTCACAGTTCAATTTCACACACTAAATTGATCATCATAATTGTTATTTACATAAGCTACATAAGAAATACATATACTGACATTATTTCTTCCTACTGTCAAACGAATTTATCATGCAATTCTCGTTTAAGCACTACCTCTAATCATCATAAACTCATATAATAACTATATAATCAAGTACCATACCAAGTTATACATGTATATCAACAATTCATCCCATAAAATATTTTACAGTGAACTTTTTGGGAAGAAGAAAAACATGAAACTTTTAGAGAAAGAGATTGAGCTCCTACCTTGGATTAGGAAGATGATTATTATTATTTTCTCCAAATTCTTTTCTACAACACCTGTTAAAATCACTCTCAAATTCTCTCTAGTTTTCCTCTTTTCTTCTTTTTCTCTCTGTAAACTTCAACTGAGTCTTTCTTCTCCCTAACTCTAACATACGTATAATATTATAACGTATAATAATAATATAGATATTAAGTATAGGATTTAACTGACATCAGTTATAATTTTTTTTTTGAAAATCAAAAGCCATAAGGCTTGTTTGGCTAAGCTTAATAAAAATAACCCATTAAATCCTTACACCTTGTTTGGCAAATCTAACTAAAACAAATAGATTAATCCTTATACCTTGTTTGATAAAATATCATTAAATTAAAGACTTATTATGCAATAAGACATGTTTAGAAAAACCAAATTAAACTCTTTTTATTTATTTTAATAACTCCTTTATAGCAAGGTTATTAGTCACACTTTTATTAAATTAATAAATCAATTAAAACATTAATCTATTAAATTACTTTAACACATAAATCATTATCACATAATTATAATTTCTTTTATAATTATAATTTTATTTAACCAACGAATATTTTAAATTAATTTCCCATTTAAAATATTATAACTTATTTAAATCACCATAAGCTCTCTAGCTTTCTTATTAAATTATATTATTATATAATCTCATAACAATTAATTTACTTAGCTCCTTAATTATTTACTCAACAAATAATTAAATCACATCAACTCAAATTGCCATATAATTCAATAAATATTTAATATTGCCAATAAATATTTAATATTTAATATTTAATTATTTATTCAACAAATAATTAAATAAACCACATCACTCAAATTGAACAATAACATATCCATTAAATACTTAAATAAATCAATAAATATTTAATATCACACTTTACAATTATGGAATGTTACATCATTCCCTCCTTACAAGGATTCTGTCCTCAGAATCACAATTCAAATAAATCATTCGTTACATTCTTCCCTACTTACAAAGATTCTGTCCCCAGAATCACCGAAACCCTACCTTACTCAGGTTTTCCTCAAATCTATTCATTGAATAACTTCAACACATTATCTTTATATAGGTTTTATATTTTCTACTCTCACCATTCTTGATAATAAATTCTTATAAGTTTTATTTCATAACATTTACTTAGACTCAATTATATTTGAGTATTATATATTCTTTGACCCGTTCATTATCTTTCTCTAAGGATCATTATCATATATTATATGATCAAACTCTCGGGACATTACACTCACCTCCTGAGAAGAAAAATGGAACAAAAAGGAAAAAGGGTGAGCTCAACTAGCCCAGTAAAGAATATTATGACTAAAGATAATTAAATTATCAGTAGCCTTCATCAATAATAAATTAGAAATTTAGAACATATGGTAAATGATAAAAATTTCAACCATAGTTGCAGCGGAACGAGCAATCCATTAGAAGAGTCAAATAGACTATAAAGTCTATTATCTTCTCCATGTTAAAAATCCATCAACAATATTTTATCCCTGTAACATCAATCAATAATTCTGGTCCACAATCATATGAATAACTTATAATCATAACTGTAGTTCTAAATTCCTCTTCTCATCCAGGACGAAGATAATTTTCATCACCTATCTTTACCTGAAACATCAAAGATCATGGTTACACCAAATCACATTTCCTGTTCATAATCATACTAATAACTTCATCTTTGCACTACGGCCAAAGATATTCATTTGTATCACCAGTTGGTCATGTTTATCTCAACATCTATTCATCTTTGCACTACTGACCAAAGATATTCAACAACATGTCATCTTTGCACTACGGGCCAAAGATATTCATCAACAATTCATCTTTGCACTACAGGCCAAAGATATTCATCAATAATTCATCTTTGCACTACAGGCCAAAGATATTCCTCAACAGTTCATATTTGCACTACGGCCAAATATATTCATCAACAGTTCATATTTGCACTACAGGCCAAATATATTAATATCTCAAAGAAATATATAATCATTTCAGAATTTATATAAACAATAATTATAACCATGTTGATCAATTCACCTTTGCACTTAAGCTAAAGATATTCACTTATAAATTCAATGGTCATGATCATACCAATCAACAATTCAACTTTGCACTACTGGCCAAAGAGAACCCAGAGTCATGATCATACCAAACATCTATCCATCTTTACACTCAAGTCAAAGAGAAATATCATCATTAGGGTTATAAAAATATTATATATAATAATAAAAATAATATGATCAACATCTAGTTTTAATCTCAAGAGTAATATTCATAAATCAAGTATAATTTGGTTAGAAAAAGAAACCAATTTTTATCGTGAATAGTAACTCGTGAATAGTAACTCATAAATAGTAACTCGTGAATAGTAACTCATAAATAGTAAACCCGACACAAAAAGGTAGAAATTCCACAATAAAATCCATACCAGTATTTCGGTATAATGATATTGAAAGAATAATATTTCTTAAGCTTATAAACAATTTATTTAAATTGTTTACACTTTACTAAATAATGCATTTAATCATTCTAAAATACCAAACTCATAAGATTTTATCACCAATAATCAAAACCCTCATCAAAAATCTGCATACACCTCATATAGGAATCTCAAGTCATAAAATCCTATTTTTTAATTTTCTTACTTCACAAAACATATTTAATTCATTTACTCATAACTAGACTATTTTCATGAAAAATACCAAATCAGTTCCAAAAATATTTCTTTTCTGGAATTTATCATAATATAGTCCCATAGTAAACATATATTTTTCTCAGAATTTTTAAAAGTCATTTACTATTTTTCATATGGCCAAAACAGCCGAATATTTAGACATTTATCAAAAATTGTACTTTTATCCAAAAATTCTAAAATTCACAGAGTATACTCCTATCATATACATGTACTCCCAATAAAAATTTCATCAATTTTGGAGTTAACCACAAGGAATTATAAGCGGTTACTTTTAAAATAGTCTTTTCTCATAAAATTCATAACTCTCAATCTATACATCAAAAAATTACCATTTTTGGACACAATCAAGAAAACTCATCAAAATATCATTTTAATTTTTTCAAGAATTTTTGAAGGTCAGAAAAATTACGAAACTGAAAAACATAACAACCCTTAAAATTCCTTACTATCCCTTACCTCAAAAGAGCAGTACTTCTGATCGGTATGCAAAGCCGAAGGAAACTTGCACTGAATAGCAACTCTCAAAGTATCTAAATACTCATAAAATATGCTTCATAATATAGAGAGAGAAAGAGAAAAAACTTATTTCTGGTGTGATTTTCAATTCTAACTTAGCCCTCTATTTATAGGAAAATTTTAGTAGACTTGACCTGCAACCTGATGGCTTTACCTGCTACTATTCCCACCCACCATATTTGAAATATAATTCAACACATTTCTTCACCAACCACAAGTGGGGCCCACCAATTCTAGAATTTTCCACCAAAATGATTAACTCCGAAAATTCAACAATTTCTGAACCAGTTATCTCGTAAAATTCATAACAAATCATACGCTCATTTTTAACGGTTCAAAATTTGTGGACATATACTCAACTTATATATGTATAACATATCCAAATATTACCACGATCCAACGGTCGGATTAAAAATTATAACCTCCGCAAAATATCTCAAAAACCCTGATTTTTAATACCTCCATTCCGACAAAAATACTGATAAAAATCTCAACATTAACTCCTTCATTTTTAACCACAAAAAATATATCCCTCATTTATATCCACATAAAATAAATATTTCCTTATCATATGAATCAATAATTAATTATTCACAAATAATATTACAGAATCACATTTATGACAACCAGGCCGTTCCCAGGAAAGAGGGGCTTTCCAATAAGGATTTCTCCTTACTGGCGCGCAATTAGATGACCAAACCTCTCCTTAGACAGAACTTTCTAGACATTGCCAATAATGTTATCTAATAATATTATTCAAATAATATGAATTATTGATCTGATAATGGAAAATACTTTGCATCAACAATTATTGAAACAACAATAATATAAAATATCAACGCAACAATTATTGAATCAATAAAATAAAATATTGAACAGTAACTACTGTAACAATTATTGAGTAGTGACTTCTTACGTAAGAATCAATAATTGGTGCAATACCGTGTGCTACTGTGCAATAACGCGTATTACTGTATTTTAACCACTGGGTATTCCAACAGTGTTAACGGTAACAACTACGCCGTTATTTATAAAAACTCAAATTTGTCGTTTTCTTCACCCAACAATTATTCTGTTATGGGGCCCACAAATGGCTACGCCGTCGTACGAATATTCCCCGACAGAAAGAATATTCCACGACCAAACAAATATTCCCCGACAACAATGATTATTTTATAACCACTTGCTTATTTTGAAAAAAATTCATATTTCACTCATAACTTTAAACTTTTATCAATTTAACCATTTACTGAATGGTAATTATAAGAAAAATTGAATACTTTTATTTCATAAAATTCGGGGTCTTACATGCATAGTCAGAGTCTGAACAACACACAAGGTTAAATGGTTGAGCTTTAGGATACCATAAGCCCAATTCAGTTGTTCCTTTAAGATACCCAAAAATCCTTTTCAGTGCGACCAGGTGATATTCTTTAGGATTTGCTTGAAATCTAGCACATTCACAAACACTAAACATAATGTCAGGTATATTGGCAGTTATGTATAGTAAACTTCCAATCATTCCTCTGTATTTTTCTTTGATTCAACAGTTTTTCCATTTTCATCAGCAGTTAATTTATCAGTAGTTGACATAGGAGTATTAAAAGGTTTTGGAGATTCAAAGCCAAATTTTTTTATCATTTCTTTATAATATTTAGATTGAGATATATGAATACCTTTTTCTCCCTATTTGATCAGCAATCAGACGAAGAAGTTTAATTCTCCCATCATACTCATTTCAAATTCTTTACTCATACGTTCAGAGAAATCATTGCACATAGTAATGTCAGTAGAACCAATAATAATATCATCAATATATATTTGAAGTACAAGAATATTATTATCCTTATTTTTAGTCAATAAAGTAGTATCAAAAGTACCCCTTTTAAAACCATTATTTAGCAAAAATTTACTTAGTCGTTCATACCATGCTCTGGGGCCCTGTTTTAAACTATATAAAGATTTATGTAATTTATAGACATATTTAGGATGACAAAAATCTTCAAAACTAGGAGGTTGTTTAACATAAACTTCCTCTTCTATCACACCATTTAAGAAAGCAGATTTGACATCCATTTGAAACAACTTAAAATTTTTATGACATGTAAATGCTAATAACATACGAATAGATTCAATTCTAGCAACAGGAGCATATGTTTCATCATAGTCAATACCTTCCATGCCAATTGATTATATCCTTGTGCAAATAATCTTGCCTTATTACATACAACAGTTCCATTTTCATCTAGTTTATTACGAAAGACCCATTGAGTTCCAATAATTGAGACATCATCGAGTTGTGGAACTAACTCCCATACTTTGTTTCTAGTGAATTGTTCAAGTTCATCTTGCATAGCCATAATCCAGTCTTTATCAAGTAAGGCATCTTTTATATTTTTAGGTTCAATTTGAGATAAGAAAGACAAGTGACTAGCTAAATTAAGTGCTTATGATCTAGTGATAACTCCTAGATCAATATTACCAATTACATTTTCTATATGATATTTTTTAATAATATGAGACTCCTTGGGCAAATTATTTAACTGAGGGTTTGGGTTTTCAAGGGGATTCTCATCAATAGGTGGAGATGCATTATCTAGTTTTGGTTCTTCCATATTTTTGAGAATATCTTCAATGACAACATCACTGTCAACAAGTTCTTTATATTTTGGAGGAGGCTGAGTTTCATCAAAAGTCACATTCATTGACTCTTCCACCACTAGAGTTATTTTGTTAAAAACTATGTATGCTTTACTATTAAGTGAGTATCCAAGAAATATTCCTTCATCAAATTTGGGATCAAATTTCAATAAATGTCCTTTAGTATTTAGAATAAAACATTTGTTCCCAAAAACACACAAATAGTTTACTTTTGGAGTTCTTTTATAATCAAGCTCATAGGGAGTTTTGAGCAAAATAGGTCTTAATAAAACTCTGTTTAAAATGTAATATGATGTTGTCACAGCTTCAGCCCAAAAATATTTTAGAAGACGGTATTCATTTAACATGGTATTAGCCATTTCTTGCAAAGATCGATTTTTCCTTTCAACTACACCATTAGACTGTGGTGTATAAGGAGCAGAGAAGTTATGACTTAAACCATTCTCATCACAGAACATAATAAAATCAAAATTATCAAATTCTCTTCTGTGATCAGATCGAATATAGACAATAGAACTTCCTTGTTGATTCTGAATCTTCTTACACAAGGCAGAAAAGGAGTTAATAGCCTCATTTTTAAATTTAAGAAAATCAACCCATGTAAATCGTGAATAATCATCAACAAAAACTAGAATGTATACAGCACCACCCATGCTATGTTTAGGGATTGGTCCTACAAGGTCCATATGTAATAGTTCTAAGGGTCTAGAAGTTGACACGGTAAGTTTAGGCTTATGTGATGCATGAATTTATTATCCCAGTTCACAAGCTTTACAAATGTCATCTTTTAAGAATTTTGATTTTTGGAGACCACGAACGTGTTCTTTAGAAGAAATGTTATTTATTAGTTTTATGCTGATGTGTCCTAGTCTACGATGCCACAACCAAGGATCCTCATTTGCAGATATAAGATAAATGTTATCTAGTTGAGAATATGCATCTAAGTCACAAGTATACACATTTTGATATCTAGGACAAACTAAAATTAATTTACCAGCTTGATCAAATATAGAGCAATTATGTGTACTAAAGGATATTTTAAAACCACTATCACATAGTTGACTGATAGATAGAAGATTATACTCGAGTCCAGTGACTAACTGAACGTTAGAGATGGTTATGTGGTTATTACCAACACTTCTAACTCCAATTATTTTACCTTTATTGTTATCTCTAAAAGTTACTTCACCAAAGTTTGTAGCTTGTAGATTTTTCAATTTTGATTTGTCACCAGTCATATGTCTTGAGCAACCGCTATCAAGATACCATTTGCTTTTATTCAGATCAGCTGCAAGACATACCTACAATATATGTACTAATTTTTAAAAATTGGTACCCTTTAATAAGAAGGGTCACTACAAGAAAAATCCTTAAGTTCGACGGAAGTAGTCTCGACGGATTTAAATCTGTCGAAATAAGGTTATTTTTGACAGATTAATTTGTCGAACATAAGTCCCTCTAAATTACTATAAGTATGACGGAATTCCGTTGGAACTAGAGTACCCTCATTGGCACCAAGTTTCCTGTGAGAGCGAAACATAAAATCGACGAAACTGAAGTTATTTTCGATGGAATTTACGTCGAAAATAATATAATTCCGAGGGACTTATGTCCGATGAAAATTCCGTCGGAAATAACTTATAAAACCTTATCAGACTTCGTCTTCTTCTGTCGCGCCTCATTTCTCATTTCTAATTTCTCTCTCCTCACTCTCACACACACACTCTCTCTCTCAGTACTCTCTAATCTCTCTCATCTCCCCGGCCACCCATCTCCCCCTAGTCCCGTTTTTGGCCAGCCACTGCCCATTTTCGGCCAACGAGGAGTGCGGCGCGACGTACGGTAGCTCCTAGCTCCTTCTTTAATTCAAGGTAAGCAATCCTAAATGATGATTTGAGATTACTAAATATAGTTTGCAGATTTGAGTTGTTGATTTTGCTAAAGTTGTTCATGTATTACTGAGAATAATTTTGGACTTCTTCTTGTTTCAGAAATTGGGATTATATTTTAATTTGCTGAAATTGGGTTTATTTCTATTATGCAATTTTTTTTTACTTTAATTATGCAAATTCTTGCATGTTGTTGTTAATTGTTATGCAAATTGAGATTATTTGACTTCAATTCTTCAAATTATTGCATGTTGCTGAAATTATGATTTATTTTGTGCAATTTAAATTTCTGTTAGTATATACAGTGTATTTGTGCAATTACAGTTTTTGGGTCATAACAATTACAATGTTTGGGTCATAACATAATGTGATATATTGCGGGTTATATATGTCAGTGTATATATCTTCAAGAATGTGATATTTGATATTTTCGACGGAATTCCCAATGGAATATCTGTCAGAAATCTTCAATTGAAAATTTTATGGGCCCTAAAATATATTTATGTATTATTTAATTAATTTAATATAAAATGAAATAAATTTTGTGACGCCCCCAAAATAGGTATACAACACCCATTCTGAGTCATCAAATACATGGTACAGAAAGCAAACTATAACTTCAATAATACAATTGTCGTGCAAAATACGACAACACATACTGTGAGTTTAAATACAAATATTGTCTTCTAGACAATATCCACACTCAAATAAGTCCTCAATACAATTATTCAAACATTATTTTATAGAAATAGTGAGGACTGCTAAAACATCTTTCTAGAACCATCACTCCATACCCCGACTAGATCCTGCTATGTTCTCACCTCCTGAGAAGAAAAATGGAACAAAAAGGAAAAGGGTGAGCTCAACTAGCCCAGTAAAGAATATTATGACTAAGATAATATACAACAAATTATCATTAGTATTCAACAGGGAAAAATCTGATAGAATATAATCGACAATAAGTTTTAGATCAACAACTGCAGCGGAAACAGCAAACCATTAGAAGAGTCAAGTAGAGAATGAATTCTACTATTTTCTAAGATTTAAAATTTCATCATCAATATTTTATCCCTGTAACATCAATTAATAATCATCTTTATCCAAATATTCATCTTTGCACTACAGGCCAAAGATATTCATTTGTATCACCTGTCAGTCATGTTCATCTCAACACCTGTTCATCTTTGCACTACAGGCCAAAGATATTCATCAAGTAATCATACATCTTTGCACTACATGCCAAAGATATTCAGTAATATCATCATTTAGGATTGAGGATGATGAAAAATATCTTAAAGAGAACGAATCCAGTGAGACAGAAGGACAAATAGTAGGGATTCGTATAACAGTTTATCCAAGATCAATAATACTTCATAATAATCAATTGTGAAGCAGAATTCACAAATAAAGATCGAAACATGGATACAATCAAAGATAGTAACCATAATAGACATCTTGGACAAAAAGGGAAAATTTTATTTTTCGGTGAATAACGCCGTATTCGTGAATAGTGCCGTATACGTGAATAGTAACGTATACGTGAATAGTAACCCCGACACAAAAAGTTTCAAATTTGATAAAAACTCATGTTAATATTTCAGCATAATGATATTGAAGAAAATAAAATCATTTAAGAAGAAAATAATATCCCTTACCTCAAAATATCAGTACTTCTGGTCGGAATACCGGTATAAGGCTGAAAGAAACTTGTTCTGATGAATAGAAACTCTCAAAGTATCTACATACTCACAAAATACACTCAATAATCTAGAGAGAGAAAGAGAGAAAACTTGTTTCTGGTGTGATTTTCAATTCTAACTTAGCCATATATTTATAGGAAAATGTTAGCACGTCGAAGCAGACTTAACCTGCAACCTGATGGCTTTACCTGCTACTATTCCCACCCACCACATTTGAATAAAAATCTCAGCACATTTCTTCACCAACCAAGAGTGGGGCCCACCAATTCTAGAATTTTTCACCAAAATGATTAACTTCGAAAATTCAACAATTTCTGAACCAGTCATCTCGTAAAATTCATAATAAATCATATGTTCATTTTTAACGGTTCAAAATTTGTGGACATATACTCAACTTATATATGTATAACATATCCAAAAATTACCACGATCCAACGGTCGGATTAAAAATTATAACCCCCGCAAAATATCTCAAAAATCCTGATTTTTAATACCTCCATTCCGATAAAAATACTGATAAAAACCTCAACATAACTCCTTCATTTTTAACCACAAAAATATCTCTCTCATTTATATCCACATAAAATAAATATTTTCTTATCATATGAATCAATAATTAATTATTCACAAATAATATTACAGAATTACATTTATGACAACCAGGCCGATCCCAGGAAAGAGGGGGCTTTCCAATAAGAATTTCTCCTTACTGGCGCGCAATTAGATGACCAAACCTCTCCTTAGACAGAACTTTCTAGACATTGCCAATAATGTTATCTAATAATATTATTCAAATAATATGAATTATTGATCTGATAAAGGAAAATACTGTGCAGCAACAATTATTGAAACAACAATAATATAAAATATCAACGCAGCAATTATTGAATCAATAAAATAAAATATTGAATAATAACTACTGTAAAAATTATTGAGTAGTGCCTTCTTACGTAAAAATTAATAATTGGTGCAATACCGTGTGCTACTGTATTTTAACCACCGGGTATTCCAACAGTATTAACGGTAACAACTACGCCGTTATTTATAAACAACTTATACTTGTCGTTTTCTTCATCCAATCGTTTTCCGTTATGGGGCCCACACAAGGCTGCGCCGTCGTACGAATATTCCCCGACAGCAAAAATATTCCATGACCAAACGAATATTCCCCGACAAAATGAATATTTTATAACCACTTGCTTATTTTACAAAATTTACGCATTTCACCCATAACCAAAGTATTATATCAAATTAACCCCTTATTATTCACAAAAATATTTAGAGAAAATTTAATTTTATTCATTAATAAGTTGGGGTCTTACAACCTCCCCTCCTTATGAAATTTCGTCCTCAAAATTGACGTACGTACCTGATATTTCGAAAAGGTGAGGATACCTCGCTTTCATTTCTGATTCCAACTCCCAGGTCATTTTTTTAATAGCATGGTTTCTCCGCAAAACCTTAACTTGTGGTATAACCTTTGTGCATAGGACATGCTCTTTCCTATCCAAGATCTTAACAGGTACCTCCTCGTACGTTAAATCCTCGGCTATCTCGTCTGGTTCTAACTCAATTATATGGTTCGGGTCTTTCACATATTTACGAAGCATGGATATGTGAAAAACATTATGAACACGAGACATGCTTGGAGGTAATACGAGTCTATAGGCCACATTTCCTATTCGGTCAAGAATCTCAAATGGACCAACAAATCTTGGATTGAGCTTTCCTCTCTTTCCAAATCTTGTAACTCCCTTCTATGGAGCAACACGTAACAATACATGATCCCCAATATTAAATTCCACGTCCTTCCGATGAAGATCCGCATAACTCTTTTGTCGATCCTATGCCGTTTGTATACGTTGTCGAATCGTTTGGATCTTCTCTGTAGTCATGCGTACCAACTCTGGTCCCAACAATGTTGCTTCACCCACCTCGTCCCAGCATACTGGAGAATGACATTTTCTTCCATACAACGCCTCGAATGGAGCCACACCTATGCTCGCCTGATAACTGTTGTTGTAGGAGAATTCCACCAATGGTAGGTACTTATCCCAACTCCCTTTGAGATCTAGGACACAGAGTCTTAATAGATCTTCAAGAGTTTGAATAGTCCTCTCTGATTGTCCGTCCGTTTGAGGATGGTATGCCGAACTGAATCGTAAATTCGTGCCCATAGCTTTTTGCAAGCTAACCCAAAATCGTGAAGTGAATCTTGGGTCACGATCTGAAACTATGGATACTGGCATGCCATGCAATCTTACAATCTCATTCACGTACATACTAGCAAGACGTTCAAGGGAATAAGTCTCACGTATAGGCAAGAAATGGGCAGACTTGGTTAATCTATCAACAATGACCCAAATCGCATCTATGCCTTGAGACACCTTGGGAAGACCCGTAACGAAATCCATGGTAATGTGTTCCCACTTCCATTTCAGGATCTCAAGTGGTTGCAATGGACCCTTTGGCACTTGATGCTCCGCCTTTACGCGTTGACAAGTTAAACACCTCGAGATAAAGTCCGCGATCTCTCTTTTCATATTGCTCCACCAAAATGTGTGTCGAAGATCGTGATACATTTTGGTACTCCCAAGATGGATTGCAAACGGTGTGTTGTGTGCCTCCATCAATATTCTATGCTTCAAGTCAAAATCGTTAGGAACACAAAGTCTGGAGTTGACTCGAAGTATTCCTTCTTCATCGATTCTTGCTTCTGGAATAGCACGTTCTTGCACTTTCTTCTTCATACGCATCAGCTCTATGTTCGTAGCTTGAGCAGCTTTAACTTTATCGATTAAAGTCGGTTCTACTTGTATATTTGATATTATCATGTGGGTACTTGGAGCCTTCATCTCTATCTCCATCCTTTGCAAGTCATACAAAATGGGCCTTTGTGTTAACAACATTGCACTCGTACCCGCATATGATCTTCTACTCAATGCGTCAGCTACTACGTTTCCTTTTCCAGGATGATATTGGATGGTATGATCGTAATCTTTCAACAGCTCGAGCCAACGTCGCTGCCGCATGTTGAGTTCCTTTTGGGTGAAGAAATATTTAAGGCTTTTATGATCTGTATAGATCTCCACTTTCTCCCCATACAGGTAGTGTCTCCAGATCTTCAACGCGAAAACAACTGCTGCCAACTCCAAATCATGAGTAGGATAATTCCTCTCATATTCTTTGAGTTGTCGCGAAGCATAGGCTATGACTTTCCCATGTTGTATGAGAACACATCCTAACCCTTTGCCTGAAGCATCGTTGTAGATAACAAATCCATCCGAACCAGATGGTATTGTCAGAACAGGTGCCGAAATGAGTCTCCTCTTGAGTTCTTGGAAACTCTTCTCGCATTCCTCACTCCATACGAATTTTGTATCTTTTCGAGTCAGCTGAGTTAACGGAGTAGCGATTCGGGAAAATCCTTCCACAAATCTCCGATAATAACCAGCTAAGCCCAAAAAGCTACGTACTTCGGTTACCGACTTCGGTTGCTCCCAACTTTGTATGGCTTCAATCTTCGCCGGGTCGACAGATACTCCATGTTTTGACACCACGTGCCCAAGGAATGCTACTTCCTCAAGCTAGAACTCGCATTTCTTCAGTTTGGAATATAGCTTATTTTCACGAAGCCTTTGCAATATATCAGCTTCAAATGGCGCTCATGATCTTCACGGCTTTTAGAATAGATGAGGATGTCATCAATAAAGACACCAACAAACTGATCCAAATATTCTTTGAATACACGGTTTATCATATCCATGAAGGCAGTAGGAGCATTAGTCAATCCAAAAGACATGACTAAGAATTCATAATGCCCGTACCGAGTTCTGAAGGCAGTCTTTGGAATATCCTCAGTTTTAATCTTCAGCTGATGATATCCAGAACGAAGGTCGATCTTTGAAAAGAATTACGCTCCTTATAACTGGTCAAACAGGTCATCAATGCGAGGTAGCGGATACCTATTCTTGATAGTGACGTGATTCAATTCTCGATAGTCAATACAAAGTCGCATACTCTCGTCTTTCTTCTTTACGAATAACACAGGAGCACCCCAAGGAGATGTACTAGGACGAATGAAATCGATGTCTAATAACTCCTGTAGTTGGACTTTTAACTCCTGAAGTTCAATAGGAGCCATTCGATATGGGGTTTTAGAAATGGGTTTTGTACCGGGTTCAAGGTCAATAAAGAATTTAACTTCACGTTCTGGGGGTAGACTAGGAAGTTCTTCAGGAAATACATCGGGAAATTCTCTAACAATAGAAATATTATTCAAATATGACTTATCTTTGTTCAAATCCATAACATGGGCTAAGAAAGCTTGACATCCGTTTTTTAATAAAAGAATAGCTTTGTGGCTTGATATGACAGTGGCTGATTTTAGTGGTTTAGTAGTTTGAATCCGTATGACAGGTTGGTTAGGAATATGAAAACTAACAACCTTACGAAAATAATCAATTTTAGCATGATGAGTGGTTAACCAATTAATTCCTAAAATCACATCAAAAGCAAGTACCTTTAAAGAGATAAGATCAACAGGTAATGTGATAGTGCCAACTTGGATCATGCAAGATTTATAAACTGTAGATGTAACGAAGGTTTCACCCAACGGAGTTTCAACAGACAAGTCAAAGTCTAATTTCTCCGGAGTCAAGTTTAAACGTTGAGCACAAGCAGGAGAGATAAAAGAATGGGTAGGACCGGTATCTAGTAAAGTATAAACTTTGCAAGAATTCGAGATTAGCTTACCCGTGATCACTTCGTTCGGGTTTCTCGTATTTTGGCCAGTCACGACAAACGCTCTTCCAGGAACCGCTGATTTTGACTTATTCGGGACAGCTTTTGGAGTCACCATCCCCGTTGAACTTGGTTTTTCTACAGAACAATCCCGAGCTATGTGGCCTTCCTTTCCACAGTTGTAACATACCTTGGATTATTGTGGACAGTTTGGGCTGATATGTCCCTCTTTCCCGTATTTGTAACATCTAACTGGCGGTCGTTCTCCTCCCCTAGAATTTGTTGTTGGTGCTGGTGCTGCTGCTGATGTCTTTCCGTCATTGTTGAATATCCTCTTTCTGAAATTTTCACTTGACTCACCTCTCCTATTATTATGGCCACGATGACCACCCGAGTGGTTACCGCCTTTGTTCGTATTTTTCCCTCCTCGTTGGTTATCATCGCTCTGATGACTGTTGTCACCGGTATGACCTTGGTTGTGGTCCCTCGGTTGCACATATTCATTATCTCGCTCTAATAATTGAGCCCTGTTTACAACATCTGAATATAAAGAAAATTTATGAGAGATATATTGTCGAATCTCGAGTTTTAGACCTCTCAGAAACATCATTGTCATTCGTTCCTCATTTTCGACCAAATGAGGTGCAAACCTGAATAACTTTGCAAACTTCGCCTCGTACTGGGACACCGTCATGTTGTTTTGTTCAAGTCTGATAAACTCCACCTCCTTCATATGACGAATACTTTCAGGAAAGTATTTTGTATATAATATTATACAAAATAAAATAAAGTATATTAAATTTAATTAAATTAAATTAAATTTTAAAAATATAATAAATTAAAAATTTAAAATTAAAATTTAAAATTAAGATAATATAATATACAATAATATAAATTTTAAAAATTTGATAATATAATATTTATTTAATTAAAAAATTAAATAAATAAAAGAAAATATAATAATAAACTAAAATAAATTTTAAAAATTAGATAATATAATATAAAACAAAATAAAATAAAATAAAATAATAAATTAAATTAAATTGAATAAAACAAAACAATTTTGATTTAATTTAATTAATAAATTAAATTTAATAAAAAATATTTTAAAAAATAAAAAAATGTAATAAAATAAAATAAATTTAATTAAATTAAAATAATTTAAATTAAATTAAATTTGAAATAAATATAGTTTAAAGAATTTAATTTAATTTAATATATAGATTAAATTTAATAAAAAAATATTTAAAAATATATAATATAATACAAATAAAATACAATACAATAAAACATAATAAAATAAATAAAAAATAAAAAAATTAAATTAAAATTAAATTAAATTAAATTAAAACATAATAATAAATTTAATCCGATTTAATAAAATAAAAAAATAATTTAATTTAATTTAATAAAATAATCAAAAATTATATTATATATTATAGAATAAAATAAAATAAAATACAATAAAATATAATAATAAATACAATTAAATTTTATAAAATAAAATAAAATAAAATAATTTAATAGTAGTCTCCATATATATTCCAAATAACAGTTCTCATAAATTAAGTAGCACTTAGTTTTTCATTGGCAAAATAAACTAAGTAGCATTTGCTTAGTTTGTCGCAATATTCAATAAACTCAATAAGTACTATATATATATATATATATATATATATATATATATATATATATATATATATATATATATATATATATATGTACTATAATATGAAACTTAGAAACCCGTTTGACAAGTAGGAGTGAATGTCGAACAATAGTTTCTATATATTTCAAATAACAATTCTCATAAACTAAGTAGCACTTACTGAGTTTTTCATTAGCAAAATAAACTAAGTAACATTTGCTTAGTTTGACGCAACATTAATAAACTCAATAAGTACTATATGTATATATATACATACTATAATATGAAACTTAGAAACCCGTTTAAAAAATAGGATTGAATGTCGAACAGTAGTATCTATATATTCCAAATAACAATTCTCATAAACTAAGTAACACTTAGTTTATCATTGGCAAAATAAACTAAGTGACATTTGCTTAGTTTGCCACAATTTTCAATAAACTTAATAATACTCTCTCTTTAATCTTCAATACACTCAATAATATATGTACTATACTTTGGAACTTAGAAATCCGTTTGACATTCACTTAATAGGAGTAAATGTCGAATAGTTCCCAGTTGAAGACTGTTACTGGATGTTATGTCTCTCACTTAGGCCGGTGCCAATACGAAACGGTACGTTTTTGTTGTTTTGAGGATTTCTCGATTGTTATCTCTATATGTTCTTCGAGTTCATACTTAGATTAAGTTATCTTAGTCTATTTCGTGTGCTTGGAGACCATGGGGAGGTGCTGTCGAAATTTTCTTGAAACTCATGAAACGTACTCAACGTGTTGGCACTAGTGACGAGACGCATCCAATAACGGGATAGAAGCCTTACCACTTTCCTATAGAATGGAGATACTAGATAAATATCTAATTCATGCATGAATATCGGTGAGACCCCAAATTTTATGAATAAAGATTTAATTTTCTCGAAATATTTTTTTTAATATTATGGTGTGGATTTGAGATAGTGTTATAGTTGTGGGTAGTATTTATAAATTTTGCAAAGTATGCAAGTTGTTATATAATATTCGTTTGGTCGGAAAATATTCTTTTTGTTGAGGAATATCAGTACGACGGCATAATCATTGGTGGACCCCACAACGGAAGTATTGTCGTAGTAAGAAAACGACAGAATTATCTTTTTATAAAAATAACGGCGAAAGTGTTACCGTTAAAACTGTTAAACTACTCGGTAGTAAAAGTACAGTAATACGCGTGGTTGCATAGTAGTACACGGTATTGATTATTGATGCTTACGTAAGAAGTCACTCAGTTATACTCAATTATTGCTACAGTAATTGCTGCATCATATCTCTCATATTATTGATTCAATTATTGTCACAGTAGCATCTGTATAATATGTTATGTTATTAAATCAATAATTGAGACGACAAAGTTCTTCATATTATTATTTGTAATATTAACGATGTCTAGAAGTTCTGCCAAGGAGAGGTTTGGTCACCTAATTACGCGCCAATAGGGAGAAATCCTTATTGGAAAGCCCCCTCTTTCCTGGGAACGACCTGGTCGATTAATATTGTGAATTATAATAAATGTTATATAAATAGACTATAAATAGAATATATGATATTCTATTATGCATAGTGTTTGTATAGTATCCGCATAGTATTTGCATAGTAAATTTTTTTATATAAAAGAGAATACTTTTATAAAGTTATTTATTTTATTAGACTATAAATAGAATATATAATATTCTATTATGCATAATATTTGCATAGTGCCTACATAGTGTTTGAATAGTAAAATCTTTTTATATAAAACAGAATACTTTTATAAAGTTATTTGTTTTATTAGATTATAAATAGAATATATTATATTTTATTTAAAATTTTTTATTTTATTAGAATATTTTATTAATACTGCAGAGTAAATCAATCTGGACCGTTCATGAATTAGTTACTATTTAGTCCATTCTCTTATAAATAGAAGATCATTTCTTCATTATTTCTTACGAATTCACTGAAACTCTAGAGAGAGAAACTATAGAGAGAAAGAAGAAAAATATTCTACTACGTCACTACTCCTATATCCAGTTTCTTCTAAGGTAAGGGGTATTATTCTTTCATATTCATGAAGAGAATTATTTTCTTTCCAATACTCGTAAGAGTTGTTGTTCCATTCTTTTTTATTATGTTGGAATAACCTGTCTATGCGAAGTACCGCATACATGGTGAAATTCTGTTGTTATTCCATTCTTTATTATACTGTCGGAATATCCTGTCTGTGCGTTTACGCATGACCTGGTTTCATTCTTTATTATTCTGTCGGAATATCCTGTCTGTGCGTTTACGCATGACCTGGTTCCATTATTTAATATTCTGTTAGAATAACCTGTCTGTGTGGTCTATCACATGCATGGTGAATTCTTCTGTTATTCCATTCTTTATTATTCTGTTTGAATAACATATCTATGTGGATTACCACATGCATGGTGAATAATCCTTTGTATTCATTCCTTATTAAATTGTAGAAATGATCTGTCTACGTGAATTACCGCATGGCGGGCGAAAATCCATTTGCAGTTTCATATATTCTATTATACTCAGTTGGTTAAAGCTTTGGCTTCTATACTCCATAAAATTAGTGGAATATCCTTGATATTTGCGCTTCATCCAGTATCTTTTCATGGAAATATTCTTCCGAGCATTCTTGAGTTTTACCCTACAAAGCAGTATCATGTTGGCAATTTGGACGTTATTGGTTCTTGGATAAATTAATTCTTGAACTTGTTTTATTGAATTCTTATATCATTGTCATCATCCTCATGTTTATATTTTGTTAAAAGTCATCTGTGGCCTGTAGTGCATAGATGGACTTGGTATGATTATGACCAGGGATTATTCGGTGTAATCATGACCGTAATGTTATAAATGATGTGGTAAAGGTCCTCATTGGCCCATAGTGCATTGATGGACAGTTGTTGGCATGATCATGACCATTGATGAATACACGAATATCCTTGGCCTGTAGTGCGTAGATAATTTGTGGTCGTGATACTAATGAATATCCTTGGCCGTAGTGCAGGGATGATGTGGATTATTTATTAAGCTGAGTCTCAGCGATAAAAGTGATGAAAAACCTTTTTAAATCATAAAAGATAGTAGATTTTATTCTCTACTTGACTTTTTTATTGGATAGCTTGTTCCGCTGCAGTTAAACTTGATGTTTGTTATATTTTATCAGTTTAACACTGTTGAAGGCTAACGATAATTTATTCTGCATTATCTTAGTCATAATATTTCTTACTGGGCTAGTAGAGCTCACCCTTTTACTTTCATTGTTCTCTTCAGGAAATGAGAACGTAGTAGGGACTAGTCAGGGAACGGAGTGACGGTCCAGATGATAGCATTAGTAGTCCTCACTATTCTATGAAATAGTGTGATAATAAATGTATTGAGGACTTATTTTGAGTTTGAATTCTGTTTAGAAGACAATGTTGTATTAAAACTCACAGCTTATGTTTTGTCGTATTTTACACGACAGTTGTATAATTAAGTTTTTATTTATATTTTGTACGATGTATTTGACGACTCAGAATAGGTGATGTATATCTATTTTGGGGGCGTCACAGTTGGTATCAAAGCTTAGGGAAAAGTTCCCTGGCTAAGATGTTAGACAAGAACTAGGAGGGGAGAGACGGGAAATTTCTTCGCTAGTATGACCTACCTAAGTTTATTTGGCATTTAATTGGTCGGTCAGAGTATTGGGATAATATGTGATATGTTAATTAACCCTGGTTTTGTGGGAGTGTTTGCAAATGGCAGCTGAAAATGTTAACAATGGAGTGAATGAGACCATTGAGACACCTTTAATCATAAACCAGGTTAATGTGATGTCAGATGAAGAAGAAATTAGAGATATCTATATTGTGAGTGAAGAACTAATAGTTGCACCCGAGCTATTCGCAGAGATAATAGCTGAGAGTGAGGAAGAAGAGGAATCTGAGGAGAATTTATTAGAAGAATTTTATGATCAAAATTTAGAATTACAAAATCGTATTCATGAGTTAGAAGAGCAGGCTGAAGAACGGCAGGCGGTCGTGGAGCAAAGAGATGTAACAATTCAAAATTGTGTTACCCGATGTGCGATGCTTGAACAGAAGCACTCTTTGGCAGAGTATAAGATATTAGAGCTGGAATCTGAGAATGCTATGATCAAACTTCTGATGAAAGAAGAAACAACTGAACGAAGGAGAATAGATAATGCATGGGTAAAAGCCGCATGACGCGTAGATATTGTAAAAAAAGACGTCCGATCCAATAAGGCCAAAATAGATGAAATAGATTTTGCCTTTTAGACAACAATTGGGAGAATCCAACATCGAATTCAGAATTACCCCGTGCAGAGCGGTCAACCCCAATTCGATATGGATCGGAGAGTAATGATTCGAATCATAGATCACGAATGTGACGAAGCAAGTAAGGGTGGAATGTACTCTATAGCAAAGTCAAGTCTAGCAGGGATGGTGACGCCAAAGGATGTCCCAGACAAGTCAAAATTGATAGTTTAAAGAGAGCATTTTTTTGTGACGAGGAACACAAACGAAGTCATCACGGGTAAGCTTATCATAAACTCTAGCGAAGTATATACCTTATTTGATACCGGTTCTACCCATTCTTTTATTTCTCCTACTTGCGCTCAATGTTTAAATTTGACTCCGGAGAAATTAGACTTTGACTTATCGGTTGAAACTCTGTTAGGAGAAACCTTCGTTACCTCTACTGTTTATAAATCTTATTTGATTCAAATCGACACTTTCACGTTACCTGTCGATCTTATCTCTTTGAAAATACTTACCTTTGATGTGATTTTAGGAATCGATTGGTTAACTACTCATCATACTTTTTGTAAGGTTGTTAGCTTTCATATTCTTAACCAACCTATCATGCGAATTCAAGCAACCAAACCATTAAAGCCAATCATTGTTATATCAAGCCATAAGTAAAGAGCCCCGATCCTTTCGTTGTTGACTTCCTTGTGTGGAATGCACAGAAGCCAGACTTTCCGTAGGGGATGTTGTGAATGACGATGACAAGTTGATAGGTATCAATGTGACGTACTATCCAAGTCTTCGATGAGAGTCACAGTTTTGAATGATGTTTCTATTGTTAATAAATTTCCTGACGTATTCTTGAAGACTTCTTAGCCTACCCCTAGAGCGTGAAATCAAATTTTGTATTGACCCTAGTACAAAATCCATTTCTAAACCCTTAAATATTTCTTCAACCAAAATGAACGTATAATGCGCCAAAGACGTTGGGTCAAGCTGTTAAAGATTACGATCGTACCATTCAATACTATCGTGGGAAAGCGAACGTGGTAGCTGACGCGTTGAGTAGAAGATCGTATGCGTTTACGAGTGCGATGTTGTTAACACAAAAACCCATTTTCTATGACTTACAAAGGATGGAGATAGAGTTAAAGACTCCAGGGACCTATGTGATGATGGCGAATATACGAGTAGAATCGACTTTAATCGATAAAGTTAAAGCCGCTCAAGCTACATACTCAGAGCTGATGAATATGAAGAAGAAAGTTCAAGAAGGCATTATTCTAGAAGCAAGAATCGACGAAGAGAGGAAATCTCAACCCTCGATTTAATTGGCCCATTTGAAATCCTCGATCGAGTAGGAACTGTGGCCTATAGACTCGTTTTACCGCCAAGTTTGTCGCGTGTTCATAACGTTCTTTTTCACGTATCGATGTTACGTAAATATGTGGACGACTCGAACCACATTATTGAATTGGAATTGAACGAGATAGCAGAAGATTTAACGTATGAGGAGATACGTGTTAAAATCTTAGATAAGAATGATTATATTCGACACTCAAAGGTTATACCTTAAGAGTTAGAATTTGAAGTGAAGTCAAGGTATCCTCACCTTTTCGGCATACCAGGTACGTACGTAAATTTCGAGGGCGAAATTTCATAAGGAGGGGATATTGTGAGACCCCAAATTTTATGAATAAAGATTTAATTTTCTCGAAATATTTTTTTAATATTATGGTGTGGATTTTAGATAGTGTTATAGTTGTGGGTAGTATTTATAAATTTTGCAAAGTATGCAAGTTGTTATATAATATTCGTTTAGTCGGGGAATATTCTTTTTGTCGGGAAATATCCGTACGACGGCATAATCATTGGTGGACCCCACAACGGAAGTATTGTCGTAGTAAGAAAACGACAGAATTATCTTTTTATAAAAATAACGGCGAAAGTGTTACAGTAATATACGTGGTTGCATAGTAGCACACGGTATTGATTATTGATGCTTACGTAAGAAGTCACTCAGTTATATTCAATTATTGCTACAGTAATTGTTGCATCATATCTCTCATATTATTGATTCAATTATTATCACAGTAGCATCTGTATAATATGTTATGTTATTAAATCAATAATTGAGACGATAAATTTATTCATATTATTATTTGCAATATTAACGATGTCTAGAAGTTCTACCAAAGAGAGGTTTGGTCACCTAATTGCGCGTCAATAGGGAAAAATCCTTATTGGAAAGCCCCCTCTTTCCTGAGAACAACCTGGTCGATTAATATTGTGAATTATAATAAAGGTGATAAGTTTTGTTTTATTATTATTATAAATGTAATAAAACAGAAAACGCTTTATATAAAACAGAATACTTTTATAAAGTTATTTATTTTATTAGACTATAAATAGAATATATGATATTCTATTATGCATAGTGTTTGCATAGTGTCTGCATAGTATTTGCATAGTAAATATTTTTTATATAAAATAAAATATTTTTATAAAGTTATTTATTTTATTAGACTATAAATAGAATATATAATATTCTATTATGCATAGTATTTTTATAGTGCATGTATAGTGTTTGCATAGTAAAATCTTTTTATATAAAACAGGATATTTTTATAAAGTTATTCGTTTTATTAGATTATAAATAGAATATATTATATTTTATTTAAAAGATTTTGTTTTATTAGAATATTTTATTAATACTGCATAGTAAATTAACCTGGACTGTTCATGAATTAGTTACTATTTAGTCCATTCTCCTATAAATAGAAGCTCATTCCTTCATTATTTCTTACGAATTCACTGAAACTCTAGAGAGAGAAACTATAGAGAGAAAGAAGAAAAGTATTCTGCTACTTCACTACTCTTATATCCAGTTTCTTCTAAGGTAAGGGGTATTATTCTTTCATATTCATGAAGAGAATTGTTTTCTTTCCAATACTCGTAAGAGCTGTTTTCCATTCTTTATTATTATGTTGGAATAACCTGTAAGACCCCAAATTATTAATAAATGAAATTTAATTTCCTCTATTTATTATTTTAAAATAGTAAGAGTTGATTTAATTAATGTGGTTAGTTATGGGTAAAATGCGCAAATATTTTAAATAAGCAAGTGGTTATAAAATATTCATTGTTGTCGGGGAATATTTGTTTGGTCGTGGAATATTCTTGTTGTCGGGGAATATTCGTACGACGGCGCAGCCTTGTGTGGGCCCCATAACAGAAAGCGATTGGATGAAGAAAATGACAAAAATAAGTTGTTTATAAATAACGGCGTAGTTGTTACCGTTAATACTGTTGGAATACCCGGTGGTTAAAACACGGTAATACGCATAGCACACGGTATTGCACCAATTATTGATATGTAAGAAGGCACTACTCAATAATTGTTACAGTAATTACTGTTCAATATTGTATTTTATTGATTCAATAATTGCTCCGTTGATATTTTATATTACTGTTGTTTCAATAATTGTCACTACGCAGTATTTTTCATTATCGGAGCAATAATTCATATTATCTGAATAATATTATTAGATAACATTTTTGGCAATGTCTAGAAAGTTCTGTCTAAGGAGAGATTTGGTCATCTAATTGCGTGCCAGTAAGGAGAAATCCTTATTGGAAAGACCCCTCTTTCCTGGAAACTGCCTGGTTGCCAGTACTGTGGTTCTGTAATATTATTTGTGTATAATTAATTATTGATTTATATGATGAGGAAAATAGTGATTTTATGTGGATATAGATAGAGAAAAATTTTAATGTGACAATTGTTGAAAATTAATATTTTATCTTTTTCTGATAAAATAATTCATTTAAATATATTATTTTAATAATATATTGATGGTGGTATTTTTACAATGAATGTGGGATATATGAGTATATGAGGAGAAAGAGTATTTTTGTGATATTAAATGATTAACACATGTTTTGTGTGTTGGTGGACATAATTCTTGACCGAAAATTTATTATTGACTGTAAAATCGCCCGTTTGTGAATTTCGGTCAATTTCTGTTTAGAATTTGGAAAACCTTTCTTCTGCAAAGTTGTAGAGAATTGAATTTCCTATAAAAACTCGCGAAATTCGAATTTTCTGATAAAAGGTCTATTTATTATGAATTATTGAAGTTCTGAAGTTCCGAAATAATTGATTTTTGGAAGTTTTATTTATTATTTTGAAGAAAAACGTTTTTTGGCATTTAAGTGGGCTAACATGTGATATAAATGGGCTGAGATCAGATGTCTAGAGGTGGGCTAAGGAAAATTTGATAAATATATTATTATTATATTAAATTTTCTGCTTTGGTGTTCTAAGTATTTTCCTATAAATAGGGTGCTTAGGTTAGAATTGAAAATCACACCAAAAACACAAGTTTCTCTCTATTTCTCTCTCTATATCGAGCGTATTCTTGTGAGTATTTGATACTTTGAGTGTTGCTATACGGTGCAAATTTCCTTCAGCACTATATCTAGTATTCCAGTCAGAAGTACCGTGTTTCCGAGGTAAGGGATGTTATTTCTTCTTAAATGATATTATTTTCTTTAATATCATTATGCCGAAGTATTGATCTGAACTTTTTATCAAATTTGGAACTTTTCATGTCGGGGTTACTATTCACGAGTTACTATTCACGAGTTACTATTTACCGAAAAATGAAATTTCCTTCTTTTCGTCCAAATATCTATTCTGGATACTAGCTTTGATTGTATCCATGTTTTGATCATTCTTGAATTTTACTTCACTATGATAAGGTATTTTTGGACATGGATAAATCGAAATACGAATCCTTAATATTTGTTATTTTGCTTCACTGGATTCGTTTTCTTTAAAATATTTTTCAGCATCCTCCGTCTTAAATGATGATATAACTGAATATCTTTGGCCTGTAGTGCAAAGATGAATAATTTCTGATGAATATCTTTGGCCCGTAGTGTAAAGATGAACAGGTGTTGAGGTGAACATGACCAACTGATGGATATCTTTGGCCTGTAGTGCAAAGATGACTATTTGATTCAAGATATTTATTGGTTGATGTTACAGGGATAAAATGTTGATGATAGGCTTTTAAATTCATAGATAATCGTAGATTTCATTCTCTACGTAACTTCTCTATGAATTATTATTTTCCGCTGCGAATATTGAATTAAAACTTGTTGTCTATTGTATTCTATTAAATTTTTCCCTGTTGAAGACTAACGATAATTTGTTGTATATTATCTTAGTCATAATATTCTTTACTGGGCTAGTTGAGCTCACCCTTTTCCTTGTTGTTCCATTTTCTTCTTAGGAGGCGAGAATGTAGCAGGTACTAGTCGGGGTATGGAATGAAGGTTCTAGGAAGTTGTTTTAGTAGTCCTCACCATTTTTTTTGTAAAATATTATTCCAATAATTGTAATGAGGACTTATTTGAGTGTGGATATTGTCTAGATGACAATATTTGTATTTACACTCACAGTTTTTATGTTGTATTAATAAAGTTGTAGTTGTTTCTGTACCATGTTATTGACGACTCAGAATAGGTGTTGTATACCTGTTTTGGGGGCGTCACAGTTGGTATCAGAGCTATAAGTAAAGAGCCCCGAGCCTCTCGCTGGTGACTTCCTGTTGATGGGGGATGCACCGAAGCCAGACTCTTTGTAGGGGACGCCGTTCTGCGGTGGCAAACTGATAGGTATCACTGTGAGGTGCTGTCCACGGTTAGGATATGAGTCATAGTTGGTATCAGAGCTTAGGGATATGATCTCTGGCGGAGATCGGGGAATAGAACTAGGAGGGGAGAGATGAGTAAATCCTTCGCTAGTGTGTCCTACCTAAGCTTATTTGTTGGTCAGTCATAATATAGGGATATTATGTGATTTGCTAATTTGTTAAATTAACCCTTGTTTTATGGCAGTATTTGAGAATGTCGACTGAGAATGTTAACAGTGGAGTAAATGAAACCGTGGAGACACCTGTACTCACCAACGAGGAGAACGTGCAACAGGCTGGCAATGTTCCTCCTGTGAACAACACCACTGAGCAGACGGTGAACGATGAGATGTTTAGAAGCTTTTTGCGATTCATGCAAAACCAGATGAAGGAGATTCATGTTCAAAATATAGGAAGAAACAATGGCAATGCACAGCTGGTCACAGCCAAGCAGTTCAAAGAGTTGGGACCACCAGAATTCTAGGGAAAGCCGGATCCGATTAAGGCGGAGACATGGGTCAAGCAAATTATCAAGATATTTGATGTCTTGGGATGCACGGAGGAACAGAAGGTTCCATTTGCCACCTTTATGTTCCGTGGTGAGGCAGACTACTAGTGGGAATCTGTGAAGCGTACCCATCCAGCCGCACTCAGCATGTCTTGGGAGACATTTCAGAAACTATTCAATGACAAGTACTTTTCTGAAAGTATTCGTCATATGAAGGAGGTAGAGTTTATTAGACTGGAGCAGAATAACATGACGGTGTCCCAGTACGAGGCGAAGTTTGCAGAGTTGTCCAGGTTTGCACCTCATTTGGTGGAGAATGAGGAACGTATGACACGGATGTTTCTGAGAGGTTTGAAACCCGGCATACGTCAATATCTCATTTCTCATAAATTTTCTCTCTATTCAGATGTTGTCAACAGGGCTCAATTGTTGGAGCGAGATAGCGAGTATAGTCAACCAAGGGACCACAACCAGGATCATATCGGTGACAACAGTCATCAGAACAATGATAACCAGCGGAGAAAGAAAAGTACAGACAAGAACGGCAACCACTCTAGTGGTAATTGTGGCTATGAAAATAGAAGAATCGAGTAGGGAGGAGATTTTAAAAAGAGGAGATTCAACAATGATAATACGAAGACGTCAGCACCGGTAGCAACTGGTTCCAAGGGAGGAGAACGACCACCGGTCATATGCTATAAATGTGGAAAAGAGGGACATATCAGCCCAAACTGTCCACAACAGTTCAAGGTATGCTATAATTGTGGAAAGGAAGGACATATCGCTCGAGATTGTACGATAGCGAAACCAAGTTCAGCGGGGACGGTGACTCAAAAGGCTGCCCCAGAAAAGTCAAAGTCAACGGTTCCTGGAAGAGCGTTTGTCGTGACTGGTCAACATGCGAGGAACTCAAACGAGGTGATCACGGGAGTTAAAAGTCCAACTACAAGAGTTGTTGGATATCGGTTTCATTCGTCCTAGTACATCTCCTTGGGGTGCTCCTGTTTTATTTGTAAAGAAGAAAGACGGGAATATGCGACTTTGTATCGATTATCGGGAATTAAACCATGTCACCATCAAGAATAGGTATCCGCTACCTCATATTGATGACTTGTTTGACCAGTTACAAGGAGCACAATTCTTTTCAAAAATCGATCTTCGTTCTGGATATCATCAGCTGAAGGTTAAAACTGAGGATATTCCGAAGACTGCCTTTAGAACTCAGTACGGGCATTATGAATTCTTAGTCATGTCTTTTGGATTGACTAATGCTCCTGCGGCTTTCATGGATATGATGAACCGAGTATTCAAGGATTATTTGGATCAGTTCGTTGTTGTCTTTATTGATGACATCCTCATATATTCCAAAACCCGTGAAGATCATAAGCACCATTTGAAGCTGGTACTCCAAAGGCTGCGTGAAAACAAGCTATATGCTAAGTTGAAGAAATGCGAGTTCTGGCTTGAGGAAGTAACATTCCTAGGGCACGTGGTGTCAAAACATGGAGTATATGTGGACCCGACAAAGATTGAAACAATACAAAGCTGGGAGCAACCGAAGACGGTGACCGATATACGTAGCTTTCTGGGCTTAGCTGGTTATTATCAGAGATTCGTAGAAGGGTTTTCTCGAATCGCTACCCCGTTAACTCAGCTGACTCGGAAGGATATCAAATTCGTATGGAGCGAAGAATGCGAGAAGAGTTTCCAAGAGCTTAAGAGGAGACTCATTTCGGCACCTGTTCTGACAATACCATCTGGTTCGGATGGATTTGTTATCTACAGCGATGCTTCAGGTAAAGGGTTAGGATGTGTTCTCATGCAACGTGAAAAAGTCATAGCCTATGCCTCGCGACAACTTAAAGAATATGAGAGGAATTATCCTACTCATGATCTAGAGTTGGCAGCAGTTATTTTTGCGCTAAAGATCTGGAGGCACTATCTATATGGGGAGAAAGTGGAGATATATTCAGACCATAAAAGCCTCAAATATTTCTTCACTCAAAAAGAACTCAACATGCGGCAACGACGTTGGCTCGAGCTGTTAAAAGATTACGACCACACTATTCAATACCATCCTGGAAAAGTAAACGTGGTAGCTGACGCGTTGAGTAGAAGATCATATGCAGGAACGAGTGCGATGATGTCAAGTATACGCGTAGAACCAACTTTAATCGATAAAGTTAAAGTTGCTCAAGCTACAGACCCGGAGCTGATGCGAATGAAGAAGAAAGTGCAAGAAGGTGCTATTCCAGAAGTAAGAATCGATGAAGAAGGAATACTTCGAGTCCACTCCAGACTTTGTGTTCCTAACGATTCTGATTTAAAGTACAAGATCATGATGGAGGCACACAATACACCATTTGCAATCCATCTTGGAAGTACTAAAATGTATCGTGATATTCGACATACATTTTGGTGGAACAATATGAAGAGAGAGATTGCAAAGTTTATCTCGAGGTGTTTAACTTGTCAACGTGTAAAGGCGGAGCGTCAAGTACCAAAGGGTCCATTGCAACCACTTGAGATTCTGAAATGGAAGTGGGAACACATTACCATGGATTTTGTTACGGGTCTTCCCACGGTTTCTCAAGGCATAAATGCTATTTGGGTTATAGTTGATAGATTAACCAAGTCTGCTCATTTCTTGCCGATACGGGAGACTTATTCCCTTGAACGTCTTGCTAGTATGTACGTGAATGAGATTGTAAGGTTGCATGGCATGCCAGTATCCATAGTTTCGGATCGTGACCCAAGATTCACTTCAAGATTTTGGGTTAGCTTGCAAAAAGCTATGGGCACGGATTTACGGTTCAGTTCGGCATACCATCCTCAAACGGACGGGCAATCAGAGAGGACTATTCAAACTCTTGAAGATCTATTAAGACTTTGTGTCCTCGATTTCAAAGGAAGTTGGGATAAGTACCTACCATTGGTAGAATTCTCCTACAACAACAGTTATCAGGCAAGTATAGGTGTGGCTCCCTTTGAAGCATTGTATGGACGAAAGTGTCGCTCTCCAGTATGTTGGGATGAGGTGGGAGAAGCAACGTTGTTGGGACCAGAGTTGGTACGAATGACTACAGAGAAGATCCAAACGATTCGACAACATATACAAACGGCACAGGATCGACAAAAGAGTTATGTGGATCTTCATCGAAAGGACGTGGAATTTGACATTGGGGATCATGTATTATTACGTGTAGCTCCATGGAAAGGAGTTACAAGATTTGGGAAGAGAGGAAAGCTCAATCCACGATTTATTGGTCCATTTCAGATTCTTAATCGAGTAGGAAATGTGGCCTATAGACTTGCGTTACCTCCAAGTATGTCTCGTGTTCATAATGTTTTTCATATATATGTGCTTCGTAAATATGTGAAAGACCCGAACCATGTTATTGAGTTAGAACCGGACGAGATAGCTAAAGACTTAACATACGAGGAGGTACATGTCAAGATCATGGATAAGAAGGAGCATGTCCTACGCACGAAGGTCATACCACAAGTTAAAGTTTTGTGGAGAAACCATGCTATTGAGGAAATGACCTGGGAGTTAGAAACGGAAATGAAAGTGAGGTATCCTCATCTTTTCGAAACACCAGGTACGTATGTCAATTTCGAGGACGAAATTTCATAAGGAGGGGAGGTTGTAAGACCCCAAATTATTAATAAATGAAATTTAATTTCCTCTATTTATTATTTTGAAATAGTAAGAGTTGATTTGATTAATGTGGTTAGTTATGGGTAAAATACGCAAATATTTTAAATAAGCAAGTGGTTATAAAATATTCATTGTTGTCGGGGAATATTTGTTTGGTCGTAGAATATTCTTGTTGTCGGGGAATATTCGTACGACGGCGCAGCCTTGTGTGGGCCCCATAACAAAAAGCGATTGGTTGAAGAAAACGACAAAAATAAGTTGTTTATAAATAACGGCATAGTTGTTACCGTTAATACTGTTGGAATACCCGGTGGTTAAAACACGGTAATACGCGTAGCACACGGTATTGCACCAATTATTGATTCTTACGTAAGAAGGCACTACTCAATAATTGTTACAGTAATTACTGTTCAATATTATATTTTATTGATTCAATAATTGCTGCGTTGATATTTTATATTACTGTTGTTTCAATAATTGTCACTACACAGTATTTTTCATTATCGGAGCAATAATTCATATTATCTGAATAATATTATTAGATAACATTATTGGCAATGTCTAAAAAGTTCTGTCTAAGGAGAGGTTTGGTCATCTAATTGCGCACCAGTAAGGAGAAATCCTTATTGGAAAGCCCCCTCTTTCCTGGGAACTGCCTGGTTGCCAGTACTGTGGTTCTGTAATATTATTTGTGTATAATTAATTATTGATTTATATGATGAGGAAAATAGTAATTTTATGTGGATATAGATAGAGAAAAATTTTAATGTGACAATTGTTGAAAATTAATATTTTATCTTTTTCTGATAAAATAATTCATTTAAATATATTATTTTAATAATATATTGATGGTGGTATTTTTACAATGAATGTGGGATATATGAGTATATGAGGAGAAAGAGTATTTTTGTGGTATTAAATGATTAACACATGTTTTGTGTGTTGGTGGACATAATTCTTGACCGAAAATTTATTATTGACTGTAAAATCGTCCGTTTGTGAATTTCGGTCAATTTCTGTTTAGAATTTGGAAAAACTTTCTTCTGTAAAGTTGTAGAGAATTGAATTTCCAATAAAAACTTGCAAGATTCAAATTTTCTGATAAAAGGCTATTTATTATGAATTATTGAAGTTCTGAAGTTTTGAAATAATTGATTTTTGGAAGTTTTATTTATTATTTTGAAGAAAAACGTTTTTTGGCATTTAAGTGGGCTAACATGTGATATAAATGGGCTGAGATCAGATGTCTAGAGGTGGGCTAAGGAAAATTTGATAAATATATTATTATTATATTAAATTTTCTGCTTTGGTGTTCTAAGCATTTTTCTATAAATAGGGTGCTTAGGTTAGAATTGAAAATCACACCAGAAACACAAGTTTCTCTCTATTTCTCTCTCTATATCGAGCGTATTCTTGTGAGTATTTGATACTTTGAGTGTTGCTATATGGTGCAAATTTCCTTCAGCACTATATCTAGTATTCCAGTCAGAAGTACCGTGTTTCCGAGGTAAGGGATGTTATTTCTTCTTAAATGATATTATTTTCTTCAATATCATTATGCCGAAGTATTGATCTGAACTTTTTATCAAATTTGGAACTTTTCATGTCGGGATTACTATTCATGAGTTACTATTCATGAGTTACTATTCACGAGTTACTATTCACCGAAAAATGAAATTTCCTTCTTTTCGTCTAAATATCTATTCTGGATACTAGCTTTGATTGTATCCATGTTCTGATCATTCTTAAATTTTACTTCACTATGATAAGGTATTTTTGGACATGGATAAATCGAAATACGAATCCTTAATATTTGTTATTTTGCTTCACTGGATTCGTTTTCTTTAAAATATTTTTCATCATCCTCAGTCTTAAATGATGATATAACTGAATATCTTTGGCCTGTAGTGCAAAGATGAATAATTTCTGATGAATATCTTTGGCCCGTAGTGCAAAGATGAACAGGTGTTGAGGTGAACATGACCAACTGATGGATATCTTTGGCCTGTAGTGCAAAGATGACTATTTGATTCAAGATATTTATTGATTGATGTTACAGGGATAAAATGTTGATGATGGGCTTTTAAATTCATAGATAATCGTAGATTTCATTCTCTACGTAACTTCTCTATGAATTATTATTTTCCGCTGCGAATATTGAATTAAAACTTGTTGTCTATTGTATTCTATTAAATTTTTCCCTGTTGAAGACTAACGATAATTTGTTGAATATTATCTTAGTCATAATATTCTTTACTGGGCTAGTTGAGCTCACCCTTTTTCTTGTTGTTCCATTTTCTTCTCAGGAGGCGAGAATGTAGAAGGTACTAGTCGGGGTATGGAATGAAGGTTCTAGGAAGTTGTTTTAGTAGTCCTCACCATTTTTTTTGTAAAATATTGTTCCAATAATTGTAATGAGGACTTATTTGAGTGTGGATATTGTCTAGATGACAATATTTGTATTTACACTCACAGTTTTTATGTTGTACTAATAAAGTTATAGTTGTTTCTGTACCATGTTATTGACGACTCAGAATAGGTGTTGTATACCTGTTTTGGGGGCGTCACATAACCTGTCTATGTGAAGTACCGCATACATGGTGAAATTCTGTTGTTATTCCATTCTTTATTATTCTGTCAGAATATCTTGTCTGTGCGTTTACGCATGACCTGGTTCCATTATTTATTATTCTGTTGGAATAATCTGTCTGTGCGGTCTATCACATGCATGATGAATTCTTCTGTTATTCCATTCTTTATTATTCTGTTGGAATAACCTATCTATGTGGATTACCACATGCATAGTGAATAATCCTTTGTATTCATTCCTTATTAAATTGTGAAAATGATCTGTCTACGTAGATTACCGCATGGCAGATGAAAATCTATTTGCAGTTTCATATATTCTATTATACTCAGTTAGTTAAAGCTTTGGCTTCTATACTCCATGAAATTAGTGGAATATCCTTGATATTTGCGCTTCATCCAGTATCTTTTAATGAAAATATTCTTCCGAGCATTCTTGAGTTTTACCCCACAAAGCAGTATCATGTTGATAATTTGGACGTTATTGGTTCTTAGATAAATTAATTCTTGAACTTGTTTTATTGAATTCTTATATCATTGTCATCATCCTCATGTTTATATTTTGTTAAAAGTCATCTGTGGCCTGTAGTGCATAGATAGACTTGGTATGATTATGACCAGGGATTATTCGGTGTAATCATGACCGTAATGTTATAAATGATGTGGTAAAGGTCATCATTGGCCCATAGTGCATTGATGGACAATTGTTGGCATGATCATGACCATTGATGAATGCACGAATATCCTTGGCTCGTAGTGTATGGATAATTTGTGATCGTGATACTAATGAATATCATTGGCCGTAGTGCAGAGATGATGTGGATTATTTATTAAGCTAAGTTTCAGCGATAAAAGTGATGAAAAACCTTTTTAAATCATAAAATATAGTAGATTTTATTCTCTACTTAACTCTTTTAATGGATAGCTTGTTCCGCTGCAGTTAAACTTGATGTTCGTTATATTTTATCAGTTTAACACTGTTGAAGGCTAACAATAGTTTATTCTGCATTACCTTAGTCATAATATTTATTACTGGGCTAGTTGAGCTTACCCTTTTACTTTCATTGTTCTCTTCAGGAAATGAGAACGTAGCAGGGACTAGTCGAGAAACGGAGTGACGGTCCAGATGATAACATTAATAGTCCTCACTATTCTATGAAATAGTGTGATAATAAATGTATTGAGGACTTATTTTGAGTTTGAATACTGTTTAGAAGACAATGTTGTATTAAAACGCACAGTTTATGTTTTGTCGTATTTTACACGATAGTTGTATAATTAAGTTTTTATTTTTATTTTGTACCATGTATTTGACGACTCAGAATAGGTGATGTATATCTATTTTGGGGGCGTCACAATATCCCTGTACTGAATGCGTCTTCTGTGTAGTTAAAAATGTCTGCCAATCGGAGTTGGATGTACCGGAGGATACCCAGTGATGGGAGGGGATTAGTCTCAGCTTATCGTGTTGGGGTGTCAGATTTATTGAACAAAGCAATAGAACATGTTGATGATCTGAATGGGAAGATGTGATGCCCATGTGTCAAGTGTAAAAACCTGATTTGGAAGAAAGTTGACGAGATTAAATTCAACTTATTTTCCCGTGGATTTGTGGATGGGTATTTTGTATGGACTCATCACGGGGAATCAGAAGTGATTGAAAATATTGTGGAACAACCAATTCTACGGGATTCATACATCGAAAACTATGATCTAGTAGAGATGTTGGTCGATGCTTATGGCCCTACTAATATTGATTGGGTTGAAAATGAGCCTTCTTCAAGCAGTGCTAAACAGGTGCCAAATGATACAGTTACTGCCTATTACAAATTGCTATCTGAATCTGGGGTCGCGTTGTATCCGGGAAATGATACAGACACCAAGCTTTCTGCAGTGACGATGCTCTTACACTTCAAGAATGAGCACGATTGTAGTGAAAAAGGTTTCAACGATTTGCTTACTATAGTTGGACAGTTCTTACCCAAGGATCATACTCTTCCTGCGAATTATTACGAAGTGAAGAAGACGGTCAAAGGTTTAAATATGGGGTATCAGAAAATCGATGCTTGTGAGCAGGATTGCATGTTATACTATGGGGAGGACAGAGATAAGGGACAATGTGATATATGCATCTTACCGCGCTACAAGGTGACAAAACGTGGGGGGAAGGAGAAACATGTTCCCAGGAAGATCTTACGATACTTTCATTTTGCGCTGAGGCTTCAGCGGTTATTCATGTCGTCTCGTACGGCTCAATATATGAGTTGGAATCGAACAAGGGATGTCATGCCTGGTCAGCTGACTCACCCAGTGGATGGAGATGAATGGAAGAGATTTGATACAAATTATCCTGAGTTTGCGAAAGAAGTTAGGAATGTTAGGTTTGGCATGGCTACTGATGGCCTTTGACCTTTTAATAATTTTAGCTAGATGTACTCAGTTTGGCCAATCATTATGGTCGCTTATAGTCTTCCACCGAGGGATCCGTATTTGTTCTTGACTTTACACATTCCGGGGGATAAAAGTCCTACAAAAGACATTAACGTGTACCTTCGACCGTTAGTGGATGAATTAAAGATGTTTTGGGAGACAGGGGTCCAGACGTGCGAGAATTTTGTGATGAAGGCAACCCTGTTATGGACTATCACTGACTTTCTGGCTCTTGATATGGTTAGTGGTTGGTCAACTCATGGGAAGTTGTCCTGTCTAGTGTGTATGGGGGATGTGCAAGGCAACCAGTTGCAGCATGCGTAGAAATGTAGTTTCTTTGGAACTGCTCATAGATTCTTGTCTCTTGATCACAATTACAGAAAGATGTCTACACAGTTCAACAGAAAGACAGAGAAGAAGGGGGTTGTTGGTCGACTGTCGGGCAATGAGGTCTTGGGCTGGTTGAACCAGGTTGATTTTCCTTTGCCGGAGAAGGAACAAAGCAAATTGAGAGCAACTGGGTACGGGAAGACTCATAATTGGACACACTTGCCTATATGGTTTGAGTTGTCGTATTGGGACACACTTTCAGTTTGTCATTGTATAGATGTCATGCATACCGAAAAGAATGTTTTCTAGAACTTGTTTTACACTGTGATAGATGTGATTGGTAAAACCAAAGACAATGACAACGCTCGAAAAGATTTGGAGTCATTGAACATTAGGCCAGAATTGTGGCTTCGCCCTAACACTATGAAACCTAAAGTTCCATTTTGTCTTACTAAGCAACAAGTTGAAGACGTGTGTAAGTGGGTTAGTGTATTGAAGCTCCAAGATGGATATGCGTCGAACATAACACATTTTTGTAAGGTTGAGCAATTGAAAATTTTTGGATTCAAGAGTCACGATTATCATGTATTCATGCAGAAGTTGATCCCAATTGCATTTCGTGAGATGTTACCCAGAAAGGTTGTGGATGCATTGACCGAACTTTCAAATTTCTTTCGAGATCTTTGCTCAACTGTAATTAAGTACAGTGATGTCGAGCAGAAGGAGAACAGTATTGTGCTTACCATTTGCAAGCTCGAAATGATCTTCCCTCTAGGATTCTTTGACTCGATGAAACATCTGCCTATTCATCTACCTTATGAACTCAAACTTGGAGGACCGGTGCAATATCGTTGGATGTATCCTTTTGAGAGGTAATATAAACTATTAATTGCTTTATGTTGCTCATATTAATAATACTCATATATTTGTAGGAATATTTATCTTAGGTATATGCGTTGATTAAAACTAAAGGTCAAGAACAAAGCTCGTGTAGAGGGTTCTATTGTTGAACGCTATATGGAGGAAGAGCTTTCAACGTCTGCTTATTGTACTTTGACGATGTTGTCTCAATGAAGCACAATCTTTTAGGAAGGAATGAGGTCGTTGGTCCAATGTCTCATGTTGATGATGAGATAGTTGTATTCACATATCCGGCTAAGCCATTTGGCCATTAGACGCTGACTTACTTAAGCGATAAAGAGTTGAAGATTGTATCTACATACGTGCTTCTAAATATGCCCGAAGTATCATCATACATCTGGTATGAATAATTATTTATAGTATTTAGTGCAATTTATAAGTGTAGTCATCTATATATGTTAAAGACATTTTACTATTTTTGTAGTTCATTTGAAGAGGAAACGTATGCTTCTAACCCAACTTTTACTGTAGCAGAGTTGGAAACATTCACTAATGCTAATTTTCAACAGTGGTTTAGAAAAGGGTTGAAGCGGAGAACATTTCTGAGCGTTTTATAGATGTCATCCAAGGACCTTACAAAGTTGTTAGTTCTTTTCCCGGTTGCATCGTGAATGGGTACAGATTTAGGGTCGATGACTTGAATGAACTAACATCAGTCAATTCTGGGGTTGTGGTGTTAGGAAGCTTCTACCAAGATTTCGAGTCCAATTACTATGGCCATTTATAGGATGTGGTTGTGCTCAATTATCACGGGGGTAAAAAGGTAGTTACATTTAAGTATAGCTGGTTTGATACTGAAAAGGGGGTTAAAGTTGATCGTAATAGAATCACAACCGTAGATATCAAGTCGGTGTTAAAGTCTGATGACGTGTTCATGTTAGCAAGTGAAGCGACTCAAGTGTATTATGCTCCTAATGTCGTAAATACTCGAAGCCTCTGGTACACAGTAGTCACAACTAAAACACGTTCATTTAATGCTGAGAACATGTTTGGTATAAATGAGGCGTTGCAAGAAGATGTTAGCAACCCTTTGGCCGTAGTGTTCCCTACTGAAGATGTGATGAGTACTGATGTCATTGACGTACTTGACGATGAGGATGTCGAGGCAAATGTACACATGAATGATTATGTAGTCATTAAGGACGATAACGATGACGAAACTGAGGATGAGGAAGATACCGAATCCGAGAATGATATACAATTTGATTCTGATGGGTTTGATGACGTACGTAATTGAAAATGAGCATTCATATTAGTACATACCACATATTGTTAAACCTTGCATATTCATAATCTACCAATTTGGTTATTATAGTAGGATATTCATGGCTAGACATAGCGGTGGAGGTCGTCGAGGTGGTGGGCGATCCGGTACTGGAGACGGTAGCCACGATGGAGGCTCTTCTTCAGGCGCTAGTAAGTTATCTCAACTAGGATTTAAATATATCTCAAGCTGCATTAGTTTATTTTTATTGACTCAATTAAATACAATTATTATAGATGCATCTCATCGACGACACCGAGGGACGAACCTCGGTATCTTTGGTCGTTCGCTGGCAGTTCCACTTACAGTATCGGTGGATGTCGCTTCTAGACAGTAAGTGTTAATATATTGTTAATATTTCTGTCAGTTATTGCAAAACACAATTCACATAGCACATATTGTTATATTTTTTCTGTAGTATACTAGACCCGGTGGCTAAGCATACCCTACACGCGATCTATTTGATGCATCTCCCGAAAGGGTGCATGCGGTTCAGCCAGTATGCGCGGTACGATGACACCTTTATGCAGACCGTCTTACGGGAGTTTCACGTAAGTTAAGCATATTATATTAATTACTACATAGTTGTATTAGGATGACGAAATTAATTGTTCCAAATTTTTAAACTTTTGTTATAGGTTTATTATAGATTTGACCCGAGCATCTCTCAGACAGCTGGCGACGATGTGATTGTTTCACATGACACTGTGAATTACTCCGGCTGGCTGTATGAGATTCGACAGAGGGCAGCTCGGGCAGTTGAGGACCAGCCCGAGACCACCATCAGAGATCACCAGCCCCACATAGTCTCCGATTTAGCCTAGGAGGCTATGTGTGCGCACTGGGATGCTGATGACTTTAAGAAAAAGTATGAGCAGGTGAAGAAGAATCGTGGTCAGCTCTAGATAGTACACACCATTGGTTCTCAGTTGTTCGAGGAGGCAAAGATGGTAAGTGCGTTGTATTTAGTTGTTTAATTATCAAGTTCTAACACAAATACTTAATACCTATTTTATGAATATTTTTATTAGGCCTTGAGGAGGACCTTGGGTCGAGATCCTACCATTTCAGAGTTTTAGGATCGAGCCCACATGCCTAAGGACAAGCGTGCTTTGTCTCAGGCAGCTTTAGCTATACAGGTAAAACTCATCTTATTATTTAGCTTTTAGTAATATTCAGTCGTAAATAAAATGATATAATTAACATACGTATACAAAATAAATTACAGGACCGATTTCAAAGGCTTCGGGACGAGCGTATAGCTGAGCTGGAGGCTATTAGGAGGGGTTCTTAGCTGTTAAATTTTGCCACCCCTTCTCAATATTATATTATATCGGGATGAGGAGATGAGACTATGGGTCGCGTCTCAAGATTCCCCTACTAGCAGTACTGACATATATCGAGTGTTGGGTCTGCCGAGGATACCCGCATTTACACTTCCTGGAGGTAATAGTTTTTATGTTTCACGAAATTATCTGAATTTATCATATTATATAAATTATTATTAGTAATCGAATTTATATCTTTTTATAGGCTTCAGATAGCGCTAGCGTCCGAGAGCACATGTCGGACTATCTCATACGGGCGCTGGCACTGATGACGAGATCTTCCAGCGGCTGATAGAGGCCGTGTCAGATAGGTTCCATACCGATTCGGTCTTTCGGCGTTAGCAGTTGCCTACCAGTTATAGTCTCCACCAGATTGCTCAAGATATTATAGCAGTGGCCTCCGCAGAGAGTACGGGATTACCGCGGGAGTAGTTCGACGCTTTCAGCGGCGAGATGGATGGTGATTACTCTCTTAGAGGAGGATTTTCGTCCGCCCCCGCTTACTCAGGTATTCTTATTGTTTATGTTTTTTTTCAATTAAGGCTAGCATGTTAATTCTCACATATATACGGACTAATGATTTTTATTTTTGATTCTATCAACGGGGTGACAATGGCAAGCGGACTGGCGATGACGAGCAGGCGGATGACACTACTTTCTATACACCAGGGCAGCGTCGTTCACTTTCGCCCGATGATGATACTTTTACTAGTTTATAGTTCATTTGTATTCATGTTATTATAGAAGATTTGTATATATTGTAGTGTCTAATTGCGTCTGTATAAGTATTATAAATTATATTGTTTATCATTTATGGAACATTAGCTTATATTTGTAATTGTTAGCTCAGTAATGTTGATGATAATCAGTTAGTAGATTACGTTTTGCTTGATGTATTGCTATCGTTTTTAGCGCTACGTTGAATATTTAAATATGAGATACAGGTTTATATTCCTGTGTATTGGTTTGTGACAGGTTACATGTACATAAATGAGTTTAAACACCTGGAAACTACACTTTTAAAATTTGCATTTAAAAAAAAGGTTAATTCCGACGGAATAAGGTATTTCCGACTGAATTTCCGTCGGATTTAATAACCAACCAATTTTTAATAAATACCATTATAGTTTAATTTTCAGTCGGAAATAGGCTATTTCCGAGGGAATATTCCATTGGAAATAAAGATATATTATAATCGACTAAAATATTTCGTCGTATTTGTTCAGTCACAAATATATTATGATCGGCGAAATTCCGTCGGAGATAATCCGTCGTAGATTAGATAGATACGACGGAATTTATGACGTATGGTATCTGCGACGCGTATATATACAACTGAAGTTCCGACGGAATAGTCCGTCAGAAATAACCTATGTTCAACGAAATAGGCTTATTTCTGAGGGAAAATACCGTCGAAAATAAGGCTTTTCGTTGTAGTGGGTCCTTTGGGTGAGTTTTCTATTTTGTATAAGGAACATTTGAAGTTTCCTTTACAAAACTTGGCATAGGATAATCAGTTTTAGTAAAAATAAGCATTCTATGAGTAACTGGATTATGAGAAGTATGATAATACTGTATATGAAATTCTTTTCTTGTGATAGTTGGTGCAGTGTATATCCCATTGGGAACCCATGTAACAATCAAGAATTTTTTTTAATTATAATTTCAAATAGTTATAGAATTAAATAAATATTTTAGTTGATGCGTTTATTGTTAAATAAATATTTGTTTAATTTGATTATATTTTTGTTAAATAAATAATTCATGAGTTGTGGGAATTAACTTAATTATGGTAATGTGTTAATTAAGTTGTTAATTGGTAATTTGATATTTTGAAGTTAATTAAAATAAAAGAGTGATGAATTAATTATTATGAGATAATATTCTAATTTAATTTAATAATTAAATTTGAGAGTTGATAAGGATTAAATGAATTGTTATAATGTTGTTTTAATTTAATCTAGTAATAAAAGTAATGTACTAATTTATTAAATAAAATTATAAGGAAATTATAATTTTGTGGCAATTGGATTATGGGGTAAATTGATTTAATAAGTTGTTATTAGCTTTAATTTAATTAAATTTGAATATGGAAATTTAATTAAATAAAGTGTGACAATAAACTATATTATAAATGAGTTATTAAAATAAATTAAAAGAGTCTTAATTCGGTTTTGCCATACAAGGCTTAAGGAATAAGTCTTTATTTTAAAAGTATTTTGTCAAACAAGGCCTTATGGTTTTTGAATTTTAAAAAAAAATATAAATGATATTTATTAGTACATGTTAGTTTTTATATGTTTTTATTTTATACGTTGCGTCTGGTTATTTTTACGTTAAGTTAGAAAAGAAGGACCAAAGAAGAGAAATAAGAAAATAGAGAGAAAAAGAAGAGAGAAAAGATAGAAAAGAGAGAAGAAAGAAGAAAAGTGCGGTGGTTTTGAGAGCCAAGAAAGGGGGAAAGGTTACTTTCATCTTCTAGCTAACCTAAACAAGAAAGCAAAGGTATAATCATATCTTCTAAAGTTTTGTTTTTATTTTATCAAAAGTTCTCTATAATTGATATTTTTGTGAATAATTGTTGAAAGTATGAGTTGTATGTGTTAATAGATGATTATAAACTATTTTATATCATTCATTCATGAGTTAGAGTAATCAATTTCATAAAAATATTGTAGATACTCGAAATTTTCTTCTCCTGTTACTAACCATGCAGGAGGGCAAAAACGTCTTTTTCACAATCTAAAGATAACCCTGGAGGACTACGACATCAACTTCAAACCCCGGAGATCACCCCGAGAGATCCAGTTTCCAACCCCGGAGATAATCCCGGAAAAGTCAGTTTCAACCTCGGAGATAACCCCGGAGGATCAAGATCAAAGCCTGGAGATAGCCCCAGGAGGTCAAGCCAACCTCAGAGATAGCCCTGAGGACAGTCAAAGTCAACATCAAGTCAACCTCAGAGATAACCCTGAGAAACAACTACTATAATTGCGCAAAAATCGGAGATAACCCCGGGAGGGGCAAAATGGTTATTTTGCCAACTAAACTTCACTTCAAATCAAATACACTCATTTTAACTCAAAATACTTTAAAGGAAGTCCCACAAGAACCATATCTTAACTTCCGAGTACAAACTATGCAAAACAGCTCAACGGACTGCCTGACGGAAACCCGGGAATGCCATTTTAGTTATGGACCCATCTTCTTGGAATCAAAAAAGGTCAAATCATATATCATTGTGTAGCTCTTGGAAAGAGCTTTTCGGAATGGTATGGCACGCTTCCATCGGACTCCCGGATTGAAAGTTATGAGCGACCAAGCGATCAGCGCGTATGTACTTCGACACGGCGGGACCCACACTGCCCGGGGCACCCCGGGCAGCCGCAGGTACACCTGCTACTAGGTGCCGCAGGTAGACCTGCGGCTTCCCCCTCTATAAATATGGGGCTTGGGGTGCCCATTTTACAAGAGAAACTGACGAGGAAACCCTGCACAATTCGCTATGCATTCGACCCATACAGTGTATTTTCCCACTTCAAACACCTGTGAGCTCATATATAGCCTCTTTTGTACCCATAAAAGCCAGTGTTTACCCACTCTAAAGATATAGAAGCCTTTTTTAGCTGTCAGCTGTAAGCCTTCTCACACATTTTAGAGTCTTTCTCTTCATCTTTGCACAAAGTACCCTTCTACACGTTGAGAGTCGTGTTGCTTGCTTTTGCCCGGACTTCGGTCCGTGGTTTCATTCCAGTTTGTATATATATATATATATATATATATATATATATATATATATATATATATATATATATATATTGATTAACATTATCGAGTTATGTCTCGATTGAGCCTAGACTTCGGTCTGAAGCATTTACTACTTTAATATATATATACATTATATGTATTAACTGTATGTCGAACTTTGTTCGATGAGCCTAAGCTTCGGTTTGGTGCGTTTACTTGCTTTCCTATATATATATATATATATATATATATATATATATATATATATATATATATATATATATGAACTGCTATCGAACTCTGTTCGGTGAGCCTGGATTTTATATCCGTTGCGTTTACTCGCTTTTATATATATATACTTACATATATGAACTGTAGTCGAACTTTGTTCGATGAGCCTGGATTTTATATCCGGTGCATTTCTTCGCTTTTATATATATATATATATATATATATATATATATATATATATATATATATATATAAATTTCGTCCTGCCTGGAGTTCACTTCGTGGCAGTTGATCGCGTTGTACAACTTTCTTTACGTTTCATCCCGCCTGGAGTTCCATCTGTGGCGGTTGATAGCTTTTACAGCTTTATTTATATTTCTGATCCCCCATGGAGATGCTTCGTGGTTGGTGATCACGTCTGTATATATATACTTACAGCTTTTATATATATATATATATATATATATATATATATATATATATATATATACCTACTTACTGCTTTCATACAAATTGCAATATCATGTGAGCCTAGGAATCATGTGATCACAGATCCATCCCATTGGATCTAGATTCGATTCCCATGATGGACATTTCCAGTTGTAAGCAGCTTGTAAATTATTCTGCGGTGTCTGAATTTCCTCAGATGGTTTCCATACCCACGAGGGAGTCGGTATTATTTTGTACATTATTTTCGTACGGATGCTTCGCATCTGTCAAATAAAATCAACCAAGCCGATCACTTAATAAAATGGGAGTGTAAAAGGTCTCAATTACTATTGAGCATCAGGGTTTGAAAAACCTCTTTTATAAAACATCACTGCCATATTTTGCTTAAAATTGAATTTTTACATAAAATTCGAACCCTATGTATATAGGTGTGAACGAGGCCTCGCACTACTTTCAAATAACAGCACATTGACCCACACACACACACACATTCAGATAATAGTTTCTTGAAAAGAGGCGGTCACCGTGGTAACACGGATGTCGGGGGGTGCCTAACACCTTCCCTCCGCATAACCACGTTCCCGGACCCTAATGAATCTCGGTTTCACCGACCCATTTAGCAGTGTCACATCACTGGGTCAATGTGCAAACCTTTTCTCGGTTATGTTGGTACAACCATTTAAAAAACCAACTGGCGACTCTTATAGTCCAATCGTCGACATTATACATGTCGGACCTTTTTCACTTGTTTTTTCAAACAAATCTCACCTAAAATGAGAACACCAAAGAACAAGTAACGGAAAGGGACAATTAAAAATCCCGACGTCGACAGGCGGCGACTCTACTGAGGACTCCAGTAAGAGGACTTAAGCCGCTATTATAATCTTTTCAAAATTATTATCTGCTTGTGTGTGGATGTTGTATTTACATTTGATGAATGTGTACGAATGCATTTCCTTATTTGCACTTAGTGCTTCGCACTATAAACTGCTTGTGATGTTAGTGCCTCGCACTATAAACTGCTTATGATATTAGTGCTTCGCACATGTCATCATGTCATACGGTGAGACGCGATGTATGTGAATATATGATGTGTAGTCCCTCCACCAGGAGGCTATCCCGTCGGTGTTTAATTACTGGACTCGTGAAAGCCTGATTCTCCGAGGCTTAGGAAAGGCACCACCCAAATTCGCTCCAGTTGAAAGACCGAATTTACTTCCCGTCAAGTAGATTGCGATGATTTGGGAACCTTCATGCCAAAAAGCCGCGAGAGTAACCTAAGATAGGTCAGCCTCTGATAAACCCACAACGGAGGAAAGTCTTTTCATGCTCTCATTTCAATTACACAATTTCATGCCATATCTATCTCCATGTAATGGGAAATATGAAGAAATATGTACACATACATATTTTTAGCATGCTACAAACAGCTGACATCCGTTTTGCAGGATAAAAATCCTAAAATGGACACATCACATATCATGTTATTATTCACATTCCCTAAAGACTAAACTATGCAAGTCTTTCGCAGGGAAGCAATCGGTCCCGTTACCCGTTTAAAGTCCAAGAAGGCACTGATCCCACTGTCAGGCATGGCTACACCGGGCCAGCCTGATCCTACTCCTGTTTCCCGAGAGGAGTTTGAAGAATTAAGGAATCAGATAGCATAATTGGTTATCTTTCTAAAAGATCAAAGTAAAAATACGTAGGGCCAGACAATGCTTACTCAACTAGAGTCCTTCACACTAGGGGGCAGTCATGGCATTGTTAAAAAGATGGAAACCCAGATACCTAAACCTCATTCCAATAAAGAAATCACAAATCTCAGGGATGATCGAGAAACTGGGGATATAAGAAAGAAAGTCCAACAAACGGAGGATACCATCCGGTCAATTAAAGGGACTGAAAATTATGGGAGTGTCACCTATTCAGATCTCTATATATTCCCAGGGGCTTAATATCCTACCAAATTCAAAGTCCAAGAGTTTGAAAAGTACAATGGGGAAGGCGATCCCTATACGCACCTAAAAGTGTACATTGGCGAACTGGGGTCTTATGCTGAAAATGAAAGCCTCAGAATACAACTTTTTCAAAAGAGTCTCACTGGAGAAGCTAAAGCTTGGTATGCCCGACTTGACAATGCCAAAATCCACAATTAGGAAGAATTGGCCCACGCCTTTCTAAATCAGTACAGTTTTCAGTCACAAGTGGCACCGGATCGATATCAAGTGACTAAAGTGAAAAAGCAAAGTACTGAATCTTTTCGAGAATATGCCCAAAGGTGGAGACATCTAGCAGCGCAAGTCATTCCATCAATGACAGAAACTGAGATGGTAATGACATTTATTGATATCCAAGAGGCTTCCTACTATGAGAGGATCCTAGCAGGCATAGGAAAGCCATTCTCAGAAATGATCAAACACGGCGAAATGACGGAGATGGGCCTGAAGGCAGGCAAAATTAAAGATTTCACTGCCTTGGAAGCAGTCGCCAAGCATATACAGACTGGCAAATATGCAAGCGAACCCAAGAATGTACCCGATAAAGGCATTAAAGATGTATCCCTTGTTGTACAGGGGCAAGCTAGGAGACCAACATACAGTTCCCCCATTTGGAAAATACAAAACAATCTGACATCTCAACAACAGGCTACATTCAACCAATGCCCAGACAGAAAAAGAAAATTTGAAAGAACGGAAAATCGGGTATTCACTTCACTGGGCGATTCCCTTGAACATGTATTGGCGATATTAATGGATCACAAGAAAATTACCGAATTAGCCACACCTCTGGAACTAGGGAGCAAAAGCTGCAATCCAAGCCAGAGATGTGCTTACCACTCAGGGTCTCCAGGACACGATACACAGGATTGTTGGTCCTTAAAACATAAGATTCAAAATCTGATCGAAAGTGGCAGTATTGTGGTCGAACAACCTGACCAACAAAATATCAACACCAACCTTTCGTTACGACATGATACGAAAGAAGTAAACATGATCGGGTCAGGAAGCGCTAAAAGGTATCCAATTCGTAAGTACATACGAAGGATGGAGGAATACCCCCAAAGGCACATAACAAATGTCCTAGAGTGGAAAAACTCAAAGGAGGGTATGCCAGTAATGCAAAAATTGGACGCGATCCAGAATCAAGTAAACATGTTGGCTAGGCTGATAGTGCGCCAACATCAGGAAACAAAGCAATTTTTCACTCAACTATCAGAAAGCCAAGAGAAAAAGGACTCCACGATGAGCCAGCTAAATGAAGAAGATCAAAGCAGGCTGAAAATACAAGAAAAAGGGGATGATAAAATTGCTAGAAGATCTCGCCAGCGGAAGAACCGATCGAGGGAATGCGAATTCTCAAAGATGAAAGATCAAACAACCTCCAAAAGAGTTCAAAAATTCACCCCTCTGAGCAAATCCAATGAAGAAATGCTACACCTTCTGATAAGCGAAGGAAGGATTACTGAGTTGCTGCCTCCTATAAAGCCCAAGATAAAGAGTTATGACTCCACCAAGATATGTCTCTACCATTCTAACTCACTTGGACATACGACTGAAGAATGCTGGTCTTTGCGACATAAAATCCAGGATCTCATTGAAAATGGAGCGCTGGATATAGAATTTCCCATGACCAAAAAAGGCGAAAAGGAAATAAAAAGCTTAAGATGTCCATTCAAGACAGGCAGTTCAAATTAGGTGAAGGCTATGAGCGACAATTCTGCCAGCACACAAGGTGGACTGATCCTAATGCAAGAAATGACAGAAGAGACAAAGGCATCCCCAAAGGAGATTTCCTCGCCAACATCAAACGTCCTATGGTTCCAAGATATCAACCACATTCCTGATTTTATCACGTTGGATGATGCAGAGGAAATACTAATCCTTTCCAAGGAAGGAAAAGCCAAAAAGGAAAGTTATTTGCAGGAAATGCAACAACAGTTCGAGGGAGATTTCATGGTTGAATCCTTTGAATCCCATGAAGAAGGCGAAGGAATAGATGAAGAAAAAGGTGGTGAGATTGTCGGGGAATCCAACCCATTAAAGAATCCAGAGTTCATCCCTTTTTGCGATGCGTCCATTTCAAGCGTCCCTGAGGAGTGTACTGAATCAGGAAGTGATCAAGTTATGGCCACAAGCGAAGACATTTAGAATCAAGGGGTAACCTCTATCACGAGCCCTGAAGGCCACATAACCACTGACAACTGGACTATCAGGCCTCAACTAGCTAAGAAGATGTAGATCCAGGGGATAAAGTTGCGAGTTCCAGAAAATGTTAGAACGGTATCACTTTCTTCGTAGTATGCCTTTTATTTCCATGCATGTAAATAAATAAACAAAACAAAAAACATCTCTACACTCTTCTTACCACTCACCCCTTTGAACCTTTTCAAACCAAACCCTGAACTACGAAAGACCTGATCTCCTCTTCTATAGAAGTACGTAGGCAGCCATCAATGGTGCGGTCAAACCAAACAAAAACCCAAACAAACACTTCTCAAACAGATACACCCCAGATGATGATTGCCCAGATGTAATGGTCATCATTCGGGAGAAGGAGGTTGATGATAGCCCCTCCATCACTGCAGTCCACCAAGACTTTACCCTCGACAATTGGAGCAGCACTCCTTGCATTTGCCGACGAGGGTAAAAAGGGAAGAAACTCTCTCTGCCTTATAGATAGCAATAACTGCTTACTTTTTCTGTACAGTATTAGCAGTTACTTTTGGCATTACATGCTAACACTTTGTGTGACTAAACTGCTTCATATATACTAAGTGAAAGCATATTTTGTTTCAGGACTCTGAATTTAGATGTGTTTGTACTTGCTGATGAGGTGCCTATTCTCCACAAGGACTATAACTTTGATGTAAAGTCGGACTCAGACTTGATGGAAATACAAGAGGACTATGAGATACCTCAGGAGATCAAAGAATGGGTCGAAGACAAACCCAAGCCAAATCTTGATCAAACCACATCTTTCAAACCTCGGAACCTTAAAAACCCCCAAACAAATCCAGATTGGTACGGACCTCACTCCAAACCAAAGGAATGACATAGGTACTCTATTGACCCTATTCTCGAATATGTTTTCATGGTCTCACGAAGACATGGTCTGTTTATCCACTGACATTGTCATTCATCGCATTCCCATCAAAGGAGAATTCAAGCTAGTCAGGCAGAAGCTCAGGCGATTAAAACCTGAGTGGAGGTTACAAGTTAAAGAGGAAATCGTGAAACAATTTCAAGCCGGCATCATCATGGTGTCAACATACCCTGAATGGCTATTCGACATAGTTCCCGTGCCGAAACCCGGTGGAGATGTGCAATTTTGCGTGGATTACAGTGATCTAAACAAAGCTTGTCTCAAAGATAGCTTTCCCGTCCCATTTATCCACATACTCATTGACAATACGACATGTACTCCTTTACTGATTGCTTTGCAAGGTACCATCAAATCATGGTTACTGAGGAAGATCGTGAGAAAATTATTTTCATCACTCCTTGGAGAATCTTTTGCTAGCAGATGATTGTCATTCGACCTCATCAATGCCAGAGCTACATATCAGCGAGCCATATGGCTCTTTTCCACGATCTAATGCATAAAAAAAAGAAAAAAAAGAAAAAAAAAAGAAAAAAGAAAAAAAAAGAAAAAGAAAAAAAGGAAAAAAACTCTTCAACAGGTTCTATATTTGCTGCCTTACCATCGGCAGGTTCTACATATGGTCTTAGAGTTCGAAGAAATCTCCTTTCTACATATTCCTCGTAATAGGAATGACTTTGCAGGCGCACTAGCAACCTTGGCCTCCTTGATCAACATACATGACAAGGAAGACATGCCAACCCTCACATTTGCGCAACAAAAAGCTCCAGCCTATGGGAATTCCATTGAAAAGTATTGGATGACCTACCTCCCACCCAACATCCTTGGTATCAACACATCAAGAATTACTTACGAGATGGATCTACACCCGCTGAGGCGAGCCCGATTGAGAAAAGGCGGATCCATCAACTTGCTATAAAATTCTACCTGAACGGAGATGCACTATACGAAAAGAGATGCAGAACGAGGTCTCCTCAGATGTCTGGACGAGGACCAAGCTCAGAGGCTCATAGATAAAATCCATGGGGGAGTATATGGCCCACACATGAGCGTCCCTCTACTTGTAAAGAAGATCCTACAACAGAAAAGTCTGACTACAGCAGTTCAAACAACACGACTTGGTTTTAAAAAAGATCACTGATAACCAAGCTCAGTCTAAAGGAAAATTCTCCCTGACCTGAGAAGGCCGGTTTATTGTAAAGGAAGCATTGACAGGAGGCGTTTTCAGATTACAGGAAATGGACGACGATGAATTTCCACAGCTTATCAAATCGAACACCGTGACACGGTACTATGTCTGAGGTTACCATCAAGCAAATATCCTGGTTTTGGATCATCAGAGTACCAGTCATTACAGTTCTTTAACCCTTTACCACATACAACTCTTCCACACTTTGCCCCTTAGGGAAACATCCTTTCAAGCCAGCAGCCTGGCTTCACTACGATCATACCACTTTGGTCATCCCACCGCGAATTGAACCTCTTACGTTTACAGTTTGGTTACCCATACATGGGATCAAACTTCTCATACCTTCAGTTTATCCTCAACCTAGGATCAAACTTTCTCTTCCCCGCAGTCTAATCTGCTCATGGGATCATGCTTTTCATCTCGCCCTGAGGGGTGAACTACGTCGACCTGATCTCCCCAATACACGGGAGTACGTAGGCAGCCATCTTTATGGTCCGGTCTCACCACAGAAAAACAAAAACAAACATACTCCTATCCATAACCACATACAGAAACAAGTCCCAAGATACCAAAGATGGTCGGAAATACACACAGATCGACGATCCATTCTGAAAATCCTGAGACATCTCACTGTCCATCCATCAAGGAGGAGTTCAAAATACATCCAGATCACAAAGTCCTGGAGAAACAAGCAAATATCAAACAAGTAACGAGGCACAACTAAAAGGGAAGTGAATCAACATATATTTCCCTGCCATATATAATGTTGTTTGATATATACAATGTGTACTATACATGACAAAAATGGCTAAGTTAGTCTGTGCAGGAAAATCCAAGCCCTTCTACAAATCAATGTATATGCGCACAATCGAATTCAACATGGCATCCCTCTCAGAAGAAGGGTGTAACGCTATAAACTCTTGCCCTATGGTAACAAAGCGACCTAAACTTTCCACAGCCATCTGCATGGTGACGCGATGCTCATCAATACATGTGCTCATCTCTACGATGATACCAATGGTATGAGACCTCACTGCAGTGCTATCTGTAATAGCGACATCTCGGGCAGATATAGCCTCATCCAGCTCAACAACAGCGGTATCCCTATGAGTTAGAGGATCATCTCTCTCAACTAGAGCGACATCTCTACCATAAAGAGCTATCAACATTAAAGCCCACATTCATTATCTGTTCACCATATGGTACAGAGGTAAAAGCTTCTCGCAATCTTGACATATTATCAGCCCATCTGTCAAAGCAACTACCTCAGATAACAAGCAAGGCTGGGGCAATTTCAAAATTGGCAACAACCGGATATTGGATCCCTTACGACAAGATTGGGAGCAATCTCAGAAGTAGCGGCAACTCAACACTGGGGCATTTATCAACCATCCTAAAGTGGAAAATGCACCAATCAGCGCCATCAGCATGGTCCATTATCATCTCAATGGCGATTCAGATATTATTCACTTGCGATTTGGTCAACAAAGAGAGTTTCTCATATAAATCTCCGGTAACAACATGCGAAAGGACTGGGGCATTTTTCCGATTCCAAGATTGAACGAAATCATGGCGACATTAGCTTGCCCCTACGAAAGAAGGGAAAATTCTCAAGAAAGTTCTTAACTTAGGAGCAGAAGTCCAACGACGAAAGGTCTAGCAAAGGAAATCTACACCATTAAACATGTTAACCTGTGCCAAGTCCTCATCAGTTGAGGCCTCTACATTGAAGTTCAAATCTGGGGAGCGAAAGAACGAGTTACACCCTTTAGGGATGTCAGCGGCATTTAAGTCATCAGTTCAACCGGATTTCGAATCAAGCGCTCAAGAAAATGGGGCACAAGCACCCAAACAGCGAGAGGAAACTCCAAATCACCTCAAAAAGGGTGAGACATCTGGTGGTTGTCATCAATCTAGCGTAACATCAGACGAAGTCTAGTGAAGTAATCCGTGGAATATTACTTCAGCGAAGGTATCGAAAGATCTGGTATTCTAAACCATTGCCATCAATACAGCGCGACATCAATATAGTTCAGCGATGAAAGCTTCGTATACCACCGTTCGAGTGGGAACCGGAAAAGTTTGGCGATTAGCAGGATAGTCACCGTTGCAACTACCAACAAATACATCGGGAGGGTCTGGTGATTTCAGAACGTCATCCCCATCAGATATGTGGAAAACATCCCAACTTATCTTCATCAAATAAGTCAGCGATTAAATGCCAAACCATTGGAGTCAACACCAGTATAGGCATCAGCAATGATCGGTAAAGGTAAAGCGATTTGCAAAAACATTTTAACATTCATCATAACATTGTGATTTGCAATTTTGCGATATGCGATTTGCGATATGTGATATGCGATATGCGATATGCGAAAGGCGATTTACGATATGTGAAATGCGATATGCGATGTGCAAATTACGATGTGCGATTTGGCCAAAAGCGAAAAGCGAAGTGCGAAATGCGATGTGCGATTTACGAACTGCGATTTGCGAAAACATTGTCACATTCATCATAAACATTAACTACATTGCGATTTGCATCATTGAAAATACCTTGTCATGTTTCAAGTGTCTACTAATCTTTATCATATCCATTCCATTGCATTGCATGAACATGATAAAGAAGGGAATCTGTAGACACTCGAAATTTTCTTCTCATGTTACTAACCATGCAGGAGGGCAAAATTATCTTTTTCACACTCCAAAGATAACTCTGGAGGACTACGACATCAACTTCAAACCCCAGAGATCACCCCGGGACATCCAGTTTCCAACCCAGGAGATAGCCCCGGGAAATCAGGTTCCAACCCCAAAGATAATCCCAGGAAAGTCAGTTTCAACCTCGGAGATAACCCCGGAGGATCAAGATCAAAGCTTGGAGATAGCCCCAGGAGGTCAAGCCAACCTCAGAGATAACTCTGAGGACAGTCAAATTCAACATCAAGTCAACCTCAGAGATAACCCTGAGAAACGACTGCTACAACTGCGCAAAAATCAGAGATAACCCCGGGAGGGGAAAAATGGTCATTTTGCCAACTCAACTTTACTTCAAATCAAATACACTCATTTCAACTCAAAATACTTCAAAGTAAGTCCCACAAGAACCATATCTTAACTTCCGAGTGCAAACTACGCAAAACGGCTCAACGAACTGCCTGACAGAAACCCAGGAATGTCATTTCGGTCATGGACCCATCTTTCTGGAATCAAAAAAGGTCAAATCATATATCATTGTGTAGCTCTCAGAAAGATCTTTTCGGAATGGTATGGCACGCTTCCATCGAACTCCCGGATTGAAAGTTATGAGCGACCGAGCGAAGAGCGCGTACGTACTTCGACATGGCGGGATTCACACTGCCCGAGGCACCCCGGGCAGCTACAGGTACACCTGCTAATAGGTGCCACAGGTAGACCTGCGGCTCCCCCCTCTATAAATATGGGGCTTGGGGTGCCCATTTTGCAAGAGAAATCGACGGGGAAACCATGCACAATTCGCTCCGCACTCGACCCATCCAATGTATTTTACCACTTCAAACACCTGTGAGCTCATATATAGCCTCTTTTGTACCCACAAAAGCCAGTGTTTATCCACTCTAAAGATATAGAAGTTTAGCAGTCAGCTGTAAGCCTTCTCACACACTTTAGAGTCTTTTTCTTCATCTTTGCACACACCCTTCTACACATTGAGAGTCGTGTTGCTTGCTTTTGCCCAGACTTTGGTCCGTGGTTTCATTCCAGTCTGTATATATATATATATATATATATATATATTTTCTAACATTATCGAGCTATGCCTCGATTGAGCCTAGACTTCGGTCTAGAGCGTTTACTGCTTTAATATATATATACATTATATGTATTAACTGTGTGTCGAACTTTGTTCGATGAGCCTAAACTTCGGTTTGGTGCGTTTACTTGCTTTCCTATATATATATACTTATACATATGAATTGCTATCGAACTCTGTTCGGTGAGCCTAGATTTTATATCTGGTGCGTTTACTCGCTTTTATATATATATACTTATATATATGAACTGTGGTCGAACTCTATTTGATAAGCCTGAATTTTATATCCGGTGCATTTCTTCGCTATATATATATATATATATATATATATATATATAAAATTTTGTCCTGCCTGGAGTTCACTTCGTGGCAGTTGATCGCGTTGTACAGCTTTCTTTACGTTTCGTCCCGGCTGGAGTTCCATCCGTGGCGGTTGATAGCTTTTATAGCTTTATTTATATTTCTGATCCCCCATGGAGATGCTTCGTGGTTGGTGATCACGTCTGTATATATATACTTACAGCTTATATATATATATATATATATATATATATATATATATATATATATATACCTATACCTGCTTACTACTTTCATACAAATTGCAGTATCATGTGAGCCTAGGAATCATGTGATCACAGATCCATCCCATTGGATCTAGATTCGGTTCCCATGATGGACATTTCCAGCTGTAAGCAACTTGTAAATTATTCTGCAGTGTCTGAATTTCCTCAGATGGTTTCCATACCCACGAGGGAGTCGGCATTATTTTGTACATTATTTTCGTACGAATGCTTCGCATCTGTCAAATAAAATCAACCAAGCCGGTCACTTAATAAAATGGGAGTGTAAAAGGTCTCAATTGCTATTGAGCATCAGGGTTTAAAAAATCTCTTTTATAAAACATCATTGTCATATCTTGCTTAAAATTGAAATTTTACATAAAATTCAAACCCTGTGTATATAGGTGCGAACGAGGCCTCACACTACTTCCAAATAACAGCACATTGACCCACACACACACACACATTCAGATAATAGTTTCTTGAAAAGAGGCGGTCACCGTGTTAACACGGATGTCGGGAGGTGCCTAACACCTTTCCTCCACATAACCAAGTCCCCAGACCCTAACGAATCTCGGTTTCACCGACCCGTTTAGCAGTGTCACATCACTGGGTTAATGTGCAAACCTTTTCTCAGTTGTGTTGGTACAACCATTTAAAAAACCAATTGGCGACTCTTATAGTCCAATTGTCGACATTATACATGTCGGACCTTTTTCACTTGTTTTTTCAAACAAATATCACCTAAAATGAGAACACCAAAGAACAAGTAACGGAAAAGGATAATTAAAAATTTCGACGTCTACAAATATGTTTAGTATTGAAGAACTTGAATTACAGTGGTATATATATGATATGGCTTATTTTAGAATTAAAATTGATGTTCAATTCATGTAATAAACTATTAATTGTGTGTTGATTGTGAAAATACATGAAGAAACGAAAACAATATAAGTTAAACTAACTATTTTGGTTGAAAAACAAATTCACAGTGATGAATTTTTCTATAAATGTCAAAAGATGAAGAAATAATAAAAATATTGAAATTAAAGTTTGTAATTCTAATGTTTATGTTGTTTATATAGTTAAAAACATGTTGAAAACCTTAAGTTATGTTTCTGTGAAGTTTATGTAATTTATATGTGTGAAATTGGTTATTAGAAAGTAGCTTGTAGGCCAAATTGGCTTTCTGTTGTGTGCAATTCGAGAACTGTCAAAGCCGACTCTGGGTACCCCCGCCCCGACGGGCCTTTCCCAGTGTAAAACCCTCACCCCGGTTGGGGGGGTGCAGAATTGGGGCAGTGTGGTTTTGGTTATGTGCAGTCTATTGTATGTTAACGTAACCTAATATAAAGAATATTATAACTTGTTGAACATGTAATAGGATGTTATATTAGCTTGCTAACGTTCATATGTTGACATATCATGATAAGTTGATAAGTTGTAAAAGAGCTAGAATGTAATGCTCATTCAATACTTCGGTCTTACCATATGTGATTTGTGGTAGTAAGCAAAACTTAAACTAAGTTAACGAGCTATACAAAAAGTGGGAACTAAACTCATGAAGTTAATATTAGTGTAACTAATGAGTATTATCAATACATATGGTATGTGTAGCAATTGTGGTGAACGTGAGTAGTGGTCGTTTAACATACGCACGAGGCAAGTTCCTAAACCTTATTCTTTATATAGAGCAAGTTTATTATCTTATCTTATTTATTATTATACAAGTTTCTTGAACCCTATTTATTTTGATGAATGCAAACCTTATCGATACCTTAAGCAATTTCCCTAACCCTACTTTTACGATTATGTAAGTTTCTTTACCTTATCTTGTTTCAGTTAAGCAATTTTCCTAATCCTACTTTTATGTGTCCTAACTTGATTATATTCCTACAAGTTCTATAACCTAACTCTTAATTTGAGAAGGTTTCCTATCTTTATTTTGTTTCTTGTTACGCAAGTTCCTAAATCTATTATTCTTATGTTGAGCAAGTTTTATTCCTCAACTTGTTATTAATCATGCAAGTTCATTAACTCAATTCTTTTATTGAGTAAGATTATAGCCTTAGCTTATTATTTTTCAAGCAAGGTTTGTTATAATATCTAATGCCTATGCTTTCTAGTTCATTTCTAAAGCATGACTTCGATGTATAATGTTGATTCACTTATGATTCATGACTATTCCATATCATATTGTTATCGAACACTTGAAATGATATCAAAATTTATTGATTCAACTAATCCTTAGTTGATGTTCGTTGAACTATAAATTACCCTTGAAACCTATCCAAACTAAACTTCCTTTGGTGCGGACTCGTATGTTAAAACAGAGATGAACAACCATAATATAGGGGATTTATTACGCATAAGCGTTTAGATGTTTGTGAACAATACATGGTACGAAGGGCTGATCACCCTAAGTACGGGGAGTCCCTAGAGTCTTATGACTGTTTAGGTTTAAGTTGAAAAAATACTTATAACCTTGGATATTGTCTTGTGACCCTCAAATAAATTTTAAATTCTGATTTCAGTTCTTGATTATCAATGATAGAGAATGTTATTCAGTTTAATTGAGCTTATTCATTAGCAGTTACTATGTTGTTATTATTCATTGCCATTTCAAGTGAGCATTTGTTTTGCTCACTCTTGCATATATAACTATTGCCACTAAAGTTGAGAAGGTTGATGAACCTACCACTAGCAAAGGGAAAGGAAAAATGAACAAGTGTTGAAGACTTGTAAATTTATTGACTTTTATGTTGTCATACTTTATTTTAATTATTGTGATCTAATTATCTAATTTTCCGCATTTGATGAATGTTTTAAAGGTCAGATAACCTGGGAGATTTATTGATTAAGTTATGTAACCCTTTAATACGAAGATTTATTGTTTAAGTTTTATTGTATTTGGGTAGTTAGAAATGAATGAATGGAAAGTGAACACAAAATCTTGTGGGAATGAAGTACCCAGATTTGGGGGTGTCACAACCCAAATCATTTTTCCTTTATAGTTTCCATTTCTAGCATTGCACATATAAAAGGAATGGCCATTTCTATTACAGTAAGAACATTTGGTGAAAGGGGATATATGAGTTTTTTTTTCTTTAATTTTAACATGATATAATCCTTTATCTTTTGATTTACTTGTTTCTCCAGTATATCCCAAACCTTCTTTATTAAAACTGCATTTTTGTTGATTTAACATGACATCAAGATTTTCTTTTCAATTTGTAAATTTATAAATTATAGTATTTAGATCGTCACGTTCTTTAGTTAAATTTTCAATTAAAGAATTATGTTTTTATAATTCTAATTTTAAATGTGAATTCTCAATTTTGAGATTTCTAATTTCTTCAGTTATCACTTGATCTTGTACTTGAGTGTCTTCATTGATTACAACAAGTGTTGAATTTTCAATTTCAAGATTTTCAATTGAGATGATAAGTGTTGAGTTTTCTATTTCAAGATTTTTATTTATTCTTTTAAATTGTTCTAATTATTCTTTTAATGATTCATTTTCCAAGTTTACTTCATTCAAACTTTCATTGGCTATAATTAAGTTAGCATTTTCAATTTCAAGACTTTTGTTTATTATTCTTAATTTCTCTAATTCTTTTTTTATTATTTCATTATTTTCATATAAATGATTGTAAGCCTTTTGTAATTCATAATGATCTTCATTTATATTTTCTAAAGTATATGCAGAAAATGAGGTGCTAGGCAATTTGAAACAACCCGGGTCAAATCCCGAGTCCGGAACAAATCTTGGGTCAAATCTCAAGTACGAATCGAATCAAATCCATCAAAATAAGGCCTCAAACTACTGGCCCAATAGTATCTTCTTGGGTCATCGTAGCCCACCACAGGCTCATCCAAAAGGTCATGACTTGAAGGTACTATTGGTAGTAACTTATTTCCTTATATGCAGACAAATTTTTTCCTAACTTTCGATGTGGGACTGGGGTGTTACAAACTCCCCCACTTAAATTTCTGGCGTCCCCGTCAGAACCGATCACATACACGACCCAAAGATCTTTGCCTCTCTAGCCATTGTGGGATAATACCGGCTGGTTTCATGTCCCTACCTCCGTACCTCCATCTCTCTATTGTGGGATAATACCACCAGCCTTCGTGTCCCAACCTCCGACAACCCGATCGGATGACCCCGACCCGAGCTTTCGAGAGTTAGCTCTAATACCATATAAAATAACCCGAGTCAAATCTCGAGTCCGAAACAAATCTTGGGTCAAATCCCAAGTCCGAATCGAATCAAATCCATCAAAATAAGACCTCAAACTACTAGCCCAATAGTATTTTCTTGGGTCATCGTAGCCCACTACGGCTCACCTAAAAGGTCATGACTTGAAGGTACTATTGGTAGTAACTTATTTCCTTATATGCAGACAAATTATTCCCCTATCTTTCGATATGGGACTGGGGTGTTACACAATTGGTGTTCAGAATTTACCTCAGATCTTGGTGATGAGTAATTGTCTGCCATTAAACATAGATTTGCAATTTTTTCGATTTGTTCAGCAGTTTCTTCCTCATCACTTAGATCCCATCCTTCCTCGGCTACTAGAACTTTGTTGTTGACTAGTTTTGGACAATCCTTTTTGAAGTGTCTAGTCTGCTTGCATTCAAAGCACGTGTTTGAATTTTCATTTGGGTTGGTATTTTTGAAGGTGTTGTTATTTTCTTTGAAATTCCCTCCTTGTGTCTTTGACTTAAATATTTATTTGCTCTAGAAGTTGTTGTTTATCTTCATAAAGCATTTGCCATATTTTCTTGCCTTGCTTTGAATCACTCTCCTGAGTTGTTTGGATAGTAGAGCAACTTCATTGTTGTCTAGACTTAGGAGTTCTTCATTTAATTCTTCATCGTCGCTATCTTGGTCTACCAGAAGGACTTTGAAAGCGATTCCTTTCTTTTTGAGATCTGTGTCTGATCCGGATTTTTTAACTAACATGTTGACTTCGTGGGCACGAAGTTTTCCAATGAGATTATCCATAGGATACGTTGTTAGATCTTGCATTTCCTTGATTGTTGTAACCTTCATTTTCCAGATGGATGGAAGAGCTTTGAGAATTCTTCTAATTTTCTCATTTGTAGTGTATGCCTTTCCCAATTGCTTTAGCTCATCAATGATTCTGGAAAATTGTGTTTCCATATCAATGATCTTTTCTCCTTCTTTAAGCTTGAAGCTTTTATATTCTTGGATTAGGGCATCTTTTCTTGTTTCTTTGATATGACTGGTACGGTACCTTCATAGGTTACAATCAATTTTTCCCAAATTTCTTTTGTATTTTTACAGTTGCTAACTCTTTTGTACTCTTTTTCAATCAACGCACTTGTTAACACTTGTTCAGCTCAGGATGCTATATTCATAGTCTTTTCTTCTTCAGTAGTGAATTCATAGATACCTTTCTCGTCGGTTTTTTCTCCTTAAATTTTTGTTGGAACTTTTACACCTCGTTCTATGGCACACCAAATTTTGATTCCTTGTGATTTGGCATAGATTTTGAATATGTTTTTCCATGTGGCAAAGTTGGTACCATCAAATAGTGGAGGTCTGGACATTGATAGTCCTTCTCCGCAACCAGTAGTATTATAGGCCATGGATATACTCTTAGGTATGCCTGTATTTACTCAACAAACAAGTTAAAGAGCACCACTTTGATACCAATTGAAAGTTCAATAATAATCTAGAAGGGGGGGCTGAATAGATTATTACAAGTTAAAAATTATATTAGGCCTTTTTGAATTTTTGAATAAATGATTTGCAGTGTTAATAATTAGTATGCAAGACAGTAAAAAATTCAATCACACAATGCACAGAGATTTATCTGGTTCACAACATACACCCTTGGTATGTTGCTACGTCCAGTCTCAAGTTCCTATTTGGAGCTTGAGATACTATTACTATCAGTAATAAATACTCCTTCAATAGGCAGAGAAGCCTTTACAAAGTTTTATAGACAAACTTCCAAATTATTCACAACTAACTATCTTGGACAGCAAGCTCCCCGCTTCCTCCTCAAGCTTAGTTATACTTCTTTTGAGTTCAGTTCTATATTATGATCTGGTCTTGAAACAACAGCCTCTTCCTCACCTCACAAGTTCACTAGAGACCCAACTCCCAGCTTACCTCTCTACGACCCTGGTCTTGGTTGAAGAATTGCTTATCTTTCTCACAGGTACATAAAATAAACTAACCCTACCATTTTCTTTTTACAGAGAATTTTACAACAATTTACTTTTAGAAAAAGCAGATAAGATTTAGTACAGATTGATGCTTCTTCAAATAAGCAGATATCAATTAAAGAGCAAATATATTTATAAAAGTTCAAAGACTTTTATGCTTGAGACAATATGCTTCTTTGTAAGTAGATAGTAATTTATGCTTTGATTAAATAATGCTTCTATGTAAGCAAATAGTAATCTATGCACTGTTTAAAAAGGTTTAAATAACTTTTGTATTTTGTGTAAAAAGTGCTTCTTGAATAAGCAAATAGGTCAATTTTAGCTTTAGCTCAAAAATTGCTTCTATATAAGCAGATATATAGTTTAATGCAAATTTATAAAGAATTATTTAATCTTTATAGAGTAAAGTTTAGATCACCACCTAGGGTTTGGGGTCTTTTCCACTCAACCATCTGTAGTCAGTAAAGCTACATTTAAACTCCCGACTTTTTGAGTTGAAGTGAAAACATCACCTTTTCCATCCAACTTAACCGTGCGTGTATGTCAGACGCCAAAAGCGCGTGAGAAGGGGTTGTAACAGTTAAAAAAATTGGTAAATGTCTGAAATACCCCCTTCTTCCTCTTGACTTTTAAAAAACATTTCTCTCCTCTTATTCTCCCTTCAACCTTCAAACCAACCAACGCCACCAACACTACCACCAAGAAGAAGAAATCATCCCCACGGTCTCCTCTCTCATCCACCGCATCTCTGCCCTCGAGTCCTCCATCCACCACCATTCTTCTGCTTCTTTCTCTCTCCAAGTCGTCGCCGCCACAAACCCACTTCATAGCCTTCCTTGTTTACAGATCACGAACCCTTTGTCAGCTAAAAGACCTCGCATACATCAAATCAGCTCTCAACACTCTCAAATCCTCTCATTCTAATAATACCCACTCTGATTCTCGAGTCACGATTGGATCCAGCAGAGGTCTTGGATGCCGAGCTTGGAATCAGCGGTGTCGAGAAAGAGAAGAGGGGATTTGAGGTGGAGGTCGAGGAGAGCGATGCGGCCATGTCGGTCCCTGACGGCGAGGAGAAGGTGGGAGGGCGCAGAGGAAGGGTCACGATTGGGTCCAGTAGAGGTCTTGGATGCCGAGCTTGGATCCACTCTGATTCTATTTATTCTCTAGAACTTATTCTCAATGTCAATGCAGATCAGGGGAGGTTTGACTTAGGGTTTTAGGTTGTGAATTAGGGGAGTAGTAGGTGATTTTTTAGGTCTTTATGTCTGAAAATCGGTGATATTTTTGTAGTTCTGAATTGGGTTTGCATTAATTTTGATGGATGTTTTGGTTTAGTAACAGAAAGTTTTGGTTATTAGGAGTTACGAGTTTAGTAACATAAATTAAAAGGGCAGAACATGGTTTACGGTAAAGGCATGTGTGGAGTTTTTGCCAGTCCATATTGCAATTTGTTTTGTTATATTTGAGGGTAAAGCATTCTCTATAGGCCTCTATTGACGTTTAACTACTCCTTTGCCATTATTGAATGTTTGCCCATTATCAGAAAGGCTGCAATTATTAAGTGAGTTAAAGTTTTCTGGGTAACTTTTTAGGGAGACAGATCATGAATTTTGAATCCTTGTCTTTTGCTACAACCCAATGTGTGATGCCCCCAAAACAGGTATACATCACTCATCTTGAGTCGCCAAATACATGGTACAAAATACAAATAAAAACTTAATTATGCAACTGTTATGTAAAATACGACAAAACATATGCTATGAGTTTTAATACAAATATTGTCATCTAGACAATATCCACACTCAATGGAGTCCTCATTATATTTATTATCACACTATTTTATAGAATAGTGAGGACTACTATGACACCATCTCGGACCATCACTCCATTCTCCGACTAGTCCCGGCTACGTTCTCATTTCCTTAAGAAAACAATGAAAGCAAAAGGGTGAGCTCAACTAGCCCAGTAAGAAATATTATAACTAAGATAATGCAGAATAAATTATCATTAGCCCTCAACAATGTTAAACTGATAGAATATGATAGACAACTAGTTTAACTGCAGCGGAACTAGCAATCTATTAGAATAGTCAAGTAGAGCATAAAATCTACTATCTTCTATAATTTAAAAAGTTTTTCATCAACTTTATCGCTGAGACTCAGCTTAATAAATAAAATCAAATTATCCCTGCACCATGGCCAAGGATATTCATGTAATCATCAATGGTCATGATTATACCGAATAATCCCTGGTCATAATCATACCAACAACTGTCCATCAATGAACTATAGGCCAATGAGGACTTTCACCACATCATTCATCACATTACGGTCATGATTATACCGAATAATCTCTGGTCAAAACCATACCAAGTCCATCTATGCACGTAAGCCAAAGATGACTTTCATCACAATATAAGCATGAGGATAATGTCAATGACATAATAATTCAATAAAACAAGTTCAAGATAAATTTTAAAGATTTTATAATTTAATTTATCCAGAAATCAATAACTTCCAAATTGTCAACATGATACTGCTTTGTGGAGTAAAATTCAAGAATACTCAGAAGAATATTTCCATGAAAAGATACTGGATGAAGCGCAAATATCCAGGATATTCTACTAATTTTATAGAGTATAGAAGCCAAAATTTTAACCAAATGAGTATAGTAGAATATATGAAACTGTAAATGGATTTTCACCAGCCATGCGGTAATCCACGTAGACAGATCATTTTCATAATTTAATAAGGAATGAATACGAAGGATCATTCACCATGTATGCGGTAGTCCACACAGACAGGTTATTCAAATAGAATAATAAAGAATGGATCCAAAGTCATGCGTAATCCGCACAGACATGATATTCCAATAGAATAATAAAGAATGGAACCAGGTCATGCGTAATTCGCACTGACAGGATATTCCAACAGAATAATAAAGAAGGGAACCAGGTCATACGTAATCTGCACAGACAGGATATTCCAATAGAATAACGAAAGAATTCACCAGGCATGCGATAGACCGCACAGACAGGTTATTCCAACAGAATAATAAAGAATGGAATAACAGAAGAATTTCACCATATATGCGGTACTTCGCATAGACAGGTTATTCTAACATAATAATAAAGAATGAAATAAGAACCCTTACGAGTATTGAAAGAAAATAACTCTCTTCATGAATACGAAGGAATAATACCCCTTACCTTAGAAAAACTGGATACTGAAATAGTGAGGTAGCAGACTTCTCTTCTTCTTTCTCTCTATAATAATTGCTCTATAGCTTTTGTGAATTGGTGAGAAATGAAAGAAGAATGAGCTTCTATTTATAGAAAAATATAGTTTCGATAATTGCACGTTTGGGGCTCGAAATATTACAGTATAATACCTTCCTCTTTTTCTTCATTTTTAATTTAGTCCTGCAAGTATTATCAAACTTGCACCATCTCCCCTAATAGAAATAATGTGAATTTATAGTTCTAGACATGTGAAAATACGAATTACAGTATAGTATCTCCATCTATACCTCCATTTTTAACTTAGTCATGCAAGTATTATCAATCTTGCACCACCACCCCTAATAGTACAAGAATGTGAATCAATAGTACACACAAGTGAACAAATAGTTATAATCATGTGAATTAATAGCAATTAATTGCTCATTTATCCGATTAATTACCCGATTGGTCAGTATAACTTCCAGACATCAATTAATATCAAAATAAATGCCGATTTCCACTAACACTAATAATTCCCACACAATGGAACTATCAATTTCATCTTTAATCAACACGAACTTATTCATCATTAATATCATAACTCACAATATTTAACAACTAGATCATTCTCAGGAAAGAGGGGGCTTTCCGATAAGGATTTCTCCTTATTGGCGTGCAATTAGGTGACCAAACCTCTCCTTGCAGAACTTTCTAGACATTGTCAATATTTTAAATAATAATATGAATAACTTTGTCGTCTCAATTATTGATTTAATAATATAAAATATTATGCAGATGATACTGTGACAATAATTGAATCAATAATATGAGAGATATGATGCAGTAATTACTGTAGCAATAATTGAGTATAACTAAGTGACTTCTCACGAAAGCATCAATAATCAATATCGTGTGCTACTATGCAACCACGCGTATTACTGTACTTTTACTACCGGGTAGTTCAACAGTTTTAACGGTAACACTTTCGCCGTTATTTTTATAAAAAGATAATTCTGTCGTTTTCTAACTACAACAATGCTTCCGTTGTGGGGTCTACCAATGATTGTGCCATCGTACTAATATTCCCTATTAAAATGAATATTCCCCGACCAATCGAATATTATATAACCACTTGCTTACTTTATAAAATTTATAAATATTACCCATAAATATAACATTATATCAAATCTTCACCATAATATTCAAAAATATATTTTGAGAAAATTATTCTTTATTCATAAAAGTTAGGGTCTTACAACCTCCCCTTCTTATGAAATTTCATCCTCGAAATTAAGGTACGTATCTGGTATATCGAAGAGGTGAATATATCTTGACTTCATCTTAGATTCTAACTCCCAGGTCATTTCTTCCACATCGTGGTTTCTCCACAAAACTTTGACTTGAGGTATAACCTTGGAGCGTAGAATATGATCCTTCTTATCCACGATTTTAACAGGTAACTATTCATACGTTAAATCTTCCTCTATCTCGTCTGGCTCTAATTCAATAATGTGGTTCGGGTCTTTCACATATTTACGTAACATAGATATATGAAAAACGTTATGAACACGAGACATACTTGGCGGTAAGGCGAGTCTATAGGCCACAGTTCCTACTCGATCGGGATTATAAATGGGCCAATAAATTGAGGATTGAGCTTTCCTCTCTTTCTAAATCTCGTAACTCCTTTCCATGGAGCAACTCGTAACAACACATGATCTCCAATATTGAATTCCACGTCCTTTCGATGAAGATCAGCATAACTCTTTTGTCGATCTTGTGAGGTTTTTATACGTTGTCGGATCGTTTGAATCTTTTTCGTAGTCATATGTACCAAATTCGGTCCTAACAATGTTGCTTCACCCACCTCATCCCAGCATACTAGAGAACGACACTTTCTTCCATACAACGCTTCAAATGGAGCCATGCCAATACTTGCTTGATAACTATTGTTGTAGAAAAACTCCACCACCGATAAGAACTTGTCCCAACTTCCCTTGAAGTCAAGGACACAGAGTCTTAATAAATCTTCAAGAGTTTGAATAGTCCTTTCTGACTGTTCGTCCATTTGAGGATGATATGTCGAACTAAATCATAAATGTGTACCCATAGCTTTTTGCAAACCAACCCAAAATCTTGAAGTGAATCTTGGGTCTCGGTCAAAAACTATAGATACTGGCATACCATGCAATCTTATAATCTCGTTTATGTACATACGAGCAAGACGTTCAATTGTATAAGTTTCTCGTATCGATAAGAAATGAGCAGACTTCGTCAATCTATCAACAATGACCCAAATCGCATCTATGCCTTGAGAAACCTTGGGAAGACCAGTAACGAAATCCATGGTAATGTGCTCCCACTTCCATTCTAGAATTTCAAGTGGTTGTAATGGAACTTTTGGCACTTGATGCTCTGCCTTAACTCATTGACAAGCTAGACACCTTGAGATAAACCCCGCTATCTCTCTCTTCATATTGCTCAGCCAAAATGTATGTCGAAGATCACGATACATTTTGGTACTCCCAGGATGGATTGCAAACGGTGTGTTATGCGCCTCCATCATGATTTTATACTTCAAGTCAAAATCGTTAGGAACACAAAGTCTAGAGTTGACTCAAAGTATTCCTTCTTCATCGATTCTTGCTTCCGGAATAGCACCTTCTTGCACTTTCTTCCTCATACGCATCAGCTCCAGGTCTGTAGCTTGAGCAGCTTTAACTTTATCGATTAAAGTCGATTCTACTCGTATATTCGCCATCATCACATGGGTCTCTGGAGTCTTTAACTCTATCTCCATCCTTCGTAAGTCATACAAAATGGGTCTTTGTGTTAAAAATATTGCACTCGTACCCGCATATGATCTTCTACTCAATGTGTCAGCTACTACGTTCGATTTTCTAGGATGGTATTGGATGGTATGATCATAATCTTTCAACAGCTCAAGCCATCGTCGTTGCCGCATGTTGAGTTCCTTTTGAGTGAAGAAATATTTGAGGCTTTTATGACCCGTATATATCTCCACCATCTCTCCATACAGGTAATGCCTCCAAATCTTAAGCGCATAAACGACTGCTGCCAACTCTAGATCATGAGTAGGATAATTCCTCTCATATTCTTTGAGTTGTCGTGAGGCATAGGCTATAACTTTCCCATGTTGCATGAGAACACATCCTAACCCTTTGCCTAAAGCATCATTGTAGATGACAAATCCCTCCGAGCCAGATGGTATTGTCAGAACAGGTGCTAAAATGAGTCTTCTCTTGAGTTCTTAAAAACTCTTCTCATATTTCTCGCTCCAACTGAACTTTGTATCTTTTCGAGTTAGCTGAGTTAATGGACTAGCGATTCGAGAAAATCCTTCCACGAATCTCCGATAATAACCAGCTAAGCCGAGAAAGCTACGTACTTCGGTCACTGAATTTGGTTGCTCCAAGCTTTGAATTGCTTTAATCTTCACTGGGTCAATAGATATTCCATGATTTGATATCACGTGCCCAAGGAATGCAACTTCCTCAAGCCAAAACTCACATTTCTTCAACTTGGCATAAAGCTTGTTTTCACGAAGCTTTTGAAGTATCAGCCTCAAGTATTGCTCATGGTCTTCACGGCTTTTAGAGTATATGAGGATGTCATCAATAAAGACGACCACAAAGTGATCCAAATATTCCTTGAATACTCTGTTCATCATGTCCATGAAGGCTGCAGGAGCATTAGTCAATCCAAAAGACATGACTAGGAATTTATAATGCCCGTACCGAGTTCTGAAAGTAGTCTTTGGAATGTCATCAGTTTTAATCTTCAACTGATGATATCCGGAACGAAGATCAATCATTGAAAAGAATTTGGCTCTTTGCAACTGTTCAAACAGGTCATCAATGCGAGGCAACGGGTACCTAGTTTTGATGGTGACATGATTCAACTCCCGATAATCAATACAAAGTCGCATACTTCCATCTCTCTTCTTCACGAATAAAATAGGAGCACCCCAAGGAGACGTACTAGGACGAATGAAACCGATATCTAATAATTTCTGTAGTTGGGTTTTTAACTCCTGAAGTTCAATAGGAGCCATTCGATATGGGGCTTTGGAAATGGGTTTTGTACCGGATTCAAGGTCGATACAAAATTCAATTTCACGCTCTGGGGGTAGGCCGGGAAGTTCTTCAGGGAATACGTCAGGAAATTTATTAATAATAAAAATATCATTCAAATTTGACGTATTTTTATTTAAATCCGTGACATGGGCTAAGAAAGTTTGACATCCATTTTTTAATAAACGAATAGCTTTATGGCTTGATATGACAGTGATTGATTTTAGTGGTTTGGTTGCTTGAATTCGCATAATAGTTTGGTTAGGAATATGAAAGCTAACAACCTTATGAAAACAATCGATTTTAGCATGATGAGTAGTTTAACCAATCAACCCCTAAAATCACATCAAATGCAAGTATTTTCAAAGAAATAAGATCGACAGGTAACGTGTGGTTACTGATTTGAATCAAACAAGACTTATAAACAGTGGATGTAATGAAGGTTTCTCCCAATGAAGTTTCAACCTATAAGTCAAAGTCTAATTTCTCCGGAGTCAAATTTAAACGTTGAGCGCAAGTAGGAGAAATAAAAGAATGGGTAGAACCGGTATCAAATAAAGTATACACTTCGCTAGAGTTTATGATTAGCTTATCTGTGATCACCTCGTTCGGATTCCTCACTTTTTGGGAGGTTACGACAAACGCTCTCCCTTGAACTACCGATTTTGTCTTGTCTGGGGCACCCTTTGATGCCTCTATCCCAGCTGGACTTAACTTTGGTGCTCGACAAAATCGGGCTAGGTGACCTTTTCCATAATTGTAACACGCTTTGGACTGCATCACGCAGTTTGGACTGATGTGTCCCTCCCCTCCGCATTTGTAACATACGACCGGCGGTCGTTCTCCTTCCTTAACAACAGGTGCTGGTGCTGACGTCTTTCCATCATTGTTGAATCTCCTCCTATTGAAATGTCCACTATTATTGTCATGGTCATGATTACCACCGAAGTGATTACCATTTTTGGCATGTTGATTCCCTCCACGCTTGTTGTCACCACTTCGATACTGCTACCATTGGTATTATCATTTTGCCGGCTGCTTTCTCTTGGCTGGGTCGACTCGTTATCGCGCTCCAACAACCGAGTCCTATTTACAACATCTGAATACAAGCACAATTTGTGAGAAATTAAGTATTAGCGTATCTCAGGTTTCAAACCTCTTAGAAATATCCGTGTCATTCTCTCCTCGTTATCAACTAAGTGGGACGCAAATCAGGATAACTCGGCAAACTTGGCTTCGTATTATGACACGGCCATGTTGTTTTGCTCCAGTTTAATGAACTCTACCTCTTTCATGTGACGAATACTTTCGGGAAAGTACTTGTCGTTGAACAGTTCTTGGAACTTCCCCCAAGTCATCTTCAGTGCGGCAGGTTGAGTACGCTTTACAGATTCCCACCAGTAATCTGCCTATGCTCGTAACATAAAGGTGTCAAAGGGAACCTTTTGCTCCTCGGAGCATCCCAAGACATCAAATATCTTGGTGATCTGGTTTATCCACGTCTCCGCCTTAAGTGATTTTGGCTCACCAAAAAACTCCGATGGTCCCAACTTCTTAAACTTCTTAGCGGTGACCGTTCGAGAGTTGCCAGTGTTTCCACCTATATTTTGGACAGGAGTCTCTCTTGCCTGATGTTGTACGAATTGCAGAAAGCTCCTAAAAATTCTGTCGTTCGCCATTTGGTCGGTGTTGTTGTTTACCTGAGGATTATTGTCTTCCTGTTGCACATTATCCTGGGCATTGATCTGTGGTGACTCAATGATCTCCTGTGCTCCATTGCTATTCTCAGCATTCTCATATGTCATTTTCAAATACTGCCACAAAATAAGGGTTAATTAACATATCACATATTATCCCTATACTCTGATCGACCAATTAAATACCAAATAAACTTAGGTAGGTCATACTAGCGAAGGAATTCCCCGTCTCTCCCCTCCTAGTTCTTGTCTCACATCTCAGCCAGGGATCATATCCCTAAGCTTTGATACCAACTATGATGCCCCCAAAATAGGTATACATCACCCATCTTGAGTCGCCAAATACATGATACAAAATACAAATAAAAACTTAATTATACAACTGTCGTGTAAAATACGACAAAACATATGCTATGAGTTTTAATACAAATATTGTCATCTAGACAATATCCACACTCAATGGAGTCCTCATTACATTTATTATCACACTATTTTATAGAATAGTGAGGACTACTATGACACCATCTCGGACCATCACTCTATTCCCCGACTAGTCCCGGCTACGTTCTCATTTCCTGAAGAGAACAATGAAAGCAAAAGGGTGATATTATAACTAAGATAATGCAGAATAAATTATCATTAGCCCTCAACAATGTTAAATTGATAGAATATAATAGACAACAAGCTTAACTGCAGCGGAACTAGCAATCCATTAGAATAGTCAAGTAGAGCATAAAATCTACTATCTTCTATAATTTAAAAAGTTTTTAATCAACTTTATCGTTGAGACTCAGCTTAATAAATAAAATCAAATTATCCCTACACCACCACCAAGGATATTCATGTAATCATCAATGGTCATGATTATACCGAATAACCCCTAGTCATAATCATACCAACAACTGTCCATCAATGAACTACAGGCCAATGAGGACTTTCACCACATCATTCATCACATTACGGTCATGATTATACCGAATAATCCCTGGTTATAACCATACCAAGTCCATCTATGCACGTAAGCCAAAGATAACTTTCATCACAATATAAGTATGAGGATGATGACAATGACATAATAATTCAATAAAATAAGTTCAAGATAAATTTTAAAGATTTTATAATTTAATTTATCCAGAAATCAATAATGTCCAAATTGTTAACATGATACTGCTTTGTGGAGTAAAATTCAAGAATGCTCAGAAGAATATTTTCATAAAAAGATACTGGATGAAGCGCAAATATCCTGGAAATTCTATTAATTTCATGGAGTATAGAAGCTAAAATTTTAACCAAATGAGTATAGTAGAATATATAAAACTGTAAATGAATTTTCACCCGCCATGCGGTAATCTACGTAGACAGATCATTTCACAATTTAATAAGGAATGAATACGAAGGATCATTCACCATGTATGCGGTAGTCCACACAGACAGGTTTTTTCAACAGAATAATAAAGAATAGAACCAGGTCATGCGTAATCCGCACAGACAGGATATTCCAACAGAATAATAAAGAATGGAACCAGGTCATGTGTAATCCGCACAGACAGGATATTCCAACAGAATAATAAAAAAGGGAACCAAGTCATACGTAATCCGCACATACAGTATATTCCAACAGAATAATAAAGAATGGAATAACAAAAGAATTCACCAGGCATGCGATAGACCGCACAGACAGGTTATTCCAACAGAATAATAAAAAATGGAATAACAAAAGAATTTCACCATGTATGCGGTACTTCGCATAGACAGGTTATTCCAACATAATAATAAAGAATGGAATAACAACCCTTACGAGTATTGAAAGAAAATAACTCTCTTCATGAATACGAAAGAATAATACCCCTTACCTTAGAAAAATTGGATACTGAAATAGTGAGGTAGCAGACTTCTCACGTAAGCATCAATAATCAATACCGTGTGCTACTATGCAACCACGCGTATTATTGTACTTTTACTACCGGGTAGTTCAACAGTTTTAATGGTAACACTTTCGCCATTAATTTTAAAAAAAGATAATTCTGTCGTTTTCTAACTACGACAATACTTCTGTTGTGGGGTCCACCAATGATTGTGCCGTCGTACGAATATTCCCTGTTAAAACGAATATTTCCCGACCAATCGAATATAATATAACCACTTGCTTACTTTGCAAAATTTGTAAATATTACCCTCAACTATAACATTATATCAAATCCACACCATAATATTCAAAAATATATTTCGAGAAAATTATTCTTTATTCATAAAAGTTGGGGTCATATACAATGAATTTTCTTTCAAAGATCTGTAGTAGTGACTGCAGACAGAAAATACAGAATTTTATTTTTGGATTGCTTGGAACCTAAACTTAAATTTTATGTTTCTTTAATTCAGGTTGTCAGATGTTGCCTGGAGCATGCTTCATCTGTGGCAAAAACCTTTTTGATGTCAGAAATTGGGACTAGGGATGATGAGGAGGAAGGACACACAGACGATAATGAATCGCCCCAAATTAACGATAGAGACCTAGAAGGAATATGGTGGCTAAAAGTGATAATGAACATATTGAAAGGGCAGAACATGGTTTGTGACTTTGTGATCTTAGTTGGTCAGTCTAGAATTTGCATGACCTGATCCTGTGAAGATGGAACTTAGCCCTAGATATAAAACTGAAATAAAATGAAACAAAACAACCCTATCTCATCTGTCGTTTTTATATATATATATATATATATATATATATATATATATATATATATATATATATATATATATATGGAGGATAATTAAGTCATTAGTCAACTCAAGTAACAGAGTTAAGACGGAAAGCATTTATTCACTTGAACTCAAAAAGTCGGGAGTTTAAATGTAGCTTTACTGACTACAGGTGGTTAAGTGGGAAAGACCCCAAACCCCAGGTGGTGATATGAGCTTTACTCTTCTTTATAATAAAGAGTGTTTTTCTATGGATTAAAAAAACTTGTTTCTCAAATATTTTCTAACAAGTATTATATGAATGACTTTGTATTCAAGTACTTGTATTTAAAAGAATAAATCAATTTAAGCAATGATTATCAAGTATAACAATTTAATTAGTTAAGCACAACTTGATATAACAAATATACTTGTTTAACTCAAATAGTATATAATAATATTTTATCAATTATGTGATTTATAAATAAAGTCACTTAGTACTATAAGGAATCATACGGTTCGATTCCCTCACTTAAGAGGAATATCTCCGTAGCCTTTCGGCGTCTAAGTATGACAGAATTTATATTCTCACAATTGATATTTATATAAATGCTTTCAATAGATCACTTTGGGTTTCAAATCCGGTTCGGATGATTCACTCTTTTTGGAGGAATATCTCAGTGTCGTTTTGAACTATCAAGTGTATTATCAATTTTACAATATTTATATAAATAATATCAATAAAAAGTTACCTAGTACTATAAGGAATCGTACGGTTCGATTTCCTCTCCGTAGATGAATATCTCCGTAGCCTTGCAGCGTTTAAGTATAACTTTTTATTTGATAAATAGATGAAATATAGATATATAGAATTGTGTATAACAGTTGATATTCGTATATCTATAACAAGTAAGAAATAATTCAACTAAGTTAACTCAAATGACTTATCTCAATTACTTGGACCAATTTCTTCTTCTCAAATAATCAAACCTTTGATAAGAAGAGATAATAAAGCTTTAGAGAGAGTATGTAGGCAATGAGAGTAAGCTTTTCTTTTCACTTGAATTGGCAAAAACCAAATGAATGAAAGACTCCCTATTTATAGAACTTTGAAATCAGAGACAAAATGGTAATTTTCGAAATCTATTTTTGAATGAATGGATGAGATTGCTTCAATTTTATTTTAATGGTTCGGATGAAAAATGAAGCACGCGGATTGCTAAAAACAAGGAATTCAAGTTTTCGCCCGTGCATATCTTTGATAACTTTAATGCAATTAATGTCCATTTTAAATTCGGTCAAAGTAAAAAAAACATCCATGTTTCATACACACATGTGGCTTATATATATATATATATATATATATATATATATATATATATATATATATATATATATTCATGCATGCAATAAAATAATTTTTGCCCGATTTTGTTTTTGTGAGTTTGAAAAAAATGAGGATTTCCTTGCCTTGGATATTTATATGAATCAATTAATTTAACACTTGATATTTAAATTATCAAGGTCAATAAAAATTAATTCAAAATAACTTTAGAAAAAAGTAAAAATTATTAATTAAATTTCAAAACTATTTAATTACTTCATAAATGTTATCATCAAAATATATTAAAAAAATTAGACCTATCACCATTTTGTTGTTGGACAACAAAAATTTTTGGTATTATATTTAAGAACAATTATTCTATTTATAATAATAATATTTTGTATAGAACTAGAATTTTACTTAATGGACTTTGTATACTTGACTTACATAAAAAATTATTTTACAAATTGAACAAACTAGTATTAGAAAAGGAGATGATCATTCAAAGAGTTGAATATTTATATTTGATGATATACAACTCTGAATCATTTGAAAGGTTCAAAGAATTCAGAGGTGAAACTAATTGGCAAAGTATTAAGATTTTTTGATTAGATCGAGGAATGAATACTTGTGCAATGAGTTTCTAGATCATCTTAAATGGGTTTCTCTTAATGAACGCCTAATTATAGGTAATAATTGATTAGTGCATCTAAAAGGGAAAATCGTACCATGTAAGACATGGTGTGGTCCATAGTGATTTTACTGACATTCCAGTATCCTTCTGGGGTTATATCCTAGAAATGGTTGTATATATACGGAAAAGGTAACCTCAAAATTCGGCCTCAAGACTCCATAAGAGTTATGAACAAAGAGGATTCCTAATCTTAAATATGTTAAGATAGGGGGTTGTCCAGATTATGTGAAAATGTTTCAAAAGGATAAGTTTGGGACAAAATTTGACAAATGCATATATCTCGGACATCCTAAAGTAATTTTAAGGTATATATGTTTTATAATCCTACTGAGCAAAATGTATTTATTGCGAAACACGTTGCCTTCTAGTATAAAGGTGTTTATCATTGAAGGGGCTAGTGGGAGTATAATAGATCATGAAAGAGTTCAAGAACCATAAAGCATTATAAATTAAAAATAGAAACATGTAGATAGACCTATTGTACCACAACTGAATCGTAAATCTGAAATAGTACCAAAGATACCTGAGAGGTATGACTTCATCATAGATGATGATGATGAGGTACGCATCACAGAAGATGATGATCCAATTACATACGATGAGGTAAGAGTTGTAGATAATAAGAGAAATGACAAAAGGCCATAAAATCAAAAATGGATTTTTGGAGAAAATGGCAAGGTAGAGACCTATAAAACCAGACTGGTTTGAAAAGGGTTTAAATAAAGTCAAAGAGTTGACTGTGATAAAATCTTATTACCGGTAGTAATGCTTAGGCCCATTTGAATTTTACTCGCGATTGCAACTCATTATTACTAAATCTGGTAAATTGACGTGGAGATGCCCTTTCTCAAATATAAATTATTAGAGGAGAATGTATGTATGATACATCTAGATGGATTTGTTTCAATGGTTGAAGCAAATCATGTATATGAGCTACGACAATCCATTTTATGGAGTGAAAAAGGTTTCTCAAAAATGGAACATTCGTTTTGATGGTATAATCAAAAGAGTTTGATTTTATCAAACTTAAGAGTGAACATAGTATGTACAAAAGGGTCAGTGGGAGCGTCGTGGCATTTCTAGTAGTATGTGTTGATATACTAAGGCTAACAAATGACATACCAATACTACAATCATTAAAGATAAAGTTGTCTAAACATTTCTCCATGAATGATTTAGGAAGAGTATCTTAATTGGGGATAAAAATCTATATTGATGATTTAAACGGATTCCCTGCTTAACACAAGAAATGTATATTCATTTAATGCTAAATCCGTTTAGCATGGCAAACTCCAAGAGATGTCTCATGTTGATGAGCCATGGAGTGTATCTTTATTAATAATCCCCACTGACTCCTGAAAAGAGAGATCGCATGAGTAACTATCATGTATGCAATGAAATGTACGAGACTTGATATTGATCGGTCTTATTCTGGAGAAGATTAATGTAAGACAGTAAAAAATATCTTAAAGTACTTAACAGGCACTAAGGATGTGATCATGGAGGGTCTGAATTAAAACTAGAAGGCTTAAAAGACACAAATTTTTTAGACTGACCAAGACGATAGAAAATCCACTTTAGGGTAAATCGTTACCTTAAACAGTGGTGCAGTGAATTGAAAAGGTTCCTAACAACAAAGATTTGTTGGTTTAATTATAAAGACAAAGTATATAGTTGTAAATGAAGCTGGTTGATTTTTTGGATTAAAAATTCATTACAGAACTAGGAATAGTTCATACATCTCATCTTGGATTAAAACATATGTTGCGGTACTTTCATTTGATTAGAGAATCATTGAAAGAGGAGAAGTCACTATAGAGATAGTGGACTCTCAAAAATAACATTACATATCTATTAACTAAAGCTTATCCAACAGCAGAATGATCGTCACTTCGAGAAGAAGGGTATGAGATACCATGGCGATTGACTTTTGTGCAAGTCGAAGATTGAAAGTAGTATGCATACAAGTCAATCATGATTGATGATAAAGCATATACTTTGTAACAATTTTATTCATTTATTAATAAAAGAATTGTTTAATTAAAGGCTTTTAATTTATCTACATGATGTTATTTTATAATATGTGATATATCCATAGTTTTAAGCAATACTTTTAGAATCACGATGATGATAATGCTAATGAGATCTAAATTCTTAGAAAGCTCACAAACTAAAATTGTTCCCAATTGTACGATTACTAAAAAGGGGGTTAGTGATTCCGGATAGATTGGTACATACGTTGCTTGCTCAGTGGATGAGGATGATTGATCTCATGATCATTTCTGTAGAAACACTAAAGTAAGTATGTAATTGCTTATTGGTGAATAAGTTTACTAAACATGGCTCGCTAAGGAGTACCTAATGTAGTTTTACTTACATGTCAATAGGAATTCCTATAGTGATAGTAGTACAAGTGATCCTTAGACTTGAGATCATCATAGTATCTTGTGTATGATGAGTTATACTTTGACACTTCCTTTAAAACCATTAGGGTATATCAAATGGTATGCTTGAGTATAATAAGTTTTACATGATGCTAATGAATGATCAACAAATAATCTACCGCTTCTAGTAAAAGAAGAGAATGTCATATGTGATTCGATAAATGACAACCCAGTAGTCATTGGCCAAGACAGAATAAAATTAGAAAGGAGTTTCTAATTTGCATTATTTAGAGTTGTGCATTTAAGAATCGAAATACATAGAATTAAATAAAATAAGACTTTACAATAACTCCGTGTCTCATATTTAATTGGGACATTGTATGGTGGAATAATTGAATTGTACGGTAACTATTTACTCAATGGTTCTTTTTATGATTAATATTGAAATCTATATTATCTGAAAAGTCGTTGATCGCTAAGGAGGCTTATCCTTGTTGTAGAATAAATATTATTTATTTAAATAAATTAATAGATTAATTTATTTATTTAAATAAGATTAGAATTATTCTAATTGATTTATTCACATCCGATTTAATATGGACAATCTAAAGGGTCATACCATAAAATGAAAAATATTTATTTAAGAAGTAAATGGCATAATCGTAATAATAAGTTACATGTATTTAATTTAATCTATGGTGATAGAATAAATTAAATAGCTTAATATTTATTATTTAATATTTTAGAAATATAAAATATAAATTAATAAGAGGAGTCTTATTATTATTATTTAATTCCTAAAGGACTTTGTGAATTAATTAATATAAGTACTCTCATATATTACTAATAAAATTAGGAGGCTAATTAATTAAAATAGTTTAATTAATTATTCTTAAAAAGATTAGGACGCCTAATTAATTAAATAAATTTAATTAATTAAAATAAAATCATATTCCTAAATAGTTTAGGAGGGTTACCTACATCAATAAATAAGAGGAGTCTTATTATGGATTTAGGTTACACACTTTATTCCACAAGTTGGGAGAGTACATATTATTCTATAGAGATAGAATTAGGGTTTTGCAAAACACCCATCTTCTTGAATACTTATTCTTTCTTGGTGGATCACCTATAGAGGCTAAACACTCGTGTGGCTAACTTTGATCAAAGCAATGAATCAAACCCGGTGGATTTAACTTGAACGTGAAAAGGACTTAGAGGTGAACTCGTACCTAAGAAAACTAGTTTCTACAAGGGTATGAATCTGATCTCCATCTCCTTTTTATTGATTGATAATTCTGTACAAAGTATGATCATGGTGATGGTTTATATAAAAAAATATAAATTTCGTTTTATTACGTTTCCACACCTTTTATGTAATTTGATTGCATGATCACGCTATATACAAGCCTAACAATCTTAACTGTACTATTTGATGCTCTACACTTTCTTGTACTAGCTTGTATGGCTTGAAAAAATGAGTAAGGATCTTGCTCATTCACTACAAGAAAGTGGACATTGGGCAATGATTTTTCAGGTAACGACTTATAAAGTTATTGTCAAAAATACATCTTTAGCAACGAAATTTGTCATTCGTTGCAGTTTGTGAAAGTCTTTCATTTTCGTAACAAAATTCACACGTCGTTACAAAATTTCGTTGCCAATTTGATGGCGGGAAAAAAACCCGAGCCTATTTAATTTTTAGTTTCCGATGGAATTTCTCTTCATCGTGGGCAAGGAAAAGTTTTTTGTTACTATATTTCGTCACCTAATATGAGTTACAGTCATTGTCAACAATTTGTTTACATTGCGTATTTTGTACAATGTTTTAAAACAACTAGTTAATTGTTGCCCAAAATTAAGATAATCTCAATAAGTACGTTTTGGCCTCTCTTTTTCCCCTCAAAACGTATCATTTTGCATTTTAAAATTATTATTTATTTGGACAAATTTTTGTACAGTCAAATGTTTCACTCCATCCATATCAAATAAATGCCCAATTTTAAGTTTTTTTGTCAGAGTTATTATTTTTGAAATTAAAATTGAGCAAATTCAAATATATTTTTGAATTTACAAAAAATAGAGTTTGTAGTAAATTGGATGTAGTTTCTAATGATAATATTCGTTCACTTGTAATTTTGAAAAAAAAATACTTGATTTCTAAAATAATTTATATGAATTTTTTTCTTGTAACTCATTGTTTTACATATATAAGTATTGACAAGGGCTGAGTAAGAAACCGAAATTGCCCCCCGAAATCGTACCAGAAATATATCAAACCGCACCGACTAAGCCGCACCAATGGTTCCAACATAGACGCTTCTTTTTCTATTAATCCATTAATGATTAACTTTTCCTTATTTCTATTATAAGTATAAGAAAAAGGGTTTGCAATGAAGGATAAATCCATCACAAGAAATAGTATATCACTCACAAAAGATTTATTGTGAAGAAAATTTTCATTCGCTTAATTCCTCGCATTAGTGTTCCTCGCTAAAAGTATCTGTAACAATCTAAAATTTTATGTGTAATTTCAAATATTTATTGAATTAAATAAATATTTTGGTTGATGTGTATTGTTAAATAAATATTTATTTAATTTGATTATTTATTAGTTAAATAAACAATCCATGAGTTGTGGGGAATTAACTTAATTAAGGTAATATGTTAATTAAGTTGATAATTAGTAATTTGGTATTTTGAAGTTAATTAAAATAAAAGAGTGATGAATTAATTATTATGTGGTGATATTCTAATTTAATTTAATAATTAAAAGAGTGATGAATTAATTATTATGTGGTGATGTTCTGTAATTGATATTTTTGTGAATAATCGTTGAAAGTATGAGTTGTATGTGTTAATAGATTACTATAAACTGTTTTATATCATTTATTCATGAGTTAGAGTAATCAAATTCATGGAAATATGTTTAGTATTGAAGAATTTGAATTACAGTGGTATATATATGATATGACTTATTTTAGAATTAAAATTGATGTTCAATTCATGTAATAAACTAGCAATTGTTTGTTGATTGTAAAAATACATGAGCAAACGAAAACAATATAATTTAAACGGACTTTTTTGATTATAAAACGAATTCACAATGATTAATTTCGCTAAGAATGTCAAAAAGTGAAGAAATAGTAAAAAAATAGTGAATTTAGAGGTTGTGATTTTAATGTTTATGTTGTTTATATGGTTAGAAATATTAGTTTATATTTCTGTAAACATATTACAACTTGGTTAGGTTGGAATGGTTGTTAGAAAGGAGCTTTTAGGCCTAATTTGGCTTCTTGCTGTGTTCATTCCCGAACTACAGAAGCTGATACTTGGTACCCTCGCCCCGGCAGGCGTTACCAGTGTTTTTTAGTCCCACCCTGGCGGGCTTTTATAGTGCAAAACCCTCTCCCCGATGGGGGGTAGGCAGACTTACAAATGTTAAGAAAATCTAACCGAACATGTTTTACTAAAATGGGCATAACGTTTTCATACGAAACTCTGATTGATTCGATTCAAGATGATCTGGAACGAGGAAGAGTAGGCCTACAACTTTTGTTCTTTAAGATTTTCAATTTGATATCGTTATTAGGAGTCAAAATGGTCATATTTAGGACTATTGTGCACTCGGACGCAATCGGAGGGCGTCGGGATACACGTATGCAAGTACAATCCTTTTTGTGCTAGTATAACCTAATCTAAAGAGCATGATAACATTTTGAACATGTAATAGGATGTTATATCACTACAAGAAATCACACAAAAAATGACACTAAAATTTGTCACATAAAATTCATTTTTCGTCACTAAAAAATTTGGTGACGATTGTTAATCGTCACAGAGGCCGTCACCGTATGAGCGTGGTATTAGGTATATTTGACAATATTTGATGTCGTCACTAAATGTTTTGACTTATGGTGACGATTTATATCATTGTCACTATAATTAATTACTTTTATTGACGTTAATAGCGTCACTATTTGAATGAAACTTTCGTCACTCTATATTATGTTTCGTCATCAAAACTTAGTGCATTAAATGACGAAAATCATTTTTTGTCATTAAATGATATTGTTTTAGTGACGAAAATATGTTACTAAATTTAAATCATCTAATTTTAATGACAACAATAGTCATAATTATTATTATTCTTTCGTCATGTTAATGTGTTTATCGTCACCAAAAATAAGAAAATAAATAACGACAGAACAATTCGTCACCTAATAATATATTTAACATGACAATTATCTCATCATTTCATATTTTAAATAATATTACAAAATAATTTGTCACCAAAGAGTTATTTTTTGGGACACATTTTTCAATGTCAATAATGCTTATGGTGACGATACATCTCGTCACATAAAAAATTATTAATAGTGACAATTATTTTTTGTAACTGAATGAAAAACTAAATATAAAATTATAGATCTAGAAATAAGAAAAAAGATTACACCAAGATTATGACTAATAAATTCCAACCCTTTAAATAAAATCATCGTGTTATTACAACAACACTAGCAGAACTGAGCAACAAACTCAGCCTTACCAACAGAAGAATGCAGTTAATTAATACTCATGCATGAACTATTTTCACAATCAAGTGCAAATTAATGAGCTAATGACCACCATGTACATGAAGACGCACCAAAGTTTCTGATTTCATCATTCAGCACCTCTATTTTCTGCTTTACATCATGCCGTCCCAAGATCTCTTCATATTTCTTCTAGATTTCTAGCTCAAAGGTCTCCTTGTTCTTTGCGGATACATTCTTGGCTTTAGCTGAAGTATACTATTATTGTAAAAGAACCAAGATGAATGTTTAACCAACTGGGGCGAAATAAATAAATTAATAAAAAAAAAACCTGTTTAATGTCGGTCATTGTTGCTTCATAATTTTCTACCGTCAAGTCATCTTCAGTTCTTGACAATCTTCCTAGTTCAGCTTCCACTAGCATACCTTTTGCATGTGCCAAGGATGAAATAAATTTCGTGTATGAGATATTCTCTTTGAAAGGAAACTCTTAACCATCTACCATGACTGAATCGAATCCCTGCAATCTACCATGACTGAATCGAATCCCTGCAATGGTTTGTATTGATAAGTAGATTGCGAATGATACATTAAAGCTCAATAGTTCTAATTTGAACATCACAAAATTCAGTGGAAAAGTAACCAGAATAGAGTTACATAAAATATCTACTTCAATATACTAGCAAGACAGCTTTTACTAATTCCAGAACTTCCACCAACTCTTTCTTGGAATTCCCAAGATCAAAGTGAATTGTGATTGGGACCTGTCACAAAGGCATATAGATTTACTTCTCAAGTGTTTTGCATGTAGGCCAACCTTACCTAAATGACTGTTATCTCTAGTATCTAAATTGGGCTGCATTCTTCATGGTGGAAATTATACTTGTCATAAAGTTAACATAATTAAATGTAGCAGAATGTTAGAGGAGCATTTGTTTGGCACAGGATCTAAAACATGAATTCGACAAACTTAAGAGACAGAGATCCGGATATGGAACAAATATTCCTCAATATGAAACATAAAAATTGTGAACACGGATTCGAAAAATTATATAGATAAGGTGCATAGACATTTATTTGCCAGTCACTATTTGGAAACCATAGTGGCCTTTATTCACAATATCCACATAACTTTTGTAAATAAAAGGTCTACAGAATGTAGAAAACTTTTTCCATAAAAGGTCACAAAAGCATATGCAAAAAAGGTGTTCACCAGAAAATCAAATACAATTTTGTTTTCAAACTTCTCAAATCAGTACAAAATTGCTGTGTACTTGTCGCTGTTATTGAGATCATTTAGGCTACACAAATTTTAATGAATTTTCTTAAAGGTATTCAGTTTAGATAACTCAGTAAACATTGCACAATCTTTAATGTGATAATCACCATTTGAGCAACTTGTAAATTTTGCCCATAACATTTCAAGTAATAATCTGATTAATGCTTATTCATATAAGCTGCAACACACATCATACTTATTCTAACCTATAAGTATACTCTATTACAATGAAGCTGCAACGCACATCATACCAGCAACTTAGTCTAACCTATAAGTATATTCTAGTACAAAGAAGCTGCAACAAACAGGATGAAATCTATATTTGATCGAATCATTTGTATTTTCAAATTTTTAGAATGATCTACTGAAACAGGTTGAAATTGTACAGAACTAAGGCAGGAAAGATGAGTATTTTACCTGGAGTTGGCTGGCCACATTTTCTCTAGTAAGCTTTTCCACATTCATCAAATCTAAAATCAGTTTCGGCACAGCCTCTGCAATAAGAATTAGTGAAAAAGTAAGTAAAATGAAATGAAAAACAAGTGCATTCATGATAATACACATTAATAATATACATGTGTGGTCCCAATTAAGATTAATAAAGATTAATCCAACAGTAGGTACATGATGAAACAAAAGCTTTAATGTTTTCAAAGAATACGATAGCTATAACTCATATACACTAGAAAAGAATTCGTAGAATAAATTCAGGAATTTATTTATTTGTGCTGAAGTGGTGAATATAAAGACCTTCTTCTAGTGTCTAATAGGTGGTCGTGGGAATCCAAAAACCCTACATAATCAGCCTGATCATTAATTTCTTGTCAAATGTTATAACATATATGGTCTATAAGCGTATACGATCCAGAAGAATCATGTTGCAAACACTTTTGAGTATTTAAACTGCAACCAGGACAATTAATTTTGCACAGATGTGATCAAACTTGCTTTGAGATATTCAATAGTCATCTCAGGCTTGAATTTTTGAGTGATATCAGCTTGTTGTTTGTCTGATTTTGACTCTTCTACTAATTGATGAAGAAGTTTGAGAGCCTCATGATGCATTGCAGTGCATTTGTAAAGTTTTAACAAGCAAGCATATTGATTTCTTTTCTGTAGAAACTCCTCGCATATTTTTACATCACAATAGTTAAGACCTTTCAGCAGTTCCAAAGCAGCTGAAGGCTGTCCAGATAGAAGCAGGGCCAGAAGAAGTGCAGTGTCCAACATAGCAATCTCCCTCGGCGCCAGAGTTAATAAGTCGGCCCTGCAGGGTCAGAGAAACAATCAGAACATTGAATAGAATATAAGTTAAAACTGTAAAATATGAACCAAAATATATCATATATCAATGATAAATGATTACTGGTATACAAATGCAAGAAGATATTCAAATGGCAAAGTATCATTCGAGAAACCATTGAATCTGTCAATCATGAAATTTTAAATATTCCAAAAATATCTGTACTTGTTCTTTCTTTTCCCCAGCTTTCAAGCATACCTGAGTCTACAGCTATCCCTTAAGGCCAGATGAGAGCACAAAATATATAAGCAGGGACCAATTGAAGCATAATCTGGCACCAAATAGGAACTAAAATTTAAAAATGTAAAAAATGCCACATTAGCACATGTCCATACAATATTAACTCAAAATGGGTGAAAACAGTATAATACTATCCAACATTCCAACTGCAGTAATTTTTCTCCGAAGTATGAAAAAAAGAGTGGGTGGGGAGGGGGGGTACAACAACTTGAAAGGCCTCAAATGCCTACCATTTTATAGAGTGCGAGCTAACTTAGTCCATATCAGTTCGTAAGTTTCAATAATACAAACCACATTCAATTAACAATAGTATAACAAAAAGCAAGATAGAACCAAGTTTCAATCGACATATAGTTGACAATGTACGCGCGCTGCCCTTCATATGGTGTTATCAGTCCTGTTCAGATAGGATGTCCCGCTAGCACTAATCTCCTCTTGTCCCATCTAAAAGAAACAAGTACACAGATTCAAAGTCCAAAGAATTACACAATGAACAAACAACATAAACTAAGCTTCATATAACTTACAAATCCTCTAAAAAAAGATATCTTCAGTTCCTTTTAGGAATAAGGAAAGCACCCAAATCCAGCTTTTAGATATTAATTTTCCACCAAGGATTACTAAAGTTGCGGTCTCACCTCAGCCTGCCAGAAATCTGCCTATACTTCAATTGTAACTAAGTTGTTGTTGTGACTATATTTTGATTTAGCAATTAGAAACTGACACTCTGTAATTAGCATGTGTTATTAATGCATAGAGGAGGTAAAGGTAATACCAATCAGCTGTCCGGTAGTAAGCAGGAAAAGCATTTGAAGTCCAAGGGAAGATGCCTTCTTCTCAATGTAATCTGCAAATATATGAATAATGAAATTACTGTTTGTGTAATGTTGTGAAGGTGATTGATCAGAAATTTAATAATTAGGCATAAGCATTTATGTTATGCAGACCAAGTCACAGGAATCACATCCTCTCCCCCCTCCCCCCTCCCCACCCCCCACCCCACTCCCCACTCCCCACTTTTTCATTTTATTCTTTCCTTCTTTTCAGTTAATTTGTTTCTCAATTATAGAGCTGCAAGAATATGAAACTGATCCTTCATTACTCAACAATTCACTATACTAAAACTAAGGGTTTTTTTAATTGTTGCCTTCCTTGCAATAGATAAGTCTCAAGACTGTACAAATCTCCATCTATACTTGCATCAAAAAGTAGTTGATCAGTGTGATGAGAGTTGAGGCTTTAATATAGAAGAGTCATAAATATATTCAAAAGAATATTTTCAGGTTTAAGATCCCTGTGCATTATGCCATTTGCGTGGAGGTGAGAAATAGCAGAAACAATCTCAGCAGTATAAAAACGTGCCAAATCTTCCCTACAAATGCAAATATTGTATTAAAGAAAATATCTAGTGTAAAATAGATTTTTTAATTTTGCCGCTTCTCAATCAGACAAGCAGAAATATCTCAATCCAAGCAACTCCTTTACTTCACAAAAAAATCAATACAACTACAATTAACTCCTCTATAAACTAAAAAACATGACAAATAAAAAATACAAATACAAATACCTTAAAAATTAGATCCAAAAGAGACTTGAGCCGATCAACGCGCCGAGCGGCAGCAATCACCTTGCAACCAGCCTTGGCAAGGGTGATGCAGAAATCCCAGCCGAGCCCCGATGATGCTCCGGTGATCAGAACCACCTTGTCCTCTAGATCGCACCATGGCTCTAGCTGGGTCGACACTTTGCTGGGGCTGGCCATCGATTGATTTACTTTGCTGGGTCGACACTTTCTCCCTCCTCCTTCGCGTTTCCTCCGTCCGTCGCTCCATCATTGCAGCAAAGGAACTGATTTTGAATCAATCACTAAACGCTTCTTCAGATTTAGGTTTCTAAAGTCAGATCCTAAATTTTTTGTGGACTAGTTGGGTTGGAGACAAAAATACATTAGCAGAAAGAATGGGAAAAGGTTGGATCCGTAATTTTTTTTCTACCTAAATTATATTCAATTTTCTTAATTATATCTATTTTGTTCAAATTTTTTTAGAATAGGCTCTTCTCTTAATCAAATTAATTAATTTAAGAACAATTTTATAAAAAAATTATTTTTTTAAAAAAGTTTTAATTATTTTAAAAAAGATTTTATTTTTAAATAAATATTTTTTTAAAAATAAAAATTTCAACGACTGCCATTGGGAGTAAAAACTCTCACATCTGATTTGGGAAAAATTACTAAACGCCATTTGAAATGGCGTTGAATTTTTAAATATTTTTTGGCTAAAAATCAGAAAGGCAACCAACGCCACTTTAAAAAATGTGATCTAATGTCAAACTAACCGGCATTGTAACTTTTTTTAAATTTTTTATAAAACAAATTTGTAAAAAAGAAGAGTAAGATGTAACATCACTTTACGTGACATTGGAATTTTTTTTTTTGATCTCTTATATTTGTTTACAAACATCAATATTTTTTTATGTTTATTCTCTATCATCGGCGTTGGAAATGAAGGAGTATATAAGACTTCAGCTATAAAAAAATAAAAATAAAAATTCTAATGACAATTAAAGTAACGTTGCATCTTACCCTTCTTTTTTACAAATTCATTTTTTTAAAAAAAATAATAAATAAAATAGGGATAAAATTGATATTACGTTAATATGAGTCAAACTATCTTATTGGGAATGACTTATAAGTCATTTTTAAATAACTCTATTCTGTTTTAGTTCATAAAACATAATAAAATTTTCTTCATTTTTTATGTTTTCTCTTAGAACTGATAGTATTATAATTTAATTTTATAATATATTTAGAAAAAAGGTAAAAGGAGAATTAAGAATAGCTAGAGGTATACCATTATTATTATTCTTTTTATGTTTTATTTTTGGACTTAAAAATATGTTCATGATTTAAGTTACTCCCTCTGTCTAAGAATAAAAGTTCTTATTATTTTATATAATCTTAAGTTAAATATTTACTTATATTATATAATATCACTGGTCATATATAGAAAAATATGCAATTAGATGATAATTTAAATATGAATAATTTTATCATTTGACATTTTTTTTAAATTCGCATAAAATCAATCATCACTTTTATTTCTCGGAGTGAGGGAGTACTTGTAAGTATATCTTACTTCTATCTAGAAATAGGAAACATTGGGAAACATAGATATAATAATCAAGTTTGATGAGGTTGAGTTTATTTGAGTCGGAGGCCCGAAACTAACATGCTTGGCAATCGATTGTCACGAGTACTATTTCAACAACCATAATCTATACTGTTGATCGCAACATTGGATGACACGGATTGAAATGAATTTTCTACTGCCACAACAAGCTGTAGCGACATGAGAAATTACTCATTTGCTCATGTGCTACACTGTCTACCGCTAATAGTTATGTCGGTAGTTTAGTTAACTAATAAATTAGAATGACTTAGTGGTAGCTTAATGACCTAATAACTCATGGGTCTTAGGTTCAAAACCTAGTTGTGATATTTTTGCTTCTTATGTTATATTTTTTGTGTATTAGATAAATTCTATTACCATATATATATATATATATATATATATATATATATATATATAAAGTTATAAAATTATCTCTAAATATTCATATAAATATTTATAAACAAATATTCATATAAATTTATTTTTAAAATTTATAAATTTATAAATATTTCATCTAAAATTTACTTTAATGTTGAGATTTGTTTAGTTAACTAATAAATTAGAATGACTCAGTGGTAGCTTAATGACCCAATAACCTATAGGTCTTAGGTTCGAAACCTAGTTGTTATATTTTTGCTTCTTATGTTATATTTTTTTTGTATTAGAAAAATTATATTACCATATATATATATATATATATATATATATATATATATTTATATTTAAATATTCATATAAATATTTATATGAATATTCGTTTCCCGAAAAATCATTGTTAAAGGCCCATTTTTTTGTAGTGTTGTCACTTATCCACTCATCTAATTAGTGGCGCACTATTATCTCATCATTTAAAATTGGTATTTGTGACAATAAAAATTATCATAATTTATTAATTTTTCGTTTTTACAAAATTTGCCTCTAAAATTTTTTAAAAATTTTTGCCTCCAAATAAAATTGTGACGATATTACGTACTTTGTCATTAAAAATAAGAAATTATGACGAACTATTTTTGTCACTTATCCACGCATCTAATTAGTGACGCACTATTATCTCGTCATATAAAATTTGTATTTATGACAATACAAATTGTCATAAATTATTATTATTTTTATCTTTAAAAAATTTCCCTACAAAAGTTTTCAGAAAAATTTTGCCTCCAAATAAAATTGTGACGATATTACGTACATTGTCACTAAATATAAGAATTTATGTCGACCAATTTTCGTCACTTATCCACTCATCTAATTAGCGACAAACTATTATCTCGTCATATAAAATTGGTATTTATGACAATACAAATTGTCATAAATTATTTTTTTTCGTCTTTAAAAAATTTCCCTCTAAAATTTTGCCTCCAAATAAAATTATGACGAATTTGTATTTGGCGTCACTAAATGTGAACATTAGTGACGAAAGCACATTGTCACTAAATTTTACAAATAATTAATGATAAACTATTATGTTGTCATCGAAAGAAATATTTTGTGACAATAAATACTGTCATCAATTATTAAAAAATGTCACTAAAAGATTTCCCTCCAAAATTTTGGTACGAAATTCTGCCTCCAAAATAATTTGTGACGAAATTTTGTTAATTGTTATCAAATGTGTAAATTAGTGACGATATAAATGATTAATAGTAACGAAAGTAAAAGTTGTCACAAAAGCAAAAGTTTTAGTGACGATTATGAATTTCGTAATTATTAATTAACAAATTGAAACAAAACTTTGTGCGTGGCAAAAATTTTCGTCATTAAATGTGTGATTTCTTGTAGTGTATCAGGTTGTTAGTGTGTATGTCAGGAATAACTGTGACAACCCCAAAATAGGTCCATTCTACCCAACCCATTCTGAGTCGTCAAATACATGGTACAGAAAACAACTACAATTTTATTACAACAATTGTCGTGCAAAATACAACAACACATATGCTGTGAGTTTGGATACAAATATATACCAAATGTGACTCATGTTCCAACCGTGGACATCACCTCACAATAACACCTTACATAAAGGTATAGTCAAAAACTGTTTTAGAAATTAGAATCTTTGGGAAGTGCTCAAGGAAACCTTCGTACATGGGAGGCCACACGTCTAGGTTATGATAGATATCATATGGCCACAGAATTATCCTTGGTTGACCCAATAGACCCCAAAGAAAAACGAGAAGATTACTATCATATTCTTCCCAATGGTGAGTCTTCTTTTGACTTATCATTATCTCCACTGTCTCTAATTGAGAATTATACTTCAAACAAACACCAAGATTATATAGGTAGTGCCCATAGATATACTCAGCAAGTGGATGAACACAACCCTGTCTTATGATGACACGAGGTTGTATGTCATTAGACATCTTGTATGATAGTGACAAACCACCCTTCCAACGTTGGGTACACCTTACCCTATTGGATTCACCAAATAAAACTACTAAATAAACTTTTCTATACTGCTTCGGGAGAATATCCACAGCTAGAGACCACCGTTCTATTTTCCCGTTACCCCCGCTCGACCCAGCTACACTCTTATTACCTGAAAGGAATTGTGAAGCAAAAGGGTGAGCACAACTAGCTCAGTAAAGAATATCATGACTAAAGATAATTCAATTATCAATAGCCTTCATCAACAATAAATCAGAGATTTAGAACATATGGTAATGATAAAAATTTCAACCATAGTTGCAGCGGAACGAGCAATCCATTAGAAGAGTCAAATAGACTATAAAGTCTATTATCTTCTCCATGTTAAAAATCCACCAACAATATTTTATCCATGTAACATCACTCAACAGTTCCTTTCCACAATCATATGAATAACTCATAATCATAATTGTGACTATAAATTTTTCTTCGCACCCAGGACGAAGAATATTTTCATCACCTGTCTTTACCTGAAACATCAAAGATCATGGTTATACCAAATCACAGTTCCTGTTTATAATCATACTAACAAATCCATCTTTGCACTACGGGCCAAAGATATTCATCAACAAACCATCTTTGCACTACGGGCCAAAGATATTCAACAACAGTTCATCTTTGCACTACAGGCCAAAGATATTCATCAACAGGCCATCTTTGCACTACATGCCAAAGATATTCATCAACAATTCATATTTGCACTACAGGCCAAATATATTCATATCTCAAAGAAATATATAATCATTTCAGAATTTATATAAACAATAATTATAACCGTGTTGATCAATTCACCTTTGCACTTAAGCTTAAGATATTCAATTATAAATTCAATGGTCATGATCATACCAGTCACAATTCAACTTTGCACTACAGGCCAAAGAGAACCCTAGTCATGATCATACCAATAATCTACCCATCTTTACACTCCAGTGAAAGAGAATTTCAACATCAGGGTTATAAAAATGTTATATATGATGATAAAAATAATATGATCAACATATAGTTTTAATCTCAAGAGTAATATTCGTAACTCATGAATAGTAACCCCGACACAAAAGATAGAAATTCTACAATAAAATTCATACCAATATTTCGGTATAATGATATTGAAAGAATAACATTACTTAAATTTATAAACAATTTATTTTAATTGTTTACACTTTACTAATTAATGCATTTAATCATCATAAAATGCCAACTTTTACAATTTCATCATCAATAACCAAAACCCTCATCAAAAATCTACATATACCTCATATAGGATTCTCAAGCCATAAAATCCTATTTTCCAATTTTCTTTCTTCACAAAACATATTTAATTCATTTACTCATAACTAGACAATTTTCATGAAAAATACCAAATCAGTTCCAAAAATATTTCTTTTCTGAGATTTAGCTTAATATAGTCCCATAGTGAACATATATTTTTCTCAGAATTTTTAAAAGTCATTTACTATTTTTCATATGGCCAAAATAGCCGAATATTTAGACATTTATCAAAAATTGTACTTTTGTCTAAAAATTCTGAAATTTACAGAGTATACTTCTATCATATACATGTACTCCCAATAAAAATTTCATCAATTTTGGAGTTAACCACAAGGAATTATAAGCTATTACTTCTAAAATAGTCTTTTCTCATAAAATTCATAACTCTCAATCTATACATCCAAAAATCACCATTTTTGGACACAATCAAGAAAACTCATCAAAATATCATTTCAAATTTTTCCAGAATTTTTGAAGATCAGAAAAATTACGAAACTGAAAATCATAACAACCCTTAAAATCCCTTAATATCCCTTACAATCCCTTACTATCCCTTACCTCAAAAGAGCAGTACTTCTGACTGGATATCGGATATGATGCTGAAGAAAACTTGCACTGATGAATAGCAACTCACCAAGTATCTAAAAACTCATAAAATATGCTTCATAATATAGAGAGAGAAAGAGAGAAAGCTTATGTTTCTGGTGTGATTTTCAATTCTAACTTAGCCCTCTATTTATAGGAAAATTTTGGTAGGTTTGACCTGCAACCTGATGGCTTTACCTGCTACTATTCCCACCCACCACATTTGAAATATAATTCAGCACATTTTTTCACCAACCACAAGTGGGGCCCACCAATTCTAGAATTTTCCACCAAAATGATAAACTCTGAAAATTCAACAATTTCTGAACCAGTCATCTCGTAAAATTCATAACAAATCATACGTTCATTTTTAACGGTTCAAAATTTGTGGGTATATACTCAACTTATATATGTATAACATATCTAAAAATTACCACGATCCAACGGTCGGATTAAAAATTATAACCCCCGCAAAATATCTCAAAAACCCTGATTTTTAATACCTCCATTCCGACAAAAATACGGATAAAAATCTCAACATTAACTCCTTCATTTTTTAACTACAAAAATATATCCCTCATTTATATCCACATAAAATAAATATTTTCTTATCATATGAATCAATAATTAATTATTCAGAAATAATATAATAGAATCACATTTATGACAACCAGGCCGTTCCCAGGAAAGAGGGGGCTTTCCAATAAGGATTTCTCCTTACTAGCGCGCAATTAGATGACCAAACCTCTCCTTAGACAGAACTTTCTAGACATTACCAATAATGCTATCTAATAATATTATTCAAATAATATGAATTATTGATCTGATAATAGAAAATACTGTACAGCAACAATTATTGAACAACAATAATATAAAATTTCAACGTAGCAATTATTGAATCAATAAAATAAAATATTGAACAGTAATTACTGTAACAATTATTGAGTAGTGCCTTCTTACGTAAGAATCAATAATTTCAAAAATACTATGCAATACCGTGTGCTACTATGCAATAACGCGTATTACTGTATTTTAACCACCGGATATTCCAACAGTGTTAACGGTAACAACTACGCCGTTATTTGTAAAAACTCAAATTTGTCGTTTTCTTCACCCGACAGTTATTCGTTATGGGGCAGACAAATAGCTGCGCCGTCGTACGAATATTCCCCGACAGAAAGAATATTCCACGACCAAACGAATATTCCCCGACAACAATGATTATTTTATAACCACTTGCTTATTTTGAAAAAAAAATTATATTTCACCCATAACTTTAAACTTTTATCAATTTAACCATTTACTGAATAGTAATTATAAGAAAAATTGAATACCTTTATTTCATAAAATTCGGGGTCTTACAATCTCCCCTCCTTATGAAATTTCGTCCCCGAAATTTACGTACCTGGTATTTCAAAGAGTTGAGAATACCTTGCTTTCATTTCAGATTCCATCTTTCCTGTCATCATAATTTCTCCATTGCTCATCTCCTGTATTTCAAATATCATTCTAGAATACAGCTTCAAAACAAGGGTTAATTTAACAAATTAACATATCACATAATATCCCAATATTATGACTGACCAACAAATAAGCTTAGGTAGGACACACTAGCGAAGGATTTACTCATCTCTCCCCTCCTAGTTATATTTTCCGATCTCCGCCAGAGATCATATCCCTAAGCTCTGATACCACCTGTGACAACCCCAAAATAGGTCCATTCTACCCAACCCATTCTGAGTCGTCAAATACATGGTACAGAAAACAACTACAATTTTATTACAACAATTGTCGTGCAAAATACAACAACACATATGCTGTGAGTTTGGATACAAATATATACCAAATGTGACTCATGTTCCAACCGTGGACATCACCTCACAATAACACCTTACATAAAGGTATAGTCAAAAACTGTTTTAGAAATTAGAATCTTTGGGAAGTGCTCAAGGAAACCTTCGTACATGGGAGGCCACACGTCTAGGTTATGATAGATATCATATGGCCACAGAATTATCCTTGGTTGACCCAATAGACCCCAAAGAAAAACGAGAAGATTACTATCATATTCTTCCCAATGGTGAGTCTTCTTTGACTTATCATTATCTCCACTGTCTCTAATTGAGAATTATACTTCAAACAAACACCAAGATTATATAGGTAGTGCCCATAGATATACTCAGCAAGTGGATGAACACAACCCTGTCTTATGATGACACGAGGTTGTATGTCATTAGACATCTTGTATGATAGTGACAAACCACCCTTCCAACGTTGGGTACACCTTACCCTATTGGATTCACCAAATAAAACTACTAAATAAACTTTTCTATACTGCTTCGGGAGAATATCCACAGCTAGAGACCACCGTTCTATTTTCCCGTTACCCCCGCTCGACCCAGCTACACTCTTATTACCTGAAAGGAATTGTGAAGCAAAAGGGTGAGCACAACTAGCTCAGTAAAGAATATCATGACTAAAGATAATTCAATTATCAATAGCCTTCATCAACAATAAATCAGAGATTTAGAACATATGGTAATGATAAAAATTTCAACCATAGTTGCAGCGGAACGAGCAATCCATTAGAAGAGTCAAATAGACTATAAAGTCTATTATCTTCTCCATGTTAAAAATCCACCAACAATATTTTATCCATGTAACATCACTCAACAGTTCCTTTCCACAATCATATGAATAACTCATAATCATAATTGTGACTATAAATTTTTCTTCGCACCCAGGACGAAGAATATTTTCATCACCTGTCTTTACCTGAAACATCAAAGATCATGGTTATACCAAATCACAGTTCCTGTTTATAATCATACTAACAAATCCATCTTTGCACTACGGGCCAAAGATATTCATCAACAAACCATCTTTGCACTACGGGCCAAAGATATTCAACAACAGTTCATCTTTGCACTACAGGCCAAAGATATTCATCAACAGGCCATCTTTGCACTACATGCCAAAGATATTCATCAACAATTCATATTTGCACTACAGGCCAAATATATTCATATCTCAAAGAAATATATAATCATTTCAGAATTTATATAAACAATAATTATAACCGTGTTGATCAATTCACCTTTGCACTTAAGCTTAAGATATTCAATTATAAATTCAATGGTCATGATCATACCAGTCACAATTCAACTTTGCACTACAGGCCAAAGAGAACCCTAGTCATGATCATACCAATAATCTACCCATCTTTACACTCCAGTGAAAGAGAATTTCAACATCAGGGTTATAAAAATGTTATATATGATGATAAAAATAATATGATCAACATATAGTTTTAATCTCAAGAGTAATATTCGTAACTCATGAATAGTAACCCCGACACAAAAGATAGAAATTCTACAATAAAATTCATACCAATATTTCGGTATAATGATATTGAAAGAATAACATTACTTAAATTTATAAACAATTTATTTTAATTGTTTACACTTTACTAATTAATGCATTTAATCATCATAAAATGCCAACTTTTACAATTTCATCATCAATAACCAAAACCCTCATCAAAAATCTACATATACCTCATATAGGATTCTCAAGCCATAAAATCCTATTTTCCAATTTTCTTTTTCACAAAACATATTTAATTCATTTACTCATAACTAGACAATTTTCATGAAAAATACCAAATCAGTTCCAAAAATATTTCTTTTCTGAGATTTAGCTTAATATAGTCCCATAGTGAACATATATTTTTCTCAGAATTTTTAAAAGTCATTTACTATTTTTCATATGGCCAAAATAGCCGAATATTTAGACATTTATCAAAAATTGTACTTTTGTCTAAAAATTCTGAAATTTACAGAGTATACTTCTATCATATACATGTACTCCCAATAAAAATTTCATCAATTTTGGAGTTAACCACAAGGAATTATAAGCTATTACTTCTAAAATAGTCTTTTCTCATAAAATTCATAACTCTCAATCTATACATCCAAAAATCACCATTTTTGGACACAATCAAGAAAACTCATCAAAATATCATTTCAAATTTTTCCAGAATTTTTGAAGATCAGAAAAATTACGAAACTGAAAATCATAACAACCCTTAAAATCCCTTAATATCCCTTACAATCCCTTACTATCCCTTACCTCAAAAGAGCAGTACTTCTGACTGGATATCGGATATGATGCTGAAGAAAACTTGCACTGATGAATAGCAACTCACCAAGTATCTAAAAACTCATAAAATATGCTTCATAATATAGAGAGAGAAAGAGAGAAAGCTTATGTTTCTGGTGTGATTTTCAATTCTAACTTAGCCCTCTATTTATAGGAAAATTTTGGTAGGTTTGACCTGCAACCTGATGGCTTTACCTGCTACTATTCCCACCCACCACATTTGAAATATAATTCAGCACATTTTTTCACCAACCACAAGTGGGGCCCACCAATTCTAGAATTTTCCACCAAAATGATAAACTCTGAAAATTCAACAATTTCTGAACCAGTCATCTCGTAAAATTCATAACAAATCATACGTTCATTTTTAACGGTTCAAAATTTGTGGGTATATACTCAACTTATATATGTATAACATATCCAAAAATTACCACGATCCAACGGTCGGATTAAAAATTATAACCCCCGCAAAATATCTCAAAAACCCTGATTTTTAATACCTCCATTCCGACAAAAATACGGATAAAAATCTCAACATTAACTCCTTCATTTTTTAACTACAAAAATATATCCCTCATTTATATCCACATAAAATAAATATTTTCTTATCATATGAATCAATAATTAATTATTCAGAAATAATATAATAGAATCACATTTATGACAACCAGGCCGTTCCCAGGAAAGAGGGGGCTTTCCAATAAGGATTTCTCCTTACTAGCGCGCAATTAGATGACCAAACCTCTCCTTAGACAGAACTTTCTAGACATTACCAATAATGCTATCTAATAATATTATTCAAATAATATGAATTATTGATCTGATAATAGAAAATACTGTACAGCAACAATTATTGAACAACAATAATATAAAATTTCAACGTAGCAATTATTGAATCAATAAAATAAAATATTGAACAGTAATTACTGTAACAATTATTGAGTAGTGCCTTCTTACGTAAGAATCAATAATTTCAAAAATACTATGCAATACCGTGTGCTACTATGCAATAACGCGTATTACTGTATTTTAACCACCGGATATTCCAACAGTGTTAACGGTAACAACTACGCCGTTATTTGTAAAAACTCAAATTTGTCGTTTTCTTCACCCGACAGTTATTCGTTATGGGGCAGACAAATAGCTGCGCCGTCGTACGAATATTCCCCGACAGAAAGAATATTCCACGACCAAACGAATATTCCCCGACAACAATGATTATTTTATAACCACTTGCTTATTTTGAAAAAAAAATTATATTTCACCCATAACTTTAAACTTTTATCAATTTAACCATTTACTGAATAGTAATTATAAGAAAAATTGAATACCTTTATTTCATAAAATTCGGGGTCTTACAATAACCATGTAAATGATATTTCTATTTACATATGATTTGATTATGATATATATATATATATATATATATATATATATATATATATATATATATGAAGGAATATGCAAGTATGCTTGCATTAAGAAAAGCTGTAAAGTCCTTTGATAGATAATAGAAACATGTGTACAAGGACTTAGAATGAAATGATCAAATATGTTAGGTTGATCCTACATAAGCAAAACAGCTTTGTAAAGTCCTTAAAAAGAAATGATGTACAAGGACAATAAATATAGAAAGATCAAGCATGCTAGGTTGATCTTATTATGTAATAGATAGGCTTGTCTGATCGTCGAGCACTGCACCAGAAATCGTAGTCTGCCAAGAGAGTCAAGGAAAACTCAGGAGCTATCGAGGCAGAATCGTAGTCTGCAAGATAGTAGATCTCGGAGTTCGTAGGCTACCATGAGAGACGAGGAAGGATCGTAGTGTGTCGAGAAGAACTTCCTCGGAGCCGTAGTCTGCTGAGGAAGTTATGTTCAGAATCATAGAGACAGCCTGCCTACGAGCCGACCGAGCATTTGCCGAAGCCAAGTCAAGAATTGTAGACTACACTCGGAGTTGTAGAGTCTACTGATCATATCTTAGGCAGAGATCGTAGTCGAGCAAGATCAGATGAAGACATCGAGCACAAAGTAAGAAATTGTAGAGTGTCAAGATCCGATCTCGGAGTCGCAGTGTCTGCACAACCGAAGCTGAATCGTAGAGCAAACACGATTCTCAAACAAATGAGTACTCCCAGAATATCCAAAGGAATGAAGCTTCAGGTTAGTACTGCAAAGATACATCCCACCTCAAGGAAACCAGAGGGTACTCAACGAATGACATACAAGCTAACAGAAGATCTAAGAACCAACCCAATTAACATCCAGATTGAGTTGTGAAGCCATTCGAGATGAAGTCTTCCACAAGTTGATCAGAAGAAGACTTCAGTAACTGACTAAGGAAAGTCAGCAAGTGCAGTAGCTATCAAGTGAATAGAAGTCAATGATCTTGGAAGCAACCAGGATCGTTGTGTTTGTTGAACAAAGAAGGAACTGATGGAGTGTATACAGAGATACTGGTCAGCCTCTGAAGAACAAGGCTAAAGTGATTAAGCATTGGGTCAGTCCATTGATGATAAGTGAACGGGAGATCACAAGGAGAAAGCAAGCTGGACACGCCACAAATCTGATGTGTCTTGCTATTCAGAAGGGGACAGAGCAAGGAGTCAAGCCATCAATATCTGAGATTAGTTGAGGTAAATAGAAGTGTTGAAGCACTGCACAAGAAAAGGAAGAGGTGTTCTACTTTGAAGATCCAATCAACACTCTTCAGGATCTTAGTGTTGACTCTACCAGTCAATGAACAACATTCAATATGACACTACGATCAGGTCCAAGACGACATGCATCAGAATTGTAGAGTTCGGTCATCCGAAGATTGAGGCATTGGCAACGGTTTAATCTGAAGAGTGATATTCAGACAAGAGCTTATTGAGAGTATCAATGCAAAAGGATAACCTCTGAACGAGAAATCAGAAGGAGAAAACAAAGTTGTTGACCTGCACAAGACATTAAAGTGACATCTCTGATGGGGTAGGTGAAACAGTAGACTGTAATGTCAAAAAGACATGTCATGTCACATCTGCAGTCTAACTTAGACAACTCCAGATCTGTGAAGAGATTCAAATAACTCCCAACGGCTACATTCCAATGGGAAGATTGCAAAGGAGTGTAAATCAGCAAGAGCTTCAAAGATCAAGGGTTGCTGAAGTTGCTAATTTTAGAGAGATGGTGGACTAATCTAACTAACGAAAATAGTGAGTGACCAATGAAGGTCTGAAGGCTCACTCTACGATCCACCAAGAACACTTAGAGACAGAAGAAAAAAGAAGTAGAAGTGAGAGTTCTACTACAAGAAGAGTGTTCTGAACTGCTTAGAGAAAGAAGAGCATCAATGTCATCTTGATGTCCATCATGGGAAGACTCCAAGTACCAGAGAGAAAAGCTTACAGTCATCCTGGCAAGTCCATCATGAGAAGGCATCAAGTATCAAGAAAGAAGATCACCAATGCCATCATGGTGGCAAGCATAAGAAAGTTTCTAAGTACCTAGCAGAAGAGCTTACAGTCATCTTAGAAACTCATCATGTGCAGCATCAAGTATCAAGAGAAATGATCTTCAAGGCAGTTCATCAAGGGATCATCAAAAGTGGTTGAGCAACTGAAGAAGCTGAGCATCATGCAACACTCAACTGCACTTCAAGGATGATCACGCCAAGCTGCTAAGTACAGAAGATGTTCAGAGCATAAAGACATCTTAGCATCTCAGCACCAACTCTAACAAACAAACAAACAACTCAACAACAAGAAGCCAGGGCCTAAGGGGTCCTTGTTCGGAGGGACTAAATAAAGTTCCAAGCCTGCTGGGCTTGAAGAGTTCCTAGGGAACTAGAGAAGTTCCAAGGCTGCTGGCCTTGAAGAGTTCTTAGTGAACTGAAGTCCCAAGGCTGCTGGCCTTGAAGGAATCTTAGTGATTCAGGGTGCTGCCCTTCTTTAGTGGAAATCCTACTAGTTGAAAGCAGAAGAGTGGATTAGGAGCTTGAGTCTCTGAACCACTTAAAACCCCTTGTGTCATTTACTTTATGTCATTTACATTATGTACTTAACTGCTATAACTGCCATGTATGTTTTAACTGCTTACAACTGAACTAACTCTAAGAACAACGTATGTATGATTACGAATATATCAATAAAGGAGATCTTTTACTTATTCCGCTATGCTTGAAAAGATTCTTATGTTTGTCATATGCTAATTCATTAGCAATACAAAATGAACAAGAAAACTATTTGAAATAAAAAGGATCTATTCAACCCCCCCTTCTAGATCTATTGTGCCTACTGGGAATTAACAGTGTATATGATGTAATGGCATGATAATTTGATTATTTGTAATAGAGCTAAAATGTGATGCTCATGAAAAGATGTGATGTTGTTTAAACTTAAACTAAGTTAACGAGCCATACTAAAAGTGGGAACTAAACTCGTGAAGTTAATATTATTATAACTAATGAGTGTTGTCAATACATATGGTATGTGTAGGACTTGTGGTGAACATGAGTAGTGGTCGTTTAACCTACGCACGAGGCAAGTTCCTAAACCTTATTCTTTACATAGAGTAAGTTCATTACCTTATCTTGTTTATTATTATACAAGTTTCTTGAACCCTATTTATTTTGATGAATGCAAACCTTATCGATACATTGAGCAAGTTCCCTAACCCTATTTTTACGATTATGCAAGTTTCTTTACCCTATCTTGTTTACAATTGAGCAAGTTCCTAATCCTAATTATATAACTTGATTATGTTCATGCAAGTTCTTTAACCTAACTCTTACTTTGAGAAGGTTTCCTGTCTTTAACTTGTTTCTTATTACGCAAATTTCTAAATTCTATTATTCTTATGTTGAGCAAGTTTTATTGCTCAACTTGTTATTAATTATGCAAGTTCATTAACTCAATTCTTTTATTGAGCAAGATTATAGCCTTAGCTTATTGTTGTTCAAGCAAGGTTTGTTATAATATCCAATGCCTATGCTTTCTAGTTCATTTCTAAAGCATGATTTCGATGTATAATGTTGATTCACTTATGATTCATGACTATTTCATATCTTATTTTTATCGTACACTTGAAATGATATCAAACTTTATTGATTCAACTAATCCTTAGTTGATGTTCGTTGAACTCTAAATTATCTTTGAAACCTATCCAAACCAAACTTCTTTTGGTGCGGACTCGTATGTTAAAACTGAGATGAACAACCCTATTATAGGGGATTTATTACACGTAAGTGTTTAGATGTTTGTGCACAATACATGGTACGAATGGATGATCACCCTAAGTACGGGGAGTCCCTACAGTCTTATAACTGTTTAGGTTTAAGTTGAAAGAATACTTATTACCTTGGACATAGTTCATGGTCTTGTGACGCTCAGATAAATTTTAAATTTTGATTTCAGTTCTTGATTATCAATGATAGAGAATGTTATTCAATTTAATTGAGCTTATTCATTGGCAGTTACTATGTTGTTATTATTCATTGCCATTCAAGTGAGCATTTGTTTTGCTCACTCTTGCATATATAACCATTGCAGCTAAAGTTGAGAAGGTTGATGAACCAACCACTAGCAAAGGAAAAGGAAAGATAAACAAGTGTTGAAAACTTATAAATCTATTGACTTTTATATTGTTAGACTTTGTTTTAATTATTGTGATGTAATTATTTAATTTTCCACACTTGATGCATGTTTTAAAGGTTAGATAACCTGGGAGATTAATTGATTAAGTTATGTAACCCTTTAATGAGAAGATTTATTATTTAAATTTTATTATATTTGGGTAGTTAGAAATGAATGATTGGAAAGTGAATACCAAATCTTATGGGAATGAAGTACCCAGATTTGGGGGTGTCACAGCATCCTTCAATGAGTTAGTGACTAAATATTTTTTTGTGAAAGATATATTGTGAAAAATATGTTCTTCACAAATTATATATTCTAAAAGATTATTTTTGTTTGGCGAAGAGATGATTTCCTCACAATTAACATTTTGAAATAACTAGTAAAAATGTCTTCATTCATAAATAACAATTTGTGAAGAACATATTTACTGTAGAAATGATAGATTTCCTTCACTAATTACATATAATAATTTTTTTTATTTAATGAGAAGAAATTTATTCGACAATGTTGTTGTTAAATAATCAAATCATTGCAAATTAAAAATATTTTTAAAATTATTTGTTAATTTGTAATCAACATCAAATAAAACATTATGTTATATAAATAACTAATTGTACAATCCACAACTAAATATGTAATAATCAAGTATTAAAATGTACAAGACTTGTAATCAAAACAAATGTAGGTGCCCCAAAGGCCTATTACCTAAGATATTTAATCATTAATACAAGTTAAGAGGAAAGAAAAACAATCTATAAAACATTTCTAATTTTGTCATGTTAAGTCATCTCTTCATTGTCATAATTTTTTTCAATGCAATGTTGGTTTTGTAAACTTAAGTCTGTCAAAGAAAAAAAACACCAAAACTTAACTTTAAATATTTGAATGAAAAGAATATGACAAGATTAAATAGGCAAAAAAATTAAGAAGTAATTTCACAAGTAAACGTTATAGTTCCATAAGATCTGTCTCACATGAATAGTAAATATGGCTCATTTATGTGAGAAGAAAATTGTGAAAATATAAAATTTTGTTTGTGTGTGTAAATATCAATGCCCTAATTAAATGAGAAACATTATTAAAATGATAACATATGAGAGCTTGGTACCTATATGTATACATTTATAACTAAGTACACAAATAAATGTGAAACAAACTATAATTATAAGTTATCATTATGACCTTTAGGAAGATTGAACATCAACACCACAAAAATAAAGGTGAAGGACTCAAATCACTAACATATGGCATAGTCTCACTACTTTTCCACGTCTGTCAAGATAACATGTCTCTGATTGCATAAGTCAGACTCCCCCCCATTTTATAAATATATATAATTAATTTACAAGAGATGAAGATGATAATCAAACCATAAATAAGGAGAGCTTGAGGGAAAATATTTAAAACATACTACTAAAAAAGTTATACGTGTATAAGTGTATTTATTCCATACTAATAGAAAAAAGTAATGAATGGGAATTATGTCAAACAATTATCAGCGACTAAGAGACTTACTTTCCCATAACTGATTTTTTATTTAATGCCTTAGAGAAACCTGGAACTGATGATATACAAAAGTGCAAAACATTATTGAAGTGGCACTCTTCTTAATTACTACATATCCCATTTATACACATGTTGAAATCATAATTCGGCTGAAAACGTTCGCAATGTATAAACATATATTGTATTTATTGCATTTTGAAATTGAGATTGTTTATGTTACAAGTTTTGGTAGCTTGGCTTACTCTGGAGTTTCTCAAGTGGGTGAGGTGCATGCAATTGGAAATTTTTAATACTATGTTTGAAACTCTGAACAAAAAAATGTAAAGATGAACAAAGGAAGATCATAACACAAGCTGAAATTTTACAACAAGACAGTGAACTTACCCGTGTTAGGCTCAAGGAAATGGACTTACTTGATTCAATCCTGGCTTTGGAAGGGCATTCCTCCCTGCCTACAGCTCTCAAAGAACATGTGGAAGCACTGCAAATTAGTAAGGGGCCGGTTGGTTTTGAAGCTAAGTTACAGCATCTCGGAGATCTGTGGAGGGTCTGTATATGTAAGAGGTAGGAGGAATTAACATTAAATTTGCGGACTTGCATATCAAAAATGTTAATCTAAGAGCAAGTAACTTAAAGGAATCCATCTCAGACAGGCTTTATATATGGGATCTTCTTTCAACCATTGATTAGTGAATACAAGTTGTTTTATGCACAAGTTCGAGGGAATTTTCTTGAGATTTCGATGGGACAATTTGTATTTTTATTGTGGTGACACATCCGGGGCTGCGCAAATCTCTTGCATCTATTACCGTTGTGTTTATTTTGATTTTGTAATGACCTCAAAATTCATACAATTCATCTCCCGACTTTGGTCGTTAACAATACGTCTACTTTGATTCCCTGAATCATAACCTTTATCATCTACACATCTCTAAATCAAATTTATTTTATGATTCGCTTTATCAGAGTAATTTTATAAAATCTTACATTTCAATCCGATAACCTTTACATATCAGATAACTCAAACTTTACATTTTATTATTACATAATTATTGTGATTTATCAAGTACATCATCCGGAACCTTAAACATGGTTCAAAATAATATGAACTCGACTAAATTATTTAAATCTTCATGCATTACATCTGATCCATGTCATTCAAGTAGCACATAGTGTTATCTTGAATCATTAACCTGCAAAAATGGTTATTTGCAAGGTTGAGCTCGACAACCCAGTAAATCTTACAGTTTTCATGCATCACGTAGCACATAATAACATGCTCATACTTACAACATATGTAATATATAATTCTCTTTGCAATACAGATTTAAAACAGTTAATCATCAAGTTCACATAGCAAATAGGAATTGAAAGACTTGCCTTGATCATTGTTTACCAATAACAGTTTAACAACTTACAGTTATCTGTACTTCACGTGCCCTACACAATTATATAATCATGCACATCAACTATTAGTCACATAGCAATGTATAGTAGTTGTACTGTAAACTTTACTCTATATCTCATAACACTTCCTATTATCAATACACAATGTTCAATTTGATTGTGTTAACTTTCGACTTATATCTCACTGTATTTCTTCTTAGTCATACTAGAAGTTTATTCAAGTGTTTAAGTCTTGTTAGGACTCCTTATTGGTTTATATTAACCCCATTCCATATATTATAATACTCACTTCATTTGAATTAAAACACTTTTTAAGTCACTTAACACTTGGCACGGTGTTTAGACGTTCATTCGTCACACGCCCAATTCGTCTCTTTTGTGTATTCTTAGCAAGCTCATACAACTTATCCAATATATCATTTATAAATGTTAAACACCATTATACTTCATAATATTCATGGTTTATAACTTATAAAAATATCTTTTATCGTTAGAAGCACTACACTTGCATACGGGTATTCCCGACGCCCTCTGATTGCCTTTGAATGCACATCAGTTCCAAAGATGTCCATTTTTACCACTATTCCCGACCACAAATCAAAAAACTTAAAGAATAAAAGTTGTATGTCTACTCATTATCTTTTTAAATCTTCCTGAATCGCGTCAATCGGAGTTCGTATGATAATGTTATGGCTGTTTTACTATAGGAGGTCAAAATAGTCACACCTGACACACCATGAGTGCAACTGCGCCCAATTAAGCCTTGGAAATAGCGTAGCTGCGCCCCAATAGACTTAGGGCATAGCAGCTGCGCCCGTTAGTAAAACCAGAATTTGTAGTTTACTCTTCTTGCGATTTTTGACCTTTTTCTCCTTCTAATCTTCATAACTCAAGCTATACACATCCTAATTAGTCTGTTTTCGACTCTATGGATTCGTAATTCATAGAAATACAACATACCAAAGAATCAATAATTTACAGAAACATTAATTAACCCAAATCTTGACCCAAAACTTATGTTCATATTAGTTTTACATGTTTTAACATGTTTAACGAATTCATTCACTACGGATTCGTTTCTTAACTAATTTGATTCATTCAACTTGCGTTTTTTTCGTTTTTCAACGTTCTTATAACATCCATCATCAATTTAGGTTTGCATCATGATTTCATAATTAATTTTAGTCTCAGAATTGACCAAAACTTATATGTACAACAAAACTCAAATTCTTCATCATTCAACCTATTTTCATGAATTTGATTATTCTAACACTTGAATTTGGATTACTCAAATTTCACATATGAATAAAAATATCAGATTATTCTACACTTGACATAACCCTAATTGATTTCTTCATCAATTCATACTTTCATGGTATCAACAAAAACTCAAAAATCTAAAAACTAGAGTTTTAGGCTAGATTATTACCTTTTGATTCTTCTTAACCTTAGCTAGATGATAAGAAAAGCTTGAACATCCTTCTTCTTCCCTTTGATTTCTCAAAGTTCCTCTCCAACTTCATAGAGAACTCTCACCATCTCTCAATTTCTCTCTCCGTCTCTTCTTCTCTGTTTTCTTAGACTTAGGAAAAATACGTAAGAATAAAACTGATAAGCAGAGTTAACGCATAATCAAGCCTTCAATTTAAAAAATCAAAGAGTCTCATCAGTTACAATAATAAAGGGTCACTAAGACATGTTTGGCTAGCACCCAAAAACTCCTTTTTAATTTATTTTTATAACTTCCTTACTATATAGTACACAATCGTCACACTTTATTTAATTTAATTACTTAATCAATATAATTCCAATTTTATTTAACAAATCATTAACCCTCTAATTTAATTATTTAATTAAATTAGGACATCACCAACACATTAGCATAATAAAATACGCACAAATTATAAAATTATTTATCATCAATTTATTTAATATCATCATACTTAAATAAATTATTCCATAATAATTTTCATTGAATATTTATTTTATTCCATAGATATTTCAACTAAAATATTTAGTTTATTTGATAAATATTTTAATTATTTACGAACCTCACAATCGTAACATAGTAACATATTACATTTATATGTAACATACATTACTCTCTCATTTTATTAAAACACGTCATAATAAGAATTTTATTTATTAAATTCTTATTTTATTTATTTAACATTAATTCATTATTTTAATTAAGTGAATTACTCACATTATTTATGAGATTTAATTCATAATAAATTCAATGCCACAAGGCATAATAATCAAATTATATTATTCCATAATATAATTTTCAACTTAATTAAATTAACTTAATTCCCTTTTCAAACTATTTCATTTACCTTTTTCAATAGTTAAATTAAATTAACTACTAAACCTCATTCTCCCATATATATATATATATATATATATATATATATATATATATATATATATATATATATATATATATATATATATATATATATTTTACATTCACACCAAATCACATATTTCACAATATATAACACATATATACACATACTCAAACTCAAAATATCTTATAATAAGAATTTTATTTATTAAGTTTTTATTTTCATAATATTCAAAAATTCGGGTTGTCACAGGTTCGGGAGATTAAAGCTTCATATCACCATGATTTCTGGACGATCAGATAATACTAAAAGATAAACTCTGCCATCACCCATTCCTTATTGTGAGGTTCATCTCTACTTCAACATGTCATCTTCAATTATACAATGGGTTCAGACAGCTTCGACACTTAGACTTCGGTCACCATCTATTCTGTCTTTGACACGACAATAAAATTAGTAGAGGGAGAAACTTTTTGGGCATGAAAGATAAAAGCTTGGTATTTGATTCGGGCTTCTTTTCTTATTTGGGCTAAATTGAGTGGGGGCAGGATATACCGGCTTGGTATAAGTCTCGATGGTCCATAATGTTCACTTATGACACTTCGGGCAACAACAATCCACTTCGGATGATAACTACAAGAAAAGGTGTTATCTCCGACAGAATTATTTCCGACCGAACGAATTCTGTCAACTTTAATCTAATTCTGACTGAATCTTACGTCGATATTAAGCCCGTCGACCTTCTTCTATCCTCGACGGACATCTGTCGGAATTATGACCTCTCTTTGGCGCTAAGCTTTCTCGACAACGTGAGTATTAAAGTTGACGAAATATTGTTAAACTCGACAGAATAGTTCGTCGAAAATAATTAAGGGCGACGGAAATAAACTGGACGGAATTCTGTCGAGAATAATATTTTAAAACCTAAAATCGCAATCAGTTACAAATCTCATCACTTTCTCAATATCTCTCTTTCTGCTAGCGAAAGCTCCTCCCCACACCATCGAGCCTCCTCCTCTTCTGTTCCCAACCTTCGCGCCTCCTCCCCACATCACAGAGTCGCCTTATCCTTTTCTGTTCCTAACCTCCCCCAAAACCTCCCCCAAAACCTCCCCACACACAATACTATATATATACCTCCCATTTCTGACTTGTCATACTATCAAGGGTTTTGTACGGCGGCGACAACTTAAAACTTTAGCACCGACGACAGCGGCAACGACGGAGTAGTGCTCAGGTACACTCTCTTTGTCTCTCTGGGACTTATAAACACCAAACGTATGGTGCACCATCCTGAACACTGCCCATATGAAAAATTAACCTAGGCAGACGAATTGAACCCCAAATGGTGTTAATTAGCCTCTTCACAGTAGCATAATTAGATTGTTATTTGAAAATTAGTGTTAATTAGATTGTTATTGTCAATTGATGAGAAGTTTTTTATATTATGCTTTGGGAATGCCATATGTATATGATTTGGGTAAATAATTTTGGAACTGATATTATGTTTTGGGACTATTATTGTTATATTTTAATTAATCAAGTATATGTTAATTGACTCAATTGGAACATAATTTGTGTTTTGGAACTAATGTTTTTTATGAAACTTATGTTAATTGATTATGTCACTGATTTTGGGACTGTCATATCATCCATTAAAATATGCAAAAATCAAGTCCAGTTGTCTGTGTTCTCAACCTCTACTACTGCCCAAGCAATGAGATACATTTGATTATTTGCATCCCTCCCAACTGCACATAACAACTCACCCTTGCATATTCCTTTGAGGAAACATCCATCAAGGCCAATTATTGGCCTACAACTTGCCAACCATCCTCTTTTCAGAGCATCAAATCCTATATAAAATCTTTGAAATCTCCCTGGTTCCTCTGGTGACTGCCTATCTACTTTGATTTCAAATGTTGATCCTTTGTTAGCCCTGTTCAATTCCTTCTCATAGTCCCATATGTAAAACTATGACTTTTATAATGAAAGTTAAAAGAAGGAAAAGAAGTGTAAGAGGGAATTGGTAGTGGGGGACAAAAATTGGTGGAAGAAAAGAAAAGAGAAAAGAGAAAAGGAAAGGAAGAAAAGAAGGGAAAATGAGAAGAAAAAGGGGGAAAGGAAAGAGAGAACTCCCACCTCCCGTAGCCAAGCATTTCAGCAAAAAGAAAGAATAGAGAGAGAGAGAGAGAAAAGAAGAAGAAGAAGAAGAAGAATAAGAAGAAAAGAGAAGAAGGTAATGAATAAAACCTTGATTAATCCTTTGATTTTCATGATAGAAGTTAAGTTTTATGATGTTGGTGTATTTATGTTGTATATGATAGATTAAACTTTCAAAAATATGAATCAAAGGAAAGAAATCAAGAAATCAAAAGAAGAACAAAATATGGAGATTTTCAGAAAAATTAGTTTACTACTTGATTTTGTAAAATTCATAACTCTTTGTGTATAATGAGTTAGGAGATGAGCCATATATCAAAAGAAAGCCCTGGAAGTAAGCTAAACGTAGAAATTTGAATCACCAAAAAATTCTTTGTAGATTTTTCGTGGTGACAATTTGAGTGAAACAGATCCGAAGGATTTATAGTTCGAAAAATCAATTTTATTAAGCTCTATTGCGTGAATTATAATTTTTAATCTGACCGTTGGATCGTTATAATTTTTGAATATGCTATATATATATATATATATATATATATATATATATATATATATATATATATATATAATATAAGTTGAGTTTATGTCCACAAATTTTGAATCGTTAAAGATTAACGTATAATTTGTTATGATTTTCGTGAGGTGGCTGGTTCGGATATTTTCGATCAGAATTTTCGGTAAGACTATTTTTCTATGTTAGAGTCAGAATTTGGAAAAACTTTCTTCTACAAAGTTGTAGAGAATTAAATTTTACATGGAAATGACATAAGATCTGTATTTTTCTGACAAAAATACTAATTATTATGAATTATTGAAATTTCTGAATATTGGAATTTATGATTAAGTTATCAGAAAAATTATTTGGGCTGAAATATTTTTACAGAATGCTTATTATATCATCTTAGAATTTCTGTAAAATTTTGATGAATTATTGAAAAGCAGAAGTAATTATTATATATTTAAACTATTTATATTTAGTTTAAAAATAGAAGAAATTCATAGAAAATTATATGAATGATGAAAAATTATGAAAGTTGGTGAAAAATCTTATAATATTATTTTATAATTTTTGAAAAGTTTTGGAAAATTATTGAATAACAGAAATATTTATTGTATTTGTAAAGTATTTATGGTTAATTTAAAAATAGAGGAAATTCATAGGAAATTCTATAAATGGTGAAAAATTATGAATTTTGCTAAAAACAATATTATAATAATATAATATTAATATTGATTATGTTTTAATGATATAAAAGTATGTGAGGTTAGTATTTCTATTTTGAAGCTATTAAATGATAGTTTTTATAAATAGAAATAATTATAGAAAATTGTTGGATAATCTGAAAATTGTGAAAATTATTTGAAAAGTCCAGAATACTATTTTAAATATTTTAGAAGTGTTAGTAAGCTAATGAGGTGTCGAAATGTAAACGCACAAGTAACGAATGAGTTATGATAAAAACAAAAATAATATTTTTGTTAAAGTAAAAATGGTGATAATACCAGAATAGTGGATTGTCATATATGAGGTTTTAGATTTCTCAAGTTTTATTATTCACTTCTAAAATTTTGGAATATGAATAATGATTTTATGCGATAAATAAAGACAACTTGAATGAATAATGAATTGTTAGTTGGGTTATATGTTATTCGAGATAAATATGATTTGGTGTTGATCCCTACTTTTAATAGAATTTAAATTGTTTATAGTAATGTATTGATTTGATTCTTACGTAAGAAGTCACCATGTATTTTATTCAATTATTGCCACAGTAATTATTGCACAGTGATTCATATTATTGATTCTTAATTATGTAAGAAGTCACTCAGTTTTTCATTCAATAATTGTCACAGTAGTTATTGCACAGTGACTCATATTATTTGATATGATATAATTATACAAGTTAGAAGTATTGTGAGTCTATTAATAATTATGAATAATTGTTGAAAGATTGAAGATGTGTAAATAATTGATGAATAAAAGGTATTGATTAAAGATAAGTATGATATACAGATGTTTGTTCAATTATTTTCTTTTTACAAAAGTAAGTTTGGCAGGACTTGCTGACACTCTACTTTTTCTAAAGTAGTATGGACCACAACTCTATTATTGAACAAATGTTGTTAAAACGTGTACAAGTTGGTTTAATTTTCTCTGTGGGACCATAAATTCCACTACCATTATTATATACCTCATTTGGTTATTTTGTCAAAGCGAGTGTGCTAGTTGTTTACTAAATTTTTAGTATAAATAGGTTGCTTGGTTGAACAACTAAACACACACCATCACTACACTAAAAATATAGAATTCTTTTACTACAATATTATGAGTACTATAATATTGTGAGTATTTCTAATGAGTGTAATGTTACTCCAAGTGTAGATAAAGAATGCAAGCATTGTTTAAGTTGATTAATTTCACAGAAAGCAGAATCAAGTCGCATGCTAAGGTAGGGGATATCATTATTGTGGTAAGAGGGTATCATTTTTATAGTAAAAAGAATATCATTTTCTTTCATACTCCATATTATGGTAAGATATTATTATTCGTTTATTCAGTTTATCATTAAATGGTGAAAAGTCCTGAAAGGATTAGAATATTCTTAATAGTTTGTGGTTCATCTATTATTATGTTATCAATTTGGACTCTGGATAATTAAGTTAAAAATCATTAAGATCTATGTTATCTTATTATTCTGATTATTCATGTTTATTCATTATATATATCACTGTCATCATTCTCATGGTTGTATTGTGTTGAAAGCCACTACTACAAAACAATAAATAGATAACGCGAAAAAAACATCGTGGTTTCAGCCAAAAAAATGTCGTGGTTAAGGGTGTTATCATTTGACACCCTTGCACAACGTTTTTAAAACGTTGTAGTTAAGCACAATACACAACGTTTTTTAGGAAAAAACGTTGTAGATTTGTTTTCAAAAAATTAGCAGATGCTTAAAAACGTTGTAGAATGTATAATTCCACAACGTTTTTTGGTTAAAAATGTTGTTGTTTAGTATATAAGACAACGTTTTTTAAATGTTGTAGATAAAATAAAATAAAATAAAAAAAGGTTGTGGTTCACCTATATTACCAATGCACCTGCAATATGCTAATGCCAATGATATATAGCCAAAATGTATCAACCATTCAAAATACATCCCAATAATACCATTCGTTTACAGTTTCAAATTACTACATCCACAAAATATTACATTGTATTTTATGAGTTAGACTGCCTGATTAAAGTAAAATCTACTCTTTGATGAGCCTAACTAGGGTATAATCAACATACTGTGAAAACTCAGCCAAATCAAGATCATCATCCTTGGAGTGCATTCCTGCAGTTTTATTCATTGGCCTGTCACAAGTAACAAGATATTGCAGAGGTCAGGCAAAATTATACATATTATGAGGGAAAAAGTTTTTCAGTATGTCCAGGTTATGTTCAATAGGATATATGAAAAAAATTCATCCTATAGATAATACATACTGTAGGAAAAAAATTCATCCTAAGTTTTTCAGTATGTCCAGGTTATGTTCAATAGTATGTTAAATTGGTTAAGTTGTTCCTTTTACAACCCTATAGAAAATAGTGTTAAAAAAATCATAGTTTGAAAGTTTGTCTATGGGGTGGGTCTGACTTTTCCAAGACCACTCTTCTTCAGTTGCTCTCTTCTGACATACTGATCTAAATCAATTGGAAACTGCAAGGTAAAGAAAACTTTATGAGTTGGGATCCAAATACTTCACAGATGAACTTGCATCAGCAGCAAGTCTCCTTTTTGAAGCTATGCACATCTCCCCTAAACAATAACAGAAACAGTACTGTTAAAATTCACAACATCCTAATGTATTTGAAGCTATGTACATCTCCCCTAAATCAACAGTCAACGGATACAAAATCAAAAGAAAAATGCCTAGTAAAATTTCCAAATCCCCCTAATATAGAATTTTTAAAACTTATATTTGTATGACCACAGACTCACCTGTTGTGGGGTATGCTGAAAAAGACAAGCCACAGCTTTCTTCACGTCAACATGACCAAATTATCAGACAGAAGAAACTAGACAAACAAGACAGCCATTAGAACTATCCCAAAATTTAGAATACATGACATAAATTTCTCAATTCACAGTATGCAACCATGTACATATATGATCAAATGCAATGCAATGGTATATAACAAAATACATATATGATCAAATGCAATCCCAAAGAAGCTGATCAAACCTATACCCTCGGCTTCCATCTGATCAGCACTAAAAATCCAATTATGCTCATCTTCCTCTGAACAAGTATTACACAATACACAAACACTGATTAAGACAATACGAGCTATAACATATACACTATTGATAACATACAATTCCCAGTCTGGAAGATCAATACTCACCTTCAATAGGTTCCAAATTTTACTCGGCACATTCACAAAATACCTCAAACAGAGTGTCCACTGACAGTCAGCAGGTGCTAAAACTCCATTCACCAATATAGCAAGTAGCAAAAAGAAATAACAGGCAGCAGGTGCTAAACAAAAATTGCAATGCATCAGCATATATTTCAGTAAGCATAACACACAGGCAATCCTGAGCAATCAAAACGAATAACCCCTCTGCCCTGCCGGGCGAGATATACCAAAAAAGAATAACTATCGCTTGGGCTGGAAGCATCAGCTTGAAATTCTCTGTGCAGACCGTGATGGATTCTATAGTTGGTATGCCTAGATTCCTGAGGTAACTTGTTAAACTTTACCGAGTCAGCTACACCAATTAACTTACATGTGCAGCAGAATAAATGATCCATTGTCTGGTCCAACAAAGTTTGCTGCAACCAAAATGAAAAAATAATAGTTAGACGAGCATGAGAAACAAAACAGAACATCCTTCAGTGTCCAAAATAGATACAAAAGCTTGACCTCCTTAGATGTGTCATGCGTCATATCATCAAAAACTTTGGTAAGGAATTTCGTTATGGTTGACGAAGTAATAATTTCCCAAAACAAATGAAGTAAGCGATAAGAACCTTCTACTACTACTACTCTTATAGCTAGACATTCATCTGTGAGCAGTTTCTCCAATAAAAAAAACTGTTTCTCAAGCAATATATCTTTCCCTTCCTTTGTAGCATCAGGGTCTTCAAGAGGAAACAGGTCCAAAAGTAAGTGCAGTGCGTTTTGGCGTACATTTGAGTTTGCAACCTGCCAAATATTGCCTATAACCATTAATAATTTTATATAATACTCCTAATATAGTAAGATACAATGATACTGATAATTTTCTCTAATGCATCAATTAAAGCTATATTAAATTAATGACCAATAAATTCAATCTCACTTACTATAATTAAGCACAAAAATAGACTTTAAACTTGAGAAAAACTAAAAACTAACAGAAAACTAATAATAGTAAAAATATCAAGCTGTACAAAAAACAATCTACTGCCTTAATTAGCAAAAATAACAAGTAGGCCAAAATATGCAGCACACCTGTAGTGATCGAAAAAAAACAGGCTCGGCAAGGCGAAAAAGGAGTTTCTCGACACCATCAGTTGTTCTCTGGCTTATAAATCCCCCCAAGACCTTCCTGATAGAGGCAACAAATGGGACTGAACTAGCATGAATTGCACTTTCAACCAGTGCATGCAAAAATCCATTCTCAATCTCTTCCCTTGACCCCCTATTCCCAATCTTCCAAGCTCTAAAAATAATCTTCGCGTAGGCCTCCAACATTGACATCCTTCCGTGGGAATCTGAGACCTAATCATTGCCAAAGCTTCCTTAATCTGAGACCTAGTCGTAGAAAAAAAGAAGAAACCCCATCCTCTTAACTATAAAATTGGAAATTATGATATAAATCAATTAACAAAAAGTGCTCTTTATTTTCAATAAATCTAATTATTGTGAATCAAGATGTTAAAAAAAGACGAATAGAAACCTATTTAGAAATGTCTTCAAGAAACTGTGAAGTAACATATATAGAAACCAATAATATCAGAAATAAAATACAAAATAGATATTGAAAGAGAAAGAAAGAGTGTAGGGTTTTGTACCATCAATAGAATAGATAAAATTCATGTAAGCGTAACAAAGGGACTTGTAGGGAAAGACTCGGTCTCTACAAAACGCCGTAATAGTGCGACCGAAGCGCCGAAATTGGCTGTAAAATGGGAAGCCCTAACACCGCCGCTGCCAGTGCCGATTGTGAAGAGGTCAAAATCATACTGACGAGGTATTTATGGTTGTGGTGGTGGAGTTTGTTAGGGAAGTTGTTGCCGTTGACGAAAAAGTTGCAGTATAGAGAGTCGTCGGTGTTGGTGGCTAAGGCTACAACCAGAGACGACTTCCATTCAATAGAGCTGCTGCGAACGCCATAATAGACGTGCTCTGGATCCCGATTCACCGGCGTTCGCTGCCATTGACCGGCGGCAACTGAACTGGATCCCGATTCTCCAGATGCAGAAGTTTTACTCCATCACCGATGTGTCGCTAGAGCTTAGAGCGGTGGCGGCGAAGAAATTTGTGTGAAAAATGGGAAGGAGGGAATATCAGATCGGGGGAAAATTAGGGGAAAAGTAAGGAGGGAATGAAATTAAAGTATAGGAAACGTTTTAAGCTCCGTGTTTTCACTTCGACATTTTTTTTAAGCTCTGTGTTTTGTCTGATAGACAACGTTTTTATATAAAAACGTTATCAAGTTAAAACAAAAAAATTTCCTTTTAAATAGATAACGTTTTTGCATATATATCTACAACGTTTTTTTCAAAAACGTTGTGAAAAAAAATACCACAACATTTTTATAAAAAACGTTGTGGTTTAAGCGTTGTCTATTTAGTAATTTGTAGTAGTGGTCATCTTTGGCCCGTAGTGCATAGATGGACTTGGTATGATTATGACCATGGATTATTCGGTATTATCATGATCGCAATGTTACAAATGATGTGGTAAAAGTCATCTTTGGCCCGTAGTGCATAGATGGACTTTGTATGATTATGACCAGGAATTATTCGGTATAATCATGACCGTAATATTACAAATGACGTGGTAAAAGTCATCTTTGGCCTGTAGTGCATAGATGGACTTGGTATGATTATGACTAGGAATTATTCGGTATAATTGTGACAATCCAAGATTTTAGTAATTGTAATTTAAAATATTTATTAAATTAAATAAATATTTTATTGATGTGGTTATGATTAGTAAATATTTATGACTAGATAATATTCTAAATTAAATTAATTTATAATTTAGAGAATTTCAATATAACATGAGATGTTATATTGTTGTTGTAATTTAATAATTCAAGATGGTATGATAAGTTATTAAATAAAAAAAATTATAATGAGATTATAATTTTGTGATATTTGTTTAAGTGGACTATTTATAATTAATTTATTTGATTATAATATGTGATTATAAATTATAAACTAAATTGTTTATTAAAATAAATTAAAGGAGTTTAATTTAGTTTTGCCAAACAAGGCTTAAATATATTAAGTCTTTAATACTTAAAGGGTTTTGCCAAACAAGCCTTATGGCTTTTAGAATTTCTATTTTTTTAATTTTAATTATTATAAATAAAATAAAATATATTTATAACCTAAGTGTTATAACTGAAATTGTGTTTAGTATGCGTATTATTATTAGTATCATTTTTTAGTTTACGCTTAAGTTAGTCTATATTGGCTATTCTGAGAAGAGAGAAGACGAGAGAGAGTTTGACAGAAAGAGTTGAGAGAATTGAGAGAGAAATTAAGAAATTTCCAGCAACTTCAGAGTTTAGCAAGAATTGTTCGACCATTTGAAGGTATGTTCACAACCTTAGTGTTATATATATGTGTATTTACATGTATATATGTTTCACGGCAAGAATTTTCTTATGTTCTGTAAAATCAATTCTTGAATTGGTGATATTAATAACTGATAATAATGCATATATGTGTTTATAATGATTAGAGTTTATGTTTAAGCAAGAATTTGTATGCTAATTTCGTTCTAACAGTAGAAAATTTTGACAGTATATGTATTTTCATATGGTTCATAAAAAGTATCAATTTTAGTGGCTAATTAGTATGTGAAATTGTAAATTGAAGCTTGATTATGTTAATTCACTAAGAAACGAGCATAACGTAATTTGAATGAAATGATTTGGCCAAGTATTGAATTCACAGTGATGATTTTTGGGATGAATATAAAAAAAAAATTGAGTTTTATATGAAAACATGAAATTTGAGAAATTAACCTAGCTTAAATTGTTGTTAAATTGTTTTAATTGGTGGAATATGTTCACAAACATGTTTGTGATAGTTCTATACCATTTGTACGTGTTATTATTACTGTTTGGTGGGTGAGATTCGTGTTAGTTGGCATAAGAAAAGTGTCGTAGCTCTGTTCTGAAAAACTGGAATCTGTGCGTGGCGTGGGCGCGCTATCTCTTGGCGCAGGCGCGCTGCCACCTAGTATAAAACTAGGATGGCCGCGCCAGTACCCTGCCACAGATAGTGAAGTCTGTTAATTATGCAGACTTTGGGCGTTCAATTTAACTTAGATTAATGATAGGTTAATGTGTCCAACATGTAACAACAAGGCTAAAATAAAGATGTGTTATATAAATTATGAATTCAAAGTTGTAAAAGTGATTAGTAGGTTACGAATGCATTATGTGATAACTTAGTTTATACAATGAATGTTAGGCAAGTGTTGTGAAGTCAACACTTGGAATTTCTGAAATGTAAATGGTAATGTAAGACTTGTACCGAAATAACAAGTTTTAACTAGAAATGAGTGTTACGTTGGAAAAAGGATGTTAGTACATTGTGTATTGATTAATAAAAAGGGTTATGAGATGTAGAGTAAAATTTACATTATAGCTACTATGCGTTACTATGTGACTAATAGTTAATGTGAATAATGATATAACTGTGTAGGAATACACGAAGTGCATATAAGCGATAAGCAGTTAAGTCGTAGTTCATAAACTACGAATCAGGCAAGTCTTTCAGTTCCTATTTGCTATGTGAATTTGATTATTTTAAATCTTTACTGCAAAGAGCATGATGTGTTATATATATGTTGAATGTATAAAATGTTAAAGTAAACTTATGACTACATTGATTGAGTAAAGCATGCTGATTGAGTAAGGAACTCAATCTTTATATATCTTTATACTTGTTATATGAACTGTAATATGTATGTTATGTTAGTCCAATGTTTATGAGATATATGTTGAGCATGCTATTATGTGCTACGTGATGCATGAAAACTGTTAGATTTTGCTGGGCTGTCGAGCTCAACTTTGCAAATAACCATTTTTGTAGGTTAAGGATTGAAGGTAACACTATGTGCTACTTGAATGACGTGGATCAGAAATATACGAAAATTAATATTTTAGCTAAAGTTGTTATTTCTTTATACCATGATTAAGATTCATGAGATGTACTAAATATTTTATGATGTATAGTTTTATGTTGAGTTGTAAAGCTAATGTTAGAGCTATCTGATATATAAAGGTTATCAGATTGAAATGTAAAATTTTATAATAATAGTGATAAAATGAATCATAAAATAAGATTGATTCAAAGACATGTAGATGATAAAGGTTTTGATTCAGGGAATTAATGTAAGAAGACATAAAAGTTTAAATTATTCCGCATTATATAAAGTTTAACATCGAATAATAATGTAAAATCAGAAGGTAGATGTGTTATTAACGACCATAGTTAATAATTAAATTGTATGAATTTTGGGGTCGTTACAGTTGGTATCAAAGCTGATAGGTTAGAAACCTTAGGTAAGAGTACCTTAGGCTATAACCTTAGAGAAGAGAGGTGAAGATAATGAACGAATAAGCTCAAATAGAGTTTGAAAAATAAGAAGTAATTTAAGAAATTTATAAAGAAGGGATTACAACATGCGTGAGAGGATTCAAAGAAGAATCTCGCATAGTTATAAGGAATATGAATGTGGGGTTACCCAACTCCAATAATAAGAATGTAAGGTGATGATAAATAGACAATGTCTATAAGAAGAGAATGATAAAGAAGTTAAGAATAAAATGTTATATTTAAGTATGGTACAATTGTACTCTTTAATAGTTGATGTGTGGTATCTGGGCTAAACGATTCCTTCATAAAGCGGAGGTATATACGAACTAGCAACTCAGAACCTAGTTTGTTGGTTGTTTGTGGGAAACTTCTCAGCATACCATATTGAAACAATTAGAGACTCGATGTGTACCAAGTATAGAAAATGATACGTATGATGAAAATATGGAACTCAAATGAAATGCTGAGCAATATAAATGAAGTTAGAAATTCTTAAAGGAAGAATTGTTATAGAAACAAGAAAATTCAAAGAAGAATCTTGAAGAGAGATAAAGATAACAAATGGGAGTTACCCTAACTCCAATAGCCAAGATAACGAATAATGTCGTAAACGATGGAAAAGGAAAGAAAGAGGATCGTAAACCAAAATGATCACGAGTTAAGGAAAAGACTTTTAAGAGGGAATGATTATAAAATAAGATCACGACGTGATCTGTTTAAGTTATTAAAGGAAGATGGTCTGTAAGGTTTGAATAATTATAGCTTGATGCTATGAAAATGGTGTACTATGAAATAGTACGAGATAACTCATGAAGAGTTATAGATGATGTGATACGAGGAATTCGTATCGAGCAAAGAGAAAGTTAAGAGTAAGATAGAGTTAGGTGGGATTTCAATTGAGGACTCATGTAATGGCTGAGTTGTACAAACCTTTGTATGGGCGAGGGTTTTGTGCTTGCACTCAGTTTATCATATTGATAAGGAATGTTGATGTCGCGCTATAAAGTGTATGTGTGGCGAAAAGGTGATTCTTTTCTCATGTGTATATTTGATAGTTAGAAATTATTAAGATTAGTCAGATATTATTAGGATTAGGCGCGGTTCTTAAAACTAATGAATATGGTAAGTTCGTGACTCATAATAATATGGTATGTTTTGAACCCCTCAGCGATTGGACGCCTATGGTCTGACTAGGATAAGTTCTTAAACTCATATTATTATGGAAAGTTCCTGAACTTCTAATGTGTAGTAAGTTTGATGAACTGGGGTATAGATAAGTGTGAGTGGAATATTGAGGATGATAAGAATAGATAGACTGATTAAGCAATGGATCATTATAGAAAGTGGAGATGATGGTGGAGACATAGGTTTTTCCAAATCTTCTAGCTTTGCTAGATTTTCAAAATTTATCGACTTCATGCCGATGGTTGTACTTTTAATTTTTGAAAAATGTTGGATCACACTAGTGAACCAAAGAATTTTTAAAACAGTGCTATTATTCGTATGTCTATGCTAATTGCTTCGGCTAGACAAAAATGATTTGAAACATATCAAAAATATATTTTTTATATATATTTTTTTATATTATCAATGCATCATGGAACCTAGTGCAGAGATGATAAAAATGATAGAGTCATCAATGCAGTATTACTTAGTGTTGGATGTGATCTAATGATCGTCAACCCACTATGGTATGATGTAGTATGATTAAATCACCAAATGACGGAATCCTCAAACGGACTGTAAATACAGTGCGGTATCATGACGTCATAAAAAGTTTTTTGAGATTTCTTTAAGATATGAGTATATATATATATATATATATATATATATATATATATATATATGATTGATGTTCGAATTGTTGTAGAAGTTTATGCTATTTGATTCAGCTAGACGATTATTGAAAGATGTTCATGAAATTCAAGCGTTTATTGAAAAGTTATGCCAAACCAAATTGTGTTGGTGCGGATTCAGATGTTGAAAAACTAAGGTGAACAATCCTATAAGGGGACATGTTTTCGGGGACAATGGTTTCGAGCGTAACGCATATAGTCGTTACAAAATACTACGTTGCAGCCCAACTTAGTGGTACAATAGGCTAGCCACCTAGTGTACGTGAGGAGGGTGTTATCAGTCTTTGTGATTGATAAACACTCTGGTTTGCAGTGTGAAGAATTGAGTTGAAGCACTAGTAAATCGAGAATAGAGTTCACGGTCTTGTGACCCCTCAACATGATTTGGAATCTTTTAAATTCTTATTATTCATACCGCTTCCCAATTATTGAGCAATTGTGAGATTCTTATTATTCTGAAAGGTGAAAGTGGAAAGGATAAGAGCATTAAGCAAAACTTAATAATTTCAAGAAAGAAATGAAATTCCAGAAAAGAAGTGGAATGTGAAACTCTTAGAAGAGGAAGAGGTGATGAATATGATGATTGTAGAAAGATCTTTATGAAAAGAAAGTAGTTATAGAACTCAATGAATAAATAAAGTATTAACGTAAAATCTATTTTTATAGATTGAGTGAATAAAGATTAATAAATTTTCGAGGACAAAATTCTTAGGAGAATGGGTGAATGTAATATCCCGAGTGTTTATGATAACGATCCTTAGAAAAGTAAATGAATTGGTTAAAGAATATGTAATACTCAAATATAATTGAGTCTAAGTAAAGGTTATGAAATAAAACCTAAAATTTGTTGAGACAATGTAGTAGGAAATATAAAACTTATATTAAGGCAATGTGTTGAAGATATTCGATGATAAATTTTGAAAAGATATTTGGTGAAAACCTGAGTAAGGTAGGGTTTCGGTGATTCCGAGGACGGAATCCTTATAAGGAGGGAAGAATGTGACGAATGAATTGTTTGAGTTGTGATTCTGAGGACGGAATCCTTATAAGGGGGGAAGGATGTGACAACCCGAATTTTTTATAAGTGATTAAAATAGGAATTTAATAATTAAAATTCTTATTATGAGATGTTTTGAGTTTGAATAGGTATATATACGTGCTATATATTTTGAAATATGTGATCTGGTATTAAGATATATATATATATATATATATATATATATATATATATATATATATATATATATATATATTCATATATTAGAAAAGTAAGGTTTAATAGTACCCTGAGTTATTTGTTTAATCTGTATTTTCGATTCTGGGGACAGAATCTTTGTAAGGAGGGAAGAATGTGACAATACAAGATTTTAGTAATTGTAATTTAAAATATTTATTAAATGAAATAAATATTTTATTGATGTGGTTATGATTAGTAAATATTTATGACTAGATAATATTTAAATTAAATTAATTTATAATTTAGAGAATTGTAATATAACATGAGATGTTATATTGTTGTTGTAATTTAATAATTCAAGATGGTATGATAAGTTATTAAATAAAAAAAATTATAATGAGATTATAATTTTGTGATATTTGTTTAAGTGGACTATTTATAATTAATTTATTTGATTATAATATGTGATTATAAATTAAAAACTAAATTGTTTATTAAAATAAATTAAAGGAGTTTAATTTAGTTTTACCAAACAAGGCTTAAATATATTAAGTCTTTAATACTTAAAGTGTTTTGCCAAACAAGCCTTGTGCCTTTTGGAATTTCTATTTTTTTAATTTTAATTATTATAAATAAAATAAAATAATAAATATAATATATTTATAACCTAAGCGTTATAACTGAAATTGTGTTTAGTATATGTATTATTATTAGTATCAGTTTTTAGTTTACGTTTAAGTTAGTCTATATTGGCTATTCTGATAAGAGAGAAGAGGAGAGAGAGCTTGGCAGAAAGAGTTGAGAGAATTGAGAGAGAAATTAAGAAATTTTCAGCAACTTCAGAGTTTAGCAAGAATTGTTCGACCATTTGAAGGTGTGTTCACAACCTTAGTGTTATGTATATGTGTATTTACATGTATATGTGTTTCACGGCAAGAATTTTCTTATGTTCTGTAAAATCAATTGTTGAATTGATGATATTAATAATTGATAATTATGTGTATATGTGTTTATAATGATTAGAGTGTATGTTTAAGCAAGAATTTGTATGCTAATTTCGTTCTAACAGTAAAATTTTTTGACAGTATATGTATTTTCATATGGTTCATGAAAAGTATCAATTTTAGTGGTTAATTATTATGTGAAATTGTAAATTGAAGCTTGATTATGTTAGTTCACTAAGAAACGAGCATAACGTAATTAGAATGAAGTGATTTGGCCAAGTATTGAATTCATAGTGATGATTTTTGGGATGAATATCAAAAAAAAAATTGAGTTTTATATGAAAACATGAAATTTGAGAAATTACACTAGCTTAAATTGTTGTTAAATTGTTTTAATTGGTGGAATATGTTCACAAACGTGTTTGTGATAGTTCTATACCATTTGTACGTGTTATTATTACTATTTGGTGGGTGAAATTCGTGTTAGTTGGCTTAAGAAAAGTGTCGTAGCTCGGTTCTGAAAAACTGGAATCTGTGTGTGGCGCGGGCGCTCTATCTCTTGGCGCGGGCGCGTTGCCACCCAGTATAAAACTGGCGTGGCCGCGTCAGTACCCTGCCACAGATAGTGAAGTCTGTTAATTATGCAGACTTTGGGCGTTCAATTTAACTTAGATTAATGATAAGTTAATGTGCCCAACATATACCAACAAGGCTAAAACAGAGATGTGTTATATGAATTATAAATTCAAAGTTGTAAAAGTGATTAGTAGATTACGAACGCATTATGTGATAACTTAGCTTCTATAATGAATGTTAGACAGTGTTGTGAAGTCAACACTTGGAATTTCTAAAATGTAAATGGTAATGTAATACTTGTACCGAAATAACAAGTTTTAACTAGAAATGAGTGTTATGTTGGAAAAAGGATGTTAGTACATTGTGTACTGATTAATAAAAAGGGTTATGAGATGTAGAGTAAAATTTACACTATAGCTACTATGCGTTACTATGTGACTAATAGTTAATGTGAATAATGATATAACTGTATAGGAATACATGAAGTGCAGATAAGCGATAAGCAGTTAAGTCGTAGTACATAAACTACGAATCAGGAAAGTCTTTCAGTTCCTATTTGCTATGTGAATTTGATTGTTTAAATGTTTACTGTAAAGAGCATGATGTGTTATATATATATGTTGAATTTATGAAATATTAAAGTCAACTTATGACTACATTGATTGAGTAAGGAACTCAATCTTTATATATCGTTATACTTGTTATATGAACTGTAATATGTATGTTATGTTAGTCCAATGTTTATGAGATATATGTTGAGCATGCTATTATGTGCTACGTGATGCATGAAAACTATTAGATTTTGCTGGGCTGTTGAGCTCAACCTTGCAAATAACCATTTTTGCAGGTTAAGGATTGAAGGTAACGATATGTGCTACTTGAATGATGTGGATCAGAAATATACGAAGATTAATATTTTAGCTAAAGTTGTTATTTCTTTATACCATGATTAAGATTCATGAGATGTACTTAATGTTTTATGATGTATAGTTTTATGTTGAGTTGTAAGGATAATGTTAGAGCTATCTGATATGTAAATGTTATCGGATTGAAATGTAAAATTTTATAATAATAGTGATAAAGTGATTCATAAAATAAGATTAATTCAAAGACATGTAGATGATAAAGGTTTTGATTCAGGGAATTAAAGTAAGAAGACATAAAAGTTTAAATTATTTCGCATTATATAAAGTTTAACATCGAATAATGATGTAAAATCAGAAGGTAGATGTGTTATTAACGACCGAAGTTAATAATAAAATTGTATGAATTTTGGGGTCGTTACAATAATCATGACCGTAATGTTACAAATGATGTGGTAAAAATCCTTTTTGGCTTACGTGCAAAGATGGACAGTTGATTGGCATGATTATGACCAGAGATTATTCGGTATAATCATGACCATTGGTGAAAACACGAATATCCTTGGCCCGTAGTGCATGGATAATTCGTGGCCGTGATACTATTGAGATGAGTCTCAGCGTTATTGATTTTACAGTTGTATGTCTTTGGCTTGTATTGCAAAGATGGACTGTTGATTTACCTGATTATAAATATTAATTGTGATTTAATCATAATCTGTGGTGGTTCAGGTGAAGACAGGTGATGAGATTTATCTTTGTCTTGGGTATAACAAAGAACTGTTGATGAGTATTACAAGAATGAAATATTAACGATGTACTTTTAATCTAGAGGAGATAGTAGACATTATGTTCTACTTGACTCTTCTAATGGATTGTTGATTCCGCTGCTATTATGGTTGAAAACTTTTATCTTCTACCATATGTTCTAAATATCTGAATTATTTTGATAATTTAATTATCTTAAGTCATGATATTCTTTACTGGGCTATTTGTGCTCACCCTTTTACTTCACCACCCCTTTCGGGTAGTAAAAGTGTAGCTGGAACTAGCAGAGAGAACATGGGTATAAAGTGGTGATACGAATTAGTCACATGCCTAATCAAATTATGAAACGATGGGGCATAATAATTGTACTGAGAATTTAAAATGTGCGTGACATATTTTATACATCATTTAATAGTTATATTTGGTGAACTAAATAGGGTGATGCGAACTCGAATTTGAAAGCGTCAAAATACACTCCATTAGAATGAGGAGGACATAAATCTTCTCGTATTCATTTAGGGACTTGAAATATTTGTTGTTGTACTTTAGATGGCATTGTAATAATTTGAGTATGAATATTGTCGTATTATATACGTTACAATATTTGTATTGAAACTCACAGTATATGTGCCGTCGTATTTTGCTCGACAATTGTATAAATGGAGTTTTTTAGTGTATGTATTTGGCGACCCAAGATTGGTGATTATTTTGGGGGCGTCACACCATAATTATCCATATATTTCATCAATTGTTGCATAAGCACGCTTGAGTGCTATTTCTCTGGCTCTGTAACACTGATTCAGTGACACTCTAACTTTTAAATGCTTCTTCACATCCCATTAGAATTCTGAGAGTTTCCAAAATGGACATGCTTTTATTTTATCATAATAGTGCTTAGCCAAAAACCTTGCATTTACTTGTCTATTTTTCTGTTTATTTGTGCACTTGTAAACATTGTTATACTTTTTAACAGTAAAAGTGTTCTCATGTTTCAACACACTTGCCCATAAATTCCAAGGGCAGCCCTCTGCACACTTCACTTGTCCCTTATCCCTTGCATTTTTTGGAAACCATACATTGTATTTTTTTTCCAATTGCATATTATTTCACTGCCTCTTTAAATTCTTTGTGGTTAGTAAATTTCATTCCAACAGAAAATTCAACATTTTTAATGTCAGTCTTTGGATTAAACTCAAGATATTTTCTCTTTCTTATATTGGTTGATTTCACTGATCAGTGAGTTTTATACTCAGAATTGAGTGCGTTTGAGCTTAATCTTTTGGTTGATTTTAAGTGTTTGTGTCTATTCATGCATGTTTTACGTTGTTTTGTAGGAATTAGGACAAAAGTTACTTGGATCGACGTTTGGGGTGGCTAGATTCGCGTTTTCGGCTTGTCATTTACACAACAGTCAATTTGAGTAATGATCCTAACCTTATTACGAAAAACTTAAAGAATTAAAGTTGTAGATGGACGTCGGAGTAGAAAATGTCAGAACATGTGCCAGCGTCGGGGCGCCCAATTTAGGCCTATGCCCAGCGCCGAGGCGCTAGGGGGCAGGGTTCCAACGTCGTGCCTAGCGTTGGGGCGCTGGGGCGTTAGGGCGCTGGGGAAGAGCCTGGAAAGGCTTGGACACGTTTTGGGGCGAATTTTGATACCTTTTTGACTCCAAATTGGATTGGGTTTGTTCCTAAGCTAAAAATTGGACTTGTAACCTATAAATACTTGATGTAAGGCATAAAATAAGGGGAGATTACATAGATTAGATTAGAGATACACTCCATTAGATTAGAAATTAACCCTAGTTCTTATTAGTTTTGGAGATTGAAGCAACTTGGAGATCATTGAAGATCAAGAGCAGGAGCAAGAGGGGAGCATCAGATTTACTGACAACAGATTCTATTCTTTTCTCTTATCACACTTTTATCTTTTAATGTCTATTCAGTTGTGGAATCTTGGTTTCAATTCATTAATTATGAACTAACTCTTTTATTAAGATTACAATTGAAGCTTTTATGTCTATGAATTAATTATTTGATTTATTCCAATTATTTATGTCAAGGTGAATTGTTTATCTTGTCTTGCGCTTATTGATTAATTATCTGATCAGTAATTACCTTGTTACTCTAGAAGGAATTGGAAGAGGAATTCTAGGGTTAGAACTGGGCATGATAACATGTGACTTAGTTATTTGCACAGTGAATAATTAGGTTTATGAATTGAATGAAAATATCTGTTCACCGCATGTAACACATAAGGAATTGGAATTGAAGGAGCTTAATTCAATTTTTTTGCATAGGAATATAGCAAGATTAATCTGGATTAAATAGAAGTCAATTGATCACTTGGAAAAGGACTTTTAGCATTTGAGAATTCCTGTTAACAATTCAGTAGGCATAATAATTGGGATAATTGGATAATTGAAGTCTTAATCTTTATTTATCTGAATTCAGTCGTAAAGCAATTCAGTTTAATTAGTTAATTTAGTTTTCTTAATTAAGAAAATCACGATTTGAGATTGTTTAAATAAAATTAGTTTGGTTAAGAATTAGTACTTGGTGATTTTTATTAAATAATTCCTCATGGGAACGATACTTTACTTTCACTTTATTACTTGTTGACAGTGTATACTTGCACGTATTCATTGATTGGAAAATCGACCACCAAGTTTTTGGCGCCGTTGCCGGGGAATTAATTTAATAATTATTTATCAATATTAATTTTAATCAAAATAGTCTTAATTTAAACATTTTTATTTTTAATTCTCTTCCTATATTTCTCTTTTTTTAGGTACCATGGATGACTTTGCGTTTCAATGGCTATACACAAACATGACTCAACCAAGGGAAGCGGAGATTGACAGACTCGAGAAACTTTCTGCATTGTCAGCACAAATTGAGACACTTTCGAGGATGTTTGAAGCTTTTGAAGCTTAACTTCGTCAAAGTGTGGCAGTTACTTGTGATTATTGTGCTGGAAATCATATGAGTCATCAATGCGCCATTAGTTTTGAGCCGGTACAGTATAGTGGTGATTACCCCAATAATTATGTCTATCCCAACAACTATCATCAGGATTGGGGGTATCACCCGGATTTTTCATGGAGTAGCAATCAAGCTCAAGCACCTAGACAGCAAAACACATCCGAATTCCAAAATCAGACTCAACAACAACCAGAGAGGAAATCAAGTTTGGAAGAAACCTTGGAGAAATTTATTAAAACTTCTGAAAAAAAGAACGAGGAACATGAAAAGAAATTTAATCAAATGGAGCTGAATATGCAAAGCCAAGGTGCGTCAATCAAGAATCTGGAAAATCAATTGGGTCAGATAGCACATGCGTTGAACAACCATCCTCAATACACTTGGCTCTATGACATGGATGACGAGACTGATGATGAGCCCGAACCAAATCTGCAACCGGATGTGCCAAATGATATAGATGTTGAAAGAGAGGAAACAATTGGGAACCAACAAAAGGAGATCGACGAAGATTTAACTGTAAGATTCAACGAAGATGAACCGATTTCATTAGTATCCCATGTGCCTCCTCCACCAAAGTTCAATCATCCGGGCAGTTTTGCAAAACCATGCCCAATTGGCAGTCATGTCGTCGGCAAAGCTCTTTGTGACATAAGAACTGTGGGTTGAAAAGGAGAAGATAGAGGAAGATCCCATTGTGTTTACTAAGCTTCAATGCCCCACTCGGATCATAGACATAATGGAGAAAACACCTAGTTGTTGGACGTTCTTAATAGGGAACCTATCTATAAAGAGCATGCTAGGTGACTTTAATTCAAGGGGTTTTGCCAATGGAAACCTCCCAAAAGAGACATTGCTACTGATGGATGGAGGGTTCCTCAATTTTCGTAGGGGAATTGGATAAAGAATTGAAGAAGTCGGGCTGAGACTATAAAACAAGCGCTTATTGGGAGGCAACCCAATTTTAATTTTAATTTTTTTTAGTTTTTATTAGGTTTTATATTAGTAGTTTTGAATTTGCATTTATTTAGAATTTAATAAAATTGTTTCTATCATGGTTTATAGGTTATTCAATTCAAATTCAAGTGTGGTGCCCAATTTATTCCATGTGCTTAGCCTATTCTCCAAACTTAGCGGACAAGGAGGAAGATTGTTATATTTTCAGGGAAGTCCTCTGCTTTTATTTTTTCTATTTTAGCCATTGAGGACAATGTCTAGTTTAAGTTTGGGGGCATTTTAGTGTCGTATTGCAAATAGTTAGTTATCTTCATGGTAGTTTTTTTTTTTATGTGCTAGCATTGTTTTTTTAGGTTGCGTATAATACATGGTAGTTAATTGCATTTGCATACATAGGTTGCATTAGTATGTGTTCATGTAGTATAATAGCATTTTATTTTTTTTTACATAAATCTAGGCAATGGATTGGTTTGAATTTAGCTCGACCTATGATAAGATTGGTATTAATTGTTAACTTGAACAATGTTGGTAATAGATGATGAGTTCTAATTTTAAACATGAAGAAAATCTGAGCCTGTCTGAAACTTATGTAACCGGTTATCACTTAAAGTTTAACTATTTTAATCCACTTGGTTCAAGGGTTTCATAATTTATTTCAGAACGAAAATCTTGGTTAAAATTTAAGAAAATTAGTGAACTGGCAGTAAAGGTTGGAATGACGTAAAAGCTTGAGTTTGGGGGAATCTATGAGGTATATATATATATAAAATGAAAATGAAAAAAAAGATGAAAAGAAAAAAAATAGAAAATCTAGAAAAAAATGAGAATAAACATCGTGGCATGCTTGTCTAGTTTTGTGGCCTTTGTTACTTGAGTAAGTAAGCCCGAGGGGATTGTCTTTACACCTAGTGCCCTAAGGTCTTAATGACTTGGGAGTCGTTGGTCGAGAGCTCGTTAAGGTAGCACTGAAAAGTCTAAGGAAATAAGACATTGCACAGCCATGAAAAAAATAAAAATAAAAAATGAAAAAAAAACACGAGAAAGAGCAAAAATGCCCTCGTGATTGAATAAAAGTAGAAATAAATCTTGTATTTACCCTTAGACTTGGTAATTGCTTAGTTTTAACTGGAGTTGTCATGTTCACAAAAGTAATTGAATTGGAACTAAAATTTTTCTTCTAAGAAGTTTGTTATGTGATTATCTTGAACTGTGGTTGGTTAGAATGGTTAACAAGCACACACACACAACAAGGGTGATGACTGGTTTGGATTGACTAATTGGTTAGAGTTATGGACTTTGATTTGATTAGATAAATTATTTGAGTATCATTGGTATCTTTAAGGCCTGTTGCTATATATCATATTGATTTATTACTGGGTTTGTAGGTATATTAGAAAGTAGATCATGAATATGCATTCATGTAGTTGAGTTCGGTTGTTTATTTTTAGTTCTTTTGTGTTTTTGCTTGAGGACAAGCAAATGTTTAAGTTTAGGGGTATTTGATGAGTGAGTTTTATACTCAGAATTGAGTGCGTTTGAGCTTAATCTTTTGGTTAATTTTAAGTGTTTGTGTCTATTCATGCATGTTTTACGTTGTTTTGTAGGAATTGGGACAAAAGTTACTTGGATCGACGTTTGGGGTGGCTAGATTCGCGTTTTCGGCTTGCTATTTACACAACAGTCACTTCAGAGCCAATTTGAGTAATGCTCCTAACCTTATTTCGAAAAACTTAAAGAATGAAAGTTGTAGATCTACGTCTCCTCTTTCCGGAACATCTTGAATCATCAAAATCGGAGTTTGGAACAAGAAGTTATGGCTATTTTCCCAAAGGACGTCGGAGCAGAAAATGTCAAAACATGTGCCAGCGCCGGGGCGCCCATTTTAGGCCTATACCCAGCGTCGGGGTGCTAGGGGGCAGGGTTCCAGCATTATGCCCAGCGCTGGGGCGCTGGGGAAGAGCCTGGAAAGGCTTGGACACGTTTTGGGGCGAATTTTGACACCTTTTTGACTCCAAATTAGATTGGGTTTGTTCCTAAGCTAAAAATTGAACTTCTAACCTATAAATACTTGATGTAAGGCATAAAATAAGGGGAGATTACATAGATTAGATTAGAAATACACTCCATTAGATTAGACATTAACCCTAGTTCTTATTAGTTTTGGAGATTGAAACAACTTGGAGATCATTGAAGATCAAGAGCAGGAGCAAGAGGGGAGCATCAGATTTGCTAACAACAGATTCTATTCTTTTCTCTTATCATACTTTTATCTTTTAATGTCTATTTAATTGTGGATTCTTGATTTCAATTCATTAATTATGAACTAACTCTTTTATTAAGATTACAATTAAACATTTTATGTCTATGAATTAATTATTTGATTTATTCTAATTATTTATGTCAAGGTGAATTGTTTATCTTGTCTTGCGCTTATTGATTAATTATCTGATCAGTAATTACCTTGTTACTCTAGAAGGAATTGGAAGAGGAATTCTAGGGTTAGAACTGGGCATGATAACATGTGACTTAGTTATTTGCACATTGAATAATTAGGTTTGTGAATTGAATGGAAATATCTTTTCACCGCATGTAACATATAAGGAATTGGAATTGAAGGAGTTTAATTCAATTGTTTTGCATAGGAATATAACAAGATTAATCTGGATTAAATAGAAGTCAATTGATCACTTGGAAAAGGACTTTTGGCATTTGAGAATTCCTGTTAACAATTCAGTAGGCATAATAATTGGGATAATTGGATAATTGATTTATAGTTCATAATTGGGGAAATTGAAGTCTTAATCTTTATTTATCTGAATTCAGTCATAAAGCAATTCAGTTTAAATAGTTAATTTAGTTTTCTTAATTAAGAAAATCACGATTTGAGATTGTTTAAATAAAATTAGTTTGGTTAAGAATTAGTACTTGGTGATTTTTATTAAATAATTCCTCGTGGGAACGATACTCTACTTTCACTTTATTACTTGTTGACCGTGTATACTTGCACGTATTCATTGATTGCAAAATCGGCCAACATTCACCTCATCATCTTCATTCTCATTTGTTTCAGGTGTGTGTAGTTCATCAGAATCTAAGTCAATTTCATCCCAAGCTTCAGCTTGTGCTCTTTGCCCACCTTCATCAACAGGTCCCTGTCCACTTTCATCAACATCATCATCATTTCCTCCTTCATTTCCTTCTTCATTTTCTTCATATATTTTTCTTCTTCTGTTCCTTTTTTTCTCACTTTTTCCCTCTCTTTTGCTGCTCTAAAATTTTGCCTAGCAGCAAGTAATTCTTCATCACTCTCAACTAACTAGTCACAATTACTACTTGTATCAGAGTCTATATCTCCTACCCCTTCATATTCTATATCTTTCTCATTATTAGTCTGAAGCACATCAACCTCAATCTCTTCTACTCCCTCATTATTTGAATGTTGTTCAATGTTAACATCTTTTAAAACTTCAACAAATCCCTCACTGTCATCATCTATGCTCTCATCAGTACTTACTATTTGTTCATGGTCATGGTCTGAGTATATCTCAACAACAGGGTTCTTCTTAGCATACTCACACATGTCAATAACTCCATTATCATAACCTACTGCCCTAAGCCCTTCTGCTAAACTTTGTCCAGGGATAAGATAATATACATTTTTCACATTCTTGCTTCCAACTACTATTGAAACATAATCAATAATCCCAGGCCCAGTTATATAATCAGGATCATATTTAAACAATTCACTAACAGTGCGTCCAACATAATCAACTATATCACCATTATTTATTAGTTTACCACCATGATGAAATCTTAAAGTAATGACATCCATTTCTGCATTAAAAGGATATATATATATATATATATATATATATATATATATATATATATATATATATATATATATATATATATATATATATTTAACAAGTACTAAACATAAAGTAAACAAATGGGGACCTCACATGAGTTAGGAAGACAAAACTATAGGGAACTGAGGGGGAATACTACTTTACAGTTGGGAGACTACATTTTCTTAGCAATACACACATAATGCCCAAATATCACACATATTCAAACCATAAACATAGATGTGGTAGATACACTTACTTCGCTGCAAACTTCAAAAGTGGGGACCGAAAGTGGGGACCATTGTTGTTGGTGGTGAACACCGACTCAGCAAATATTGCACGATCACGGTCCTTCTTCGCTGTAATCGTGATGAAATCTTGCTGGAATGGTTGTCTTGTTCACCAAATTATTCGCCAGAATCGTTGTTTTACAGTTGTTGAGCTAGGGTTTTTTCAAGTGATTTGGGGCTGGGTTTAGATCAATCGATTGTATATGATCTGATATAAAGATATATTTTCTGTTATTGTTTGTTTTGTATTAATTTGTTATGTTAATTTGTTGTTTGACGAATTTACCCCATAGTAAATCAGATTTGTTTATTTCATGATTAAAAAATTATTTTTTTGCCACACCAGCTTCCTAAGGCCCCACACAAGTTGCCACGTCAGCAATTTCTGACGTGGCATGTTCAATTTGTTGTAATTAGAAAAAATTAATAGTTTAATCATTTAATTGACAAAATTGAAAGGTGGATCACTTAAGTGAAATGTGGCCTATAGTTTAATGTACTAATTCAAATTTAAGCCTAAAATAAAATAATTTATTCTTCAAATATCAATTAATTTAATTAAAAAATAATATAAATTAAAAAATTTATATTTAATATAATATTATATAAAATAAAATAAAAATAAAATAAATCATAATAAAATAAATTTTAAAAATAAATTAAATATAATATAATATAAATTAAAGAAAATTAAATAAATGAAAATTAATTAACATAATTAAGGAAGTAAAATAAATAAAACAATTTATATTTAATGCAATAGTATAATATTATATAATATAGAATAAAAATAAAATAGATGAGAATAAAATAAAATATAATAAATTTAATTTATAAAATAAAATATAATAATATAATGTAAATAAAATAAAATAAAATTAATTAACTTAATTAAAAAATTAAAAAAACAATTTATATTTAATATAATAATATAATATTATATAATACAAAATAAAATAAAATAAATTTAATGAAAATAAAATAAAATTAAATAATATAAAATAAAGAAGTTTAAAATAAAATTAAAATTAAAATAAATTAATTTAATTTAATTTAAATTAAATTGAATTGAATTAAATTAAATAATATAAAATAAAATAAAATAAAATAAAGAAGTTTAAAATAAAATAATAATATATTCAAATAATAGATATCATAAACTGAGTGCATTTACTTAGTTTATTATTGAAAAAATAAACTAAGTAGCATTTGCTTCGTTTTCCACAATTACAATAAATTGTGTATATACTTGTGCGTGTAGTATACATAGGTAAGAGCTTAGAAACCCATTTGACATTCACTTATTAGGAGTGAATGTCGAATAGTCCCGAGTTTGGGACTGTTACTAGATATTATGTCTCTCACTTAAGTCGGTGCCAATTCACAATGTGCGTTTTTATAAACTTTTAAGGCTTTTTCAACTGGTATCTCTACATGTTCTTCGAGTGCATACTTAGACTAATTTGTCTAGGTCTATTTCGTGTACTTGAAGACCATGGGGAGGTGCTACTGAAATTTTCTTAAAATAGAAGAAACATGCTCAAGATTGGCATTAGTGAGGAGACGTATCCAGGAATGGGATAGAAGCCTAACCCCTGTAGAGTGGCGATATATACTAGGTAAACTAAATTCATGCATGGACCACATTCATGATTATTCTTGATCTAATTGGGTATTTTCTTCAATTAAAGATGTCAGCCGATTGGTGTTGGATGTACCGTAGGATACAGATTGATGGGAGGGGATTAGTTGATGCGTACCGTGACGGGGTGTCCAATTTTATGAACAAAGAAATAGAACATGTTGATGATCCGAATGGAAAGATGAGATGCCCGTGTCTCAAGTGTAAGAACATGATATGGAAGACTGCCAATGAAGTTAAATTTGACTTATATTCACATGGGTTTCTGGATGGGTATTCGGTATGGATTCATCACGGGAAATCAGCTGAGTTTAGAGAACGGATAGATAGTACTGTAGACCAATCGGTTCATGGGGATTCGTAATCGGATAACTATGATGTTGTGTAGATGTTGGTTGATACGTATGGCCCTACCAATATTGACTGAGCTAAAAATGAGCATGCTTCAAGCAGTGCTAGCAAAAGCCAAATGATTCAGTAGCTATCTTCTACAAGTTGCTATCTGAATTGGGTGTCCTATTGTATCCTGGAAATGACAAGCACACCAGGCTTTCTGCAGTTACATAGCTTTTACATTTCAAGAATGAGCATGACTCCAATGAGAGAGGATTCTATGATTTGCTTGATATTTTCAGTGAGTTCTTACCTAGGAATAATACTCTGCCCGTGAATTACTATGAAGTGAAGAAGATGGTTAAGGGGTTGAATCTTGGGTATGAGAAAATCGATGCTTGTGAGCTGGATTGCATGTTTTACTATGGGGATGACATAGATAAGGTGCAGTGTGAAATCTGCAACTCGCCTCGGTACAAGATCACAAAACGTGGGGGGAAGGAGAAACATGTTCCAAAGAAAATTTTACGGTATATTCCTCTTGCGCCGAGGTTGCAGTGGCTATTCGTGTATGCGCACACTGCTCAGCATATGAGTTGTCATAGAACAAGAGATGTCGTGCCTGATCAGCTGACTCACCCAGCAGATGGAGATGAATGGAAGAATTTTGATGCCAATTTTCCACAATTTGCTGACGAAGTTAGGAATGTCAGGCTTGGTATGGCTACAGATGGCTTCTGTCCATTTAATAATTTTAGTCAACCTTACTCTGTTTGGCCAGTGATTATGGTACCTTACAATCTTCCACTGTCAATGTGCATGAGGGATCCTTATATCTTCTTGACCTTACTTATACCAGTGGATAAGAGTCCTACAAAAGACATTAACGTGTACCTTAGGCCGTTAGTAGATGAACTTAAGATGTTGTGGGAAACAGGTGTTCAGACTTTTGATAAATCTGTCGGGCAGAATTTTGTAATGAAGGCAGCCTTGTTGTGGACTATCACTGACTTTTCGGCACTTGGGATGATTAGTGGTTGGTCGATTCATGGTAAGTTGTCATGTCCAGTCTATATGGGGGATGTGCAAGGCACTCAACTACGTCATGGCTGGAAAACTAGTTTCTTTGGAACTGCTCATAGATTTTTTCCTGTTAAGCACAGTTATAGAAAGATGTCTACACAGTTCAATAGAAAGACAGAGAAGAAGGGGGTTGTTGGTCGTTTGTCGGGCAGTGACCTATTGGACTAGCTAAATGATCTGATATTTCCACCTCTTGGGAAGGCGAATGGTAAGTTGAGAGCAATAGGATACGGGAAAAGTCATAATTGGACACACTCGCCGATTTGGTTTGAGTTGCCATACTGGGTCACACTAGTACTTCGTCATTGTATAGATGTCATGCATACAGAAAATAATTTATTCGAGAACTTGTTTTACACCATACTAGTTACAAGTGGTAAAATAAAAGACAATGATAAAGCACGTAAAGACTTGGAGGAAATGAATATCAGGCGGGAATTGTTGCTCCGACCTAACAACTCAAAACCAAAAGCTCCATTTTATCTTACCAAGCAACAGGTTAAAAACATTTGCAAGTGGCTTAGCGAATTGAAGCTCCCAGATGGATATGCTTATAACATATCTCGTTGTACTAAGGTTGAGCAGTTAAAAATTATTGGGTTCAAAAGTCACGACTGTCATTATTCATGCAGAAGTTGATGCCAATTGTATTTCGTGAGGTGTTACCGAGGAATATTAATGATACCTTTACCGCACTTTCAAATTTCTTTCGGGATATTTGCTTAACTGTTATAAGGTATAGTGATATGGATCAGATGGAGAAAAACATAGTGTTGACAATGTGGAAGCTAGAAATGATCTTACCACCGGGGTTCTTTGACAATGGAGCATTGGCCTATTCATCTGCCATATGAACTTAAGCTTTGAGGACCGATGCAATATCGATGGATGTATCCTTTTGAGAGGTAATATCACATACATTGTGCAATGTTCGTCATCTTTATAATTAATTTATCTGATACTGTCATATTTCAGGTATATGCGTTGATTAAAGCATAAAGTTAAAAACAAAGCTCGTGTAGAGGATTCAATTGCTGAACGCTATACGGAGGAAGAGCTTGTCAACTTCTGCTCGCTGTACTTGACGATGTAGTCGCAGTGAAGCACAACCGTTTAAGTCAGAATGAGGTCGTTGATTCGTTTGGTCGTGCTGATGAGTTGGTTGTATTCACTTATCAAGCTAAACCATTTGGACATGAGACGAAGACTTACCTAACCGATAAAGATTTAAATATTTTATCTACATACGTGCTTCTAAATATACCTGAAGTATCGTCGTACATCAAGTATGTATTATTATAAGTTGAAGCTTTAATATCTAACCTTAATCAACAATTAAATAATATTATATTATTGTACGCAGTTCATTCGAAGCGGAAGCGTATGCTTCTAACCCGGGGTTGACTACAACACAAATGGAAGCATTCACTAATGAAAATTTCCAAAAGTGGTTTAAGAGAAGGGTCGAAGAAGAAAATGCTTCTGAGCGTTTTAGAGATGTCATTTTAGGCCCGTACAAACTTATTAGATCATTTCCAGGCTGCACAGTTAATGGGTTTAGATTCAAGATTGATGACTTGAATAAACTGACATCAGTCAACTCTGGCATTGTTGTGTTGGGAAGTTGTTACAAAGATTCTGAGTCAAATTACTATGGACAATTAGAGGAAGTTGTTGTGCTCAATTATCCTGGGGGTAAAAAGGCCGTTACATTTAAGTGTCGCTGGTTTGATACTACAAAGGGTGTTAAAGTTGATCGTAATAGAATCATCACAGTAGATATAAAGTCAAATTTATAGTCTGATGACTTATTTGTGTTAGCCAGCCAAGCAACTCAAGTGTACTACGCCCCTAATGTCGTAAATTATAGAACCCCCTGGTATACAGTTGTCACAAAGAAGACTCAGGCATTTGATGGTATTAATCTGTTTAGAACGGATGACCCGTTCCAAGAACAAGTTAGCAATCCCAGCCACGTATTGCTATATGATGACAATGTGGTGGGGGTTGATGTCGTTAACGTACCCGATGTTGACAAAGTGGAAGAAGATGTGGTTGTCAGTCCGTATGTGGTCGTAGAAGATGATAGTGAGGAAGAAATTGATACGCAAGAGGAAGAGACAGAATCAGAGGATGAAAATGATTTTGATTTTGATGGGTTTCACGACGTACTACTTCTTAACTGCTCGTAGTTTTGTAAATAAATTACTTCTAAAATCAATCATTAGAATAAATTAAATGAAATTTAAAGTCATTTATGTCTGTTATTTCAGTAGTATAGCTATGCCTAGACATAGCGGTGGAGGTGGCCATGGTGGCGGCCGTACATGATCGGGTGACGGCTCCCAGGTCGGGCCATCTTCATCAGGTAGTGAGTTAATTTTGTTTTGGCCCAATAACACTTATTTTCATATTTTTTTTAATAAAAAAACGTCTATTTACTATTTTTTTAATAAAAACTATATTACACATACAGATGCTAGACGTCGGCGTCGGCGAGGGCCTAACCTTGGTCGATTAGGTCGTCCGTCGGCAGTTCCTGACAGGGTTCATATTGATGTCAGCTCGTCGGTGTAGGTTTCAACTATAATATATTATGTTCAAATAAAATGATATTATTATGTGATTAATAAATTAAAATAATCCATTCAAATTTTGTTTTCTAGTATTATGGATGCAGTCACTGAGACGACCGTACACACCATATGCCTGTAACATCTCCCAACTGGCTGCATGTGATTTAGCCACTACGCGTGGTATAATGTCGACTTTATGGTGACAGTGTTGCGCGAGTTTCATGTAAGTCATCGAATTACATATATTAAATCACAAATTTGGTCATAGTAATTGACATATTGTTCAAATAATAATTGATACGTACATTATGTCCGTGTAATAGAGGTATTATAGATATGAGGATGGCATCACTGACGCGGACGGCGATGCTTTTATTATCGCACACATTTTGAAGAACTATGTTGGCTGGTTGTATGAGATGCGACAAAAGGCAATCCGGGCAGTTGAAGAATCGCCCGAGACTACTATACGGGATCATCAGCCGCCGATAATATCAGATGCAGCATGGGCTACCATGTGTAAGTAGTGGGATGATGATGCCTTCAAGACCAATTCAGAGAAGAAGAAGAAGAATCGAGGCCAGCTACGGATTGTACATACTTCTGGCTCGCAGTAGTTTCAAGAGGTTAAGTCGGTATGTATTTATATTTAGTTTAGTTTAATATTAAACTGCATCTATAGTAAAGTAAGGTGATATTAATTAATGTATGATTTAGGCCATGCGGAGCAGCTTGGGCCGACCTCCTACTATGATGGAGTTTTGGGATAGAGTCCATATGCCAAAGGATTCGACTTCGGGGTCGACGATGTCTCCCGCAGCATTAGCTATACAGGTACTATAATTACTACACAATGATTATAATTTAGGATCATATTATGTAATTAATATGATGATACCGAGTTAACTTACATGTACATATATTAAATTACAGGACCGGTTTGAGAAGCTCCGGACCACGCGTGTAGTTGAGTTGCAGGCTGCTAGGGGCGATCCCGAGACGTTAGATTCTATTATCCCTCCGCCTGAGATTAGTTTATCTCAAGATGAGGAGATGGCTCTTTGGGTCGCTTCTCATGATCCTCCTAGTAACACTACCGGTCGGTATCGAGTGATGAGGTTGCCTAGGATACCAACCTATACACTACCTGGAGGTATAATATTTTAGTATAGATTTCTCGTTCATGAATTTCGACGAATTTTAAGTATTATTGATATTATATTTATTTTTACAGGCACTAGCCAGCGTGTGCGTCCGAGAGCCCCCATGGGACCATCATATACGAGCGCTGGCTTAGACGACGCTCTGTTCCAGAGGGTTATAGTGGCGGTGTCAAAGTAGTATGGTACGGATCCTTTATTCCGTCATCAGGACCTCCCCAGCCGTGCTCGTCTCCACCAACTAGCTCAGGACATCGCAGTTAGTGCCACCACCAAGAGTACGGGTATCAATCCGGAGCAGTTCTCTGCGATACGCGGTAAGGTGGTCCAAATGGTAGTTACCTTACTCTTGGACGCTTTTGGGCCGCTGTTGAGTCAGCCCTCGACTACTCAGGTATACTATTCATTTTAAATTTCCGTAATATGCATGTTATTTAATTTTTATTTATTTGCATCTTTAATTGTATTATATATATATATGGACTAATAAGTTATATTTTTAATTGTATCAACAGGATGCTCATTCTGATCACGAGCGGAGGGACGACGTCGGTGGCGATTTTCATACGCCAGAGCAGCAGCATCGATGTCCGCCCGATGATCCTTCTCACACTGGCGGTAGTACTACTGGCTTGACTTAGTTTAGTTGATATTTGACAATTTTTGTAGTTTAAACCTTGCATATAATTTATTTTTGTATATATTATAGAGTATTATACGTAGTTCAAAAGTATTTTTGTATATCTTATGGAGAATAGGCATTTTGTAGTTAATATAGGGTATAAAAATGTTTTTGTTGGACTTGTATGCATGTGAACAAAAGTTATATATGTTGGAATTGTATGCATGTGACTGGACATATTATATGCATGTGAACAAGGTTATTATTATGTTGACTGTACTGTTTACAGGTATAAACAGCTTTACAGGTATAAAAATGTGGATTAAAACCCTGGATGTGGCCAAAATAGGGCATATATTTTTTTATAAAAAATCTTATTATCCTCGACGGAATAAGTTAAACCCGATGGAATACAGTTGGGAATAAGCCCTTTTAGTATTTTTCGACACTAGCCACGTGGCAGATTAATACCGACCGAATAAGACTGAAGGAACATATTCGGTCGAGGATATCCTAACCTCGACAGACTATTCGGTCAACCATATGTCCGTCGGAATTAGTAATCCTCGACTGAAAACTCGATGGACTTAATTTCGGCGTGCTTAAACTCGACCGAATCCCCGACTGAATATTTGGTCGGGGTTAAGTTATCCTCGACAGAATATTCCTTCGGAAATTAGACCTTTTCTTGTAGTGGATAGCAATTTGCTTTAGACTATATCACATCAACTTCATCATATTTTTGATCATCTATACGTAGAGATATAAAGCCGAATCAAAGCCTCCAAAAGGGTTGGGAAGGCAATTTTGGTGTTATAAGGTCGGATGGTGTTCTAAGGTCGGACAAAAGCCTACCAACGGGTTGGGAAGATAATTTTGACGTTATAAGGTTGGATGGCGTTATAAGGTCGAAAAGTTCCTAGGAACGAATATTTTTTAATGGAGTTCGGTGGTATATTCAGTTCCTGGGAACGAATATTTTTTATTGGAGTTCGGTGGTATATTCAGTTCTTTGGAACGAATATTTTTGTTAATGGAGTTCGGTGGTATATTCAGTTCCTTAGAAAGAATATTTTTTTTATTGGAGTTCGGTAGTATATTCAGTTCTTAGGAACGAATATTTTTTACTGGAGTTCGATGGTATATTCAGTTCCTGGGAACGAATATTTTTTATCTGAGTTCGGTGGTATATTCATTTCCTGGGAACGAATATTTTTGTTCATGGAGTTCAGTGATATATTCAATTTCTAGAAACAGATATTTTTGAGGAAAGGCGGAGTATTCAATTTGTAACAAATACTTAGTTTTATTTTTTTTAAGTGTTCAGCTCAGTGGACAGACTCTTTTTGTTCAGTTCTTAGAATGTGCCCTTTAATTATTCAGCATACTTGTTTGTTTCTCGAATGGATTTTCTATCATTTATTGTATATAAAATGATATATGTGTATCTTTTCGGTTGTGATAAGAATGGTTATTTATATCTTCGGTTGTGATAAGGTTGGCTATCTATATCTTCGGTTGTGATAAAGAGGGTTATTTATATATTTGGTTGAGATAAGGTTGGTTATCTACATCTTCGGTTGTGATAAGATTGGTTATCTATATCTTCGGTTATGATAAGGTCGGTTATTTATATCTTCGATTATGATAAGGTCGGTTATTTATATCTTCGGTTGTAATAAGGTCAGTTATCTATATCTTCGGTTTTAATAAGGTTGGTTATCTATATCTTCGGTTGTGATAATGTTGGTTATCTATATCTTCGCTTGTGATAAGGCTGGATATTTATTGTAACAAGCCGATAGTTTTTATATAATTAAATCAGAAATTTTGCGTATAAATTTTTTTTTATTTTAAAGATGAGGATTTGTACAAGATAATGTGTATATGTATTTATGTGGTAAATAAAAAAATATATTTATTACATGAATGTTTAAAAATAATTTTATTTTAGAATTATTGATTATTATAAAGTATATTCTTATAATAATTAATTTTAAAGTAGAAATGTTTTTATTAATTATTTTCCATGAAAATATAAACATATATTATTTAAATAATATATGAAATAATTTTTAGAATTATTATAATAATTATTTATTTTATTATATGAATTTATGTAAGATTAATTGAGTTAATTATTTTTAACTTAATTAATAGGGTTATATATGAATAATAAATCAGATATGGAATCAAAACCCTAATTTTGGATTTTTATCAAGGAATGAGAATAATAATATAATATTAATTATATTTTTGATTTTTCAGTGCTATTAATATATATTGTATACGTGGACCGATAATGGTTGGTCAATTATAGCGTTATATGACAAACCCTAATTATTGACTTGAAATCCTAATGGTGAAATTAAAACCCTAATCCATATTTAGGAACCCTAACTGTCAAACTGGAAAACCCTAATTGCTAATGTTTAATGCTCATTAGCAGACTTTAAACCCTAATGATAATGATTAATGTGATTAGAAACCCTAATTACAAATTGTTAACCCTAATTATTAATCCTAATTAGTAAATTGTTAACCCTAATTATCAATGGGTGCTCTAATTGATAAATTAGTGATCTTAATTATAATTAGCATTATAAAACCCTAATGTTCTTGTATAAAGTAATTAGAAAACCAATTTAATTAAGAAACCCTAATTTCAAATTTTTAGAAACTAAAATTCTAAATTATTTATTTACTTTGCTTAATTAGAAATCCTACAAAATTTATTGTGCAAAATCTTAGGGTTAAACCCTAAGGATCAAACCCTAAGGGTTTGGGACAAGATTATACAAATGCCATTAAAATTGTATGGCAAATGACCATTATACCCCTCTATGCATTATTGAGGCTAGCCACTAGGTTTTGACAATAAGAGAAGTGGTTCACCAAATCTAACTACTCCATGTGCCTTCATTCAACACATATCAGTCACTATGCCAGCCCATTCATGCATCTAACTTAGTATTTATAGATTGGAGGAGAGAGAAATGACATTTGTTGACTTACATTTTGCACAACACTCAACTAAACTCTCTCAAGCTCATAGCTATGAAATTTCTTAGTATATCAACTCCCAAGACCAGCCTCACTAACACACATCACAAAAATCAGAAGCCAGAAACAGAAATTGATCATAGAAGGTATAAACCCTAACTTGAAAATCTGTCTAATGATCCTTTGTTAGATGTAATGATTCAGTGTTAAAATATGTTGTTAGTAGTGTATAATTATGATCTGGGTTGCTAGATGTTAGATCCATAACATCTAGAAGCTCGAATTTGGTGTTTTTCATAATCTGGAAAATCTTTAAAAAGTGGTCTGACAATGAATGTCAAACCCCATAGATTTCATTTTGTGTAATGTTTTCGTGGTTTGAAAGTTTGGACTTATAGTATGTAGTATGGTCTTTAATCTGGAGTTGAAAGCATGCTTAGATCTGACCTAAGTTGTAATACAATCGTGGTCAAACCACGTTGACCGACATTGACCACACGTTTCTGTGTAACCTAGAACGTGCCCAGAAAGGGCCTGACAACATATTCAAGCTCTCGGATCGTTCTTGTTTTGGTCGATTTATGTTTGTTGTTGTATCTAGTCTATAGCTTGATATTTGTACTACATGTTCATGACTTATAATCTCCTAAACATCAAATTAATGGAAGTCAGTGGCTGGTCAAAGCAGGCCAGATGATCACGAACTGAGTTTCTGGGTAACCTAGAAAACTCAAGAACGTGATCCCTGACAAGGTTTGACCAGCATGGATCTTGTGATTCTGTTGTTGTTTTGTTTACGTTTTTGTGATGGATCTTGTCCTTGGTATGTTGGCTAGACACTGCAACATTTAAAGCACAAAAGAATTACAGGATTAGCAAGTTGTGACAGCCCAAAACTAGCCAGTCGAACTGTTCTTCATTTCTGGGTAACCCAGAAAATGAAGAACAGCTCTGACAGCTTGTTCTAGGCCCCAGATCTCGTTTGTTTCATGCTTGTTGGCCATAATTATTGTTGGGTCTTGTAGTGTTGAATTTGTACTACACAATCAGACCAAAACCATTCACAGAAACACATTACACAACTCATTATTAATGGTCAAAGTAGCTACCTCGAAGCTGGCTATGAATGTTCTTGAAGGCTCAAGAACACCATAGACTACACTGTCTGTCGCTAAAAGCCTATAGCGACAGTTTTATTAATTTTAATTAATTAAATTTTTAAAAATCATTTAAAACTAGAAATTTAATTCCGAAAATTACAAAAATTATTTTAAAAATTATTTTAAGTTATAAAAATTTAACTTTTAATAATTTGAAATATTTTTCATAAATATTAGTATTTAATTAAATATTATTAGTAATTAATTTATTTATTAAATGCATTAAATAAATTAATTAAAAATGATTTTATTATATTAAAAATAATTTTAAATGATAATAAGTTATTTAAAAATATTTTAAGTTATAAAATATAACTTTTAATATTTTAAAGTAAATTTCATTAATTATTTAATATTAATGATATTAGATTTATTTAACAATTAAATTAAATAAATTAATTAAAATTGATTTTAATATTATAAAAATTATTTTAAATGAAAATAAATAGTTTAAAAATATTTTAAGTTATAAAATATAACTTTTAATATTTAATGGTAAATTTCATTAATTAATTATTATTAATGATATTAAAGTTATTTAATAATTATATTAAATAAATTAGTTTAAAAATGATTTTAATATTATAATAATCATTTTAAATGAAAATAAAGTGTTTAAAGATATTTTAAGTTATAAAATATAACTTTTTATATTTAAAGGATAATTTCATTAATAATTTAATATTAATGATTATTAATTTATTATTAATGATATTAAATTTATTTAATAATTATATTAAATAAATAGTTTAAAAATGGTTTTATTAATCATTTAAAAAGGATATAAATGAATTAAAAATAGCATTAAGTTATACTTAATGACTTTTAATATTTTGATAAATAATACATTAATACTTTAATATTAATGGTAATTATTTAAAAAATAATTTTAAATATTTTAAAAATCAATTAAGGGTAATATTAATACTTTAAAAATATTTTAAGTTATTATAAATAACTTTAATATTTTGACAATGGTTTCATTAATAGTTTAATATTAATTAAATATTAATGATAACGAAATTACTTAATATTTAAATCATTTAATAATGATTCCGGTATTTCAAAAATTATGATAAATTATAATAAATATTTAAAAATTATTATAAGTCATTTAAAAATAATATGACTGGTACTAATTTATAAGTTAGAGTCTTAGACTCGATAATTACCCGATAAAGTTGTCAATACACCGACATATTTTAGAAATTGAAATGGACTTAGTTAGGTTGACTTAATAAATGTTTATTTGTGATTCAATGGTTGTTAAACTTACATGACAATGTGATTAGGTTATGTGCTGACTGCAAATAGCAGTACAATATGATATAATATGTTATTCTAATCAAACGAATGATCTATTTAATGATAGGACTTGCTATAAAAAATAAATCTAAGTTGTGTAAGCAGCAGACAAGGCAAGTATCTAACCCTTTGCATTTACTTTATGCAAAGGACATGCGTAAGATAATATCTGAACTATTCATTTCAATTGTTCAAATATTTCAACCTTTGTATACACTTATGCAATGATTCTGTATAAGTAAGTTATTAAATTATAATTGTTGTACAAGTTCCTTTTATTCTGTTATTGTAAATCAAGATATATATTCTGTTCGTTAATTTCTAAACATGGTTATACAAGTGTCCTCACTTGGATAATCATTATATTTTATCACATGTTGATACATACATATCGGTGTCCAGTATGTACACATTGAATTAAAAGTCGTCTAAGCTATTTGATTTGGCTAGACACAAACTTAAAAGTGTTGTTGAACAAGATAAGAACTTTATCATTATCCAACCGAATTGTTTTGGTTTGGATTCTAGACTGGTATGAACACCCCAAATATGGGAAACTTTTATGCGCCTAAGGCGGATATGCTGGACGAAAATATCGTCCTTTAATGTAGTATTGATCAATACAGGGCATAACGGGTCGATCACCCCCGTGCCCGTAAGTTATGACGGTTTACAGATGAAGTTCTGTGTAACCTTTTCGAAAATAGAAAATAAGATTCATAGTCTGTCAACTGATCCTCATTTATAGTCATTACGTAGTTTCAAAAATTTGAAATCGAAATGATATGTTGTTTATTACTAGTTCAGCTTACTTCACAACTGTTGATTCATTGTAGAAGTATCGTTCAAAGAAAATATTTAATTCGTTCAGCTAACTATTATTGTTTCCATTACTTGCTGGGCACTCAAATGCTCATTCTTGCTTAATTTAAATGTTTTCAGCTAAGTTTGAACAACCTGAAGGCTCTGCCAAGAACAAAGGGAAAGGGAAGGTCGCTGAATGAATGATAATGCTATCTTTTGTAATAACTAGACTTTATTAGGATAATGATGATATATATTAATTATCATGTAGTGTAACGAATGTTTAAAGGTTTCGTACTTGGGATTGAAAACTCTGATAATATATAAATTATATTTGATAATCTATATTATTGTTATTATTATTAGTAATATTCCGCTCATAGAAATGGTATCGTGAAGCACCGAGTTCGGGTTTTAAGTACCTGAATTTGGGGGCGTCACATTTATATATTCGGTTATGATAAGGTTGGTTATCTATATCTTCGGTTATGATAAGGTTATTTATTTATATCTTCGGTTGTGGTAAGGTTGGTTATCTATGTCTTCGGTTGTGGTAAGGTATGTTATTTTCTATTGTGATAAGGTTGGTTATCTTCGGTTGTGATAAGGTTGGCTATTTATATCTTCGGTTGTGATAAGGGCAATTTTTTATCTATCTTCAGTTGTGATAAGGACGATTATTTATTTATCTTAGAATAGAATAGAGGAGTGGAGCAGTAATATTGAGAGCCGAAAGTTTTTGTTCGGCGTATGGGGTTTGGGTGTGATAGTTCGTCTTCAGCTGATACGGATCTTTTGTTGGTATAAATTTGTATACTCTCTTATTTTAAGTTCCTTAAAAATAAGAGACTGGTCGAGGGGCAATATTGGGATGAGATTATTTAGGTATAGCAAAGGTGTGACCCAATTTATTTAATGGACCGAATATGGTGTTGGCCCATATACATTTATTTTGATAGCTTGTTCAAATAGTGAGAGAATCTTTATTAAAATAAGATTGTGTTTCCTTATTTGGTGGGATAAAGAGATCTAATTTGGGAAGGAATCGATCAATCATTAATTGCAGTTATAAGGTGATTCTAAAAAGAACTTCTGCGGCTAATTGGATTCGGGTGGACATCGCAGCTATAAATACAACAATAAGTAAAGGTTTGGAGAAGATAATAACATATGACACAAATAAACAATTTGTATTCTCCATATTATTTTAGTGAATTTTTCCTAATTGAGTTTTCACGTAAATTTTTGTGTCCATATTTTATATCTTTTATAATGATATGTGTATGTTTATCTGTGTGTATTTCGTGAGTTTGATTTTACAACAATATAATCAAGAGTAAATCTATACAAACATCACACTTACTCTGATTTTCCCGATACGCAAATAACAATGTCGTTTTATATTATTTTTTTTCCTCTCTCTTTTGTGAAACAACTCAGCAGCAAAAGTTCCCTCTAAAATGTTGTTTTACGTCACTTTTTTTTCTCCCTCTTTTCTAAAACAAATCATAAGCAAGAACAAAATCCCCTTTTCAATTTCCCGCCACGTTCTTGCCCCCTCCTTTGAGTAGCAGGAGATTTGAGCAGCAAGACATTTTCAACACTTTCGCCCCCTCCTTCACAAACCAGGTAACCTATATATATATATATATATATATATATATATATATATATATATATGTTTGATATACATATATCAATTTGCTCTGTTTGCTTATTTAATTATATTGTAGTTTTTACAACAAAATATGAAGTACAATTGAAACAATCACTTATTGGAACGAAGTATTGAAACTATTTCATTTACAACCAAAAGTATTGAAACGGTTTGGTTTTCATCTTATTTCTATATTTAGATGAAAAATGGTTTTATCTAGTTGATATTCAATATTTAAATATAAAATATACATTTGTTATTGATGTTTTTCTTAAAGTACATACATTAACAAATATTTAAAAAAACTTCTTTTCAGTTTTTTTAGCACTGTGCAAGTTCTACCAATGGAATCGGAAATAAATATTAGCTCTACAAATATGGATATCGACGTAGATTATCTATCTAACAACGAAAGGGATGATGAAGTAGAAGAGAATGGAAAACGGAATAATCAAATAGTGGAAGAGCCCAAATTACATATGGTGTTTGACAATGTTGATGAGGTTTATGAATACTATAGAAAATATGGTGCGCAACAAGGATTTGGAGTGACTAAAAGAAGTACAAAAAAATTGGACGGAGTGGTTACATATTTGACAGTTGTATGTCACAAATATGGAGAGCCAAAGAAGAACTCAAAAATTACTTTAAAACCGCATCCAGTAATTAAAGCAGGTTGTAAGGCTAAGATTTGTGCCAGGTTATTGAATGATGGAAACTGGGGTATAACCACTTTGGAGCTTGCACACAATCATGGTTTAAGTCCAAGTAAGTCTCGCTTTCATCGGTGTAATCGACATGTAACCCCTTATATAAAGAGGAGACTTGAGTTAAACAATGATGCTGGGATACCAATGAATAAAAGTTATAATTCACTTAGAATTGAGTATGGAGAAAATGAAATGCCTTGTTTAAAGAAAGATTGTGAAAATTATATGGAAAAATTAAAAATGTTAAGGCTTGCTGAGGGTGATGCTAGTGCACTTCAAAGTTATTTTGCTAAAGTTCAAGCAGTGGATTCTAACTTTTTTTATGTGATAGACCCAGATGAGGAAAATCGAATCAGAAATTTGTTTTGGGCAGATTCAAGGTCTAGAGCTGCGTATGAGGAGTTTGGTGATGTCATCACATTTGACACCACTTATTTGACTAATAAATATGATATGCCGTTTGCTCCTTTTGTTGGAGTTAACCACCATGGACAATCCATACTACTTGGTTGTGGTTTGATATCGAATGAAGATACTAACACTTTTGTTTGGTTGTTTGATGCGTGGCTTTCTTCCATGTCTAGGAAAGCTCCACAAGCCATTATCACTGATCAAGACAAAGCGATGAAAAATGCGATTGAGATAGTTTTTCCCGATGCTCACCACCGATGGTGTTTGTGGCATATACTGAAGAAAGTTCCTGAAAAATTAAAAGGGTATGCACATTATGAATCAATTAAATTTACGTTACATAACGTTGTTTATGATTCTTTGAGTGTAAATGATTTTGAATGTGAATGGAAGGCAATGATAAAAAATTATGATCTTGAGAACAATGAGTGGTTGGAAGGATTGTATAATGAAAGGCACCGGTGGGTTCCTTGTTTTGTCAAAGATTGTTTTTGGGCGGGAATGTCTACGACACAAAGAAGTGAAAGTATGAATGCATTTTTTGATGGATTTGTCAATGCAAAAACTTCCTTGAAAGAATTTGTGGACCAATATGATAATGCGTTAAGGAGTAAAGTGGAAAAAGAAATAGCAGCGGACTCTCATTCTTTGACTTCACATGTGCCTTGTATTACACATCATGCCATTAAAAAACAATTCCAAGAGGTTTATACCAATTCCAAGTTTATAGAGTTTCAAACAGAAGTGGCAGATGGCGAAATGTATTGCGATTCAAGGTTTGTCGAATCTCATGATAAAATATTTCATTACGAAGTGAAACAACTTTGTTACTTTGGAGAAAAAAAAGATCGCCCAAAAATTGTGAACTTCAAAGTTTGCTTCATTGAAGGGGAAGATGAATTTGAATTTGATGTGAATTGTAACTGTAAATTATTCGAATTTCGGGGAATTTTATGTAAGCATATAGTTAAGGTACTTCATTTTGAAAGGTTTATATTTACCGTTCCAACGAAATACATTTTGAGGAGGTGGAGAAAAGACATAAAACGACGACATACTAAAGCTAAAGTCACTTATAATGTTTGGAAAGACACAGAACTGGGACAAAGATATGACAAGTTGTGCAATATTTTTTTCGACGTTGCGGACATTGCATATGACACTCAAAAAAGATGTGATCAACTTGTAGATCGGCTTCTTGAACTAAAGGTGGAATGGAATACGGAGGATGAAATTTATGAAAAAAGTCAACCTACTCAAAAGTCAACCGCAAGTGGATCTGACGGCCCAAATGAAAGTCAGAAATTACTTTCACCAAAAAAGAATCGATGCAAGGGGCGTCCTCCTAATAAAAGGAAAGTAAGTAAGGTGGAACAAGTTTCGAAGAAATTCAAACAGAAGGGACAAAAAAAGGTAGAAATAATTTTGAATCAAGAAACACAAAGAATATGAATAAGGTATGATTTTTCTTTTTTTTATGTATATATGCTACGATCGTAGAGTTGTGAAATGAGAAATTATGCTTCTTTTATTTCAGACATTTGAGCTTGATACGACTATTAATCAGCCACCTATTTTTCACGAGACACAAGAGAGTCGTCACGGAAATATTAACTTGAATGTGAGTAATTATTATCTTTTCTTCATATTCTTATGGCTATTATTTTTACTTTATTGGTGAGCATTTTTAAGGGTGCATATATGTTGATAATTGCATATATGTTATTGTAGAGCCCTCGTTTAAGTGGCAAGAGTTGTTTATAGATTGGTTTAAGTTTTACCTTTCATAAATCATAAATTTAAGATGTATGAACTCACTTAATATTGATGTTTTTCCTATAACTTGTAGGAATCCAAATGGGGAGATGAATTTCTGAATCTTGATGCGGTGTGGACTTTTGGGTCTATAGGTGAAGACACTTCTAATGTTGGCTATAAAGACTTTTGACTTGATTTAATTGTAGTTTTGGTCTAGTATATATAGGTGGTTAAACCAGTTTTTGTCTTTTTTTTTAGTCTGCTCAACACTATGATCGATGAAAACTAAAATGAGGTGGCTTAATGGATGTATGAAAAGTATTTTAATTCTAATCATTTGTTTTCATCCCTTCAAGTTTTCCAATTTCAATGTTGGTTTTGTTCTCAATAATTTCTCTTAGCATGCGTTAAATATTTACCAAACATACATAATATATGTCAGACTAAATTGATGAACACAATAATTGGAATTCGTTTCATAAACACTATAATCACGATTTACATGTTTACAAGGGGCATACCCCAGGTAATTAAAAAAAACGATGATACAATAGCTTAATAGCTCAAGCAACTACAAATAAGACAATATTTCAATTTTTATGTGTAGCTTCACTGCACCGTGTGACTATAAGGCGTAAACCACATAACCATTTGACATCCATTCAAGTTCGGGTCACTTGCCATTTCTCAAAGCACTCTCACCAAGTGGTAACCATTTGACTGGGCAGATTTCTCCTACCTTTGGGAATTTCAGCACCTTGTCCAGCTTACATTAGCCATAAACTCCATGGGAGGTCCTATTCCAGGCACCTTCAAGAATTTCTTCAATTTGCAGTATGTTGATCTTAGTTACAATTCCTTATTTGGGTTCATCTCAGATTTTTTAGGCCAAAACCAAAATCTGACAACTAATTGAATATCAAATTGCCAACAGGGCTTGCTTCCCTTGATCTGCATTAAAATCAACTATTTGAGTCTCTTTCAAGTATCTTAAGTAACAACACAAGCAGATTTATGCAGGCCATCAACTTGTCAAACAAAAAAAATCAAGTAGTATTCTTGAATTCACTGAAGGCTAAAGTTTAACATTACTCAACATTGGGAGCAACAAAATTACCTGGCCACATATGTTGTTGGTGGTGAAATGCAGTTCACATCAAAGAACAAAGAAGATGTTAAATTAAAAATGTTGCCATTTATACTCAAAATCTCAAATCAGAAATCAGAAATCTCCCAAAAAAAAAAACTAATGAAATGATATAGACCTAATTGTTGTTGATATATACTCACAGAACAAGCATGCATCCTTTTGCTTTCAAACCTATCACGCTAACAAACAATAGTAACCAAAATATAAACCTTCTATCTAAAAATCATACAAAAGTAATTGAGAAGGCCCCATCTCGAAAACTAACCTCATAAAGTTACAAATATGTTTCTACACACTTCTTTAATCAAAAACTGGTGAAAGATCAGCCCTATTAAATTAATTCTAGCTAAAGAACCAAAATAAGACCATAAACACATAAAACCCAATTCACTTATCAATAATTTAATACAAAATTTTCCAAACCTTCTCTATCAGCATTCCTTAATAAATATATGAACAAACCCCCAAACTCTCTCTCAAACCCATAAATTCTTCACAGTTTCTTGAAGTCATGAATCAATTCAACAAGAAAACCAAACCAACCCCTAATGTATACATGATTAAACACGCATAAAAATAAAACTACAAAATAATAATAACAAATTTTTATCCAATAAAATTACTCTACTCAAATAACATCACTGAACACACATAACTATATACATAAAGGAGATATAGAGTTTACCCGAACGAGCGGAGTCGAACGGAGCTGATTTAGCGGGTGTTGAATTGGGTGGGTCAGCTTTTCTCTTGCAAGCTCGAGGCATGGTGAGGTAGGTTTGAGATTAAAATTGAGAGAATGGTGTTTGGGTTTTTGGTCTGTATTTGCAAATTGCAAAGAAAGACGAAAGGTATTGGGTGTGTGTATATATATGTATGTATGTATAGAGGGAAATTGAAAAGGGAGTTTTGCTTTTGATGCTGACTTGTTTCAGAAAGAAGGGTGGAAAAAAATTGATATAAAACGACATTGTTAGCCGCGTATCGGGAAAATCAGAGTAAATGTGATGTTTGTATAGATTTACTCTATAATCAACTATTAGCGCTATTTTAGTTTGTTGTTTTGGTGATTTTCTCAGGCGTTACCCGTTCTAATAACATAAGCCTACAATTATTGTCCGAACATGAAACAATAATTGACCTAATGACATCTTTTCATTTAGTAAATATTGTTTAATAAAAAAATTGTTCTATTTGATCCTATTAACTCGACCTGGGCTCGATTATAATAGTTAAGACAATAGTTTAATACATATTATAGAAGTTCCCTCTTTCTTATGCCTAAAAATTGATTTAAAAAAATTCTGGACAAAAGGAGGTAATGGATTTTAAACAAAATCACACTAGTCAATCTGAACAATTACACAAATTGCAATACTAACAAGATATTGCTTTTAATTTACAAGAAAATTAAAACTTTCATCACTAGAAAGAAATTTTATATATATATATATATATATATATATATATATATATATATATATATATATATATATAACCAACTAACTCGATACAAACAATCCAATCTTGAAAAACACACATTTATTAAACTAAGAAGTGGATACAACGGATTTTATGGCTCAGTTATTTTCACTTTGTCCAGTGCTATAGTCCCATTCTGAAAGCACTCAAAGTTTATAGCTGCATAGTTTTTCACTTTGTCGTACATTTGTGGCCTTTCTTTGTCTATCAATCCTTGAACTGGTTCAATCTCTTCATCTGGATTAGGAATGTAAAACACAGCCAAAGATATTCTCTCTTGTCGTGAATTAGCTACAACCTTGTGAAGTGGACTTTTGAACATTCCATTGCTCATTATCTGCTCAAAATATAGTAGTTAATTTAGACCATTCCATGATACCAACTTGAAGCTTGTGTTTTCTTAGTTTCGAGTCACGCTCTAGTCATATGATAATTATTTAATGAGGGTATATTTGTCATTTAACGATGTAAAATACTTAATTCTCATGATTAACACATGAACGTACTAGGTATTTTACATGTAAAAATATCAAAGATATCATCATTAAACAACATCATTAAACAAGTACACATGCCTAGAATGAGACACGAAATCGGAAAAAAGTCAACCAAAGTGTTATACCAAGAATCTCAATCAAAGGATTGCATTGTAAGAAAGAGGGAGGATGATTATATATAGCTCTTGGCTATACTAGAAATAAAGCAAATAATTTTCACGAATTTAGTATTTGCTCACATAAAATATTTGTTAATCAGTATTCACTTAGAGCATTCACAACAATTTCTTTATCTCTATCTTTACTCTGCAGTACTATCGAGTCATTCTGTAAAATATAGATTCAATCTTTTCATAATGTACCCAACATATTTTTTATATTGATTCCTTAAATAATGAAATTTAAAAGTTAAAAGTTAAAATTTGAAAGTTCCAACAGTCAAAGCATCAAATTAATAATAATCTTATAATTTATAAGAGAGAGTATAATTTATCAATTGTATTCCACTGTAAAATAATTTTTATTTTATTTTAAATTTTAAGTAATTTATGGAGTGAGTATTGAATGGATTGTAGCTGCAAATGTACATAAGATCAATATTAACTTTTAAATAGTTAATTTGTGATATTTTAAATTTTAAATTAATATGATTCATTTAAATTTTGGAAATAATAAATTTTATAATTAATAATACTTTTATAATATTTATAATTATATTGACATAAATTAAATAAATTTATATCAATTTTAAATTTGAATACGTTTGAAATTATTTTTAAAAAAAATAAGTCAATATTAATTTTATAATTTAAAAATGAAGTAGTAAAAAAAGTCAAGATATGTATGATTGATGAGTTGTACACTTAAATGAGGGTGTAAAATATAATTTTGCATATATAGAGAACGGTTTTTTGACTCCCTCACACTGGGGAGTAAAATCATATATAGGGATTAAAATAGAGAGTCAAATAATGATAAGGAAACTATTGGATAATATTTTATTGATATATTTTTCAAAATTAGGGATAGAGAGTTAATTGGAGAAACTATTGTGAATGCTGTTATATATAAAAACTAATGAGCATAATACAATTAATAATCCCATGATTTTAGGGATGGATATACTAATTTACATAATAGCACAATTCTAGGGATTTCAATCATTTGATTTAGATTCTTGGTATAACACCAAGTAATAGAACTGACACTAAGTGACAATTATAAGAGGCAAATATTTATTTTAATAATTGGTGGGCTACTTTGGAACTGGTTGCCAACTTGAAATGATAGATTTGTAACTCAGCCATTAAAAACAAAATACTCCCACCGTTCATAATAAGAGATACGTTTTTCTTTTATGGTTATTTTAAAATTAAAGTTACATTTTTATTTTAAGGCTATAACATGACATTTCCAGTTTACCTTTTCTTTCAAAACAATTCAAGGGTTTTGTTATTTTTTAGTGAAAAATGACATATCTTGCAACTTTATGTATCAATTTTTTTGTTGTCGATTACGTAGATAACTACTAGTGATAACTAGCACTTCATCTCGTGCGAAACACGAATTTTGTTACAACATTATTGTATTATTTATATATTTTTGTATTATACTAGACTAATATATTAATTATTAATAATAATACATTAATATTGTGTACGATGATTTTCTAAAAAACAATTTTCTTCTAAAATATATTATTTATCGATCTAATCATCCATAACTAATTATTGATTAAAAAAACTAAATAAATTTAAAAACCTACAATAATAGTGCATCTATTTATATAAAGTATAAATGATAGTATTCATCTTTGAATTAATGATTCGTGTGTTTATATATTAATAGATTTATCTATTTATGTAACAGTATTATTTTATTAAAACTCAAATAGTTATACTTATATAATTTAATTAGAAGAATTATTATATAATTAAATATTATTATTAGTAAGAATATAAATTTTAAAAAGCACTAACTAAATTAAGAAATCAATGAGTTTAAAAGATAATTGTAAGTAGATAATTATGATAATAAGATGTAGATGAAAAGATTTTAAAATCAAATTATTCTTAAGTATTTGTGTGTGTATATATATATATATATATATATATATATATATATATATATATATATGGGTTGACAGATTATTTCTAAATTTTAGGGTTGAGAGACCATTTATCTAATAATGTATAATTATGGGTTGAGCAACCATTTATCTAATAATATATAATTAATTATTTATAAAAAATATAAATAATTTTAAATCCTAAAATAATAGTTCATCTATTTATATAGTATAAATGATAGTATTTATCTTTGAGTTAATAATTCATTTGTTTATACATTAATATATTCAACTATTGATGTAATAATATTATTTTATTTAAACACAAATAGTTATACTTATATAATTTAATAAAAAAAGTTATTATATAATTAAATATTATTGTTAGCAAGAATATGAATTTTAAATAGCACTAACTAAATTAAAAAAATTGTATGAGATTAAAAGATTGTGGTAAGTCGATAATTATGATAATAAAATGGAAATTGAAAGATTTTAAACTCAAATTATACTTAAATTTTAGGGTTGAAATACCATTCATAAATTTTAGGGTTGAGAGAACAATTTGTCCTATTAATTACTTAAGAAATTATTTATATACAAATAATTATATTGAAGTTATTTAAATCTAACTAAAGTTGGGGTATTTAAGACATTACTCATTAGCTACTAAGAGTAGCGAAAATTAAAGTTAATATTTTCCTCATACAACTACAAAGAGTAACGAAATGTATGTTTTATCTCGAATTGAACAGTGGGATCGATGGGGTTGCTAAAATAATGTTCATAGCAAACTATTGTTGTGACACCCCCAAAATAGGTATACAACACCCATTCTGAGTCGTCAAAATACATGGTACAGAAACAACTACAACTTTATTAATACAACATAAAAACTGAGAGTTTAAATATAAATATTGTCATCTAGACAATATCCACACTCAAATAAGTCCTCATTACAATTATTAATACACTATTTCACAAAATAGTGAGCACTACTAGAACAACTTCTAGAACAATCATTCCACACCCCGACAAGTATTCGCTACATTCTCGTCTCCTGAGAAGAAAAATAGAACAAAAAGAAAAAGGATGAGCTCAACTAGCCCAGTAAAGAACATTATGACTAAGATAATATAGAACAAATTATCGTTAGTCCTCAACAGGGAAAAATTTAATAGAATACAATAGACAACAAATTTTAAATAAATATTCGCAGCGGAAACAATAATTCATTAGAAGAGTTAAGTAGAGAATGAAATCTGTAACAATCTAGATTTTTAATTATAATATTTAAATATTTATTGAATTATATAAATATTTAATGGATGTGTTTATCATTGAATAAGTATTTGTTTAATTGATTTGATGTGATTTGATTATTTATTTGTTTAATAAATAATTAATGAGTTAGGGAAAGTAATTATTTTGAAATAGTAATCTAATTTAATTTAATAATTAAGTTAGAGAGTTTATAATGATAAAATAAATTATTATATTATGTAATGAATTGTTGTTAGAATTAATTAAATTAAGTATGAAAACTTAATTAATTAGAATTGTGACAAATAACTATATTATAATTAGTTATTAAAATAAATTAAAGTAGTTTTAATTTATTTTGCCAAACAAGACTTAAATATATTAAGTCTTTAGTTTTAAATTATTTTGCCAAACAAAGCTCTATGGCTTTTGGTTTTTAAATTTTGAATTTTTATAAATAATATATAATAAAATATATTTATAATGGATATACGCTTATTATTTTGGTAACTGATAATAGTTATGGTGATTATTAAGGCCATATCAGTTTTTATTTTACGCATAATTGTTATTAGTTTAGTTTTACGTACAGTGTGTTTTGGCTTAAGCCTAAGAAGAAAAATAGAAGTTTTCTGCGAAGGAGAATTACAGAGAGTTTGAGAGAGAAATATCAGAGAAAAATTGAGAGAAAGGGTTCTGTAATTCCAAAACGTTTCTCAGTGGTTAGCAAGTAATTTTAAAGCAACAAGAAGGTATTTTTCCCATAATCTCATATGTTTTACATCGTGATACTAAAGTCAGTGTTCTTCTATTTCACTGTATATATAAAGTTTTTAAAAAATTCTGTAGTAGTTGTTATATAACTGAACTATGGTGTTTTATGGGTGTATGATGTTAGAAGTAGTGTTTAAACATGAAAGGTTAAGTTAATTTCGTTTAAAAGGAAGGAAACTATTTTTTTTCAGTATATATTCCGGCACATGGCTGTTAACAGTCAAAATATTCATTAGTTTAGTTTGGTTGTTAAGAAGATCAAAATCAGTAAATTGTTGGTAGCTAATTGGGAAATTAAAACTGTGAACATGTTATTTCTGTTGTTGAGAAGTTCAGAGAATCGTAGTTAAAGTAAACCAATTGGTAGTTATTAGAATTTACAGTGTTTACTGTGTTAAAATATGTCAAATATGAAGTTTTGATGTTTAAACCGTGCTTTCAAAATTTAAGTTTCTAGAATCATTGTTTAGTCGTTCGTAATTCGTATATGCATGATTAAGTAATGTGTATGTGTAATTTGCATAAGTTATACATGTTAATTAGTGTTAGAAATTAAGAAATTTAGTTGTTCTGTTCTTCGTGGTTGGGTTCTGCAAGTTTCGGCGCCCCAGCGCTAAAATTTGAGCCCCAGCGCCAAAAATCGCGCCCCGGCGCCAAAATTCGCGCCCCAGCGCCAGAAGTTGGTGCCCCAACGCTAAAATTCGCACCCCAACGCCAATCTCGCTCCCCAGCGCCACTAGTTGGCTTAGTCCTCGCGCCCCAGCGCGGGGACAGAAGTCTGACTTGGACAGTTTTGACCTCTTGTAGTAAAATGGCCATAACTTCCTCATACAAACTCCGATTGAGGTGATTCAAGATGATCCGAAACTAGGACGAGTAGACCTACAACTTTCGTTCTTTAATATTTTCAATTTGAGGTCATTAGGATAGGTCAAAATGATCATCTTTAGGACTGTTGTGTTTTCGGAGGCAATCGGAGGGTGTCGGGCATGCACATATGCATGTGTAGTGCTCCAGACCATAAAAGATGATGTCCTAAGTTATAAAACATGAATCTTAGTAAATATAATGATACTTAACATTAATAAATAATGTATTAGATAAGTTATAGAAGCATAGTAAGCATACACAAGAGAGGCAAATCGGCCGTGTGACGATTGAACGTCGAAACGTCGTGCCAAGTGTTAATGAACTTAAAAAGTATTTCAATTCCATTGAAATGGATATTATAAGATATGGAATGGGTTTAATATAAAACCAATAAGTAGTCCTAGCAAGACTTAAGCACTTGAACTTCGAGTTTGACTAAGAAGAAATATAGTGAGTCATAAGTCGAAAAGTTAACACAATCTAATTGACCATTGTGTATTTATTAATAGGAAAGATTATGAGATGTGGAGTAGAGTTTACATTACAATTGTTATGCGTTGTTATGTGACTAATAGTTGATATATATGATTATATAATTGTGTAGGGCACGTGAAGTGCAGATAACTGTAAGCTGTTAAGCTATTATTGGTAAACAACGATCAAGGCAAGTCTTTCGGTTCCTATTTTCTACGTGGACTTGATGAACTGTTTTAATTTGCATGATATGTTATGCATGTTGAATCATGAAATGTTAAAGTCAATATATGACTGCATTGTTTTGGCTAAGTAATGATGATTGAGTAAGGAACTCAATCTTTATATTTGCTATGTGAATTAAAAGCATGTATGCCATGTTACTTTAATGAGATGTATATCGAGCATGTTATTATGTGTTATGTGATGCATGAAAACTGTTAGACTTTGCTGGACTGTCGAGCTCACTCTTGCAAATAACCACTTTTGCAGGTCAAGATTTTAAGGTAAAGATACATGCTATGTGAGTTATAGAGATCTATATTCACGAAGATTACTTATGTTTTATGAGAAATGTATTTCATATTTTGAACATAACATGCTGTTGAAATGTAAGTTGAGCTATCTAATGTATATGGATATTTAGTTATGATGTAAGACTTTGTATAGTTATTTTGTTGTAACGATTCATGATATAAGATTGAATCAAAGAGATGTAATGTAAAGGTTGCGATTCAGGGCAAGAAAGAAGGAAATGTATAAAAGTTTTAAATATTCCGTAATTTTATTAAGTTTAACATCGAATAATGATGTATTATTTAGAGGTTGAATGTATGGTTAACGACCGAAGTCGGGATTTAAATTGTATAGATTTTGGGGTCGTTACAAAATCTACTATCTTCAATGATTTTAAAAGTCCATCATCAATATTTTATCCCTGTAACATCAATCAATATACATCTTGATTCAAATATTCATCTTTGCACTACAGGCCAAAGATATTCATCAGTTGGTCATGTTCATCGCAACACATGTTCATCTTTGCACTACGGGCCAAAGATATTCATCAGAAAATCATTAATCTTTGCACTACAGGCCAAAGATATTCAGTTATATCATCATTTAGGACTGAGGATGATGAAAAATATTTTAAAGAAAACGAATCCAATGAAACAAAAGAACAAATATTAAGGATTTGTACTTTAAACAATCCGAGTTCAAAAATACTTCATAAATAATCATAGTAGAGTAAAATTCAAGAATGAAGACCAAAAGATGGATACAATCAATGCTAGTATCCATAATAGATATCTTAGACAAAAAGAAGAAAATTTTATTTTACGGTGAATAGTGTCGTATTCGTGAATAGTGTCGTATACGTGAATAGTAACCCCGACACAAAAAGTTTCAAATTTGATAAAAAGTTCTGACCAATATTTCAGCATAATGATATTGAAAGAATAATATCATTTATAAAAGAAATAACATCCCTTACCTCAAAAAGACAGTACTTCTGAATTGAAAACTGGATATAGTGCTGAAGGAACTTGCACCGTATAGCAACTCTCATAGTATCAAAATACTTACAAAAATACGCTCGATATTATAGAGAGAGAAGATTTTAGTTTCTGGTGTGATTTTTAATTCTAACATAAGCACCCTATTTATAAGAAAATACTTAGAACACCAAAGTAGAAAATTTAATAAAATATTATTATTTATATTACAAATTCCTACGCCCACTTTTACCAACTGATTTTAGCCACCTAGCACATGTTAATGATGCCCACAAACATTTCAAAAACGTTTTTCTTTTAAAACAAATTGAAAACTTTTAAAAAATAATTATTTCGGAACTTTAGAACTTCAATAATTCATAATAAATAGCCATTTTATCAGAAAAATTCGAACCTCATGTCTTTTTCATAGGAAATTCCATTCTCTACAACTTTACAGAAGAAATTTTTTCTAAATTCCAAACAGAAATTGACCGAAATCCACAAACGGACGATTTTACAAGCTATAATCAAATTTCAGTCAAGAAATGGGGTCCACAAACATGAAAAACATGTTTTAATCATTTAATGCCACAAAAAATACTCTTCCTCCTCATATACTTATATATCCCATATTCACTGTAAAAATATCATCATTATTATATTATAATAATATAATAATATATTATTTTATCAGAAAAGATAAAATATCGACTTTCAACAATTGTCACTTTAAAAATTTTCTCCATCTATATCCACATAAAATGAATATTTTTCTCATCATATAAATGAATAATTAATTATTCACAAATAATATTACAGAATCACAATATTGACAACTAGACAGTTCCCAGGAAAGAGGGGACTTTCCAATAAGGATTTCTCCTTATTGGCGCGCAATTAGGTGACCAAACCTCTCCTTAAACAGAACTTTCTAGACATTACTAATAATATTATCTAATAATATTATTCAGATAATATGAATTATTGCTTCGATAATAAAAAATACTGTGTAGTGATAATTATTGAAACAACAGTATTATAAAATATCAACGCAACAATTATTGAATCAATAAAATAAAATACTGAACAGTAATTACTGTAACAATTATTGAGTAGTGCCTTCTCACGTAAGAATCAATAATTAGTGTAATACCGTGTGCTACTGTGCAACAACGCGTATTACTGTTTTTTAACCACTGGGTATTCTAACAGTATTAACGGTAACAACTACGCCGTTATTTATAAATAATTTATACTTGTCATTTTCTTCATTCAATCGCTTTCCATTATGGGGCCCATACATGGCTGCGCCGTCGTACGAATATTCCCCGACAGTAAGAATATTCCACGACCAAACGAATATTCTCCGATAAAAATGAATATTTTATAACCACTTGCTTATTTAAAATATTTGTACACTTTATCCATAACTAACCACATTAATAAAATCAGCCCTTATTATTTCAAAATAATAAATAGAGGAATATAAATTTCATTTATTAATAATTTGGGATCTTACAATTGTTATGAATCACTTTCCTATACATAGGTTTGAAACACTATTCTTAAATTTTAGGGTTGAGAAATGTCTATTTTGTATATTAATTATATACATAGATATTTTTAATCATGTGTCATATGGTGGGTCAACATTATAATTCTATCCAAATTCATGTATTGATATACCTCATAATCGTAAGTCGGCAAAAACAATTTCACAACATATAGAGACTCTATTTTAGTATATGAAGTGTTATCCTTTTTAAGGGTAAAATAGTAAGCAATGGAATTAAGGAATCTTTATGCAATATTGGCATAAAGTAAAGTGACTAAAACATATTGATGCAGGAAGATTTCTGGCCGAAGATTCTGAAAGGTCGGATAGTACGATGATGATGCTAAAGGACCAAAAAGTTAAGGGATCAGCGCAACAGTATCGGTTGACTTCGGGGTCAGGCGTTCGGTTCATGTCTTCGGGGTCAGGCGTTCGGCTTCGGATGGTATCATGACTTCGGGTGTGGCGAACTTCTTATGAAGAGGCGTCATGACTTCGGAAGTCGATGGACTTTATTATTATTATTATTATTTAGTCTTTTATAGTAATAGTATTTTATTATGCAGTAAATCTTTTATAATAAGTTGTTACTTGTTAAGATTTTATTTTCGTATTTCTAGGAAGTTTGTTAGGATATCTTTCCGTATCTTTAGGAGAATTTTATTTTCATCTCTACGAAGATTCTAGAGTGACTTACAGAGAAAGTTTTGTTAGATATATATAAACCCAGCTTGTGGGTTGAATTTGATGAACTTTGATTTTGATAAATATATTATACACATTAGAGAGATTTCTCTGTATTTTTTTTGGTGAACCTCTTCCTTCTTCATGTGAATTCATTTGTTTACCAAGCCCTTATGATAATCACTATCCCGCCCGGCGTCAGTTGGTATCAAAGCTCAAGCATCTTTCTGGGAATAGACTCATTGGTTTTAATGGTTGGTGGTCGTGGTTGTGGTTGTGGTCGTAGAGGGCAGATTCCGGTTGAGGAATAGACTCGCTTCTTCTATTTTCATAGCCACGATTACCACCAAAGTGGTTGCCGTTCTTGTTCGTATTCTTCTTTCTCCACTGGTTATCGTTGTTCTGATGACTGCTGTCACCGGTATAATCCTGGTTGTGGTCCCTCGATTGACCATACTCGCTATCTCGCTCTAATAATTGAGCCCTGTTGACAACATTTGAATAGAGAGAAAATTTATGAGAAATGAGATATTGACGTATGCCGGGTTTCAAACCTCTCAGAAACATCCGCGTCATACGTTCCTCATTCTCCACCAAATGAGGTGCAAACCTGGACAACTCTGTAAATTTCACCTCGTACTGGGACACCGTCATGTTGTTCTGCTCCAGTCTAATAAACTCTACCTCCTTCATAAGACGAATACTTTCAGGAAAGTACTTGTCATTGAATAGTCTCATTTACTCCACTGTTAACATTCTCAGTCGACATTCTCAAATACTGCCATAAACAAGGGTTAATTTAACAAATTAACAAATCACATAATATCTCTATATTATGACCGACCAACAAATAAGCTTAGGTAGGACACACTAGCGAAGGATTTACTCGTCTCTCCCCTCCTAGTTCTATTCCCCGATCTCCGCCAGAGATCATATCCCTAAGCTCTGATACCAACTGTGACGCCCCCAAAACAGGTCCAATCCATCCAACCCATTCTGAGTCGTCAATAACATGGTACAGAAAATAACTACAACTTTATTATTACAATTGTCGTGCAAAATACGACAACACATATACTGTGAGTTTAAATACAAATATTATCATCTAGACAGTATTCATACTCAATTAAGTCCTCATTATACTTATTGATATACTATTTTACAAAATAGTGAGGACTACTAAAATAACTGTCTTGAACCATCATTCCATACCCCGACTAGTACTCGCTATATTCTCGCCTCCTGAGAAGAAAATGGAACAACAAGAAAAAGGGTGAGCTCAACTAGCCCAGTAAAGAATATTATGACTAAGATAATATACAACAAATTATCGTTAGTCTTCAACATGGAAAAATTTAATAGAATACAATAGACAACAAGTTTTAAATCAATATTCGCAGCGGAAACAGCAAACCATTAGAAGAGTCAAGTAGAGAATGAGTTCTACTATCTTCTAAGATTTAAAAGTCCATCATCAATATTTTATCCCTGTAACAACAATCAATAACCATCTTTAATCAAATATTCATCTTTGCACTACAGGCCAAAGATATTCATTTGTATCACCAGTCGATCATGTTCATCTCAACTCCTGTTCATCTTTGCACTACGGGCCAAAGATATTCATCAGAAATCATCAATCTTTGCACTACAGGCCAAAGATATTCAATTATATCATCATTTAGGACTGAGGATGATGAAAAATATTTTAAAGGAAACGAATCCAGTGAAGCAAAAGAACAAATATTAGGGATTCGTATTACAGTTTATCCATGTCCAAAAATACCTCATAAACAATCATAGTGGAGTAAAATTCAAGAATGATCAAAACATGGATACAATCAAAGCTAGTATCTAGAATAGATATTTTGGACAAAAAGAAGAAAATTTCATTTTTCGATGAATAGTAACTCGTGAATAGTAACTCGTGAATAGTAACTCATGAATAGTAACTCATGAATAGTAATCCCGACATGAAAAGTTCCAAATTTGATAAAAAGTTCAGATCAATACTTCGGCATAATGATATTGAAGAAAATAATATCATTTAAGAAGAAATAACATCCCTTACCTCGGAAATACGGTACTTCTGACTGGAATACTAGATATAGTGCTGAAGGAAACTTGCACCGTATAGCAACACTCAAAGTATCAAATACTCACAAGAATACGCTCGATATAGAGAGAGAAAGAGAGAGAAACTTCAGTTTCTGGTGTGATTTTCAATTCTAACCTAAGCACCTATTTATAGGAAATTGCTTAGAACACCAAAGTAGAAAATTGAATATAATAATATATTTATAACCAAATTTTCCTTAGCCCACCACATCAAAAACATATTTTTCACACAAATGCACCAAAAATGCAAAACATGTTTTAAACAATTTTTGTAACAAAAATCAATTCAGACTCAATAATTCGGAACTTCAATAATTCGTAATAAATAGCCCTTTTATCAGAAAATTCGAATCTCGCGAGTTTTTATAGAAAATTCAATTCTCTACAACTTTACAGAAGAAAGTTTTTCCAAATTCCAAACAGAAATTGACCGAAATCCACAAACGGACGATTTTACAGTCTATAATAAATTTTCGGTCAAGAATTGTGTCCACCAACACACAAAACATGTGTTAAACATTTAATCCAACAAAAATACTTCTCCTCCTCATTTATTCATATATCCCACATTTATTGTAAAAATATCACCATTAATATATTATTAAAATAATATATTTAAATGAATTATTTTATCAGAAAAAGATAAAATATTAATTTTCAACAATTGTTACATTAAAAATTTTCTCCATCTATATCCACATAAAATCAATATTTTCCTCATCATATAAATTAATAATTAATTATACACAAATAATATTACAGAATCACAGTATTGGCAACCAGGCCGTTCTCAGGAAAGAAGGGGCTTTCCACTAAGGATATCTCCTTACTGGCGCGCAATTAGATGACCAAACCTCTCCTTAGACAGAACTTTCAGATAATATGAATTATTATTCCGATAATAGAAAATACTGTGTAGTGACAATTATTAAAACAACAATAATATAAAATATCAACGCAGCAATTATTGAATCAATAAAATATAATATTGAACAGTAATTACTGTAACAATTATTGAGTAGTGCCTTCTTACGTAAGAATCAATAATTGGTGCAATACAGTGTGCTACTGTGCAACAACACGTATTACTGTGTTTTAACCACCGGGTATTCCAACAGTATTAACGGTAACAACTACGCCGTTATTTATAAACAACTTATTTTTGTCGTTTTCTTCATCCAATCGCTTTCCGTTATGGGGCTCACACAAGGCTGCACCGTCGTACGAATATTCCCCGACAACAAGAATATTCCACGACCAAACAAATATTCCCCGACAACAATGAATATTTTAGGACCACTTGCTTATTTGAAATATTTGCGCATTTTACCCATAACTAACCACATTAATCAAATCAACCCTTACTATTTCAAAATAATAAATAGAGGAAATTAAATTTTATTTATTATTAATTTGGGGTCTTACAACCTCCCCTCCTTATGAAATTTCGTCCTCGAAATTGACATACGTACCTGGTGTTTCGAAAAGATGAGGATACCTCGCTTTCATTTCCGTTTCCAACACCCAGGTCATTTCCTCAATAGCATGGTTTCTCCACAAAATCTTAACTTGTGGTATAACCTTTGTGCGTAGGACATGCTCTTTCCTATCTAAGATCTTAACAGGTACCTTCTCGTACGTTAAATCTTCAGCTATCTCGTCTGGTTCTAACTCAATAATGTGGTTCGGGTCTTTCACATATTTACGAAGCATAGATATGTGAAAAACGTTATGAACACGAGACATGCTTGGAGGTAACGCGAGTCTATAGGCCACATTTCCTACTCGGTCAAGAATCTGAAATGGACCAATAAATCGTGGATTGAGTTTTTCTCTCTTCCCAAATCTTGTAAATCCTTTCCATGGAGCTACACGTAATAATACATGATCCCCAATGTCAAATTTCACGTCCTTTCGATGAAGATCCGCAAAACTCTTTTGTCGATCCTGTGCCGTTTGTATACGTTGTCGAATCGTTTGGATCTTCTCTGTAGTCATTCGTATCAACTCTGGTCCCAACAATGTTGCTTCACCCACCTCGTCCCAGCATACTGGAGAACGACATTTTCTTCTATACAACGCCTCGAATGGAGCCACACCTATGCTCGCCTGATAACTGTTGTTATAGAAGAATTCCACCAATGGTAGCTACTTATCCCAACTCCCTTTGAGATCTAGGACACAAAGTCTTAATAGATCTTCAAGAGTTTGAATAGTCCTCACTGATTGCCCGTCCATTTGAGGATGGTAAGCCGAACTAAATCGTAAATCCGTGCCTATAGCTTTCTGCAAGCTAATCCAAAATCTTGAAGTGAATCTTGGGTCACGATCCGAAACTATGGATACTGGCATGCCATGCAACCTCACAATCTCATTCACGTACATACTAGCAAGACGTTCAAGGGAATAAGTCTCCAGTATCGACAAGAAATGAGCAGACTTCGTTAGTCTATCAACTATGACCCTTTGGCACTTGATGCTCCGCCTTTACACGTTGACAAGTTAAACACCTCGAGATAAACTCCGCGATCTCTCTTTTCATATTGCTCCACCAAAATGTATGTCGAAGATCGTGATACATTTTGGTACTCCCAGGATGGATTACAAACGGTGTGTTGTGTGCCTCCATCATGATCTTGTACTTCACATCAGAGTCGTTAGGAACACAAAGTCTGGAGTGGACTCAAAGTATTCCTTCTTCATCGATTCTCGCTTCCGGAATAGCACCTTCTTGTACTTTCTTCTTCATACGCATCAGCTCCGGGTCTGTGGCTTAAGCAACTTTAACTTTATCGATTAAAGTTGGTTCTACGCGTATACTTGACATTATCGCACTCGTTCCTGCATATGATCTTCTACTCAATGCGTCAGCTACCGCGCTCACTTTTTCAGGATAGTATTGGATGGTATGATCGAAATCTTTCAACAGCTCGAGCCAACGTCGTTGCCGCATGTTGAGTTCTTTTCGAGTGAAGAAATATTTAAGGCTTTTATGGTCTGAATATATCTCCACTTTCTCCCCATATAGATAGTGCCTCCAAATCTTTAGCGCAAAAACGACTGCTGCCAACTCTAGATCATGAGTAGGATAATTCCTCTCATATTCTTTAAGTTGTCGCGAGGCATTGGCTATGACTTTCTCACGTTGCATGAGAACACATCCTAACCCTTTGCCTGAAGCATCGCTGTAGATAACAAATCCATCTGAACCAAATGGTATTATCAGAACAGGTGCCGAAATGAGTCTCCTCTTAAGCTCTTGGAAACTCTTCTCGCATTCTTCGCTCCATACGAATTTGATATCCTTCCGAGTCAGCTGAGTTAACGGGGTAGCGATTCGAGAAAATACTTTTACAAATCTCCGATAATAACCAGAAAGCTACGTATTTCGATTACTAACTTAGGTTGCTCTCAACTGTGACTCACATCCCAATCTTGGATATCACGTCACAATGGCACCTATCAGTTTACTACCGCACGAATATGGCGTCCCCTACAGAGAGTTTGGCCTCAGTGCATTCCACAAAGGAAGTCACCAGATAGAGGCTCGGGTACAAACTTCTACAGTTAGGATTTTAACTCCTGAAGTTCAATAGGAGCCATTCGATATGAGATTTTAGAAGTGAGTTTTTTACCAGATTCAAAGATGATACAAAATTCAATATCACGCGTAGGCCAAGAAATTCTTCAGGAAATACGTCAGGGATTTACTAACAATAGAAATATAATTCAAATCTGACGTATTTTTGTTCAAGTCCATAACATAGCTAAGAAAGCTTGACATCCGTTTTTCAATAAACGAATGACTTTACGGCTTGATATGAAAGAGTTTGACTTCAATGGTTTGGTTGCTTGAATTTGAATAACAGGTTGCTTAGGAATATGAAAACTAACAACCTTACAAAAGCAATCAATTTGGCATGATGAGTAGTTAACCAATCGATCCCTAAAATCACATCAAAAGTAAGTATCTTTAAAGAGATAAGATCAACAGGTAATGTGATGGTGCCAACTTGGATCAAATAAGATTTATAAACAGTGGATGAAATGAAAGTTTCTCCTAATGGAGTCTCCACAGATAGGTCAAAGTCTAATTTCTCCGGAGTCAATTTTAAACGTTGAGCACAAGCAGGAGAAATAAATGAATGGGTAGAATCGGTATCTAATAAGGTATAGACTTCGCAAAAATTTATAATTAACTAACCCGTGCTAACTTCGTTCGGGTTCCTCGCATTCTGACCAGTCACGAAAAACGCTCTTCCAGGAACCGTTGACTTTGACTTTTTTGGGACAGCTTTTTGAGTCACCACCCCCGTTGGACTTGGTTTCTCTACAGTACAATCTCGAGCGATATGTCCTTCCTTTCCACAGTTATAACATACCTTAAACTGTTGTGGACAGTTTGGGCTTATATGTCCTTCTTTTCCGCACTTATAGCATATAATCGGTGGTCGTTCTCCTCCCTTGGAACCAGTTGCTGCTGGTGCTGACGTCTTCGTATTGTCATTGTTGAATCTCCTCTTTTTAAAATCTCCTCCCGAATCGCTTCTTCTATTTTCATAGCCACGATTACCACCAAAGTGGTTGCCGTTCTTGTCCGTATTCTTCTTTCTCCACTGGTTATCGTTGTTCTGATGACTGCTGTCACCGGTATAATCCTGGTTGTGGTCCTTCGATTGACCATACTCGCTATCTCGCTCTAATAATTGAGCCCTGTTGACAACATCTGAATAGAGAGAAAATTTATGAGAAATGAGATATTGACGTATGCCGGGTTTCAAACCTCTCAGAAACATCCGCGTCATACGTTCCTCATTCTCCACCAAATGAGGTGCAAACCTGGACAACTCTACAAATTTCGCCTCGTACTGGGACACCGTCATGTTGTTCTGCTCCAGTCTAATAAACTCTACCTCCTTCATAAGACGAATACTTTTAGGAAAGTACTTGTCATTGAATAGTCTCATTTACTCCACTGTTAACATTCTCAGTCGACATTCTCAAATACTGCCATAAACAAGGGTTAATTTAACAAATTAACAAATCACATAATATCTCTATATTATGACCGACCAACAAATAAGCTTAGGTAGGACACACTAGCGAAGGATTTACTCGTCTCTCCCCTCCTAGTTCTATTCCCCGATCTCCGCCAGAGATCATATCCCTAAGCTCTGATACCAACTGTGACGCCCCCAAAACAGGTCCAATCCATCCACCCCATTCGGAGTCGTCAATAACATGGTACAAAAAATAACTACAACTTTATTATTACAATTGTCGTGCAAAATACGACAACACATATACTGTGAGTTTAAATACAAATATTGTCATCTAGACAGTATTCATACTCAATTAAGTCCTCATTATACTTATTGATATACTATTTTACAAAATAGTGAGGACTACTAAAATAACTGTCTTGAACCATCATTCCATACCCCGACTAGTACTCGCTATATTCTCGCCTCCTGAGAAGAAAATGGAACAACAAGGAAAAGGGTGAGCTCAACTAGCCCAGTAAAGAATATTATGACTAAGATAATATACAACAAATTATCGTTAGTCTTCAACAGGAAAAAATTTAATGGAATACAATAGACAACAAGTTTTAAATCAATATTCGCAGCGGAAACAGCAAACCATTAGAAGAGTCAAGTAGAGAATGAGTTCTACTATCTTCTAAGATTTAAAAGTCCATCATCAATATTTTATCCCTGTAACAACAATCAATAACCATCTTTAATCAAATATTCATCTTTGCACTACAGGCCAAATATATTCATTTGTATCACCAGTCGATCATGTTCATCTCAACACCTGTTCATCTTTGCACTACGGGCCAAAGATATTCATCAGAAATCATCAATCTTTGCACTACAGGCCAAAGATATTCAATTATATCATCATTTAGGACTGAGGATGATGAAAAATATTTTAAAGGAAACGAATCCAGTGAAGCAAAAGAACAAATATTAGGGATTCGTATTACAGTTTATCCATGTCCAAAAATACCTCATAAACAATCATAGTGGAGTAAAATTCAAGAATGATCAAAATATGGATACAATCAAAGCTAGTATCCAGAATAGATATTTTGGACGAAAAGAAGAAAATTTTATTTTTCGGTGAATAGTAACTCGTGAATAGTAACTCATGAATAATAACTCATGAATAGTAATTCCGACATGAAAAGTTCTAAATTTGATAAAAAGTTCAGATCAATACTTCGGCATAATGATATTGAAGAAAATAATATCATTTAAGAAGAAATAACATCCCTTACCTCGGAAATACGGTACTTCTGACTGGAATACTAGATATAGTGCTGAAGGAAACTTGCACCGTATAGCAACACTCAAAGTATCAAATACTCACAAGAATACGCTCGATATAGAGAGAGAAAGAGAGAGAAACTTCAGTTTCTGGTGTGATTTTCAATTTAACCTAAGCACCTATTTATAGGAAAATTGCTTAGAACACCAAAGTAGAAAATTGAATATAATAATATATTTATAACCAAATTTTCCTTAGCCCACCACATCAAAAACATATTTTTCACACAAATGCACCAAAAATGCAAAACATGTTTTAAACAATTTTTGTAACAAAAATCAATTCAGACTCAATAATTCGGAACTTCAATAATTCGTAATAAATAGCCCTTTTATCAGAAAATTCGAATCTTGCGTGTTTTTATAGGAAATTCAATTCTCTACAACTTTGCAGAAGAAAGTTTTTCCAAATTCCAAACAGAAATTGACCGAAATCCACAAACGGGCGATTTTACAGTCTATAATAAATTTTCGGTCAAGAATTGTGTCCACCAACACACAAACATGTGTTAAACATTTAATCCAACAAAATACTTCTCCTCATTTATTCATATATCCCACATTTATTGTAAAAATATCACCATTAATATATTATTGAAATAATATATTTAAATGAATTATTTTATCAGAAAAAGATAAAATATTAATTTTCAACAATTGTTACATTAAAAATTTTCTCCATCTATATCCACATAAAATCAATATTTTTCTCATCATATAAATTAATAATTAATTATACACAAATAATATTACAGAATCACAGTACTGGCAACCAGGCCGTTCTCAGGAAAGAGGGGGCTTTCCACTAAGGATATCTCCTTACTGGCGCGCAATTAGATGACCAAACCTCTCCTTAGACAGAACTTTCAAATAATATGAATTATTGTTCCGATAATAGAAAATACTGTGTAGTGACAATTATTAAAACAACAGTAATATAAAATATCAACGTAGCAATTATTGAATCAATAAAATATAATATTGAACAGTAATTACTGTAACAATTATTGAGTAGTGCCTTCTTACGTAAGAATCAATAATTGGTGCAATACAGTGTGCTACTGTGCAACAACACGTATTACTGTGTTTTAACCACCGGGTATTTCAACAGTATTAACGGTAACAACTACGCCGTTATTTATAAACAACTTATTTTTGTCGTTTTCTTCATCCAATCGCTTTCCGTTATGGGGCTCACACAAGGCTGCGCCGTCGTACGAATATTCCCCGACAACAAGAATATTCCACGACCAAACAATATTCTCGACAACAATGAATATTTTAGGACCACTTGCTTATTTGAAATATTTGCGCATTTTACCCATAACTAACCACATTAATCAAATCAACCTTACTATTTCAAATAATAAATAGAGAAAATTAAATTTTATTTATTAATAATTTGGGGTCTTACAACCTCCCCTCCTTATGAAATTTCGTCCTCGAAAATTGACATACGTACTTGGTGTTTCGAAAAGATGAGGATACCTCGCTTTCATTTCCGTTTCCAACACCCAGGTCATTTCCTCAATAGCATGGTTTCTCCACAAAATCTTAACTTGTGGTATAACCTTTGTGCGTTAGGACATGCTCTCTTTCCTATCTAAGATCTTAACAGGTACCTTCTCATACGTTAAATCTTCAGCTATCTCGTCTGGTTCTAACTCAATAATGTGGTTCGGGTCTTTCACATATTTACGAAGCATAGATATGTGAAAAACGTTATGAACACGAGACATGCTTGGAGGTAACGCGAGTCTATAGGCCACATTTCCTACTCGGTCAAGAATCTGAAATGGACCAATAAATCGTGGATTGAGTTTTTCTCTCTTCCCAAATCTTGTAACTCCTTTCCATGGAGCTACACGTAATAATACATGATCCCCAATGTCAAATTTCACGTCCTTTCGATGAAGATCTACATAACTCTTTTGTCGATCCTGTGCCGTTTGTATACGTTGTCGAATCGTTTGGATCTTCTCTGTAGTCATTCGTATCAACTCTGGTCCCAACAATGTTGCTTCACCCACGTCGTCCCAGCATACTGGAGAACGACATTTTCTTCCATACAACGCCTCGAATGGAGCCACACCTATGCTCGCCTGATAACTGTTGTTATAGGAGAATTCCACCAATGGTAGGTACTTATCCCAACTCCCTTTGAGATCTAGGACACAAAGTCTTAATAGATCTTCAAGAGTTTGAATAGTTCTCACTGATTGCCCGTCCATTTGAGGATGGTAAGCCGAACTAAATCATAAATCTGTGCCTATAGCTTTCTGCAAGCTAATCCAAAATCTTGAAGTGAATCTTGGGTCACGATCCGAAACTATGGATACTGGCATGCCATGCAACCTCACAATCTCATTCACGTACATACTAGCAAGACGTTCAAGGGAATAAGTCTCCCGTATCGGCAAGAAATGAGCAGACTTCGTTAGTCTATTAACTATGACCCTTTGGCACTTGATGCTCCGCCTTTACACGTTGACAAGTTAAACACCTCGAGATAAACTCCGCGATCTCTCTTTTCATATTGCTCCACCAAAATGTATGTCGAAGATCGTGATACATTTTGGTACTCCCAGGATGGATTACAAACGGTGTGTTGTGTTCCTCCATCATAATCTTGTACTTCACATCAGAGGCGTTAGGAACACAAAGTCTGGAGTGGACTCGAAGTATTCCTTCTTCATCGATTCTCGCTTCCGGAATAGCACCTTCTTGTACTTTCTTCTTCATACGCATCAGCTCCGGGTCTGTGGCTTAAGCAACTTTAACTTTATCGATTAAAGTTGGTTCTACGCGTATACTTGACATTATCGCACTCGTTCCTGCATATGATCTTCTACTCAATGCGTCAGCTACCGCGCTCACTTTTTCAGGATAGTATTGGATGGTATGATCGAAATCTTTCAACAGCTCGAGCCAACGTCGTTGCCGCATGTTGAGTTCTTTTCGAGTGAAGAAATATTTATGACTTTTATGGTCTGAATATATCTCCACTTTCTCCCCATATAGATAGTGCCTCCAAATCTTTAGCGCAAAAACGACTGCTGCCAACTCTAGATCATGAGTAGGATAATTCCTCTCATATTCTTTAAGTTGTCGCGAGGCATTGGCTATGACTTTCTCACGTTGCATGAGAACACATCCTAACCCTTTGCCTGAAGCATCGCTGTAGATAACAAATCCATCCGAAACCAAATGGTATTATCAGAACAGGTGCCGAAATGAGTCTCCTCTTAAGCTCTTGGAAATCTTTCTCGCATTCTTCGCTCCATACGAATTTGATATCCTTCCGAGTCAGCTGAGTTAATGGGGTAGCGATTCGAGAAAATACTTTTACGAATCTCCGATAATAACCAGAAAGCTACGTATTTCGATTATTAACTTAGGTTGCTCTCAACTGTGACTCATATCCCAATCTTGGATATCACGTCACAATGGCACCTATCAGTTTACTACCGCACGAATATGGCGTCCCCTACAGAGAGTCTGGCTTCAGTGTATTCCATAAAGGAAGTCACCAGATAGAGGCTTGGGTACAAACTTCTACAGTTAGGTTTTTAACTCCTGAAGTTCAATAGGAGCCATTCGATATGAGATTTTAGAAGTGAGTTTTGTACCAGATTCAAAGATGATACAAAATTCAATATCACGCGTAGGCCAAGAAATTCTTCAGGAAATACGTCAGGGATTTACTAACAATAGAAATATAATTCAATCTGACGTATTTTTGTTCAAGTCCATAACATAGCTAAGAAAGCTTGACATCCGTTTTTCAATAAACGAATGACTTTTACGGCTTGATATGAAAGAGTTTGACTTCAATGGTTTGGTTGCTTGAATTTGAATAACAGGTTGCTTAGGATATGAAAACTAACAACCTTACAAAAGCAATCAATTTGGCATGATGAGTAGTTAACCAATCGATCCCTAAAATCACATCAAAAGTAAGTATCTTTAAAGAGATAAGATCAACAGGTAATGTGATGGTGCCAACTTGGATCAAACAAGATTTATAAACAGTGGATGAAATGAAAGTTTCTCCTAATGGAGTCTCACAGATAGGTCAAAGTCTAATTTCTCCGGAGTCAATTTTAGACGTTGAGCACAAAGCAGGAGAAATAAATGAATGGGTAGAATCGGTATCTAATAAGGTATAGACTTCGCAAAAATTTATAATTAACTAACCCGTGCTAACTTCGTTCGGGTTCCTCGCATTCTGACCAGTCACGAAAAACGCTCTTCCAGGAACCGTTGACTTTGACTTTTCTGGGACAGCTTTTTGAGTCACCACCCCCGTTGGACTTGGTTTCTCTACAGTACAATCTCGAGCGATATGTCCTTTCTTTCCACAGTTATAACATACCTTAAACTGTTGTGGACAGTTTGGGCTGATATGTCCTTCTTTTCCGCACTTATAGCATATAATCGGTGGTCGTTCTCCTCCCTTGGAACCAGTTGCTGCTGGTGCTGACGTCTTCGTATTGTCATTGTTGAATCTCCTCTTTTTAAAATCTCCTCCCGACTCGCTTCTTCTATTTTCATAGCCACGATTACCACCAAAGTGGTTGCCGTTCTTGTCCGTATTCTTCTTTCTCCACTGGTTATCGTTGTAGTTGTTCTGATGACTGCTGTCACCGGTATAATCCTGGTTGTGGTCCTTCGATTGACCATACTCGCTATCTCGCTCTAATAATTGAGCCCTGTTGACAACATCTGAATAGAGAGAAAATTTATGAGAAATGAGATTTGACGTATGCCGGGTTTCAAACCTCTCAGAAACATCCGCGTCATACGTTCCTCATTCTCCACAATGAGGTGCAAACCTGGACAACTCTGCAAATTTCGCCTCGTACTGGGACACCGTATGTTGTTATGCTCCAGTCTAATAAACTCTACCTCCTTCATAAGACGAATACTTTAGGAAAGTACTTGTCATTGAATAGTTCATTTACTCCACTGTTAACATTCTCAGTCGACAATCTCAAATACTGCCATAAACAAGGGTTAATTTAACAAATTAACAAATCACATAATATCTCTATATTATGACCGACCAACAAATAAGCTTAGGTAGGACACACTAGCGAAGGATTTACTCGTCTCTCCCTCCTAGTTCTATTCCCCGATCTCCGCCAGAGATCATATCCCTAAGCTCTGATACCAACTGTGACGCCCCAAAACAGGTCCAATCCATCCACCCCATTCGGAGTCGTCAATAACATGGTACAGAAAATAACTACAACTTTATTATTACAATTGTCGTGCAAATACGACAACACATATACTGTGAGTTTAAATACAAAATATTGTCATCTAGACAGTATTCATACTCAATTAAGTCCTCATTATACTTATGATATACTATTTTACAAAATAGTGAGGACTACTAAAATAACTGTCTTGAACCATCATTCATCATACCCGACTAGTACTCGCTATATTCTCGCCTCCTGAGAAGAAAATGGAACAACAAGGAAAAGGGTGAGCTCAACTAGCCCAGTAAAAAAAATATTATGACTAAGATAATATACAACAATTATCGTTAGTCTTCAACAGGGAAAAATTTAATGGAATACAATAGACAACAAGTTTTAAATCAATATTCGCAGCGGAAACAGCAAACCATTAGAAGAGTCAAGTAGAGAATGAGTTCTACTATCTTCTAAGATTTAAAAGTCCATCATCAATAGTTTATCCCTGTAACAATAATCAATAACCATCTTTAATCAAATATTCATCTTTGCACTACAGGCCAAAGATATTCATTTGTATCACCAGTCGATCATGTTCATCTCAACACCTGTTCATCTTTGCACTACGGGCCAAAGATATTCATCAGAAATCATCAATCTTTGCACTACAGGCCAAAGATATTCAATTATATCATCATTTAGGACTGAGGATGATGAAAAATATTTTAAAGAAAACGAATCCAGTGAAGCAAAAGAACAAATATTAGGGATTCGTATTACAGTTTATCCATGTCCAAAAATACCTCATAAACAATCATAGTGGAGTAAAATTCAAGAATAATCAAAATATGGATACAATCAAAGCTAGTATCCAGAATAAATATTTTGGACGAAAAGAAGAAAATTTCATTTTTCGGTGAATAGTAACTCGTGAATAGTAACTCGTGAATAGTAACTCATGAATAGTAACTCATGAATAGTAATCCCGACATGAAAAGTTCTAAATTTGATAAAAAGTTCAGATCAATACTTCGGCATAATGATATTGAAGAAAATAATATCATTTAAGAAGAAATAACATCCCTTACCTCGGAAATACGGTACTTCTGACTGGAATACTAGATATAGTGCTGAAGGAAACTTGCACCGTATAGCAACACTCAAAGTATCAAATACTCACAAGAATACGCTCGATATAGAGAGAGAAAGAGAGAGAAACTTCAGTTTTTGGTGTGATTTTCAATTCTAACCTAAGCACCTATTTATAGGAAATTGCTTAGAACACCAAAGTAGAAAATTGAATATAATAATATATTTATAACCAATTTTCCTTAGACCACCACATCAAAAACATATTTTTCACACAAATGCACCAAAAATGCAAAACATGTTTTAAACAATTTTTGTAACAAAAATCAATTCAGACTCAATAATTCGGAACTTCAATAATTCGTAATAAATAGCCCTTTTATCAGAAAATTCGAATCTCGCAAGTTTTTATAGGAAATTCAATTCTCTACAACTTTGCAGAAGAAAGTTTTCCAAATTCCAAACAGAATTGACCGAAATCCACAAACGGGCGATTTACAGTATATAATAAATTTTCGGTCAAGAATTGTGTCCACCAACACACAAAACATGTGTTAAACATTTAATCCAACAAAAATACTTCTCCTCCTCATTTATTCATATATCCCACATTTATTGTAAAAATATCACCATTAATATATTATTAAAATAATATATTTAAATGAATTATTTATCAGAAAAAAGATAAAATATTAATTTTCAATAATTGTTTACATTAAAATTTTCTCCATCTATATCCATATAAATGAATATTTTCCTCATCATATAAATTAATAATTAATTATACACAAATAATATTACAGAATTACAGTACTGGCAACCAGGCCGTTCCCAGGAAAGAGGGGGCTTTCCACTAAGGATATCTCCTTACTGGCGCGTAATTAGATGGCCAAACCTCTTCTTAGACAGAACTTTCAGATAATATGAATTGTTGTTCCGATAATAGAAAATACTGTGTAGTGACAATTATTAAAACAACAGTAATATAAAATATCAACGCAGCAATTATTGAATCAATAAAATATAATATTGAACAGTAATTACTGTAACAATTATTGAGTAGTGTATTCTTACGTAAGAATCAATAATTGGTGCAATACAGTGTGCTACTGTGCAACAACACGTATTACTGTGTTTTAACCACCGGGTATTTCAACAGTATTAACGGTAACAACTACGCCGTTATTTATAAACAACTTATTTTTGTCATTTTCTTCATCCAATCGCTTTCCGTTATGGGGCTCACACAAGGCTGCGCCGTCGTACGAATATTCCCCGACAACAAGAATATTCCACGACCAAACAAATATTCTCCGACAACAATGAATATTTTAGGACCACTTGCTTATTTGAAATATTTGCGCATTTTACCCATAACTAACCACATTAATCAAATCAACCCTTACTATTTCAAAATAATAAATAGAGGAAATTAAATTTTATTTATTAATAATTTGGGGTCTTACAATCGTGGACAGTTTCCAGATGAGGAAGTCCTATGCCTTGATTATGACGAGGAAAGGTATTATTCTCGTGGACAGTATCCGACCGAAGAAGTCCAAGAGTATTTCTCACTCCTTGATCGTGATGAGGAATTTTATAATTTTAATTCCTATTTTGATGAAGAACGGTTGGTTGAGGAAGAAGTAGCCGAAGAAGTATATGAGTATGGAGAACCTGTATATGATGAATATGCAGATGAAGAAGAAATTTATGATGAATATGAAGATAAAGGAGAATCTTTTGGAGAACCTAAGTATGGCGAATATGATGATGGCAACGAAGAGGAGAATGGATTGTATGAAGTTAGCCAGGAGACCCTAGTCGTTCGCAAGAGTCTACTAACTCATAAAGATGATTCTGAAGATGATTGGTTGAGAACCAATGTCTTTCAAACAACTTACACAATAGGAAATAAATTCTGCAAGTTAATCATTGATATCGGCAATTATGAGAACGTAGTATCCGAAGAGGATGTCAAGAAATTGCAGTTGAAAATGTATCAGGCATCCTAAACCATATAAGTTGTCGTGGTTAAAAAAAGGTAATGAAGTAACAGTGGATAAAAAGTTCTTAGTGTATTTCTCCATCGGCAGTAAATATTTTGATAATACTTTCTGTGATGTGGTGTCTATGGATGCATGCCATGTGTTGTTGGGCCGACCTTGACAATATGACCAAAGCGTTATTCATAATGGTCGGAAGAATACATATTCCCTTAGTATTAAAGGGAAGAAGGTTGTGCTAGCACCTCGGTGAGAAGAAGACAGTTCGGCTTGAGCAGTCGGGAATCTAAACCTATTGTCCGTGATTAGATTCCTATCGGAGGCTGATTGTGAAGATGTGATGTATGTTCTACTTCTTTATGGGAATAGTTTAACAAAAGAAATAATTGAATGTCAGTCGATGTGCAGGAGTTTCCCGAAGAGCTTCCCTCGAGACTATTGCCGATAAGGAATATTCAACACCAAATATATCTTGTACCAGAATCAAATCAAAAGGAAAATATTTCAGTTGCCGAAGCCTCTTCTCGTGCAGTTTTCAATCTATCTGTGTCGAACTTGAGGACGAGTTCTTTCCAACACGGAGAGACTGATGCAGGAGGATTTCTGGCCGAGGATCCTGAATGGTCGGATGGTATGATGATGATGCTAAAGAACCAAAAGTTAAAGGATCAACACAATATGGTATCAGTTAACTTCGGGGTCAGGCGTTCGGTTCATGTATTCGGGGTCAGAGTTCGGCTTCAGATGGTGTCATGACTTCGAGTGTGGCGAACATCTTCTGAAGAGGCGTCATGACTTCGGAAGTCGATGGACTTTATTATTATTATTATTATTATTATTATTATTTAGTCTTTCATAGTAATAGTATTTTATTAGGTAGTAAATCATTTATAATAAGTTGTTACTTGTTAAAATTTTATTTCCGTATTTTTAGAAAGTTTGTTAGGATATCTTTCCGTATCTCTAGGAGGATTTTATTTTCATATCTCTAAGAAGATTCTAGAGTGACTTGGAGAGAAAGTTTTTTTAGCTATATATAAACCCGGCTTGCGGGTTGAATTCGATGAACTTTGATTTTGATAAATATATTATACACATTAGAGAGATTTCTCTGTGTTTTTTTCGGAGAACCTCTTCCTTCTTCCTGTGAATTTATTTGTTTACCTAACCCGCAAGATAATCACTATCCCACCCGGCGTCACATATGAATTACCCTAAATTATCTACTCCGATTAAAGATGGGATTTCATACCTGCAATTGATCCCCAACATTGACCACAAAAGCATAAGGAATTATTCCAACCCTATACCACTTATCCTCTTTGAGAACTTGAAGTCCTTCAACTTCTTTTTCTTGCAGAAGAATGGTGATTCCTGATCCGTCTGAATGCGCTTTTGAACCCAAAACTCTATCTGGTTTAGAACATAAAGGGTAAAAATTAAACCTTGCATGCATTTGTGCTCTTCCTCCAAACTGTTTTAAGAAACTTTTGGCTTCCAAGTGTAATGACTTTGCTAGGGCTATCAATATGCGGTGTGTCATTAGCTCCATTTTTGTGCAGCATTCATGCAGTAGTTCACTACATATCAATTAATCTGTGACAACCCCAAAATATGTCCATTCTATCCAACCTATTCTGAGTCGCCAAATACATGGTACAGAAAATAACTACAACTTTATTACAACAATTGTTGTGCAAAATACAACAACATATATGCTGTGAGTTTGGATACAAATATATACCAAATGTGACTCATGTCCCAACCGTGGACAGTACCTCACAATGACACCTTACATAAAGGTATAGTCAAAAACTATTTTAGAAATTAGAATCTTTGGGAAGTGCTCAAGGAAACCTTCGTACATGGGAGGCCATGCGTCTAGGTTATGATAGATATCATATGGCCACAGAATTATCCTTGGTTGACCCAATAGACCCCAAAGAAAAACGAGAAGATTACTATCATTTTCTTCCTAATGGTGAGTCTTCTCTTGACTTATCATTATCTCCACTGTCTTTAATCGTGAATTATACTTCAAACAAACACCAAGATTATATAGGTAGTGCTCGTAGATATACTTAGCAAGTGGATGAGCACAATCCTGTCTTATGATGACACGACGTTGTATGTCATTAGACATCTGGTATGATAGTGGCAAAACACCCTTTCAACGTTGGGTTCGCTTCACCCTAGATGATTCACCAAATATAACTACTAAATGATGACCACCGTTCTATTCCCCTGTTATCCCCGCTCGACCCAGCTACACTCTTATTACCTGAAAGGAATTGTGAAACAGAAGGGTGAGCACAACTAGCCCAGTAAAGAATATCATGACTAAAGATAAATAAGTTATCAATAGCCTTCAACAGAATTAAATCAGAGATTTAGAACATATGGTAGATGATAAAAATTTTCAACCATAGTTGTAGCGGAACGAGCAATCCATTAGAAGAGTCAAATAGACTATAAAGTCTATTATCTTCTCCATGTTAAAAATCCACCAACAATGTTTTATCCCTGTAACATCAATCAACAATTCTGGTCCACAATCATATGAATAACTCATAATCATAATTGTAGTTCTAAATTCCTCTTCTCATCCATGACGAAGATAATTTTCATCACCTATCTTTACCTGAAACATCAAAGATCATGGTTACACCAAATCACATTTCCTGCTCATAATCATACTAATAAATTCATCTTTGCACTACGGCCAAAGATATTCGTCAACAGTTCATCTTTGCACTACTGGCCAAAGGGAACCCATAGTCATGATCATACCAAAAATCTACCCATCTTTACACTCAAGTCAAAGAGAAATATCATCATTAGGGTTATAAAAATATTATATATGATAATAAAATCAATATAATCAACATATAGATTTAATCTCAAGAGTAATATTCATAAATCAACTATAATTTGGTGAGAAAAAGAAACCAATTTTATCGTGAATAGTAACTCATGAATAGTAACTCGTGAATAGTAACTCGTGAATAGTAACCCCGACACAAAAAGGTAAAAATTTTACAATAAAATTCATACCAATATTTCAGTATAATGATATTGAAATAATAACATTTCTTAAATTTATAAACAATTTATTTTAATTGTTTACACTTTACTAAATAATGCATTTTAATCATCCTAAAATGCCAAACTCATAAGATTTTATTACCAATAACCAAAACTCTCATCAAAAATCTGCATATACCTCATATAGGATTCTCAAGCTATAAAATCCTATTTTTTAATTTTCTTACTTCACATAACATATTTAATTCATTTACTCATAACTAGTCTATTTTTAAGAAAAATACCAAATCAGTTCCAAAAATATTTCTTTTCTGGAATTTAGCAGAATATAGTCCCATATTGAACATATATTTTTCTCCGAATTTTTAAAACTCATTTACTATTTTTCATATGGCCAAAACAGCCGAATATTTAGAAATTTATCATAAATTGTACTTTTATCCAAAAATTCCGAAATTCACAGAGTACACTGATATTATATAGATATACTTTCAATAAAAATTTCATCAATTTTGAAGTTAACTACAAGGAGTTATAAGCGGTTACTTTTAAAATAGTCTTTCCCCGTAAAATTCATAACTCTTAATCTATACGTCCAAAAATCACCATTTTTGGACACAATCAATAAAACTCATCAAAATATCATTTCAAATTTTTCCAGAATTTTTTGAAGGTCAGAAGAATTACGAACTGAAAAACATAATAACCCTTAAAATCCCTTACCTCAAAAGAGCAGCACTTCTGACCGGATATCAGATATAACGCTGAAGGAAACTTGTACTGATGAATAGCAACTCACCAAGTATCTAAATACTCCCAAAATATACTCAATAATCTAGAGAGAGAAAGAGAAAAAACTTGTTTCTGGTGTGATTTTCAATTCTAACTTAGCCCTCTATTTATAGGAAAATGTTAGCACGCCGAAGCAGACTTGACCTGCAACCTGATGGCTTTACTTGCTACTATTGCCACCCACCACATTTGAAATAAAATTCAACACATTTCTTCACCAACCACAAGTGGGGCCCACTCAATTCTAGAATTTTCCACCAAAATCATTTATAAACCTAATTTTGGAATCAGTCACCTCTTAAAATTCATAACAAATCATACGTTCATTTTTAACAGTTCAAAATTTGCGGACATATACTCAACCTATATATGTATAACATATCCAGATATTACCATGATCCAACGGTCGGATTAAAAATTATAACACTCGCAAAATATCTCAAAAACCCTAATTTGATTTTCAATACCTCCGTTCCGACAAAAATACAGATAAAACACCTCAACATTAACTCTTTCATTTTTAACCACAAAAATATATCCCTCATTTATATCCATATAAAATAAATATTTTCTTATCATATGAATCAATAATTAATTATTCACAAATAATATTACAGAATCACATTTATGACAACCAGGCCGTTTCCAGGAAAGAGGGGGCTTTCCAATAAGAATTTCTTCTTACTGGCGCGCAATTAGGTGACCAAACCTCTCCTTAGACAGAACTTTATAGACATTGTCAATAATGCTATCTAATAATATTATTCAAATAATATGAATTATTGATCTGATAATGGAGATACTGTGCAGTGACAATTATTGAAACAACAATAATACAAAATATTAACGCAGCAATTATTGATTCAATAAAATAAAATATTGAACAGAAATTACTGTAACAATTATTGAGTAGTGCCTTCTCACGTAAGAATCAATAATTGAAAAAAAATACTGTTCAATACCGTGTGTTACTGTGCAACTACGCGTATTACTGTATTTTAACCACCAGGTATTCCAACAGTGTTAACGGTAACAACTACGCCGTTATTTATAAAAACTCAAATTTATCGTTTTCTTCATCCGACAGTTATTCTGTTATGGGGCCCACAAATGGCTGCGCCGTCGTACAAATATTCCCCGACAGAAAGAATATTCTACGACCAAACGAATATTCCCCGACAACAATGAATATTTTATAACCACTTGTATATTTTGAAAAAAATTCATATATCACCCTTAACTTTAACATTTATCAATTAACCATTTACTGAATAGTAATTATAAGAAAAATTGAATACTTTTATTTCATAAAATTCGAGGTCTTACAATCTCCCCTCCTTATGAAATTTCGTCCCCGAAATTTACGTACCTGGTATTTCAAAAAATTGAGAATACCTTGCTTTCATTTCAGATTCTATCTCCCGGGTCATCATGATTTCTCCATTGCTCATCTCCCGTGATAACTTCATTTGGGTTCCTCACTTGTTGGGAAGTCATGACAACCGCTCTCCCTTGAACTACCCGGCTTTGACTTGTCTGTGGCAGCATTTGGCGTCATCACTACCGTTGGAATATACTTTTCTATAGGGCATATTCCTCCCTCAACTGCCTCGTCGTACTCCTGATTCATGATCTGAATCATCAATCTTCGATCCATATCGAATTCAGATTGACCGCTCTGTACAGGGTAATTCAAAACTCGATGTTGGGTTCTCCCAATTACTTTCCAAAAAGAGAAATTCATATAATTTATTTTAGCCTTCTTAGATCGGACATCTCTTTCCACAATATCCTCGTGTCGTGCGGCTTTTGCCCATGCATCACTTATTCTCACTCATTCAGTTTTTTCAGCTCAGATTCCATCTTTATCATCTTATACTCTACTAAAGAATGCTTTTTTTCAAGCATCACATAGCGGGTAACACAAGCTTGAATTATTGCATCCTTTTGCTCCACGACCGCCTGTCGTTCTTCAGCCTGCTCTTCTAACTCATGAATATGATTTTGCAATTCTACATTTTGATCATATAATACCTCTAATAAATTCTCCTCAGGTGCTTCTTCTTCCTCACTCTCAGCTGCTACCTCTGCGACTAGCTCAGGTGCAACTATCAATTCTTCACTCACCACATAGATTTCTCTAATTCCTTCTTCGCCTGACATCACATTATCCTGGTTGATGATTAGAGGTATCCCCACGGTCTCATTCACTTTATTGTTAACATTCTCAGCAGCCATTGTCAAATACTGCCACAAAACAAGGGTTAATTAAACAAATTAACATATCACATAATATTCCGATATTATGACTGACCAACAATTAAGCTTAGGTAGGACACACTAGCGAAGGATTTACTCATCTCTCCCCTCCTAGTTATATTCCCCGATCTCCGCCAGAGACCACATCCCTAAGCTCTGATACCAACTGTGACAACCCCAAAATAATTCCATTCTATCCAACCTATTCTGAGTCGCCAAATACATGGTACAAAAAATAACTACAACTTTATTACAACAATTGTCGTGCAAAATACAACAACATATATGTTGTGAGTTTGGATACAAATATATACCAAATGTGACTCATGTCCCAACCGTGGACAGCACCTCACAATAACACCTTACATAAAGGTATAATCAAAAACTATTTTAGAAATTAGAATCTTTGGGAAGTGCTCAAGGAAACCTTCGTACATAGGAGGCCATGCGTCTAGGTTATGATAGATATCATATGGCCATAGAATTATCCTTAGTTGACCCAATAGACCCAAAAAAAAACGAGAAGATTACTATCATTTTCTTCCTAATGGTGAGTCTTCTCTTGACTTATCATTATCTCCACTGTCTTTAATCGTGAATTATACTTCAAACAAACACCAATATTATATAGGTAGTGCTCGTAGATATACTCAGCAAGTGGATGAGCACAATCCTGTCTAATGATGACACGAGGTTGTATGTCATTAGACATCTGGTATGATAGTGGCAAAACACCCTTCCAACGTTGGGTTCGCTTCACCCTAGATGATTCACCAAATATAACTACTAAATGATGACCACCGTTCTATTCTCCTGTTACCCCCGCTCGACCCAGCTACACTCTTATTACCTGAAAGGAATTGTGAAACAGAAAGGTGAGCACAACTAGCCCAGTAAAGAATATCATGACTAAAGATAAATAAGTTATCAATAGCCTTCAACAGAATTAAATCAGAGATTTAGAACATATGGTAGATGATAAAAATTTTCAACCATAGTTGCAGCGGAACGAGCAATCCATTAGAAGAGTCAAATAGACTATAAAGTCTATTATCTTCTCCATGTTAAAAATTTACCAACAATGTTTTATCCCTGTAACATCAATCAATAATTTTGGTCCACAATCAAATGAATAACTCATAATCATAATTGTAGTTCTAAATTCCTCTTCTCATCCAGGACGAAAATAATTTTCATCACCTATCTTTACCTGAAACATCAAAGATCGTGGTTACACCAAATCACATATCCCGCTCATAATCATACTAATAAATTAATCTTTGCAGTACGGCCAAAGATATTCGTCAACAGTTCATCTTTGCACTACTGGCCAAAGGGAACCCATAGTCATGATCATACCAAAAATCTATCCATCTTTACACTCAAGTCAAAGAGAAATATCATTATTATGATTATAAAAATATTATATATGATAATAAAATCAATATAATCAACATATAGATTTAATCTCAAGAGTAATATTCATAAATCAACTATAATTTGGTTAGAAAAAGAAACAAATTTTATCGTGAATAGTAACTCATGAATAGTAACTCGTGAATAGTAACTCGTGAATAGTAATCCCGACACAAAAAGGTAAAAATTTCACAATAAAATTCATACCAATATTTCAGTATAATGATATTGAAAGAATAACATTTCATAAATTTATAAACAATTTATTTTAATTGTTTACACTTTACTAAATAATACATTTTAATCATCCTAAAATACCAAACTCATAAGATTTCATTACCAATAACCAAAACTCTCATCAAAAATCTGCATATACCTCATATAGGATTCTCAAGCCATAAAATCCTATTTTTCAATTTTCTTACTTCACATAACATATTTAATTCATTTACTCATAACTAGTCTATTTTTATGAAAAATACCAAATCAGTTCGAAAAATATTTCTTTTCTGGGATTTAGCAGAATATAGTCCCATATTGAACATATATTTTTCTCCGAATTTTTAAAACTCATTTACTATTTTTCATATGGCCAAAACTGCTGAATATTTAGAAATTTATCATAAATTGTACTTTTATCCAAAAATTCCGAAATTCACAGAGTACACTGATATTATATAGATATACTTCCAATAAAAATTTCATCAATTTTGGAGTTAACCACAAGGAGTTATAAGCAGTTACTTTTAAAATAGTCTTTCCCCGTAAAATTCATAACTCTTAATCTATACATCCAAAAATCACCATTTTTGGACACAATCAATAAAACTCATCTAAATATCATTTCAAATTTTTCCAGAATTTTCTGAAGGTCAGAAGAATTACGAACTAAAAAACATAATAACCATTAAAATCCCTTACCTCAAAAGAGCAGCACTTCTGACCGGATATCGGATATAACGCTGAAGGAAACTTGCACTGATGAATAGAAACTCACCAAGTATTTAAATACTCCCAAACTATACTCAATAATCTAGAGAGAGAAAGAGAGAAAACTTGTTTCTGGTGTGATTTTCAATTCTAACTTAGCCCTCTATTTATAGGAAAATGTTAGCACGCCGAAGCAGACTTGACCTACAACCTGATGGCTTTACCTGCTACTATTGCCACCTACCATATTCGAAATAAAATTCAGGATATTTCTTCACCAACCACAAGTGGGGCCCACTCAATTCTAGAATTTTTTACCAAAATCATTTATAAACCTAATTTTCGAATCAGTCACCTCTTAAAATTCATAACAAATCATACGTTCATTTTTAACGGTTCAAAATTTACGGACATATACTCAACTTATATATGTATAACATATCCAGATATTACCACGATCCAACGGTCGGATTAAAAATTATAACACTCGCAAAATATCTCAAAAACCCTAATTTGATTTTCAATACCTCCGTTCTGACAAAAATACAGATAAAACACCTCAACATTAACTCTTTTATTTTTAACCACAAAAATATATCCCTCATTTATATCCATATAAAATAAATATTTTCTTATCATATGAATTAATAATTAATTATTCACAAATAATATTACAGAATCACATTTATGACAACCAGGCCGTTCCCAGGAAAGAAGGGGCTTTTCAATAAGAATTTCTTCTTACAGGCGCGCAATTAGGTGACCAAACCTCTCATTAGACAGAACTTTTTAGACATTGTCAATAATGCTATCTAATAATATTATTCAAATAATATGAATTATTGATCTGATAACGGAGATACTGTGCAGTGACAATTATTGAAACAACAATAATATAAAATATCAACGCAGCAATTATTGATTCAATAAAATAAAATATTGAACAGAAATTACTGTAACAATTATTGAGTAGTGCCTTCTCACGTAAGAATCAATAATTGAAAAAAAATATTGTTCAATACCGTGTGTTACTGTGCAACTACGCGTATTACTGTATTTTAACCACCAGGTATTCCAACAGTGTTAACGGTAACAACTACGCCGTTATTTATAAAAACTCAAAATTGTCATTTTCTTCATCCGACAGTTATTCTGTTATGGGGCCCACAAATGGCTGCGCCGTCGTACGAATATTCCCCGACAGAAAGAATATTTCACGACCAAACGAATATTCCCCGACAACAATGAATATTTTATAACCACTTGTATATTTTGAAAAAAATTCATATATCACCCTTAACTTTAACATTTATCAATTAATCATTTACTGAATAGTAATTATAAGAAAAATTGAATACTTTTATTTCATAAAATTCGGGGTCTTACATAATCACCATAGAAAAAAGGCTTGTTAGTGAAATTGAATAAAAAAATATAATTTTATGAAAAATGCTAGGTAAGTAGATAAAAATTATTTAGTTTATTCAAATAAAGTATTGATAAATTGTATGCATGAACGTAGGAAATTTATGGCCTGAGGAACAACCTACCCTAAAAAAATTAAGACTATAAAATTTTAACATTTTTACTTCATGCAACCCCCAAAATGTATGAAAAAAATAAAGAAATATGTAATATTATTTGAGAAAATATACGAAAATATTTCTCCTGTTCCAAATATAAGAATTATTTTAAATTTTTTAAGTTGACTTAAATATGGGTAAATTCATAAATATCACTCTTCCGTTTTTTTTGTTGGTATTAGTATATAAATATCAAATTTTATGGTCTTCCTTTCCTCTATTGTGTACTATAAAGGGTCCATATATATTGTATCATAAAAAATAAAATCTTATTTCAACCAAAAATTATAAAATAATTTACAAAATTTGGACCGTAAACGACCATTATAAGACCCCGACTTTTAATAAATATAATTTAATTTCTTATAATTATTATTCTAAAAATTATTGTGTTAAATTGATAAACTGATAAAGTTAAGGGTGATATATGCAAATTATAAGATTAAAAAAAATATGTCGAGAAATATTCATTTTGTCGAGAAATATTAGATAAAGTACGACGGCGCTGAAATAACCAATTATTAGTGAACCTCACAACGGAATATTGTCGGTTGTAAAAAACGACATAAATAACATTTTTAATTAAAAAAATCAACGGTACTACCACCTTTAACTATTAAGATACCTAGTGATAAATAAACAGTAGGACGCGATACTCTACAATATTATACGACAACACACAATATTGTAATTAAATCAATAATTGTCACAGTAGCAACTGCACAATATTTTATATTATTAAACCAATAATTATCATCATAGAAAGGGTAGTAATGGAAAGTTGCATAATTAAAAGTCATGAGTATTACGTAGTTAGACAGACTTGTTATTTGAGGAACACTAATATATGTGATATTAATACATTAAATCAATAATACATAAAACAGATAATATAATAATAATTGATGAATGATATAGATTAATTAAAGATAATCTTGTAAATTGTGAATAATGGATTAATATGTGTGAATCATTAGGAATAACTAATGAATAATTGAATAATGGATGAATAAGTGTGAATCATTATGAATAATTAATGAATATACGAAAAAGGTGTGAGTAATGGATAAGTAATATAAATATGTAAATAATGAGTGAATAATATATGAAAAATGTGTGAGTAATGGATAAATAGTATAAAGATGTAAATAATGAATGAATAATATATAGAAAAAGTGTGAGTAATGGATAAATAATATAAAGATGTAAATAATGAGTGAATAATATATGGAAAAAGTGTGAGTAATAAATAAATAATATAAACATGTAAATAATGGATGAATAATATAAATAAAAGATAAAGATGTAAATAATTGATGAATAATATATTGAAAATGTGTGAATAATGGATGAAAAATATAAATAAAATATAAAGATATAAATAATAAAGATATAAATAATGGATAAATAATATATTAAAAATGTGTGGCTAATGGATGAATAATATAAATTAAAGATAGAGATCTAAATAATAAATGAATAATATATTGAAAAGGTGTGAGTATATAATTGAAGAATAATATAAATTAAAGATATAAATAATGGATGGATAAATTAAAGTGTGATAATTGATGCGTGGTAGATGTTGGTTAAGTTTTGGCTATAAATAAGGGGCTTAGTATAAGGAGTTTCATAAGTTTCTTGTTTATCCTTCATTCCACCCTCTGAAAGTTTCTTAGTGTAAGTATCTCTCTAAGTTTACTAAGACTACCTCAAGTTTTAGTGCATATCAGTTAGAGTGTAAGAATTGTTTAGGTTGATCAATTTCATAGAAAAAAACATCTAGTCACGTGCTATGGTAAGGAATCATTAATTTTCTTTCATACTCCTAAATTTATGGTAAGAAAATATTATTTAGTTCTACAGCCTTATCATTAAATAATGAAAATTCCTGAAATGATTAGAATTTCCTTAATAGTTGATGTTTCATCTATTATCTTTTAACCTGAATTATCCATTTTTGAACGGTGAGCTTTATATATTATTCTTGAACTTGAATCGATATTATAAATATCGTGTTGACAATCTGGATGAATTAAAATATAAATCTTTAATATTTATTCTTTATTTTATTATTCTAATTATTCTTTCCATTCTTCATATCATTCTTCATATCTTTGCATGGGTGCAAAGATAGCATGATTGTTGAGTATCTTTAGCTTGTGTGGCAAAGACACGTGGTAAAAGTTCTCTTTGGCTTGGTGCAAAGAGGAACTATTGATTGGCATGATTTTGACTAGGAATTGTGGATTTGCATAATCATGACCATTGGTGTTACAATTGACTGTCTTTGGCCTGGGTGCAAAGACAATATGATTGTTCAGTGTCTTTAGCCTGTGTGGCAAGGACACGGGGTGAAATCTCTCTTTGGCCTGGGTGTAAAGAGGAACTATTGATTGGTGTTACATGGATACATATTGATTGTGACAACCCCAAAATAGGTCCATTCCATCCAACCCATTCTGAGTCGCCAAATACATGGTACATAAAATAACTACAACTTTATTACAACAATTGTAGTGCAAAATACAATAACATAAATGTTGTGAGTTTTGATACAAATATATACCAACTATGACTCACGTCCCAACCTTGGTTAGCACGTTACAATGACACCTTACATAAAGGAACAGTCAAAAACTATTTTAGAAATTAGAATCTTTGGAAAGTACTCAAGAAAACCTTCGTACATGGGAGGCCATGCGTCTAGGTTATGATAGATATCATATGCCCACAGAATTATCTTTGGTTGACCCAATAGACCCCAAAGAAAAAATAAGAAGATTACTATCATATTTCTTCCAATGGTGAGTCTTCTCTTGACATATCATTATCTCCACTGTCTCTAATCGTGAATTATACTTCAAACAAACACCAAGAATATATAGGTAGTGCTCATAAATATACTCAACAAGTGGATGTGCATAACCCTGTCTTATAATGACACGAGGTTGTATGACATTAGACATCTTGTATGATAGTGACAAAACACCCTTCCAACGTTGGGTTCGCCTCACCCTATATGATTCACCAAATATAACTACTAAATAATGTATACAACACACTTTTCTATACTGGTTAGGGAGAACTCCATAGCTAGAGACCACCGTTCTATCCCTTGTTACCCCGCTCGACCCAGCTAAACTCTTATTACCTGAAAGAAATTGTAAAGAAAAAGAGTGAGCACAACTAGCCCAGTAAAGAATATCATGACTAAAGATAATTAAATTATCAATAGCCTTCATCAGTAATAAATCAGAGATTTAGAACATATGGTAGATGATAAAACTTTTCAACCATAGTTACAGCGGAACGAGCAATCCATTAGAAGAGTCAAATATACCATAAAATTTATTTTCTTCTCTATGTTAAAAGTCCACCAACAATATTTTATCCCTGTAACATAAATCAACAATTCATGTCCACAATCACGTGTATAACTCATAATCGTAATTACAGTTCTAAATTCCTTTTCTCATCCAGGACAAAGATAATTTTCATCACCTGAAACATCAAAGATCATGGTTATACCAAATCACAGTTCATGTTCATAATCATACTAATAAATTTATCTTTGCACTACGGCCTAAAGATATTCATCAACAAGTCATCTTTGTACTACAGGCCAAAGATATTCAATAACAGGTCATCTTTGCATTACGAGCCAAAGATATTCATCACCAACTCATCTTTGCACTACAGGCTAAAGATATTCAACAACAGGTCATCTTTGCATTACGAGCCAAAGATATTCATCAACAACTCATCTTTGCACTACAGGCCAAAGATATTCCTCAACAGTTCATATTTGCACTACAAGCCAAATATATTCATATCTCAAAGAAATATATAATCATTTCAGAATTTATATAAACAATAATTATAACCATGTTAATCAATTCATCTTTACACTTAAGCTAAAGATATTCAATTATAAATTCAATGGTCATGATCATACCAGTTAACAATTCATCTTTGCACTACAGGCCAAAGATATTCCTCAGTCACGATCATACCAATAATTTACCCATCTTTACACTTAAGTGAAAGAAAAATTCAACATCAAGGTTATAAAAATATTATATATGATAATAAAAACAATATGATCAACAACTACATTTATTTTAAAGAGCAACAATCATAAATTAACGATAATTTGGTCAGAAAAAGAAGCTAATTTTTGTCGTGAATAGTACCCATGAATAGTAACTTGTGAATAATAAATCATGAATAGTAACTCGTGAATAGTACTCCGTATTCGTACATAGTACCGTATACGTAAATAATGTCATATACGTAAATAGTGTCATATACATGAATAGTGTCGTATACGTGAATAGTGTCGTATACGTGAATAGTAATTCCGACTCAAAAAGGTAAAAATTTCACAATAAAATCCATACCAATATTTCAGTATAATGATATTGAAAGAATAACATTTCTTAAACTTATAAACAATTTATTTTAATTGTTTACACTTTACTAAATAATGCATTTAATCATCCTAAAATGCTAAACTCATAAGATTTCATCACCAATAACCAAAACCCTCATCAAAAATCTGCATATACCTCATATAGGATTCTCAAGCCATAAAATCCTATTTTTCAATTTTCTTACTTCACATAACATATTTAATTCATTTACTCATAACTAGTCTATTTTCATGAAAAATACCAAATTAGTACAAACAAAATTTCTTTTATGAGATTTAGTAGAATATAGTCCCATATTGAACATATATTTTTCTCAGAATTTTTAAAAATCATTTACTATTTTTTATATTGCCAAAACAGCCGAATATTTAGATATTTATCAAAAATTGTACTTTTATCCAAAAATTCCGAAATTTACAGAGTATACTTCTATCATATACATGTACTCTCAATAAAAATTTCACCAATTTTGGAGTTAACCACAAGGAGTTATAAGCAGTTACTTTTAAAATAGTCTTTTCTCATAAAATTCACAACTCTTAATCTATACATCCAAAAATCGTCATTTTTGGACACAATCAAGAAAACTTATCAAATTATCATTTTAAATTTTTTCAGAATTTTTGAAGGTCAGAAAAATTACGAAAATGAAAAACATAACAACCCTTAAAATCCCTTACTATCCCTTACAATCCCTTACAATCCCTTATTATCCCTTATCTTAGAATAACCGTACTTTTGACTGAATTTTGGATATAGTACTGACAGAAACTTGCACTGAATAGCAACTCTCAAAGTATCAAAATACTCACAAAATACGCTCGAGAATATAGAGACAGAAAGAGGGGAAACTTATGAATTCTGGTGTGATTTTCAATTCTAACTTGGCCCTCTATTTATAGGAAAATGTTAGCACGCCGAAGCAGACTTGACCTGCAACCTGATGGCTTTACCTGCTACTATTGCCACCCACCACATTTGAAATAAAATTCAGCACATTTCTTCACTAACCATAAGTGGGGCCCACTCAATTCTAGAATTTTCTACCAAAATTATTTATAAACCTAATTTTCGAATCAACCACCTTTTAAAATTCATAACAAATCATACGTTCATTTTTAACGGTTCAAAATTTATGGACATATACTCAACTTATATATGTATAACATATCCAAAAATCACAATGATCCAACGGTCGGATTAAAAATTATAACTCACGCAATATATCTGAAAAATACTTATTTGATTTTTAATACCTCTATTCCGACAGAAATACTGATAAAACACCTCAACATTAATTTCTTCAATAATAACCACATAAATAAATCCATTATTTATATCCACATCAAATGAATATTTCCTTATCATATAAATCAATAATTAATTATTCACAAATAATATTACAGAATCACAATTATGACAACCAGGCCGTTCTCAGGAAAGAGGGGGCTTTCCAATAAGGATGTCTCCTTACTGGCGCACAATTAGGTGACCAATCCTCTCCTTAGACAGAACTTTTTAGACATTGCCAATAATGTTATCTAATAATATTATTCAAATAATATAAATTATTGATCTGATAATGGGAAATACTATGTAGTGACAATTATTGAAACAACAATAATATAAAATATCAACGCAGCAATTATTGAATCAATAAAATAGAATATTGAACAGTAATTACTATAACAATTATTGAGTAGTGCCTTCTTAATTAAGGATCAATAATTTAAAAATAATGTGCAATACCGTGTGCTACTGTGCAACTATGCATATTACTGTATTTTAACCACCAGGTATTCCAACATTGTTAACGGTAACAACTACGCCGTTATTTATAAAAACTCAAATTTGTCGTTATCTTTATCCGACAATTTTTCGTTATGGGGCCCACAAATAGTTGCGCCGTCGTATGAATATTCCCCGACAGAAAGAATATTTCACGACCAAACGAATATTCCCCGACAACAATGAGTATTTTATAACCACTTGTTTATTTTGCAAATTTTATATATATCACCATTAACTTTAACTTTTTATCAATTTAACCATTTACTAAATAGAAAAAATTGAATACTTTTATTTCATAAAATTTGGGGTCTTACAATCTCCTTTCCTTATAAAATTTCGTCCCCGAAATTTACGTACCTGATAATTCAAAGAGTTGAGAATACCTTGCTTTCATTTCAGATTCCATATTCCCTGTCATCATGATTTCTCCATTGCTCATCTCCAATATTTCAGATATCATTCTAGAATACAGCTTCAAAACAAGGGTTAATTGAACAAATTAACATATAACATAATATCCCGATATTATGACTGACCAACAAATAAGCTTAGGTAGGACACACTAGCAAATGATTTACTCATCTCTCCCCTCCTAGTTCTATCATCCGATCTCCGCCAGAGATCATATCCCTAAGCTCTGATACCAAATGTGACGACCCCCAAATAGGTCCATTCCAACCAACCCATTCTGAGTCGCCAAATACATGGTACAGAAAATAACTACAACTTTATTACAATAATTATCGTGCAAAATACAACAACATAAATGCTGTGAGTTTTGATACAAATATATACCAACTGTGACTCATGTCCCAACCTTGGTTAGCACGTCACAATGACACCTTACATAAAGGTACAGTCAAAAACTGTTTTAGAAATTAGAATATTTGGAAAGTGCTTAAGGAAACCTTCGTACATGGGAGGTAATGCGTCTAAGTTATTATAGATATCATATGCCTACAGAATTATCCTTGGTTGACCCAATAGCCCCCAAAGAAAAAACAAGAAGATTACTATCATATTCTTTCTAATGGTGATTCTTCTCTTGACATATCATTATCTCCACTGTCTCTAATCGTGAATTATACTTCAAACAAACACCAAGAATATATAGGTAGTGCTCGTAAATATACTCAGTAAGTGGATGTACATAACCCTGTCTTATAATAACACGAGGTTGTATGACATTAGACATCTTGTATGATAGTGACAAAACACCCTTCCAACGTTGGGTTCGCCTCACCCTATATGATTCACCAAATATAACTACTAAATGATGTATACAACACACTTTTCTATACTGGTTAGGGAGAACTCCATAACTAGAGACCACCGTTCTATCCCTTGTTACCCCGCTCGACCCAGCTACACTCTTATTACCTGAAAGGAATTGTGAAGCAAACGGGTGAGCACAACTAGCCCAGTAAAGAATATCACAACTAAAGATAATTAAATTATCAATAGCCTTCATCAGTAATAAATCAGAGATTTAGAACATATGGTAGATGATAAAACTTTTCAACCATAGTTGCAGCGGAACGAGCAATCTATTAGAAGAGTCAAATAGACCATAAAATCTATTATATTCTCCATGTTAAAAGTCCACCAACAATGTTTTATCCCTATAATATAAATCAACAATTCCTGTCCACAATCACGTGTATAACTTATAATCATAATTGTAGTTCTAAATTTCTTTTCTCATCCAGGACAAAGATAATTTTCATCACCTAAAACATCAAAGATCATGGTTATACCAAATCACAATTCATGTTCATAATCATACTAATAAATTCATCTTTGCACTACGGCCCAAAGATATTCATCAACAAGTCATCTTTGCACTACAGGCCAAAGATATTCAACAACAGGTCATCTTTGCATTACGAGCCAAAGATATTCATCACCAACTCATCTTTGCACTACAGGCTAAAGATATTCAACAACAGGTCATCTTTGCATTACGAGCCAAAGATATTCATCTACAACTCATCTTTGCACTACAGGCCAAAGATATTCCTCAACAGTTCATATTTGCACTACAGGCCAAATATATTCATATCTCAAAGAAATATATAATCATTTCAGAATTTATATAAACAATAATTATAACCATGTTAATCAATTTATCTTTACACTTAAGCTAAAGATATTCAATTATAAATTCAATGGTCATGATCATACCAATTAACAATTCATCTTTGCACTACAGGCCAAAGATATTCCTCAGTCACGATCATACCAATAATTTACCCATCTTTACACTCAAGTGAAAGAGAAATTTAACATTAGGGTTATAAAAATGTTATATATGATAATAAAAATAATATGATCAACAACTGTATTTATTTTCAAGAGCAACAATCATAAATTAAAGATAATTTGGTCAAAAAAAGAAACTAATTTTTGTCGTGAATAGTACCTGTGAATAGTAACTCGTGAATAGTAACTCGTGAATAGTAACTTGTGAATAGTAACGCATGAATAGTAACTCGTGAATAGTACTCCATATTCGTACATTGTACCGTATACGTAAATAATATCATATACGTAAATAGTGTCATATACATGAATAGTGCCGTATACGTGAATAGTGTCGTATACGTGAATAGTAATCCCAACTCATAAATATAAAAATTCCACAATAAAATTCATACCAATATTTCAGTATAATGATATTGAAAGAATAACATTTCATAAACTTATAAATAATTTATTTTAATTGTTTACACTTTACTAAATAATGTATTTAATCATCCTAAAATGCTAAACTCATAAGATTTCATCACCAATAACTAAAACCCTCATAAAAAATCTGCATATACCTCATAAAATCTTATTTTCCAATTTTCTTACTTCACATAACATATTTAATTCATTTACTCATAACTAGTCTATTTTCATGAAAAATACCAAATCAGTACAAACAAATTTTCTTTTATGAGATTTAGTAGAATATAGTCCCATATTGAACATATATTTTTCTCAGAATTTTTAAAAATCATTTACTATTTTTCATATGGCCAAAACAGCCGAATATTTAGATATTTATCAAAAATTGTACTTTTATCCAAAAATTCCGAAATTTATAGAGTATATTTCTATCATATACATGTACTCCCAATAAAAATTTTACCAATTTTAGAGTTAACCACAAGGAGTTATAAGCGGTTACTTTTAAAATAGTCTTTTCTCATAAAATTCACAACTCTTAATTTATACATCCAAAAATAGCCATTTTTGGACACAATCAAGAAAACTCATCAAATTATCATTTCAATTTTTTTTAGAATTTTTGAAGGTCAGAAAAATTACGAAAATGAAAAACATAACAATCCTTAAAATCCCTTACTATCCCTTACAATCCCTTACCTCAGAATAACCGTATTTCTAACTGAATTTCGGAAATAGTGCTGACAGAAACTTGCACTGAATAGCAACTCTCAAAGTATCAAAATACTCACAAAATACGCTCGAGAATATAGAGAGAGAAAGAGAGAAAACTTATTAATTCTAATGTGATTTTCAATTCTAACTTGGCCCTCTATTTATAGAAAAATGTTAGCACGCCGAAGCAGACTTGACCTACAACCTGATGGCTTTACCTGCTACTATTACCACCCACCACATTTGAAATAAAATTCAGCACATTTCTTCACCAACCACAAGTAGGGCCCACTCAATTCTAGATTTTTTTACCAAAATTATTTATAAACCTAATTTTCGAATCAGCCACCTCTTAAAATTCATAACAAATCATACGTTCATTTTTAACGGTTCAAAATTTGTAAACATATACTCAAATTATATATATATATATAACATATCCAAAAATCACAACGATCCAACGATCGGATTAAAAATTATAACTCACGCAATATATCTGAAAAATACTTATTTGATTTTTAATACCTCCATTCCAACAGAAATACTGATAAAACACCTCAACATTAATTCCTTCAATAATAACCACATAAATAAATCTATTATTTATATCCACATGAAATAAATATTTCCTTATCATATAAATCAATAATTAATTATTCACAAATAATATTACAGAATCACAATTATGATAACCAGGCTGTTCTCAGGAAAGAGGGGGCTTTCCAATAAGGATTTCTCCTTACTGGCACGTAATTAGGTGACCAAACATCTCCTTAGACAGAACTTTCTAGATATTGCAAATAATGTTATATAATAATATTATTCAAATAATATGAATTATTAATCTGATAATGGGAAATACTATGTAGTGACAATTATTGAAATAACAATAATATAAAATATCAACGGAACAATTATTGAATCAATAAAATATAATATTGAACAGTAATTACTATAACAATTATTGAGTAAAAATAATGTGCAACTATGCATATTACTGTATTTTAACCACCAGGTATTCCAACAGTGTTAACGGTAACAACTACGTCGTTTTTTATAAAAACTCAAATTTGTCGTTATCTTCATCCGACCATTTTCTATTATGGGGCCCACAAATAGCTACGCCGTCGTACGAATATTCCCCGACAGAAAGAATATTCCACGACCAAACGAATATTCCCCGACAACAATGAGTATTTTACAACCACTTGTTTATTTTGCAAATTTTATATATATCACCATTAACTTTAACTTTTTATCAATTTAACCGTTTACTAAATAGGAAAAATAGAATACTTTTATTTCATAAAATCTGGGGTCTTACATTGATGGTGAATTTTCAAATGGGAGAAGATAGTACACATTATGGTTTATTTGACTATTTTAATGGATTACTCATCCTGCTGCAGTTGTTATTAGAAACTTATATTATCTTTTAATCTCTTATTTATCGCTATTGAAAGCTAATGATAACTTATTATTCGTTATCTTATCATGATATTCTTTACTGTTTATTTAAGTTCACACTTTTATTTCATAATTTCTTTCAGGAAATGAAAGGTAGTTGGGGCTAGAGGAATGGAGTGATGGTTCGAGTTAATAGTTGTAGTAGTTCTCAATACATCGTAAAATAGTGTGACAGTAATTGTACTGAGAACTTAAAGTTTTAGATTCGGTGTTTGGTGATTTGGCAAATGGACAGATTTTGACTTTAAAAAATTTAATTCAATATATATCTCCAATTGTTTTCTATTTATTCATTAGTAAGAAAATATTCTATCATACAAGATATCCAACCACGTACAAAATTCTTTTACTATAAGATATGGTTGTGCATATCCGCTTTCTAACTATATTTTTGAGCATTACCTATATAATCTTAAAGTATGGTTGGAGTATAATTCTCAGTTTGGTGTGATGGTAGTAATTATATGGTAAGAAGATGCACACCATTGGAATGAACATGACAATAATATACTTGTGTTTCTTTGGGGACTAATGGGTCAACCAAGACTAATTATTCATTCCTATAATATTTATTATAACCTAGAAACATGACCTCCGATGTATAAGGGTTTCCTTGATCATTCTCCAAAAATTGTGATTCCTAAATTAGTTATTAATTGTACTTATATGTAGGGTATTATTGATTTTGGGTGTGAATACTGTCGTACTATTTACATCATTGTCATAAATTTTTAATAGGAGAATTTGTGTTTGTAGTATGTATTTTGACAACTTAAATTAGGTGGTATAGACCCGAATTTGAGGGCGTCACAACCATACTAAATTATTAATGATCTTATAGTATTATATCTCAAACCACCCTCAATATATATATATATATATATATATATATATATATATATATATATATATATATATATATATGTTAATGCCAAGATTCATCCACACGCCTCAATCACTAATAGGGCATCCAATCCTACACAGAAACGAAGTCACACTAAAAAACTTGACGGGCTGGGACGCCGGGGGATAGCTCCGGTATGAGAATAAGTACATGCTGAATAAGGTTTAACAATGGATGTATTAAGTTTTAGTGATGGAAAATAATGAGATACCTGAGAATTATAGTGTAGCTTTGTATTTATAGTGATCACACCTCCTCCTATATGTTCTTCCCCGCATTGAAATAGAATTCCTCATTAGGATAAATTCTTTAATGGGATAAAATTGAATCTCCTTAAAGAAAGGAAGTCAGATTCTATCCTGACTCTTTCCTTAAGAGTTAGAGATTAAATATAATTTGGAATCTTAGATTCCTTAAAGTTTGTCCAATTGTTCAAAATAAACTCCTACGTGGGGAGACTTCCTCCATGTGGACTATGACCCACCGAATCACCCGGACCCAAATAATCATGTCCCAACATTGCCCCCCTGTATTCCATTATAATGGTATATTAATTGGAGGAATACATCATTTAAAGTCCAATAACTAAACATTAAATAAAGGAGTATGAAAGCCGAAGTTGACAATGCCTCCATACCAATCAACCCTCACGTGTCTCATCATTTTGGCCCAATTAATGCGAAAGTTGTGAGAAACCCAAAGATCAATCACTTCAAAAAATCTTACTCCCCAAAAGTAACCGCTACATTTCCGATCTGAACTTTCAAAATTGTCTAAGCCTCCTCTGCAATCTCCCCTCCTCCACTAAAATCGCCCCTTTCTCCAGCAAAGCTTTCTACCGATCATCTTAATTTTCTAGTCAATAATAGCCACCAAAAACGTCTCCTCTTTAACCGTTCTTACCGTTTCCACCACCCTTGTGATAACTACTCCTATTACTGACAGTGTCGTCACTACTAACTCCACCATAGTTACCACCACTAATACCTCAACTCCCCAACCATCAGGCCCATCCAAAGCCTAGCTCGAAATTTTAAAAATGCAAGAAGAATACTCCAATGAAGAAAAGTTTTCCCATATAACGCTGCTTCCACCATTGATGATCAAACCCTTTTTGAAATCTACGATCTATACTGTGACGCCCCCAAAATTAGGTATACAACACCTATCTTGGGTGGTCAGATACATGGTACAGAATACAAATACAACTTACTAATACAACTGTCGTGTACAATACGACAAAACATAACTGTGAGTTTGAATACAATTATTGCCTACTAGAGACTATACAAACTCAAAAGGACTCCTCATTACAATTATTGTCACACTATTTAATAGAATAGTGAGGACTACTATTACTATCATCTGGTCCATCACTTCGTTCCCCGACTCGTCCCAACTATATTCTCATTTCCTGAAGAGAATAGTGAAAGAAAGGGTAAGCTCAACTAGCCCAGTAAGAAATATTATGACTAAGATAATGTAGAATAAATTATCATTAGCCTTCAACAGTGTTAAACTGATAAAATATAGTGAACATCAAGTTTAACCGTAGTGGAACAAGCAATCCATTAAAAGAGTCAAGTAGAAAATAAAATCTACTATCTTCTATGATTTAAAAGGTTTTTCAACACTGTTATCGCTGGGACTCAGCTTAATAAAACAATCCACATCATCGAATCACCCCTGCACTACGGCCAAAGATATTCGTATATTCATTAATGGTCATGATCATGCCAACAACTGTCCATCAATGTACTACGGGCCAATGAGGACTTTTACCACGTCATTTGTAACATTACGGTCATGATTATACCGAATAATCCCTGGTCATAATCATACCAAGTCCATCTATACACTACAGGCCACAGATGACTTTCAACACTTTATAAACATGAGGATAATGACAATGATATAAGAATTCAATAAAACAAGTTCAAGAATTAATTTATCCAAGAATTAACAACGTCCAAATAGTCAACATGATACTACTTTGTGGAGTAAAATTCAAGAATGCTTAGAAGAATATTTTCATGAAAAGATACTGGATGAAACGCAATTATCAGGGATATTCCACAAATTTCATGGCGTATAGAAGTCAAAACTTAACCAACTGAGTATAATAAAGAATGAAATAACAAAAGAAATCACCATGCATGCGATAGACCGCACAGACAAGTTATTTCAACAGAGTAATAAATAATAGAACCAGGTCCGGCGTAAAACGCACAGACATGATATTCCAATAGAATAATAATAAAGACGAAACCAGGTCCGATATAAAACACACAGACAGGATGTTCCAACAGAATAATAATAAAGACGGAACCAGGTCTGGTGTAAAACACACAGATAGGATGTTCCAACATAATAATAATAAAGACGGAACCAGGTCCGGTGTAAAACACACAGACAGGATGTTCCAACAGAATAATAGAAGAATGTCACCAAGTATAGGGTAGACCGCGTATACAGGTTATTCTAACAGAATAATAAGAAATGGAATAACAACAGTTCTCTTCATGAATAAGAAAGAATAACACCCCTTACCGTTTTAAAAAAGAACTGAAATAAGGAAGTAGTTAAGTAGCAAAACTTTTCTTCTCTCTCTCTATAGTTTCTCTCTCTAGAGTTCAGTGAATTCGTAAGAAATAATGAAGGAATGAGCTGCTATTTATAGAAAAATAGAATGCATAGTAACTAATCCATAAACGGTCCAGATTGATTACTTTAATCTGACGGTCCATATTTAAAGAAAAATCTATTAAATAAAATATAATATATTCTATTTATAGAATAACTTTAATAAAGTATTCTGTTTTATATAAAAAGATGTTTCTGTTTTATTACGTTAATAATATGAATAAAACAAAACTTCATTATCGCTAAATAATTTATATTATTAACTGACAATAATTGAATCAAACTGAGTGACTTCTCACATAAGCATTAATAATCAATACCGTGTGCTACTATGCAACCACACGTATTACTGTCCTTTTACTACCGAGTAGTTCAACAGTATCAATGGTAAAACTTCCGCCGTTATTTTTAATAAAATATTTTTGTCATTTTCTCAATCCGACAATAATTCCGTTGTGGGGTCCACCAATGATTGTGCCGTTGTACGAATATTTTCTGTTAAAACGAATATTCCCCGACCAATCGAATATTATATAACAACTTGCGTACTTTACAAAATTTATAAATATTACCCACAACTTTAATATTATATCAAATTAACTCCATAATATTCAAAAATGATATTTATAGAAAATTCATCTTTATTTATAAAAGTTGGGGTCTTACAACCTCCCATTCTTATGAAATTTCGCCCTCGAAATTAGGGTGCGTACCTGGTATGTTGAAGAGGTAAGGATACCTTGACTTCATTTCAGATTCTAACTCCCAAGTCATTTCCTCAACATCGTGGTTTCTCCACAAAACTTTGACTTGAGGTATAACCTTGGAGCGTAGAATATGTTCCTTCTTATCCAAGATTTGAACAGAAACTTCTTCATACGTCAAATCCTCCGCTATTTCATCCGGTTCTAACTCAATAATGTGGTTCGGGTCTTCCACATATTTACGTAACATGGATATGTGAAAAACGTTATGAACACGAGACATACTTGGCAGTAAAGCGAGTCTATAAGTAACAGTTCTTACTCGATCAAGGATTAAAAATGGACCGATGAATCGAGGATTGAGCTTTCCTCTCTTTCCAAATCTCGTAACTCCTTTCCATGGAGCAACCCGTAAGAACACATGATCTCCTATATCAAATTCCACGTCCTTTCGATGAAGATCAGCATAACTCTTTTGTCGATCTTGTGAGGTTTTTATATGTTGCCGGATCGTTTGAATCTTTTCTATAGTCATACATACCAACTCCGGTCCCAACAACGTTGCTTCACCCACCACATCCCAGCATACTGGAGCACGACATTTTCTTCCATACAATGCTTCGAATGGAGCCATGCCAATACTTATTTGATAACTGTTGTTGTAGGAACTTATCCCAACTTCCCTTGAAATCAAGGACACAGAGTCTTAATAGATATTCAAGAGTTTGAATAGTCCTTTCTGATTGTCCGTCCGTCTGAGGATGATATGCCGAACTAAATCGTAAATCCGTGCCCATAGCTTTTTGTAAACTAACCCAAAATCGTGAAATGAATCTTGGGTCTCGATCAGAAACTATGGATACTGGCATACCATGCAGTCTTACAATCTCGTTTATGCACATACGAGCAAGACGTTCAAGTGTATAAGTTTCTCGTATCGGTAAGAAATGAGCAGACTTGGTCAATCTATCAACAATGACCCAAATCGCATCTATACCTTGAGAAACCTTAGGAAGACCGGTAACAAAATCCATGGTAATGTGCTCCCACTTCTATTCTAAAATTTCAAGTGGTTGCAATGGACCTTTTGGTACTTGATGCTCCGCCTTGACTCGTTGACAAGTTAGACACCTTGAGATAAACAGCGCTATCTCTCGCTTCATATTGCTCCACCAAATTGTATGACGAAGATCATGATACATTTTGGTACTCTCAGGATGGATTGCAAACGGTGTGTTGTGCGCCCCCATCATGATTTCATACTTTAAATCAACTCTTGCACTTTCTTCCTCATACGCATCAGCTCCAGGTCTGTAACTTGAGCAGCTTTAACTTTATCGAATAAAGTCGGTTCTACTCGTATATTCGCCATCATCACATGGGTCCCTGAAGTCTTTAACTCTATCTCCATCCTTTGTAAGTCACACAAAATGGGCCTTTGTATTGACAATATCGCACTCGTACTTGCATATGATCTTCTACTCAATGCGTTAGCTACCACGCTCGCTTTTCCTGGATGGTATTGAATGGTATGATCATAATGTTTCAACTGTTCAAGCCAACGTCGTTGTCGCATGTTGAGTTCCTTTTGAGTGAAAAAATATTTGAGGCTTTTATGATTCGTAAAGATCTCCACCTTCTCCCCATAAAAGTAATGCCTCCTAAATTTTAAGTGCAAAGACAACAGCTGCCAACTTTAGATCATGAGTAGGATAATTCCTCTCATATTCCTTGAGTTGTCTTGATGCATAGGCTATGACTTTTCCATGTTGCGTGAGAACGCATCCTAACCCTTTGCTCGAAGCATCACTGTAGATGACAAATCCCTCCGAGCCAGATGGTATTGTTAGAACAGGTGCTGAAATGAGTCTCCTCTTGAGTTCTTGAAAACTCTTCTCACATTCTTCGCTCCAATCGAACTTTGTATCTTTCCGAGTCAGCTGAGTTAATGGAGTAGCGATTCGAGAAAATCCTTCCACAAATCTCCGATAATAACCAGCTAAACCAAGAAAGCTACGTACTTCGGTCACTGATTTAGGTTGCTCCCAGTTTTGAATAGCTTCAATCTTTGCCGAGTCAACAGATATTCCACGACTTGATACTACGTGCCCAAGGAATGCTACCTCCTCCAGCCAGAACTCGCATTTCTTCAACTTGGCATAAAGCTTGTATTCACGAAGCTTTTGGAGTACCAGCCTCAAATTTTGCTCATAATCTTCACGGCTTTTGGAATAAATAAGGATGTCATCAATAAAGACGACCACAAAGTGATTCAAATATTCCTTGAATACCCGGTTCATCATATCCATGAAGGCAGCAGGAGCATTAGTCAATCCAAAGGACATGACTAGGAATTCATAATGCCCGTACCGAGTTCTGAAAGCCGTCTTTGGAATATTCTCAGTTCTAACCTTCAGCTGATGATATCCAGAACGAAGATCAATCTTTGAAAAGAATTGTGCTCCTTGCAACTGGTCAAACAGGTCATCAATACGTGGTAATGGGTACCTATTTTTGATGGCGACATGATTCAACTCCCGATAATCAATACAAAGTCGCATACTTCCATCTTTCTTCTTCACGAATAGCACAGGAGCACCCCAAGAAGAAGTACTAGGACGAATAAAGCCAATGTCTAACAATTTCTGCAGTTGGATCTTTAACTCCTGAAGTTCAATAGGAGCCATTCGATATGGGGCTTTGAAAATGGATTTTGTACTGGGTTCAAGGTCGATACAAAATTCAATTTCACGCTTTGGGGGTAGGCCAGGAAGTTTTTCAGAGAATATGTCAGGAAATTTATTAACAATAGAAATATCATTCAAAACTGACGTATTTTTGTTTAGATCCGTGACATGAGCTAAGAAAGCTTGATGTCCATTTTTTAATAAACGAATAGCTTTATGGTTTGAGATGACAGCAATTGATTTTAATGGTTTGGTTGCTTGAATTCGCATAATAGGTCGATTAGGAATATGAAAGCTAACAACCTTACAAAATAATCAATTTTTGCATGATGAGTAGTTAACCAATCAATCCCTAGAATCACGTCAAATGCAAGTATTTTTAATGAAATAAGATCGACAGGTAATGTGTGGGTACCAACTTGAACCAAACAGGACTTATAAACCGTAGATGTAATGAAGATTTTTCCCAATGGTGTTTCAACAGATAAGTCAAAGTCTAATTTCTTCGGAGTCAAATTTAATCGATGAACACAAGTAGGAGAAATAAAAGAATGGGTAGAACCGGTATCAAATAAAGTATAGACTTCGTTAGAGTTTATGATAAGCTTACCCGTGATGACCTCATTCGGGTTCCTTACTTTCTGGGAGGTCACAACAAATGCTCTCCCTTGCACTACCGGTTTTGACTTTTCTGGGACGGCCTTTGGTGTCTCCATCCTGGCTGAACTTGTTTTTGGTAAACGACAAAATCGAGCTAAATGACCTTCTCTTCCATAATTATAACATGTTTTAGACGGCATCGCGCAGTTTGGACTGATGTGCCCCTCCCCTCCGCATTTGAAACATATGATAGGTGGTCGTTCTCCTTCCTTAACAACGGGTGCTGGTGCTGACGTCTTTCCATCATTGTTGAATCTCTTCTTCTTGAAATGACCATTCTTATTATTTTGGCACTGATTACCACCGAAGTGGCTACCATTTCTGGCCTGTTGATTCCCACCACGCTTGTTGTCACCGCTTCGATGACTGCACTCACTGGTATTATCATTTTGCCGACTGCTCTCTTTTGGTTGCATTGACTCGTTATCGCGCTCCACTAACTGAGCCCTATTCACAACATCTGAATACAAACACAGTTTATGAGAAATAAGATGTTGACGTATCTCAGGTTTCAAACCTCGCAAAAACATTTGCGTCATTCGCTCTTCATTATCCACCAAGTGAGACGCAAATCGGGACAACTCAGCAAATTTAGCCTTATACTGCGACACGGTCATATTATTTTTCTCCAATTTGATGAACTCCACCTCCTTCATGTGACGAACACTTTCGAAAAAGTATTTTTCATTGAACAGCTCTTGGAACTTCTCCCAAGACATCTTCAATGCGGCAGGTTGAGCACGCTTAATCGATTCCCACCAGTAATCTGCCTCTCCTCACAATATAAAGGCGGCAAAGGGAACCTTTTGCTCCTTGGAGCATCCCAAGACATTAAATATCTTGGTGATCTGCTTTATCCATGTTTCCGCTATAAGTGGTTTTGGCTCTCCCTTAAACTCCGGTGGTCCCAGCTCCTTGAACTGTTTAGCGGTGACCGACTAAGAGTTTTCAGTGTTTCCACCTACATTTTGGACAGGAGCCGCTCTCGCCTGCTGTTGTATGAATTGCATAAAACTTCTGAACATTCCATCATTCATCATCTGGCCAGTGTTGTTGTTTGCATGAGGATTGTCACCTTCCTGATGTACATTATCCTGATTATTGATATGTGGTGAATCAACAGTCGCCTGTGCTCCATTGCTATTATCAACATTCTCAGATGCCATTTTCAGATACTGCCACAAAATAAAAGTTAATTGATATGTCATATATTATCCTTATATTCTGACCGACCAATTAAATACCATGCAAATAAACTTAGGTAGGTCATACTAGCGGATGAATTCCCCGTCTCTCCCCTCCTAGTTCTATTCTAACATCTTAGCCAGGGATCATTTCCCTCAGCTCTGATACCAACTGTGACGCTCCCAAAATTAGGTATACATCACCCATCTTGGGTCGTCAGATACATGGTACAGAATACAAATACAACTTACTAATACAACTGTCGTGTACAATACGACAAAACATAACTGTGAGTTTGAATACAATTATTGCCTACTAGAGACTATACAAACTCAAAAGGAGTCCTCATTATAATTATTATCACACTATTTAATAGAATAGTGAGGACTACTATTACTATCATCTGGTCCATCACTTCGTTCCCCGACTCGTCCCAACTATATTCTCATTTCCTGAAGAGAATAGTGAAAGAAAGGGTGAGCTCAACTAGCCCAGTAAGAAATATTATGACAAAGATAATGCATAATAAATTATCATTAGCCTTCAACAGTGTTAAACTGATAAAATATAACGAACATCAAGTTTAACTGCAGCGGAACAAGCAATCCATTAAAAGAGTCAAGTAGAAAATAAAAGATACTATCTCTATGATTTAAAAGGTTTTTCAACACTGTTATTGCAGAGACTCAGCTTAATAAAATAATCCACATCATCGAATCACCCCAACACTACGGCAAAGGATATTCGTGTATTCATTAATGGTCATGATCATGTCAACAACTTTCCATCAATGCACTACGGGCTAATGAGGACTTTTACCACATTATTTGTAACATTACGGTCATGATTATACCGAATAATCCCTGATCATAATCATACCAAGTCCATCTATGCACTACAGGCCACAGATTACTTTCAACACTTTATAAACATGAGGATGATGACAATGATATAAGAATTCAATAAAACAAGTTCAAGAATTAATTTATCCAAGAATTAACAACGTCCAAATTGTCAACATGATACTGCTTTGAGGAGTAAAATTCAAGAATGCTTAGAAGAATATTTTCATGAAAAGATACTGGATGAAACGCAATTATCAGGGATATTCCACAAATTTCATGGCGTATAGAAGTCAAAACTTAACCAACTGAGTATAATAAAGAATGGAATAACAAAAGAAATCACCATGCATGTGATAGACCACACAGACAGGTTATTCCAACAGAATAATAAATAATGGAACCAGGTCCGGCGTAAAACGCACAGACAGGATATTCCAACAGAATAATAATAAAGACGGAACCAGGTCCGGTGTAAAACACACAGACAGGATGTTCCAACAGAATAATAATAAAGACGGAATCAGGTCTGGTGTAAAACACACAGACAGGGTGTTCCAACAGAATAATAATAAAGACGGAACCAGGTCCGGTGTAAAACACACAGACAGGATGTTCCAACAGAATAATAGAAGAATGTCACCAAGTATAGGGTAGACCGCGTATACAGGTTATTCCAACAGAATAATAAGAAATGGAATAACAATAGTTCTCTTCATGAATAAGAAAGAATAACACCCCTTACCGTTTTAAAAAAGAACTGAAATAAGGAAGTAGTTAAGTAGCAGAAACTTTTCTTCTCTCTCTCTATAGTTTCTCTCTCTAGAGTTCAGTGAATTCGTAAGAAATAATGAAGGAATGAGCTGCTATTTATAGAAAAATGGAATGCATAGTAACTAATCCATGAACGGTCCAGATTGATTGCTTTAATCTGACGGTCCATATTTAAAGAAAAATCTTTTAATAAAATATAATATATTCTATTTATAGAATAACTTTAATAAAGTATTCTGTTTTATATAAAAAGATGTTTCTGTTTTATGACGTTAATAATACGAATAAAACAAAACTTCATTATCGCTAAATAATTCATATTATTAACTGACAATAATTGAATTAAACTGAGTGACTTCTCACATAAGCATTAATAATCAATACCGTGTGCTACTAAGCAACCACACGTATTACTGTACTTTTACTACCGAGTAGTTCAACAGTATCAACGGTAAAACTTTCGCCGTTATTTTTAATGAAATATTTTTGTCGTTTTCTCAATCTGACAATAATTCCGTTGTGGGGTCCACCAATGATTGTGTCGTTGTACGAATATTCCCTGTTAAAACGAATATTCCCCGACCAATCGAATATTATATAACAACTTGCGTACTTTGCAAAATTTATAAATATTACCCACAACTTTAACATTATATCAAATTAACTCCATAATATTCAAAAATGATATTTATAGAAAATTCATCTTTATTTATAAAAGTTGGGGTCTTACATATACCGAATCCTTGTCTCCTACAAACTTCGATCACCCCTCCCCAAAGGAAGGATGTACCTTCACCCCAATGGTTGGACTATCATCTCCCTTTCTACCCTTAAAAATGGGGTTCGTCTCCCCCTTCATGCCTTTCTTGTCACTCTCATGAGATTCATAGGAGTTGGCTTCACCCAACTTATGTCGAACTCCTATATCCACATTATTTTTATCACCTTCTAACATGAATGTGGCTTTCCTCCTACCATCAACTTCTTTTTCACCCTATGCTCCATGAGTCGTTCTAGAAAGGTAAGTTTCTGTCAAATAAAAAAGCAGCAAAGTAAGCAAATAGAAAAACGAGCCATAATAAAAATCCCTTCAAGCAATAAAGGATGACATTCGCAATGGTTTTACATCGAAGGATCCAACATCCATCAACTGCCAAATTGGGCTGAAGCTTCCAGGCCCAACATTGTGTTTGAAGACATCCCCTGAAACTGCCTTAAAGAACTGATATCATTCATTTATAAACCCCCCCCCCAAAAGGAATGGGACATCGAGCTACTCAGCGACTAAACTTGGTTGTATGACCAAAAATGTAAGTCTCAAACCTCCATTTTATTCATATAGAATCCTAATCTTTCACTAATATTATTCATCATCTTTTGCAATGTCCTTGATCAAAACCAGCTCAATCATTGATGCCACTCAACCTGCTTCTTCTCCCCCAATCATCGAAAGCACCCACTTTTAATCTCATAATTGTCGAATCCCCCATATATGTTCCCCCACAAACATCTACTTCAATTACAACCCCTTCCTTTAGTGAAAAAAGCCCCCTAGATATGTTAGTTTCCAAAAGGAACACAATACTTTAGGTAAAAAAGAGGCGTTAAGAAAAATTTTTGTTTAGAACCCATCTCTCAAAGCACAACAAAACAACCCATTTGATCCCCCTACTTTCGAACCCCTTTAAATTGTTATTGTTAACCCAACCTCATCCACCGAGCCAACTCCAACCAATGAACCAACCGAAGGCCAAAAAAGAAAAAAACCTGAACCCTTCTACAGATCCCCTCGCCAAACGGGCTCACACCGAAGCCTCTCCCGAACACCTTCTTTCCCCACCTCCACAACAGGCTTCTGCTTCCTCTAGCCAGATCTGAGAAGATTAGTCTTCAATGACGGTCTAATCTGAATACCCTAAAGATAACCCCCACGAGGTCTTTGATAAATTATCCCTCCCTAGGGATGAAAAGTGATTCGAAGATCTGAGCCTCAAAGAGCTTATATACGTCAACTCTATGCACATAGGTTGGGTAAGTCCTGACCCTAAAAACACATATGTGTTCCCTTTTTCCTCTTTTAATCCTCCTCATTATTACTTGCAGTCAGCCGCAATCACCTCCTGAATACTAAGTCGACTTTCTCAAGTTTTTAAAAGGGAAAAAGAACTGGAAGCCGAAGTCAAGCACCAGGAATCAGGGTTTAAGCTGCGATGTCTGACCATGAAAAAGAAAAGATTATTTATGCCAACGCCAAATTCCATTGCCATGAACTACAAGCCGAACTGAAGACGGTTAATTGGAAGGCCTCTAAAGATGAAGAACGTCGAATAACCCTCCTTGCTGATCATGAAGAAATGAAGAAGGAGAATGATCAACTGAAGAAGGGGAACATGGCATTGCATAATCAAGTCAAAAAGATGCATGATCAAACAGGTAAAATGATAAGCATCTACAACGCTTTGGAAAAAGAATTTGTTAATTATAAAGATTTGGGCCCCCCCTATTCACCGAATCGGCTAGACAAAAAATGTGTCAAGAGTACAGGAAGTCCCCCGAATTGTCAAAAGAAGTAATTTAGCAGTTTGGTGACAGCTATCAAAGTGCTCGAGCCAAAGATAAAGAAAGAATGCAAGTTGTCGACCTTGATCCCTCTATTCTGGATTCTTCCGACGATGAGACTGAAGCTTAGGGAGAACTTCCTTCTCCAAGATAACAATTTTTTTAATGATTTTCTTATTATGCTTTTTATGTAATCAGCTTCCCCGATGTACAAATATTTGACATGAATGAAAAATATATCTTTTAGTAAAATTGAATGTTTATTTTTTTAATAATTTAGAAAAATTTATAGAGTCTTAAAAGAAAAATCTTAACATTCATTATTGATAATACTTCCTAAGCCTCCCACCATGCCAAGTGTTCTTTACTTTTGTACCATCCATTGATCGAAGCTGTTAAGTACCTGGCTTTGGCACCTCAATAACTTCGTAAGGTCCCTCCCAATTCGGCATCAGTTTTCTAAGGTTTTGGGACGACGAAACCTCAACATCTTAAAGAACTAAATCCCCAACCTCGAAACTCCTTTACTTAACCCCTTTATTGTAATGCCTGGTCGTTATCCTCTAGTAGACTGCTAGTTTTACTAAGACCGACTCCCAAACCTCCTCCAACAGATCTAAATTGAGGTGAAATCCTTCATCATTATATAGCTCTTTGTACTGATTGACCCGAAGCGAAGGAGACCCGATCTTGACTAGAATAAAGGCATCGATCCAATAAGCCAACCTGAACGGCGAATCGCTTGTCGTTGTCCAAGGGGTAGTTCGATAGGCCCAAAAAATATTGAGCAACTCCTTAGGCCAGCCATCTTTTTATTCCATTGAGTAGAGTCCGGTTAGTGACTTATACCTGGCTATTAAACTGAGGATGTGTCACTGAATTTTTCCTATGTTGAATACCCAAGTCTATTAAAAATTCTTCGAACTTGGAACCCACAAACTGTCTTCCATTGGTCAATACCAGCACCAAGCGTATGCCGAAACACTACAAATTCTTTGAGAAATTTCAAAAATTCTTGTTCCGTAATCGTTTTAAACAATTTAGCCTCCACCCATTTAGTCATATAATCAATAGCCACCACTGTTAGGTTTGTAATATTCATGAACGCAATCAAATTGCACAAAATAAGCGAAAACGTGAAAATCGGAGTTTTAAAAATTTACAAACCATATACCCAGATTATCCTTTATTGCATAATTATTAATTAAACGAAAATATGAAGAACAAGAATCATACCCTTGAATATTCGAGCTTCCTCAAGTACAAGTTCACCTCCAATCTTTTTCGCGTTCAACTTGAATCCACTAGATTTGGTTCCTTCCTTTGATCAACGTTAGCCACTCAAGTGTTTGGCCTCTAGAGGTGATCCACTAAGGAAGAATAAATATTCAAGAAGAAGGGTGGTTGGATAAACCCTAGTTTTCTATCTCTATAGAAAAGAACGTACTCTCCAACAATTGGAATCACGTCACTCTTCACCCATAATAAGACTCCTCTTATTTACAGATGTAGGCAACACTCCTTAACAATTAAGGAATTAGATTTTATTTTAATTAATTAAACTCCTTTAATTAATTAAACTCTTTTAATTAATTAGTCTCCTAATCTTATTAGGATATATGAGAGTACTTTTATTAATTAATTTCCAAACTCCATTAGGAATTAAATAATAATAATAGTAATAATAATAATAAGACTCCTCCTATTAATTTATATTTAATATTTTCAAAATATTAAATAATAAATATTAAGATATTTAATTTATTCTATCACCATAGATTAAATTAAATATACTTAACTTATTATTACGATTATGTCATAAACTTCTTAAATAATTATTCTTCCTTTTATGGTGTGACCCTTTAGGATCTCAATATTAAACCAGTTGTGAATAAATCAATTAGAACAATTATAATCTTATTTAAATAAATAAATTAAATTATTAATTTATTTAAATAAATAATATTTATTCTACAATAGGGATAAGCCTCCCTAGCGATCAATGACTTTTCAGATAATATAGATTTCAACATTAATCATAAAAGAACCTTTGAGTAAATAGTTACCGCATAATTCAATCCTTCCACCATACAATGTCCCAATTAAATATAAGACATGGAATTACTGTCAAGTCTTATTTTATTTAATTATATGTATTTCGACTCTTAAATGCACAACTCCAAATAATGCAAATTAGAAACTCCTTTCTAATTTCATTCTGCCTTGGCCAAGGACTACTGGGTTGTCATTTATAGAATCACATAAGACATTTCTCTTCTTTTACTAAAAGTGATAGATTCTTTATTGATCATACATTATCTCCGTGTACAACTTATTATACCCAAGCATGCCCTTTGATATACCCTAAGTGTCTTAAGGAATAAGTCAAAGTATAATATTTTAGTATAGATTTCTCGTTCATGAATTTCGACGGATTTTAAGTATTATTGATATTATATTTATTTTTACAGGCACTAGCCAGCGTGTGCGTTCGAGAGCCCCCATGGGACCACCATATACGAGCGATGGCTTAGATGACGCTCTATTCCAGAGGGTTATAGCGGCGGTGTCGAAGTAGTATGGTACGGATCCTTTATTCTGTCATCAGGACCTCCCCAGCCGTGCTCGTCTCCACCAACTAGCTCAGGACATCGCATCTGGTGCCACCACCAAGAGTACGGGTATCAATCCGGAGCAGTTCTCCACGATACGTGGCAAGGTGGTCCAGATGGTAGTTACCTTACTCTTGGACGCTTTTGGACCGCTGTTGAGTCAGCCCTTGACTACTCAGGTATACTATTCATTTTAAATTTTCGTATTTTGCATGTTATTTAATTTTCATTTATTTGCATCTTTAATTGTATTATATATATATGGACTAATAAGTTATGTTTTTAATTGTATCAACAGAATGCTCATTCTGATCACGAGCGGAGGGACGACGTCGGTGGCAATTTTTATACGCCAGAGCAGCAGCGTCGATGTCCGCCCGATGATCCTCCTCACACTGGTGGTAGTACTACTGGCTTGACTTTGTTTTGTTGATATTTGACAATTTTTATAGTTTAAACCTTGCATATAATTTATTTTTGTATATATTATAGAGTATTATACGTAGTTCAAGAGTATTTTTGTATATCTTATGGAGAATAGGACATATTGTAGTTAATATAGGGTATGAAAATGTTTTTGTTGGACTTGTATGCATATGAACAAAAGTTATATATGTTGGAATTGTATGCATGTGACTGGACATATTATATGCATGTGAACAAGGTTATTATTATGTTGACTGTACTGTTTACAAGTATAAACAGGTTTACAGGTATAAAAATGAGGATTAAAACCCTGGATGTTGCCAAAACAGGGCAGATATTTTTTTATAAAAAATCTTATTATCCTCGACGGAATAAGTTAAACCCGATGGAATTCAGTTGGGAATAAGCCCTTTTAGTATTTTTCGACACTAGCCACGTGGCAGCTTAATACCGACCGAATAAGACTGAAGGAACATATTCGGTCGAGGATATCCTAACCTCGACAGACTATTCGGTCAACCATATGTCCGTCGGAATTAGTAATCCTCGACTGAAATCTCGACGGACTTAATTTTGACGTGCTTAAACTCGACCGAATCCCCGACTGAATATTTGGTCGGGGTTTAGTTATCCTTGACGGAATATTTCGTCGAAAATTAGACCTTTTCTTGTAGTTGATAGCAATTTGCTTCAAACTATATCACATCGACTTCATCATATTTTTGGTCATCTATATGTAGAGATATAAAGCCGAATGAAAGCCTCCAAAAGGGTTGGGAAGGCAATTTTGGTGTTATAAGGTCGGATGGTGTTCTAAGGTCGGACAAAAGCCTACCAACGGGTTGGGAAGACAATTTTGACGTTATAAGGTTGGATGGCGTTATAAGGTCGAAAAGTTCCTAGGAACGAATATTTTTTAATGGAGTTCGGTGGTATATTCAGTTCTTTGGAACGAATATTTTTGTTAATGGAGTTCGGTGGTATATTCAGTTCCTTAGAAAGAATATTTTTTTATTGGAGTTCGGTGGTATATTCAGTTCTTGGGAACAAATATTTTTTACTGGAGTTCGATGGTATATTCAGTTCCTGGGAACAAATATTTTTTATCTGAGTTCGGTGGTATATTCATTTCCTGGGAATGAATATTTTTGTTAATGGAGTTCAGTGATATATTCAATTTCTGGAAATAGATATTTTTGAGGAAAGGCGGAGTATTCAATTTTTAACAAATACTTAGTTTTATTTTTTTTTAAGTATTCAGTTCAGTGGACAGACTCTTTTTGTTCAGTTCTTAGAACGTGCCCTTTAATTATTCAGCATACTTGTTTGTTTCTCGAATGGATTTTCTATCATTTATTGTATATAAAATGATATATGTGTATCTTTTCGGTTGTGATAAGAATTGTTATTTATATCTTCGGTTGTGATAAGGTTGGATATCTATATCTTCGGTTGTGATAAAGAGGGTTATTTATATATTTGGTTGAGATAAGGTTGGTTATCTATATCTTCGGTTGTGATAAGATTGGTTATCTATATCTTCGGTTATGATAAGGTCGGTTATTTATATCTTCGATTATGATAAGGTCAGTTATTTATATCTTCGGTTGTAATAAGGTCAGTTATCTATATCTTCGGTTTTAATAAGGTTGGTTATCTATATCTTCGGTTGTGATAAGGTTGGTTATCTATATCTTCGCTTGTGATAAGGCTGGATATTTATTGTAACCCGATATTTTCTATATAATTAAATCAAAAATTTTGCGTATAATTTTTTTTTTATTTTAAAGATGAGGATTTGTACAAGATAATGTGTATATGTATTTATGTGGTAAATAAAAAAATATATTTATTACATGAATGTTTAAAAATAATTTTATTTTAGAATTATCGATTATTATAAAGTATATTCTTATAATAATTAATTTTAAAGTAGAAATATTTTTATTAATTATTTTCCATGAAAATATAAACATATATTATTTAAATAATATATGAAATGATTTTTAGAATTATTATAATAATTATTTATTTTATTATATGAATTTATGTAAGATTAATTGAGTTAATTATTTTTAACTTAATTAATAGGGTTATATATGAAGAATAAATCAAATATGGAATCCAAACCCTAATTTTGAATTTTTATCAAGGAATGAGAATAATAATATAATATTAATTATATTTTTAATTTTTCAGTGCTATTAATATGTACTGTATACGTGGACCGATAATGGTTGGTCAATTATGGCGTTATATGATAAACCCTAATTATTGACTCGAAACCCTAATGGTGAAATTAAAACCCTAATCGATATTTAGGAACCCTAACTGTCAAACTGGGAATCCCTAATTGCTAATGTTTAATGCTCATTAGCGGACTTTAAAACCTAATGATCATGATTAATGTGATTAGAAACCTTAATTACAAATTGTTAACCCTAATTGTTAATCCTAATTAGTAAATTGTTAACCCTAATTATCAATGGGTGCTCTAATTGATAAATTAGTGATCTTAATTATAATTAGCATTATAAAACCCTAATGTTCCTGTATAAAGTAATTAGAAAACCAATTTAATTAAGGAAACCCTAATTTCACATTTTTAGAAACTAAAATTCTAAATTATTTATTTACTTTGCTTAATTAGAAATCCTACAAAATTTATTGTGCAAGACCTTATGGTTAAACCCTAAGAGGTTAAACCCTAAGGGTTTGGGACAAGATTACATAAATGCCATTAAAATTGTATGGCAAATGACCATTATACCCCTCTATATATTATTGAGGCTAGCCACTAGGTTTTGACAATAGGAGAAGTGGTTCACCAAATATAACTACTCCATGTGCCTTCATTCAACACATATCAGTCACTATGCCAGCCCATTCATGCATCTAACTTAGTATTTATAGATTGGAGGAGAGAGAAATAACATTTGTTAACTTACATTTTGCACAACACTCAACTAAACTCTCTCAATCTCATAACTACGAAATTTCTTAGTATATCAACTCCCAAGACCAGCCCCACTAACACACATCACAAAAATTAGAAGCCAGAAACAGAAATTGATCATAGAAGGTATAAACCCTAACTTGAAAATCTGTCCAATGATCCTTCGTTAGATGTAATGATTCATTGTTAAAATATGTTGTTAGTAGTGTATAATTATGATCTGGGTTGCTATATGTTAGATCCATAACATTTAGAGGCTCGGATTTGGTGTTTTTCATAATCTGGAAAATCTTTAAAAAGTGGTCTGACAATGAATGTCAGACCCCATAGATTTCATTCTGTGTAATGTTTTCATGGTTTGAAAGTTTGGACTTATAGTATGTAGTATGGTCTTTAATCTGGAGTTGAAAGCATGCTTAGATCTGACCTAAGTTGTAATACAATCGTGGTCAAACCACGTTGACCGGCATTGACCACACGTTTCTGGGTAACCCAGAACGTGCCCAGAAAGGGCCTGACAACATATTCACGCTCTCGGATCATTCTTATTTTGGTCGATTTATGTTTGTTGTTGTATCTAGTCTATAGCTTGATATTTGTACTACATGTTCATGCCTTATAATCTCCTAAACATCAAATTAATGGAAGTCAGTGGCTGGTCAAAGCAGGCCAGATGATCACGAACTGAGTTTATGGGTAACCCAGAAAACTCAAGAACGTGATCTCTGACAGGGTTTGACCAGCAAGGATCTTGTGATTCTGTTGTTGTTTTGTTTAAGTTTTGTGATGGATCTCGTCCTTGGTATGTTGGCTAGCACTGCAACATTTAAAGCACAAAAGAATTACAAGATTAGCAAGTTGTGAAAGCCCAAAACTAGCCAGTCGAACTGTTCTTCATTTATGGGTAACCCAGAAAATGAAGAACAGCTCTAACAGCTTGTTCGATGCCCCAGATCTCGTTTGTTTCATGCTTGTTGGCCATGATTATTGTTGGGTCTTGTAGTGTTGAATTTGTACTACACAATCAGACCAAAACCATTCACAGAAACACATTACACAACTCATTATTAATGGTCAAAGTAGCTACCTCGAAGCTGGCTATGAATGTTCTTGAAGGCTCAAGAACATCATAGACTACACTGTCTGTCGCTAAAAGCCTATAGCGATAGTTTTATTAATTTTAATTAATTAAATTTTCAAAAATCATTTAAAAATAGAAATTTAATTCCGAAAATTACAAAAATAATTTTAAAAATTATTTTAAGTTATAAAAATTTAACTTTTAATAATTTGAAATATTTTTCATAAATATTAGTATTTAATTAAATATTATTGGTAATTTATTTATTTATTAAATGCATTAAATAAATTAATTAAAAATGATTTATTATATTAAAAATTATTTTAAATGATAATAAGTTATTTAAAAATATTTTAAGTTATAAAATATAACTTTTAATATTTTAAAGTAAATTTCATTAATTATTTAATATTAATGATATTAGATTTATTTAACAATTAAATTAAAAAAATTAATTAAAATTGATTTTAATATTATAAAAATTATTTTAAATGAAAATAAATAGTTTAAAAATATTTTAAGTTATAAAATATAACTTTTAATATTTAAAGGTAAATTTTATTAATTAATTATTATTAATGATATTAAATTTATTTAATAATTATATTAAATAAATTAGTTTAAAAATGATTTTAATATTATAATAATCATTTTAAATGAAAATAAAGTGTTTAAAGATATTTTAAGTTATAAAATATAACTTTTAATATTTAAAGGATAATTTTATTAATAATTTAATATTAATGATTATTAATTTATTATTAATGATATTAAATTTATTTAATAATTATATTAAATAAATAGTTTAAAAATAGTTTTATTAATCATTTAAAAAGGATATAAATGAATTAAAAATATTATTAAGTTATACTTAATGACTTTTAATATTTTGATAAATAATACATTAATACTTTAATATTAATGGTAATTATTTAAAAAAATGATTTTAAATGTTTTAAAAATCATTTAAGGGTAATATTAATACTTTAAAAATATTCTAAGTTATTATAAATAACTTTAATATTTTGATAATGGTTTCATTAATAGTTTAATATTAATTAAATATTAATGATAATAAAATTACTTAATATTTAAATCATTTAGTAATGATTTCGGTATTTCAAAAATTATGATAAATTATAATAAATGTTTAAAAATTATTATAAGTCATTTAAAAATAACATGACTGATACTAATTTACAAGTTAGAGTCTTAGACTCGATAATTACCCGATAAAGTTGTTAATACACCGACATATTTTAGAAATTGATCTGGACTTAGATAGGTTGACTTAATAAATGTTTATTTGTAATTCAATGGTTGTTAAACTTACATGACAATGTGATTAGGTAATGTGTTGACTGCAAATAGCAGTACAATATGATATGATATGTTATTCTAATCAAACGAATGATCTATTTAATGATAGGGCTTGCTATAAAAGATAAATCTAAGTTGTGTAAGCAGCAGACAAGGCAAGTATCTAACCCTTTGTATTTACTTTATGTAACGGACATGCGTAAGATAATATCTGAACTATTCATTTCAATTGTTCAAATATTTTAACCTTTGTATACACTTATGAAATGATTCTGTATAAGTAAGTTATTAAATTATAATTGTTGTACAAGTTCCTTTTATTCTGTTATTGTAAATCAAGATATATATTCTGTTCGTTAATTTCTAAATATGGTCATACAAGTGTCCTCACTTGGATAATCATTATATTTTATCACATGTTGATATATACATATCGGTGTCCAGTATGTACACATTGAATTAAAAGTCGTCTAAGCTATTTGATCTGGCTAGACACAAAGTTAAAAGTGTTGTTGAACAAGATAAGAACTTTATCATTATCCAACCGAATTATTTTGGTTTGGATTCTAGACTGGTATGAACATCCCAAATATGGGAAATTTTTATGCGCCTAAGGCGGATATGCTGGACGAAAATATCATCCTTTAATGTAGTATTGATCAATACAGGGCATAACGGGCCGATCACCCCCGTGCCCGTAAGTTATGACGGTTTACAGATGAAGTTCTGTGTAACCTTTTCGAAAATAGAAAATAATGTTCGTAGTCTGTCAACTAATCCTCATTTATAGTCATTACGTAGTTTCAAAAATTTAAAATCGAAATGATGTGTTGTTTATTACTAGTTCAGCTTACTTCACAACTGTTGATTCATTGTAGAAGTATCATTCAAAGAAAATATTTAATTCGTTCAGCTAACTATTATTATTTCTATTACTTGTTGGGCACTCAAATGCTCATTCTTGCTTAATTTAAATATTTTCAGCTAAGTGTGAACAACCTGAAGGCTCTGCCAAGAGCAAAGGGAAAGGGAAGGTTGCTAAATGAATGATAAAGCTATCTTTTGTAATAACTAGACTTTATGAGGATAATGATGATATATATTAATTATCATGTAGTGTACCGAATGTTTAAAGGTTTCGTACTTGGGATTGAAAACTCTGATAATATGTAAATTATATTTGATAATCTATATTATTGTTATTATTATTAGTAATATTCCGCTCATAGAAATTGTATCGTGAATCACCGAGTTCGGATTTCAAATACCTGAATTTAGGGGCGTCACATTTATATCTTCGGTTATGATAAGGTTGTTTATTTATATCTTCGATTGTGATAAGGTTGGTTATCTATGTCTTCAGTTGTGGTAAGGTTGGTTATTTTCTATTGTGATAAGGTTGGTTATCTTCGGTTATGATAAGGTTGGCTATTTATATCTTCGGTTGTGATAAGGGCGATTTTTTATCCATCTTCAGTTATGATAAGGACGATTATTTATTTATCTTAGAATAGAATAGAGGAGTGGAGCGGTAATATTGAGAGCTGAAAGTTTTTGTTCGGCGTATGGGGTTTGGGTGTGACAGTTCGTCTTCAGCTGATACGGATCTTTTGTTGGTATAAATTTGTATACTCTCTTATTTTAAGTTTCTTAAAAATAAGAGACTGGTCAAGGGGCAATATTGGGATGGGATTATTTAGGTCTAGCAAAGGTGTGACCCAATTTATTTAATGGACCGGATATGGTGTTGGGCCATATACATTTATTTTAATAGCTTGTTCAAATAGTGAGAGAATCTTTATTAAAGTAAGATTGTGTTTCCTTATTTGGTGGGATAAAAAAATCTAATTTGGGAAGGAATCGATCAATCATTAATTGCAGTTATAAGGTGATTCTAAAAAGAACTTCTACTGCTAATTGGATTCTGGTGGACATTGCAGCTATAAATACAACAATAAGTAAAGGTTTGGAGAAGATAATAACATATGACACAAATAAATAATTTGTACTCTCCATATTATTTTAGTGAATTTTTTCTAATTGAGTTTTCACGTAAATTTTTGTGTCCATATTTTATATCTTTTATAATGATATGTGTATGTTTATCTGTGTGTATTTCGTGAGTTTGATTTTACAACAATATAATCAACTATTAGCATTATTTTAGTTTGCTGTTTTGGTGATTTCCTCAGGCGTTACCGGTTCTAATAACATAAGCCTACAATTATTGTCCGAACATGAAACAATAATTGACCTAATGACATCTTTTCATTTAGTAAATATTGTTTAATAAAAAAATTGTTCTATTTGACCCTATTGACTCGACCTGGGCTCGATTATAATAGTTAAGACAATAGTTTAATACATATTATAGAAGTTCCCTCTTTCTTATGCCTAAAAATTGATTTTAAAAAATTCTGGACAAGATGAGGTAATGGATTTTAAACAAAATCACACTAGTCAATCTGAACAATTACACAAATTGCAATACTAACAAGATATTACTTTTAATTTACAAGAAAATTAAAACTTTCATCACTAGAAAGAAATTTTTATATATATATATATATATATATATATATATATATATATATATATATATATATATATATATATATATATATAGAGAGAGAGAGAGTCCGGATCAGGGGCTTACCCCTGATCGTGCATACCGAGCTTACCTATAAAAGTCGCCCTTATTAATTTCTCTCTCCTCACTTCGCATAACACGACTCGTTTTGGCCCTCTTATTTCTTTCATCCGAAAATTGAAAGGAACGGGAACCATTTTCCTCCCTCATCCGCAAAATCGACCGAGCAACGACGCCAAATCTGAAGCCCCTTGACTGCATGAGAGTTATTCCAAAGAGAAGCCCTCATCGAAGCCCTCTACCCTCATCCGATTCTCTCTCATGTGCTTCCAAAACAAGCCCTAATCTGCATGTTCTCTCTTATTTTCAGACAAAGCAAACCCCTTTCCCTCATTCGATTCGGTCGAAAGAAACGAAGATGTGTTCGATTTCTTCCCCTGCCACTGACCCGAATCAGTTCAAGCAACCCTAGATCAGTTTTTAAGGTGTGATTTCTTTTTTCATTTCGGACACTAAAACTTTGATTTATTAAGGTTTGGGTTGTTGGTTTTCATTTTAATTTCTACGTAATTCGAGTTTTAGTCACTATTTGTTGTATATTTACATAAAGAAATTTATTTGTTGTGATTGAATGTTTTTGCTTGGCTATTGAAAATTGAAGATGAGTGGTGATTAGAGTTTTGTACTAAGTTTTTTAGCTGGTGGGTTCTTCAAATGAGGGTATTTGATGCTTTGGGTTTCAAAATGTTTTGGTGCATATTTGAACATCTTTCGCACAATTTACAACTCAAACCCAAGAATTTTACTAACTTCAGGAACAATGAAAATATTTTAATAGCACCTATGCATATGTAAGTTACTCATGAGCATCTTACCCATTACATAGCACAAATCATTATCAAATCTTTCGTTCTTAAGTCTACTTAACAGAGTTGTTTCGTGATTTTAGAAGCTGTGATTTTAGGGTCTACTTAACAGAGTTTTAAATTACATGTGAAGGTGCATTTCTGATTATTCAAATTTGAAGCACAACCTACTAATTCGGTAGTGTGGACAGAAAACAAATAAGAAAGGCCAATACGAATAAGAAAAATTCTGCTGCTACCTTAAAATTTTCTAGTGGTTCACATAAATTGAAAAGTAACTATATACTGTAAACATATTGTAAAAATTAGTGGGATATTGAAGATTCAAGTGACTGAAGGATTGCTTGTTTGTTATTCTTTACCAATTGGGTTTCTACTAAATTATTGTGATGACTGTGACACTCTTTTTCATATTTCTTCGTTACTTTAACATTATTTGGCCAATTGGCTCTTGGGGATTACAGTTTGTACTGCCTAGATTACTGTGATTTCCTTTTCTGTAACCTAATTCGACTTGTAACTTGCTGCAACAAAGTGGTTCTAATGTATAGCATTCCATATATCAGTAACTCTATTCGTGTTTGAATACATTTTGTTTGAGCAGCTATGAACGCACAATGTGATTGTGAGAGGCGACCTCAAATTAAAACAGCATGGACCGATTCAAACCCAGGAAGAAGGTTTTTATCATGTCCGAATTATGGAGCAAGAGATGGAGAAAATGCGTGCAATAGGCAAAATGCGAAGAAACAAATTTATTATTGCACTTGTTTGTTCTTGGTTATTGATTTTAATCATGTTATTGTAGATAGATTAAATATTGTAATATTGTGTTGAATATTGTCATGTTCCTTAAGGATCTGTAAATATTATATTGTTCATACTGTAAAATGTGTTGAATATTGTTATGTTCCTTAATGATTGTTCATTCAGTTTGTTTCTGTGTTTTGTTACCATGGAGCCTAACAATGGCAAGTAATAGAGACGTAACAAGTGATAGAGAACCTGAAAAACAAAAGAAGAAAGTTTGAATCAGTTTTCAATACTTTTGTCCATCTTTCTTGTCATTTCATTTCCACCAGACTCAAACAAATTGGAATGCCATGTATCTTGCCAACCTTGTAATACAAAGATGACAATACCACATATATATCAAATACAAACTTCAAACCCAAAACGGAAAAAGAAGACAAAACACCACTACATATTAATTGATTTGAGAATCAATACCAATACTCTTATAACTACCTATAAAAAATAAAAAGAAAATGAAAATGTTTTACCACAATTTACCACTAACTACACCTTAATATTAAAATGACACGGAGTAAATAGGAGACATGAAATCAAAATTCAGATATCCACTTTGAGACAGTATTACACAAATTCAGATATTCAAAGTTTCTCCCATCACATACAGACAATATTACACAAACATTTTGTCATTACACAAACTATAGCTGGATAATTTGATAAAATTGACACTTGTGTACTGCTGTAGTTGTCCACCTCCTGTACTGCCTTCATCATTAATACTCCTTCTCAACAAGGGATTGGAAATTTATCACCGTGAACTGCATTCAGTCTTGCTGCCTTCAATCTGATATTTATCTTCATGAAGGTCTTCATGGTTGCTGCCTTGCTGGTTTCATCTGTGGACAACCTGAAAGATCCAACAAATGTAAAGCATCATGAGAACATATAATATGTGCATCATGAGGGAAGGGCATATAATACAAATATTAACCATCATGAGAACTTCTAAGAAATATTAATCCAACAAATGTAAAGCATTGCAGACAGATGGAATATGTGCATTGTTTAACAAATACAGCGACTATACTCTACATAGTTTAACAAGTGACTATATAGTGACCTCTTTTGTCCATTTCTAAATACAGTGACTACATTCTACATAGTTTAACAAATGAGTGTGCAGAATTACCTCAAAATTTAAACAATTACCAAATAGTAAACAAACTTAAACAATTAGTAAAGTCAAATTTAAACAATTACCAAAGTCAATGATAAACAAATAGCAAAGTCAAAATACACAAACTTGCTTACAGATTATTAAGCTTCGGACAGCTTCTTTTATCGTGTGTCACACCAACTTTGCCACATGCATGACACCGTCTACTCTTGCCACTTTTTACTTTCCCCAAAGCCCTTTCTTTGCCACACTCAATACAGAAAAGTCTCTGAAACTGTTGACCAATATTGAACAACATGAATCCTTGCTTAAGAGAAACAGAGAGCTAGACTACAGCTAGACTACAAAGAGTTAGGAGACATACGAGATTTTAAGTATTGAACAACTTTTGTTCCTTCAAAGTAATACTTTGTCATTCAACTTCCATAAAAGGTGATAAGCAGTCAAGTACCTGATATTGAAGTTTGCAGAGAATAAGAAGAAGAACATGACTGTAAATCATACATAGAATTTAAAGCAGTATGTAAATCATACTGTAAATCATAATACCCATAATAAACTTGGTTTAGATTTCATAATTCAATATGATTATGCCTCCATATTATGCAACAAACTAGTCAAATAAAATTGAACTGAAAGCAGGGTGAAGCAGTGTGAACTACTTCCCAGTTCATAAGATATCTCAAAACCAAAAACACATTCTTTATCCGGCAGTATGCACCTAATCATACATAGGACAGAAACAACCAATTGATTTAGTTCCAATTATAAAACCCCAGCGCCAAAAATTCAAAGATTTCTCCCCATTGATATAAAGAGTATTTTGTTCCCCTCTTGGTGAATAGTAAGCTCAAGAGAAATAACTTTCTCAAAAAATGAGTCAATGGAAGACAGGAAAACATTACGTCAAATACGATACAAATTATTATGCTAAAGTCAAAATCTTGCCGTTCTCCTTGAAGAAAAATTAAGGCATAAAACTTTTACCTTAAAAAAGAAAAAAAGTACCTGCGTGAGAGCTCAAGAACGCGAACCCTTTTGGCTTGAGAATAATCAGAGCAACCCAAAAATGAAAGGATTAGGGCTTGTTTTGGAAGCACATGAGAGAGAATCGGATGAGGGCAGAGGGCTTCGATGAGGGCTTCGCTTTGGAATAACTCTCACGCAGTCAAGGGGCTTCAGATTTGGCGACGTTGCTCGATCGATTTTGCGGATGAAGGAGGAAAATGGTTCGCGTTCCTTAAAATTTTCGAATGAGAGAAATAAGAGGGGCCAAAACGAATCGTGTTATGCGAAGTGAGGAGAGAGAAATTAATAAGGGCGACATTTATAGGTAAGCTCGGTATGCACGATCAGGGGTAAGCCCCTGATCCGAACTCTATATATATATATATATATATATATATATATATATATATATATATATATATATAACCAACTAACTCAATACAAACAATCCAATCTTGAAAAACACACATGTATTAAACTAAGAAGTGGATACAACGGATTTTATGGCTCAGTTATTTTCACTTTGTCCAGTGCTATAGTCCCATTCTGAAAGCACTCAAAGTTTATAGCTGCATAGTTTTTCACTTTATCGTACATTTGTGGCCTTTCTTTGTCTATCAATCCTTGAACTGGTTCAATCTCTTCATCTGGATTAGGAATGTAAAACACAGCCAAAGATATTCTCTCTTGTCGTGAATTAGCTACAACCTTGTGAAGTGGACTTTTGAACATTCCATTGCTCATTATCTGCTCAAAATATAGTAGTTAATTTAGACCATTCCATGATACCAACTTGAAGCTTGTGTTTTCTTAGTTTCGTGTCACGCTCTAGTCATATGATAATTATTTAATGAGGGTATATTTGTCATTTAACGATGTAAAATACTTAATTCTCATGATTAACACATGAACGCACTAGGTATTTTACATGTTATAATGTCAAAGATATCATCATTAAACAAGTACACATGCCTAGAATGCGACACGAAATCGAAAAAAAGTCAACCAAAGTGTTATACCAAGAATCTCAATCAAAGGATTGCATCGTAAGAAAGAGGGAGGATGATTATATAGAGCTCTTGATTATACTAGAAATAAAGCAAATAGTTTTCACGAATTTAGTATTTGCTCACATAAAATATTTGTTAATCAGTATTCACTTATATATAAAAACTAATGAGCATAATACAATTAATAATCCCATGATTTTAGGGATGGATATACTAATTTACATAATAGCACAATTCTAGGGATTTCAATCATTTGATTTAGATTCTTAGTATAACACCAAGTAATAGAATTGACACTAAGTGACAATTATAAGAGGCAAATATTTATTTTAATAATTGGTGGGCTACTTTGAAACTGGTTGCCAACTTGAAATGATAGATTTGTAACTCAACCATTAAAAACAAAATACTCCCACCATTCATAATAAGAGATACGTTTTTCTTTTATGGTTATTTTAAAATTAAAGTTACATTTTTATTTTAAGGCTATAACATGACATTTCCAGTTTACCTTTTCTTTCAAAACAATTCAAGGGTTTTTTATTTTTTAGTGAAAAATGACATATCTTGCAACTTTATGTATCAATTTTTTTGTTGTCGATTACGTAGATAACTACTAGTGATAACTAGCTCTTCATCTCGTGTGAAACACGGATTTTGTTACAACATTATTGTATTATTTATATATTTTTGTATTATACTATACTAATATTGTGACGCCCCCAAAATTAGGTATACATCACCCATCTTGGGTCGTCAGATACATAGTACAGAATACAAATACAACTTAATAATACAACTGTCGTGTACAATACGACAAAACATAAACTGTGAGTTTGAATACAAATATTATCTTCTAGAGAGTATTCATACTCAAAAGGAGTCCTCATTACATTTATTAACACACCATTACATAGAATAGTGAGGACTACTAATTAATACTATCATTCGGACCATCACTCCGTACCCCGACTTGTCCCAGCTACGTTCTCATTTCCTGAAGAGAACAGTGAAAGAAAGGGTGAGCTCAACTAGCCCAGTAAAAATATTATGATTAAGATAATGCAGAAGAAATTATCATTAGCCTTCAACAATGTTAAACTGATAAAATATAATAGACATCAAGTTTAACTGTAGCGGAACAAGCAATCCATTAAAAGAGTCAAGTAGAAAATAAACTCTACTATCTTTTATGATTTAAAAGGTTTTTCAACACTGCGATCGCTGAGACTCAGCTTAATAAAATAATCCACATCATCGAATCACCCCTGCACTACGGCCAAGGATATTCGTGTATTCATTAATGGTCATGATCATGCCAACAACTGTCCATCAATGCACTACGGGCCAATGAGGACTTTTACCACATCATTTGTAACATTACGGTCATGATTATACCGAATAATTCCTGGTCATAATCATACCAAGTCCATCTATGCACTACAGGCCACAGATGACTTTCAACATTTTATAAACATGAGGATGATGACAATGATATAAGAATTCAATAAAACAAGTTCAAGAATTAATTTATCCAGGAATTAACAACGTCCAAATTGTCAACATGATACTGCATTGTGGAGTAAAATTCAAGAATGCTTAGAAGAATATTTTCTTGAAAAAATACTGGATGAAACGCAACTATCAAGGATATTCCACAAATTTCATGGAGTATAGAAGTCAAAACTTAACCAACTGAGTACAATAAAGAATGGAATAACAAAAGAAATCACCATGCATGCGATAGACTGCACAGACAGGTTATTCCAATAGAATAATAAATAATGGAACCAGGTCCGGCGTAAACGCACAGACAGGATATTCCGACAGAATAATAAATAATGGAACCAGGTCCGGTGTAAAACACACAGACAGGATATTCCAACAGAATAGTAATAAAACGGAACCAGGTCCGGTGTAAAACACACAGACAGGATGTTCCAACAGAATAATAAACGGAACCAGGTCCGGTGTAAAACACACAGACAGGATGTTCCAACAGAATAATAGAAGAATGTCACCAAGTATAGGGTAGACCACGTATACTGGTTATTCCAACAGAATAATAACAAATGGAATAACAGAAGTTCTCTTCATGAATATAAAAGAAATAATATTCCCTACCTTAAAAGAACTGGATATTGGAAAAGTGATGTAGCAGAATACTTTTATTCTCTCTCTCTTATTCTCTCTATACTTTCTCTCTCTATAGCTTGAATGAATTCGTGAAAAATAATGAAGCCCTAGGCCTCTATTTATAGAAAAACTGAGGGTGGCTCTTGGTCTTAACGAAGGGTCAAATGACTCTTGGTCTTAACGAAGGGTCAAATGACTCTTGGTAATATTGAAGGGACAACTACTATTGACGAAAGTAATTACTATTGACCAAGGTAAATACTATTGACGAAGGTAATTACTATTGACCAAGGTAAATACTATTGACCAAGGTAAATACTATTGACGAAGGTAATTACTATTGACCAAGGTAAATACTATTGACGACGGTAATTACTATTGACGACGGTAATTACTATTGACGAAGAGACTCTTAGATGATGACATATGGCCCCCCATAAAATAACCAAACTTACCACAACGTCTCAATTATTGATTTAATAATATAACATATTATACAGATGATACTATGACAATAATTTAAGAGATATGATGCAGCAATTACTGTAGCAATAATTGAGTATAGCTGAGTGACTTCTCACGTAAGCATCAATAATCAATACCGTGTGCTACTATGCAACCACGCGTATTACTGTACTTTTACTACCGAGTAGTTCAACAGTTTTAACGGTTTTAACGGTAACACTTCAGCCGTTATTTTTAATAAAATATTTTTGTCGTTTTCTCAATCCGACAATAATTCCGTTGTGGGGTCCACCAATGATTGTGCCGTCGTACGAATATTCCTCGACAAAAAGAATATTCTCCGACCAAACGAATATTTTATAACAACTTGCTTACTTTGCAAAATTTATAAATATTACCCACAACTATAACATTATATCAAATTAACTCCATAATATTCAAAAATGATATTTATAGAAAATTCATCTTTATTTATAAAAGTTGGGGTCTTACAACCTCCCCTTCTTATGAAATTTCGCCCTCGAAATTAGGGTACGTACCTGGTATGTCGAAGAGGTAAGGATACCTTGATTTCATTTCTGATTCTAACTCCCAAGTCATTTCCTCAACATCGTGGTTTCTCCACAAAACTTTAACTTGAGGTATAACCTTGGAGCGTAGAATATGTTCCTTCTTATCCAAGATTTGAACAGGAACTTCTTCATACGTCAAATCCTCCGCTATTTCGTCCGGTTCTAACTCAATAATGTGGTTCGGGTCTTCCACATATTTGCGTAACATGGATATGTGGAAAACGTTATGAACACGAGACATACTTGGCGGTAAAGCGAGTCTATAAGCCACAGTTCCTACTCGATCGAGGATTAAAAATGGACCGATGAATCGAGGATTTAGCTTTCCTCTCTTTCCAAATCTCGTAACTCCTTTCCATGGAGCAACACGTAAGAACACATGATCTCCTACATCAAATTCCACGTCCTTTCGATGAAGATCAGCATAACTCTTTTGTCGATCTTGTGAGGTTTTTATACGTTGTCGGATCGTTTGAATCTTTTCTGTAGTCATACGTACCAACTCCGGTCCCAACAACGTTGCTTCGCCCACCTCATCCCAGCATACTGGAGAACGACATTTTCTTCCATACAATGCTTCGAATGGAGCCATGCCAATACTTGCTTGATAACTGTTGTTGTAGGAAAACTCCACCAATGGTAAGAACTTGTCCCAACTTCCCTTGAAGTCAAAGACACAGAGTCTTAATAGATCTTCAAGAGTTTGAATAGTCCTCTCTGATTGTCCGTCCGTCTGAGGATGATATGCTGAACTAAATCGTAACTCCGTGCCCATAGCTTTTTGTAAACTAACCCAAAATCGTGAAGTGAATCTTGGGTCTCGATCAGAAACTATGGATACTGGCATACCATGCAGTCTTACAATCTCGTTTATGTACATACGAGCAAGACGTTCAAGTGTATAAGTTTCTCGTATCGGTAAGAAATGAGCAGACTTGGTCAATCTATCAACAATGACCCAAATCGCATCAATACCTTGAGAAACCCTAGGAAGACCGGTAACGAAATCCATGGTAATGTGCTCCCACTTCCATTCTGGAATTTCAAGTGGTTGCAATGGACCTTTTGGTACTTGATGCTCCGCTTTGACTCGTTGACAAGTTAGACACCTTGAGATAAACAACGCTATCTCTCTCTTCATATTGCTCCACCAAAATGTATGACGAAGATCATGATACATTTTGGTACTTCCAGGATGGATTGCAAACGGTGTGTTGTGCGCCTCCATCATGATTTCATACTTTAAATCAGGGTTGTTAGGAACACAAAGTCTGGAGTTGACTCGAAGTATTCCTTCTTCATCGATTCTTGCTTCCGGCATAGCACCTTCTTGCACTTTCTTCTTCATACGCATCAGCTCCAGGTCTGTAGCTTGAGCAGCTTTAACTTTATCGATTAAAGTCGGTTCTACTCGTATATTCGCCATCATCACATGGGTCCCTGGAGTCTTTAACTCTATCTCCATCCTTTGCAATCACACAAAATGGGCCTTTGTTGACAATATCGCACTTGTACCCGCATATGATCTTCTACTCAATGCGTCAGCTACCACGTTCGCTTTTCCAGGATGGTATTGAATGGTATGATCATAATCTTTCAACAGTTCAAGCCAACGTCGTTGTCGCATGTTGAGTTCCTTTTGAGTGAAGAAATATTTGAGGCTTTTATGATCCGTAAAGATCTCCACTTTCTCCCCATACAAGTAATGCCTCCAAATTTTAAGTGCAAAGACAACAGCTGCCAACTCTAGATCATGAGTAGGATAATTCCTCTCATATTCCTTGAGTTGTCTTGATGCATAGGCTATGACTTTTCCATGTTGCATGAGAACGCATCCCAACCCTTTGCTCGAAGCATCACTGTAGATGACAAATCCCTCCGAGCCAGATGGTATTGTTAGAACAGGTGCTGAAATGAGTCTCCTCTTGAGTTCTTGAAAACTCTGCTCACATTCTTCGCTCCAACCAAACTTTGTATCTTTCCGAGTCAGCTGAGTTAATGGAGTAGCGATTCGAGAAAATCCTTCCACGAATCTCCGATAATAACCAGCTAAACCAAGAAAGCTACGTACCTCGGTCACTGATTTAGGTTGCTCCCAGCTTTGAATAGCTTCAATCTTTGCCGGGTCAACCGATATTCCACGACTTGATACTACGTGCCCAAGGAATGCTACCTCTTCCAGCCAGAACTCGCATTTCTTCAACTTGGCATAAAGCTTGTATTCACGAAGCTTTTGGAGTACCAGCCTCAAGTGTTGCTCATGATCTTCACGGCTTTTGGAATAAATAAGGATGTCATCAATAAAGACGACCACAAAGTGATCCAAATATTCCTTGAATACCCGGTTCATCATATCCATGAAGGCAGCAGGAGCATTAGTCAATCCAAAGGACATGACTAGGAATTCATAATGCCCGTACCGAGTTCTAAAAGCCGTCTTTGGAATATCCTCAGTTCTAACCTTCAGCTGATGATATCCAGAACGAAGATCGATCTTTGAAAAGAATTGTGCTCCTTGCAACTGGTCAAACAGGTCATCAATACGTGGCAATGGGTACCTGTTTTTGATGGTGACATGATTCAACTCCCGATAATCAATACAAAGTCGCATACTTCCATCTTTCTTCTTCACGAATAGAACAGGAGCTCCCCAAGGAGAAGTACTAGGACGAATAAAGCCAATGTCTAACAATTCCTGCAGTTGGATCTTTAACTCCTGAAGTTCAATAGGAGCCATTCGATATGGGGCTTTGGAAATGGGTTTTGTACCGGGTTCAAGATCGATACAAAATTCAATTTCACGCTCTGGGGGTAGGCCAGGAAGTTCTTCAGGGAATACGTCAGGGAATTTATTAACAATAGAAATATCATTCAAAACTGACGTATTTTTGTTTAGATCTGTGACATGAGCTAAGAAAGCTTGACATCCGTTTTTCAATAAACGAATAGCTTTATGACTTGAGATGACAGCGATTGATTTTAATGGTTTGGTTGCTTGAATTCGCATAATAGGTCGATTAGGAATATGAAAGCTAACAACCTTACGAAAACAATCAATTTTTGCATAATGAGTAGTTAACCAATCAATCCCTAGAATCACGTCAAATGCAAGTATTTTTAATGAAATCAGATCGATAGGTAATGTGTGGGTACCAACTTGAACCAAACAAGACTTATAAACAGTGGAGGTAATGAAGGTTTCTCCCAACGGAGTTTCCACAGATAAGTCAAAGTCTAATTTCTCCGGAATCAAATTTAATCGATGAGCGCAAGTAGGAGAAATAAAAGAATGGGTTGAACCGGTATCAAATAAAGTATAAACTTCTTTAGAGTTTATAATAAGCTTACCCGTGATGACCTCATTCGGGTTCCTTGCTCTCTGGGAGTTCACAACAAACGCTCTCCCTTGCACACCGGTTTTGACTTTTCTGGGACGGCTTTTGGTGCCTCCATCCTAGCTGAATTTGTCTTCGGTAAACGACAAAATCGGGCTAAATGACCTTCTCTTCCACAATTATAACATGCTTTGGACGGCATCGCGCAGTTTGGACTGATGTGCCCCTCCCCTCCGCATTTGAAACATATGATAGGTGGTCGTTCTCCTTCCTTAACGACAGGTGCTGGTGCTGACGTCTTTCCATCATTGTTGAATCTCCTCTTCTTGAAATGTCCATTCTTATTGTTTTGGCCCTGATTACCACCGAAGTGGTTACCATTTCTGGCCTGTTGATTCCCTCCACGCTTGTTGTCACCGCTTCGATGACTGCTCTCACTGGTATTATCATTTTGTCGGCTGCTCTCTTTTGGTTGCGTTGTCTCGTTATCGCGCTCCACCAACTGAGCCCTATTTACAACATCTGAATACAAACACAGTTTATGAGAAACAAGATGTTGACGTATCTCCGGCTTCAAACCTCTTAAAAACATCCGCGTCATTCTTTCTTCATTATCCACCAGGTGGGACGCAAACCGGGATAACTCCGCAAATTTTGCCTCGTACTGCGACACGGTCATATTATTCTGCTCCAATTTGATGAACTCCACCTCCTTCATGTGACGAATACTCTCGGGAAAGTATTTGTCGTTAAACAGATCTTGAAACTTCTCCCAAGACATCTTCAGTGCGGCAGGTTGAGTACGCTTTATCGATTCCCACCAGTAATCTGCCTCTCCTCGCAACATAAAGGCGGCAAAGGGAACCTTTTGCTCCTCGGAGCAACCCAAGACATCAAATATCTTGGTGATCTGCTTTATCCATGTTTCAGCTACAAGTGGTTTGGGTTCTCCCTTAAACTCCGGTGGTCCCAGCTCCTTAAACTGTTTAGCGGTGACCGCCAGAGAGTTTCCAGTATTTCCACCTACGTTGTGGACAGGAGCCGCTTTCACCTGTTGTTGCATGAATTGCATAAAGCCTCTGAACATTTGATCATTCATCATTTGGTCAGTGTTGTTGTTTGCATGAGGATTGACACCTTCCTGATGCACATTATCCTGATTATTGATATGTGGTGAATCAACAGTCGTCTGTGCTCCATTGCTATTCTCAACGTTCTCAGATGCCATTTTCAGATACTGCCACAAAATAAAAATTAATTGATATGTCATATATTATCCTTATATTATGACCGACCAATTAAATACCATGCAAATAAACTTAGGTATGTCATACTAGCGAAGGAATTCCCCGTCTCTCCCCTCCTAGTTCTATTCTCACATCTTAGCCAGGGATCATATCCCTAAGCTCTGATACCAACTGTGACGCCCCCAAAATTAGGTATACATCACCCATCTTGGGTCGTCAGATACATAGTACAGAATACAAATACAACTTAATAATACAACTGTCGTGTACAATACGACAAAACATAAACTGTGAGTTTGAATACAAATATTATCTTCTAGAGAGTATTCATACTCAAAAGGAGTCCTCATTACATTTATTAACACACCATTACATAGAATAGTGAGGACTACTAACTAATACTATCATTCGGACCATCACTCCGTACCCCGACTTGTCCCAGCTACGTTCTCATTTCCTGAAGAGAACAGTGAAAGAAAGGGTGAGCTCAACTAGCCCAGTAAAAATATTATGATTAAGATAATGCAGAATAAATTATCATTAGCCTTCAACAATGTTAAACTGATAAAATATAATAGACATCAAGTTTAACTGTAGCGGAACAAGCAATCCATTAAAAGAGTCAAGTAGAAAATAAACTCTACTATCTTTTATGATTTAAAAGGTTTTTCAACACTGCGATCGCTGAGACTCAGCTTAATAAAATAATCCACATCATCGAATCACCCCTGCACTACGGCCAAGGATATTCGTGTATTCATTAATGGTCATGATCATGCCAACAACTGTCCATCAATGCACTACGGGCCAATGAGGACTTTTACCACATCATTTGTAACATTACGGTCATGATTATACCGAATAATTCCTGGTCATAATCATACCAAGTCCATCTATGCACTACAGGCCACAGATGACTTTCAACATTTTATAAACATGAGGATGATGACAATGATATAAGAATTCAATAAAACAAGTTCAAGAATTAATTTATCCAGGAATTAACAACGTCCAAATTGTCAACATGATACTGCATTGTGGAGTAAAATTCAAGAATGCTTAGAAGAATATTTTCTTGAAAAAATACTGGATGAAACGCAACTATCAAGGATATTCCACAAATTTCATGGAGTATAGAAGTCAAAACTTAACCAACTGAGTACAATAAAGAATGGAATAACAAAAGAAATCACCATGCATGCGATAGACCGCACAGACAGGTTATTCCAATAGAATAATAAATAATGGAACCAGGTCCGGCGTAAACGCACAGACAGGATATTCCGACAGAATAATAAATAATGGAACCAGGTCCGGTGTAAAACACACAGACAGGATATTCCAACAGAATAGTAATAAAACGGAACCAGGTCCGGTGTAAAACACACAGACAGGATGTTCCAACAGAATAATAAACGGAACCAGGTCCGGTGTAAAACACACAGACAGGATGTTCCAACAGAATAATAGAAGAATGTCACCAAGTATAGGGTAGACCGCGTATACTGGTTATTCCAACAGAATAATAACAAATGGAATAACAGAAGTTCTCTTCATGAATATAAAAGAAATAATATTCCCTACCTTAAAAGAACTGGATATTGGAAAAGTGATGTAGCAGAATACTTTTATTCTCTCTCTCTTATTCTCTCTATACTTTCTCTCTCTATAGCTTGAATGAATTCGTGAAAAATAATGAAGCCCTAGGCCTCTATTTATAGAAAAACTGAGGGTGGCTCTTGGTCTTAACGAAGGGTCAAATGACTCTTGGTCTTAACGAAGGGTCAAATGACTCTTGGTAATATTGAAGGGACAACTACTATTGACGAAAGTAATTACTATTGACCAAGGTAAATACTATTGACGAAGGTAATTACTATTGACCAAGGTAAATACTATTGACCAAGGTAAATACTATTGACGAAGGTAATTACTATTGACCAAGGTAAATACTATTGACGACGGTAATTACTATTGACGACGGTAATTACTATTGACGAAGAGACTCTTAGATGATGACATATGGCCCCCCATAAAATAACCAAACTTACCACAACGTCTCAATTATTGATTTAATAATATAACATATTATACAGATGATACTATGACAATAATTTAAGAGATATGATGCAGCAATTACTGTAGCAATAATTGAGTATAGCTGAGTGACTTCTCACGTAAGCATCAATAATCAATACCGTGTGCTACTATGCAACCACGCGTATTACTGTACTTTTACTACCGAGTAGTTCAACAGTTTTAACGGTTTTAACGGTAACACTTCAGCCGTTATTTTTAATAAAATATTTTTGTCGTTTTCTCAATCCGACAATAATTCCGTTGTGGGGTCCACCAATGATTGTGCCGTCGTACGAATATTCCTCGACAAAAAGAATATTCTCCGACCAAACGAATATTTTATAACAACTTGCTTACTTTGCAAAATTTATAAATATTACCCACAACTATAACATTATATCAAATTAACTCCATAATATTCAAAAATGATATTTATAGAAAATTCATCTTTATTTATAAAAGTTGGGGTCTTACAAATATATTAATTATTAATAATAATACATTAATATTGTGTACGATGATTTTCTAAAAAAACCATTTTCTTCTAAAATACATTATTTATCGATCTAATCATCCATAACTAATTATTGATTAAAAAAACTAAATAAATTTAAAAACCTACAATAATAGTGCATCTATTTATATAAAGTATAAATGATAGTATTCATCTTTGAATTAATGATTCGTGTGTTTATATATTAATAGATTTATCTATTTATGTAACAGTATTATTTTATTAAAACTCAAATAGTTGTACTTATATAATTTAATTAGAAGAATTATTATATAATTAAATATTATTATTAGCAAGAATATAAATTTTAAAAAGCACTAACTAAATTAAAAAATCAATGAGTTTAAAAGATAATTGTAAGTAGATAATTATGATAATAAGATGTAGATGAAAATATTTTAAAATCAAATTATTCTATTATTCTTAAGTATTTGTATGTATATATTCACACACACACACACACACACACACACACACACACACACACACACACACACACACACACACACACATATATATATATATATATATATATATATATATATGGGTTGACAGATTATTTCTAAATTTTAGGGTTGAGAGACCATTTATCTGATAATGTATAATTATGGGTTGAGCAACCATTTATCTAATAATATATAATTAATTATTTATAAAAAATATAAATAATTTTAAATCCTAAAATAATAGTTCATCTATTTATATAGTATAAATGATACTCCCTCCGTCCCATAGTTATAGGCTGATTTCTTTTGGCACATAGTTTAAGAAAATCATTTAAGTGACAATTTTTTTAAAAAAATTTCCACATATACCCCTTAATATGGAATTAATGAAAAAGGTAATTATTCCTTACTTATCACACTGGAACTCTCAATTTAATTGATTAACGTGTACTGACTATTAAAGTCCTTAACCATAGAACTAGTAAAGCCTAAAAAATTGAATTTTTTTTTATTGAGAATACAACAACATTAAATGCGGTGATAAAAATAATGACTTTGAATGTTGTTTCTTCAAAAAAAAAGTAATGGTTGAATATTTATTATAAGGGCATAAAAGTAAAACAATGTACCAACTAAATTTTATAAATAGTAAGTAGCCTATATATTGGGACATCCCAAAATGGAAAATCAGCCTATAACTATGGGACGGAGGGAGTAGTATTTATCTTTGAATTAATAATTCATTTGTTTATACATTAATATATTCAACTATTGATGTAATAATATTATTTTATTTAAACACAAATAGTTATACTTATATAATTTAATAAAAAAAGTTATTATATAATTAAATATTATTGTTAGCAAGAATATGAATTTTAAATAGCACTAACTAAATTAAAAAAATTGTATGAGATTAAAAGATAGTGGTTAGTCGATAATTATGATAATAAAATGTAAATGGAAAGATTTTAAACTCAAATTATACTTAAATTTTAGGGTTGAAATACCATTCATAAATTTTAGGGTTGAGAGAACAATTTGTCCTATTAATTACTTAAGAAATTATTTATATACAAATAAATACATTGAAGTTATTTAAATCCAACTAAAGTTGGGGTATTTAAGACATTATTCATTAGCTACTAAGAGTAGCGAAAATTAAAGTATTTAATATTTTCTTCATACAACTACAAAGAGTAACGAAATGTATGTTTTATCTCGAATTGAACAGTGGGATCGATGGGGTTGCTAAAATAATGTCCATAGCAAACTATTGTTATGAATCACTTTCCTATACATAGGTTTGAAACGCTATTCTTAAATTTTAGGGTTGAGAAATGTCTATTTTGTGTATTAATTATATACATAGATATTTTTAATCATGTGTCATATGGTGGGTCAACATTATAATTCTATCCAAATTCATGTATTGATATACCTCATAATCGTAAGTCGACAAAAACAATTTCACAGCATATATAGACTCTATTTTAGTATATGAAGTGTTATCCTTTTTAAGGGTAAAATAGTAAGCAATGGAATTAAGGAATCTTTATGCAATATTGGCATAAAGTAAAGTGACTAAAACATATTGATGCAGGAGGATTTCTGGCCGAAGATTTTGAAAGGTCGGATAGTACGATGATGATGCTAAAGGACCAAAAAGTTAAGGGATCAACGCAACAGTATCGGTTAACTTCGGGGTCAGGCGTTCGGTTCATGTCTTCGGGGTCAGAGTTCTGCTTCGGATGGCGTCATGACTTCGGGTGTGGCGAACTTCTTCTGAAGAGGCGTCATGACTTCGGAAGTCGATGGACTTTATTATTATTATTATTATTTAGTCTTTTATAGTAATAGTATTTTATTAGGCAGTAAATCTTTTATAATAAGTTGTTACTTGTTAAGATTTTATTTCCATATTTTTAGGAAGTTTGTTAGGATATCTTTCCGTATCTTTAGGAGAATTTTATTTTCATCTCTACGAAGATTCTAGAGTGACTTGCAGAGAAAGTTTTGTTAGTATATATAAACCCAGCTTGTGGGTTGAATTTGATGAACTTTGATTTTGATAAATATATTATACACATTAGAGAGATTTCTCTGTATTTTTTTTTGGTGAACCTCTTCCTTCTTCATGTGAATTCATTTGTTTACCAAGCCCGCAGGATAATCACTATCCCGCCCGGCGTCAGTTGGTATCAAAGCTCAAGCATCTTTCTGGGAATAGACTCATTGGTTTTAATGGTTGGTGGTCGTGGTTGTGGTTGTGGTCGTAGAGGGCAGATTCCGGTTGAGAAAGTCCAGAACCAGGATCGTAACTTTCAAGACGTGATGATTGAGGAATTACAGAGATAGGTTACAAAGTTAACCTGGCGTCTTATAGCGCTGAATCAGGGTCGACGTGGACAGGTTTTGAAGGAGGAAGTCCCGCACTTTAATCACTATCGTGGACAGTTTCCAGATGAGGAAGTCCTACGCCTTGATTATGACGAGGAAGGGTATTATTCTCGTGGACAGTATCCGACCGAAGAAGTCCAAGAGTATTTCTCGCACCTTGATCGTGATGAGGAATTTTATAATTTTAATTCATGTTTTGATGAAGAACAGTTGGTTGTGGAAGAAGTAGCTGAAGAAGTATATGAGTATGGAGAACCTGTATATGATGAATATGCAGATGAAGAAGAAATTTATGATGAATATGAAGATAAAGGAGAATCTTTTGGAGAACCTAAGTATGACGAATATGATGATGGCGACGAAGAGGAGAATGGATTGTATGAAGATAGCCAGGAGACCCTAGTCGTTCGCAAGAGTCTACTAACTCATAAAGATGATTCCGAAGATGATTGGTTGAGAACCAATGTCTTTCAAACAACTTACACCATAGCAAATAAATTCTGCAAGTTAATCATTGATGGTGGCAGTTATGAGAACGTAGTATCCGAAGAGGCTGTCAAGAAATTGCAGTTGAAAATGGATCAGGCATCCTAAACCATATAAGTTGTCGTGGTTAAAAAAAGGTAATGAAGTAACAGTGGATAAAAAGTTCTTAGTGTATTTCTCCATCGGCAGTAAATATTTTGATAATACTTTCTGTGATGTGGTGTCTATGGATGCATGCCATGTGTTGTTGGGCCGACCTTGACAATATGACCAAAGCGTTATTCATAATGGTCGGAAGAATACATATTCCCTTAGTATTAAAGGGAAGAAGGTTGTGTTAGCACCTCGGTGAGAAGAAGACAGTTCGGCTTGAGCAGTCGGGAATCTGAACCTATTGTCCATGATTAGATTCCTATCGGAGGCTGATTGTGAAGATGTGATGTATGTTCTACTTCTTTATGGGAATAGTTTAACAAAAGAAAGAATTGAATGTCAGCCGATGTGCAGGAGTTTCCCAAAGAGCTTCCCTCGAGACTATTGTCGATAAGGAATATTCAACACCAAATATATCTTGTACCAGAATCAAATCAAAAGGAAAATATTTCAGTTGCCGAAGCCTCTTCTCGTGCAGTTTTCAGTCTATCTGTGTCGAACTTGAGGACGAGTTCTTTCCAACACGGAGAGACTGATGCAGGAGGATTTCTGGCTGAGGATCCTGAATGGTCGGATGGTACAATGATGATGCTAAAGGACCAAAAGTTAAAGGATCAACACAATATGGTATCAGTTGACTTCGGGGTCAGGCGTTCAGTTCATGTATTCGGGGTCAGAGTTCGGCTTCAGATGGCGTCATGACTTCGAGTGTGGTGAATATCTTCTGAAGAGGCGTCATGACTTCGGAAGTCGATGGACTTTATTATTATTATTATTATTATTATTATTATTATTATTATTATTATTATTATTATTATTATTATTATTATTATTATTTAGTCTTTCATAGTAATAGTATTTTATTAGGCAGTAAATCATTTATAATAAGTTGTTACTTGTTAAGATTTTATTTCCGTATTTTTAGAAAGTTTGTTAGGATATCTTTCCGTATCTCTAGGAGGATTTTATTTTCATATCTGTAAGAAGATTCTAGAGTGACTTGGACAGAAAGTTTTGTTAGCTATATATAAACCCGGCTTGCGGGTTGAATTCGATGAACTTTGATTTTGATAAATATATTATACACATTAGAGAGATTTCTCTGTGTTTTTTTCGGAGAACCTCTTCCTTCTTCCTGTGAATTTATTTGTTTACCTAACCCGCAGGATAATCACTATCCCACCCGGCGTCACATATGAATTACCCTAAATTATCTACTCCGATTAAAGATGGGATTTCATACCTGCAATTGATCCCCAACATTGACCACAAAAGCATAAGGAATTATTCCAACCCTATACCACTTATCCTCTTTGAGAACTTGAAGTCCTTCAACTTCTTTGTCTTGCAGAAGAATGGTGATTCCTGATCCGTCTGAATGTGCTTTTGAACCCAAAACTCTATCTGGTTTGGAACATAAAGGGTAAAAATTAAACCTTGCATGCATTTGTGCTCGTCCTCCAAACTGTTTTAAGAAACTTTCGGCTTCCAAGTGTAATGACTTTGCTAGGGCTATCAATATGCGGTGTGTCATTAGCTCCATTTTTGTGCAGTATTCATGCAGTAGTTCACTACATATCAATTAATCACCATAGAAAAAAGGCTTGTTAGTGAAAATTGAATAAAAAAAATATAATTTTATGAAAAATGCTAGGTAAGTAGATAAAAATTATTTAGTTTATTCAAATAAAGTATTGACAAATTGTATGCATGAACGTAGGAAATTTATGGCCTGAGGAACAACCTACCCTAAAAAAATTAAGACTATAAAATTTTAACATTTTTACTTCATGCAACCCCCAAAATGTATGAAAAAATAAAGAAATATGTAATATTATTTGAGAAAATATACGAAAATATTTCTCCTGTTCCAAATATAAGAATTATTTTAAATTTTTTAAGTTGACTTAAATATGGGTAAATTCATAAATATCACTCTTCCGTTTTTTTTTGGTATTAGTATATAAATATCAAATTTTATGGTCTCCATTTCCTCTATTGTGTACTATAAAGGGTCCATATATATTGTATCATAAAAAAAAATCTTATTTCAACCAAAAATTATAAAATAATTTACAAAATTTGGACCGTAAACGACCATTATAAGACCCCGACTTTTAATAAATATAATTTAATTTCTTATAATTATTATTCTAAATATTAATGTGTTAAATTGATAAACTGATAAAGTCAAGGGTAATATATGCAAATTATAAGATTAAAAAAATATGTCGGGAAATATTCATTTTGTCGAGAAATATTAGATAAAGTACGACGGCACTGAAATAACCAATTATTAGTGGACCTCACAACGGAATATTGTCGGTTGTAAAAAACGACATAAATAACATTTTTAATAATAAAAAAAAAAATCAACGGTACTATCACCTTTAACTATTAAGATATCCAGTGATAAATAAACAGTAGGACGCGATACTCTACAATATTACACGACAACACACAATATTGTAATTAAATCAATAATTATCACAGTAGCAACTACACAATATTTTATATTATTGAACCAATAATTATCATCATAGAAAGGATAGTAATGGAAAGTTGCATAATTAAAAGTCATGAGTATTAAGTAGTTAGACAGACTTGTTATTTGAGGAACACTAATATATGTGATATTAATACATTAAATCAATAATACATAAAATAGATAATATAATAATAATTGATGAATGATATAGATTAATTAAAGATAATCTTGTAAATTGTGAATAATGGATTAATATGTGTGAATCATTAGGAATAACTAATAAGCAATTGAATAATGGATGAATAAGTGTGAATCATTATGAATAATTAATGAATATACGAAAAAGGTGTGAGTAATGGATAAATAATATAAATATGTAAATAATGAGTGAATAATATATGAAAAATGTGTGAGTAATGGATAAATAGTATAAAGATGTAAATAATGAATGAATAATATATAGAAAAAGTGTGAGTAATGGATAAATAATATAAAGATGTAAATAATGGATGAATAATATATGGAAAAAGTGTGAGTAATAGATAAATAATATAAACATGTAAATAATGGATGAATAATATAAATAAAAGATAAAGATGTAAATAATTGATGAATAATATATTGAAAATGTGTGAATAATGGATGAAAAATATAAATAAAATATAAAGATATAAATAATGAATAAATAATATATTAAAAATGTGTGGCTAACGGATGAATAATATAAATTAAAGATAGAGATCTAAATAATAAATGAATAATATATTGAAAAGGTGTGAGTATATAATTGATGAATAATATAAATTAAAGATATAAATAATGGATGGATAAATTAAAGTGTGATAATTGATGCGTGGTAGATGTTGGTTAAGTTTTGGCTATAAATAAGGGGCTTAGCATAAAGAGTTTCATAAGTTTCTTGTTTATCCTTCATTCCACCCTCTGAAAGTTTCTTAGTGTAAGTATCTCTCTAAGTTTACTAAGACTACCTCAAGTTTTAGTGCATATCAGTTAGAGTGTAAGAATTGTTTAGGTTGATCAATTTCATAGAAAAAATTATCTAGTCACGTGCTATGTTAAGGGATCATTAATTTTCTTTCATACTCCTAAATTTATGGTAAGAAAATATTATTTAGTTCTACAGCCTTATCATTAAACGATGAAAATTCCTAAAATGATTAGAATTTCCTTAATAGTTGATGTTTCATCTATTATCTTTTGACCTGAATCATCCATTTTTGAACGGTGAACTTTATATATTATTCTTGAACTTGAATCGATATTATAAATATCGTGTTGACAATCTGGATGAATTAAAATATAAATCTTTAATATTTATTCTTTATTTTATTATTCTAACTATTCTTTCCATTCTTCATATCATTCTTCATATCTTTGCATGGGTGCAAAGATAGCATGATTGTTGAGTATCTTTAGCTTGTGTGGCAAAGACACGTGGTAAAAGTTCTCTTTGGCTTGGATGCAAAGAGGAACTATTGATTGGCATGATTTTGACTAGGAATTGTGGATTTGCATAATCATAACCATTGGTGTTACAATTGACTGTCTTTGGCCTGGGTGCAAAGACAATATGATTGTTCAGTGTCTTTAGCCTGTGTGGCAAGGACACGGGGTGAAATCTCTCTTTGGCCTGGGTGTAAAGAGGAACTGTTGATTGGTGTTACATGGATACATATTGATGGTGAATTTTCAAATGGGAGAAGAGAGTAGACATTATGGTTTATTTGACTATTTTAATGGATTACTCATCCTGCTGCAGTTGTTATTAGAAACTTATATTATCTTTAAATCTCTTATTTATCGCTATTGAAAGCTAATGATAACTTATTATTCGCTATCTTATCATGATATTCTTTACTGTTTATTTAAGTTCATACTTTTATTTCATAATTTCTTTCAGGAAATGAAAGGTAGTTGGGGCTAGAGGAATGGAGTGATGGTTCGAGTTAATAGTTGTAGTAGTTCTCAATACATCGTAAAATAGTGTGACAGTAATTGTACTGAGAACTTAAAGTTTTAGATTCGTTGTTTAGTGATTTGGCAAATGGACAGATTTTGACTTTAAAAAATTTAATTCAATATATATCTCCAATTGTTTTCTATTTATTCATTAGTAAGAAAATATTCTATCATACAAGATATCCAACCACGTACAAAATTCTTTTACTATAAGATATGGTTGTGCATATCCGCTTTCTAACTATATTTTTGAGCATTACCTATATAATCTTAAAGTATGGTTGGAGTATAATTCTCAGTTTGGCGTGATGGTAATAATTATATGGTAAGAAGATGCACACCATTGGAATGAACATGACAATAATATACTTGTGTTTCTTTGGGGACTAATGGGTCAACCAAGACTAATTATTCATTCCTATAATATTTATTATAACCTAGAAACATGACCTTCGATGTATAAGGGTTTCCTTAATCATTCCCCAAAAATTGTGATTCCTAAATTAGTTATTAATTGTACTTATATGTAAGGTATTATTGATTTTGGGTGTGAATACTGTCGTACTATTTACATCATTGTCATAAATTTTTAATAGGATAATTTGTGTTTGTAGTATGTATTTTGACAACTTAAATTAGGTGGTATAGACCCAAATTTGTGGGCGTCACAACCATACTAAATTATTAATGATCTTACAGTATTATATCTCAAACCACCCTCAATATATATATATATATATATATATATATATATATATATATATATATATATATATATATATTAATGTCAAGATTCATCCACACGCCTCAATCACTAATAGGGCATCCAATCCTATACAGAAATGAAGTCACACTAAAAAACTAGACGGGCTGGAACGCCGGGGGATAGCTCCGGTGTGAGATTAAGTACATGCTGAATAAGTTTTAACAATGGATGTATTAAGTTTTAATGATGGAAAATAATGAGATACCTGAGAATTATAGTGTAGCCTTGTATTTATAGTGATCACACCTCCTCCTATATGTTCTTCCCCGCATTGAAATAGAATTCCTCATTAGGATAAATTCTTTAATGGGATAAAATTGAATCTCCTTAAAGAAAGGAAGTCAGATTCTATCCTAACTCTTTCCTTAAGAGTTAGAGATTAAATATAATTTGGAAACTTAGATTCCTTAAAGTTTCTCCAATTGTTCAAAATAAACTCCTACGTGGGGAGACTTCCTCCATGTGGACTATGACCCACCGAATCACCCGAACCCAAATAATCATGGCCCAACATTGCCCCCCTGTATTCCATTATAATGGTATATTAATTGGAGGAATACATCATTTAAAGTCCAATAACTAAACATTAAATAAAGGAGTATGAAAGCCGAAGTTGACAATGCCTCCATACCAATCAACCCTCACGTGTCTCATCATTTTGGCCCAATTAATGCGAAAGTTGTGAGAAACCCAAAGATCAATCACTTCAAAAAATCTTACTCCCCAAAAGTAACCGCTACATTTCAGATCTGAACTTTCAAAATTGTCTAAGCCTCCTCTGCAATCTCCCCTCCTCCACTAAAATCGCCTCTTTCTCCAGCAAAGCTCTCTACCGATCATCTTAATTTTTCAGTCAATAATAGCCACCAAAAACGTCTCCTCTTTAACCGTTCCTACCGTTTCCACTACCCTTGTGATAACTACTCCTATCACTGACAGTGTCGTCACTACTAACTCCACCATAGTTACCACCACCAATACCTCAACTCCCCAAGCATCAGGCCCATCTAAAGCCGAGCTAGAAATTTTAAAAATGCAAGAAGAATACTCCAATGAAGAAAAGTTTTCCCATATAACGCTGCTTCCACCATTGATGATCAAACCCTTTTTGAAATCTGCGATCTATACCGAATCCTTGCCTCCTACATACTTCGATCACCCCTCCCCAAAGGAAGGATGTACCTTCACCCCAATGGTTAGACTATCATCTCCCTTTCTACCCTTAAAAATGGGGTTAGTCTCCCCCTTCATGCCTTTCTTGTCACTCTCATGAGATTCATAGGAGTTGGCTTCACCCAACTTGTGTCGAACTCCTATATCCACATTACTTTTATCGCCTTCTAACATGAATATGGCGTTCCTCCTACCATCAACTTCTTTTTCACCCTATACTCCATGAGCCATTCTAGAGAGGCAAGTTTCTGTTAAATAAACAAGCAGCAAAGTAAGCAAATAGGAAAACAAGCCATAATGAAAACCCCTTCAAGCAATAAAGGATGACATTCGCAATGGTTTTTTACATCGATCAACTGCCAAATTGGGTTGAAGCTTTCAGGCCCAACATTGTGTTTAACGACATCCCCCGAAACTGCCTTAAAGAACTGATATCATTCATTTATAAACCCCCCCCCCAAAAGGAATGGGACATCGAGCTACTCAGCGACTAAACTTGGTTGTATGACCAAAAATGTAAGTCCCAAACCTCCATTTTATTCATATAGAATCCTAATCTTTCACTAATATTATTCATCATCTTTTGCAGTGTCTTTGATCAAAACCAGCCCAATCATTGATGCCACTCAACCTGCTTCTTCTCCCCCAATCACCGAAAGCACCCACTTTTAATCTCAATAATTGTCGAATCCCCCATATATGTTCCCCCACAAACATCTACTTCAATTACGACCCCTTCCTTTAGTGAAAAAAGCCCCCTGAATATGTTAGTTTCCGAAAGGAACACAATACTTTAGGTAAAAAAGAGGCGTCAAGAAAAATTTTCGTCTAGAACCCACCTCTCGAAGCACAACAAAACATCCCATTGATCCCCCTACTTCCGAACCCCTTCAAATTGTTATTGTTAACCCAACCCCATCCACCGAGCCAACCGAAGGCCAAAAAAGAAAAAAACCTGAAGACCCTTCTACAGATCCCCTCGCCAAAAGGGCTCACACCGAAGCCTCTCCCGAACACCTTATTTCCCCACCTCCACAACATGCTTCTACTTCCTCTAGCCAGATATGAGAAGATCAGTCTTCAATAACGGTCTAATCTGAATACCCTAAAGATAACCCCCACGAGGTCTTCGATAAATTTTCCCTCCCTAGGGATGAAAAGTGATTCGAAGATGTGAGCCTCAAAGAGCTTATATACGTCAACTCTATGCACATAGGACGGGTAAGTCCTGACCCTACAAGCACATATGTGTTCCCCTTTTTCTCTTCTAATCCTCCTCAATATTACTTGCAGTCAGCCGCAATCACCTCCTAAATCCTAAGTCGACTTTCTCAAGTTTCTACAAGGGAAAAAGAACTGGAAGCCGAAGTCAAGCACCAGGAATCAGGGTTCAAGCTGCGATGTCCGACCTTGAAAAAGAAAAGATTATTTATGCCAACGCCAAATTCCATTGCCATGAACTACAAGCCGAACTGAAGACGGTTAATTAGAAGGCCTCTAAAGATGAAGAACGCCGAATAACCCTCCTAGCCGATCATGAAGAAATGAAGAAGGAGAATGATCAATTGAAGAAGGGGAATATGGCACTGCATAATCAAGTCAAAAAGATGCATGATCAAACAGGTAAAATGATAAGCATCTACAACGCTTTAGAAAAAAAATTTATTAATTATAAAGATTTGGGCCCCCCTATTCACCGAAGCGGTCAGACAAAAAATGTGTCAAGAGTACAGGAAGTCCCCCGAATTGTCAAAAGAAGTCATTTAGCAGTTTGGTAACAGCTATCAAAGTGCTCGAGACAAAGATAAAGAAAGAATACAAGTTGTCGGCCTTGATCCCTCTATTCTGGATTCTTCAAACGATGAGACTGAAGCTTAGGGAGAACTTCCTTCTCCAAGATAACAATTTTTTTAATGATTTTCTTATTATGCTTTTTATGTAATCAGCTTCCCCGATGTACAAATATTTGACATGAATGAAAAATATATATTTTAGCAAAATTGAATGTTTATTTTATTAATAATTTAGAAAAATTTATAGAGTCTTAAAAGAAAAATCTTAACATTCATTATTGATAATACTTCCTAAGCCTCCCAGCATGCCAAGTGTTAAATGACTTCGTAAGGTCCCTCCGAATTCGGCATCAGTTTTCTAAGGTTTTGGGGTGACAAAACCTCAACATCTTAAAGAACTAAATCCCCAACCTCGAAACTCCTTTACTTAACCCCTTTATTGTAATGCCTGGTCGTTATCCTCTAGTAGACTGCTAGTCTTACTAAGACCGACTCCCAAACCTCCTCCAACAGATCTAAATTGAGGTGAAATCCTTCATCATTATATAGATCTTTGTACTTACTGACCCGAAGCGAAGGAGACCCGATCTTGACTAGAATAAGGGCATCAGTCCCATAAGCCAACCTGAACGGCGAATCGATTGTCGTTGTCCAAGGGGTAGTTCGATAGGCCCAAAAAATATTGAGCAACTCCTTAGGCCAGCTTCCCTTGGCTTCGTCCAGCCTTCTTTTTATTTCATTGAGTAGAGTCCGGTTAGTGACTTCTACCTGGCTATTAAACTGAGGATGTGTCACTGAATTTTTCCTATGTTGAATAACCAAGTCTATCAAAAATTCTTCGAACTTGGAACCCATAAACTGTCTTCCATTGGTCAATACCAGCACCAAGCGTATGCCGAAACACTACAAATTCTTTGAGAAATTTCAAAAATTCTTGTTCTGTAATCGTTTTAAACGACTTAACCTCCACCCATTTAGTCATGTAATCAATAGCCACCATTGTTAGGTTTGTAATATTCATGAACGCAATCAAATTGCATAAAATAAGCGGAAACGTGAAAATCAGAGTTTTAAAAATTTACAAACTATATACCCGGATCATCCTTTATTGCATAATTATTAATTAAACGAAAATATGAATAACAAGAATCATACCCTTGAATATTCGAGGTTCCTCAGGTACAAGTTTACCTCCAATCTTTTTCGCGTTCAACTTGAATCCACCGGGTTTGGTTCCTTCCTTTGATCAACTTTAGCCACCCAAGTGTTTGGCCTCTAGAGGTGATCCACCAAGGAAGAAGAAATATTCAAGAAGAAGGGTGGTTGGCTAAACCCTAGTTTTCTATTTCTATAGAAAAGAATGTACTCTCCAACAATTAGAATCACGTCACTCTTCACCCATAATAAGACTTCTCTTATTTACAGATGTAGGCAACACTCCTTAACAATTAAGGAATTAGGTTTTATTTTAATTAATTAAACTCCTTTAATTAATTAGGCTCTCAATCTTATTAGGAATAATTAATTAAACTCTTTTAATTAATTAGTCTCCTAATCTTATTAGGATATATGAGAGTACTTTTATTAATTAATTTCCAAACTCCTTTAGAAATTAAATAATAATAATAGTAATAATAATAATAAGACTCCTCTTATTAATTTATATTTAATATTTTCAAAATATTAAATAATAAATATTAACCTATTTAATTTATTCTATCACCATAGATTAAATTAAATATACTTAACTTATTATTACGATTATGTCATTAACTTCTTAAATAATTATTGTTCCTTTTATGGTGTGACCCTTTAAGTTCTCCATATTAAACAGGTTGTGAATAAATCAATTAGAACAATTATAATCTTATTTAAATAAATAAATTAAATTATTAATTTATTTAAATAAATAATATTTATTCTACAATAGGGATAAGCCTCCCTAGCGATCAACGACTTTTCAGATAATATAGATTTCAACATTAATCATAAAAGAACCTTTGAGTAAATAGTTATCGCACAATTCAATCCTTCCACCATACAATGTTCCAATTAAATATAAGACATGAAATTACTGTCAAGTCTTATTTTATTTAATTATATGTATTTCGACTCTTAAATACACAACTCCAAATAATGCAAATTAGAAACTCCTTTCTAATTTCATTCTGTCTTAGCCAAGGACTACTGGGTTGTCATTTATCGAATCACATAGGACATTTCTCTTCTTTTACTAGAAGTAGTAGATTCTTTATTGATCATACATTATCTCCATGTACAACTTATTATACCCAAGCATACCCTTTGATATACTCTAAGGGTCTTAAGGAATAAGTCAAAGTATAACTCATCATACACAAGATACTATGATGATCTCAAGTCCAAGGATCACTTGTACTACTATCGCTACAGGAATTCCTATTGGCAGGCAAGCAAAACTCCATTAGGTATTCCTTAGCGAGCCATGTTCAGTGAACTTATTCTTTAATAAGCACCTACATACTTGATTTAGTGTCTCCACACAAATGATCATGAGATCAATCATCCTCATCCAATGAGCAAGCAACGTATGTACCAATCTATCCGAATTCACTAATACCCAATTTAGTAATCCAACGATTGGGAACTATTTTAGTTTTAAGCTTTCTAAGAATTTAGATCTCATTAGAATGATCATCATCATTATTCTAAAAGCGATATTTAAAACTATGGGTTTATCACATATTATAAAACAGCATCATGTAGATAATTTAAAAACCTTTAATAAATTAATACTTTTTATTAATAAATGAATAAGATCTTTGGCCAATAATAACCCTATCAAAGTAACTTATATGCCAATGCTTTAGCTCCCATCTGATCTCCACAAATGCCTTCATGAACTTCCTGAACTGCATACTTAGCTTCGGATAGAACCAAACACTTCAACAAAGGCGGATAAACGAATGCACGTCGATAAAGATCCCCATCAATAAGTACGAAGTTTGAACTCCTTTACTTTATCTTCTTTGCTAGCATCTGATGGTAACACTCTATCTGTAAGATAGTCTATGTAACGCATAAGCCAGCCATCCGAATGTTCTACTACTATCACTTCTGCCCTCTAAACACTTGGTACATTCAAGACTTTCAAGTAAATCTACCCGTTGAAGGAGCTCACATGTATCTTACCTAAACTAGCCAAAGCATCGGCAACCGTGTTATTTGATCCATCAAATCCTTGGAAGGTGTAATAACTAAAGTAATACAGCCAATCTCTGACTTCGGCCAGGTACTTTGTCATCCTTTCCCCCCGTGCTTTATATTCATCAAAAATCTACTTAACCATCAGTTAAGAATCACTAAAGATGATCATCCTCTGTACCTCTAAACTCCTAAATAACCGTAAACCAACCAGGATCACCTCATACTCAGCTTCATTATTTGTCGCCTTAAATCAGAAATGAATAGCATGTTGCATTTTAAACCCTTTTGTACTTGTTAATATTACCCCTGCACTGTTGACATTCGAGGTCAACGATCCATCCATATACAATGCCGATGAGGTCTGAATTGGCTAAATATCTAAGACCAAACCCACCACCTTTTTTTAGTCAGCTGAGTCGGGTTTAGAAAAAGAAATTCAACCACAAAGGTCAGTCCTAACCTTTAGTCGTCGTTCGAGGATGGTACTCCAAAATAAACTGAGATAACTGCATAGCCCAAGCTGCGAGTCATCCCAATATATTCGTTTTGTTCAATATCTTCTTCAGAGGCTGATCTATATACACCATTATCAATCTTTCCTAAAAATAATGTCGAAGCTTTCGACTGACTATTATCAAGGCATAAGCAAACTTCTCCATTCAGATATCTGGTCTCCGCATCCCGAAGGGCATGGTTAACATAATAAACGGGGAACTATTTTCCTCCAATCTCCTGAATCAATACCGCTCCCACTGATAATGAGCTATCCATCAAGTACAAATATAACGGTTCCAAAAGAACTGACTTCATCAATAGAGGTTCCAAAGGCAAATACTTTTTAATTTTCTAAAAAGCGTCCTCACACTCCAAAGTCCATTGAAAAATTTTCTCGTTCTTTGGCCCTTTCAGTGTGTCAAAAAATGGTAGACACCTTTCCGTCGACTTGGACATGAATCTCCTCAACGCTGCAATTCGCTCCGTCAAACGTTGAACATCCTTAAAAGACAGAGGGGACTTCATATCCAGCATCACCTTAATTTTCTATGGATTCGCCTGGACTCCACCCTTTATTACCAAATAACCAAAAATTTCCCCGAACCGAGGCTAAAAGTGCACTTCGTCAAGTTAATTAAGCCAAATATTGTAATGTCTAACAGTTTGGAAACAATCTTCTAAATCATCCAAATGCTCTCGAAAACATAAGATTTTGACGATCATATCATCCACATATACCTCCATAATCTAGCCCAACTTTTTTTGAAACACGTAGTTCATCATCCTTTGATATGTCACTCCAGCATTCAGCAATCCAAAGGTCATCTTCTCGTAAGCATATATCTCCCGATGTGTAATAAAAGTCGTCTTCGGGATATCCTCCTTATACAGTGAAATCTGATTATACTCTGAAAAAGGCATCCATAAAACTCAATAAAGCATACCCCGAAGTGGCATCTATTAGTTGGTCGATGTGTGGAAGTTGATAGAAGTCCTTTGGGCAAGCCTTATTCAAATCTGTGTAGTCGATGAAAATCCTCCACTTCTCTTTCTGCTTTTGAACCAGTACCACGTTCACCAACTACTCGGGATAATCAATTTCAAATATGAAATCGGTCGCTAACAACTTGGCCACCTCATCTTCAATAATCTTCTACCTCTTCGGGGCAAAGATTCTCCTTTTCTGCCATACTAGTTTCCTGGAAGGGTTTATATTCAATTGATGCACAGCCATGAACTCATCAATTCTTGGCATATCATTGTGCACCTATGTAAAAATATATGCATATACCCAAAGTAGCTCGATCAAACCTATCCGAAAAGGCTCCTGCAATCTCGACCCAATTTTGATCGTTTTATCCTTCTTCCCCAAAATAAACTCAATGTCATCTGTCTCTTCGGCTAGCAAAGCGAGGGGTTCTATACTTCATTCCGTAAATGATTCCACCTTGATCATCATTGTCTGCCTTTGTTTGCTAACTTTGACCCTAGATGATATCAGCAAATTCCTGTAGCACCTACGAGCCATATCCAAATCTCCTTTGACCTCGCTAACCCTGTTTTGCATAGGGAATTTCAACTTAAAGTGGGGGATGGATGTCACTGCCTGCAATACCGTCAATCAGTCGGCCTAGAATGACATTATACGATGAATCCATATACATCACAAAAAATTTGACATTGATTTCCACCTGCTGAGGAGCCATCCCAAAGATTATTGGCAACTCAATAATTTTACTACCCGAATCGGATCATTATTGAACCCATACAAAGGGGGCTCCTGCCCAACGTACATCCTTCGGCCTTCTAAATCTATCCTCTAGTATACATGAGCGTATAGTATGTCGACCAAGGAATAGTTGTCGATCGTAATTTTCTTCATGTCAACCGAGTTGACCTGTACAATGATGACCAAAGCCCCTTCACGTGGCTTAATGGGTTCCGATGGGTAATCCTCATCGGTGAAAGAAATTATCGTGCCAGGGTACAACTGATCCCTTCTGGTAAGTTGTTCAGATACTATAAGAATCGAATCCAACACCCAAAGCCTCTTCTTTCCAATCATCCTTCCAATCAATCCACCTGGTATCACATCAACTACTAGTCGAGCTATTTGTGTCTGTTCAGGTTGTGGTTGAGGGTTTTGCTCCTAATTATTGTTTCGCCTTACTCCCGAACCCTCTTTCCCTACAACGTACTGGACCAACTCTCCGCTCTATAAATTCTTTTCGATTATATTCTTTAAATTTCAACATAATTTGGTGGAGTGTCCATCAATCTTATAATTACAATATTTATTATGGTTCCCCCTCTTCGGACGAGTTTTTTTAGACACAATTTAAAATATGACGTATCTATCTCCTCCAGTGTTGTGGCCCTATCCTTACTAAGTAGAGTATACACCTTGTTGACTCCTCGGTTCGAGAACGGTTGTTAGCCTCTTAGCTCCCAAATCCCCATTATTATAGTTCTTCTTCGTCTGATTTTTTTTCCTGTTACTATTGTCTGATGTTGGATGATTATTCATATCCCGATCTTTTGTCTTTTTTATCGCGTTCTTCTTTAAACTTCCTATAGCCTCCTTGATTATGATGAAACTTTTGGCTCTGTCATAAGCTTCAGCCAATTCCTTCGGAATATTGAAAATCAAATCTTTAACCAACTTACGAGATCTCACCACTTCTAACCCCATCTGGAAATATCCTAGGGTCTGGGGACCATTCAAGTCTATCACCTTTCCGACCGCCTCTCAAAATCTCTTTATATATTGGTTGAGAGTCTTGCTAAAATAATGTCTAATTTGGGCCAAAGAGCCAATTGGCTTAACCCTCCTTTTGTTACTTTTGAACCGACCATGAAACCTGTCATAAAGCTCCTTCCACAATGATATTGACATCATCCACTGTCTAGCTTCCTTCCTCAGGGTGGTGATGAACATCTAACACTTGTCTGTATCTAAATAATCATAATACTTCATCAGTCAGTTCTACACCTGGCTGTGATCGTACGGATCTCATGTACCGTCATAACTCTCTATGTGTGGGGCCTTCTTATTCGGATCAGCCCGAACCCTATCGATCGTCTGGGAAAACAGTGACGTTAGGTCAATCAGAGTCTCATCCAGATTGGGGGTCGCAAGTCTCTTCTCCAGCTCGGCTACCCTCTAGGCAAGTGCCACGGACTCGTTTCCAAATTCCTAGGTTCTGGAGAGGCCACCCACTTTCTCCGTTTAGACCTTCCTCTTCCTTCACTACTAGCTTCTCGAGAACAGCTTCGACGCCTGCGCCTTTCCTGAGAGTGGCTTCGGCGCCTGCTCATTTCCTGTCGAGAACCGTCCGAATGATGTATCCTTAATTGGTTCCCTGACAATGTTTCCCGATGAAGGTTATGGGTAGAAGAAACCTCTTCCCCATTCAACAATGCCAATTGTGCATCCAATTCCTTTCGTTGAAGACGAAGGGCTTCGACAGCATCCTGATTCTCTTGTACCTTCTCGGCCAAGATCACTTGCTTGGTGTCCTGGCTACCTCGCCTAGAGTCTCAATCCTCATGGGTACCTGTTCGGGATGGTATATCCTCAACACAATCGTTGGGACCCATTTCCTTCCTTACTATTCAAAAAAATTAACGTCTGCCACGGTCTGTTAGAGTATTCTTTGGATCCACCGAATGATTTTTATCCTCTACGCGACTGGTTGGCCCGAATTAATCTTTAGTTGAACCCCTTGGTTGAGCCGATGGGTTGACAATTGACTTTCCAAATCCAAAAATTGTCTTACTCATCACCATTATTTCTTATCAAATTCTTAAGTGATTAAAAATTACTTAGCACTAAACGCCCTCCTTCTAGTGCCAATGTTAACGCCAAGATTCGTCCACACGCCTTAATCACCAATAGCGCGTCCAATCTTGCACAAAAACGAAGTCACACAGAGAAACTTAACGGCATGGGCCGCCAGGGGATAGCTCCGGTGTGAGAATAAGTACATGCTGAATAAGGTTTAACAATTAAGGTATTAAACTTTAGTGCTGAAAAACAATGAGATACCTTAGAATTATAGTGTAGCCTTGTATTTATAGTGATCACACCTCCTCCTAGATACCCTTCCCCGTATGGAAATAGAATTCCTCATTAGTATAGATTCCTTAGTGAGACATAATTGAATCTCCTTAAAGAAAAGTAGTCAGATTCTATCCTAACTCTTTTCTTAGGAGTTGGAGATTAAATCTAATTAGGAACCTTAGATTTCTTAAAATTCTCTAATTGCCCAAAAATAACTCTTACGTGTGAAGACTTTCTCTACGTGGACTATGGTCCACTGAATCACCCGAGTCCAAATATTTATGCCCCAATATATATATATATATATATATATATATATATATATATATATATATATATATATATATATATATATATATTGATAGGTCCCAGTCAAAGCTATGAAAATTTTAGTAAAGATAAAGTTCTATTCAGGGTGAGAACTAACCACAAGAGTTTTGATTGGAATAAACTTATTTTATTGATGATTTAGAAAGAGTTTAAATAACAATAGGAAATAACAACTATTCCTAATTCTCAGGTCACAACTCTGAGAAATAAGATACTAACAACTAAAAAAATAACAAGATAGCCGAACTTTATTAAACAAATAATAACCACTTGTCCTATTTTTCAACAAACATGACTAACAATCTTGGACTATTTCTTTGGCCACCGGCCAATCCACTTCTTCTCATTGCATGACTCATGTGTTGTCTCTACGTTTGCATGTGCATGTTAATCCAAATACTTTGGATTTTTCACTGGCATTCTTTGATATCTTCTTGGTGGTTTATCAATACCCTTCCCTTTGACTCGAACCTTGTCCAAGGTTTAGATTGAGGAACTTGTTATTAAATTCTTGAGTATTTTCCCACGTTGCATCTTCTTTTGGAAGTCTTTTCCATTTGATCAAGATTTCTTCAATAAATTTGGAACCTTTGTGGACCCAATGGCTGTCCAAAATTGCTTCTGGTTCCATTATCAATTGTCCATCTTCGGTTACTTGAGGTAGATCAGTACTAGTAGTAATTGAGTCACACAGTTTCTTCTTTAGGAGGGACACATGAAATACTGGGTGAATGCGAGAACCTTGAGGAAGCTTGAGTTTGTAAGCTGCGTTACCAATTCTTTCTTCAATCTAGTATGGCCCATAGAACCTTCTTGCAAGCTTTTGATATTCTCTCTTGAATACCATTTGTTGGCGGTAGGGGTGAAGTTTCAAAAACACAAAATACCCTACTTGGTATTCAATGTCTCTTCGTTTTGAGTCAGCTTGTTGTTTCATTTGGTTATTTGCTGCATGTAAATTTTCTTTAAGATGACGTAGCAAGGCATCTCTAGAAGTTAGACTCATATCGACTTCATGAACTAGACAATGACCTTTATTGTAGTGTGGTATTGCTGGAGGTGGTCTGCCATAAAGAGCTTAAAAGGGAGTCATGCCAGTAGAGGCATGGTAAGTTGTATCATACCAAAACTCAACCCATGGAAGGAAAGAATGCCATTTGTGGGGCTGTTGGTGGACAAAGCATCGAAGATATTGTTCAATACAACGATTGAAAACCTCCGTCTTGCCATCAGTTTGTGGGTGATAAGCGGAGCGCATCTTCAATTGGGTGCCCGATATTTTAAGGAATTCTCACCATAAGTGACTGATAAACACGGGATCACGGTCACTAATGATGGACCGAGGCATGCCATGAAGCTTCACCACTCCTTCAACGAACTTTTTAGCCACCCACTTTACTATATAAGGATGAGATAAAGCCAAAAAATGTGCTAATTTACTCAATCTGTCCACCACAACAAGAATTGAGTTCTTACCATTGGAAGGTAGAAGCCTTTCAATGAAGTCCATTGTTATGTCGTCCCAAACTTGACAAGGAATTGGGAGTGGTTGTAGAAGTCCTGCTGGAGACAAAGTTTGATTCTTTGTTCGTTGACATACATCACAAGAGGCAACATAATTTTTCACCATTAGGTACATGGATGGCCAATAAAATTGGTGTGATAGTCTTTTGCATGTTCGAAGTACCCCTGAATGCCCCCCAATTGGAGAATCATGGAATTCCTTTAAAAGTTGTTGAATGACATTGAAGTGTAGAGGTACTACCACTCTATTTTTGAAACAAACCAATCCATTATGCCATTTGTACAGGTTGCCTGGACTCTCTGTTGCAAGCTTGCTTATTTTTTGCATGTAAGGATTGTCACTAGCGTCCTTTCTTATTGTATCCCATAATTGAGTTTGAGACACAAATAAAGTATTAAGGCTAGGACTACCTGCCACTCGTGAGAGTGCATCAGCGGCATTATTTTCTCGGCCTGGCTTGTATCTGATCTCATAATCATAGCCCAGCAGTTTAGACACCCACTTTTGTTGCTCAAGTGTTGCTATGCGCTGTTCCAACAAGTACTTGAGACTTCTTTGGTCAGTTTCGATGTAGAACTTCCTGCCCATCAAGTATGGTCTCCACGTCTGAATTGCATAAATTATTGCTAACATCTCCTTCTCATAAACAGACAATGAGAGTTTGGTGTTGCCCAGGGCCCAACTCATGAATGCAATTTTTTTCCCTTGTTGACTAAAAACTGCCCCTATAACACTGCCTGAAGCATCTGATTCAATGATGAATGGTTCATTAAAATTTGGCATTGCAAGTGTTGGTGTAGTAGTCATGGCCTTCTTGAGCTCTTGGAAGGCAGGTTCGGCTTCATTATTCCACTCAAAATGGCCCTTTTTAACAGGTTGGTGAGAGGCTGTGCTATTAGGCCATAGTTGCGGACAAATTTTCGGTAATAACCTGTCAGTCCTAAAAAACCACGTAGCTCAGATACATTAATAGGCCGAGGCCAATTGAGCATAGTTTTAATCTTTCCTTGATCAACCTTAACTCCTTGAGGAGTTACAATATGACCCAAGTACTCCAACTCCTATAGGCCAAATGCACATTTGCTAATCTTGACAAAAAATTGATGTTGCCTTAATATTTCAAAAGCTATTTTAACATGTTCAAGATGCACGTTCCAATTGGGGCTATAAATCAAAATGTCGTCAAAGAAAACTAGAATGAATTTGTGGAGGTGAAGGAGGAATATTGAATTTATAATAGCTTGAAAGGTAGATGGCGTATTATAGAGACCAAATAGCATAACTAAGTATTTGTAATGACCATTATGTGTATGAAAATAGTTTTATGAATGTCTGTGTTGTGTACTCGTACCTGATGGTAACCTGCCCTTAAGTCTAGTTTGGTGAAATAAGTAGCTCCATGGAGCTCATCAAGCATATCATCAACTGTAGGAATAGTAACCTTATCCTTGATGGTTACAACATTAAGTGCCCTATAGTCAGTACAAAATCGCCATGACCCGTCTTTTTTTACTAATAGAACAGGAGAGGAAAATGGACTAGTACTAGATCTTATAATCCCTAATTTTAACATGTCATAAACTTATTTTTCAATTTCAGCTTTTTGAAAATAGGCATACCTGTATGGTCTCACATTGATGGGCTCAGTACCTTCCTTCAAATTGATGTGGTGATCTACTTCTTTTGTAGGAGGAAGTTATGTTGGCTCTTGGAATGCATCTTCAAAATTTTCCAGCAATTGTTGCATTTCTGGATCCATATTCTGTAATGTAGTATCGGATGTGGTTTGAAGAGAAATAGCAAACATGGAGCCTCCTTGTCGTACCTCCTTAGTGATGACTTTCACTGATATCGGTTGAATTACTTGTGCATCAATTCCTCGCAACTTCTGATCTTTGTTGTTCCACTAGAATTACATTGTCAATTTCTTCCAATTGCATGCCACCGTCCCCAATTGTTCCAACCAATTGATACCTAGGACCAAATCTATCCCAATTAAAGGCAAATCATATAGAGTGAGGACAAAAGGAATACCTTGGAGATTAATGTGAACATTTTCAAATCTGCCTTGACACTTTAATGGCCCTTCACTCGCCACTTTGACATTGAAAGGTTCGGTTGGCAGTACCGGTAGTTGCAACATATTGGCCATCTTCTTACTAATAAAATTGTGAGTAGACCCACTATCAATTAAGACAACTATTGCATGTGGTCCAATCTTTGCCATCACCCGCATTATTTTGTAGGATAACCAACCTGAGAGCGCATGTAGAGAAATCTCGGGTTGTTCCATTGAGTCTTCGGTTTCATCATCCTCTGAACTTTCATTGCTGCCTTCTAAGAATAGGAGTTGTGGTCCTCGACATCTATGTCCTGTTATGAATTTCTCGTCGCAGTTAAAACATAGCCCTTGTGCTCTTCTCCATTGCATCTCATTCCAAGTGAGCCTCTTCATAGGGGTAGCTGCTTTGAACTTCGTTGGAGAGGGAGAGTCGGCCATGGATCTGTTGAAAGGCCGTGCAACTTTTCGTTGGCGAATCAGTTTCTCATCTCGTATCCTTGCAAGGCTATTAGCTTCTTTTAATGATTTTGGTTTGAACATTCTTATGCCATCAGCTATTTCAGCCTGAAGACCTCCCATGAATGTCCCTACTAGAGCTTTCTGAATCCAACCTTGCACCCGATTACCCAATCTCTCAAACTCCTTTTGATAGTCACGCAAGGAACCCGTTTGTCTTATTTTTGACAATGCTTCATCTAAGTCTTCACAATCAGTAGGCCCAAATCGAGACCATAATTCCTCTACAAATATGCTCTAAGTCACCTCTTTCCCTTCTTTATGATAAGCCCTTCGTAACCACTGCCACAATTGATTTGCTTCTCCCTCCAAATGAAAGGAAGCCAAAGACACCTTTTGTGTTTCCAAAGTGCCCTGATATTCAAAGAATTGGCCGACACGCGTGACCCATTCAGTTGGGTCATCACCAGCATACTTGGGAAACTCGAGTTTAGCCAATTTTAGAGGCGAACATTGAGTGTCCCCCTTCGGTGTTTTCACGAGCACGCCTATTAGAGGACTATCCACTGCATTCGTTGGCGTTGCTGGAAGTTGTGTCCTGCCTTGTAGTCAAAGCTTCGGAGATCTTGCTAAGAGCAATCTCTAGATAATGTAGTTTGTCATTGATACCCAGCTCCATTCTGCTCAAATTAGCTTGAAGTCCTTCGAAATCTGCTTCTAAGTTTTCTATTCTTTCTTTGTTGGTAGTCATATTGTATAGCTCTGATACCAATGATAGGTCCCAGTCAAAGCTATGAAAATTTTAGTAAAGATAAAGTTCTATTCAGGGTGAGAACTAACCACAAGAGTTTTGATTGGAATAAACTTACTTTATTGATGATTTAGAAAGAGTTTAAATAACAATAGGAAATAACAACTATTCCTAATTCTCAGGTCACAAACTCTGAGAAATAAGATACTAACAACTAAAAAAATAACAAGATAGTCGAACTTTATTAAACAAATAATAATCACTTGTCCTATTCTTTAGCAAGCATGACTAACAATCTTGGACTATTTCTTTTTGGCCACCGACCAATCCATTTCTTCTCATTGCATGACTCATGTGTCGCCTCTACGTGTGCATGTGCATGTTAATCCAAATACTTTGGATTTTTCAGTGGCATTCTTTGAGATCTTCTTGGTGGTTTATCTATATATATATATATATATATATATATATATATATATATATATATATATATATGTATGTATACTTCAACCCTAATAATATTGTACAAGTTGTCGTAAACTTGATATATTTATGTAAACTTGATATATTTATGAAATGACTTGGCATTCCTTAAGTATACATACATAAATAGACTTGGAAAGGGAGATGACGACAGACATGGAAACTTAATTTCCTCCTCCCCCTCCCCCCTCCCCCCTCCCCCCTCCCCCCTCCCCTCTCCTAGATTAATTGCTATCCGTCCTATAATTTTTTTTAGTGAATTTCTTCTTAATTCCACCTTTATCTCATGTATTTACATAAAATTGATATTTATTATTCTCATATATGAGCAAGACTCGTCTTTTGAATTAAGTCTTGATTACGGTTAAAACCAGACATGAATTTTAATATTAAAAAAAAATAAGGTTATTTTAAAACTTTTTTTACATAATATTCTCACTTTCTTGATGTACATGTAATCTAAAGCTCACTTTCTTAACATATATACATGCAAATCAAAAGAAAACAATAACTAAAATGAGACGGAAGGAAAATGAGACATATACCTAAAATCAGATGGATTTTGTGGCCAAAATTTGAGATTTCTTTCATCCTCCGGGAGGAGCTGGAGAAAAAGGCGATCCGACCAATCTAAAACTTGTTTTTCAGACAAAATTGGATCATTTCCATACCCTTGAATTCCATCTGATGATCTGGAATACTTCTCTTTCTTTTCCATTGGAAGAGCAAAGAAATTTTTTGTCAGATCTCTCACATTATCAAGTAAATTATTCGATATTCCATGACCTATGGCCTGTACATTGAAAAAGTCTGCATGTTAAGTAATTGGTTGCTAAATCTAGATTTTTTTATTAGGATTTTTTTAAAAAAAATTGTTATAGAGTTTGTAAATTTTATTGGGCTGAAGTTTCATATCGATTAAGTTTGATGAGACTCCTCAATTAAACATATAGAGTGAATTTTCAGATCAAATTTAATTGATGCAAGTGTTGGCGTCAAATACGAATACTTAACATAAACAAAGTAATATCGAAATGTGCACCCAGTGGGAAGACACTTCTGGGTAACTTTATAATTCATGAGGAATAAAAATCCTTTTGGAAAAAAAATATAAATAAAACAATTAAATAACACCTCAAAACATCCCCATGAGAAATAAACATATAATCAGCAACATATATAATTCAAATAAAAATTAAAATTTATCGTTTAGGATGTAATTTATGAACTCTATCCAATTATATATCCTTTTGGTAAAGTTTATAATTCATGATAAATAAAAATCCATTTGCATTTCACCAAAATAAAATAAAATATAATAATAATAAATAAATAAAGTTGTTATAGGTACTACTCCCTCTGTTCCTAAAAGATTGTCGTTTAAAGTTTTGGCACATGGATTAAGAAAGTATCAAGTAAAATTTGTTTGAAATTTCATCACTACCCTAAATTGAAAACTATTAATACAAGGGAGAGAATTTGTTGAGACAATGAGAGAAAGTAGGGGTAATATAGGAAAGTAAATAATTTATTCTCCTCGAAAGTTGTAAACGATAAATTTTTTGGAACAAATTTTTTTTCTAAAACGACAATCTTTTAGGAACGGAGGGAGTAGTTATTAAACAAAAAAAGAAAAAAGAAATGTAGAACAATTAATTAAATGAGACCTGAAAACATCCCCATGAGCTGAGAGCTGATCTGATTTTGTTAAGCTCATACTCTTGTTCACCAGCAGAAGATTCGTTGGTTAGTAGACTAAGATCCACTATAGGAATATTATGAGCTAATGGAGGTGGTGGTGTTGAATTTATCAAACTATAATTCATATCTTTCCTAACAATAAATCTCTGCGGCGGCTCATCGCCGTCCATGGACAGCTGCTGGACACGCTTAGCCGGAGGATGTGAAACTCCTGTAAATGCCATTATACTCAAATCTCAAAATGACAATCAATTAGAATCAAGATTAAGAACTTGAGATGAGATGAGATGAGACGTACAGTGTCCTTGCAGGCTATGTATTTATATACTACCCGAACTAACATGATTTGAATAACAAAAATTAAAAAATAATAATAATTTAGTAGGTTTTTGACAAATCTATAAATTATTAAGTTTCTTGGAATAGTAATATATTGAGTGCTTAATGTGGTTTAGCAAAAAAATAGATATATAAAGTTTTCAAATAAGTAGAAGACTAGCTTGTATTCATTAATTTAAAACTTGTTTTTATATCTAACATTAATTATTTGAATATATTTTGGTAATTGGAAGATTAATATATTTAGTGTTTAATGATGTAAAAAGAATAGATTTAATTTGTTTTTCCCAAATAACTAGAACCTTGGAAAACCGTCCAAAAGAAGTTAGTTTTGAATAATAAAATAATAAAATGTCAATTTCTTTTTATTAATAGGACAAGAAATTGATAGAACGACAAAGCTATCATTAAGAAATATTCAAAACTACCTCCTCCGGTACAAAGTTAGAGTTATATTTTAATTTTTTTAGTAACTATCATTAATATGTAAAACCCCAACTTTTATGAATAAAAATTATTTTTTTCTCTAAATATCATTTTGAATATTATGGTGTGGATTTGATATAATGTTATAGTTGTGGGTAATATTTATAAATTTTGCAAAGTAAGCAAGTTGTTATAAAATATTCGTTTGGTCGGAGAATATTTTTTTTGTCAGAAAATATTCGTGCGATGACACAATCATTGGTGGACCCCACAACAGAATTATTGTCGGAGTTAGAAAAAGACAGAAATATTTTTTACAAAAAATAACAGCAAAAGTTTTACCGTTAACTGTCGAAATACCCGGTGATAAAAGTACAATAATACGCGTGGTTGCATAGTAGCACACGGTATTAATTATTAATGCTTACGTAAGAAGCCACTCAGTTATACTCAATTATTGCTACAGTAATTGCTGCATAGTATCTCATATTATTGATTCAATTATTGTCACAGTATCATCTGCATAATATTTTATATTATTAAATCAATAATTGAGACGATAAAGTTATTCATATTATTATTTACAACATTGACGATGTCTAGAAAGTTCTGTCGAGGAGAGGTTTGGTCACCTAATTGCGCGCCAAGAGGGAGAAATCCTCATCGAAAAGCCCCCTCTTTCATGGGAATGATCTGGTTGTTAAATATTGTGAATTATAATATTAATGATGAATAATTGTTGGAATATTAAAAATGTGTTGATTGAAGATAAAATGATTTGTGGTAATATTTATTCAATCTTTGATATAAATAAGAAGTATGTTATGAGACGTTTGAGGTAAGTTTGGTTTTTTCTATGGGAGCCCTTATGTCATCATCTAAGAGTCACTTTCGCCAATAGTAATTGCCTTTACAGGCGTCAAACCACTTGTCGTTTCACATTACAGGCGTCGAAGCACTTGTCGTTTCATATTACAGGCGTCGAACCACTTGTCGTTTCATATTGCAGGCGTCAAACCACTTGTTGTTTCACATTACAAGCGTCAAACCACTTTTCTTTTCACATCACCAGTCGTCAAGCCACTTGCCTCTTCACATTGCAAGGACTAAGCTAGAAATCTTCTATAAATAGAAGCTTATTTCTTCTTTCATTCTCACCAATTCACTACGACTCATAAGAGAATTCTATAGAGAGAGAATCAGAGAGAAAGAAGAAGAGTATTCTGTTACTACACTATTTCAGTATCCAATATCCTACTAAGGTAAGGGGTATTATTTCTTTCGTATTCGTAAGGGATATTATTTTTGTTCAATATTCGTATGAAATAATATTTTCTTCCATACTCTGTAGTTGCGCTTCATCTAGTATCATTTCACAAGAATATTTTTCTTAACATTCTTGTTAAATGTTTAATCTTTTCATGCCGGAGTACTATTCACATGGTACTATTCACAGAGTACTATTCACGGGGTACTATTCATGACAAAAATTGATTTCTTTCTTGTTCAAATTATTTTTGATACAATATTATTCTTGAAATTTACTCCACAAAGCAGAATCATATTGGCAATTTGGACATTATTGAATTATGGATAAATTGAATTATAAATCTTTAAAATTTATCGTTGCCCTCATTTAAATTGATTTTTTATATCATTGTCATCATCCTCATGTTTATATTGTGATGAAAGTCATCTTTGGCCGTAGTGCATAGATGGACTGTTGATTGGTATGCTTATGACTAGGGATTATTCGGTATAATCATGACCGTAATATTACAAATGATGTGGTAAAAGTCATCATTGGCCCGTAGTGCATTGATGGACAGTTGTTAGAATGATCATGACCATTGGTGAAAACACGATTATCCTTGGCCCGTAGTGCATGAATAATTCGTGGTTGTGATACTAATGAATATCCTTGGCCTGTAGTGCAGGGATGATTCGATGATGTAGATTATTTATTAAGCTGAGTTTCAGCGATAAAACTGTTGATAAACTTTTTAAATCATAGAAAATAGTAGATATCATGCTCTACTTGACTCTTCTAATGGATTGCTTGTTCCGCTGCAGTTAAACTTAATGTTTATTATATTTTATCAGTTTAACAATGTTGAAGGCTAATGATAATTTATTCTACATTATCTTAATCATAATATTTCTTACTGGGCTAGTTGAGCTCACCCTTTGCTTTCATTGTTCTCTTCAGGAAATGAGAATATAGTTGGGACTAGTCGGGGAACGGAGTGACGGTCCAGATGTTTGCATTAGTAGTCCTCACTATTCTGTGAAATAGTGTGATAATAAATATAATGAGGACTTATTTTGAGTTTGAATACTGTCTAGAAGACAATATTTGTATTAAAACTCATAGCTTATATTTTGTCGTATTCAACACGACACTTAACAGTTGTATAAACTAAGTTTGTATTTGTATTATGTGCCATGTATTTGGCGACTCAGAATGAGTGATGTATATCTATTTTGTGGGCGTTACATAATAAATATTCAAAACTACCTCCTCCAATGCAAAGTTAGAGTTATATTTTAACTAGTCAATTCGAGAAACCTAATTGATCAAAATTAATATAAATTTATTTAAGTTTAAAAGTAACAATTTATTACTTTTAACTACTATATACAGTAGTTATTTTTTATATTAAAATTTAATAAATTCATATCTATTTATTCAAACTAACTTAAATTTTTTTAAACATATCTCTAATTTTTTAATAGAAATGGAGCGTTATTTTTTCCACTCATTGCCATAACTAAGGTATCCTGATATAGTTATTATTTATACTAGTGATTAGTTGTGAAATTATTGTTTACCAACAATTACTGGTAAGAGATTAATACTTAATCAGGTGATTATCTTAGAAAAATGGGATTAAGATCCATTTCATTACACTTATCTTATAATTTTTCTCAATACACATTCAATAACACAAATATTATATTTACTGACACTTTTAGTTACACAATTGTTTGATGCGAATTTTATTGTGTCACTATATGGAGAAAAGGACCTAATAGTTAGCCAATAATTAATATACGGTGATTGAAGAGAAGTGTTCAAGTGTGAGGGTGGTGAATTCTCAATGAAGAGTTGGTGCTTCCCTACAGGTGCACTCGATAGTGATGTTTAATTCTCGATGGGTTTAGCCGAGAATTGGTTTCGAGAGTGGTTGGCCGAGAAGTGGTGATTCGTGGTGATTAAATATATGTTACATTCTTGACGGAAGTTGACTCGATGGAGAAAAAAGACCCATAATAGTTAGCTAATAATTGGTGTACGGTGATTGAAGAGAAGTGTTCAAGTGCAATGGTGGTGAATTTTCGATGAAGGGTTGGTGCTTCCCTTAATGTGCTCTCGATGGTGATGTTGAAATTTCGATGGGCTTAGCTGAGAATTGGTTTCGAGAGTGGTTAGTAGAGAATTGGTGATCCGCGGTGATGGAAGATAAGATATTTAATTCTTGACGGAAGTTGACTCGATGGAGAAAAAGGACCCAAAATAATTAGCCAATAGTTGGTGTACGATGATTGAAGATAAGTGTTCAAGTGTGATGGTGGTGAATTCTCGATGAAGGGTTGGTGTTTCCCTTAAACTGCTCTCAACGGTGATGTTGAATTCTCGATGGGGTTTAGCTGAGAATTGGTGATCCGCGGTTATTATTGAAGATAAGATGTTTAATTTTTGACGGAAGTTGACTCGATGGAGAAAAAGGACCAATAATTGGTGTACAGTGATTGAAGAGAAATGTTCAAGTGAGGGGAAGCTCTTAATGTGATGAACTCACTTGTGAGGGGGGATATCACAAGCCTCACAAGTGAGTTGCAGTCTCACATTGGATAAATAATGAAAGAGTGAATGATTAATATAATACATGAATGAGCCCAAAACCTAATGACTTAAACTTTGATTGAAGAGAAGTGTTCAAGTGAGGGGAAGCTCTTGATATGATGAACTCACTAGTGAGGGGAATATCACAAGTGAGTTAGAGTCTCACATCCGATAAATATTGAAAGAATGAATAATTAATATAATACATGAATGAGAGCAAGACCTAATTAATGACTTAAGCTTTTGGAAAATGATATATATGCCGACAAACTAAATTAGATTGTGAACAACATGAAATTGTATGCGATAAAATATAATAAATTAAATTGGGAACTTCTTAATTCTTACATGTTTGGGTTCCAAACATGTGTATTTGTGTATGTACACGTAACATGACAATACAATCTTATAAAAAATTACTTACAAAATAATGTGGTTGGTTGTTATCACTAGATCTATTCATGTATGGTGTATCATCCACTAATTATATTATGTCATATCACTTTATAAGCTAATTTTTATAATTTTTTTTAAGAGTAGCAACACTCTTATTCAGTTATTCGTACCTGTTAACGCCAAGATCTCCTGCCACGTCCCAATCACGTAAGACGTCCCGATCCTGCACAGTAAACACGATCAACACACAAAGCTTGATGGTTGTACCGTCAGGGGATAGCTCCGGCATGAGAATAAGTACAGGCGGTCACAAGGGTTAACAATGGAGGATGTAAAATGTCTAGTGTCTAGAGAGAGATAAAATGTGTGTGTACCTCCTGTTAGAAGACTCCCTTGCTAGGTTATACTCTCATGCTCGGTTTTTTGTGCCACCAACCCCGAGCTGACACAGCTCCCCACTCCTCTATGGTCTCAGCCATGTGCATGCAGGTTGTCACCTTTTTCCCACTGTACCTGCCACCGGCTAGATAAAATCCCATCCACATTAATGATCTGCAGACTTTGGGTCAACTGCTCTCCTTTTTCATCATTACAAGTCAAAGGCTCAGATATAAAAAGATTTAATGGGTTAGCCTATGGACCCGGTCCAATGTTAAGGAGAGATAGCGTAAGGATTAGGCCCAATAACTCTAAGACCCAATAAGGGGGATCCAAGGGACTAATTTAGTGAACAAGCCCAATCCATAAGGCCCAATAGGAGAAATATCATGACCTAACATTGCCCCCTAGTTTTCTATTAAATAGGATATTTAATGGGAAACTACAAGTGGTTAAAATAAACCCAAATTGGATTTTACCAAGGCCCAAATGATTAAAGACGAAAATAGACTGAAAAGAGGGATTAAAACCAGAAGCCCAAAAGGAAAGTCCAAACTACTAAATATCTAAAGCTCAAACCGGACGCAACCTTTCAAATTCGTAATCATGACTGTCAATTTAATAAGTCATCTTCGATTGCTGCGTAATCGTCAGTATAAAAGATAAACTTTACCAAATTTGACAGTTTTACCTGCCAATTCAAATTTTTGGACTTTTGAGTTTTCTTCTTCCCTTCCGAACTTTCTTTCTTCTCTCTGCAAATCGTCAACAATGGCTTCTCAAAATTCTGAACGAAGTTCTCCAATCTGAACGAATCCCATGACAACCGTCCCACCTAATCCAAGTCCTAGCAAAGAGGCTTCAAGCTCTAATCCCCAAACCATTGCTCCCAACAAAAAGAACATGCCTCCTAAACCTCGCCTTACTCCCTCCGAATTCTTCAGGAGCAAGGAATTCTTCACCCATGCCAATACTCCATCGACCATTACTGAAAAGGAATTATAGAGGATTCGGGATCGGTGCCATATTTCGGATACTCATCTGGTGAGGGTTCCTAGGACTGAGGAAAAGATGTTTTAAAGACCAAAGGGATGGACGGCAGTCGCTGCGACAATTCTCGAGAAAGGGGTCAGATTTCCTCTTCATCCATTTCTGCTAAACATTCTAGGGTTTGTCGGTGTCGGGTTCGCCCAATTGGTGCCGAACTCTTACATACACATCTTAGCCTTCATTGCATTCTGTCATGAAGGCGGAGTCGATCCTACCATCGATTTTTTTTCACTGTGTACAAGATCAGTCAGTCTCGTGAGAAGGGGTTCAAGGTTATAGGTAAGCAGGCGTCGATGACGGGTGAAAAATTCGAAAGGCGTTCGCTGGTAACTACCCCCCTCTAGCAACAAAGGATGGAATGAGAAATGGTTTTTCGTCAAGGGACCCGAAATTGCTACTGTTTCGGACTGGGCCACTGATGAGAAAATATCTGCCGACTTCGGTGACATTTCAGAAGAACGTATAGTTGAAATGGTAAATCTCTTTGACAATTTTCCAAAGGAGGAATGGAAATTCGGACTTTTGTCTAAGCAAGCATGGTTATACGACCACAAATATAAGTACGGATTTACTTTATCATTATTTTGAAAATTATTGTGGTATAGAATCTGATGTAAAACTGTTAATCTTTTGCAGTAACTTTGATTAAACCATCGTCTTCAGAGGTGAAGGAGTTGGAGGATTTTTTAGCTGGCAAATCTATAGAAGTTACTGCCGAATCCTCCCAGCAGGAAGTTCCACCCGAAGATGATGTAGTTAGAAAGTCAGCAAGGGTGGGTGTTGAATCTTCGCAACCGAAAACCTCCTCCCAATTCAAACCACCTATTGAGACACCTCCTACCGAAGCACCTCAAACCAACGCTGAAACTCAGACCCTTGAGCCAGAAGACGAAGAGCCAGTTTTACCGAAATTATAACTCAGACCACGTCGAAGGAAGCAGGCCGCTCGAAAGCCTAGACAGATCTCCATACCATCCGATTCCGGAGGCTTTTCTGAATCTGAACCAAATGCCAACCCGATACTCCCACCTGTCATCGAATCGATACCGCCAACTGCGAACTTACCACCACCAGTCACTGAACCAACACCACCGGCTGCTGACCCCACACCATCAGCTGCAGAAACAACAACCGTTCGAAGGAGCCTACTTGATCTTTCTGCAGGCGATCGCAGACAGGCCCTTCGAATAAAAAAGCTGAAGACCAAGGTCGTCCCCTTAACTCCCGATGAGCTCAGGGTACCTCTTTCCCAGGTTCTTCCCCCAAAACTTCCAGTGAATATTCAATTAGTTAATGAGGAAGGACCAACTGATGTCACTGCAACACCTTCTCGGAAAAGAAAACAGCCTTCTGATAGCCCTCCTATCTTAGAACCCGTTCCAATACCAGTTCGGGACACTACCCCAGCTCAATCTTCTTCTACCAAAAACGTCTACATAGATCCTTCTCCCGTCCGTAATCAACCTGTGCCCCCCCCCAAGGCCTCCACCAAGGATATTCCATGATGAGGCTACTGGGGCGCCGACCTTGTGGCCACGGTTCAATGCCAATTTTCCATTCCAGCTCTTCGATGCCTTCGTTTAGGAGACCGATGATCACCGATTCGAAGACCATACGAACGGGAATTTTCTTGACGAAGGCATGAGTTATCTGGCAAAGGTAAGTTGTAATTTTCTTGGTTGAATATTTCTTTTCTTGTGTAAATATCTGGAACTGATTAGATGCTGTCGAACATGAGCAGGCGAATGCAGTCTTCGGGCGTTTACGTCCTAGACATATAAATGCCGAGTCCGATGAAGAGACCCTGAAGAGGGAGATCAACATGCTGAAGGCCACATTAACTCGGGAGAGAGAGGAACATGAATCGGTTTTCCAGGCCAATGAAGACCTTCAGAGGGAGTTGGCCCAAACTAAGGGGGATCTGAAGGATACTTATGATGTGCTAAGCTCGACCAGAGAAAAGCTGAAGACGTCAAAGGCCAGTGAGCAGAAATTGGCCGATATGAATGTCCACTTCGTTGCAGAGACTGAAGCTCTGAAAAATAAGAATGAAGAGATCGTTGCAACACAGCGAGATTTGTCCGCTCAACTTAACGAAGTTCAGGCGAAGGCTAGGGATGATAGGAAGGCACATAAGGCTAAACGTCATAAACTTCGTGGCGAGATCAAGGCACTTCAGGAACGAGATCCTCCTCTGACTGAAGAAGTACGCAACCAAATTTAGGAGGATTATCAGACTTCTGATGAGCTTGGTGCAGAAATTATGAAAGTCTATTACGAAGGATTCGAAGACTGCCAAGGTCAATGCAAGGAAAAGCTGGTGGCAGCCCAATTAGATCCAGCCTTGCTAGATTTTGAAAATGATGTATAAATAGGATCTTGCTACTTCTGACCTTTAGAATTTTGTGCAGAAATTTTGTAAAGAAATTAAAGTAGATTTGTTTAAGTATTTAATGAAATTTTAACTTTCTTTACTATGTCTTCTGTTTACTTCGTTTCTTGTCAATAATTCAACATTAATGAACCTGAATGCACTTACTTTTAAATTATCGTTTTTGAAGTGTGGGAGAAGTCATGTGTGAGGTGAATTCGGCTAATCTTCCTTGCACCATTAAGATCTTGTTTACCACTCTGGGTAGAACAAGTATATAAGGATCCAGGATTTGTCTACCACACGGGGCAACAAATAATTGGGCTACCATCGAATGGCCAGCGAGTCCTACCATACCTCCTTACTTCGGTGACCATTGATTTACCACCCTTGGTAAAAACAATATAGGATCCAGGATTTGTCTACCACACGGGGCAACAAGTAATTGGGCTACCATCGAATGGCCAGCGAGTCCTACCATACCTCCTTACTTCGGTGACCATTAATTTACCACCCTTGGTAAAAATAATATAGGATCCAGGATTTGTCTACCACACGGGACAACAAATAATTGGGCTACCATCGAATGGCCAGCGAGTCCTACCATACCTCCTTACACCATTGTGGCCTTAGGTCAGGTAAGAAGAGGATCAGTTGTGAAAAAGTGACTTTTTATTGATGGACGGTCATGTACAGACTTCCGGTAAACTGACTCGATCTCTACTGAAAGTATTTTCAGAGTCTGCCAGCGTGCCAAGTATTCTTTATTTTGGATCCATCCAATGCCTTCAGTCGGTATGTCCCGGGCTTTGGTACTTCAGTTACTTCATACGGTCCTTTCCAATTCGGCATTAGCTTCCCCGTGTTCTGTGGTGTAGATGCTTCGGCTTCTCTGAGGACGAAGTCTCCCACCTCAAACCTTTGGAGCTTTACTCCTTTGTTGTAATGCTTGGCAACTCTCCTCTGGTAGGCTGCTAATTTTATCAAAGCCACTTCTCTGACTTCTTCTAACAGATCTAAGTTGGTCTTCAGTCCTTCGTCATTGTAGATCTCTCTGAATTGACTAATGCGAATACTTGGAGATCCAATTTCGACTGGGACTAAGGCATCAGTACCATAGGCCAATCGAAAAGGTGAATCTCCTGTCGTAGTCCTCGGTGTAGTCCGGTAAGCCCACAATACACTGAGCAGCTCTTCCGGCCATCTTCCTTTGGCTTCGTCCAATCTGCGCTTGATCCCGTTCAACAATGTTCTGTTAGTCACCTCAACCTATCCATTTGATTGTGGATGAGCCACCGAAGTCTTCCTGTGTTGGACCCCCAATTCTTTCAGAAATCCTTCAATCTTTGATCCCACAAACTGGCGTCCGTTATCTGATATCACCACTTTAGGAATTCCGAAGCGAAACACTATGGATTCTTTCATAAACTTTAGACACTCCTGTTCCGTTATCAGCCGGAGTGGTTTCGCCTCTACCCATTTGGTCATGTAATCAATGGCAACTATGACAAAACTGACCTGTCCTTTGGCTTTCGGCAACGGCCCCAGTATATCAACCCCCCAGACAGCAAAGGGTATAGGAGAAAATATCTAATATAGCTCTTCTGGTGGCTGATGTGGAATCGGGCTATTAAGTTGACACTTATCACACTTCTGCACATACTCGGTAGCTTCCTTGAAGATCGTTGGCCAGTAGTACCCCTGCTGAAGAACTTTGTACGCCAACGATTTGGCAGCCATATGATCGCCGCAGATACCTTCATGAACCTCCCGAAGGGCATACTCAGCTTCAGACGGAACCAAACACTTTAATAATAGCGACGAAAATGCCCTTCGAAAGAGATCCCCATCAATAAGAACGAAATTGGCACTCTTGTACTTGATCTTCTTTGCTAGCATCTGATCCGAAGGAAGGACGCCATCCACTAAATATTCGATGTAGGGAGTCATCCAACAGTTAGATCTCTCAATGCACATCACTGCATCGTGTTGGATACTCGGCTGCTGCAAGGCCTCCAAATAGACTGACCCATTAAAAACAGCAGTATCCGTGGTGGCTAACTTTGACAATGCATCGGTGATAGAATTGCCGTTACGCTCGATGCCCTGAAACTCATAAGAGACAAAGTGTTGAAGTCGGTCTTTCAACTCCGCCAAATATTTGATCATCCTTGTCCCACGAGCCTCATAATCTCCTGATAACTGCTTGATGACCAACTGAGAGTCACTGTAAATAATCAACTTTTGTACTTCTAGACTCTTCGCCAGCCGAACTCCCGTCAACACTGCTTCATATTCGGCCTCGTTGTTTGTAGCCTTAAATCCGAATCTAATGGCTTGTTGTACCTTGAATCCCTCCGGACTTGTCAAGATAATCCCTGCTCCACTGACATTCACCGTAGAAGACCCATCTACATACAGCGTCCATACATTCTGACCGTGCTGAAGAACTGCAACTGCTCGATCAGATGTCTCAGCTTCTGGCAACTCAGCATCTGCTTCGGTGAATGAACATTCCACCATAAAATCGGCCAAAGCTTGACCCTTGATAGCTGTTCGGGGATGATACTCAATGAAAAACTGGGACAATTCCATGGTCCATGCTGTTAACCTCCCCGAAACTTCTGGCTTACCCATTACCTTCTTCAGTGGTTGATCCGTGTAGAAGATCAGGAGCCTGTCTTGAAAATATTGCCGAAGCTTTCGGCTAGCAATTACTAAAGAAAAAGTAGATTTTTCAATATTTGGATACCTGGTTTCAGCATCTCTCAGGACATGGCTGACATAATAGACCGGATGCTGCTTTCCACTGACCTCCCGAACCAGCACTGCTCCAACCGCTAACGAACTCGCTGCAAGGTACAAATACAAGGTCTCTGTTGGGGTAGGCTTTACCAATAGGGGAGCAGAAGACAGATAGGTCTTTATGCTTTGGAAGGCATCTTCACAGTCCGATTTCCATTGGAATGTCTTTGCATTTTTCGGTCCCCTAAGTGTGTCGAAGAATGGCAAGCATCTTTCTGCAGATTTGGACATAAAGCTCCTTAAAGCTGCAATCCTGCCAGTCAAACGTTGGACATCTTTGAACGACTGAGGAGTCTTCATGTCAAGAATGGCCTGAATTTTCTCTGGATTGGCCTCGATGCCCCTCTGACTGACCAAGTAACCCAGGAACTTTCCCGTACCGAGGCCGAAGGTACACTTTGCTGGATTGAGCCTCAACTTGTGGTGGCGGACAGTCCGAAAGCATTCCTCCAGATCGTCCAAATGTTTCTGAACTCGCATGCTCTTCACGATCATGTCATCCATATATACCTCCATGTTCCTCCCCAGCTGTCTTTCGTAGACAAGATTCATCATTCTTTGGTAAGTGGCCCCAACATATATAAGGCCAAAGGTCATCTTCTTATATTCATACACCAATCGGTGTGTAATGAATGTTGTCTTCGGGATGTCCTCCTTACACATGGATATTTGATGATAACCTGAAAAAGCATCCATAAAGCTTAGTAATGCATACTCCGAAGTGGCATCAATGAGTTAATCGATATGGGGCAAATGATAAAAGTCTTTCGGACAAGCTTTATTCAGGTCAGTGTAGTCGATGCAAACTCGCCATTTCTTATTTTGCTTCTGCACCATTACTACATTATCCATCCACTGTGGGTAGTCGATCTCAAAAATGAAATCAGCAACCATCAGCTTGGCAATTTCCTCGTCAATGATCCTCTGAAGTTCAGGCACGAAGATCCGTCTTTTTGGCCGAACAGGTTTCTTCGATGGATCTACTTCCAGTCTGTGCTCAACAATCTCCCGGCTAATCCCCGGCATGTCTTGAGGTTCCCATGCAAAAATGTTCGCATAGCAGCAAAGGAGTTCCATAAGATTTGTCCGAAAAGGCTCTAGTAGACCCGAACCAATCTTCACTGTCTTGTCTGCCTTTTCGAGGACCAACTCAATCTCCTCCGTCTCTCCCGCGGGAATTACCAATGGCTCCGAGCTGCTTTCAGTGAAGGGTTCGATCTCAATTGCCATGGTCTATTTCTATTTGTTGACCCCACTCCAGAGGAAATGACTACATTCCGGTAACAGCGTCGGGCTAGATCCAAGTCCCCTGCCACCTCTCCGACTCCACGCGCCGTGGGGAACTTGATTTTGAAGTGAGGGATGGAAGTTACATCTTGGAGAGCTGTCAATGTAGGTCTTCCCATAATGGCATTGTAAGCCGAATCTACATGTACAACATAGAATTTACATATTACTTCTACCTGTTGAGGAGCTGTGCCAAAAATCACTGGGAGTTCGATAGTGCCTGCGACTTTGACTGGATCATTGCTGAAGCTATACAAAGGAGCCTCCTGTCCAACCTCCATCTTTGGCCCATCAAGATGCATCTTCTGATAAGCGTGGGCATATAGAATGTCCGCAGAAGACCCGTTATCTATCATCATACGCTTCATATCTACCGAGCCCACCTGTTCAGTAATCACTAATGCTCCTTCATGTGGGTCAATGGGCTTCGAAGGATAATCTGCATCGGTAAAGGATATAACAGTTCCTGGAAATGCCCTGTCGGCCTTCGGGGGAACACTCGCCACGGACATGACCGAATCCAGATATCCTCTCCTTTTCTTCCCTACTATCTTCCCTGATGTCCCGCCAGTTATAACATCAACGACGTGCCTTGGCGGTGGTATTGGAGCAGTTTGAGTGGGTGGAACCACTTGAACCGTCTAAACAGTACGGTCGACATCCTGCTGATCTTGTTGATCCCTCCCGGCCACATATTGAACCAGCAAACCGCTCTGATTTTTTTTTTCCACAAAATCCTTCAGGTTACAACACTTGTTAGTATCATGGCTCGTAGATTGATGATAGCCACAATATTTCTGAGAGTTGCCTTGCCCTGTCATATAATTGTCTCGAGGTGGCTCAAAGAATGGCTGGTTTCTGATCTTGTCCAAAATCACCGACCTATCTGTGTTTAATCTGGTGTAAACCTTATCCACCCTCGGGGCGGAAGCAGGTGGACGACTATTCCCTTGTCGCCATGAGTTGTTGTACTTCTTAGAACTGCCTTCTGACCGATCATTATACCCCCCTGTCTTCTTCTGATCGCCTTAGGCCTTAGGAACATCTACCTCCTTCATCTGGTCCGAAAAAGGACACTTCAGACTATTCATAGCCTCCTCCACAATAATATAACCTTCTGCCTTATCGAAAGCCTCTGCCAGACTCTTCGGGTGATTAAACATCAGCTTCTTTACTAACTTCTCGGACTTTACCAGGTCCAAACCATTCTGAAACAATCCCACAGCTTGGAGATCATTCAAATCTGACACCTGACCAACAGCTTCTCGGAACCTCTTCACATACTGACCCAACGACTCATTGGTGTACTGTCTGACCTGTGCCAAAGAACCCGTGGTCTTCCCTCTTATTCGGTTACTCCCAAAACGAGCGTGGAATTTGTCGCAGAGCTCGAACCATGATGAAATTGAATCTGCAGGCAGAGTCCCCATCCACTGTCTCTCATCTTTTCTTAACGTCGTAACAAACATGTTGTGACGACCCCAAAATAGGTCCATTCCATCCAACCTATTCTGAGTCGTCAAATACATGGTACAAAAAATAACTACAACTTTATTACAACAATTGTCGTGCAAAATACAACAACATATATGCTGTGAGTTTGGATACAAATATATACCAACTGTGACTCATGTCCCGACCTTGGACAGCACCTCACAATGACACCTTACATAAAGGTATAGTCAAAAAATATTTTAGAAATTAGAATATTTGGAAAGTGCTCAAGGAAACCCTCGTACATGGGAGGCCATGCTTCTAGGTTATGATAGATATCATATGGCCACAGAATTATCCTTGGTTGACCCAATAGACCCCAAAGAAAAATAAGAAGTTTACTATCATATTCTTCCCAATGGTGAGTCTTCTCTTGACATATCATTATTTCCACTGTCTCTAACTGAGAATTATACTTCAAACAAACACCAAGATTATATAGGTAGTGCTTGTAAATATACTCAGCAAGTGGATGTGCACAACCATGTCTTATGATGACACGAGGTTGTGTGTCGTTAGACATCTTGTATGATAGTGGCAAAACACCCTTCCAACGTTGGGTTCGCCTCACCCTAGATGATTCACCAAATATAACTACTAAATGATGACCACCGTTCTATTCTCCTGTTACCCCCGCTCGACCCAGCTACACTCTTATTACCTGAAAGGAATTGTGAAACAGAAGGGTGAGCACAACTAGCTCAGTAAAGAATATCATGACTAAAGATAATTAAATTATCAATAGCCTTCAACGGAATTAAATCAGAGATTTAGAACATATGGTAGATGATAAAAAATTTCAACCATAGTTGCAGCGGAACGAGCAATCCATTAGAAGAGTCAAATAGACTATAAAGTCTATTATCTTCTCCATGTTAAAAGTCCACCAACAATGTTTTATCCCTGTAACATCAATCAACAATTCCTGTCCACAATCACATGTATAACTCATAATCATAATTGTAGTTCTAAATTCCTCTTCTCATCCAGAACAAAGATAATTTTCATCACTTGTCTTTACCTGAAACATCAAAGATCACAGTTATACCAAATCACAGTTCATGTTCATAATCATACTAATAATTTCATCTTTGCACTACGGGCCAAAGATATTCATCAACAACTCATCTTTGTACTACAGGCCAAAGATATTCCTCAACAGCTCATATTTGCACTACAAGCCAAATAAATTATTATCTCAAAGAAATATATAATCATTTCAGAATTTATATAACCAATAATTATAACCATGTTGATCATTTCACCTTTGCACTTAAGCTAAAGATATTCAATTATAAATTCAATAGTCATGATCATACCAGTCACAATTCAACTTTTCACTATTGGACAAAGAGAACCCTAGTCATAATCCTACCAATAATCTACCCATCTTTACACTCCAGTGAAAGAGAATTTCAACATCATGGTTATAAAAATGTTATATATGATAATAAAATTAATATAATCAATACATAGTTTTAATCTCCAGAGTAATATTCATAAATCAACTATAATTTGGTTAGGAAAAAAAACAATTTTGTAGTGAATAGTATCCGTGAATAGTAACTCGTGAATAGTAACTTATGAATAGTAACCCATCGTGAATAGTAACTCATGAATAGTAACTCATGAATAGTAACTCGTGAATAGTAACTCATGAATAGTAACTCGTGAATAGTAACTCGTGAATAGTAACTCATGAATAGTAACCCCGACATGAAAAGATAAGAATTTCACAAGAAAAATCTTACCAATATTCTGGTATAATGATATTGAAAGAAATAATATCATTTTAAAAAAATACATCCCTTATTATCCCTTACCTCAAAAGAGCAGTACTCCTGACTGGAATAACGCTGAACGAACTTGCACCGTATAGCAACACTCAAGATATAAAAATACTCACAAGAATACACTCGATAATATATAGAGAGAAATAGAGAGAAAACTTCAGTTTTTGGTGTGATTTTCAATTCTAACCTAAGCACCCTATTTATAGGAAAATACTTAGAACACCAAAGCAGAAAATTTAATAAAATAATAATATATTTATATAATTGTCAAGCCCACCTCTTGAATCTGAATTTCAGCAATTCACACATGCTAACTTTCTAGAAAAAGTAAGAAAAAACGTTTTTCTCAAAATAATTAACTTAAACTCCCAAAAATCAATTATTTTGGAACTTCAGAACTTCAATAATTCATAATAAATAGTCCTTTGATCAGAAAATTCGAATCTTGCGAGTTTTTATAGGAAATTCAATTCTATACAATTTTGCAGAAGAAAGTTTTTCCAAATTCTAAACAGAAATTGACCGAAATCCACAAACGGACGATTTTACAGTCTATAATAAATTTTCGGTCAAGAATTGTGTCCACTAACACACAAAACATGTGTTAAACATTTAATCCAACAAAAATACTCTTCCTCATTTATTTATATATCCTACATTCATTATAAAAATATCATCATTAATATATTATTAAAATAATATATTTAAATGAATTATTTTATCAGAAAAAATAAAATATTAATTTTCAACAATTGTCACTTTAAAATTTTTCTCCATCCATATCCACATAAAATTAATATTTTTCTCAACATATAAATCAATAATTAATTATTCACAAATAATATTACAGAATCACAGTACTGGCAACCAGGCCGTTCCTAGGAAAGAGGGGGCTTTCCAATAAGGATCTCTCCTTACTGGCGCGCAATTAGATGACCAAACCTCTCCTTAGACAGAACTTTCTAGACATTGCCAATAATGTTATCTAATAATATTATTCAGATAATATGAATTATTGTTCCGATAATAGAAAATACTGTGTAGTGACAATTATTAAAATAACAGTAATATAAAATATCAACGCAGCAATTATTGAATCAATAAAATAAAATACTGAACAGTAATTACTTTAACCATTATTGAGTAGTGCCTTCTTACGTAAGAATCTACAATTGGTGCAATACCGTGTGCTACTGTGCAACAATGCGTATTACCGTGCTTTAACCACCAGGTATTCCAACAGTATTAACGGTAACAACTATGCCGTTATTTATAAACAACTTATTTTTGTCGTTTTCTTCATCCAATCGCTTTTCGTTATGGGGCCCACAAAAGACTGCGCCGTCGTACGAATATTCTCCGACAGTAAGAATATTCCACGACCAAGCGAATATTCCTTGACAACAATGAATATTTTATAACCACTTGCTTATTTAAAATATTTACGCATTTTACCCATAACTAACCACATTAATCAAATCAACCCTTACTATTTCAGAATAATAAATAGAGGAAATTAAATTTCATTTATTAATAATTTGGGGTCTTACAACCTCCCCTCCTTATGAAATTTCGTCCTCGAAATTGACATACGTACCTGGTGTTTCGAAAAGATGAGGATATCTCGCTTTCATTTCCATTTCCAACTCCCATGTCACTTCCTCAATAGCATGGTTTTTCCACAAAACTTTAACTTGTGGTATGACCTTCCTGCGTAGGACATGCTCCTTCCTATCCAAGATCTTGACAGGTACCTCCTCGTACGTTAAGTCTTCGGCTATCTCGTCCGGTTCTAACTCAATAACGTGGTTCGGGTCTTTCACATATTTACGAAGCACAGATATATGAAAAACATTATGAACACGAGACATACTTGGAGGTAACGCGAGTCTATAGGCCACATTTCTACTCGGTCAAGAATCTGAAATGGACCAATAAATTATGGATTGAGCTTTCCTCTCTTCCCAAATCTTGTAACTCCTTTCCATGGAGCTACACGTAATAATACATGATCCCCAATGTCAAATTTCACGTCCTTTCGATGAAGATCCACATAACTCTTTTGTCGATCCTGTGCCGTTTGTATACGTTGTCGAATCGTTTGGATCTTCTCTGTAGTCATTCGTATCAACTCTGGTCCCAACAACGTTGCTTCTCCCACCTCATCCCAACATACTGGAGAGCGACACTTTCTTCTATACAATGCTTCAAAGGGAGCCACACCTATACTTGCCTAATAACTGTTATTGTAGGAGAATTCCACCAATGGTAGGTACTTATCCCAACTCCCTTTGAAATCTAGGATACAAAGTCTTAATAGATCTTCAAGAGTTTAAATAGTCCTCTCTGATTGCCCGTCCATTTGAGGATGGTAAGCTGAACTAAATCGTAAATCCGTGCATATAGCTTTTTGCAAGCTAACCCAAAATCTTGAAGTGAATCTTGGGTCACGATCCGAAACTATGGATACTAGCATGCCATACAATCTCACAATCTCATTCACGTACATACTAGCAAGACGTTCAAGGGAATAAGTCTCCCGTATCGGCAAGAAATGAGCAGACTTGGTTAATCTATCAACTATAACCCAAATAGCATTTATGCCTTGAGAAACCATGGGAAGACCCGTAACGAAATCCATGGTAATATGTTCCCACTTCCATTTCAGAATTTCAAGTGGTTGCAATGGACCCTTTGGTACTTGATGCTCCGCCTTTACACGTTGACAAGTTAAACACCTCGAGATAAACTTTGCAATCTCTCTCTTCATATTGTTCCACCAAAATGTATGTCGAAGATCACGATACATTTTAGTACTTCCAGGATGGATTGTAAATGGTGTATTGTGTGCCTCCATCATGATCTTGTACTTCAAATCAGAATCGTTAGGAACACAAAGTCTGGAGTGGACTCGAAGTATTCCTTCTTCATCGATTTTTGCTTCTGGAATAGCACCTTCTTGCACTTTCTTCTTCATACGCATCAGCTCCGGGTCTATAGCTTGAGCAACTTTAACTTTATCGATTAAAGTTGGTTCTACGCGTATACTTGACATCATCGCACTCGTTCCTGCATATGATCTTCTACTCAATGCGTCAGCTACCGCGTTCACTTTTCCAAGATGGTATTGAATAGTATGATCGAAATCTTTCAACAGCTCGAGCCAACGTGGTGTCGCATGTTGAATTCTTGGAAGCTCTTCTCGCATTCCTCGGTCCATTCGAAGTTTGTATCTTTTCGAGTCAGCTGAGTTAACGGAGTAGCGATTCGAGAAATCCTTCCACGAATCTCCAATAATAACCAGCTAAGCCTAGAAAGCTACGTATTTCGATTACTGACTTAGGTTTGCTCTCAACTGTGACTCATATCCCAATCTTGGATAGCACGTCACAATGTCACCTATTAGTTTACTACCGCACGAATATGGCGTCCCCTACAGAGAGTCTGGCTTCAGTGCATTCTACAAAGGAAGTCACCAAATAGAGGTTCGGTTATCAACTTCTATAGTTGGGTTTTTAACTCCTGAAGTTCAATAGGAGCCATTCGATATGAGATTTTAGAAATGGGTTTTGTACCGGGTTCAAAGTCGATACAAATTCAATATCACGTGTAGGCCAAGAAATTCTTCAGGAAATACGTCAGGGATTTACTAAGAATAGAAATATCATTCAAATCTGACGTATTTTTGTTCAAGTCCATAACATAGCAAAGAAAGCTTGACATCCGTTTTTCAATAAACGAATGACTTTACGGCTTGATATGAAAGAGTTTGAGTTCAATGGTTTGGTTGCTTGAATTTGAATAACAGGTTGCTTAGGAATATGAAAACTAACAACCTTACAAAAGCAATCAATTTTGGCATGATGAGTAGTTAACCAATCAATTCCTAAAATCACATCAAAAGCAAGTATCTTTAAAGAGATAAGATCAACAGGTAATGTGATGGTGCCAACTTGGATCAAACAAGATTTATAAACAGCGGATGTAACGAAAGTTTCTCCTAACAAAGTTTCAACAGATAAGTCAAAGTCTAATTTTTTCCGGAGTCAATTTTAAACGTTGAGCACAAGCAGGAGAAATAAATGAATGGGTAGAACCGGTATCTAATAAGGTATAGACTTCGCAAAAATTTATAATTAACTAACCCGTGCTAACTTCGTTCGGGTTCCTCGCATTCTGACCAGTCACGAAAAACGCTCTTCCAAGAACCGTTGACTTTGACTTTTCTAGGACAACTTTTTGAGTCACCGTCCCCGCTGAACTTGGTTTTGCAAAAATCGCAAAAAGCTTCTAAACATCCCATCGTTCATCGTCTGCTCAGTGGTGTTGTTCACAGGAGGAACATTGCCAGCCTGTTGCACGTTCTCCTCGTTGGTGAGTATAGGCATCTCCACCGTCTCATTTACTCCACTGTTAACATTCTCAGTCGACATTCTCAAATACTGCTATAAAACAAGGGTTAATTTAGCAAATTAACAAATCACATAATATCCCTATATTATGACCGACCAACAATTAAGCTTAGGTAGGACACACTAGCGAAGGATTTACTCGTCTCTCCCCTCCTAGTTCTATTCCCCGATCTCCGCCAGAGATCATATCCCTAAGCTCTGATACCAACTGTGACGACCCCAAAATAGGTCCATTCCATCCAACCTATTCTGAGTCGTCAAATACATGGTACAGAAAATAACTGCAACTTTATTACAACAATTGTCGTGCAAAATACAACAACATATATGCTGTGAGTTTGGGTACAAATATATACCAACTGTGACTCATGTCCCGACCTTGGACAGCACCTCACAATGACACCTTACATAAAGGTATAGTCAAAAAATATTTTAGAAATTAGAATATTTGGAAAGTACTCAAGGAAACCCTCGTATATGGGAGGCCATGCTTCTAGGTTATGATAGATATCATATGGCCACAGAATTATCCTTGGTTGACCCAATAGACCCCAAAGAAAAATAAGAAGTTTACTATCATATTCTTCCCAATGGTGAGTCTTCTCTTGACATATCATTATTTCCACTGTCTCTAACTGAGAATTATACTTCAAACAAACACCAAGATTATATAGGTAGTGCTTGTAAATATACTCAGCAAGTGGATGTGCACAACCATGTCTTATGATGACACGAGGTTGTGTGTCGTTAGACATCTTGTATGATAGTGGCAAAACACCCTTCCAACGTTGGGTTCGCCTCACCCTAGATGATTCACCAAATATAACTACTAAATGATGACCACCGTTCTATTCTCCTGTTACCCCCGCTCGACCCAGCTACACTCTTATTACCTGAAAGGAATTGTGAAACAGAAGGGTGAGCACAACTAGCTCAGAAAAGAATATCATGACTAAAGATAATTAAATTATCAATAGCCTTCAACAGAATTAAATCAGAGATTTAGAACATATGGTAGATGATAAAAATTTTCAACCATAGTTGTAGCGGAACGAGCAATCCATTAGAAGAGTCAAATAGACTATAAAGTCTATTATCTTCTCCATGTTAAAAGTCCACCAACAATGTTTTATCCCTGTAACATCAATCAACAATTCCTGTCCACAATCACATGTATAACTCATAATCATAATTGTAGTTCTAAATTCCTCTTCTCATCCAGAACAAAGATAATTTTCATCACTTGTCTTTACCTGAAACATCAAAGATCACGGTTATACCAAATCACAGTTCATGTTCATAATCATACTAATAATTTCATCTTTGCACTACGAGCCAAAGATATTCATCAACAACTCATCTTTGTACTACAGGCCAAAGATATTCCTCAACAGCTCATATTTGCACTACAAGCCAAATAAATTATTATCTCAAAGAAATATATAATCATTTCAGAATTTATATAACCAATAATTATAACCATGTTGATCATTTCACCTTTGCACTTAAGCTAAAAATATTCAATTATAAATTCAATGGTCATGATCATACCAGTCACAATTCAACTTTTCACTACTGGACAAAGAGAACCCTAGTCATGATCATACCAATAATCTACCCATCTTTAGACTCCAGTGAAAGAGAATTTCAACATCAGGATTATAAAAATGTTATATATGATAATAAAATCAATATGATCAATACATAGTTTTAATCTCCAGAGTAATATTCATAAATCAACTATAATTTGGTTAGAAAAAAAAACCAATTTTGTAGTGAATAGTACCCGTGAATAGTAACTCGTGAATAGTAACTCATGAATAGTAACTCATGAATAGTAACTCATCGTGAATAGTAACTCATGAATAGTAACTCATGAATAGTAACTCGTGAATAGTAACTCATGAATAGTAACTCGTGAATAGTAACTCATGAATAGTAACCCCGACATGAAAAGATAAGAATTTCACAAGAAAAATCTTACCAATATTCTGGTATAATGATATTGAAAGAAATAATATCATTTTAAAAAAATACATCCCTTATTATCCCTTACCTCAAAAGAGCAGTACTCCTGACTGGAATAACGCTGAACGAACTTGCACCGTATAGCAACACTCAAGATATCAAAATACTCACAAGAATACACTCGATAATATAGAGAGAGAAATAGAGAGAAAACTTCAGTTTCTGGTGTGATTTTCAATTCTAACCTAAGCACCCTATTTATAGGAAAATACTTAGAACACCAAAGCAGAAAATTTAATAAAATAATAATATATTTATATAATTGTCAAGCCCACCTCTTGAATCTGAATTTCAGCAATTCACACATGCTAACTTTCTAGAAAAAGTAAGAAAAAACGTTTTTCTCAAAATAATTAACTTAAACTCCCAAAAATCAATTATTTTGGAACTTCAGAACTTCAATAATTCATAATAAATAGTCCTTTGATCAGAAAATTCGAATCTTGCGAGTTTTTATAGGAAATTCAATTCTATACAATTTTACAGAAGAAAGTTTTTCCAAATTCTAAACAGAAATTGACCGAAATCCACAAACGGACGATTTTACAGTCTATAATAAATTTTCGGTCAAGAATTGTGTCCACTAACACACAAAACATGTGTTAAACATTTAATCCAACAAAAATACTCTTCCTCATTTATTTATATATCCCACATTCATTGTAAAAATATCATCATTAATATATTATTAAAATAATATATTTAAATGAATTATTTTATCAGAAAAAATAAAATATTAATTTTCAACAATTGTCACATTAAAATTTTTCTCCATCCATATCCACATAAAATTAATATTTTCCTCAACATATAAATCAATAATTAATTATTCACAAATAATATTACAGAATCACAGTACTGGCAACCAGGCCGTTCCCAGGAAAGAGGGGGCTTTCCAATAAGGATCTCTCCTTACTGGCGCGCAATTAGATGACCAAACCTCTCCTTAGACAGAACTTTCTAGACATTGCCAATAATGTTATCTAATAATATTATTCAGATAATATGAATTATTATTCCGATAATAGAAAATACTGTGTAGTGACAATTATTAAAATAACAGTAATATAAAATATCAACGCAGTAATTATTGAATCAATAAAATAAAATATTGAACAGTAATTACTTTAACCATTATTGAGTAGTGCCTTCTTACGTAAGAATCCATAATTGGTGCAATACCGTGTGCTACTGTGCAACAACGCGTATTACCGTGCTTTAACCACCGGGTATTCCAACAGTATTAACGGTAACAACTATGCCGTTATTTATAAACAACTTATTTTTGTCGTTTTCTTCATCCAATCACTTTCCGTTATGGGGCCCACAAAAGGCTGCGCCGTCGTACGAATATTCTCCGACAGTAAGAATATTCCACGACCAAGCGAATATTTCTCGACAACAATGAATATTTTATAACCACTTATTTATTTAAAATATTTGCGCATTTTACCCATAACTAACCACATTAATCAAATCAACCCTTACTATTTCAGAATAATAAATAGAGGAAATTAAATTTCATTTATTAATAATTTGGGGTCTTACACATGTGACATTTAGCAGCATCAGTAAAATCGTAGTAATCCATTAACCGGTCAAATGATTGGCTATGGTCATAAGGATCTCCCGAACCATCATAACTTTCTATGTGAGGCAACTTCTTGGTGGTGTCTGCCTTCTCTTTAAGAATATCCGAGGAAAATGGGGATGCTTTCTTTCCCGGAGTATCCTTCACCTGTTGGACCTCAGCTAACTGCTTCTGGAGTGCCTTCAGCTCTTTTACCAGATACTATACTCCTTCTGGTTGTGATGACACTTCTTTCTCCGATGATTCCCTCTTTTTTTGAGTAGAACGGTCTTTAACCACAATATCCCCAATCTTTGAAGGACTTTTAAGATGACGGTCTCCAGAGCGAAGTACCCTAGGCGGACTTTCGGGTGTACGGCCCCTAGATCTGCTTTGTCTCTGGGTCCGGTGACTATGGTGAGAATGTGCAACAACAAGCGCCCACTTTGTGTTCTCGGGAGTGCGATCTCGAGATCGTCCCTTCCGCTCACTTCGACCCTGTTCCCTAGATTCGGCATGATGCTGCATCTGCTTCGACCTTCGAGGAATAGGGCTTCTTGATCTTCTCCTTTCTCGATGCTGGCCCCGAGACCCCCATTCTGAATGAGCAGGTTCCTTCCCACTCCTATGTCCTTGCTCTTCGGATTGAACATAACTGGACTCCTCATCTCTTAACTCGGCTATTCGGGCCATTTGCTCAGCTATATCCTGTCGTTGCTTTACGAGTGCCTCCATGGCCCTATCGGTTTTGTCTGCCATCTCAGCCAGTCGGGAGGCCTTTTCATCTTCTATTCGCTTCAGGCCGCGACTGAACTCTTTTTCTACTATGAAAACTAGATTTCTCTTGGCCTTGCCCACAGCCCTGGGACGAGAATCTCCATGCGAACGTTTGGACGTTGTGCTGGCATGAACACTTAGTGTAGGTCCCAAACGATCTTTAGCAGAAACTCGTGGTGGTGAATCACCGACAGTCATTGGCTTTCCTTCAGGTGTATCTGCTCTACTCTTCCCCATCTTTGAAAACGTAGAACAAATAAATATTTGTGATTGAAAGCTCTTGAACACTAGAACTCAGCCCTCCTTCTAGTGCCAATGTTAACGCCAAGATCTCCTGCCACGTCCCAATCACGTAAGACGTCCCGATCCTGCACAGTAAACACGATCAACACACAAAGCTTGACGGCTGTACCGTCGGGGGATAGCTCCGGCGTGAGAATAAGTACAGGCGGTCACAAGGGTTAACAATGGAGGATGTAAAATGTCTAGTGTCTAGAGAGAGATAAAATGTGTGCGTACCTCCTGTTAGAAGACTCCCTTGCTAGGTTATACTCTCATGCTCAATTTTTTGTGCCACCAACCCCGAGCTGACACAGCCTCCCACTCTATGGTCTCAGCCGTGTGCATGCAAGTTGTCACCTTTTTTCCACTGTACCTGCCGCCGGCTGGATAAAATCTCATCCACATTAATGATCTGCAGACTTTGGGTCAACTGCTCTCCTTTTTCATCATTACAAGTCAAAGGCTCAGATATAAAAAGATTTAATGGGTTAGCCTATGGACCCGGTCCAATGTTAAGGAGAGATAACGTAAGGATTGGGCCCAATAACTCTCAGACCCAATAAGGGGGGTCCAAGGGACTAATTAAGTGAACAAGCCCAATCCGTAAGGCCCAATAAGAGAAATATCATGACCCAACAGTACCCAAGTTGTTACAGATTTTGTGCACAGAATATATCGCGAATGCAATTTTTGTTGTACCCTTGGTATATAAAATTAAAAAATTGCATCATTAATATATGTGTGTGAAATACATAGAAAAGAGTTGATTGGTATAGGAAAAAAGTAGCATTTGGTGCATATTTGATTCACAATTATTCCCTTATATATACCGTACAAAAAATTAGAATTTTATTTTATGTTTTGATGTTATTCTTTTTTATTCATGTTTGATTTAGGACAAATTTCAGATGTATTCTTAATATATTTTTAAAAAAATTCCTTATTATCTAGAAACCTTAATTTCCTAAAAGAAAGAAAATTAAGAGGAAAAGAAAAAGTTCAATGGGTCTCCCGTATCAATGGGTCTCTCGTTTACATGATTAAGGAGGGAATATCATAAAAGGAAGGATCTAGTTTGTGCTAATATCATAAATTCCCTTGTATATATGCCACTAACAACTCTAAATGGTAGATGCTCATCTGTAATTGTAAAAATTATAATAATAATCTTGTTAAGTTTTATTTTGTTTTTGGAAATACTCCTGAAACTATGATTTGTTGTCATGTGCGTTGTTAGAATATCCAACAAAGTGTTTACAAGTTGTCTTGACAAGCTGAGCATGTGTGACATCCATGCACCACCTTGAGGAGGGATGTTAGAATATGTGATTGAGAGTAATCTTCTCCTATAATAATGGAGTGATTATCCCCATAATATCAGACTAGAATTGTGCAGTTATGATCATTCAAATATAGCAATAGAATATCTTGTTGTAACAGTAGCATAAGTTTAGCAATATACTCTTATATATATATATCTGCTACATTGATGAATAAAATATCAAAAAATTATATTCTCTTTGTGTTTTATCATGCGTATTTATGGAAATGTCACCATAAGTCTAACTGCTAATGACAAAATTATCTCTTTAAATTTAGATAAATTTCAATTTTTTTTAATATAAAAATTCTAAATTAATAGCTCAAAGTATTTTAAAACAACAATAACTGAATCACGGAATTTTTGGCATAAGCTAATATTGCCAACTCCTCCTTCTAATCAGCATTCATAGTGTTGGGAGTTGTGTATTTGATTGATCTCATTAAGCTTCAAGTCTCCTTTTGTAGAACAATAATGCTATACACGTACGTTCACCGATTTTGTGCACTGAATATATTATTATTATGGATGAACTTTTACCCATTCACTTGGAATAGAAAAAAACTGTATCGTTAATTTATTTTGGTTGATTTATTGATTTGTCCTTTGAAATTATTCTCTATGTTCTTTAATATAAGTATTTTTAGAGTTGTGCACAAATATTAAGAAAATAATTGTATAATATTAAATATAATATCAATTGTTTATATTCTCCTTGCATTAAAAAAAGAGAGTACTATTATTTATTGGATAAAAACTAATGAGAGAACTAAAATTATATTTAATATAAGTAACGGAGAGTATTAAAATCTCTCAATTACAAAAGCCAACACTTAATTAATTGTCACACTATGATTGTCATTTAGTATCAGTTTTATTGTTTGTTATCATTTTTTTTAGTTTGATGTCACCTAAACACCTA